>OU342740.1:160006619-161402425 GCA_910589775.1 Avena eriantha | reverse complement strand
AGTCATTGCATGTGTGTTATTTCCACAAACCACACATGGATCAAACCACTAGAGTCATTGCATGGGGCTGTGTTATTTTCCGCAAACCACACATAGATCCATTTGAGTTATTTAATGCTTGTTCTTATACTAAAACTAGCACTGTCCCCCAATGGATCCACCGTTAGACCGAGTCTTCTAGAAGGCACGCCATAACACATTGTTCTGCTTGACAATTGTTACATACCGTTCGATTAGGGCGCTTGGACGGTTAGGATGGTCTTCGCGAGAGCGATCCTCGAGTAGGATGTTCTGCGGCATGATTGTCCACGCTTGCTCTGGACAAACTGGCATGTTGCAAGTGTTACGACTCACGAGTTCAGTGGGCCATATCCCA
The DNA here is from genome assembly GCA_910589775.1 of Avena eriantha. Classification (NCBI taxonomy): domain Eukaryota; kingdom Viridiplantae; phylum Streptophyta; class Magnoliopsida; order Poales; family Poaceae; genus Avena; species Avena eriantha. The sequence goes on along the minus strand of OU342740.1, from coordinate 161,402,049 downwards.
GTGTCACGTCCCCGTTACTTCTCTTCCTCCCCGTATTTCTCTTCCCTTCCCCTCGAAGCCACTTTCCCCACTTCACTTCCATCCTGCCGTAGCCACAAGCCGACGACATCCGCCAATTCTCCGGTCGCTACCTTCATGGTAAGGAATCATTTTACAAGCTTTTGAACTTATCCTACACATTCCTGCTATTCGTGAATCTAACTGCTGATCATTTTTCCGATTTCTCGACGAACTTCAGTTGTGGCAGATGTGGGAGCCCAAGAATTTGGAGATCCTCGCGCGCAACTTCGCAGCGGCGTTCCCGCTCGTGTGCTCCCACCCAGGATGCTTTCGCCGTTATTCCTACCGCGAGCTCCCACTCCACGAGCTCGCGTGCCCGCACGACGCGTGCGCCTGCACGTAGCCGGGCTGCAACTACACCAGCCCGCCGGCAGAGCTCGTCGTCCACCTTGCAGATGAGCACTTGATCGAAGTGATGAGGATCTCGTACGGGCAAGCCCAACTTCTCCAAGAGCAGGTGCCATTCACTGACTCGGCACGCCGCCTGCTAATTTCCAAGGGGACGACTCTGTTTTCGTCCTGACCATCACCGCCGGTGTTTCGGGAACCAGAGCCGAGCCCACCGTCGTGGGTGTCGTATGCGTCAGGTCGGTCTCGTGCGCCTGGCCCGTATACACGGTGCGCATGTGGGCGAACGCCCAGCCGCCATCGTCGGATAGCATTCTTTTGCTTGCCGAGGCGCCGAGCTACCCGACGCTGCGGGAGGTGGAGTATGTGGACCTAAGGTCGATCCTATGCGTGCCATCTCAGTACCTTGTCGGTGTTGGACCGAACAGGCAGATGTATTTCTACATTTGTATCGAGAAGACCGATAGACAATGTAGTACTTGTGCTGTCGTTACTGTTAGACTTAAGCGATGCTTCTCACGTGCTTAGAGCATACGTGTTGTGCGAATGTACCCGAGTTGTAGTTTTCAGTACTCCTTAATACTTCGACGAGTTATTATATTGGTCCAATCAGCTTGCTGTTGTCACGTTGTAAAGTCCGCTTGCTCTGGACAGACTGGCAATACCGTGTGCTCCCGCTCCCGAATGTCAGTGTCACGTGTTCCGAGGGCCCACCTGCTAGTGTCCTTCCGCTCGAAGCCACTGTCCCAACTTCTCTTCCATCCCGCCACTCCCGTCCGATGGTTGTAATATGATGATTTTCTTTGGATTGTTTAGAAGTAATCTACGTTGATAATGCAACATGCAAATGGCACAGACACAATTTCTAAAGTGGAAGCACTCACCAGCTGCTATTGCACACATTTCTTAATATAGCTCGACAAACACATTACAATAATTGTACTCTCATTAAACACAACCAAAATTGCAACCATCCTAAACAACATCTAAACCAACATCACACAGCTGTCGTCGGAGTCCACCTCGATTGGTGACACTGCCGTGCCCTTCCTAGCGACATCCACTCCTACCCGTGGCTTGCCCTTCGCCAAGGAGGCAACAATGGCGTTCTGCACAACTTCATCCCCGTCGCCCTCCACATCGGAATCGACAATGACGAAGGTGACGGGGTTGGCGTGGACCGAGCGCCGTCGCGCCTAGCGGCTCCTGCTCGAGCTCGATGCTGCATCAGTCCTTCTACAAGTAGGAGGGGCCGAGTACGTAGCGTCGTCGCTCCTCTCATGAAACCATGGCCATTTGATACTGCGACGGTAGGATCTTGGGGTGGATCCGCCGCGGCGAGCCCTACCGGAAGCGGTGGAGCGGATGAATCTGCCGGCGCGAGCCATGACAAGTTCCTAGGAGGGAGTAAGATTGTGGGCTAGGCGTGTCTGGTTCCTGAGCAAGACCTCCTAGTGATATGTACGCGGGCAAGGTACCAAAAAATTTCGTCCAATGCGCGTGACATGGCTTTTGAACCACGAAGGCGCGAGTTTCTTTTGACAAGTCCACACGCTAGGTCCCCCACCTGTCAGCCGAATGTGGATGGTAGGATTCTGCCCGAGTTATTAAGTAGGGACAAATCACGCTTCACCACTACCCTGACATCCAAAGGCTCCTCTTTCTTCTGCCCTCGCTCCCCTCGCTCATGGCTCGCAGCTCGTGTAGTTCGTCTCGGGCGGAATTAGGGTTGGCTCAACGCCGTCAGGCGGGTGCCCCCATCAGGTACCAGAGGGCGCCCTACGATTACTACCCTGATATGGTGTGTTTGTGTGGTGAGAAGATGCTGAGATGGATTTCGTGGACCGACGAAACTACTGCAGGAAAATTCAGCAACTATAGCATCAGAGCGGTAAGTTCCTACTGTAGGTGCAATGGGACCCTGGATCCGGAAAGCGTAATGTAATTCCTTTTTTTTGTTTCCTTCGATCTACTACACAGGAAGGGAGGGGGACTGGTTGTGACAAGTTTGTGTGGATCGAAAAGCCACTGATAGGTTTTCACAAAGAGCTTGTTCAGGATCTGTGTGATGTTGTGTGGGACAAGAAAGAGGAGATTCGTGCGATGGAGCGAGAGATCCGGGAGCTTCGCCAGGTGTAGGGGAGGCAGGGGCAGGGAGGTGGTGAGACAGACGGGCTCAAGATTAGGCCAGATAGTGGACACAATTTCCTCATTATCTGGGCATTACCTGTTGCATTTGCACTTTATGTTGCCATGTCGTTGTCGAGCAGCTGAAATAAGTTGCTGCTTCGTGGAGTGTAGCGGCCAGCTTAAGAAAAAATTGTTTTCCAGCCCAGAAACTTATCATAAGTGTAATGCCAACAACATGGATTTATTAAGCGCCTATAAATAAATCACGTCTATGCCACTAACACCCATCGATTTTGGAGAGGATTTAACCGCTCAGCTATCGCGATTGTTCAGATAGTAGTGGCACAATCATAGTTTTGGATTCAACTAGTGGTCTCGGCCGTATCAAATCCTAAAGTCGCAATACATTTTACTGCTATATTAAAATATATTTAACAGGAGAACCTTAAGATGAGCAAGTCCTCGGCTTCTCTTGTGTAGTTGCTATATCAAATCCTATATTAAAGTCGCAATCTGCCTCTCGTTGGTTGACGGGAGAACCTTAACATGAGCAAGTCCTTGGCTTCTCTTGTGTAGTTGCTGTACAACTGGCGGTAGCATATGTCCTCTAAGTCTCCTACCGATCTCTCTCCTTATATTTAACAGCTTCATGATCATACCACGTATGCTGTCCATCAAGATATGAATAGGACGCACTTTTATGTCCTTCACCCAGTTATTCAAGCATTCTGCAAGGTTGTTGTTTATGTAATCAACTTTGATGTCAGGGTTGAATTGACTCCTCTTCCATAGATGTGAATGATGGATGGCTAAGTACTCTGGAAGTTCAGGGGCTTCGACAAAAATCTTGCTTATGAAATAATCGCTGCTACTAGGTTTGTAAACTCTAGCAGCAGGAAACATGTCACGAAATACGCTGCCTGCGTAGTGTGAGTACAAGTTGAGCATCATATGGGCATGGCATTCTCTACCTTCAGCTCGCGAGAACACCTCCTTCACTGCATTCGTCAGCCCTTTGCATGCATCCGTGGATATAGCCAATGGATCCATGTGGCCTATTGATCTCCTGAGCTGCCTCATAGACCAGACCCAGTTTTCCTCCGTTTCTGTTTCAAACAGCTCGAATGCCACTGGGAACATCCAGTTGTGACCATCAAGTGCTGTGGCAGATGGCAAGCAGCCTTTCCATTTGCCAGTTAGGACAGTGATGTCTACACTCAGATACGGCCTACTACTGCCCTTGAATCCATCTATGCAAGGTTTAAGCGCCATGAAAAATCTTTTGAAATATATTTTACCACCTTCTAATTCGGTGTCAATCTCCACAACACTCCCCGAACACCTAGCTTGTACCTCTGCCTTGAAGTTTTACAACATCCTGAAGCTATTGGTCCAATCCCCATGCAAGACCCCTAGAGCTTTCTCTTTACCTTTCCAAACCGTGTAATACGGAAGAACAATGTTGTATTTAGAACCGAGGCTAGTCTAAATATTCTTCGCGGTCTCCTTAGGGTTATCCTTTAGTATGGACATAGATTGCATAGCCACCCACTCCGTATCAGCCATTAAGGATTTCAGTTTGCTTCCTGTCGGACACATGTGTGCAGGGCCCATTCCGTTCACCTGCAACACAGATTCATTTAAAAGATAAGCGGAGTCGACTAGTTGCCAGAAAGATATCGCACATCAATTGTAGTTATAGAGTGAAAATAGAGAGAGAGAGAGAGAGTTCTAATGGTTTGCTGCATTCATTGCCCCAATACCCTAATTGCAGTCGACGCAGGGAAGGATCTTGCTGTGATCCTCCATGGACAATGTACCTCGGCCCGTCCATTCATCCATGTTAACTTGCAAACGGCCTCATACCTCTCGGCAGAGTTCTTCGGTCGATAAACGTCGAACTCCCCCTTGATACAAAAATGCCAGAACGACATCCTGAACTCATGCATGCTCCCGAACTCGGTGCCAACCGAAATTATAGGATACTCATGGTCATGTTTCATTTCTTCTACTTCAACACCCAAATTATCGACTGGAATACCAGCCTCATCGTTAAGTTCCTCGTCTATTTCATCATCACTAGATTCTTGATCCTCTACAGTGCCTGCTTCTTCATCTAATTCAGAATCTTCTCCATCATCTCTAATGCCTAGTACTGCACACATCATATTGACTCCCATGGGTGGGGCTACACCATCGTCTCCACCCGGATGGACAGGAACATTGCCCCAGTCCACCTCACCGGCAACTCTGTTTTTCCAAGACAGTCGGTTGGTTCTGCTGTAACCACATGGGGTGGTCTTACGTTTGCACGCATCCCAGGTACTTCAGTGGACAAACAACAGTCAGAATCAATTTCATCTTGAGTGTATAGAACCCTCTTGCTCTTCCTGTGTACATCCTCCTTCCTGATGTAATCTTTCCTGATGGTATCAGTAGGGCTTGACATCCGTGTTCCATTCCCCATCGAACTAGGCCTTTTGCTGCCGCTCTTGGGTGTGATCTCCTTACTGCCTCCCCTCACGGGTGTTGGCTCCAGGGTGCTGGCATTATTGCCTGACCTCTGCGGCGCGTTCTTCTTCGAATTAGCCCTTTTGTTGCTACTATTGGGCGTGTTCTCCTTCGTGCTAGCATTATTGCCTGACCCCAGCAGCGTGTTTCGCTCCAAATTAGCCCTTTTGCTGCTACTATTGGGCATCTTCTCCTTCGTGCTTGCATTATTGCCTGACCTCAGCGGTGTGTTCCGCTCCAAATTAGCCCTTTTGCTGCTACTATTGGGCGTGTTCTCCTTCGTGCTTGCATAATTCCCTGACAGCGGCGTGTTCCGCTCCAAATTAGTGTTTTCCTGCTCCCACTGGGTGTGGTAGCATCCGTGCTGGCCATCTTCGCCTCTTTGCTACCACTCCTGGGAGTGTTCACCACCATGCTAGCCCTCTTAGCGTTTTTGATGCTACCGTTCGGTGTGGCATTTTGACTGGATCTCAGGGGTGTATTCTGCGGCATGGTGCCTTTTGTCGTGCGACTCTTGGGCATCCTCTTCTCTGGCGTGGTCTCCTTGGTGACGTTCTTCTTCGGGGTGCCCTTTCTAGGGATGCTCTTCCTGCTCCTCTTTATGATGCTCCTCTGTAAGACTCTCCTCTGTTCGAAGCCACCCCCAGTCGCACCAGCCCCAGTGATGCCATGGATCAGGTCATGCATGCCTTCTAAAAGTCCATCTCTATTGTCGAGTTCCAATTCCTCTCCAACCGTGAGCACTACCAAGTGGAAGTAAACTTCACCTCTATAATGTTTCCTTGTTAACAGTACGACTAAATCCCTGGTATCTTTCACTTTGATAGCCTTTTTGCTCCTGTAACCATAATATAACAAACGTGCTTCCTGGGAGGACCCCCACAACACCTTCACACGTAACGATGCCATCAGGTCAGATAACTCTACCACTTCAGGGTCGTATCTGCCAAGGATTACATCAAACTCGTCATAGAATTTTTCTGTGCCATCATCTAATTTTGCAGTATAATCCAAGACACCGATACGAACGATTACTTTGCCATCATCAGGTTCTTCAGGATAGAAACCTCCGAGAGGTTCGAAAGATGGAGCGGCACCATCAGACCCAGCCCCAATGCCACCTCCGCCATCACCAGCGTCATCGTTAGCTGGATCAACCTCTGTCGAAGTACCATGACTAGGAGCAAGGCGAGGGCCCTTAGCAGCGGGAGCTACATTACATGGTGGACAGGTAGGGCCCCTTCTAACGGCAGCCACAATAGGATCAGCTGTTGCCATGCCACCTCGACGATCAGGAGCAGCTCCCACAACAGAAGTGTTTCGAGTGCTAGCAGAGTCCAGACCATGAGCTGGCTTCAGACCAGCAGCTCGCTGAACCCGAGTACGGGTTCAAGGAGGAGAGAATGGTTCAGTCTTTGCAACAACAGTGGGGCAGCCTCCGGAAGCCTTAGTTTGCTCAACAACAGCATGGATTGGGTCAACAACGTCCAGATCAACAACAACACGAGGACGACCAGTACCAGTAGATTCCAGAGCACGAGTTCGCACAACTTGAGGACGGTTTCGAGGAGGAGTAGCACACAAGGCGACGGTCTTGGCAACAACAGCGGGGCAGCCTCTAGACGCCTTAGTTTGCTCAACAGCGGCATGGATTGGGTGAGCAGCAGCCGCAGCAACACGGGCACAGGGACGGGGACGACCAGTACCAGCAGATTCTAGAGCAGAGTTTTCCACAACGGCAATACGGGGACTCCTACGAGGAGGTTGCCTGACAGAAGCATGTCGCGGATGAGGAACCGCATTTTTCTCAACAACAGCAGGGGTTCGAGTTAGACCTCCCTGTCCAATAATAGCTGGGCGACTCCCAGTATCAGGAGCTTCCTCATCCACTATGTTACACACCAGCGTAACCACGCGAAGCCTAACATGTTGTTTCATCAACCCAATTAGCTGATTGTCACGCGCTACATGAACCTTGAAGCCTCAGTCATCAATGAGGCTGAACCGTGCAGTCTGCTCTGGCCTCATTTCAGCAAGTTCACGCACAGCAACAACCAAACCAGGGATAGTGCATAACTGCACAGGCGCCACTTCCATCTTCAGACTCTAAGCCTCTTTCCACGTGCTCTTCCCATGTGCTAATTTAATGAGGTGGCCGCAGATGCTCACCAGAAAAGTTTAGCTGGGTTCAGCGGAGATCCTAGTTGACAGAAAATTGGAGACAAAAGATAAGAATTGTTTGTCAGCGTCGTGCTAGCAAACAATTCTATGTTCGATATATCTCTGTAATGCCAATGGCCAGCTAGCAGTTATAGGTAGTGCGAATAGCAAAGAGAAGAGTAGCTCACCTGAAATTAGCCAGAAGTACTTCTTTCTCGGTAGCAGCGATTAGGCGCAGCAACTTGGCACCGAAAGTCAAATGCCCGACGAGATCTTTCTGGTTGGAGAGGGGATTTCGATGCCGCCGATGCTAGGGTTCATGCGAAAGGAGGGAGGGGGTGGATTTGTGAATTTGGTCAACACACGATGCTCCTTTAGTATCTTGTTTCGCCTACGTGGTTGCCGCGTTGGCGCTCGCGTCACAGAAATATTACTGACATGAGGGTCCCGACCATCTACTTCACAGGGCAGTTTCACGGCATGTTTGGATTTGGTAGGGGTGAGACGAGTTTGCATCGAAATGGCCCCTCTCGGTAGTTGGCGGCCCAACTTTTCGAAACACGGTGATTTCAGGCAACTTAGGTACCGCCATGCGCTGGCCTGCCAACTTTGGTACCGCAGACGAACAAGCCCGGCGAGGAGGACATAGGCAACCCTAGTTTCCACAACCCTCGCCAGATTGCATCTGCGCACCATTGTAATCTTCGATTCCTTTGATAATTCCACGAGCAGACAAGCAGGAGTAGGGACCTCTACGAGGCCTGAACCTGGGTAAATCTTCGAGTCCCCTGTGTGCTTGTTTGCTAGCCGATAGATGTCTCCAGCGCTCCCTTATTCTCCAAAACCCAAGTCCATAACAATGGGCATTGATGAGTTAAACCCTCGTTAGTGAGATATTATCTTTTTTCAGCTTGCCGACCTCCCCGAGTCGGAATTAGCTCCTATCGAGGGATATCCTCCTGATTTTTCTCAGGAGGAGGAATTAGTCCCACTACCGGACATTGTTGCAAGGAAGTGCAAAGCTTCGACAATGGCTATCGCCACAAAGGAAGTGCCAGTTGTGAAGAGGTAACTTTCCTCACAACTTTCGCCTTTGTACTTCATTTGTGATTTCTTTTTGAGATGTAATGTTCTTCGTTCTATTACCTTCTTAGAGCTAAACAGCTCATCAAGGGCAAGGGGAAGGGAGCTACTTCTAAGCCCATGCGTCAGATGAAGCTAACTTTGGCTTCTCCTGCCGTGGTGCCGGAGATTACTCCATCTCCGACCGTTGCAGAAGATCCGGCTCCCTCAGCAGAGCCAGCGATCCTTCAGTCGCAGACTGACGTCGCCATGGGTGACTCAGGTTTTGATAAGGGTGAACCCTCTTCGAGTAATGATCCCTCGGCAGAAGTTTTCACCGACAACCTCCTGAGCAATCCGGGACTCACCAAGTTTGGCTTATCTTGGAAATCTGCGGAGGAGATCCAACAGTTGGCCAAGGAATGCCTTGAAAGTTGGACCATTTCTGCCGAAGAAGAAGCACAAGAAGTAGAGGACATCAAGAACTCTGATCTTCTTGAACAAGTCCGTCTCTGAGACGAGAAGCTGAGGACCGGCGAACTTCTAGCTGCACCAGTTGTCCCCTTAACCCTTGCCGAGAAGGTTACCACCGAAGTGAATGCGAGTTTGAACAAGCTCGCTCGTGAACAATATGTAAGTCGGAACTCCAACTCACATTTTTCTTTATGTTACTTTATATCATATCCTCTAGCCCCCAAGCATGAAGTTGGATAGATAATCCGAGTTTATGCTTTACTAGGATGCCAAAGAATGAACTAGTGTAGCCCCCAAGGTTCGTGCTGATATTAGTATAAATATTAGCCCGAGTCTTTAGTAGACTTCTGACTTTAGGTATTCTGACTTACAGAAAGTATATTCCTATAACCAGGATTTGTTGAAGAATGTTTGCAACAAGTGGAAAGAGATCAAAGCTCTCTAGCTTGAAAATGCACAATTGAAAGTTTCCAAAGATGAGGCCGAAGGTAAACTTTCCGAAACTCAAACCTTGTCTTGTGTTTTCATAGTCGAATTTATATTGAACTATTGTTCTTTTGACTTACAGCACTGGTAAAATAGTCCCGCGCTATGATCGAAGAGGCCGAGAATCTTAAGACCTTGGTGGTGGAGAACAAGGAATTCCGTCAAGAGCTGGATAAGCTTAAGGCAGATCATGAGAAGAGCATTGCTCAAATTCTTGAATCCACCTCCATGGCCACCGATGAGCGTGATCGTAATATTGCGTCTTAGGACAAGAAAATCTCGGATCTCAACAATGACTTGTTCAGAGAGAGGGATATCGCTGATGCACTCCGAGCTGAGCTCTAGAGCCTTCGCGAGGAGAAGACCAAAGTCGATGATGTCATCTTTGGTATGTTTCCATCTTTCTGACTTGTATGTATTCTTTGACTTTTTCGATGTCGGATTTCATCTACTAACCATTTTGCATTATATGCATAGGTCCTCTGAACTTACCCAACTCAGCCTCTGCCGAATCTCGCACCAGCCGGCTTACACAAGTCGGCGATCTTCTCCATGAGTTCCGCCAATCCATCGAGGATATTGACGAAGCTCTCAAGGTTCCGGATATGCATAGCATGTCCGGTTTTCAGGTGCGGGACAAGGCTAAGGAGATGTCGCGGCTCATCTAGGACTAGAACATGTCCTACGCGCTTACCGCTGCGCAGAACGCTCTCACCATGGTTATGAGCCACCATGGAAACATGGAAATCTGGCAAGTAACCAGAGGGTACTGCAAAGTGGTTGAAGACGGACATGAGCAAGATATCAAGGCCATCATGGACTCCTGCGCCGGATACGGGTGTCACATGGCTGACTTAACCAGCTACGATACTCCCTTCTTCACCCGCGTGGACACGCCGCCTCCGCCTTCCGAAGAAATGGCTAAAGTTTCCGACGATGATCAAACCGCATCGGATTTGGACATCTCGGATCATTATCAAGGTGCAGCTAATGTATCTAGCGAGCCGACAGCTCCTACCTCTCCCCCTACATCCTAGATCATCAGAAATAAACAGATGTGTTATTCTAAAAACATTATGTATCGATAAATAAGTAGTGTGATACTTTTGCTAGTGCCAAGTTTTTATCTATTTAGCACTTTTGGCTTAGATATTTATGTGCCTGAAATGTTTGCATAAGCACTTGTGTTTTTTGTCTACACTTATCGTTTATCTGGCTTTCTGCCTCGTCCCTTTTGTGAGCCGGAAAACCTTTAGCACGGAAACTTTGCCAAGCAACAGAGCTCAATTGCTAAACTAGTTTAAACTCGGAAACAAAGCTGGCTTCCAGTACCAACAATTCACTACTCGGAAAATGCCCGCATCCAGCAATCGGACAATTAACCAAAGTATAGACTAGAAAATTTAGACTTATACCCGAAGGTAGCATTTTTAGAATCAGAAATCTAAACCAGAACAAACATGAGCATAAAGTACTTTCAAGTATTATAGGATTTTCGACTGTGACATGATCATTCGGAAATAAGATGGTAGTAAAAACTTCTCAGAAAAATATTGAGGCAACCACTACTTTTATTTCTCACCGAATATGTACACATATATGATTACAAAGAAAGATAAACTAAGAATAAAAGGGACGTAGCTGAGCAATATTCCACGGTATGTCTAATTCTTCCGGATTTGTACTGCGTCCAGCTCTCTTTCTCTTCTTAGTAGCAGGTCTTTCCTTGACTTGCCGCATATCAGTTAGGTAGTATGTACCATTGTGCATTACTCGACTAACCAGAAAAGGCCCTTCCCATACTAGGAAAAGTTTGTGCTTTCTTTGTTGCACAAGACGGAGAACCAAATCGCCCTTATTGAAAGACCGATTTCTAATTCTCTGGCTATGATACTTGCGTAACTTCTGCTGATAGGCTGTTGATCTCATTTCAGCAACGATGCGAACTTCTTCGACTAAGTTGAGATCATTTTGTCGAGAAATCTCGGCGTCCTCTTCGATATACGCAGAAACTCTAGGAGAATTATGAATCAAATCACTAGGAAGAACTGCTTCAGCACCATAGACCAAGAAAAAAAGGTGTGTATCCTGTTGACCTGTTCGGAGTTGTTCATAAGCTCCAAATTATAGAGGGTAATTCCTCTGCCCAGGCCCCCGCAACACGTCTAAGTGGTGCATCAAGTCTTGGTTAGGCCTTGTAAGATTAAACCATTTGCCCTTTCGACTTGTCCATTAGCCTGCGGATGTGCGATTGACGCAATGTCAAGCAGGATACTTTGTTCATTGCAAAATTCGGCAAGTTCTCCCATAGAGAAATTACTCCCGTTGTCCATGATAATGCTATGCGGATAACCATACCGGATTATAACATCCTCGACAAATCTTCTGGCTGTTGCTCCATCACAACTAGTGACGGGTTTAGCCTCAATCCATTTGGTGAATTTATCCACCATCACTAAGAGGTGAGTAAATCCACTTGGAGCCCGTTTAAACGGTCCTACCATATCAAGCCCCCAGAGCGCAAAGGGACATGTTATAGGTATTGTTCGCAACTGACCAGCCGAAACATGAGCTTATTTGGCATATTTTTGGCAGCCCTTGCACGTCTTGACCAGCCGTTCGGCATCTGCCTTGGCTGTAAGCCAGAAAAAACCGTGTCAAAAAGCTTTTGCCACTAAATATTTGGCTGTAGCATGGTGACCACACTCGCCTTCGTGGATCTCTCTTAAGATTTCCACTCCTTCTTCCGGAGATACACAGCGCTGAAAAACCCCAGATACGCTCCGCTTATAGAGCTCACCACTAATTATAGTGTAGGATTTTGCTCGTCGGATGATCTATCGGCTGAGAACTTCGTCTTCGGGTAATTTTCCATCTACCAAGTAATCAAGGTAGGGTTTAGTCCAACTAGGAATTATAGCCAGAACTGCTACTAAAGGTGAGTCGGATTTGGTCGGATATTCCTCATCTACTCCTTTTATTGAAGGAACTTTGAGGTGCTCTAAAAAAGCACCATCTGAGACATCTTTCCGTGCAGAGCCTATCCGAGATAATGCATCTTTCTGCTCGAGGGATGTGCTGAACCTCAAACCCTTCGAACGATTCAGATAGATCATCCACGACAGCTTTATATGTTGCCATGTGCTTATTTGCATTACAAATATCCAACACTTGTTGAGCAACAAGATCCGAATCTCCGTAACACATCAAACATCGGATGTCGATATCCTTAGCAATCCGGATTCCATGCAGCAATGCTTCATACTCGGCAATATTATTTGTTGCCGTGAAATGAATCTGCAACACATATAGAAGTTTATCTCCTTGGGGTGATTTTAGCACCACGCTAGCCCCCGAGCCCCCTCGAGCCTTAGACCCATCAAAATATAGGGTTCAATATTCCGACTCCGGGAGGGTCATATTCTCTGTCCAATCAGCAACAAAGTCAGCAAGGATTTGGGATTTGATTGCTGTCCGAGGTTTATACTCAATATTGAAAGCTGAAAGCTCTATGCCCCATTTTGCGACGCGTCTTTTAGCCTCGCTGTTCTTGATTATATCTCTCATGGGAGCTGTGCTCACCATGGTAATTGGATGTTCCTGAAAATAGTGCCGTAACTTATGAGATGCGAAGAACACACCATAAGCCAGCTTTTTATAGTGTGGATACCGCTGTTTTGATTCAGTTAGAACCTCGCTGAGATAATAAGTCAGACACTGCACCAGGTGTTCCTGATTTTCCTCTAGTCTCTCCACTACCATGACGACACTGACGACCCTATTTGTCGCAGCGAGATAGAGCAACATCGGTTCCCTTGGTTCCGATGCTGCAAGGATAGGAGCAGACGAGAGTACTTCTTTCAAGTCTTGTAGTGCAGCTTCAGCTTCATCAGTCCAAACGAATTTCTTGGTCTTTTTCAGGAGCTTGTAAAGTGGTGCGCCTCTTTCTCCGAGCCGGCTTACAAACCGACTGACTGCAGCAATGCAACCAGTTAGTCTTTGAACATCCTTTAGGCGAGTTGTACTGGAAATGTTGAGTATAGCCTTGGTCTTGTGTCAGTTCACCTCTATGCCCCTCTGAGACACGATGAAACCTAACAATTTCTCGGCTGGGATTCCAAAGAAACATTTCTTCCGATTGAGCTTTATGTTGTATTTCGTAAATTTGCGAATGTTTCCTCCAAGTCGGAAATTAATGTTTCCTTGTTTTTGGACATCACCGCAATATCATCCACATATGCATGTACATTGTGTCCAATTTGATCATGGAGGCAACGCTGCATAGTGCGCTGGTTCGTAGCTCCTGCGTTCTTCAGCCCAAAGGGCATCGTAACAAAACAGAAGGTCCCAAGGGGGGTTATGAATGAAGTTTTGATTTTATCCGATTCCTTCATCCGAATTTGGTGATAACGGAATATGCGTCGAGAAAACAGAGGAGTTCCGAGCCTACCGTAGAATCAATAACTTGATCAATTCTAGGCAGAGCGAACTGATCTTTGGGACAAGCCTTGTTCAAGGTAGTATAATCAACACACATCCTTAAATCAGTGGTGTCCTATTTAGGGACCATTACAGGGTTGGCTGACCAATCAGTATGCATGACCTCTTCTATGAATCCGGCTAATTCGAGCTGGGCTAGTTCCTTAGCTATTGCCTTACGCTTTACATCGCCAAAACATCGTAGGGACTATTTGACGGGTTTAGCATTCGGGTTTACATTTAGAGAGTGCTCGACAAGTTCCATAGGTACTCCGGTCATGTCAGATGGCTGCCATGTGAAGATATCTTGATTTGCTTGGAGGAACTTGACGAGCGTGCTTTCCTATGCGCTATCTAGGCCTACGCCTATCTGGGTCACCTTGGAGGGGTCATCATCCTTCAACTGCATCTTCTTCGTCTTTTCCGATGCCTTGAACTCTGGATTTGGCTTTGTCACCTCCTTCTTTGTTGCGGGCATCTCGGACGGATCGATGGTCTTCTTGATTTCCTGGTACTCCTGGGCATGCAGCACGGCTTCAGCAAAGGCGGCATTTCCATCCTCGCACTCTCGCGCTTTCTTCGGGTCTCCCTTGATGGTGATCACGCTGTTGGGACCTGGAATTTTCATCATATTGTAAATGTAACACGGACGAGCCATAAAAGCCCAATAAGCCAGACGTCCAAATATAGCATTGTACGTGCTCTTGAACGGGACCACTTCGAAGGAAAGTGTTTCCGTCCGATAGTTCTTTGGAGTTCCAAAAGTAACATCCAAAGTGATCTCTCCTAGGGAATTTTCTTGTCTTCCTAGGACAACTCCGTGAAATATCATAGAGCTGTGATTCAGCTGGGTCTCTGAGATTCGCATCCGGCGTAGCATTTCGACATACAGAATATTTATGCTGCTACCACCGTCCATGAGGGTCTTGGAGAAACCATAGCCGTCAATAAGTGGATTGACGACTAAGGCGTATTTTCCTCGCCTGTGCAACTTAGGCATATGATCAGCACAGTCAAAGGTAATTGCAACTTCCGACCAGTCTAGGTACTGAGGGACAGCCGGAACTATCGCGTTGAGCTCATGCAGAACTACTTTCTTGACCTTAGCTGGTTGAGATCCGAGGAAGGTGACATAGGTGTCTTTCTTTGTGGGAATGGTTTTCTTTCCCTCCGGCTTGGGATTTGAAGCATCAGCTTCCTCCATGTCAGAATCTTCCTTGGTCTCTTTATCTTTTTCAGGATTCTTCTTCCCCTTCTTCCGCTTAGCCCTGTAGCCAGCAGTGTCATCTTTCTTGATGTCGTCGTTGAAACGACACTTGGAGTTTGTGTGAGACGAGCCCCCATTGGTGTCAAGGTGATGCACATATGGGTTATAGGCAATGTCGGCCCAAGAGTAGGTTTTGCCACGTTGCTGGTCTCCTCTACCTTGAACTCTTGATGTCCCACATGTAGGGTTCCGTAGCAGAAAACAAAAAATTTCTATCTACTCGAACACTAATACTAGGATCTATACTATGTAGACATAAGTAACGGAGAAGGGATTCTATATTCATACCTTTGAAGAGCGAGGCACGCCTTACGCAGGAAGGCGTATATTGATGAAGAAGAGCATCACCCTAAGTGTGGTGCCTCCGAAGTACGTCACACGTCCGGTGTAGGAGACATCAACCGGACTCCGATCCAGCCGAGCAGCGGAAGAAGTAGATACCGGATCGTAGATCACATGACGATAGTGTGAAGGTGGAGAACTCACCCACGAGGTCCTCCCTAATATTACGGAGAAGTCCTCAGTGGATGAGAGAGAGAGAATGAGAGGGAATGGGGGTGATTCCAAAGGGGGAGGGGAGACCCCTATATATAGTGGGAGGGGGGTGCACCACCCAGGGGCCAGGCAGTGTGGGACTAAACCCCACACCCGCCGGCCACCTAGGGGAAGCTGCCGGCCCTAGGTGGGCCCCATTGGGGTGGCCCACCAAGCCCAGGACGGCTGGCCCCCACTCCCTAGGCGCCTTGCCGTATTGGGCCTCCCTTCGGGTGATGCCCATTAGTATTAAGGAGCCTTTCAAAATAAAATAAAATATATATTTAATATTAATTCTCCAACTAACATTCAAATACACATTATATTATTTCTTCACTCCGGAACACCTTCCGGACCCCTTCCGATCTCCATCAGATGTTACCCGAAACTATTCCGGTTTCTCTCTCTCCATTTCTCTTACGATACCTCATCTACCCTAAGCATCTCTACCCTTAAGCGTGACATCCTTCGGTTCGGAAACACTCCGGACATGATCGAGACCACTCTCACATCAATGATCAACAGAGGGACCTAGATGGCCATGTGACCCCCGTGCATTTCATGAATACAATCGCTCGAACCGTGAGATAGTCGTTCCCCGTCCCCTTTGTCATTCGATAGCTAATTCATCCGAGACTTGATCTTCAGTATCTCCGTACCTTAGTTCTATCTCATTACCGATGAACTTGTTTTCTCGTTCTCATGTCGTTGCATTCCGTCACCTAGTCACATGCTTGCAAGCTTTATTAATGCAACGTCACCGAGATGGCCACATGTATATGTCCGTTACATGGACTAGACAAATCCTGGTCTTGATATGTACTCCTCTACGCATCCCTTCAGAAAACCTAAGTGGCACCTTTTTGATCACCCTGTTATGAGATGATTCTTTATATCCATCTAAGCTTCTTCTGGAATGGTGATTTGCATTACCTCAGAGTCAAAGGATCAGGTTGCGAGGTTCTTTGTGTTTTATCATCAATGGTGAACTTTGTAGCTAGATCTCGTTAAGATATAACGGTCGGATGTTTGTCTATCATGTTATTCAACTAATAACATGACCTCATTGTCAGTTGGCATAAATGCCCATGATCTTGAAACACAGACCATCCTCATGACCAATGAACTAGTTCACTAGAGGTAACTAGAGACACGGTTTGTTTACATACCACACGTGTATTAACGTTTCGTATTAACACAGTTATAGCAGAATATGAAACGTATTATGAACATATAGGAGATATATCAAATAATACACTTTATTATTTGCCTCTAGGGCATAACTCCTTCAGTCTCCCACTTGCACTAGAGTATAAACAAAACTAGTTTACAATAGGCAGGAACCTAACACCAATGGTGTCAACACCCGGATTTTTAATCCCAGATGCCCGTTATGCCATACCTCGCAATCCAAGGATTACCATTTTTGCGAGACATAACGGATTGGATATCACAGTACATCATCCATTACAAACCATACATAAGGTCTTACACAAATAAGGATCTCATGCTCCAGTCTTAATACAACAAGCAGCGGAAATAAAAGATAAGCGTAGTGGCGGGTCCATCTTCAGGGGCACATGCAATGCTGACGAAGGCAGATAGTCCTAGTTATCATAGCCGTCCTGCTGGCCATCATCTTGATAGTCTCCTTCATAGTCTGGCCATGATAATAGCAAGGGACAAAAGCCACGAGTACTCTTTAAGTACTCACGAACTACCACTAACAAGTATCATAAATCTAAGTTTAACTATACAGTTAAGTTTGAAACCTAAGCTGAGTTCTGAAGCAAAGAAAGATAAAGTAAAATTCTAGAATCACTTAAGTTGGGAAGCTGTTGTCATAAACACAACCCTATTGTGGTCAAGTCAAGATTCATCATTCATTTCAAGTTATTTGGAAAACATCTGACAACGAAACAATATGGCCATTCCAACTGTCCGTTACCGCGGATGCGGCTATTCAAATAGTTTGACACTCTGCAGAGGTGGTACACTTTCACCACAAGATTCGATACATCTGTTAGGGATAGCCCTGAATCATCATACTTAGTATGCAGATAATCAAAAATAACCTTCCCTTTACACATCCTAGTATAAGCACCTCTCCTATGAGCATGGCCTCCCAACCATGACCATTTGTCATCTTGGGCACTGCATAGGTGGACATCATGAGAGCTAGCCTCAACTCAAACCTCTCCCGCGAGGGAAGTAATACTAATGCATATAAATTTCCAGCTAAGCCTTACCCAATTCAGGTAGTGTGGTTGTACGGTAAATTTGGAATGGTATCGCATCCGAATCCAACCATCAGTTTTATAAAAGGGTTAAGGCTCATGCCTCAACATTTTCATCATCATCAACCATTTGTGTTTCTCAACACATGTCAAAACATCTCAATAGAATGACTCATCATTCCAAGGTTTTCACAATTCATTTTCACCAAGTGTTCCCATCTAAAGTGGCTCAAGTTTTGATCTACTCTAAACTACTAAGTTAAGAGTGTTCACTAAGGTAGAAAAGATGGGTTCAATCTCATGCCATAGAATGACATCTAAAGCTCAGCTAAATAGGTAAAGGTTTATACTTTTTATGCTACCTTCAAAAACAAGTAAAGAACTTTGTGTAAACTAAGGGAGGTAAAACCTGTAAATAAGACTTGGGGTACTAATAATCAAAGGGGTGTGATCAAAGCATGCCTAAGGCATCTTTGCTAAACCATCTAGTTTGATCCTAGCTTACTAAGCATTAAACTTGCAAGTGTTATCTTGCATTGTTAATGGTGGCTTGCACTTGTATAGTGCTAGCTTGCTAATAGTAGCTTGCCTTGGGTAGTGTAGTGGTTGAAGTTTTCTTCTTCTTCTTCTTCTTCTTCTTCTTCTTCTTCTTCTTCTTCTTCTTCTTGGTAGAACTCCTCCTCCTCGAAAGCTTGGTCGGTACTATCGTCTATAAAGACATACGGAACACACAATCACCAAACAATACTTAACTAGGCTAAGTAGCATTTTAGGACACACATTTGATGATCTATTATCATCACAAGCATCAGAAGTTTAAATCACTAGTTTCATCTTTTTAATTTAGCAAAGTAATTTATACTCATTGAAAAAATAACTAAGATTTAATATTCACCACTTAAATATGGTATCATGTTGACACATGTCATCACCACATATTCTAACATGTGGGAATGAGATTTAAAGGTTGGATCAATATTACTTTGGTTTAAGTTTATTATTTAATGATTTAAAGTGACTAGAAATGCCTATGTAGCATTATTTTGGTACTAGTCCAAAGTCATTGCATGTAAACCTTAATTTTATTACATATTCAGATAGATATGATGAAATGTGATTTCTGAGAGTTGGAATCAACTCAAAAGCTAACTTAGTTGATTTTATAAAAATGTTGCAAGTTGCAAAAGCTTCTGTTTTGTTACTTTTACTAGGGGGATCTATAACTCTAATTGGATTAAACCCAATGGGCTTGGGTAGATCATTTCAATACCTTTAAGGCAAAATTGGTTTCATGCAATTTGGATTTGTAAAACTCCCAGAATTGAATTTTAAACTAGTGGACATAAACTAGATTCAACTTAAAAAGAAAAATCAAAATTTGAATGGCTGGGCTAGCGCGGGAAAGAACATGGGCCAACCCAATGGCGCTCCGCGGCGCGGGGCTCAGCTGACAGGGGGGTCTCGCTTGTCAGCGGCACTTAACACGCGAAACGGTACGCGCGCTGTGGGCCGTAGGATTAGAAGGGGGATCTGCGGCTGAGGTGCATCGTCGACGACGAACGGGTCGCTGGCGAGAGTTTGCCCTAGCGGCTCGGTGGGGGTCTACCGCCGACGTACCAGGGCTCCAGCGATGAAGGCGAGGCGGGCAAAAGAACTGGAAGACGACGGCGTGGCGAGGCACGGTTGTGGCGAAGCTTGGGGTGCCCTAAATCGCAGGCGCCCTTCTCCTCCTGCTGCGGCGGCTCCGGCTCCAATTCCGGTGAGGCAGAGCTCGAGCGGCGTCGGCGGGAGGGGTGAAAGGATCAGTGAGAGGTGGGGAGTGAGTGGGTGTAGAGAAATGGTGCTAGGGAGGCCGGTTTATATAGGCCCGACGGTGAGACCGAGCGGTGCGGGCAGGCGACTCCGGTGAGGGCGGCATAGGGGGCTAGCGGCGTGGCTCGAGGTAGGTGACGGTGGCCTGTCTCCTGGCGGTGTGCTGAGGCTTAAAGGCGCGACAAGGCGGGCTCTGTGCTGGTCGGGCGCGTCATGCGCTCTGGGCGGCAGAGGCGGTGGGTCCGACAGCGAGCAGTGGCTGGGGTCTATTGGGCGGCCAGCGGGGGTGTCTAGGGTGTTCCCTAGGTCATGGCGGAGCGATAGGCGCGGGCTACGGCCGAGGGGTGGTCTGTGCATGCGGGGACAGAGCATGCTCTACAGGCGTCGTCGGCATGGTCGACCAGCTCCGGGCGTGGCGGTTCCTGGCCGTTCTGCTCTCTATCTCTGGGCTGGGGCTGGTTGGACGGTGGTGGTGGACCATTGGCTAGCTTGTAGTCATGGCGAGAGAGGGGGGAAGCGGTCTGCTGCTGCGAGTGCATGGTTGGCCGGCGAGGAGTGGCTTGGCATGGCAGTGCAGTGCAACTAGGAGGTAGGGGAGGTGTTGGTTTGGTTAGGCTTGAGGGAGACAATAGTGATCAAAGCACTCCAAAATGCTAGACAAGATCAAGCCTAAAACAGTAATAGTTAGGCCACTTTGATCTTGCACACAAGGTGTTTGATGAAATGGCCGAAAGAGAAGAACTTTGGAATTTTGAGTTCAAATTTTTTGGGTGTTCTCCACTAGTGCTAGGTAGTCTCTGGTTGCAAGGGTTTTGAAAGTGGAGCTCAAATAGATGGTTTTTGAAATAGGGGTGATCTATGCATATGCATTGGATTCAATTTTCACATGCCAATTAAAATAAGTAAAAGGATGTTTTTAGCAGATCAAAAGGTGGGCCTTGGTACCTCATAATGTGTACTAGCAAGGGGTGCAAAGATCATGAATTGTTTCTATTAAGAAATGAGTGCTAGGAACACTCAAAGTAGTGTAGTGGATTAAAATGGCCAAAATGACCATTCCTCCTCTTTAATTGTTTTTGACTTGATTTTCTTTAGGAAAAGTTTAGGAATGATGTAGATGATGTTTAAATCACCTAAGAATCATTTTACAACCAAAGAATCACAGAACCATGGCAATTCAAATCAATTCCTATTTTAAATGCACAAACACATGAATGCTTTCATTTTTAATTTGGAAAAGTTTTTGTTAACCCCAAATTTGATGATTTAGATCTTGATAAGCTTGGATTGAAGTTTTGGGATGTTACAAACCTTCCCCCCTTAAACAAAATCTCGTCCCGAGATTTAGAAAGAAAAATTAGTAACTAGAGATCTGGGAACTCTGTCCTGATGTAATCTTCTCGCTCCCAAGTGGCTTCCTCCTCGGTATGGTCGCTCCACTGAATTTTGAGAAACTTGATACTCCTGGTCCTGGTGGTTCTGTATGATTCTTCTAAGATACGGATGGGTACTTCTCTATAGGTCAAGTCATTGTTGATTTCCACCGCTCTGTGATCGATGTTCTTGAAAACTTTGGTCTTCTCCGGCACTTCCAAACATTTGCGAAGTAACGAGATATGGAACACATTGTGGATGGCTGACATCTCTTCAGGCAATTCCAGTTGATACGATACTTCTCCTCGACGGTTCAGAATCTTGAAGGGCCCGATATATCTGGGGGCTAACTTTCCTTTCAGACTAAAGCGTTGAGTTCCCTTCAATGGTGAAACCTTGAGATATACAAAATCTCCGACATTGAAAGTCAGGTCTCTCCTTCTTTTGTCCGCATAACTCTTCTGTCTAGATTGGGCGGTCTTGAGGTGCTCATGGACTTTGTGAACTTTCTCTTCTGCTTCTCCGAGAATGCCGGGTCCAAAGATCTGACTCTCTCCTACTTGCGACCAATTCAAAGGGGTATGGCAATTTCTTCCGTATAGGAATTCAAATGGTGCCATCTGCAAACTAGCTTGATAACTGTTGTTATATGAGAATTCTGTGAAAGGCAGGCAGTTTTCCCATTTTGATCCGTATTCCAACACACAAGCTCTAAGCATATCCTCTAGGATCTGGTTGACTCTCTCAGTCTGTCCATCAGTTTGCGGATGATACGCGATGCTGAAGTTCAACTTGGTTCCTAATCCTTCTTAGACTTTCTGCCAAAATCTTGAGGTAAATTGGGTTCCTCGATCTGATACGATGGTCTTGGGGGTTCCATGCAGACTAACAATCCTAGCAATGTATAGCTCTGCTAACTTTGCACTCTAGTAAGTTGTCTTGATAGGTATAAAGTGGGCTACCTTGGACAATCTATCAACTATGACCCAGATTGATTCATTTCCCCTACTAGAAGTAGGCAAACCGGTGATAAAGTCCATTCCGACGGAATCCCATTTCCATTCCGGAATCTGCAATGGTTGTAACAGTCCTGCAGGTCTCTGATGCTCTGCTTTGACTCTTTGACAGATGTCACACTTGGCGATGTAGCTTCTGATTTCTCTCTTCATCTTGTGCCACCAAAATTGCTCTTTCAAATCCTGATACATCTTTGTTCCTCCGGGGTGGATAGAATAAAGAGTATCATGAGCTTCCTTCATGATAACTTCCTTCAGCTCCGAATCTGCCGGCACACAGATACGTCCTTTGTACCACAGTACACCTTCTTCGTCTTCAGTGAATCCAGGTACTTTTCCCGTACCAATACGACGTTTGATTCCATCGATACTTTCATTCCCCTTCTGGGCTTCCTTGATTTGGCTAATCAAAGTGGGTTGAAGTTCAATGCTAGCTAAGAATCCTTTGCTAACTAATTTAGTCCTGAACTGCTCCAAATCTTCATACAAACTTGGTTGCTTCTCCTTGATCATGGTGTTTAGCCTACACGGCAATCTGCTAAGAGCATCCGCTACCACATTGTCTTTACCGGGGTGATAGTGAATGTCAAGATCATAATCCTTGATTAACTCTATCCATCTCCTTTGTCTCATATTCAGCTCCTTCTGAGGGAAGATATATTTTAAGCTCTTGTGATCTGAGTAAATCTCACAGCGATTACCCATCAGATAATGACGCCATGTCTTCAATGCTAGAACCATGGCTGCTAGCTCAAGATCATGGGTCGGATAGTTCTACTCATGCTGCTTCAGTTGTCGAGACAGATACGCTATAACTTTGCCTTCTTGCATCAACACACATCCGAGACAATCTTGGATGCGTCACAATACACATCAAACGGCTTCTTGATGTCTGGCATGACCAATATTGGGGCTGATATCAATCTCTTCTTCAATTCCTGAAAACTGGCTTCACATTTGTCTGTCCATTCAAACTTCTTGTCCTTCTTCAACAATTGGGTCATTGGTCGGGCTATGCTCGAGAATCCTTCTACGAACTTGCGGTAATATCCCACTAATCCAAGAAATGCACGGACTTGGGTTTGAGTGGTTGGGGCTTCCCATTCTTCGACATATTTGATCTTGGCGGGATCAATAGAGACTCCTCCGGCAAACACAATATGTCCTAGTAATCCTACTTCCTTCAGCCAAAACTCACATTTGCTGAACTTGGCATATAACTGATGCTCTCTCAGGGTTTCTAGGATAACTCTCAGATGTTGCTCATGCTCTTCTTATGGCTTGGAGTAGATAAGAATGTCGTCGATGAACACAACTACAAACTTATCTAGGAAATTCATAAAGATCTTATTCATGAGATTCATGAAATAAGCAGGGGCATTGGTTAATCCAAAAGACATGACTGTATACTCGTATAAACCATAGCGAGTAGTAAAGGCGGAATTCAGAATATCCGTTGCACGAATCTTAAGTTGGTGATAACCAGTCCTAAGATCAATCTTTGAGAATACCTGAGCTCCGGTCAACTGATCAAATAGATCCTCTATATTTGGCAAGGGGTACTTGTTCTTGATGGTGACATCATTCAACTTTCTGTAATCTGTGGACAGACGGTTGCCTCCATCTTTCTTGTCGACAAATAACACTGGTAATCTCCATGGCGATGCGCTTGGTTGAATCAAGCCTTTCTCTAACATGGCATCCAACTGCTTCTTCAGTTCCACTAACTCTGAGGGGTTCATGCTATAGGGTCTCTGTGGTATAGGTCTGGTTCCGGGGATTAGTTCGATAATGAACTCAATATCCCTATCCGGGGGCATACCTGGCAATTCATCTAGGAATACGTCGGGGTATTCACAGACTACTCTGACTTGGTCAATGGTAGGCAAGGCTACACTCTTGTTGCACTTAAATTGATGGGGTAAGGTTTCAGAGATATGTTCTACTGTGACTCTAGAACTACTGGTCATGGTGATGGCTTTCTTAGCACAGTCTATCAGTCCTTTATGCCTTGACATCCAGTCCATACCTAGTACTGCTTCCAATCCTTTGGTTCCAAGTACAATTAGGTTGGCATAAAAATCTATCCCATGTATTCTGATAGGTACAACTTTGCAAATTTTTCTATCTTTGGTTGTTGAACTGGGGATTTGAACTATCATGACATGCTTCAGGTTGGTTGGACAAATCTTACTAGTGCATGCAAATTCTTCGGTGACAAATGAATGCGATGCTCCAGAATCAAACAACACTCTTGCTAAAACTGAGTTGACAGAAAACATACCCAGCACTACATCTGGCGCTTCCTGGGCTTCTTTGGCGTTCATGTGGAAGAGACGGCCATTGCGGTTGTGAGGGTTTCCTGGGGCAAATCTCCTTCCTGGTTGAACACGACGCTGCTGCTGAGCTGCAGCATTCACATTGGCATTGGCTACAGTCTTCTTGGGACACTCATTTGAGTAGTGACCCTTCACTCCACACTCGAAACAAGTGATCTGGGACTTGTCCTTGACTGCGACAGGCACAACATTGCTGCCAGTTCTGGGTGCAGTGTTGTTTTTGTTTTTGCTGTTGTTCTTGGGAGGTGCACGGTTGAAATTGTTGGCATTACCGGAGTTGTGATTGTTTCCTCCGGACTTCACATTGCCTCCGCTACGGTTGGGGTAGCTTGGGCGAGACATTGGGTTTCGGTTGTTCCTTGGTGCATATCCTGGTGAAGGGTTGGGACGGTACTTCTGGTGACTACTGGATCTAGACTGCTGCATCATACGACGCTTGCGGTTGTCATTTGCCTGGTTAATCTTCCATTCCATCTGAATGGCAGAGTCGACTAGCTCTTCGAGATCCTGAAAACGGATATTGACGAGGACAGTCTGCATCTCATCATGTAGTCCGTTCAAGAATCTCTCCTTCTTCTTGGCCTCCGTGTTGATCTCATCAGGTGCATATCTGGCAAGTGACAGGAATCTATCACGGTACTCCACCACAGTCATTCTTCCTTGCTTCAATTCGTGGAACTCATCTCTCATTCTGTTGACTAGTCCCTGCGGCATGTGGGTGCGGCTGAACTTGATTTTGAATGCTTCCCATGTCATAACTTGACCATGGTTCATATTGCGGATGCTATTCCACCAAGCTCTTGCATCTCCTGCCAGATAGTGGGTGGCGAAGAGAACTTTCTCGTTTTCATCAACTCCGGCAACTTTGAGGTTGTTTTCCATGGTTTGTAACCAGTCATCAGCATCTAATGGGTTTTCAGAAGTGCTAAAGATTGGGGGATTGGTATTCTGGAAGTTCTTCAGCTTGGATCCTTGATGATCCTGATTTCCATGCCCTAGGTTGTTGAGAGCCATCTAGGCAATCTGTTGAAGTGTTGCTAAGTTGGCTTGGCGTTCTGCCCTGCTTGCTTCACGGTCGGCGATGAGATTCTGCAAGATCTGCAGCATTGGGTCTTGCGACGAGCTGCTCCCTCCTTGGTTTCCACGAGTCATCTGAAGATTGAGATGGATATAGGGGTAAGAGGGAAATTCTAAGGTTCAGGGTTTTGGGTTTTCAAAGCTAAAACTTTGAATTAGACTCAGGTTTTTCAACTAACTCCATTTTCATTCATGAAAGCAAGCACACGATACAACACACACCACACCAATCAAAGGGAAAACAGATGGTTTGAAGAACCATTCTACAAGCTACGATACAGTGAGATCGATACATCTCATGCTACGACAGTGCCCTAGTGCTTCTACTCATCGTCGATGAAGTCGGAGTCATCATCGTCAGTGTAGAAGTCCATGGCATCCTCCGCCAGAAAATCATCATCATTGCTGAGGTAAGAATCCATGTCTCCTTGGATGTCTTCACCCTCATCTTGTTCTTCCTTGGCGGCAAGCTGAGCTTCCAGCTCCTTGACGGTCTTCTCAAGGTCGGCCACCTTCTTGCAAAGACGGGCGCTGGTGCGATCCTTCTTGGCATGCTGGCGACGAAGAGACTGGCGGTCCTGGACGAGCAGTGCGAAAGTCTGGGCCTTCTGGTCGGCAATGGCACGGTTCTGGTTGGCTAACTCTATGGCATTGTCCAGTTCCTGCTGTCTGTCATGAAGCAGGAAGTCAAGGTTCTCCACTTGACGCCTCAACTCTGGGTGACTTGGCATATCCATTGGCATTCCCATGAAGTCACATCTTGCATAGTGGGCAAAACGAGTTCCTTGGATCTTGTTGACGCTGAGGGCACATAGACGTGCAAGAGCTTCATGCATTTCCCTGGCTAATCCAGATAGCCAGTTGTTCTCTCTCACGGAGAACTAAATTCTCCCAGAAGTTGGTGCTTCAATGCTTCCTCTAAGATCTGCGGTGACTAGCCACTGTAGGTCTCCTCCTGGTGGTCCTGGAAGTTGAGCTCCAAGAAACTCCGGGTGCGGGCATCCCAGTAACTCTGATAGTGAGTCCAGATCCCTATCGAAGATCAGCTGACCTCCTTTTCCCAACTGGTAAAACTTGCTGAACCGAGTCTCCATCTACAAGAATTAAGGATGAGGAAGTTAGTGAAGTGATCAAGTGTGTCAATTTTTAAGTAGTAGTGTAAGAATTTTGAGGAACATGAATTTTTGAGAAAGAAAGAATTCGCAAGGGTAAGAGAGGAGATAGTTTTTCATAAATACTCACTTTGGTTTAGAAACTAAGTTTTTGTTTGAACGTCCATTCTAACTAGGGTCTCCTATGGTCAGGATAGCTCTGATACCAACTTGTCAACACCTGGATTTTTAATCCCAGATGCCCGTTATGCCATACCTCGCAATCCCAGGATTACCATTTTTGCGAGACATAACGGATTGGATATCACAGTACATCATCAATTACAAACCATACATAAGGTCTTACACAAATAAGGATCTCATGATCCAGTATTAATACAACAAGCAGCGGAAATAAAAGATAAGCGTAGCGGTGGGGTCCATCTTCAGGGGCACAGGCAATGCTGGCGAAGGGAGATAGTCCTAGTTATCGTAGCCGTCCTGCTGGCCATCATCTTGATAGTCTCCTTCATAATCTGGCCATGATAATAGCCAGGGACAAAAGCCATGAGTACTCTTTAAGTACTCGCAAAATACCACTAACAAGTATCATAAATCTATGTTAAAGTGCTAAATCTAAGTTTAACTATACAGTTAAGTTTGAAACCTAACCTGAGTTCTAAAGCAAAGAAAGATAAAGTAAAATTCTAGAATCACTTAAGTTAGGAAGCTATTGTCATAAACACAACCCTGTTGTGGTCAAGTCAAGATTCATCATTCATTTCAAGTTATTTGGAAAACATCTGACAACGAAACGATATGGCCATTCCAATGATCCATAACCGCGGACGCGGCTATTCGAATAGTTTGACACTCTGCAGAGGTGGTACACTTTCACCACAAGATTTGATACATCTATTAGGGATAGCCCTGAATCATCATACTTAGTATGCAGATAATCAAACATAACCTTCCCTTTACACACCCTAGTATAAGCACCTCTCCTATGAGCATGGCCTCCCAACCATGACCATTTGTCATCTTGGGCACTGCATAGGTGGACATCATGAGAGCTAGCCTCAGCTCAAACCTCTCCCGCGAGGGAAGTAATACTAATGCATATAAATTTCTAGCTAAGCCTTACCCAATTCAGGTAGTGTGGTTTTACGGTAAATTTGGAATGGTATCGCATCCGAATCCAACCATCAGTTTTATAAAAGGGTTAAGGCTCATGCCTCAACATTTTCATCATCATCAACCATTTGTGTTTCTCAACACATGTCAAAACATCTCAATAGAATGACTCATCATTCCAAGGTTTTTAGAATTCATTTTCACCAAGTGTTCCCATCTAAAGTGACTCAAGTTTTGATCTACTCTAAACTACTAAGTTAAGAGTGTTCACTAAGGTAGAGAAGATGGGTTCAATCTCATGCCATAGAATTACATCTAAAGCTTAGCTAAATAGGTCAAGTTTTACACTTTTTATGCTACCTTCAAAAACAAGTAAAGAACTTTGTGTAAACTAAGGGAGGTAAAACCTGTAAATAAGACTTGGGGTACTAATAGTCAAAGTGGTGTGATCAAAGCATGCCTATGGCATCTTTGCTAAACCATCTAGTTTGATCCTATCTTTCTAAGCATTAAACTTGCAAGTGTTAGCTTGCATTGTTAATGGTGGCTTGCACTTGGATAGTGTTAGCTTGCTAATAGTAGCTTGCCTTGGGTAGTGTAGTGGTTGAAGTTTTCTTCTTCTTCTTCTTCTTGGTAGAACTCCTCCTCGAAAGCTTGGTCGGTACTATCGTCTATAAAGACATATGGAACACACAATCACCAAACAATACTTAACTAGGCTAAGTAGCATTCTAGGACACACATTTGATGATCTATTATCATCACAAGCATCACAAGTTTAAATCACTAGTTTCATCTTTTTAATTTAGAAAAGTAATTTCTACTCATTGAAAAATTAACTAAAATTTAATATTCACCACTTAAATATGGGATCATGTTGACACATGTCATCACCACATATTCTAACATGCGGGAATAAAGGCGCGGCAAGACGGGCTGAGGCTTAAAGGCGCGGCAAGACGGGCTCTGTGCGGGTCGGGCGCATCACCCGCTCTGGGCGGCAGAGGCGGCGGGTCCGACGGCGAGCGGTGTCTGGGGTGCATTGGGTGGCCAGCGGGGGTGTCTAGGGTGTTCCCTAGGTCATGCCGGAGCGATAGGTGCGGGTTGCGGCCGAGAGGTGGTTTGTGCATGCGGGGACAGAGCGTGCTATGCGGGCGGCTTCGGCATGGTCGACCAGCTCCGGGCGCGGCGGTTCCTGGCCATTCTGGTCTCTGTCTCTGGGCTGGGGCTGGTTGGACGGTGGCTGTGGACCACTGGATAGCTTGTAGACATGGCGAGAGAGGGGGAAGCGGTCTGCTGCTGCGAGTGCATGGTTGGCCGGCGAGGAGTGGCTTGGCATGGCAGTGCAGTGCAACTAGGAGGTAGGGGAGGTGTTGGTTTGGTTAGGCTTGAGGGAGACAATAGTGATCAAAGCACTCCAAAATGCTAGACAAGATCAAGCCTAAAACAGTAATAGTTAGGCCACTTTGATCTTGCACACAAGGTGTTTGATGAAATGGCCGAAAGAGAAGAACTTTGGAATTTTGAGTTCAAATTTTTTGGGTGTTCTCCACTAGTGCTAGGTAGTCTCTGGTTGCAAGGGTTTTGAAAGTGGAGCTCAAATAGATGGTTTTTGAAATAGGGGTGATCTATGCATATGCATTGGATTCAATTTTCACATGCCAATTAAAATAAGTAAAAGGATGTTTTTAGCAGATCAAAAGGTGGGCCTTGGTACCTCATAATGTGTACTAGCAAGGGGTGCAAAGATCATGAATTATTTCTGTTAAGAAATGAGTGCTAGGAACACTCAAAGTAGTGTAGTGGATTAAAATGGCCAAAATGACCATTCCTCCTCTTTAATTGTTTTTGACTTGATTTTCTTTAGGAAAAGTTTAGGAATGATGTAGATGATGTTTAAATCATCTAAGAATCATTTTACAACCAAAGAATCACAGAACCATGAAAATTCAAATCAATTCCTATTTTAAATGCACAAACACATGAATGCTTTCATTTTTAATTTGGGAAAGTTTTTGTTAACCCCAAATTTGATGATTTAGATCTTGATAAGCTTGGATTGAAGTTTTGGGATGTTACAAATGGAACCTCGGTGTTGGTCGTGCTTTTCCAGATGGAGAGCTTTAGTCAATGGATCTGCCACATTCAGTTCCGTATCTACTTTGTAAATCTTGACTTCACCTTCGTCAACATTCTGCCGGATGACGTGAAATCTAAGCTTGATGTGTTTGGCTATGGAATGAGTTCTTGGTTCCCTTGCGTTTGCAATAGCACCTATGTTATCACAATAGATCGTCACGGGGTCTTGCGCATTGGGAAAAACTCCGAGTTCGATGACGAAATTCCTTAGCCAAATAGCTTCATTTGCTGCATCAGCCGCAACAATATATTCAGACTCCATTGAAGATTGTGCCACCACCGGCTGCTTCTTGCTCGTCCGGCTTACCGCCCCACCATTCACCAAGAAAAAAAACCTTGTTTGAGTCTTCGAGTCATCATGATCTGAATTCCAGCTCGCATCTACGTAACCTGTTACATTTAGACCTTCATCATTTCCTCCATAGATTATTAACATATCCTTTGTTCTTCTCAGATACTTTTGGATATTCTTCATAGCTGTCCAGTGATCCGGTCTTAGATTACTTTGATATCAGCTCGTCAAACTAAGAGCCAATGCCACATCAGGTCGTGTACTCAGCATTACATACATGATAGATCCTATGGCTGAAGCATAGGGGATGAAAGACATCTTCTCTCTATCATTGTCCGTTACAGGACACTGAGTCATACTCATTTTGCAATTCTTCATCATAGGTGTAAAACCCCTTTTGGTGTTTTCCATTTTGAACCTCTTCAAAATCTTTTCTATGTAAGTACTCTGACTCAATTCTATTAGGTGCCTTGATCTATCTCTATAGATCTTGATTCCTAATATATATATGCAGCTTCACCTAGATCCTTCATGGAAAATTGGTTACTCAAATATGCTTTCACGCTTTTCATAAGATCCACATCGTTTCCCATGAGTAATATGTCATCCACATATACTACCAAGAAAACAACTGAGCTCCCACTCGCTTTCTTGTAAACACACAACTCTTGTTGGTTTTGGACAAATCCAAAACTCTTGATCACTTGATCAAAACATTGGTTCCAGCTCCGAGATGCTTGCTTCAATCCATAAATGGACCATTGAAGCTTATAAACCTTTCTACCATCCTTAGGATTAACAAAACCTTCCGGTTGCATCATATACAACTCTTCATCAATGTGACCATTGAGGAATGCGGTCTTGACATCCATCTGCCAAATTTCATAGTCGAAATGTGCAACAATTGCTATTAAAATCCTAACAGCCTTAAGCATCACTACGGGAGAGTAAGTCTAGTCATAGACTCCTTTTATTTGTCGAAACCCCTTTGCAACAAGTCGAGCTTTGTGAATGGTCACGTTACCATTCGGATATGTCTTCTTCTTAAAGATCCATTTAATTTCCACGGCCTTACGACCTTCTGGAAGATCCACCAAGGTCCAAACTTGGTTTTCATGCATGGATCCTATTTCAGATTTCATGGCTTCTAGCCATTTCTTGGAGTCTGCACTATCCATAGCTTCTTTGTAGTTTGTAGGTTCTTCCTGTTCATCTAGGATGACAGACATTACAAGGCTACTATACCAATCAGGAGTGGCACGAACCCTTGTAGACCTACGAACCTCAGGAGTCTCGATGTCATTGTTTTGATCATCATCAATGGGCTCTTCCTCCATGTTGGAGAGCGGTTTTGGAACAGCTTCCGTTGCGCTACTCGGAATTTGGAGAGAAGGGTCAACAATTTCATCCAACTCAATTTTCCTTCCACTCACTCCTTTTACAAGAAACGCTTTCTCGAGAAAGGTGCTGGTTCTTGCGACAAACGTTTTGCCTTTGGCTTGGTTGTAGAAAGTGTACCCAGTGGTTCCCTTGGATATCCTACAAAGATACATTTTTCCGATTTGGATTCGAGTTTGTCAGGCTGCAGTTTCTTAACATAAGCCTCACAACCCCAAACTTTCAGAAATGACAACTTTGGCTTCTTCCCATACCATATCTCATATGGGGTTGTCTCCAAGGATTTGGATGGTGCTCGGTTTAAAATAAAAGCGGCGGTTTCTAACGCGTATCCCCAAAAAGACACAGACAAATCAGTTAAAGACATCATGGATCGCACACTATCCAATAGGGTTCGGTTATGACGTTTCGACACACCATTGTGCTATGGTGTTCTGGCTGGTGTAAGCTGTAGGATAATCCCACAGTCCTTCAAGTGCATGTTAAACACATAACTCAAATACTCGCCTCCTTGATCCGATCGAAGGTGCTTGATTTTCTTGTTAAGTTGATTCTCTACCTCTTTCTGAAATTCCTTGAACTTTTCAAAGGTTTCAGACTTTTGCTTCATTAAGTAGATATATCCATATCTGCTTAAGTCGTTTGTAAAGGTAACAAAGTAGCGATAACCATTGCGTGTTGAGACACTCATTGGTCCACATACATCCGTATGTATGATCCCAAGTAGGTCTACAACTCTCTCCACTATTCCGGAGAATGGTGTCCTAGTCATCTTTCCCATGAGGTATGGCTCACATGTATCAAGGGATTCGAAATCCAATGATCCAAGAAGCCCTTCTGAATGAAGATTCTTCATGCGCTTTACGCCAATGTGACCAAGACGGCAATGCCACATGAACATGGAATTATCGTCACTGTGCTTACAACGTTTAGCATCAACACTATGGATGTGTGTATCACAATCAAGATCAAGTAAGAATAAACCATCACACAGAGGAGCATGAACATAGAAAACATAATTCATATAAATTGAACAAACGTTTGTTCCTGATTTAAACGAATAATGGTCTTGCAACAAGCAAGACCCACTCACATTATTCATACTCAATGCGGGTACATAGTAGCATTTATTCAAAACCAATAATAATCCTGACGGTAGACGGATATGCAGGGTGCCGACGGCCATCACTTCAACTCTCGAACCATTGCCGACGCGCATCATCACCTCGTCCTTCCTCAGGCGCCTCCTACTCTGCA
Organism: Avena eriantha; assembly: GCA_910589775.1. Taxonomy (NCBI): domain Eukaryota; kingdom Viridiplantae; phylum Streptophyta; class Magnoliopsida; order Poales; family Poaceae; genus Avena; species Avena eriantha. The sequence goes on along the minus strand of OU342740.1, from coordinate 161,369,372 downwards.
GATCCTGCTAAGAGTTACAAATGTGAGCAACAGATCCGGTATCAAATACCCAGGTGTTACTCCTGGCGCACGTAAGGAATACATCAATAACATGTATATCATATATACCTTTGTCCGGGGTGGCTATCTTGCCAGCTCGCTTGTCTTCAAGGTACTTGGGGCAGTTGTGTTTCCAGTGCCCATCCCCTTTGCAGTAGAAGCACGAAGTGCCGGGCTTAGAGCCAGGCTTGGTAGTCTTTGAGGTGCTGGGAACAAACTGCCATCCCTCTTAGACTTCTTACCCTTGACTTTCCCCTTTTGCCCCGGTTTCTTAAAGTTGGTGGTCTTGTTGACCATCAGCACCGTGTGCTCCTTCTTGATTTCAACCTCAGCAGTTTTGAGCATGGTGAACACCTCAGCAAGGGTCTTAGTCATCCCTTGCATGTTGTAGTTCATCACAAAGCTCTTATAGCTAGGGTGTAGCAAGTGCATCACCCTATTGATTGCGAGCTCCTCTGGGATTTTGTAATCCAGGGCGTTTAAGCGCTTAACATAGCTAGACATTTTGACCACGTGCTCACTAATACTGCTGTGCTCTTCCATTTTAGCAGAGAAGAAGAGCTCGGAAGCATCATACCTCTCTGCACGAGCCTATGGAGCAAAGACGGCCTTGAGATCCTCAATGATCTCAAAGGCATTCATCTTCTCAAAACGCTTTTGAAGCTCCGGCTCCATGGCGTAGAGCATTCCACTTTGGATGAGGGAGAAATCGTTTGCCTTGGACTGCCAGACATTCTTTTCATCCTGGGAGGCGGAATCTATAGGCTTAGCCGGAAGCTCAGCCTCGATGACATAAGTCAATTTATAGGGGACTAGGAGGATCCTAAGATTGCGGAACCATGCAGTGAAGTTGGTTTCATCAGTTTTCAGCTTGTCCTTCTCGAGGAAAGTGCTAAGGTTGAAGGTGGGTGGGCGAGACATCTACAAAGGATTTGCAAAGTGTTTAGACTATGTTCATAATAATGAGTTCAAGTATTATTAAAGGAACTCCCACTTAAACGAACATCCCTCTACTCGTTTAGTGATCACATGATCCCAATTCCCTACACCTCCCCCGGTTAAACACAACCATCAGTGCAGTATCAAGGGTGGACATTCCCTAATGTCGATCACATCAACTATGTGATTCATGCTCGACCTTTCGGTCTCTTGTATTCCGAGGCCACGTCTCTGTAACGTGCTAGGCTCGCCAGTTCTAACTCGTGTGTATTTGCAGTGCAACATGGCTTACACCCACTGTATGCGAACGTAGATATGTCTGACCCCTACTCACCGCAAGGCGCATCATACCGAAGAACTTTCTTGGTGGTGCACACACAAGGGGAATACGATAACTGGAATACTACGAGGGATTATCTTATTATGCTACCGTCTAGTAAGTATACTAGCATAATAAGTAATACTTCAAAAGTAAAATGTTATGACATGGTTATAGCTTTATGATCATCATCAATAGCCTTAATGAGAGTTTCACAAACTTGTCATTGCCATGTTATAATACTTTCCCCTATGAAATAATGAAGATAGACGCTTCTATATTAACTATTGCATGTTTTACGCGGCTTTAGGGCTTCCGCAGTAGAACCCCTTCCCACCTACGAACGTCGAGCCACAACATGGATTCAATGATTGCCGTTCTTCTTCCCTTTTTCAGGGCCCTCCAGTGTCAATGCCATATCAACTACTGTAGAGAGATGGACACCCCCCTAAGCCACTTTGATTTGTGGACCAGTCTCGTGAATCACCACGTGAGGTCGGTTGGGGGCCGCTTCATCAAATAGTGCCGCGATATGAACAATAACATTAAAGAGGGTAGCAACTAGAGAATCAATGCCCACATATTGCTATGTGTTCTATCCGTACGACATGTCTACCCATAGACCCGCTCTGATACCACTGTAGGGTTTCGTAGCAGAAAACAAAAAAATTCTATCTACTCGAACACTAATACTAGGATCTATACTATGTAGACATAAGTAATGGAGAAGGGATTCGATATTCATAACTTTGAAGACCGAGGCACGCCTTACGCAGGAAGGCATATATTGATGAAGACGAGTAGCACCCCAAGTGTGGTGCATCCGAAGTTCGTCACACGTTCGGTGTAGGAGACGTCAACCGGACTCCGATCCAGCCGATCAGCGGAAGAAGTAGATGCCGGATCGTAGATCACACGAAGGTAGTGTGAAGGTGGATAACTCACCCACGAGGTCCTCCCCAATATTACGGAGAAGTCCTCAGTGGATGAGAGCGAGAGAATGAGAGGGAATGGGGGTGATTCCAAAGGGGGAGGGGAGACCCCTATATATAGTGGGAGGGGGGGCACCACCCAGGGGCCAGCCGGTGTGGGACTAAACCCCACACCCTCCGACCACCTAGGGGAAGCCGCCGGCCCTAGGTGCACCAAGCCCAGGCCGGCTACCCCCAGTCCCTAGGCGCCTTGCCCTATTGGGTCTACCTTCGGGTGAGGCCCATTAGTATTAAGGAGCCTTTAAAAATAAAATAAAATATATATTTAATATTAATTCTCCAATTAACATTCAAATACACATATTATATTATTTCTTCACTCTGGAACACCTTCCGGACCCCTTCCGATCTCCATCGGATGTTATTCGGAACTATTCCGGTTTCTCTCTCTCCATTTCTCTTATGATACCTCATCTACCCTAAGCGTCCCTACCCTTAAGCGTGACATCCTTCGGTTAACACTCCGGACATGATCAAGACCACTCTCACATCAATGATCAACAGAGAGACCTGGATGGCCATGTGACCCCCGTGCGTTTCACGAATACAATGCTCGAACCGTGAGATAGTCGTTCCCTTTGTCATTCAATACCTAATTCATCCGAGACTTGATCTTCGGTATCTCCATACCTTAGCTCGATCTTGTTACCGATGAACTTGTTTTCTCATTCTCATGTCGTTGCATTTTGTGACCTAGTCACATGCTTGCAAGCTTTATTAATGCAACGTCACCGAGATGGCCACATGTATCTGTCCATTACATGGACTAGACAAATCCTGGTCTTGGTATGTACTCCCCTACGCATCCCTTTGGAAAACCTGAGTGGCACCTTTTTGATCACCCTGTTACAAGATGATTCTTGATAACCATCTAAGCTTCTTTCGGAATGGTGATTTGCATTACCTCACAGTCAAAGGATTAGGTTGCGAGGTTCTCTGTGTTTTATCATCAATGGTGAACTTTGTAACTAGATCTCATTAAGATATAACGGTCGGATGTTTGTCTATCATGTTATTCAACTAATAACATGACCTCATTGTTAGTTGGCATAAATGCCCATGATCTTAAAACACAGACCATCCTCATGACCAATGAACTAGTTCACTAGAGGTAACTAGAGACACAGTTTGTTTATATACCACACGTGTATCAACGTTTCGTATTAACACAATTATAGCACAATATGAAACGTATTATGAACATATAGGAGATATATCAAATAATACACTATATTATTTGCCTCTAGGGCATAACTCCTTCACCACGACCGCGTCCGCGGCCACCTCCACGTCCTCCTCGGCCTCCAGACCCGAAAGTAGCAGTAACCACTGCCGTTTCCGTGTTGGGTTTTTCTTCCGAGGTGTTCTTGCGCTTCTGATCTTGTTTCTTTGGTTGTTTTGCCGACTATGGCACAACTAGGGCGTTCAGCAATCCCTCTACGTCGTCGTCATCATCTGCATACTTGCTCGCTATTTCTATCATCTCTCCCAAATCAGTGACCTTGTCACACTTCAAGCGATGACGTAGTAAACCAATTGGGAGCCCTGCAATGAAAGCTTCAATCGCAGTTTGGTCATTTACTCCTTCACATGAGTTCTTGGTGTCGATCCATCGTTCGAGATAATCTCGGCAAGTTTCTTCGGGTTTCTGGGTGCAACACTGTAGGTCTCCAACCATATAGGGCCTCCGATATGTCCCCTCGAAATTTCGAAAGAACGCACTTTGCATGTCATACCAGTTGTGGATGGTGTTCTCCGGAAGTTCATTGAGCCATGATTGCGCCGTCTTCCTCAACATGAGTGGGAGATATCGGGTTGCGACCAAGTTATTTCCACCTTTGGCGATGCAGCAAGCCTGGAAAAAATCCTGGAGCCAAGTATCTGGCCGACCTATACCATCGTAGGCCGGAATGTATCTTGAGATAGCGAATCCTTCCGGGAATTTTGTGCGTGGTCCGAAGCATTTTGAACCCACGTATATATCATCATTTTCGTAGCTCCACGCCTCTATGTTGGAGTTAATCCAGTGTCGCGCATCACTTGGAGACAAAGATCGTCTTCCTGAGTGACGGCTATGGCTGCGGTGCCTTGGGGCCGGACTTCGGCTTCTACCACCACCTCCTCCGCCACGACGTCCTCCTTGGCCTCCTTGAGAGCCGTTATGATGGCTGCTTGGTGGAGAGGGTGGGGCAGCTAGATTGTTTCCGGCTGATCGCTGGCCTCCGTCCGGAGCGTCATTATTCTGGTTTCGGGGAGGGTATTCATTGCGATAAGCCCCCTGCCGGCTTGTCTCGACATGGTTTCCGTTGTTTCTTCGTCCGTCAGTCCCACCATGGTGGGGCTTAGCCGGACGGTTTGTAGGTCTAGGAGGTGGCATTCTTTGACGGTCCTCCTACCGACGTTTCTCTTTGTCTTCTCCCCTACAATCGTTCGACTCTCGTCGAGGAGGGTTTCTCGGATAAAGTGCAACAATTGCTTCTTGCTCGGCAGCTGGAGCGACATTTCGCCAATCACATGCAGTTCTGTGATGCTATCCTGAAGATCCAGTTCTTGAGTAGTTGTCTTCCCAACGGTCGGAGCGGTAATGCTGTTCCGGAACACGCTGGGGCCTTATATCATTCCAGGCCGTGTCCGTGCGACATTGGTCGGATTTCGAGACCAGTTTTCCGCTTCCGTACTTCACGGCCCTTTGCTGTTCCAGACCCTTGGTGAGTAGCTTAATGCCCAATCGAACCTGTTCTGGGCCTAGATTGTTCGATAGGATATCTCGAGCTGCAACTGTGTTCTGTACCGGTGTTGGATACACCAGATCTCCTTTGCTGTCGAGACGAGGCATCCCTGGTCTCCCTCAAAGAGGACCTTGTGCACTTCCGGGAATTGATCGTCACGTGTGTGACGCTTCCGAGTCTCCTGATGTTGCCGAGAGGTGTACTTCTCCGCAGTTTCCATGTGTTTCTTCTCCTCCTCGATGTTTTTGACTTCATCCAGGAGTACTTGACGACGCGCTTCTAGAGCCTGGGCCCTTTCATCCAATTCTTCAGCAGTAAGTTCTGCAGCTGTAGGGATAGGTGTGGTTAATGCAGCATCGATGAGTTTACGCGCACCTTCAGTGATCACGTGTCCATCCACCGATTCTTCTTTTGGCTCGTCTGGGATAAGTGCTCCATCCGAGTCTTCTTCATATTCCTCGGCAATCACTTCCTCTGCCGGAAGGTCTTTTGCCGGGGTCTTGTTCTTCTCGTTCTTCTTCTTTGCCTTCTTGGCAGTGCCGGTAGCAAAGACAGCTTTTGGCCCGTTTCCTAGAGTCAAACTTTGATCGGTACTTTCGACCATTTGGTTCTCGGGATCATCTCCGAGATCCATGTTGTCATGTGCTTTGGGAGAGTTTTCTCCGGATCCTTCGTCCATGTCTTCTCCTTCTGTAGCAGCTGTGGAGTTAGGCTCCTCTTCATATTCCGCGGAGAACTTTCGGAAGTCTGCCGACATCATGGAGTCATCCGAAGATGCCGGTAATTCGACGCTTGCTTCGATAGCTTCCAGCACATAGTCGGTGTTGTCTCCAGCATCGGCAGAGCCGGATCCGGAACCAACATATCCGATGAAGTGCGATGCATTCCTCCTGAGATAGTTGCGGCTCTTGCGATCGGCTTCCTCGAAACACCTGATGGTCTCGAGAATATCGTCCATGCTTGCGTCTTGCATCATCATGCGCCTCGGCATGTATCTCAGGAGAGGTTTGTCAGTCCCGGTATTACCAGAGCCGGAACCAAGGTTGTTTTCCTGCTCCTCCTGGATTTCAACCTCAGCGGACAGATCGATCTGGGATTCGACCTCACCAGGGAGGTCCACTCCAGATTCGACTTGAACCGCAAGATCTGCTTTAGTCTCAGCTTTCTCCACTATCTCCGCAACTGGTGCGGGCTGGGTGGGATTAGGATTTTCTAAGATCCGGAACTCTGCCGCCTCCGCGGACAAAGGGGACCTAGAAATTTCTTCTGCCTCTATCATCACCGCTGGGGTGGGTGGGGCAGGTTCACTGAAACCGATGTAAACATCAATCTCACCAAAAGACATAATGGTCTAGGTGGTCACGGCTTCCCTAGCTGGAATCCAAGTCTTGTCTAGGACGAGGAGAGGGACGTCACTGACATAGAGTATGTGACCTACGGTGATAGTCTCGCCGATTCCAATTCTTGCAGATTCTGCTCGGAACGCAGATCCAAAGCTCACTTGCCCCACGATGGGCGCCAACTGTCGTCGGATTGATGACAAGTACGCCATGAGGGGATCCTCGAGACGTGTGGAAGAGAGGGGTGTGATTCGTATGGGATTCCGGGACGCTGAGCACACAAGTTTACCCAGGTTTGAATCCACCGGCTTTGGATGGATCCTACTCCTGCTAGCAATCCAGTAATACGGTAGAGCCGGAATATGGGTTACAAGGGTTTTGCCTGTGCGAGTTGAGATTGTAGACTATTGTGAGAGTGCCCTAAAGGCTCTCCCTAGGATGGCTTATATAGATATCCGGCCTAGGGTTTACATGAGAGATCTATCCGGCTACGACTAAGAGTCAGTTACAGAGTACATCTTGGACTACAAGTAACACTATGGGCCTATGCATGTAAGTCTTTTGGGCCTTCCCGTAGCCGGATTGGACTCCGTTCTTCTCCCTGACTGGGCCGCCTGTGAAGCAAATCTCTAACCCGAAGTGGGCCACCCTGGTCAGTGAGGTACATTGAGGATACCCGGAAAGTATATCCCCAACAACTTTGTTTAGTTATAGTTAAAAGCATTTTAGTATTTCGCTTACTGCTCCTTGTGGGATCGATACCTTTATTTCGAAACTAGCTACAAACGATCTGTGCACTTGCAGTCATCAAGATATTTTTGGCGCGTTGCCGAGGAGCTTAGCGCTATAAGTCACTTTACTTTTAGTTATTTACTTTCGTTGTACTAATTTTACTTGACTTTTAGGACCACAACAATGGACAATACTCAACATTTAAACCATCTTGAGGAAGTAAGGAAAAGGGGTTCGCCCATGGACGCTTTTATAACTGTCAATAAATGCATAAATATGGATGGAGTCGAGATCCATCCTTTATTATTCGAATTATTACAGTCTAAGAAATTTGCAGGAACCAATGAAGAAAGTCCATATGTATACTTACAATTCTTTGAAGACATTCTCAGCTCCTTTATTTTCGACGACTATAATCTTGATATGGTTAAAATCCAGTTGCTTAGACAAACTCTCTCTAATAATTTGTGTGACTGGTACAGATCTTTTTGTGCAGTAGGACCAAGGACTTGGGAGGAATTGACAACTAAGTTCCTATCAAAATATTATTCTGAAAGCAGAGCTCACAGGATGAGAGGTATTATTATTAGTTTCAAAAATAATCCTAGTGAAGGCTTATATGAAGGATATCTAAGGTATAAAAGTTACCTAGATAATTGTCCCCATCATTGTTTGCCTGATTGGTTAATCACTCATACATTTTATGGAGGGCTAAATATTGAAAATAGAACGAATCTAGACACTGCTTCAAATGGCAGTTTTCTATCTTATACCTATGATGAGGCTTGGAATCTAATAATAAAAATTAAAGAAGCAACTGAAAATTCTAAAGATAAGGAAAATATTACAAATTGTTTTCCAGAATATGCTTGCATTAAAGATCTTGCAGATGAGAGGACATATACAATGATTACAACCCCCGGTATTGATTCTTACTCAGTAAAGAAAATTATTGAGAATTATGCAGGGCATTTGCAGGTACCTACAGAATGGGAACCTCGTAAACCTCTCGAAGAACAGAAGCATGCAAGAGCACTAATGGAAGAGTTCTCCTTGATACCCATCCATGGAGTCTTTGAAAAAATACAAAGAGAGGAAGAACAAATAAAGAAGATACTAAAGAAACCAGAAAGGAATTCAGAAGCTACAAATATAAATAATGTTATGATAAAAGACCTTATGGAGGCACGATAGTGGAGGATGAAGTGGTTATGTTAGACCGTGAAACTTCAGAATTCATCCAAGATAAGGTTCGAGGTAACGAAACTTCAAAACCTACGACCCCTATATACTGTGGATAAACTTTCTTATATGGAATCTGCGAACCAATTTCCACCATAAATATTATGCCATCATCACTTTATGAAGAACTTCTCTACAACTTAAATAATCTAGATGTTGAACCGGTAGACACTATTATTAAATTGTCTAATAGGACCAATATAAAACCGGAAGGGGTAATCAGAAATATCTATGTCTTTATTGGCTCACTCATGTACCCCCTTGATTTTCATATTGTTGATATGCCTCGAGATTCTTTTTGCCCTATTCTTTTAGGCAGTCCTTTTATTTCCATCACCAAAGCTCGAGTGGATAATCAGAAGGAAACCATTTCATTGAAGTTTGGAGAAGAGGAAATGACATTCCACTTCGCCAAACTAAAGAAGAGGCCATATGAAGTGGAGGATATCAAGGAGGAAAAGATGATTGCCGAGCTAGCGGCAATTTATTTCAGTACTCCACAAGATGAATTAGAAAGGAGTTTGATTAATTGGGAAGAAGCACTAGATGATGAGAAGAAAGAAGACATGGATGATTACCTTGATTTAATTCCGGAAGCACAAAATCCACATGACTATGAAGAACTGGTAAGAACAGGAAATGAAGAACCTCCACCAATAGAATTGAAAAACTTCCAGACAGTATGAGGTATGAGTTTTTAGATAATGAAAATAAATGTCCTGTTATTATTAGCAAGTATCTATTAGAAAATGAAACGAATAAACTCATTTCAGTGTTGGTTAAGCATCGTGAAGCCTTTGGATATACATTGAGTGATATTAAAGGAATAGATCCATCTACCGTAACACATAATATTACCATGCTTGATGATGCTGAACTAGTAGTAGATATGCAAAGAAGGCTTAATCCTAAGATGAAGGAAGTAGTAAGAAAAGAAGTTATACGTTTACTTGATGCTGGCATAATACATCCTATTTCTGACAGTAAGTGTGTTAGCCCAGCTCATTGCATACCAAGACAAGGTGGTCTTGATGCTACTATGAATGAGGAAGGTGAGCTAGTCCCTGTGAGACCAATTATAGGATATCGTATGTGCATTGAATTTAGGAAACTAAACCACGAGACACAAAAGAATCATAAACCTATACCATTCATGGATAAAATTCTAGAAAGGCTTAGTAATAATTCTTACTTTTGTTTTCTTGATGGTTATTCTGGATGTTCTCAAATTGCCATACAACCGGAAGATCAAGAGAAAACAACTTTCACTTGTCCTTATGGCACATATGCTTATGATTAATTCCATTTGGCTTATGTAATGTAGCTGCAACTTTTCAGGAATGTGTTCTAAAGATTTTTGATGATTTTGGTGAGAATACTATGGAAGTCCTAACAAATGATTTTGTCGTTTGTAGAACAACTTTTGATAATTGTCTCTACAATCTGACCAAAGTTTACAGAGACGTAGGCAATCAAATTTGTTTTTGAATTGGGAGCAATGCCGTTTCATGGAAAGAGAAGGTAAAGTTTCTGGGCACAAAGTTTCAATAGAAATAGATAAAACTAATATAAATGCTATAGAAAATCTCCCAATATCTCAGGACATTAAAAACTTAAAAATGTTTCTGGGACATGCAAGATTTTATAAGCGGTTTATAAAAGATTTTGCTAAACTAGCTATGCCTCTTACCAATCTTATTGATAAATAAACTCCATTCTATTTAGACCATGACTGCATTGTAGCTTTTGAGAACCTTAAGGATAAACTAGTTTCAGCACCTATCATGCAGTCTCCAAAGTGGGATGAACCTTTCGAAATTATGTGTGATGCTAGTGATTATGCTTTAGGGGCAGTGTCAGGACAGCGAGATGGAAAGAATTTAAATGTTATTTATTACTCTAGTATACCTCTTAATTAGATTCAAAGACATTATGCTACTACATAAAAAGAGTTTCTAGCTATAATTTTTGCTTGCGACAAATTTAGATCTTACATAATTAATTCTAAGGTAATAATTCATACGGATCACCAAGCTTTGCGTCACCTGCTTGTGAAAAAGGATGCTAAGCCTAGGTTGATTAGGTGGGTTTTATTACTACAATAATATGATTTGCAAATAGTAGATAGGAGGGGTAAGGATAATCCGGTAGCAGATCATCTCTCTAGGATGGAGGGAATAATTAGTGACCCCGTACCTATTAATGAATCATTTCCGGGAGAATATTTAGCAAAGGTAGAAATTGCTGATCCATGGTATGCAGATTATGCTAACTATCTTTAATGATCAAAGAATGAAAGAATGAAATTCTTTAATGATCAAAAAATTACCTCCCGGTATGTCAAGAAATCAAAGAATGAAATTCTTTAATGATCTTAAATATTACTTTTGGGATGATCCGTATCTATATCGTCATGGACTTGACGAAATGATTCGGAAGTGTGTTCCTAATCACAAAATGAATGCGATATTGAAGGCTTGTCATGATAGTCCATATGGAGGGCATCATGCAGGTAAATGAACTATTGCAAAGGTACTTCAATCCGGATTCTATTGGCCCACCTTACTCAAGGATGCACACAGGTATGTGGAATATTGCGATGCTTACCAAGAAGAGGTAATATAGGTAGGAGACAAGAAATGGCGATGAATTATAGTCTAATAATTGAACCCTTTGATGTATGGGGAATGGATTACATGGGACCATTTACAGAGTCAAATGGTTATACTCATATTCTTGTTGTTGTTGGCTATGTTACTAAGTGGGTTGAAGCTATCCCAACAAATCATGCAGATGCAGCTACCTTCGTAAAGATGATCAAGGATGTCATATTTCTCAGGTTTGGAGTTCCTATATTTTTAATTACTGACGGTGGTTCTCATTTTATGAAAGGGACTTTCAGGAAAATCCTCAACAAGTATGGAGTAACTCACTGCATTGCTTCACCTTATCATCCCCAAACAAGTGGTCAAGTGGAACTCTCAAATAGAGAACTGAAGACCATACTTGAGAAGACGATGGACAAATCAAGGAAAGATTGGTCATACAAGTTAAATGACACTCTATGGGCATACCATACCGCGTTTAAAAATCCAATGGGTATGGCACCTTATAAGAAGGTGTATGGTAAGGCATGCCATCTACCATTAGAACTAGAACACCAAGATTTTTGGGCAATCAAGAATCTAAATTATGATCTCAAAGCAGCAGGGGAAAATTGTTTATTAGATATGCATGCTTTAGATGAGTTTAGAAGTGAGGCCTATGAAAATTCTAGGTTGTTTAAGGAAAAAGTTAAAAGATGGCATGATAGAAAAATAAAGAATATTTTTTTTAAAAGTGGAGACAAAGTATTGCTCTATAATTCTTGTCTTAAGTTGTTTCCAGGAAAACTCAGATCAAAGTGGGAAGGTCCATATGTAGTTGAAGAAGCCTTTTCATCGGGAGCAGTGAAGCTCCAAGGAAAAACACCCTCTCTTTCATGGGTAGTAAATGGACAACGCTTGAAGTATTATCAGGTGAAGATATAAGTGCAATCACTATAGAGTTGAGCACCCCCGAAGAAGTGATAAAGCGAAGATATAAGAAGAACGAAAATTACAAGAAGAATGGACTCAAGACGGAATGAGCGGTACTACGATCAAGCTATTGACCATAAAAGAGCGCTTCATGGGAGGCAACCCATGCGAAATAAAGGTTGAGTAAGTTTTTAAATTTTCAGTTAAAGTCTAGTTTGAGTATTCTTTTTAATGAGAACGATTCATGCTCTAGCAAAGAAGAAGGAAGATTGATGATGCCAAAATTGGTCGAAAGTCTAAGCTGACATTTCTCTATCAAAACTCAATATTTCGTTAAGTTTCAGATTAATAAAGAATACTTGGAGAAGCAGAAATTTTTTGGTGGACACAGAAGGTTTAACGACCAACTATACGGCGGGAATGAAAATTCCAGTCGTATAGTTTTGGCCATATAATTGTTGTGACGTCAACGCTTCCATCCACAAAAGGTACTGAGAGTTTAATGACCAACTATATGGCCGGAATTAAAAATTCCGCCCGTATAGTCGTGGTCGTATAGTTATCGACCCTTCTCCAAAAAAATTGTCCAGGAAACAAAGAGTTTAACGACCAACTATATGGCTGGAATTAAAAATTCCACCCATATAGTTGCGGTCGTATAGTTGTCTAAACCTTTGACAAAATAATTTCTGGAATACTAAGAGTTTAACGACCAACTATATGGCCGGAATAAAAAATTCCGCATGTATAGTCGCGGTCGTATAGTTATCGACCCTTCTCCAACAATTTTATTGAGGAAAGAGAGAGTTTAATGACCAACTATACATATGGAATTAAAAATTCCGCCCGTATAGTTCCGGCCATATAGTTAGGTTCCATTGTAGATATAATCTATAGTCGGTTCACAACTATACAGCAGGAGCTATATGGGCTGCACCCGTATAGTTGCTTGTTACGCAAGGCGGCTAGGGTTTTTGAGCCCTCCTTTTAAAGCTGATCGCATCTAACCTTTTTCATTAAGTTTTCGCAGAGCTATAGCCTCCAGCCTCGAAAAATCCTCACCATACCTATACAATCCCTCTAATAATATCCGTGCTGCGAAGCCATGCAACCCTTCCATGTCAACCAGATCTGGAAGAAGAAATATGGGAAGCCCGTGAAGAGGATCAAGTAAGCAGAACCTAAAGGATCATCATCATCATCCGGCTTGGAGATCAAGCCTCTCCCAAATTTGGAGGACCTATTCCCACAGAGGATGGAGATGATGAGATAAGCTGAGCGGGGAAGGAACAAGGATGAGTACCTCCCTAATCCTTATCGCTACAACATAGAATCCTATTATAAACCTCCTCTTGGTCCATCACCTCTTAAACCTAAGAAGGTGTGGCAAGATGAGATTCATGATAAGATATGTGAGTTAGAAAAGGCTTCTAAGGCATGCGTTGAAACAATTGGAGAAGGGATTGGCTCCTATTGGATGATGAGCAAAGACCTCAAGAAGAAGGTCAATGCAATCGATGGTAGAGTTGGTTTCTTGATTAAAACTATCTTTGAGTTAACAGATGAGAAGAAATTCCTCAAGCGGAAAATGTTGAAGCTCCAATACGGCATGGCCAAGCTCAGCATTTGCTTTGAAAGCATAGTTAAAGCGGGCAACATAAAGGAATAAGGCGACACTCTATCTACCCAAGAGGAGGAATAGTTACCCACAAGGAGTTAATTGATCCCGCCTGGCTTGATTCCAAGCTTGGGGAGATCTTTACAGACCTTGCAATCTTTCTTATAAGTTTTATATTACAGTTTTTGCATTAGTTAAACTAGAAATAAAGTTTGCATCATTAGAATTCCCTTCAGGAATAGTCGATCCCTTTTATGAAATTCCGAGTTCATTATTATATATGGAGCAATATTGAGTTTACGTTTACTTTATTGATATATGAATGGCTTGAGTATGATTTTACTTGCACTTGATGATAGCAATAGGAGTCTTCCACACCATTGGTATTAATGGAACACATAAAGATAATTTGGTCAATATGCTGTAAGTTTACGGTTTGATTCACAAAGAAAAATTGTCTATACAATTAAGTTGAAAAAGAAACCTTGAATAAAGGAAAATGAAAGTGATATCTAATAGAGTGAGAACAAGTCGTGGTAGAATCTCAAGTCATAAGAATACTTCATATACAGTTGGAATTTGATAATTGAGATCGTTGAACTTTGAATTCCTACATGAAGTGGAATATATGGCTAGCTCCTTTGCACAACACTTAGAACAAAAGTGTGAGCATATATGCAAAAGAAAAGAAAAAGAAAGAAGAAAAAGAGCGAATGTGCAAAGAGCAAATAGGCATATGCCACTGTATTGTAGTATGGAAAATAGACACTTTTGAGATTTTGAATCCCAAGTGAATAAGTTGATCCTAAAACACTTGGGACTACCTCACTAACTCATTCGGTTGAACCGAATACTTTTACATTATATTGAGATTCATCTTTTATGAACTGTTAATAACTAAGGTGTGGAAGCCTTCTAATACTATTCAGATGGTTCGAGTAAGGTACTATTCATGAAATTATTCCCCTGTATCGTACATGATAAACACATGCTGCAATTTCCTCATTTATTTTATAGACTTAGCTTCATGAATATGAGGATCACATACATTAAGCTAAAAACTTGCTCGGGACGAGCAAGAGTCTAAGCTTGGGGAAGTTGATGAGTGCATATTTGCATCATATTTTATATTATTATTTTGAATTGTAGATGTAGGATCTTGGTATTTTACAGCGCTCGTGCACACATTTTATGTCTATTTTCACCAGGATCTGGACAGATGATGGATACAATGGATGCAATTATTGAAGCAGTTATACTGTGGAGAAAAGGAGTCAAAAACAACGTAAATCGCTTATTTGGGAAATATTAATAATACTAGAAGAAAACCAGAAGCGAACAAGGGAGGCAGAGGGCCCAACGACCAACTATACGGCGAGAGCAACTCTCCTGCCTGTATAGCTCTAGCCGTATAGTTGGCGCCGCCTCCGCCTCGTCAAATAGTTTCACCCCATGAAATTAGTTTGGGGAGACGACATACAGAACACCTAGAAATCACGAAAACCTCACCTCCGGAAGGCATCTGGAGGGGGAACTCATCCACCAGGGATCCATCTTCACCCTGCGTAGATCTGGGAGGCTAAGGCATCGATTTTCATCAACCACCGCTACATCACCACCATCTTCATCCATCCCATCTACATCTTGTCTAGATCTTGTTGTAATTCCTATACTCTTTGTGGATTTATACAAGTACTATTCATATATGATTGTTTCCATTACCATTGCCATGATGTTGATTGCCTCCATGTCTGAGTAGAATATTAGTTCTTGGGGAGATGGAGAAACCCTAGCATATGATTGAGATGAGATAGAGATTATTATATTATACATCATTATGTGTAGGTATTAATTTTCTTCATCTTGATATTAGGGAGAAGTGCACCTTCTTAATATTTGCCTCTTATGGAGACTCGATGGAGGGGATTACTTGTTAGTAGACGGATGGATGGTAACACTTACTATGACTATAAAGCTATTGGTATCCCTTACGTACTAACTTGGGGAACCAAGGAGAACTCATCAAGCCATGTCCATGCCACGGGAGAAATCCCTTAATAGCGCGGTAATGCGATGGTTGTCGGTTACTGTCTGCTGTGGTATGAGGACGATGTGTGCAGCGGTTGCTGGAAAATCGTTCATATATGGAGCTCCTCCCACATACATACACACTATGAGAATATTCATTATAATACTCTCGATCACTTAGTCTAAATTGCTAGTGGTGTATCCACTACTTCCTGAGAACGCCTTTTACCTATTGTAGTTCCAAAGTCCTATTACACACGGGATTCTTACTTTCTACATTAAGTTTTGCTTTACTTAAAATTACCTTGTTCAATCAAAACCCCCAAAACAACTCTACTTATCTTGCATCTTTAAGTTATTTCTTAAGTACTTCGTTTAGTTATAGTTAAAAGCATTTTATTCTTTAGCCTAATGCTCCCCGTGGGATCCATATCTTTATTTCGAAACTAGCTACAAACGATCTGTGCACTTGCAGTCATCAATACCTTGATCAATTATCAAATTGAGAGTTCCTTTTACGAGACACTAGTACTTTACTATTATTAAATCCACTATAATTCAGCACTTGTGAATCAAATTCTTTTGAATTTACCCAATACATTATTCATGGCAAATCGTTCTTTGTCTTTCACCTTTTCTATCATGAATTTGTGGTCCTTTGGAAAATCAAGTAACCTCTTTACTTGACAAGATTCATTAACACTTTACTTTCTAATCTTAGGTGAAATCTACTTATAGGATTCCTCGTAACTTTAGTTTACCATCACTTCCTTTGTAGTTCGTAGGTATGTCATATTCTAATAACATGAAAAGTGATCCATAAATGTCTCCATACAAGATTTAGGGTACATTTGTGAATCCTACTTCATGTAGTAAAAAACACTAGTGGGGAAAACACAATGATTGTTATCATTGATCCTTTCCTTCATGTGAAGAGACGCATTCTGGAATACGTTCTGTTGCGCTACTCAAACACTCTGATGTGGGGTTATGAACCCCATTGCGCTTTCACTATCTTCCATTAGCTTCATTGTTGAGAGCATACTTTCTCAAGAATGCTCCAAGATTTCAGCAATACTAGTTTTTCCTACCTTTTGGTTTTAGCCATGGATTTCACGTTCAAAGTTTCCAATGAATACTCTACAAGGATTTGTTCGTTGTTTCTTTGGTGATATCGAATAACCCCAAAGTTTTTACGACAATCCATACAAGATATGGTGCCAATCACATGAATTCAGATGGTTCACTTTATTCTAAACGAGTGTTCGCTATTTCCAACTAATGGCCTTTACATTAACACTATAATGATTTATATGGAGCCATTTATCTACCCACATTATAATGCTTTGCATTTCAACGTATCTAAATGCATTGCATTACACAAGTTCTTATGCCAATCTCATAACGTCGAATTCCATTACTATTGATCACATCGTGGTAATTCAATTCTCTTTTATCTTTCAATACCTTTTGATGTTGAAATTCTTTGATCATATCAAATAGTTGCACACTCATGTTTCATTTGGTAAACTCCTTTACAAAATCAACAATTACAAAATGATAATTACCGCTTCATTTAAATACGGTACATCACATATGTATTTTATTTCAATAATTCATCAAACACTTTGTATTTATACAATACACTATGTTTTAGTTATTCTACGGAACTTGGACATGATTTATATGTGATAAGAAATCAAATGACTTTCACATATTTATCAACATAACTTTGAATTTCAAACAATGGTTTCATTCAAAATGAATATATCATTAAGTTGGGTATTTTCAAGGCATTTCAATATTTTACAAATGTTCGTGCATTATAAATTAGTTTCACAATTATGGATAATTCACACATAATCGAACAACATATGAACACAAATAGAAACCATTCATAAAAGTAGAACAACTGTTTGTTACAAACTCATATGAATAACTGTCTCACGAAGTGTGAGACACACTAAAGAAGTTCACAATCCATTGATTACAATAATCATCCAAAACAATAAACTAAATGATAAATATCGAGGGAGAGTGTCGTTGACAATCATCATTATGCTTGCCATCAACACACAACCTCCTCTCTAGCAAGAAGCTCTCATGCAGAAGGACCTGTTTTCACAAAACAGAAAAAGTATCAGATACTTCAATACTGCAACAAGTGTTTGCAAGATTATAACATTTATAAAACTGTATATCAAATATATACCTTCATCATCGATGACCTCTTCGGCAATGGGTTCAACCTTCACGTTCTTGAAACGTAGTATGAACTCATGGAAATCTAGTGTTTCCCCATCACCTCTCATGATGCAAGTCCAGACGTATCCTCCATAGTTGAGAGGCAGCAACCAAAGTAATACGTCTATCACAAAGGAGTCGGTCATCCAGTAGTCCATGAAGTAAACCTGTCTCATGTGTGCAGCATGCATGCACTCCAAGTGACTCTCCAGACAAGTGTGTTCCTCCATCTGTATGGACAAGAAATCTCCAAGCAGCTCGTGCTTCCACATGCGCACATGGCTTACGAACTCCGCTCTCAGCTGATCCACCACCGCATATGGGTCAAGATCACCCATGAGTGGATGTAGTTCATTCACCATCCCATAACGCACTATCACTTGAATGTAAGTGGATATCTCTTGATGAAAGTGGCGATATGCCCCCTCTCGTGGGGTCTCATAGTCATCTGGCTCATCCAAATCCATCGTGAGGCATATGTAATCTACCACATTTTTCTTAGCAAGGAGATCATTCAGACGCACAAGCCAATCAGGGAAGTTGGATCCATCAAGTCTAAGCTTTTCAGCAACTACCCATTCAGCAATCTCAAAAGAAGCTTCACGGCGAGCCATTTCTACATCTACAATTGCAAAAAGGATTTTATACTAAGTTTATAATTATATGAGTTAAACAAGAAATCCACTAAAACTACTATCCCTAAAAGGGGTTTAGTGATTATACGATCCCCATTCACTACACCGCCCCCGATCATCACGGCCGGCGCATAGTTGCTAAGGTGGACGCAAAAATGTCAATCACATCATTCATGCGACTTGTGCTCGATCTTTCGATCATCCGTGTTCCAAGGCTATGTCTACACATGCTAGGTTCGCCAACTAAACCTTACGTGTATTTCCTATGCAACATGGCTTACACCCACCATATGCGAATGTAGATATGTCTGACACCCTATCATCATGGCCTACCTCATAACATATAACTTTCTTGGTGGTGCACACTAAGGGAGAACACTTTCGTTGGTATTTTGTTTAGGGATCATCTTATTAGGCTACCGTCGAGTATCTAATACCAGCACACAACAAGATGCACAAAAAATAAACATTGAATGTAAATGTGACGCGATATGGTCCTTCACGTTGTGATCTGCATCCCACGTCTTCAGATCTGGCTCCAGGGTTCATGGGCACGAGGGTACCGGCGCCTCCGGTGTTGTAGTCTACCATCACCATGACCATTACTACTACTTGGAAACAGAAAGTAAACTACTTTACCTTGACTACGACCATATCACACCACAACGCCCTTGCAAAACAAAGTTAGACGCTCTACTCTATCTTTGCATGTTTTATGTGGTTGTTAGGGCTTCCGCACAAGAACCATTCTTACCTACAAAATTCAACCACAACGCTGATCAAATAGTTGTCTATCTACACCCCTTTCGGGGTCCTCTGTTGCAAATGGCATACCAACTAATGCGAGAGGGACAGACAACCACAAAGCCACTTTAGACGGTACAAGCTGTATGTCAAGCGTGGACCAGTCTCGCGAATGAACGCGTAAAGTCAGTTGGGGGCTGCTTCATCAAGTATTACGGCGGTATGCACAAGTATACGTGGGAGGGTAACAACTCTAAGATCAATGCCCACATGTTACAACTCGTGTGTTCTACCCATACTAGCAATACTACACATAAACTTGGCTCTGATACCACTATACGGGTTCGCGCTTGAAAATAACAATTTTTTTCTATGCTAAGAACCCTAATTCTAGGTCCTATCTTTAGTAATGCAGTAATGGGAGGGGCTTTTGGCGAACTTACCCTTGAAGACCGAAAAGCGTTGTCAACGCTCGGGAGAGCGTGGCTAGTGTAGTCATACCGATGTCGACCTCGGGGTCGTGTTGAAGTCTGATGGCTCCTAGTGCCCCAAGTGTTGCACCTCATGGAGGGTTACACACATCTGGTGCCTGATGATGACTCCCGCTCCTGGGATCTAGCGACAATTGTAGAAGTAGACCTTCTGGATCCAAATCCCATAGCGCGACGACGCTCCACGGGAAACAAGCCTCCTATTCGCGTAGTCCAGACTTGGGACCACGGTCACGGGAGAGAGAGAATCAACTGGAGGTGTGTAGCATCCCATCTATCTAACATCTGTAATGCTACATGGTCTAATAATAAAATGCTACTTCCTACATATAATGGTTGCATCATAATTATATCATGCTCATGTCATCATGCCACCTTGCATTTGAGCATCATATAAAACCCTTTCCATTTGGTTCTTATCTCATATGCACTATTAATTGTATTTGCCTCTTGATATATTGTATTTGGTTCTTGATAAATGATTGATGACCAAGTTGAGTTGGGGGCATATCTTTTATTTAACTCCACCACCTTTTTCTTGTCACCACCCCCTTTTTAATTCTACCATCCAACTATATGTGAGCTTTGCCACGCTGGATAACCCCTCGGTGAGAAAAGTCTGCTACGCGCCGTTTTCGCCAGCTCAGCGCGACCCCACCTGTCTGTGACTCGGGTTAGATCCCTCTGAGTACAAAACGTCTCGGTTCTTTTCTATTTAATAAAATCTTTTCCAGAATTTGTTTAAATGATTTTAAATCCAGAAATTAATATATTTTTATTAATAAATCCAAATAATACAAATAATATATGTTTCTGAATCAGAAAAATATGAGGATTTCAAATATTCCATCCAAAATAATGTTTGCCTGATTTAAATTTTCGAAATTGTTTAATTGCAATAAAAATGCCTTTTCTCAATTAATTAATAACTTTATTTCTATAACTCCAAATTTGATAAATAATATGTCTAAATCGATTAGCGCGACGAGCCCGTTATGTTTATGCATTCTATGATATGAATTGAAGTATGCATCATGTCATTATTAAAAATCAGAACTGTTTATGGCAATAAAACTTGACCAAATAATTAATAAAATGATTTATGCTTGTCCCCACACCTCACCCTTGCCATGCTACATTATTGCCATGTAATTTGTGCATCATTCATCATGGCATGCTTGTTTGCTTGTCGCATTCATTTATATGCTTGTGCACTTTATTTATGTTGGCCCTTGTTTGTTTGGTTCTTCTTTCGAATAGACGCCGAGTAGGGGAAATATCAGGAATCCCAGGAGTACTACCCGGATCCATCTCTCGCTTCAACTGAGTTACCAGGCAAGCACTACCACATGCTTGCATACATATAGTACCTATTGCCTCTATCTTATTCTTGCATCATTGAGTCGTGATTGCATTAAATTGAATCCCAAGTACTGCATAGCCTTTACTTTTGAACCCCACCGAAGCTTGTTCCTCCATCCTATGAGCCATTACTACAGGAGTTGTTTGAGCCATGCGAGTCGTAGAACAACATGTGCAGGGTATGTGTGTGTCTGATGGATAACGAGGTACCTAAACAACTTAACCTGAGTAGTAATGGGATAACTAATGAAAGAGGCACCGGTGGGCAATATCTGTCATTTGGTTTTTATGTCCACTTGTGTCCCGTAGGACCCCGAGTACTTGATTCCTGTTCCTTGACTATTCGCACTATCCATATCCGGGAGGTCTTATGAACCCCCTGAGCCAGAGCTTGATTCATTTGTATTTCTTGGGGCCACAAAGTAGTTTGGGGCTTTGTTACTATCCTGTACTTAGGCGATGCTTTACTGTTTTATTTAAGATTATGCATGGAGCACCTGTACTGTTTTGGATGCGGAGTGTTTTCGCGGTATCGACAAGCCCAGTCACATTTTCGGGTTCCCAGTCGTTTACAGCCATTGACGCAAACCTTGGGTCCATCTCGGAGTCAGCCAACTTCGTTGCGGGTAGCTTAATGGGGTGGCCCCCTGAAATATTTTATGAATCCTGTGATCGCTTTCTCGTGAATGCCTCGTTGGGTTTTGAGTTGGTTTTTCCGAGGTTGACCGAGTGTGTGTCACTATTTGTGCACCCCTGTAGGGTAAATCTTTCTGAAAGCCGTGTCCACGATTATGGACGACTTGGAGCACAGTTTCTCGATCATAGACAAGTATAACTAAAGTACCGCTTTTAACTTGACGAAACATCTGACTAGTAATTAGCACAATACTCATGGGATGGTTAATAAAACTACCAACGGATGGGTTGTTCGTCCGCTTTCTCGTTGGTAAGCGAGAAGGAGGATGGATCTGTTACTTTATACTGTTATAACTGTTGTTTCTAATTAATGGACATCCGTCTATTTTTGGTTAGGCGGATGGTTAGCGAGTATCTATAGGCTTGTTAGTTATTATCTTTTGCTGCAATTGCGTCCCCCAGGTTATGTCCCCTTTAGAGGTATAAAGACTTGCTGAGTACCCCTAGGGTCTCACACGATAAATTGTTTGATTCAGATGAACAGGTGTATTCGCAAGATGGATACTGGGTGGAGGAGACAGATGATGTTGGCAACGATCACGCGGTGTAGAGATTCCGGGGATGGGGATCCGTGAGATCTGTGGGCGGGATGTGCTTATTTATGTGGCATCTTATGCCGATTTGCTTCTTGTCCGTACTCGGATCTTGTTTCCCGCTTCCGCTTGATACTCTGATGTTTGATGTATGAGGAGCTATCCTACACTATTCTAACTATCTAGGATATTTGGATCTTGCCGTATGGCGTTGCAATATTTCTATTTCTTTTAGATGGTATGGCTCTGAGAACTGTTGTAAGGTAGCTTGCATACATACTCATTTGTGTATTTATTTGATCTCTTCGCCTGTTGCCTACGCCGCTCGCTCTTGTCCCGATGTCCTTGGAAGTGGTTAGGGCGGCCGACGGGCCTACACGTGGGTGGCCCCTGGGCCCCCGCTGTACTACTTTAACCACTTTTGGTTCATCCAGGCTTGAACTTAGAGCGTAGGGTCTGAGGTTGTTACAATTGGTATCAGAGCCATCCCGCCCTTCAGGGTCTCAGCCAAATGGTCGTTGTCAGTCTAGCAAATATTTTGGTAGCTATGTATACTAGGGAAAAACAAAAATGCGAGAGTAGGACTGCTTCCACTTTTCTTCTTACCCACCCACCCACCCTTTTCTGGTAAGGAAGTGTAACATTTTCAATACTCTTCTAAAATTCAAACTAGGATTCACGTGTTCTGGGTTCCGTAGTACCATAGGCTGTGTGTGTGTGTAATTCCTTGTCTATCTGTTGCATCAAACTTGTTATCACTATCGGCCTTTTGGTTATCAACTGTTGGTACATTCCATACCGACAGGCTTTTGTAAACCGACGCGATCTTTCTTACTCTTTGTTATTCGACACTATCTTGTTTGGGGTGTTTGTTATCCATAGTTGCTAATCTTTAGGTTCATCTTAAGAAGGAAATGAGTTGGGATATGTGTTTTACTTATTCATGTGCGGAATTTGAGTGCGGGATGGAGTCGCGACCATACCACTACTTTTATCATTCGCTCTTGTATATGGAATTGGTAGAGTTACTAATCTTGATTCGTTAAGTGGTTTTGCGCATATAGTGGTATTTTAATGACGAAATTTGCGGAAATTTTTTCTTTGATAGCTTTGTGTACCACACTCCTTGTTCAGTCGTGTGTGATATGCTTACTATCTTCTAGGTGCTTTGAACTTTGTTGATATTTTAATATCATCTTAGTAATTTGTATTCTTTAATCTTGGTTAATTTCATTTTGGTACTATTGTGGATTATTATTATTCTCCATTATAGTACTGACTTGAGTTTTATATCAATCACAGGATGGCACCACCACGCCGTACTGAGGAGGACATACCACCTGAACTAGGGGCTGCGTTGGCAAGTATTGCAAATGCCTTGGGAACAATGCAACAGAACCAGCAACGCTTTGAAGAAAGTGTCAGGAGGAATGAGTTTGTTCCGCTACCTCCACCTCCCAAGCGAGGAGACATCAAGGGCTTTCTAAAGTTTAACCCACGACACTTTGAGGTATCTGATCAGCCACTGGATGCTGATGATTGGCTTTGTGAGATGTCAAGATTGCTGATGACTCCTGATGTACCTGAGCAAGAATGGGTAAAATGTGCCTCTCACCTTCTGAAGGGAGACGCAGCTCTATGGTGGGAGAATTACCTGAAGGAAAACCACTCTGGGTTTCAGCCTACTTGGGAGCAGTTCACTGGGGCTTTCAAAGAGCAATATCTGTCAGAAATTGTCATGGAAAGGATGAAGGAAGTGTTTCTCAACCTCAAGCAGGGCAATGACAATGTCAATACCTATATCAGAAACTTCATGAATCTTTCTCGGTATGGTGGCGATGAGATCTCTGATGACAAGAAGAAGCAAAAGAGGTCCAGGCAAGGGCTCAATGCATCTATCAAATATGCAATCACTCATGTAAGGCCGGGGTCTTTTCTGGAACTCCAACATACAGCTCTATAGGAAGAAGCCAGTAGGCAAGTGTTCGAGGAGTCCAAGAAACACAGCCGTGACGCAGCAATCTCTTCAGATATGACAGCTCCTTCTAAGCGCTGTGTGTGGGTTCCTAATACCGCACCGCAGCTCCCGGCTCCACCAAGACCTTTAAGCTACGCGGAAAGGCCACCAAACTCCTTCAATGCGGCTCCTAGGGGCTACAACCACAACTACCCTGGAGCGCCTGGCGGAGTCCCTGGCTACGCTGCTCCACGTCCACCTGGTGCTTGTTACACTTGCGGGAACACTGGGCATCAACACTGGAGTTGTCCCATGAACAACAAAGCTCTTCCTCCACCACCTCCAAGACCTGCAGCAAGTTCTTCTATGGTTCGTGCACCTCCACCTCGGGCTCTCAACATCAACACCAAGCCCGGGTCCACTGTTGCTCGTGCCAACTATGTCAACGTCGCTCAAGCTGAACATGCACCTGGAGTTGTGATGGGTACGCTTTCCGTCAACTCAGTTCCTGCACGAGTTTTGTTCGATTCTGGTGCATCGCATTCTTTTGTTTCTCACAAGTTTGCAAATGAGAATGAGTTAGCAATGGATGCGCTTCCTAAGCGCTTGATGGTCCTTTCTCCTGGGGAAACAATGGCATCTTCCAAAATCAGCCATGGCAATCAAATTGAGATTGGTGGCTCTTCGTTCCCGGCTTCCTTAATTATTTTGGGCAATTCTGACATTGATGTTATCTTGGGCATGGATTGGTTAACAACAAATGCAGCTGTGATTGATTGTGCTGAACGCTCGATTTGTCTGAAAATTCCTGAAGGCCATATAGTCTATTCTCCAAGTCTGACTCCTGCAATTCAGCTTTTCTCTTTGGCGGCTCTGAATGATGATGCTATGGATGCTATTCAGAGTGTTCCGGTGGTCCGTGAGTTCCCAGATGTTTTTCCTAAAGAGTTACCAGGTATGCCTCCTGATCGAGAGGTCGAGTTTGTGATTGAGCTTGAACCTGGTACCGCTCCTATCTCTAAGCGGCCTTATAAAATGGGTCCTGCTGAGTTGGCTAAACTCAAACGTCAGCTTGATGAACAAGAGAAGTTGGGTTTCATTCAGCACAGTACTTCTTCCTGGGGTAGCCCAACCATCTTTGTGAAGAAGCGAGACCGCACTGATAGACTTTGTGTTGACAATCGGGCTCTCAATGCTAAAACCATCAAGAATAAATATCCCCTTCCGCGGATTAATGATCTCTTCGATCAGCTAGCTGGAGCTGTGGTATTCTCTAAGCTTGACTTGAGAAGTGGATATCATCAAATCAAGATTCGCAAGGAAGATGTTCCGAAAATAGCTTTCACCACCCGCTATGGCCTGTATGAGTACACGGTCATGTCTTTCGGTCTCACCAACGCACCTGCCACCTTCTCGAGGCTTATGAACTCGGTTTTCATGGAGTATCTTGATAAGTTCGTCGTGGTCTATCTGGATGACATTCTAGTCTATTCTAAGTCAAAGGAAGAACATGAAGAACACCTTCGGTGTGTCCTAAACAAGCTTCGTGAGAACCGCCTGTATGCAAAGTTCTCCAAGTGTGAGTTCTGGCTGCCTGAAGTCACCTATCTGGGTCACGTCATCTCTGCTAAGGGCATCACCGTCAACCCAGAAACTGTTCGGACAATTGTTGAGTGGCTTCCACCCAAAAATGTCAAAGAAGTCCGGAGTTTCCTTGGTTTGGCTAGTTATTGCCGTCGCTTCGTTCAGAACTTCTCGAAGATTGCGAAGCCTCTTACCGATCTCCTCAAGAAAGGCAAGAAATACCTTTGGTCTCCTGCATGTCAAGCAAGCTTTGAAACACTCAAAGAGAAGCTCACTTCCACACCAGTCCTGATTCCTCCAGATACATCAAAGCCTTTCCAGATATTCTGTGACGCCTCCTTGCAAGGATTGGGTGCGGTCGTTATGCAATAAAAACAAGTTGTTGCTTATGCCTCTCGACGGTTGAAGACGCATGAGATCAACTGTCCTACACATGACCTCGAACTCACAACAATTGTATTTGCTTTGAAAGTATGGAGGCACTACTTGCTTGGCAACCGTTGTGAGATCTTTTCTGATCACAAGAGTGTGAAGTATATCTTCACACAACCTGATCTGAACCTTCGTCAGAGGAGGTGGATTGAAGCAATTAATGATTTCGATCTTACAATCAACTACACTCCTGGCAAAGCTAATGTCATGGCCGATGCTCTCAGCCGAAAAGCTTATGTCAACAACCTCATGGTGGAAGAACAGCAACCTCTCTTGTGCGAGGAATTCCGCCAGCTCAACCTTGAAATTGTGGATCAAGGGTATCTTCTGAATCTTTTGGAAACCCCTCTCTTGGAAGAAAAAGTTCGCTCCATTCAACTTGGTGACCCTTACACCAAAAAGATCATCTCCAACATTCAGTTGCCGAAGTATGAGTCTTTCCACGTCAACGACCAAGGCGCTCTATTCTTTGAACACCAGATGTTTGTTCTGAACTACCTGGGTTTGAGAGAGCAACTTCTTAAGGAGGCACATGATTCTATTCTTTCTATCCACCCTGTCAGCACTAAGATGTACATGGACTTGAAAACACAGTATCGGTGGCCTGGGTTGAAACGATATTGTGCCAAGTATGTCTCCGAGTGTGATGTCTGCCGCAGAGTTAAAGCTGTCCATCAGAAACCTTCTGGTCTTCTACAACCATTGAAGCCTCCGGAATGGAAATGGGAGAAAGTAGAGATGGACTTCATAACTGGGTTTCCAAGGTCGCAGAAGGGCAATAATGCAATCTTTGTTGTCATCGACATGCTTTCTAAAGTGGCTCACTTCTTTCCCGTCAAGGAAACAATTTCTGCAATTCAGTTGTCTGAGCTCTATATCAACATAATTGTCTCTCTGTATGGGGTTCCTCTTGAGATCAGTTCAGACCGTGGAAGCATCTTCACTTCCAAGTTCTGGGGAAGTTTCCAAAATGCTTTGGGGACAAAGTTGAACTTCAGCACTGCCTATCACCCTCAGTCGCAAGGACAAGTTGAAAGGCTCAATCAGATTCTGGAAGATATGCTCCGTGCTTGCGTCATCTCTTTTGGCATGAAGTGGGAAGAATGCCTTCCTTATGCTGAATTCTCTTACAACAATAGCTTCCAGAAGAGTCTAAAGATGGCACCATTTGAGGTTCTCTATGGGCGCAAGTGCAGAACTCCGATTGGTTGGTCGGACGCAGGTGAAAGAACATTTTTTGGCCCCGACATTGTAACTCAAGCGGAGGAGAAGGTTCACATCATTCTCGAAAACCTGAAGGTTGCTCAAAGTCGCCAGAAGAGCAACTATGACAGAAAGCACACGGACATGGAGTATGTCCCTGGTGATCTCGTTTATCTTCGTGTCACTCCCATGAGAGGCACGCACCGGTTTGGTATCAAAGGAAAGCTAGCTCCTAGATACATCGGTCCTTTCAAAGTTCGTGGAAGGAGAGGAGAAGTCGCTTATGCTCTTGAGCTTCCTGAAAAACTCAAGGTCCATGATGTTTTCCATATCTCTCAACTCAAGAAGTGCTTCAAGGATCCCAGCAGGACCATGGACCATGAGCTCATCAATCTCCAAGAAGATCTGTCTTATCAAGAACACCCCACAAAAATCCTAGAAGTCGCAGAAAGAAAGACTCGCAACAAGTCTATAAAGTTCTGCAAGGTGCAGTGGTCGCACCATTCCGTTGATGAAGCCACTTGGGAACGCGAGGATGAGCTCTGTGCCAAGTATCCTACCCTCTTCGTGTCTTCTTCTTCTTCCTAGAATCTCGGGGTGAGATTCCTGTTTAGTGGGGGAGAGTTGTAGCATCCCATCTGTCTAACATCTGTAATGCTACATGGTCTAATAATAAAATGCTACTTCCTACATATAATGGTTGCATCGTAATTATATCATGCTCATGTCATCATGCCACCTTGCATTTGAGCATCATATAAAACCCTTTCCATTTGGTTCTTATATCATATGCACTATTCATTGTATTGCCTCTTGATATATTGTATTTGGTTCTTGATAAATGATTGATGCCCAAGTTGAGTTGGGGGCATATCTTTTATTTAACTCCACCACCTTTTTCTTGTCACCACCCCCTTTTTAATTCTACCATCCAACTATATGTGAGCTTTGCATTTTATTTGGGTTTACCTCTAGCTCATGTGGGTTGGGATGGATCCACTTCTACTTCCACATGCTCCCATATATGCATCATGCTGTTTTCACAATGTTGATATGTGGAGAGCCACTTGGCCACCTTTGCATGCATGTGGTTAGATTCACTTGCTCTATCTTCCATATGGTTTGTTTTGGGAATAATTGAGCATTGTTTAAATATAATTGTTGCCAAATGATCTTCTAGTGGGACATACACACTAGCATGGCCTATTATATTCAATTATGCTTAAATCCACCCTTACCATATTTTTTTCAAGCTTGTAGTTTATGTGGTGGTCTTTATTCAAGTATGGATGTGCATGGGGGTAATAGATGCCCATATGTATATGTAGTTGTTTTCACAACTAATGAATGTGGCATTTATCCTTCATGCATGCCCCATGCAAGGCCTCTTCCTTGTTCTTCTATTTTGGCTTCTTTTGGAATATTTGGGTGGAGTTTGTTTGAACTCAATTGAAACAAATGAACCCAAATGCATGTTTAACCCACTTGTCTCACACCTTGCAACTCTTTTAGGGGGGTTTTCCTCTTGTTAAGCATATATGGTATCTATATTTTGTTTTCACCAAATATTATCATGTGCATGAGAGAATGCCACATGCAAGATCATTTTTATTTCTTCCACCTCTCTCTCTCCTTTGGTCATTTTTTTTGTTTTCTCCCTTTGCCTTGACTCATACATCTTTGGCATTTCATATCCACTCCAAGATCCTAGCTCTTCCATCTATTCTTCTTCCCTCTCCCTTTTCTAGCTAAACCCTAGCTCATCTCACCACCCCCTCATCTCTAGCCTCGGCTAAAACCCTAACCTAGCCTTCTTTCTACACTAATCGCCACCACCTGGCCCTGCCCTAGCTGGCCTTGGCTAGGCCGAACCCAGCCGGAGCCACCCTTGCTCGGCACCCCCCTACCGGCCGAGCCATCTACCTCTCTGTCCTCTCTCTTTCGCTACCAAGCAACACGCCACCAAGCCACCTGCACCGTTCCACACCCGAGCCGTAGCCCCAGTCGCCGGCTGCTCGAGCCCTGGTCCAACCAAGCCGTGCCCAGCACGTGAGAAGAGGGAGAGGAGAGAAAGGTGGCCACCACCACGTTTTCCACCCGAGACCCTCCCATGTGCATCTCTCCCTCTCTGTTGTCCTTATCTACCCTCCCTGCCGCCTGCAGCCTCCCCAGATCTCACCTGGGCGCTGCCCCTCACCACCTGCCGCTACCCCTCTCTCTTCCATCTCCGCTCGGACACCGTCGGCATCAGCTCGCCACCGTAGCTAGGACGAGGCGGGCGTGGCGCTCGTTGTTGAGGAAGACCGAGAGGATCTTCTGCATCATCCCTGTGCGCCAGACGAGGAGGAGACGGCCGTACCCGCTGTACCCCGACGCGATCCGGCGAGCACACCCTAGCCCCGGAACCCCAGCTACCCCGATGATCCTCTATGCTTCGGCTCGATCCTCCACCACCAACCCACTCCCGGTGAGACAATGATTCCCCCTAGCATCCTCTCGCACGCCTATGCTTCCTGTACGTGCCTGTCCTTCCGTCGAGCCCTCTGTGCATGGTGCTCGCGGGTGTTTCTCCGCCGTCGCGCCGCCGTAGGGTCTTCTGGCCGCGCAGCCGTTAACCAGCACCAAACCAAGCCCGCCCCAGTGGTCGCCGCCACCGCGCGCGCGCTTCAGATCACGAGATCGAATCCCCGCCGGGCTCTGTCCGTACCGTCAGTTTCGTCAGAAAACTGACGAGAAGAAAAACAGTACCCACGGACCTTTTTGCGAATACCCCCCCTATGCCTTTTTGCGGCTCAACCAGCGCTCCACTGGGCCCGCTTGTCATGCGCTGTGTCTTTTTATAAAAAGGTACCCCGGCTTTTGGTTCCTCAACCCGCCGTCCCCGTCTGCGCCATGTGGCTGCGCCCCGTTCGCGCGCCCGTGCGTGGCCCCACACACCGCCGGCCCCACCTGTCAACCGCACAGGATGGATAACCCCTCAGTGAGAAAAGTCTGTCGCGCGCCGTTTTCGCCAGCTCAGCGTGACCCCACCTGTCTGTGACTTGGGCTAGATCCCTCTGAGTACAAAAAGTCTCCTTTCTTTTCTGTTTAATAAAATCTTTTCCAGAATTTGTTTAAATGATTTTAAATCCAGAAATTAATAACTTTTTATAAATAAATCCAAATAATACAAATAATATATGTTTCTGAATCAGAAAAATGTGAATATTTCAAATATGCCATCCAAAATAATGTTTGCCTAATTTAAATTTTCGAAATTGTTTAATTGCAATAAAAATGCCTTTTCTCAATTAATTAATAACTTTATTTCTATAACTCCAAATTTGACAAATAATATGTCTAAATCGATTAGCGCGACGAGCCCATTCTGCTTATGCATTCCATGATATGAATTTAAGCATGCATCATGTCATTATTAAAAATCATAACTGTTTATGGCAATAAAACTTGACCAAATAATTAATAAAATGATTTATTCCCTTCCCCACACCTCACCCTTGCCATGCTACATTATTGCCATGTAATTTGTGCATCATTCATCATGGCATGCTTGTTTGCTTGTCGCATTTATTTATATGCTTGTGCACTTTATTTATGTTAGCCCTTATTTGTTTGGTTCTTCTTTCGAATAGACGCCGAGCAGGGGAAATATCAGGAATCCCAGGAGTACTACCCGGATCCATCGCTCGCTTCAACTGAGCTGCCAGGAAAGCACTACCACATGCGTGCATACATATAGTACCTATTATCTCTATCTTATTCTTGCATCATTGAGTCGCGATTGAATTAAATTGAATCCCAAGTACTGCATAGCCTTTACTTTTGAACCCCACCGAAGCTTGTTCCTCCATCCTATGAGCCATTACTACATGAGTTGTTTGAGCCATGCGAGTCGTAGAACAGCATGTGCAAGGTATGTGAGTGTCTGATGGATAACGAGGTACCTAAACAACTTAACCTGAGTAGTAATGGGATAACTAATGAAAGAGGCACCGGTGGGCAATATCTGTCATTTGGTTTTTATGTCCACTTGTGTCCCGTAGGACCCCGAGTACTTGATTCCTGTTCCTTGACTATTCGCACTATCCACATCCGGGAGGCCTTATGAACCCTCCTGAGCTAGAGCTTGATTCATTTCTATTTCTTGGGGCCACAAAGTAGTTTGGGACTTTGATACTATACTGTACTTAGGCCATGCTTTACTGTTTTATTTAAGATTGTGCGTGGAGCACCTGTACTGTTTTGGATGCGGAGTGTTTTCGCGGTATCGACAAGCCCAATCACATTTTCGGGTTCCCAGTCGTTTACAGCCATTGACGCAAACCTTGGGTCCGTCTCGGAGTCGGCCTACTTCGTTGCGGGTAGCTTACTGTGGTGGCCCCCTGAAATATTTTATGAATCCTGTGATTTTGAGTTGGTTTTTCCGAGGTTGATCGAGTGTGTGTTGCTATTTGTGCACCCCTGTAGGGTAAATCTTTCTGAAAGCCGTGTCCGCGGTTATGGACGACTTGGAGCATAGTTTCTTGATCATAGACAAGTATAACTAAAGTAACGCTTTTAACTTGACGAAACATCTGACTAGTAATTAGCGCAATACTCATGGGATGGTTAATAAAACTGCCAACGGATGGGTTGTTCGTCCGCTTTGTCGTTGGTAAGCGAGAAGGAGGATGGATATGTTACTTTATACTGTTATAACTGTTGTTTCTAATTAACGGACATCCGTCTATTTTTGGTTAGGCGGGTGGTTAGCGAGTATCTATAGACTTGTTAGTTATTATCTTTTGCTGCAATTGCGTCCCCCCAGGTTATGTCCCCTTTAGAGGCATAAAGACTTGCTGAGTACCCCTAGGGTCTCACATGATAAATTGTTTGATTCAGATGAACATGTGTATTCGCAAGATGGATACTGGGTGGAGGAGACAGATGATGTTGGCAACGATCATGCGGTGTAGAGATTCCGGGGATGGGGATCCGTGAGATCTGTGGGCGGGATGTGCTTATTTATGTGGCATCTTATGCCAATTTGCTTCTTGTCCGTACTTGGATCTTGTTTCCCGCTTCCGCTTGATACTCTGATGATTGATGTATGAGGAGCTATCCTACACTATTATAACTATCTAGGATATTTGGATCTTTCCGTATGGCATTGCAATATTTCTATTTCTTTTAGATGGTATGGCTCTGAGAACTGTTGTAAGGTAGCTTGCATATATACTCATTTGTGTATGTATTTGATCTCTTGGCCTGTTGCCTACGCCGCTCGCTCTTGTCCCGATGTCCTTGGAAGTGGTTAGGGTGGCCGACGGGCCTACACGTGGGTGGCCCCTAGGCCCCCGATGTACTACTTTAACCACTTTTGGTTCATCCAGGCTTGAACTTAGAGCGTAGGGTCTGAGGTTGTTACAAGGTGTCCCCCCAAAGGAACCCCATAGCTAATTAGCTTAGCCATGTGGGACTAAACAAAGGAGAGCGGAGAGGGAGGCTGGCCGCCGTCGGCCAGGGCCCTAGTGGGCCTAGCTGGTCACCTCCCCTCCTTCCTCCCTCTGGTCTTTCCATCATGGGGCTTTTCCCTTAGGGATTTTGGCCCAATAGTGAATTTGACCTTTTAATTCCTTTTATTTTATTAAATAAAAATAAATGATTAAATCAATATTTAACATTTACTTACATATTATTGAACCCTCTGTGCCTATAGAACTCCTTCTACCCCACTCCGGACATCCCTGGATTTTCCGAAACCCTTTCGATTTTTTCTCATTCTATTCTTCGGTGATTCTGCCAATACCAAAACAATATCCAAGCATCATCAAGCCGCTAAGAGTGATACCCCATGGTTCAGGAACACTCCAAACATGGACGAGACTCCTCTCATACTATTGATCATCAGCGGGACCTGGATGCCTATGATGATCCTTGTGCATTCCACGAATTTATGTCGTTGAAGCATGAACATCGTGTTATGTTCCTTTTGTCTCTTTGGTACTTGCATTGTCTGTGATCTGATCAATGACATCACTATGTAATGTTCAATCTTGTTACCAACAAATGCTACTTAACTGGTTCTGACAAGTGATATCCTTTTGACCAAGTCACACACTACACAACTATTGGATATAACTTCTCTGAGTGGGCACTTGAGTATCTTTCCATCACGCGGATGGATAAATCCCACTCTTGACACATAATGCCTCTACACGCCCCTCTGAATACTTGAAGACACCTTTATGGTCACCATTTAACCGAGTGACGTTTGACGCTATCAAAGTATTCCCGAGTGATAGTGATTGATATGGCCTCACGGTCTAAGAAACAAGACACTATGTCTCCTAATCATCATAACATGAATTTCGTGACATGATCGGTCATGATGCTTAGATTGGGTATAGTTCATCATCTTATTCTCGCAATGAGGTGACTCCATTCTCAACTGGCATAAATGCCACATGATCAGAAAACCTTGATCATTTGTTGACCAATGAACTAGTGACTAGAGATTCACCGGGAACTCCTGGTTGTTTATATATCACACATGTATTGACGCTTCGTTTCAATACTATTATAGCATGATTTAGAACTTAATTGTAAACTTTATAAAATATGATAATAATCTATATTATTATTTGTCTCTAGGGCATATTTTCAACAACCAATACCATCTCTCTAGGTTTGAGATCTAGGAATTTTCAAAATTCAAACTCATGCAACTTGGTAACGTTGATCGGCAATCTCGGAGAGCTGTTAGGGAGATACCTGCAATTTAAAATGCTTTTCCTAGATGGGTTGTCACAAGGCCGACTCGGGCCAGCTCGAACCATCAAGACCCTGGCCCATATGATCAACCCACCCTACTTTGTATCCTCCCTCCTATACCAGACAAGCCCGATCAGGCATCTGGCCCATCATCATCTGTAGCTTGCACTCGTTGCTTGGCACTTGGCCGCCTTAGAACTGATTGCAATAACCTGGTTTGTTGCAGAATTTGCTGGAATTATGGGCATATCTTGAGATGGTGTTTCTCTAAAAATAAATATAAATGGATTTATCGGCCGACAAATCGCAATAAACTCATATCCCCTGAGATTTCTCAGAATGTACCCTAGTCTGTCACGCCTGCTTTTCCTTTGCTATAGTCCCACCCTAACCTCGAGCCCTATGACGTCGCCGATGGTGACATCGCCAATGCGGATATGGCTAACTAACCTGCGACTCCATCCCCCACCTCCCCCTAGAGTAACCTTGGTGCCGCATAACCCTCTTTGCCCACAACATGGTTATGTTGTCTTTGGTGGTAGTATACCCATCAACTGTGATGATTGGGCGATTGTGCTGCTGGAACCTAAACCCAATGCAGAGAAGTTTCAGGGTGCAAGGGTAATTGCCCCTATGTGTGGTTTTGGTGATTAATGACAATCCCTATAGACTAATGTTTTCATTGAGTTTTATATGAAGGAATATTCCATAGGTCATGCTCGTAGTCCATGTGTTGGATTCAAGTATGCATGCCATGAAGATAAAGATATACCTTGATTATTGGCATCAATATAATCGAGTTGAAGAAGAATATGATATGATCAACATCTTGAGAGTGTGATCTCAATAGAAGAATTCAAGATATGGCTCTAAGTCGGTGTCATGATAGCCTCATTAGTTGAGCTATGGTTGAATAAGATTTAGAGCATGTAATCAAATGAAGAGTTCTTTATGTACCTCAAGATATTGAGATGGAGCATGCGAAGATACTTGGTTGACCAATAAAAAGAGTGAAGATTAGATTCAAGCTTGGTCAACACGTGAAGCATAAAGAATGTACCATGTGTCTTGTGGTATGGTAAGCTTGTAAATTATGCTTCATGAACTAACCCATTATATATGCGCCTTTGTGTTATCTATATTGGTTAGGTATCTTTTCATGGGCATGCTTGAAAACTGAAGATCTCATATAGCCCATGAGAGGATGACATCAAGTGGTGATCGTCATCAAGATTGAGAAAGGAAAGTTCAAGATAAGCATCTCGAGAAGATCATTTGCTTGAAGCTTGCCATCCATATTGGTGATAATTGACATGTGAAGACGTGTCTTAATGAAGCTATCCCATAGTAGTGTATGGGGGAGCAAATTATGAGTCTTCATGAAGCAACAATGATCAAGTGATGCATTCCTGCTTGGATGGAGCTTGAAGCATTGTCATCAAGATCAAGCGGGATGCGCAAGGCAAAGGTATGGACTTGCTACGTTTTCCTTTTACCGGTCTCAAGGTGATTGTTGGGAGACCAGGTTATAGGATTGATAGCCACACTATCAAGAGGGGGTTTCGGTTGGGTAACTTGATCACATCGTCGTAGGTAGCTCGATCCTTTGCATACTTTGCATCTTCCTATTTTGTTGCTTCTTGGTGTTTCTCCATGTGAGGTTCTTGATCTTGTTGCTAGCTCTTCAACAAGCCCAAGTTCACAGAAAACAGAATTTGTATGCATCTTCTATGGCATTTTTGAGTTTGAAGGTTTTACCAGTTCTTATTATAGGGAGGCTTCATGCCTTTCTTCATTTGGTTCTATCCTCCTTTGTTTTACTATGATGTTTTTATGCACCATCTTGTAGAGCTTGTTATCCTTGTCAAAACAAGCCCAAGATCATTGGAATCAGAGTCCGGATGCAAAACTTATTGCGTTCTTCGTGAAGTCTGTGTCATCCCGGTTGTGGATCCAGTTCAACCAACTCTCACAACGGACGGTCCGGCGCCATCGCCGGTTAGACCAGATCTGAAACCAGATTTTCTGGTTTGCGCGACCGAGTATATTCCGAGTTGGCAAACATAGCCATTCCGGTTTCTAGGCCAGTCCTCCGGCCTGGGGACCGAGTTTCCCAGTTCTAGGGCCGGTCCAACCGACTTTTAAACCGAGTTTTAAAAGAATTCCTCCCAACGGCCATATTTGCTTTCCCCTATAAAAGGGGGTTCTTCCTCCAAAGTTTTTGTGCGTTCTTGAGCTCGAAATTGACCTCCATTGTTGAACCTCTTGAGCGTGCTCCCTCTCCCTTCCCTCCTATGATTCTTGCATCTTTTTGAGGGCTTTGGAAGAGGAGATCTAGATCTACAATCCCCACTAATCAATTCCTCCTCTAAGCAAGGGGAACCATTTGGATCTAGATCTTGGAGTCATTGGTTGACTTCCACCATTATTCTTCCTCTCTAATTCCTCCCTAGCACTTGTTGCTTTGGTGGGATTTGAGAGTGAAGGATTTGAGCACACTTAGTGTTCTTGCTTTGCATTCTTGCATAAGTGTTGAGCTCTCCATTATGATTTGTTCATGTGAGAGGCCGTGATCTTGTTACTTGATACATTGCAAATGTATCTATAATTTTTGATGTTCCATGCTTGGTTTTATCCACTTTATTGTGTTTTGTTCCAACTTTGGAGTACTTTTCATATGATTTCTTGGACTAACCTATTAACAAGAGCCACAATGCCAGCTGCCTGTTTTCTGCTGTTTTTGGTTCCAGGAAAGTCAGAAAATGAATATTCTCGGAATTGGACGGGACAAAAGCCAAAGTGCCTATTTTTCTGGAAGTGATCAAGTGCCAGAATACGAGATGGAGAAGGGCTAGGGGCCGGCCACACCACCTGGCCACGCGGCTAGGCTGGGCCCGCGCCAGGGGGTGGTGTGGTGGCTCCTGGCACCCCCTCGGCCTCTCCTTCCGCCTATATATTCCCTCGGGACTAAAACCCTAAGTACCCAATCAAAAATCCACAAAAGAGTCTGTAGCTGCCGTCATCTCCATCCCTAGATCGGGAGGGATCTGAAGCTCTTCCCGGCACCCTGCCAGAGAGGGGAATTCACCCTGGAGGCCTTCTTCATCACCATGCAAGCCTCCGGTGTGATGCGTGAGTAGTTCATCCTTGGACTACAGATCCATGTAGTAGCTAGATGGCTGGTTCTCCTCCTTTGTGCTTTCATGTTTAGATCCTGTGAGCTCCGTTCATGATCAATATCATCTATTTGTAATTCTGCATGTTGTGTTTGCGGGGATCCGATGGATATTGAGATGCTATTTCAGATTGATTATTGATTCTATCATGTCTTTGTTATTTGAGATCTTGCATGCTTTCCGTTGTTAGTAGCTACCTTGGCCAAGTAGATGCTAGCAACTCCAAGAGTTAGTATTTATGCTCGATAGTGGGTTCATGCCTCTGGTAATCTGGGGAAGTGACAGAAATATCTAAGGTACTAGATGTGCTGTTGCTACTAGGGAGAAAACAACAATCCTTTGTTCATAGAACAATCATATTGTTTACTTTACACGCAGTTCGTAAATCAATAATTTGTTGCTTGCAACTTAATACTGCAGGGGGTTCGGATGATAACCTGAAGGTGGATTATTAGTCATAGATGCAGTTGGATGGCGGTCTATGTATTATGTTGTAATGCACAATCAAGTCTAAGAGGAGTCAAGATGATTAGTATATGCATGTATTGCTTTCTCGGTGTTTGTCAATTGCCCCGCTGTAATTTGTTCACCCATCATGTTATCTATCTTAAGGAGAGCCACCTCTAGTGAACTACGGAACCCGGTCCTTTTTCTTTACATACAATCTACAACTGTTTACTGCTTTGTGTTTACTTTTTGCAAACTTTTACTTCTTTCCATTTGATACGTTTAATCCTTTGTTTTCCGCAAAACACGGTGAGATTGACAACCTCATCGCAAGTTGGGGACAAAGTTTTGTGGTTGTGTTGTGCAGGTCTCCACGTTGCTACTAGCACCGGTAGTGCGCCCTGCCAAGCTCAGCTAGTAACACCTTTGAGGTGTTTCCTTGCTCCTACTGGTTTGATTAAACCTTGGTTTCATAACTGAGGGAAACTTGCTACTGTGCTCATCATACCTTCCGCTTGGGGTGCCCAACGAGCTCTACATCAACCACGCACCAGCGATTTTCTGGGCGCCGTGCATTGAGCCATCAAGCATTTTTTCTAGCGCCGTTGCCAGGGAGTCAAGGACATCTTCACAAGGGAAGTCCCTCATAACCAGTCTCTTTACTTTGTTATTTTTGTTTTTCTTAGTTTCTTTTTGCTTTTGTTTGCTTGTTTTGTTCTTCAAAAACACAAAAAATTAGTTTTACGTGTTTGCTTTCTTATTTGAAAAACACACAAAAATGAGTTCCTATCCTAAGTTGTCACTATGTCTAGCCTTGCTCCAATCACTATGTCACCCGAGGATATGATTTCACTTTTAAACAAGGAACTGAGGAAAGTTTTAAGGAAGCTTGGTCTAGAATCTCCGATCTACATGAAAAAACAGAGCCTAAAATGACTCAAAGCTTGTTCCTTAGCAGTTTTTACCTTGGAATTGCTCTTTTCTATAGATATGCTTTGGATGCTGTTGTGGGAGGAGATTTCCTCCATTTTAATGAGGATGATGCTATTAATGCTATAAAGAAATTGATCCTCACTTACAACTTGCATAGCCAAACTGATACTTCTTTCGCAAAAATATTTGCTAGGTTAGACACTCTTGAGGCTAGCATTACTAGATTAGAAAGTTGCTATAATACGCTTAGGGAGCATCACGATTATGTTCCAAAAAACTCTGAACCATCAAAGTGGTTCCCTACAGTAAAGATTGGGATGAACACTGAAACTTTTCAAGCTCGCTGTGATATCATGTCTGAATTTTGCCTTATGCCCAAAGATATTTATAAATCTCTGAATAATTGGGGGCTCATTGAAGGAGGAAAAGGAATATCTCTTACTAATAATACTACAATATTACCTTTTGGAATAGCTGAAGGAGTGTTTACAAAGATCCTTGGGAAAACGATTTATATTGATTATCTTGTTATTGAATGTGTAGGAAAAGGACAAATTACACTTGGAAGGTCCCTATTAGAACTCCTTGGAGCAATAATATATGTGGGAAAGGGGACCATGCACCTTTCTTCTCCACCAAACAATCATATTTTCCCCAAGGTTAAGAATAAAAGTAAGAGAGGTAAGGGCAAGAAAGTTGGTTTTAATGCTTCTTCATTTGAGAACACTTAATTCTTTCTTTGCTTCTTATGCCTAACTTAAAGCATTAAAAAAGTACTTATTGGGAGATAACCCAAAAGTTTTAGATGTCTTGGAAGTTATTACCTCTGTAATAACCTCCCCTTATCCTTTTATTTGCTTTTTGTGCCAAGAGTAACCTCTAATGAGAGAGAAGTAATAATTGGGAAAGTTGCTGTCCCGAAATAGATTTCTGTGCTTCACCATTAAAATTCGTGAGAGAGTTCTGTATGTCGGATTGAGCTGTAATGTTTTGTTCTTCTGCCCCATGTTGTTATATAACTTTCGTTAGTTCAACACTTTTTGATTTGAGCAACAGAAGGTCTTCGAAAAAATTCGTATTTACCTGCTGGTCTGTTTTGACAGATTTCTGCCATTTTCTGCATTTGCTTCTTGTTAGTTCCTTCTTGAGTTCTTTTGGGGAATTGAGATTTTTGAGGGAACTGCTACAGTAGCTAGTGTTCTAATGGAAGTTTATTTGGTGTTAGAACTGAACCTTAAGACTTATTTATCTTAAGTGCACTAATGTTGCTAATGAGATTGTGTGAAGTTTTGTATGAAGGAAAAATTTCAGGTGTATGGAAGGAATGAGTAATGAGATGAAGGATGGACTAAAGCTCAAGCTTGGGGATGCCACCGGTGTCACCCCAAGAAACATCCAAGAAGTACAAGTGTCAAAGCTTGGGGATGCCCAAGGCATCCCCTTCTTCATCAATAAAAATACCAGGTTTCTTCCAAACGCTTCATTTTTATTATTTCATGCACAGTTGTGTTTTTCTTGGAGGGTCTTCTTTTTTGTTTTCGTTTTGGTTTTTAGTTTGCTTGGTCTGCTTAGTTTTCTGAATAAATTGGTTGGACCCCCTCTTTCATACATTTGGCTTGCAAATAGTTTGGTTTGGTTTGGAAAAGAGTACGAAAGTTCATACTTATGTGGTAAAAAGAGCTTGTTTTTGACTGTGGCCTATGCTTTTTCATGCCATGCTTGATATTGTTTTGGCTTTATGCTTAGTATTCCTTGCTGTAGCATGACTTGTTATAAACAA
Source organism: Avena eriantha (assembly GCA_910589775.1). NCBI lineage: Eukaryota > Viridiplantae > Streptophyta > Magnoliopsida > Poales > Poaceae > Avena > Avena eriantha. Next base: position 161,328,906 of record OU342740.1, on the reverse strand, counting down.
TTGAGATTGCTTAATGTGTCTTGGATGAATCATGCGTTGTTTTAGCATATTAAAGCATAGTATAGTGGTATTCTCCTTTGATGCTTTATTTGGGTTGACTTGGCGCATGCTCACACCATGTTATGACTATCTCAAGTCACCATAGCCTGTATGATCCTTTAGTTTTGAACTTGTAGTATCACTTTATGCTTTGATCAATGATGTTTTGTCGCTCTACATGATTATGGCCATTATTGCTCTCTTAGTTTGTCGCTCCCAGTCTTTTGCTAGCCTCCACAACAAAGTATGAGTTCCACTCATGCATCCAACTCCCAAAACCAAGTTATTCCAAAGAGTCCACCATACCTACCTACTAGCTTATGCTATTCCAAGTATATTCATGCTTTTGTTTACCTTCCACTTGTTATGAGAAAACTAGTGATTAAAGCTCTCACGAACTTGATGGCACACTTTACTTTAATTGCCCTTAATAAACTTGAACCATTGTGTCTTCTATGTTGTATATGCTTGTACTTATTTGGTCGGGAATTAGCAGAACCATGCTTTCATGGGGAACGCTTTCAACATTGCACTTGGTACTTGTACCTAGTTGATATCATGATCTTTTGTATATGGATGTCATCGGTGTGAAATGAAAGGGGAGCTTGTAAGTCCATGGAGTTATGTATATGTGTTAGAGAAACGCCTAGGCCGCTGGTCTAATCCATGCTGACATGGTGGAAACCTGCAGCGTAACCATAATGAGCTGTCTATGAAGCATTCTTCTTATATAAAAAAAAGAGTGCTATATTGAGAGAAAAAAGAGAAAAAAAGATACTATGAAAAGAGGAAAGAGAGAAAAAAGCACCATATTCCCATGGTAAATAAGAAGAATGCTGAGACGCTTGTTGTCTGCTTGCCTTGTCATTTTGATATGGGGATTCTTCCGTATCATCGGGCAAGGGGTACCCCGTTGGCGGTTCTCTATGATAGACATATGCTTACGATGACAAGAACTTATCGGTGACTAAACTTGAGTAGCATGAGGAGCGGCCCTCGTATACAAGGGACATGAGATTTCTGACTTATACTTCGTCAAGCATGTACACCATAGTCTGTTCACTTTAACCTTAATCACTTCAAGATGCTTATGATAGGGGCAATGAGAGCTGAAAAGTACAAGTACCATAAATTTTGGAAGCTCTTTATGAGACTTGAATCCCTACTTCCTTTTACAAAAGTCTTTTCTTCCACCATTATATTGAGTCTCCACCTTCTATCTTTATGCACCTACTTTGAGAGCATAGTGGCCATTCTTAGTTCTATGTGCATTGTCCCAAGACTAGTTGATTGATGCATAACTTGATATTGCTTGTTTTAAACTATTGTATCTAGTCACTCTTATGAACTTTGAAGGTGTCCTATGCATTTATATTTGCTACTCTATTGAGGGACAAGGTGAATACTATTATGCTATGTTTTCTTTATGTGAAACAAACAAACGTCTTGCAAAGAATTGTTATTCATGAATCTTTTGTTTGTGCCTTTTCATGTTGCATCATAGTTTCTTTGCTTATTGCTAGAACTTTGTCTTTCATGTTATGATTGAAGTACTATGATCCCAGCTTTGAATGTTTTACAAATACTTTGATCAAGTCTTTGATGGTGCATGTCACCTCAAAAATTATTCTTTCTTTTTATCACTTACCTACTCGAGGAAGAGCAGGAGTTAAGCTTGGGAATGTTGATACATTGCAAATGTATCTATAATTTTTGATGTTCCATGCTTGGTTTTATCCACTTTCTTGTGTTTTATTCCAACTTTGGAGTACTTTTCATATGATTTCTTGGACTAACCTATTAACAAGAGCCACAGTGCCAGCTGCCTGTTTTCTGCTGTTTTTGGTTCCAGGAAAGTCAGAAAATGAATATTCTCGGAATTGGACGGGACAAAAGCCAAAGTGCCTATTTTTTCGGAAGTGATCAAGTGCCAGAATACGAGACAGAGAAGGGCCAGGGGCCGGACACACCACCTGGCCGCGCGGCCAGGCTGGGCCCGCGCCAGGGGGTGGTGTGGTGGCTACCGGCACCGCCTCGGCCTCTCCTTTCGCCTATATATTGCCCTCGGGCCTAAAACCCTAAGTACCCGATCAAAAATCCACGAAAGAGTCTGTAGCCGCCGTCATCTCCATCCTTAGATCGGGAGGGATCTGAAGCTCTTCCCGGCACCCTGCCAGAGAGGGGAATTCACCCTGGAGGCCTTCTTCATCACCATGCAAGCCTCCGGTGTGATGCGTGAGTAGTTCATCCTTGGACTACAGATCCATGTAGTAGCTAGATGGCTGGTTCTCCTCCTTTGTGCTTTCATGTTTAGATCCTGTGAGCTCCGTTCATGATCAAGATCATCTATTTGTAATTCTGCATGTTGTGTTTGCGGGGATCCGATGGATATTGAGATGCTATTTCAGATTGATTATTGATTCTATCATGTCTTTGTTACTTGAGATCTTGCATGCTTTCCTGTTGTTAGTAGCTATCTTGGCCAAGTAGATGCTAGCAACTCCAAGAGTTAGTATTTATGCTCGATAGTGGGTTCATGCCTCTAGTAATCTAGGGAAGTGATAGAAATCTCTAAGGTACTAGATTTGCTATTGCTACTAGGGAGAAAACAACAATCCTTTGTTCATAGAACAATCATATTGTTTACTTTACACGCAGTTCGTAAAGCAATAATCTGTTGCTTGCAACTTAATACTGGAGGGGGTTTGGATGATAACCTGAAGGTGGATTATTAGTCATAGATGCAGTTGGATGGCGGTCTATGTATTATGTTGTAATGCACAATCAAGTCTCAGAGGAGTCAAGATGATTAGTATATGCATGTATTGCTGTCTTGGTGTTTGTCAATTGCCCCGCTGTAATTTGTTCACCCAGCATGTTATCCATCTTAAGGAGAGCCGCCTCTAGTGAACTATGGATCCCGGTCCTTTTTCTTTACATACAATCTACAACTGTTTACTGCTTTGTGTTTACTTTCTGCAAACTTTTACTTCTTTCCATTCGATACGTTTAATCCTTTGTTTTCCACAAAACACGGTGAGATTGACAACCACATCGCAAGTTGGGGACAAAGTTTTGTGTTTGTGTTGTGCAGGTCTCCACATTGCTACTAGCACCGGTAGTGCGCCCTGCCAAGCTCAGCTAGTAACACCTTTGAGGTGTTTCCTTGCTCCTACTGGTTCGATTAAACCTTGGTTTCATAACTGAGGGAAACTAGCTGATGTGCTCATCATACCTTCCTCTTGGGGTTCCCAACGAGCTCTACATCAACCACGAACCAGCGATTTTCTGGGCGCCGTGCATTGAGCCATCATTACTCTTTCTGGGTGACCTCCTAGTTGGCTTGGCAGTTGGTGCCACAGTGTCCTCTTTGTGGAAGATTGTGAAGAGACCCGGGCTTCTCCTTCGTGGAGCTTGTGAAGTGGTTGTGGAGCTTGCCATCTCCGGAGTGGAGTAAAAGATAGCCATAAGGAAAGGGCCTATTCCTTCGTGGGATAGACTCGGAGAAGAAGGTGATCCTTCGTGGCGTTGGGAAATCCTTCGTGGAATCCCACACCTCTCCAACGTGACATACCTTCTTGTAAGGGAACACGGTAATACATCTTTGTCTCTGTGTGCCTCAGTTGTCTCTATACCCGAGCTTACTTTCCTTGTGATAGCCATCATGCTTGAAGTACTTATATCTTGCTTATCACTTGTGGTATATTTATCTTGTGTTATCTTGCTTAGATTAACTTGTTGTTGGTGCACTTAGTTGAGCCTAGTGTATTTAGGTTTTGTGCTTGTAAAATAAACGTTAGTTTAGTTCCGCATTCTATCGAGCCAAAACCGTAATAGGTTTGAAATTGCCTATTCAACCCCCTCTAGGTGACATCTCTATCCTTTCAATTGGTATCAGAGCAAGGTCTCTCCTTGTTTAGGCTTCACCGCATAGAGTGTAAAGATGTCGTCTAGTAGTATAGTGCACAACGACACAATTATCTTTGATGGCACAAATTATACTTTATGAAGAAATTTCTTGCTTTGTAATCTTCGGACCTTGTGTCCAAATATTGAGTGATTTCTAGATGTAGGTTTTTCTCCTCCGGTGGATCCTCAAAATCTCTTTAGAGGATGAGAAAAATTTACATCTCGAAGCTCAAGTATCTAATGAGCTTATTTGTCCTTGATCCCTAGAGTTAATTTGTTCGTGACGATTGTAAAGAGCAAGTCGTCTCATGAGAGGTGGACCAAGCTTAAAGAAATATTTGGTGGTTCCATTTCTCGTATAGTCAGTAGTCTCTCCGAGGAGCTCTCTTCTCCTTCACATCATGAAGAGCTCCAAGTTGCTTCCACCTCCGGCCGCGATAAGATTTCAATTCTTTCCACTTCACTTACATGTGACAAGTCACAAGGTAATGGCATGGTGAGTGGAAAAATCATATGTGATGATGGCAGTGTTTCTCTTTACACCAATGATTCTTGTTCTATAAATGATAATTGTGTAGAGAGTTTGGACTCAAACACTTCTTGCAACAATAGTTATATATCCCCTTGTTGCTAGTCCTTGCATATCGTCTATAAACTATTTGAGTACTAATGTATATGATTTGCTTGATTTTTCATGTTCCCATGTGCAAAATGCTTCTATTTCCTCTAGTTGTGTATCTAACAATGTAAAGGAAATCAAACATTCTATGGAGCAAGACACAATCATTAATAATGGAGATTCAACAATATCCTCATCTTCGTCCTCTCGTGCTCACATGTGCCTTATGGCAAGAGATCAAAGGTATATCCTACTTTGGGTCCCAACATATCTTCTCTAGATAATAGCAATGATAATGATGATAGTGATGATGACCTTGATGAGGATACTAGTGCTCTTGTGCTTGAGTTGAATTTTTTGTGTACCTCTCTTCGTGGTAATAATAAGGCCGTTTCTTGTCTCAAACACGTTATGGACACCATAACTAAACAAAAGGAAACCATAGGTGAGTTTGATTTCCAACTTGATGATGGGAGTCGGAGATTCAATCTCCTTAAGCATGAGCTTGCTGAGAAAAAGCACACTAATTGCCTCCTCACACAAAAAATTGAATCTTGTGAGCTTGAAAAGGAAAAATCTATTAATGATGCTAGTGCTACTAACTCTACTTCTTATGAAGCATCTATATTAAAGGAGAATGTTGAACTAAGGGCTCAACTTGAGTTGCTAACTAGAAAGTATATGAAATTGGAAGAGAGTCACGAAATGCTCTCGGGCTCTCATAATGATCTTCTAATCTCCTATGATGGGCTAAAGTTAGCTTGTGAGGCAAGTATCACTAAGGTAACATCTTGTGAGCCTCATTTGGACATTAGCACAACTTCTACTCAAAATGCTATTTTTCCATGTGCTAGTCCTAGTGATCCTTCTTGTCATACTATTGATAAACCTTGTGTTGGATTACTTGCTTCGCCTTGTTGCTCTAACAATGAAGCTTATACTTCCTCTAGTACCTCTATTTCTACTAACCATGTAGAGGAAATCAAAGAGCTCAAGGCCCAAGTCACTTCTTTGAATAAAGACTTGGAAAAGAGTCATGAAAGCAAATCCACACTCGATAATATTTTTGAGTGTGCAAAAATACCCCAATGATAAAAGTGGACTTGGATTCAACTCCAATAACAAGAACAATTCCAAGAGCAACAATAAGAAGGGCCAAGACCAAGTCAAGAATTCTGCCAAGATTACTTGCTTCAAGTGCAAGGTTAAAGGACATCATGTAAGATCTTGTCCATTGAAGAAAAAGCACTTGAGTAAGAAGGAACAAGGGAAGCGGCCACAAGTTCAAGGTCAAGCCCAATCTCAACCTCAAGTTGAAGCTAGGAAAATTCCTAAGAAGAATCAATATAAGGCTCCCCAAGACAAGAAATTAATGAAGAAGAGAAAGGGGAGCACTTGTTGCTACATATGTCGTGAGAAGGTGCACTTTTCCTCTTTATGTTCAAACGGTACCTTATCTAACCCTATCATTGTTGATGATGATTATTCTCTTGGGAAGGATAAGGATGGCAATGTGTTTTCCAAGTTTGTTGGAACTCAAAGTGGTGTCTAGAAACGAACCATTTGGGTTCCCAAGCCTATTGTGACTAACCTCTTAGGACCCAACTTGGTTAGGGACCAACAAGCTCAAACTTGATCAATAGGTGTTTTTGGAGGGCATTGGAGATTTGGCTAACTCATAAAGAATTAAGGGATCTTCATATATTATATTTGATCAAGCCAAGTTATAAGGATTATCATCTCCGTACCATATACCCAATGCGCCTCTTTGCGGTAACTCGAACTCAACTCTTTTATATTGTAAGTTACTTGCCCCTTTACATGTTTTGGTTTTCTACCAAGTATGTGTTTGTATTTGTTGTGCCTCATGCTTTATTATTTTGTGCATTCAAGTGTCTAGGTGTTTGGCACATCATTTACTCGTGTGTTTTGTTTTGAGCCTCTAATGCATCTTGATGATATCTTATTTGGCTCTTTTTGAGTGGTTAATGGAACATCCCATTTTGGGGGAGTGATATGCCTCGCGCATATCTCATACCTTAAAATGTGTGTACATGAGTAATACCACTTAGTAATTATATTGCAAGCTTATCTAGTCACTATGTGGTGTGTCATACTCATGAGAAATTCAAATTCTAAATGTCCATTAATTATCTCTATTTGAGGTTGTTTTTCCTCTTATTAAGAAAAATTGAATACCACATTGTGGGGGAGTAATATGCTTCTTTTGCATATCACAATCCTAGGAAATGTTAACATATGAGGTGGTGCCACTTAGAGTTTATATTGTTGATTATCTTGTATCTAGGTGACATGTTAGCTCAAACAAGGTCCTAATTTTTGTTAGAAACTTTTATTGCTCGTCTTTTTGGTCTTTTATTGAGTAAGCAATTATTGGTGTGGCATTCCTCAAATGCATATCTCTATATCTTATTTGGGAGACCATTTGCTTCAAGTTATTCTAATCATTGCTTTGCATGATTGTGTGACTAGTTGAAGCTATCAAGAATCTCTATCTTTGCATAGTGCTTAATCTTTTATTCCTATCCTATGCTTTTTTGAAGATTTATCTTTAATATCCATGCAATATACCACCATAAATAAATTCCAATACACTCATCTTCTTTGATAATTGATATACTTGGGTGTGGTAGCATTTGTGGATCATCTTCACCTTGGATTTCACCTCTTATTGCCTTTTTCTTTCCAAAAATTGTTGTGGCTCCCATTTTCTTCCTTGGCTTTTGAACATCTCTATGATGGTGTTTTTTATTATTATCAAATGTGTTTTTAGTGGAAGACAAACCTTTTGTTCTCGAAACCTTGTGCCATTGTGAAAAGTGTTAAGGTTTTTTTTTATTTGTTGAAACCTTGGTCTTTTGGGAGTTTGTTATCTCATTCTTTCTTCTCTATGTTATTTGCTTGAATGAGATAAATCTTTGTGCATTTGTGTTTCTATCTCATCTTTTATGCTCAGTAGTTTTTGCTTAGTTCATTTGTTGAACTTTGTTGAACAAATCTTGTGTTGATTTGATTGTTTGATATAGTTTGGACAACAAATGTGTTTTGTCACACCTTGTATGCCTTGTTGAATATTTTGGTGTTTTGTCCAAATTATATCTTTGTTGGTTCTTGAAAGTCTCGTGCATGCATGTTTACTAAATGTATATCTTATATCATATTTTGCTTTCTTTGATCCAATATATAGGGTATACTCCATCAAATCCTTAAACGGTTGTGCTATGCTTGAAATTCAAATTTCATCTCTAAATATGCACATATTTTTATGGAGTATGTCCTATGTGTTGTGGTTAGTCTAACCTCTTTGTACCCAATAAGTTTGGGGACCAAGATGTACTTGAATGTTGTTTTAGGTACATTGGAGATGCAGTGGATGCTTGTCTCATCTATAAGGAAGGTGTTGTCACGACATGATAATTGCAGCCAAGCTAGGATGATCAAAGAATTCTTATCTACTACATCACACCATTGCTATCTCGATAATAAGTATCTTATTCATGCATACTATTCTTCCATCCAATCTCTTGTATGTTACATCTTGGCATGAATTTATTTGTTTGTAAATGTTGTGGTTCTTGCAAGGATCTTTGAAAAACTTCTCTATCCTTATTGTTTATGTGAGTAATTTGAGATGATGCATATTTTGGGGAGTATATAAAATCATGTTCATGATTCACCAATTCCAAATATGCCTTCTAGCAATTTATTGCATATCAATTCCTTAGGGTACTATCATGTGCAATATTGTTAAAATTGCATTGAATCCTTCCTTTTGATACTTGTTGCCTTTCTCAAAATATCCCAACTAGCATTAGTTCCCTTAGTGTTAGTTGTGATGTTTTTGAGGTTTTTCTTTTTCTTTGGTGAAGTTCATTAATATACCATCAGAGAAAATAGAGCCATGGGATATATATGCACTTAAGCAAAATTATCCTTTTTGTATATCTTATGACTTCCTATTGGGTATCTTCTATTCTTATTTTTATTAACCTCTTTTGTGTGGATGTTTCTTTGTGGATTATTATCATGTCTTGTCCACTCAGAAACTTATATACACAAGATTGTTAATATCCTCTCTCTTTGCCAACCATCTCTCTTATCCTCTAGTTTTTAAAGGTATTGGTAAGATCTTGATTTATGAGTGCTCGGTTTACTTTTATTGCATATTCACACACTCATATCTCATATTTGGTTTCTTTTGGACTTAAGTTTGTCTTGCCAAGTGTATTGATTTATATCTATACTCCTTGTATCTTGGTTGTGTTTGCTTTAAGAATCTAGAACTTTAACCATCAATGAGTGGCACCTCAGGGACCTTCTGAAATCCCATATAATTTCTCTGCTCCAGAATCAAAACACCTATTGGAAACAAAGAGGAAAAATTAATTGGGTGAAATTAGGTGATGAAAACACAAAGTTTTTCCACTCCAAAGCCACCATTAGCTATAGACACAATTATATTTCAATGATTAAGAATGACAGTGGGCAAGAATTCTTTACTCACTCTAACAATGCTGACATTCTATGGAATGACTTCAAATCTAGAATGGGTACTTCGATCAAAACTGAGATGCTTTTCAATCTTGAAGATTTCTATGGAAATGGTATGACTGATGAGATGAAGATATCACTTGAAGGACCCTTTCTTGACAAACAAATTGAGGAGGTAATATATGATTTGCCAAATGACAAGTCTCTTGGATTTGATGGTTTTAACAATGAATTTATCAAAAGTTGCTGGTCAATCATTAGAAATGATATCAAATTACTCATCCATGATTTCTACAATGAAAAGGTCTCTCTTGAAAGTATCAACTCCTCCTACATTACTCTCATTCCTAAAGTATCAAACCCTTCTACCCCTACTGATTTCAGACCAATATCCTTATTAAACTGTGTGTTCAAAATCATTACCAAACTCCTTGCAAACAGACTTCAAAATGTTATTCTGGATTTGGTACATAAAACTCAATATGGTTTCCTTAAAGACAGGTCTATTCAGGATTGCCTTGGCTGGGCTTTTGAATATCTCTTCCAATGTCACAAATCAAAAGAGGAAATTCTCATTCTAAAATTAGACTTTGAAAAGGCTTTTGATACAATTGACCATTCCTCCATCATAAACATCCTCAAGGCTAGAGGATTTGGCAGAAAGTGGATCAAATGGATTGAAATGATTTTTGAGTCCAGATCCTCTGAAATTCCACTAAATGGAGTACCAGGGAATTTTTTTTTACTGGAGGAGAGGTGTGAGACAAGGAGACCCTCTTTCACCACTCCTTTTTGTTCTTGCTGCAGACCTTCTTCAATCTGTCCTGAATAAAGCCATGCACCTGCAACTTCTGACCCCCCAATAGGTGGACCTCCTAACAATGACTTTCCTGTGATTCAATATGCTGATGATACATTGGTTGTTCTTAAGGAAGATGTTACTCAATTATTGTGCTTGAAAGCCCTTCTTCAAACTTTTGCATTGTCCACTGGTCTCAAAGTAAACTATTTGAAATCAAGCATGATGCCAATAAATTTATGCAATGATAGGTTGATTCACTTTGCTCTAACAATCAACTGTCAAACTGGCAGCCTCCCTTTCACTTATCTTGGATTACCTCTAAGCTTATCAAAGCCATCCATGGAACATTTTCTGCCTATTGTTCAAAGAGTTGAAAGAAGACTTTGTGGTATTGTTGACTTCTTGAACTATGGAGGAAAACTGCAACTGGTTAAATCTGTACTATCCTCACTTCCTCTATTTTTCATGAGTTGTCTGGAGGTGCCAATTACCATCAAAGATCAAATCATAAAATATATGAGACACTGTCTTTGTAGAAAAAAGACTGAAGATGTTCAAGCCAAGGGACATGCACTGGTGTCTTGGGATAAAGTTTATCATCCTAAAAATCAAGGGGGACTTGGAGTCCTGAATATCAACATTCAAAATACTGCCCTTCTTTTAAAGAACCTGGACAAATTCTACAATCACCATGATATACCTTGGGTTCATCTCATTTGGGAAACTTACTATAAGAATGGAAAATTACCTGGAAGAAGCATGGAAGGATCTTTCTGGTGGAAAGCACATATCAAATTAATTGACAATTTTAAGGCCATGGCTAAGTGCAATCTGCAATCTGGGAAACTGCTTATTTTTGGTCTGATCTTTGGCACGATGAGTGCTTTAAGAATAAATTCCCACATCTGCTGTCCTATGCAAAGTCTCCAAATATCAGTGTTCAGGAATTTTTACAGGCTGATTTCTTGGAGCATAATTTTCACCTCCCCCTTTCCCAACAAGCCTACTCTGAGTTTTTAACCATGGAAGAAAGATGCCAGGAAATCCTTCCAACCTTACATGAGAATCTCCATGATAATTGGAGTTACATTTGGGGATCAGATAAATATGAAGTGAAAAAGGCCTATTCATCCATGATTGGTTACTCCCCTTCACCACCCCATTTCTCTTGACTTTGGACATCCTCTTGCCAGAATAAACACAAATTCTTCTTTTGGCTTTTGCTTCTGGACAGACTAAATACAAGAAATCTTCTAAAAAGGAAACAGTTTATTCTGCCTAACTACAATTGTGCAATTCTCAATTGCCACTTGGAAGATTCAGTTAACCATTTATTCTAGGAATGCTCATTTGCAAAAAAATGCTGGGATCATATTTGCATAGACAGAACAACAAACTTATCAGAATTGGTGGCTCTTTCAGCCATCAAAAACAAGTTGCATCTGCCTTTTGCAATGGAAATCATTGTCTTGACTACCTGGGGTATCTAGATCTGTAGAAAAGAGAATTTTTTTAATGATAAAATACCTAGATTCGAAAGATGGGAGGCAATTTTCTATCAAGAGATGAGATGGGTACAATTCAGAGTCAAAAGAAAATACCAGGAGAATTTCAAAACCTGGCTGAGTCAACACCTAGATCAGACATAGAGTAGACATTTACCCTCTTTAGAGAGATGATTTTTTCTCTTTTTTTGATCTACCTTAGATCAGTAGACTCATCTGTAATTTCTCATTGTAACATACTCATACCCTTATAATAAAAAAATGCAGTGGGGACTTTCCCTACTGTTTCACCTCAAAAAAATGATATAGAGGGAGTGAGGATTCCATGTTTGTGCATATTGTATTCAAAAGGAACAACTAATTTATGCACGAACGTTGGGGAGCTTCCTTATTTCATTTAGAGCACTATTTGTCCATTAGATTATTTGTATCTTTTGATTGCTTACTTCATCCGTTGAAGTTTCTTCACCTTGTTATCCTTTTAGCAATATTTGATCCTCAATATAGTTTGATTTTCTCCAAGTATTCGTCATTGGATATGTGCATATGTTTTCACTCATATTACGAGTAATGCACACCTTGGGTAGGAACTCATACTATATTGTCCTTCTAATCTTGTCATCCATTTTGGCACTTGTTGTCAATGGGGGAGAAGTTTAGAGGGTTTTAAGGGAAATAGTTTTGCACTTAAGATTGGTTTGGTCTTAAGTGTTTTCCTTTCATGCATTTCATCTTTATTATGTTTTACATGGTTGAATATATAGCGGAAACTCTTCCAAAGGTTATGCTTGACAATGTATGCAATGAAATTCAAGTTCATCACACATGCATATATTGTGGGGGAGTTTTCTCTATATATGTTGGTTCTACTCACATCTCTCGCATTGGTTGTAGTTTGTGTGAGTAGAATTGGTTTTGATATGGGCTAGTATCTTTGTGTTACTTAACCATAGCAAATACAACCTCTTGTATACAACTTATTCTCGGATAAGTTGCGTACTTGTTTCTAATGTTCATTATATAAACCCTCTTATTGTGATTGTCATCAATTACCAAAATGGGGGAGATTGAAAGGGTAATTGCCCCTATGTGTGGTTTTGGTGATTAATGACAATCCCTATGGACTAATGTTTTCATTGAGTTTTATATGAAGGAATATTACATAGGTCATGCTTGTAGTCCATGTGTTGGATTCAAGTATGGATGCCATGAAGATAAAGATATACCTTGATTATTGGAATCAATATCATCGAGTTGAATAAGAATATGATATGATCAACATCTTGAGAGTGTGATCTCAATAGAAGAATTCAAGATATGGCTCTAAGTCGGTGTCATGATAGCCTCATTAGTTGAGCTATGGTTGACTAAGATTTAGAGCATGTAATCAAATGAAGAGTTCTTTATGTACCTCAAGATATTGAGATGGATCATGCGAAGATACTTGGTTGACCAATAAAAAGAGTGAAGATTAGATTCAAGCTTGGTTAACACGTGAAGCATAAAGAATGTACCACATGTCTTGTGGTATGGTAAGCTTGTGAATTATGCTTCATGAACTAACCCATTATATATGTGCCTTTGTGTTATCTATATTGGTTAGGTATCTTTTCATGGGCATGCTTCAAAAGTGAAGATCTCATATAGCCCATGAGAGGATGACATCAAGTGGTGATCGTAATCAAGATTGAGAAGGGCAAGTTCAAGATAAGCATCTCGAGAAGATCATTTGCTTGAAGCTTGCCGTCCATATTGGTGATAATGGGCATGCGAAGACGTGTCTTAATGAGGCTATCCCATAGTGGTGTATGGGGGAGCAAATTATGAGTCTTCACGAAGCAACAATGATCAAGTGATGCATTCCAGCTTGGATGGAGCTTGAAGCATTGTCATCAAGATCAAGCGGGATGCGCAAGGCAAAGGTATGGCCTTGATAGGTTTTCCTTTCACCAGTCTCAAGGTGGTTGTTGGGAGATGATGACCCACAAGTATAGGGGGTGTATCGCAGTATTTTCGATAAGTAAGAGTGTCGAACCCAATGAGGAGAAGAACGTGTTGACAAGTGGCCTGGAACATGAATTCTCTATAAATACTTAGCAAACGGATTTTTAGGGGTTTTTGATAATGCAGATACATAAAGTGCAAGTAAATAAAAGAGAATAACAATAATTGCAGCAAGTGGCCCAATCCTTTCTTTAGCAAAGGACAAGCCTGTTGTTTTACTTAAGATGACCAAACGTTCTCAAGGACACATGGGAATATCGTCAAGTGCTTTCGCTTCATATAGTTGATTAATCTTCTTTGGTTGAATAAGTGTTATGTGGGTGAACCTATGCTAATGTACTAACCTTCCTAGGACTAATGCATAACTATGATTATACCCCTTGCAAGCATCTGCAACTACAAGAAAGTAATTAAGATAAAAACCTAACCACAGCCTTAAACTTTGAGATCCTAAACTCCCTTGTGCAAAAGTTTTCTAACGGGGGTTCAGGTTTCTGTCACTCCGGCACCCCACGATTATTTAGCCAAATACAAAATGCATTCCCCTAGGCCCATAAAGGTGAAGTATCATGTAGTCAACGTTCACATGACACCACTAGAAGAATAACACCACAACTTAAATATCAAACCTTTGAATCTTTCTCAACACAATTCCACTACTAACAACATGACTTCTCCCATGTCCTCAAGAACTAAACGAACTACTCACGAGACATCATATGGATCAAGATCAGAGATGAAATAATGGTAAGTAACAATCTGAACATGAATAATAATTCAATGGTTCCACTCAATAGCATCAACTACAACAAGTAATCAACACCGGGAAAGTTTCCCCTAAGAACTATGCAAGATTCAACCCAATTGTTACATCGGTACGGAGTGGTGGTGATGGTGCTGGTGGAGATGATGATGAGATCTCGATGAAGTCTAGCTTGATGACGGTGTTAATGGCGACGATCTCCCCTCTCCGGGAAGGAATTTCCCCGGCAGATTTCTGCCTGCCGGAGAGCTCTTTCTCTCTTTATAGTTTCCGCCCCGCAGAGGCGGCAGAACCTTTCTGTCGTCGCTCCCTAATATGTCCAAAACGTATCTACTTTCCCGAACACTTTTGCTATTTTTTCTCCTCTAAACTTGTGTGATTTGGATACAACTAACACGGACTGATGCTGTTTTGAGCAGAATTACCTTGGTGTCTAGTTTTTGTGCAGAAAATCAACTATCAGGAAAAATCCCGAAAAATATGCCAAAAATCCTATTTCACCAGAAGATTCACAGAGCCAGAAGATGAGACGGATGAGGGCCATGAGGGGCCCACACCCCTTGGCCGTGCGGGCCAGGCCTGGCCGCGCCAGGAGGGGGTGTGGCCCCCTCGGGCACCCCCTCGACCTCCCTCTTCACCTATAAGATGCCCCTTGACCTAGAAACTCAGGGCTGTTCGACGATTTTCCACATAGAGTTCCGCTGTGCCACCACCACCAGATACCGCGATTCAGAACCAGAACCTCTGTTCTGGCACCCTGTTGGGACGGGGAATTGGAGGAGATCATCGCCATCATCGCCACCTTCGCTTCTCCATCAACCATCCATGAGTGAGTAATCCCCCGCTGTAGGCTATGGGGATGGTAGGGATTGTATGAGATCGTTCATGTAATGGCATCAGATTGTTAGGGCATGGTGCCTAGTATCTATTATTAGTGCTTTTTGACTTTGTTGCAACTTGTTATGCTTAATGCTTGTCTCTAGGGCCCGAGTGCCATGATTTTACCTGCAAGTTGTATACACATATTGTTGTCCGGAACCGAAGGCCCCGAAGTGACAATAATCGGGATAACCGGAGGGAATGGCTTTGATGTGAGGATCACATGTGTTCACAGAGTGTTAATGCTTTGCTCCCATGCTCTATTAAAAGGAGCACCTTAATTGCTAGTAGTTCCCTTGAGGCCCCGCTGCAAACGGGTTGGCGGGACAAAAGATGTTGTGCAAGTTCTCATTACGAGCACGTATGACTATATATGGAATGCATGCCTATGATTATTTAGTACTTGGATGCTTTATCTTATTTATCTGCAAATGCCCTATGTCTTGATTGCCATATGAATTGTCTTGTCCATGCAACGCCCGTCCATCCATCCCTATGCCTACCGCGCTTTAATCCTACTATTTACTGCAATTGTTACTACTGTCTTTAGTCTTACTACTGCCATTACTTTGCTATTGCTACTACAAAACTGTTGCTACTGATAAACTGTTGCGAGCAAGATTGTTTCCAGGTGCAGCTGAATTGACAACTCAGTTGTTAAGGCTTATAAATATTCTTTGACTCCCCTTGTGTCGAATCAATAAATTGGGTTTTACTTCCCTCGAAGACTGTTGCGATCCCCTATACTTGTGGGTCATCAAGACTATTTTCTGGCGATGTTCCAGGGGAGCATAGCTCTATTTATCAAGTTCAATTGGAATCACTATTGTTCGCTGCCATCCATTCATCATGGGTAAGTCTCGTGATGGAAAGGTTCCTATATTACCATCCACTACAAGTTGAGGTACGGTTCTAAACACCTCTGTTGCTCTTGATTCACCATCTGTGATGAGTAAGCTCCTTACACCACCACATACACATGCTACACATACTGCTACTACTACTGAATCTGAAACTTCTGATACTTATGATACTGCTTCTATTGTGGTTGATAAGAGTGGTTCATTAGGTCCTTTCCTAGATGCTACGATTCCTAGAAATATAGCTGGAAACACTGAAACTCCTAATGAAGATACTACTACACATGTCAGTTCACCTGAGTCTATAGATAGCAGTGATATTGAAGAAGGATATATAGAAATGAATGATGAATTTATTAAAGAATGTCAAAATACTGATGGTAAAAGTGCTATTAAGAGTCTCCTTGAGAGGCGTACTATAAAACCCAAACTATCTCCTAATGACAAGTTTGCTACATCTCCCATAAACATTAAAGATAAGGATTATGATTTCTCTCTTGATTTATCTTACATAACCATTGTTGAGAAAGAACCTTTTTGTGGGACTAAGAATGAAAGTGCTATAGCACATATGACTGAGCTTTCTACCATGAGTAGCCTCTTTTCTGATGATATTAAGATGCACACCTACTTTGTTGCTAAATTTTTCCCTTTTTCACTGAAAGGAGAAGCTAAGGCTTGGTTTAATAATTTACCTCCTAGATCTATTGATAGCCTTGATTGCTTGATTAGTACTTTTCTTCAGAAATATTTCCCTCCTAGTCCTAGATATGCCATTTTGCAGGAACTTTTTGATTTTAAACAGGGAGAAAAAGAGATATCGCCTGAATCATGGGCAAGGTTTTGTGCTTTGATTCATGCACAGGATGGATTTCCATTACCTAAGAATGAGCTTCTTGATATATATTATAATGGACTAACTGAAGAATCTAGGACATACCTGGATAGTTGTGCTGATTGTGTTTTCAGGAATAGAACTCCCAAAGAAGCTGAGGAACTAATGGCTAAAATAAGCAAGAATTATGATGATTGGACTCCACCTGAAACAACTACACCTGAGTTAACTGTGCCTGAGCCAACACCAACACCAAAGAAGAGAGGAGTTATTGAACTAAATGATGAAGTGATGAAGGAAGCTAAGAAATGTCTTAAGGAGAAGGGTATTAAAGCTGAATACGTGAAGAATCTACCTCCTATAGAAGAATTATGTAAGCCAATCTCCCACTCACCCACTATTGAAGTACACACTCTCCAACATTTTGATGAAGGTGATATTCCTTATTCTAAACCTCCTGACGAGTGCTTAGAAGAATTTGATATTTTTATTGTTAAGCAAGATAATTTTAATAAAAGAGTGCAGAATCATTTGATGGAAAACTCTAGAGATATTACTGAGTTAAAAGATATTGTGGAAAGAACCTCTAATGATGTTAAAATGCTTGTTAAACATTTCCAAATGGTCCAAACTCAAATTGATCAGCTTATTAAAGTACAAAAAGATTTGTTAGTTAATGCTTCTAAAGAAAAACATGCTTATGAAATTAGAACTAGAAGTGGTGCTGCCACCCAGGATCATCTATATCCTGAGGGTCATCCTAAAAGAATTGAGCAGGATTCTCAACAAATTGAAAATAGTGGTACTTCTCCTAAGAAAAGAAAAAAGAAATATAAAAATATTGTAGAGTCTTCTGAACCTGCTAAAGATCCTAATAGTATATCTATGTCTGATGCTGAAACTGAAAGTGGTAATGAGGAAAATGATGCTCCTGATAAAGAAAAAGTTGAAGAAGAACCTGAAAGACATACTAACAATACTAAATACACTAAAGAAGATTTTGTTGCTAAGAAACATGGTAGTGAAAGAGAGCCTTGGGTCCAAAAACCTATGCCTTTCCCCGATAAGAGACACAAGTCAAAGGAAGATGAACACTATAACAAGTTTTGTGAGTGGATGAAACCTTTATTTTTGCAAATCCCTTTAACTGATGCTATTAAACTGCCTCCTTATTCAAAGTATATGAAGGATATTGTCTCTAATAAAAGGAAGATCCCTAATGAGGAAATTTCTACTTTGCTTGCTAATTATTCCTTTAATGGTAAAGTTCCAAAGAAACTTGGAGGCCTAGGGATTCCAACTATTCCATGTTCCATTAAAACAATTTTGTTAGAACTTCCTTGTGTGATTTGGGAGCAGGAGTTAGTGTTATGCCTTTTTCTCTCTATAAGAGACTTCAATTGGAAAAATTAATACCAACTGTTATATCTTTGAAAATGGCTAATAAATCTACTACTATTCCTGTTGGTATATGTGAGGATATACCTGTTCAAGTGGCTCATAATTACTTGATATTAACTGCCTTTGTTGTGCTTGAAATGCCCGAAGATGACAATATGTCTATTATTCTTGGGAGACATTTTCTTAATACTGCAGGAGCTGTTATTAATTGCAGTCAAGGAAAGGTAACTTTAAATGTTAATGACAAAGAGCATACTATCTATTTCCCCAAGAAGATTGATAGGAATTATGGCTTAAATTCAACTGAAAATATTGAGGGCATTCAAGTTGGAGAAATATATTGTCCCATACCACGAGAAAAATATGAAACTATTATGATTGGGACCATTGCTATCAAGGTTGAGGTAACATAATCATTTAGTGAAAAGAAAAGTGTTGTTTCATATAAAATTGTTTTGGTAACAAGACCTGATCAACCTTGTAAACAAAGGGATTTTAATGAATAAAACAATGTTTTCACCATGATTATCTTTGCTTACTTTTACTTTATCCATTTTAATTTTTTCTTTCACTTAGTTTACTTTTCTGTTGCTAGTTGCTTGCATATTAGAGTGTATTAGAACTTCTAAAATCATTCTAAAATCATCTTTCTGTGTGAAATTTATTCATCAATACCTGAAAATTGCCAAAAAAAAGTGTCTTGAAAATTTCCAGAAAATTCATATTAAATGTTTACGTGAAAAAGGGGCAGAGGAGTACCTGGAGTGACCCAGGGGCCCACCAAGAAGGCACACCACTTGGTGGCGCGACCACCCTAGGGGCGCACCTAGCCATGGTGTGGGCCACCCCTGGCCCTCCACTTACTCTCTCACTTTCCACTTCTTTCTCTCTCCCGAGAAAACACCAGTTCATTGCTCAAACTTGCGTTCCTGTTGTTCTTGCTCGCGATTTTCAATCTCCTTGCTCAGCCCATCTTTGCTGGTGAGATTTGGAGCATTTGTTCTCCGGTATGTGACTCCTCCGCTTGTCCAAGTAGATTTGTGATTAGTGGTTTATATCTTGAGTATTTTGCTACTGTAGGTGACAGGTTGTGTGAGCTTGTAAGCTTTTTCAATGCTTAGAAAAATTGTTTTGATGCATGTTTAGGCCCCTTACAAGTCCCTATAAGTAGTTCCTTTCATTATGTAATCACTTTGCAATCACTTGTATGATGTTTGTCTAAAATTTCTGAAAAGAAGATGAATGAACACCAACTCAACCAACATGAATTAAGGGTGCTTGCGGTTATGAAGGTTCACCGTGAGGAAGTCTTTCCTTCTATCTATCCATGCCCCGAATTCATGAGGGTCGTAGGGATTTCTCAAGATTTCCATACTTCAATTGCTAATGCAGGATTGGAGCATTTTGTGGGAGATGAACCTTACCAATTTGTGAACTAACTATGTCTGTGGTGCAAGCTTTTTGATTTAGTTGCTCCTTGCCTAACCCCATGGTTCATTACAAAATTTACAATATAGCTGTCGATCTCCCTTTTGATGATTTTTGTGCAGCTATTAAAGTACCACAGTGGGGTTTGTGTGAAAGGATTAGAGAGCGACCTACACCACTCATGGACCTGTATGCAGGGATTTGCCAAGGGAGCAGCTTCTCAAAGGAGAGTGGTAAAATTCGTAATATTCATCTCCCGTCTATTCGTTACTTTGCCTACTTTATTGCCAAGTGCGTTCTCACTACGAAAACTGCTAGTAAATTATCCTCATATGATCTAGCCTTCATCTCAGCTGTATTGAAACGAGATAGGACTTATTATTTGGGTGCCTTGATAGCTTTCCGTCTTGCTGTAACCACGAGAAAGGTGGAATTTGTGGAGGCCTCATCGCCTCTCGTTTTTAGCTTTGCATGGTGTAGTGCGTCATCATCTAGACTTACAGTTTCCCATAGAGAGACTTGACTTTAATTCCATGATACAACATAAATTTGTTTCTTCTTGGGCTAATTTTAGTGATTTGTCTTATGAAATAACCTTTCTCAAGGCTGGTTGGAGAAGGGGTAAGTCCAAGCGTGTTGTTCTTTTGCCTGCGCCTGTTTTGTTTAATCTTGATACGAGGTTAGGATGGTCACTCACTAAGGAAGAGATCGATACGTATCTGGGAGAGCTCTCCCAACAGGAGCAGGATACTTGAAGGGAGATTACAGATGATTCGGTCCAGCCCTCGAATGAGGGGGAGTCTTCGTACCAGCAGCCTACATATGATTGGGGAGCTTCTTCTTCTTCACAAGGGACTAACTACAATCATTCTTATGATGACCCGCCAACTTGGAGTTCTTACCCGCTGAGATTGATCTCCACTTAGGCCAAAAGCCTATGCTTGGGGGGAGGTATACCGACATCACACTCATCTACTTAGCATGTTCATTCGGTGCTTTGTATATTCATGTTTCATTTTCTTTTTAGTCTTTGTTCTTGCTCTATTTCTTCTTTCCAAAACACAAAAAGACCAAAAATATTTTCGTTGTTTCTCTTTGTTTGCTTCTTTATCTCTTAGCTTCGGTTTGCCTCTTCCTTTAAGTTTTGATTTGATTATTTGAAAAACTCAAAAAGATTTCGCTTTTCTTGTTCTTCCTTTTGTTTCTTGCCTTTAAAAATCGAAAACCCAAAAATATTGGTTGTTCTTCTCTAGTTTTGTAAAGTTCGTTGCAGAGTTCAGCGGTCCTCGGTAACTCCTTGGAGATTGGATTTATCTTATTATTCAAGTCACATAAGTGAAGGGCAATAATGAAGATTAATGAAAACTTGAGGTGTGGTAAGAGGCTGGTAATGAACTCTATCTGTTTTCATTTTTGTACATATACTCATCATTGTGGGCATGCTTAGTCTGTTCATGTAAGGTGTATGTTATCTATGGATGCTTAGTACTTCTTGCTTTCTTATGATTAGCTCCAGCTTGTTAATGGTTTGTAGCATGTCATATGAATGTTTTCTTGCATTGTTCTGTTCATAACTTGGTATGACATTGTGGTATCCTCCTCTAAATGTTTTGTTTGAATCGACTTGGCACATGATCACGCATGCATATGACTGAAACAATAATCAGTTAAGCCTCAATGCATTATTTTGCCTTAGGGGTCTTGAATCACTTTCATGCCATAATTGGTCATGTTTTGTTGCAGGCATGATTATGACAGGTATTGCTCTCTCGTCTGTCAATCCCTTTCTATTGCTAGCCTTCTTCACTCGTGCTGAGTATAAGCTTTACTCGTGCATCCAACTCCTTAAAACCAAAATTGTCAACAAGAGTCCACCATATCTACCTATTAGCATTATTGCTAATCCTTGCATGTTTATTATGCTCTGTTTTCTTCCAATAAGAATGTTTGCTTGTTATGAGGAAATTAGTTACTAAAGCTCTCACAAACTTGATGGCACACTTTGCTTTTCTTGCACTTAATAAACTTGAACCATTGTGTCCATCTATGTTGCGTATATGCTTGCGCTTTATAAGTTGTGAATTAGAAGAACCATGTTACCATGGGGCACGCTTTCAACACCGCACTTTATTTAGTTGATATCATGTTCTTTTGCTTATAGATCCCGACGGTGTGAAATAAAAGTGGAGCTTGTAAGCTCATGGAGTTTGTATATGTGTTAGAGAAACGCCTGGGCCGCTAGCCTAAGCCATGCCTAATCATGGTGGAAACTTGCAGCATAACCATAGTGAGCAATCTGTGAAGCATCCTTAATAGAAACCTATGCAAATAGCACATAAAAAGATCGCTGAGATGCTCATTGTCTGCTTGCCTTGTCATTTTGATATGGGAATGCTTCCGTATCATCAGGAAAGGGGTACCCCGTTGGCGGTTCTCTATGATACACATGTACTTACAATGACAAGAACTTACTCGTGACTAAAGTTGAGTAGCATGAGGTTCAGTCTTCATTAGTAAGGGGTATGAGATTTCAACTTATAACTTGCCAAGCTTATCCTCATATTTGTTCGCTTTAACCTTAATCACCTAAAAGATGCTTATGATAGGGGCAATGAGAGCTCAAAGCTAATGAGTACCATACTTTCAGCATTTGGAAGCCTTTCAAACTTTAAAAAAAAACCTTTTCATTTCCTTCTTGAGTCACCACTTATTCTTTGAGCACTTTCTTGAGAGCATAGTTGTCATTCTTAGTGTAATGTGCTTGTTTCAAAACTTGGTTAATTGTGTCATGACTTTGATGCTTGTATCTTTGATATCTTTACTTCTAGTCTTCACTTGAACTTTAGAGGTGCCTTGGCATTTATGTTTGCTGTACAATCAAACACAAGTGAGTTACCACTCTATCATACCTTTTTATGAGCATTGCAATGTTGCTTATGTTTATGTTTCATGCTACTTATTATTTTTGAATTGGAATCTCTTCATAAGCTTGCAATGACTATTGGGTAACCTTATTTGCATACTCCTTACTATGAATTGTCTAAGTACTTGATCATATTATGAGAATATATACATCTTATGAAGCAAATGTGTTTGTGAAAGTTTCTTTTATCGCACTCAATTTCCAACTGAATTGCTTGAGGACAAGCAATAAGCTAAGCTTGTGGGGAGTTGATACGTCCAAAACGTATCTACTTTCCCGAACACTTTTGCTATTGTTTCTCCTCTAAACTTGTGTGATTTGGATACAACTAACACAGACTGACGCTGTTTTCAGCAGAATTACCTTGGTGTCTAGTTTTTGTGTAGAAAATCAACTATTAGGAAAAATCCCAGAAAATATGCCAAAAATCCTATTTCACCAGAAGATTCATGGAGCCAGAATACGAGAGGAGGAGGGCCACGAGGGGCCCACACCCCCTGGCCGCGCAGGCTAGGCCTAGCCACGCCAGGAGGGGGTGTGGCCGCCTCGGGCACCCCCTCGGCCTCCCTCTTTGCCTATAAGATGCCCCTTGACCTAAAAACTCAAGGGGTCGACAATTTTCCCGATAGAGTTCCGCTGCGCCGCCACCACCAGATATAGCAATTCGGAACCAGAAACTACGTTCTGGCACCCTGCCGGGACGGGGAATTAGAGGAGATCATCGCCATCATTGCC
Source organism: Avena eriantha (assembly GCA_910589775.1). NCBI lineage: Eukaryota > Viridiplantae > Streptophyta > Magnoliopsida > Poales > Poaceae > Avena > Avena eriantha. The sequence continues at coordinate 161,305,692 of OU342740.1, read as the reverse complement.
ACCATCGCTTCTCCATCAACCATCCATGATTCCCCATCCATGAGTGAGTAATCCCCCGCTGTAGGCTATGGGGATGGTAGAGATTGGATGAGATCGTTCATGTAATGGCATCAGATTGTTAGGGCATGGTGCCTAGTATATATTATTATTGATTTTTGACTTTGTTGCAACTTGTTATGCTTAATCTTGTCATTAGGGCCCGAGTGCCATGATTTCAGATCTAAACATGTTATTGATTCATGATGATAGTATTATTTATGATCTTACCTGCAAGTTGTATACACATATTGTTGTCCAGAACCGAAGGCCTTGAAGTGACAATAATCAGGATAACCGAAGAGAATGGCTTTGATGTGAGGATCACATGTGTTCACGCAGTGTTAATGCTTTGGTCCGGTGCTCTATTAAAAGGAGAACCTTAATTGCCAGTAGTTCCCTTGAGGCCCCGCTGCAAACGGGTTGGCGGGACAAAAGATGTTGTGCAAGTTCTCATTACGAGAACGTATGACTATATATGGAATGCATGACTATGATTAGTTAGTACTTGGATGCTTTATCTTATTTATCTGCAAATGACCTATGTCTTGATTGCCATATGAATTGTCTTGTCCATGCAATGCCTGTCCATCCATCCCTATGCCTACCGCACTTTAATCCTATTGTTTACTATAATTATTACTACTGTCTTTACTCTTACTACTGCTATTACCTTGCTATTGCTACTACAAAACTGTTGCTACTGATAAACTACTGCGAGCAAGATTGTTTCCAGGTGCAGCTGAATTGACAACTCAGTTGTTAAGGCTTATAAATATTCTTTGACTCCCCTTGTGTCGAATCAATAAATTGGGTTTTACTTCCCTCGAAGACTATTGCGATCCCCTATACTTGTGGGTCATCACTCCCTGAGTCTTAGGGTTTCGAGGGGAATATATACGCGGAAGGGCGATGTTGGAGGTGGGCCAGGGTGGCCACACCACCTGGTGGCGCGGCCAGGGCTGGCCCGTGCCAGGGGGTGGTGTGGGCCCCCTGTGGCCCATCTCCACTCCTCCTTCTTGCTTCCTTCGTCTTCTAGAAAAATAGGAGTTTTCATATATTTTCTGGGATTTTCTGACCTTCACCAATTTTGCACCCGGACAATGCCTTTTCCATCAGAATCCTGACTTTAGTGGTTCATCCTCCAAAAGTCATCAACCATGCATAAAAAAATGAAATAACATAAGTATCATCTCTTAATATGAAATATAACAATGAATAACAATAAATTATGATATAGAATAGTGATGCAAAATGGACGTATCAACTCCCCCAAGCTTAAACCTCGCTTGTCCCCAAGCGAAAACTGAGCTCAATAAACATGACCACAGGTTTATGGAGTGAAGTGTCGATAAAGAGAATATGGACAAGAAGCATCACATTCATCAATACACAAATCATAATAGAAAACAACTCACTATTATATAACTTAACTTGCAATAAGTAAAGGAAACACAATAAAGATACACAAAGTAAATCATAATTGGTAATGGCAAACTTTGTTCTTGGTCAAAGAACGGTTAGCAATTTGTAGGAATTCAAATATATTGGGGTTTTCAATGATAGCTTTCAAAGTAATATTCACTATGATAAGAGCAGTGTGTAAAACAGGGAACATAAGAAACATGATTGAATAAATCATCATATGGATGATTGAATCACAACAACTCAAATTCTTGCTTAAGATAGAAAGGAATAGGTTTACTGACTCAACTGAAAAATAAAAGATAGACCCTTTGCAGAGGGAAGCAGGGATTTCAAGTTTCATAAAGAGCTTCCAAAAATTATGGTACTTACTAGATTTCAGATCTCATTGCCCCTATCATAAGCATATTGAGGTGATTAAGGTTAAAGTGGTACAAATATGAGGATATGCTTGACCAGTTATAAGTTGAAAACCTCATGCCCCTTGCTTATGAGTACCGAACCTCATGCTACTCAACTTTAGTCATGAGTAAGATCTTGTCATTGTAAGTACATGTGTATCACAGAGAACCGCCAATGGGGTACCCCTTGCCCCATGATACAGGAGCTATCCCATATCAAAATGACAAGGCAACAGACAATGAGCATCTCAGCGATATTTTTATTTGCTATTTTCATAGGTTTTTATTGAGGATGCTTCACAAATTGATCACTATGGTTATGCTGCAAGTTTCCACCATGATTAGGCATGGCTTAGGCTAGCCGCCTAGGCGTTTCTCTAACACATATACAAACTCCGTGAGCTTACAAGCTCCCCTTTTATTTCACACTGCCGGGATCCATAGACAAAAGAACATGATATCAACTAAATAAGTGCAATGTTGAAAGCGTTCCCCATGGTAACATGGTTTTCCTAATTCACAACTTATAAAGCGCAAGCATATACGCAACATAGATGAACACAATGGTTCAAGTTTATTAAGTGCAAGAAAATAAAGTGTGCCATCAAGTTTGTGAGAGCTTTAATCACTAATTTTCACATAACAAGTTTAATTCGGAAGATAGATAAAAACATGAATATACTTGGAATAGTAATAATGCTAATAGATAGGTATGGTGGACACATATGACATAGGTTCTGGTTTAAGGATTGGATGCACGAGCAGCATTCCCTCTCAATACATGTTTTTCGCTAGGAAGGCTGGGTAGTAAACATAAGAGTTGAAGGAAACAAACAAACATACAAGTGATAGAAACAAACATGCAATCTTCCTTGGAAGCACAAAATATCTTAACTAGAGAATACTAAGCTTATGAGCCAAACAAGAAAGAAAGATGATGAAATTATATTTCTAAAAGTACTTTTCTCTTTTCCATTCAATTCTCAAATAGGGTTGCTACTGACCAGAGCCAGGTTTGCCAAAACCAACTAAATTTACTTAATGATCTCAAAGTGATACCAATACTAACAAAAAGATCAATCATATAACATAAATTGCAAACTAAAATAAGATGAAGTAAATGATAGAATTTCTCATTAATATTCCATAACGACAACTCACACCAAGGGATAAATAGATATCTAACTAGAGGAGAGATACTTCCACCATGCAAACCATCCTATATGATAACTTCTCTATTCATGATATGACTCTACTAAAAAGGTAAAAAGATGAAATATAATGATGTGATACCACGGCACTCCCCCAAGCTTGGAACAAACCAAGGGGATGCCAAAACCTGATGACGAATTACTCCTTCGGTGGTGGTGGTGTGATCATGATCGGAGTGAGAAAATCTTCCAGGATCTTGCGAAGCCTGTTATTCTCCTCTTGAAGTATATCACCATTCTCCTCAGGACTCGGTACTTATCGCAAAACTCATTAGTGGCTCATAGAGCTTCCACTGCTGCAGGGCAGGAACCGAGGTCTAGAACTAGAGGTATCAGCCCTTGTCCCTTCATGCCTGCTGACATGCTCTTCACTTCCTCCTCGATACACCGATCCATGTCTTTGTGCCTAGTTGTGATCCTTTCTTCTTCCACCCATCCCACGAAGGTCCTCTGCTCGAGATTGCGATGGAGCTCGTGCTGGCGTCACAACTCATAGTCCTCCGAAGACGGATCTTGGAACAACATCTGAACAGAACAGATCAAAATGAAAACATGATATACGGACCTCAGGGGATCCGGGGGATTATATATTACATAGTTTAACAACAAAAGGAAGATACAGGGAGAAAACGGGTCAGAGACGGGCTTCGGGGTGGCCACACCCCCTGGTGGCACGGCCAGGTGGGCCCGTGCGACGGGGTGGTGTGAGCCACCAAGGCTCCGTTTTCGTCCCTCATTCGACTCATTATCTTCCACATTAGATAAAAACTGCAAAAATATAAATTGAAAGGTTTTTCGCGGACTTTTTCTTACCAGCACTGTTACCTATTCAAAAACGGACTCTACAGGTTTCTAATTTGGTCTTTAATAAATTTTTCCGGAGTCACCATTTGAATAACTTCAATATCTTCATTGTAAGAATCTCCAGAAATATAGTACTTGAGTCTTTGGCCATTCACCATCTCATTACACCATTCTCTTCTAACACTTGACAATTTCTTTTATACAAAACTTCACACAATCTTGATTAGCAACATTAGTGAATGTAAGATAATAAACCTTTAGGTCCAATTTCAACTGAAATCCATCAAAACATAAGCTACTAAAGCAACTCCTTTGGAAAGCCCAAAAATAATTCAAAAAGGAAATCGATTTAAGAGGCAAATGCAGAAATGGCAGAAATTTGTCAAAACAGACCAGCAGGTAAAGATCAATTTTTTAGAAAATCTTATGTTGCTCAAATCAAAAATCGCAAGCCTAACCAAAGTTAAATAATAACCTAGGGCATGCACACAAAAAATTACAGATCGGTATGACGTTCTGGGAGTTTTCATGATTTTTTATAGTGAAGCACAAAAATCTGTTTCGAGACAACAACTTCCCAAATCTTACTTCTCTCTCATTAGAAGTTGATCTTAACACCAAAACCAAATTAAAAGGATAAGTAGAGGTTATTACAGAAGCAATAACTTCCAAGACTCAAATAAACAAAAATAAACTGAAAGCAAAAATATAATGGGTTGTCTCCCAAAAAGCTCTTCCTTTATAGCCATTAAGATGAGCATGATAATTTCAATGATGCGCACATAAGAATATGAATTGGAGTAAAAGAGAGCATCAAGAAGCAAATATACGCATATTTAAGTCTAACCCACTTTCTATGCAAGGGAATTTTGTAAGAAAATAAATTATTGAAACCAGAGGCTACTAGCATAGGAAGGCAAAACAAGTGCAACATAAAGACTTTTAGCATATAGAGAGAAAATTTAATATTATTGAGATACATAAAAACACTTTTCCCTCTCTCATAATAACTTTCAGTATCATGAATAAATTTAACGATATAACTATCACATGAACCATTGTAGCAATGATCACTTATTCTAACAGAAAATACAGGGACACTAGCTATCCTAGTTCTACTAGGGCGTGAAACAATATTAGAAGTATCCTTACAAAGGATAATGTGCCCATTTTCTACATTTTTAGTTATAAAGTATTTCACATTTGCAACTACAGGTTCAACATCTATTTGTTCATCAGGTTCTACAACTTTCTTCGTACTTTTGTTAACTATACTTGCTATCATAGAATTTTCCTTTACCTTAACTAGGAAAGGTATTTTCTCAATGTAAGGTTTAGGTACAATATGATTATCAGTATAAAGTTTAGTGTTTCTAGTAGGAACACAATTAACAATATTTTTATATGGCTCATGATACTTGTTCCATTTCTTTTAGGAATTTCAATATAAGAAGCAAAGGCCTTAAAACAATTTGCAATACTTTAAGAATCAAGACCATAAGCATTACTAATATTATGAAAGTCATCAGTTCCCATAAAAGATTTAATGCATTCATAATCATAATTTATACCTGACTTTCTTCCTTTATCATTCTCCCATGCTTCAGCATTGTCTTGAATACGGTCTAGAAGATCCCATTTAGCTTCTTCTTTCATACCTGTAAATGATCCAGCACAAGAAGCATCCAATAGATCCTTATCATGAAGAGAAAGCCTTGCATAAAAGTTATTGATAATAATATTGTTAGGGAGCTCATGAATAGGACATTTGAGCATTAGTAACTTCAATCTCCCCCAAGCTTGGGCGGTACTCTCTCCATCACGAGGCCATAAGTTATATATTTGATTCCGATCTTTATGAATCTCACTAGGAAGATAAAATTTGGAATAAAAGAGAGGTACAATTTCCTCCCGTTCAAGGGATTGGCCATTCTTCACCAGCTTATACCATTCCTCAGCTCTGCCTTTTAATGATAATGAGAATAACTTCTTCTTAACTTGATCTGTTGTAATACCTGTGCACTTGAACAATCTGCACAATTCATGTATAAAGATCAAATGATCACCGGGATGGACAGTTTCGTCTCCAAAATAGTAGTTATCCATAACACGATCAACATTTTTTGTAGGTATTTTAAAAGTATCATTTTCAGCAGGTGGTGGTTCATCTACTACCTTAGCAGTGGTAGTAGCATTACGAAATAAGAAACTAAGTGAACTATTCATATTGAAATAAAGTAACTAACAAAAGTAAACAATACTCACAGTAGAGGTTTCCTTTACCAGTTCCTCTCTTCAATAGCGCTTCACTCCCCGACAACAGTGCCAGAAAATAGTCTTGATGACCCACAAGTATAGGGGGTGTATCGCAGTATTTTTGATAAGTAAGAGTGTCGAACCAATGAGGAGAAGAACGTGTTGACAAGTGGCCTGGAACATGAATTCTCTATAAATACTTAGCAAACGGATTTTTAGGGGTTTTTGATAATGCAGATACATAAAGTGCAAGTAAATAAAAGAGAATAACAATAATTGCAGCAAGTGGCCCAATCCTTTCTTTAGCAAAGGACAAGCCTGTTGTTTTACTTAAGATGACCAAACATTCTCAAGGACACATGGGAATATCGTCAAGTGCTTTCGCTTCATATAGTTGATTAATCTTCTTTGGTTGAATAAGTGTTATGTGGGTGAACCTATGCTAATGTACTAACCTTCCTAGGTCTAATGCATAACTATGATTATACCCCTTGCAAGCATCTGCAACTACAAGAAAGTAATTAAGATAAAAACCTAACCACAGCCTTAAACTTTGAGATCCTACACTCCCTTGTGCAAAGGTTTTCTAACGGGGGTTCTGGTTTCTGTCACTTCGGCAACCCCACGATTATTAGCCAAATACACAATGCATTCCCCTAGGCCCATAAAGGTGAAGTATCATGTAGTCAACATTCACATGACATCAATAGAATAATAACACCACAACTTAAATATCAAACCTTTGAATCTTTCTCAACACAATTCCATTACTAACAACGTGACTTCTCCCATGTCCTCAAGAACTAAACAAACTACTCACGAGACATCATATGGATCAAGATCAGAGATGAAATAATGATAAGTAACAATCTAAACATGAACAATAATTCAATGGTTCCACTCAATAGCATCAACTACAACAAGTAAGCAACACCGGGAAAGTTTCCCCTAAGAACTACGCAAGATTCAACCCAATTGTTACACCGGTACGGAGTGGTGGTGATGGTGCTGGTGGAGATGATGATGATGATGATGATCCCTATGAAGTCTAGCTTGATGACGGTGTTGATGGCGACGATCTCCCCTCTCCGGGAAGGAATTTCCTTGGCAGATTTCTGCCTGCCGGAGAGCTCTTTCTCTCTTTGTCGCTTCCGCCCCCGTAGAGGTGGCGGAACCTTTCTGTCATTGCTCCTCATGTCTTGGGGTTTCGAGGGGAATATATACGTGGAAGGGCGATGCTAGAGGTGGGCCAGGATGGCCACACCACCTGGTGGCGTGGCTAGGGCTAGCCCGCGCTAGGGGGTGGTGTGGCCCCCCTGTGGCCCATCTCCACTCCTCCTTCTGTCTTCCTTTGTCTTCTGGAAAAGTAGGAGTTTCCGTATATTTTTGACCTTCGCCAATTTTACACCCGGACAATGCCTTTTCCATCAGAATCCTGCCTTTAGTGGTTCATTGTCCAAAATTCATCAACCATGCATAAATATATGAAATAACATAAGTATCATATCTTAATATGAAATATATCAATGAATAATAGTAAATTATGATATAGAATAGTGATGCAAAATGGACGTATCAGGAGACCGGGTATAGGATAGGTATCCGCGCTATCAAGATGGGCTTTCGGTTGGGTAACTTGATCACATCATCGTAGGGAGCTCAATCCTTTGCATATTCATATTTTGTTGCTTCTTGGCATTTCTCCATGTGAGGTTCTTGAGCTTGTTTCTAGCTCTTCAACAAGCCCAAGTTCTTCAACAAGCCCTCGATTCCTTGGATTTGAGCACCCTTGGTGTTCTTGTGATGCATTCTTACATAAGTGTTGAGCTCTTCATTACGATTTGTTCGAGTGAGAGACCGTGAGCTTGTTACTCTTGAAGGGTGACCTCCTAGTTGGCTTGGCAGTTGGTGCCACGGTGTACTCTTTGTGGAAGATTGTGAAGAGACCCGGGCTTCTCCTTCGTGGAGCGTGTGAAGTGGTTGTGGAGCTTGCCATCTCCGGAGTGGAGGAAAAGCTAGCCATAAGGAAATGGCCTATTCCTTCGTAGGATAAACTCGGAGAAGAAGGTGAGCCTTCATGGCTTTGGGAAATCCTTCGTGCAATCCCACACCTCTCCAATGTGATGTACCTTCTTGTAAGAGAACATGGTAATACATCTTCATCTCCGTGTGCCTCGGTTATCTCTATACCCGAGCTTACTTTCCTTGTGATAGCCATCATGCTTGAAGTACTTATATCTTGCTTATAACTTGTGGTATATTTATCTTGTGTTATCTTGCTTAGGTTAACTTGTTATTGGTGCACTTAGTTGACCCTAGTGTATTTAGGTTTTGTGCTTGTAAAATAAACGTTAGTTTGATTCCGCATTCTATCGAGCCAAAACTGTAATAGTTTTGAAATTGACTATTCACCCCCTCTAGGCGACATCTCTATCCTTTCACAAGGTACTTCTAATCTTATCAGAGCTCAGTTACAACAGGGAGGGTTAGGGATCAAACAGATCAGTAGATGTGCTATGGGGGCTGCTATGGTTAGGTTTCAAGATTAAATGGATTGTGATACTATGGTAAACAATAACCCTTTTTGCATTGCTGACACAATCATGAGGGATCATGACAAAGGTAGAAACCATAGATCTGCCACTTTCATAAATGATGTGTGGATCATGCTTCTAAATTACCCACCAGGCTATTAGAACCTTGATACTATTGTCTGCACTTTTGCTCCCTATGGACGTTTTCTGAGTAGGAATAGAGATGATGGTAACAAGGCTAGAGTGTTGGCTAAGATTAGGGCTTATGACATTGATAACATCCCTGCTAGCATTGTTGTGATTCAGAGTTCCAGTGAAGAGGGTTATGGGGCATCATGGTCATGCCCAAGCCACTTGATGAACATGAACTTGATTGGTGCTGGACCTGGTGATGAGGACCCCCTCCCACCCAATGGAGGAAATCCACACCCAATCCATCTAATCATTAATGATTTTTCTATGTGGCATGCTAATAATGAAGGACCTATTATTGCTCCTGCACCTATTGCCCAACATATTGTAGGTGATCCTATGATTGTCACTCCACCACAAGCCCTTTGCATAATGTGCAGCAACCAGTCTTGGAACATGTTGCAATGAATGATATGAATGCTGCGCCTTCCATCTTGCATGAGGACAGTGATACTGATGAAGAGATTGTGATGGAACACCCAAATGCTTCCAATATCAATGACACACCTGCAACTCATGGAGATTTCTCCAAATCTGATGTCATTGCACATGACACTTCTGAGAACACGATAAATGTTCTCACGATAGGCAACCTTGTTGCATCAGCCAATACTCTGCTCCCAGTTCTGATAAATGAGAAGATTGTGAATGCATCTTGTAAAATGATTGATGTGGACTCGACATATGGCACCAAAAGGAAGTGTTATCTTGTGGTCAACACTGTTAATGAGCATATTCCTATCAGCAAAAAATCCTCCGTTAAAACAGTCGACCTAGATGATGCTGCAGCATAGGAAGCTACTAAAAATAAGGTAAATCACCTACAAATGTAGGGAAAGTCAGAAGGAGTGGAATGATTGCTATTATCACCAAGGGATACAAAGATGTGAAGGTTGCTAAGGAAGCTGAAACCAACAAGGATGATGGAGTGGACTTGTAACCTATATTTGAAGCACATGTGAGAGATAAAGCTGCCCCTCCTCCCCTTGTCTTCCCTATTAGCACTCTGCAAGCTATCGGAACTGGACCCTACCAGATGCACCCTGGTGATGTATTTGATGACAGTCTAAACTATGATAGTGTTGGGTCCACAGCATAGAAAACAAAAAAATTCCTACGATGAGAACTACACGCCAAGATCTATCTACTAGGTACAGAGGAACGGGTGGACATACATCAAACGAGAACTTACCCTCGAAGACAACGAGTTTTGTTAACGATTAGGAACTCGTGGTTGATGTAGTCGTACACTTGCCGATCTCAAGATCATGAGGAAGTCCGAGCATCGCAACTCAGCAGCGCATCCGCACTCGGACACACGTTCAAGCCACAAGACAACCTCCACCTCCTCGCTCTAGCGATCCAGCGGAAGCAGCAACTCCTTCCAGACAAAATCCCACCGGGAACATGTATCTCGCTAATCCGAGACCATGGGGGAATAATTCTAGAGGGGGAGAGAGATCCTTCACAAGGAGGTGTGAGGAAGAAGGAGGAAGAGGGGGGCCTTTTATAGGAGGAGGGGGGTGCCCCTCCTCTCCATGGCCGACGCATGGGGGGTGACTCCTCACCTCCCCCTTTCATGTGGTGGTAAACCCTCCACATTAAAATGCCTCTTCACATTCCCCTTTAAAGTCCCTACTTTAAATGCATTAAAATTCTCCAAGTTTAATGCTCTCTCATTTAATAAAACTCTTTTATTAAATTTATTCAGAATTTTGTTAATTACTTTAATTAACAAACATTCACATATAACCCCTTGCAATATTTTGATATCACATGCAGAATCACTTTCTGCAATTTCACCCGAAACAATTTCTGGTTTCTATCGAAACAATTCCTGCGCTTTGCAATTCTTTTGTCTGAAACATATGTGCTCCAAAATGGTGTCCAATAACTCTTAAGTGTTTCACCCTATGCTTCGCGAATAATGCAGACATGATTGAGACTCCTCTCAGATCAATAATTAGAAGCGGGACCTGGAGGTCTATACTGACTCGTGCATATTCAACGATGACTTCTGTGATCGTGAGAACCTTTAACGCTTGTAATTTAATCCCTTTGTCTCTTGATATAATACATGTCCAAGATTCGATCATCGGTATCCAAATACCTAGTTTGATCTCGTTACCAACATGCACTCTTTTCTCGTTCCCGTGATATAACATTCTAGTGATCGCATCACTTGCTTGCAAGCTACCTTAATGTGATATCACCGAGAGGGACCAAAGTATATCTATCCGTCATCGGGATTGACAAATTCCACTCTTGATCCATGAGCCTCAACATAACACCTTCATAGCACTGAACCCATCTTTATAGTCACCCAGTTACGGTGTGACGTTTGATGTTATCAAGATACTCTTCCGGTGTTAGCAATTAACATGATCTCATGGTCTAAGGATAAAGATTACTTTGTATGATGTTATAGCAATGTAAACATAATGACTTGATCGTAATGCTATACTTCAGATGAATGTTCATCAGATCATTTCACAAATGTTGTGACCTTGTTATTAACAACATCCAATGTCCATGATCAGGAAACCTTGATCATCTTGTTAATCAACAAGCTAGTCTATAAGAGAGGCATAACTAGGAACCATTTTTGTTTATTAAACACACATGTATTGATGTTTCCGATCAATACAGTTCTAGGATGCAAAATAAACATCTATCATATATAAGGAATACATAATAACAACTTTATTATTGCCTCTCAGGGCATATTTCCTTCAGTCTCCCACTTGCACTAGAGACAATAATCTAGTTCATATAGTGATAAATCTAACACCCATGGAGTTCTAGTGTTGATCATGTTTTGCCCTAGGGAGAGATTTAGTCAACGGATCTGCTACATTTAGGTCCATGTGTACTTTACAAATCTTTATGTCTCCATCCTTGACATGTTCGCGGATGGAGTGAAACCGTCGCTTAATATGCTTCGAATTCTTGTGAGACCTCGATTCCTTGGTGTTGGCTATGGCACCATTGTTGTCACAATAGATGACCATTGGGTCCAATGCACTAGGAACCACACCTAGTTCCGTAATGAACTCTTTCATCCAAACCGCTTCCTGCACCGCTTCTGAAGCAGCAACATATTCCGCCTCCGTCATTGATCCAACCACCACAGGTTGTTTGGAACTCCTCCAACTAACTGCTTCTCCATTCAAGAGAAATACGTATCCGGATTGAGACTTAGAGTCATCCATTTTAGTGTCAAAGCTAGCATCAACATAACACTTAGCGACTAGCTCTCCTTCACCTCCATATATAAGAAACATATCCCTAGTTCTTCTCAAGTACTTGAGGATGTTCTTGACCACTATCCAGTGTTCCGGACCTGGATCAGATTGGTACCTACTAGTCTAACTAATAGCATGTGCCACATCCGGTCTTGTACATAGCATGGCATACATTATAGAGCCTATGGCCGAGGCATAGGGGATCTTATCCATTATCTCTCTTTCTTCCGCCGTAGCCGGACTTTGAGTTTTACTCAATGTCTTGCCTTGCAACATAGGTAAGAACCCCTTCTTACTTCCATCCATATTAAACTTCTTTAATATCTTATCAAGGTATGTACTTTGTGATAGCCCAATTATGTGCCTTGATCTATCTCTATAGATTTTAATGCCTAATATATATGACGCTTCACCAAGGTCTTTCATCGAAAATTTGCTGTTTAGATAACTTTTAACACTGTTTAAAAGATCTATATCATTTCCAATCAATAATATGTCATCCACATATAATATCAAAAATGCCACATTGCTCCCACTCACTTTCTTGTAAATAGAAGCCTCTCCATAAGTTTGGACAAATCCAAACTCTTTGATCACCTCATCAAAGCGGAGATTCTAACTCCGGGATGCTTGCTTCAGTCCATAGATGGATCACTGAAGTTTGCATACCTTATTAGCATCTTTACGATCGACAAAACCCTTAGGTTGTATCATATACAACTCTTCTTCAATATTACCATTGAGGAACGTAGTTTTGACATCCATCTGCCATATTTCATAATCGAAATATGCAGCAATTGCTAACATAATCCTAACCGACTTAAGCATCACTACGGGAGAGAATGTCTCATCGTAGTCAACTCCTTGAATTTTTCGAAACCCCTTTGCGACAAGTCGAGCCTTATAGATGGTCACATTACCATCAGCATTAGTTTTTCTTTTGAAAATCCATTTATTCTCAACGGCCTTTCGATCGTGAGGTAAGTCTACCAAGGTCCAAACCTAGATTTCATACATGGATTCCATCTCGGATTTCATGGTTTCTAGCCATTTGTTGCAATCCGGGCTCATCATCGCTTCTTCATACGTCGCAGGGTCATCTATTTCATCAATCATGAAATTCATAACAGGATTGCCATACAGTTCAGGAGCTGAACGTGTCCTGCTTGACCTGCGAGGTTCGGTAATGTCCTCTTTCGGAGTTTCATGATCAATATCATTAGCTCTCTCTTCATTAGGTGAAGTCAACTCTGAAACATCTTCCGGTGTTGCGCTACTCGCCATTTCATGAAGAGAAGGTTCAATAACCTCTTCGAGTTCTACCTTCTAACTAGTCACACCTTTCGCGAGAAACTCCTTCTCAAGAAAGGATCCATTCTTGGCAACAAAAACCTTGCCCTCGGATCTATGATAGAAGGTATACCCAATCATTTCAATAGGGTATCCTATGAAGACGCATTTTTCCGCTTTGGGTTCGAGTTTATCTGGTTGATGTTTCTTCACATAAACATCGCATCCCCAAACTTTAAGAAATGAAAGCTTAGGTTTGTCTCCAAACCATAATTCATACGGTGTCATTTCAACGGATTTAGATGGTGCCCGATTTAAAGTGAATGCAGTGGTTTCCAATGCATAACTCCAAAATGATAGTGGCAAGTCAGTCAGAGACATCATAGATTGAACCATATCCAATAAAGTACGATTACGACATTCTGACACACCATGACGTTGTGGTGTTCCGGCAGGCGTGAGTTGTGAAACTATTCCATAATTTTTCATATGTGTGCTAAACTCGTAACTAAGATAATCTCCTCCACGGTTAGACCGAAGAAATTTGATCTTTCTATTATGATGATTTTCCACTTCATTCTGAAATTCCTTGAACTTTTCAAAGGTTTCAGACTTGTGTTTCATCAAATAGATATACCCGTATCTACTTAAATCATCCATGAAAGTAACAAAATAACGATATCCACCTCGCGCCGACACACTCATTGGTCCACACACATCAGTATGTATGATTTCCAATAAATTTGTCGCCCGTTCCATTGAACCGGAAAATGGCATTCTAGTCATCTTGCCCATAAGGCATGGCTCACATGTATCAAATGATTCAAAATCAAGTGATTCCAAAAGTCCATCAGAATGGAGTTTCTTCATGCGTTTAACACCAATATGACCTAGACGGCAGTGCCACATATATGAAGATATATCATTATCAAGTTTAATCTTTTTAGCATTAACATTATGAATATGCGTAATACCAATATCGAGATCGAATAGAAATAAACCATTCAACATAGGTGCATGACCATAAAAGATATCATTCTTATAAATCGAACAACCATTGTTTTCAGATTTAAAGGAATAACCACTTTGCATCAAACACGATCCGGATACAATGTTCATGCTCAGTGCAGGCACCAAATAACAATTATTTAGGTTTATAACTAATACCGATGGCATATGGAGAGGTAGCGTCTCGACAGCGATCACATCAACTTTTGATCCATTACCGACCCGCATCATGACCTCATCCCTTGCTAGTTGTCGCTTGTTCCGCAACCCCTGAACCGAGTTACATATATTAGCAACCGATCCTGTATCAAATACCCAGGTGCTACTGCGAGTACTAGTCAAGTACACATCATTAACATGCATATCATATATACCTTTGTTTGCCTTGCCGGACTTCTTGTCCGCCAAATATTTGGGGCAATTGTGCTTCCAATGGCCCGTCCCCTTGCAATAGTAACACTCGGTGTCAGACTTAGGGCCAGCTCGGGGTTTCTTTTCAGGTGCAGCAACATATTTTCCACCCTTCTTTACCTTGTGCTTTCCTTTCTTGTCCTTCTTGAAACTGGTGGTCCTATTGATCATCAACACTTGATGTTCTTTCCTAATCTCCACTTCTGCAGTCTTAAGCATTGACAGAAGCTCGGGAAGATACTTCTTCATGCCTTGCATATTATAGTTCATCACGAAGCTCTTGTAGCTAGGTGGCAGAGATTGGAGAACACGATGTATCCCTAAGTCAATGGGAATCGTTATTCCCAAGGACACAAGCTTATCGGCGTACCCAGACATTTTGAGTACATGCTCACTAACAGAGCTGTTCTCCTCCATCATGCAGCTAAAGAACTTTCCAGTAGCATTATAACTCTCTACGGCAGCATGGGTATCAAAAATCATTTTCAATTCTCCCATGGTATCAAAGGCATTGCCATTTTTGAAACGCTTTCGAAGTTCTGGCTCTAGCCCATATAGTATGCCGCAATGAACTAAGTTGTGGTCCTCCTGACGAGTCACATACACATTCTTTTCCTCGTCACGGGCATCAGGAGCTGGTAGGGGGCCTAGCGGCGCATCTAGCACATATTGCTTTTGTGCAGCAGTGAGGAGAATCCTCAAATTCATAGCCCAGTTGGTGAAGTTGCTACCATTCGCAGGAAGTTTCTCTTTCTCCATGAACACATTGAAATTAAAAGCAGGTGGTGCCATCTACAACAGAATTTGTAAAGTTTATTTAGACTAAGTTTATGATAGAGTGAGTTCAACTAATCCAAATTACTAATGAACTCCCACTCAAAAAACGACATCCCTCGTGTCCTTTTGGTGATTACATGAACCAAATCCACTACACCAAGTCCGATCATCACGTGAGTTGATGTAGCTTCAAAGGCCCTCCTCTCCATGGCCGGCGTATGGGGGGGTGACTCCTCACCTCCCCCATTCATGTGGTGGTAACCCCTCCACATTAAAATGCCTCTTCACATTCCCCTTTAAAGTCCCTACTTTAAATGCATTAAAATTCTCCAAGTTTAATGCTCTCTCATTTAATAAAACTCTTTTATTAAATTTATTCAGAATTCTGTTAATTATTTAATTAACAAACATTCACATATAACCCCTTGCAATATTTTAATATCACATGCAGAACCACTTTCTGCAATTTCACCCAAAACAATTTCCGGTTTCTATCGAAACAATTCCTACGCTTTGCAATTCTTTTGTCTGAAACATATGTGCTCCAAAATGGTGTCCGGTAACTCTTAAGTGTGTCACCCTATGGTTCGCGAATAATGCAGACATGATTGAGACTCCTCTTAGATCAATAATCAGAACTGGGATCTAGAGGTCCATACTGACTCCTGCATATTCAACGATGACTTCTATGATCGTGAGAACCTTTAATGCTTGTAATTTAATCTCTTTGTCTCTTGATATAATACATGTCCAAGATTTGATCATCGGTATCCAAATACCTAGTTTGATCTCGTTACCGACATGCACTCTTTTCTTGTTCCCGTGATAGAACATTCTAGTGATCACATCACTTGCTTGCAAGCTACCTTAATGTGATATCACCGAGAGGGCCCAGAGTATATCTATCCGTCATCGGGATTGACAAATTCCACTCTTGATCCATGAGCCTCAACATAACACCTTCGTAGCACTGAACCCATCTTTATAGTCACCCAGTTACGGTGTGACGTTTGATGTTATCAAGATACTCTTCCGGTGTTAGCAATTAACATGATCTCATGGTCTAAAGATAATGATTACTTCGTATGATGTTATAGCAATGTAAACATAATGACTTGATCGTAATGCTATACTTCGGACGAATGTTCATCACATCATTTGACTAATGTTGTGACCTTGTTATTAACAACATCCAATGTCCATGATCAGGAAACCTTGATAATCTTGTTAATCAACAAGCTAGTCTATAAGAGAGGCATAACTAGGAACCCTTTTTGTTTATTAAACACACATGTATTGATGTTTCCGATCAATACAATTCTAGCATGCAAAATAAACATCTATCATATATAAGGAATACATAATAACAACTTTATTATTGCCTCTCAGGGCATATTTCCTTCAGATAGTACCAATGACAGCATATAGTAACAACTTTCTCCATGTCACAGTAATGAGAGGACAAATACAACCCAGATTATTGTTTCTTTCTTTCCGTGGCACCATATGTCTGGCTTGTAATTTGTGTTATAAACCCTATCTCTCTTTATCTATATCTGCAGTAATCTTTGCATCTTTTGGTGTGTAATAATTAGCAAGTACTCTGTGGGATGTTTTACACCTATCTGGTTGTATTAGGATTTCAGTTACTTAAGCATCTCTGGCTCTGCTGGGCAATTTAAGATTGTTCAGTTGCTACCTTCCTATGTTGTTTTCCATGAATAGATACTGGAATGATTGGAACCTGAGGGGTATTAACTCTCAGCTCTGATGGGATGATATTAGAGAAAACAGTGACTCAGTAGATTGCAATATTTTGTTCCTCCAAGATACTAAAAGAGACACTTTTGATCACTCCTACTTGAGAAACTTCAGCCCAAGAAGGCTAAACCAATTTGCATTTTCTCCCTCTGTGGGTAACTCATGAGGCATTATCACTATCTGGAATGGGAATTTATTCAGTGGTAACATCATTAGCAGCTCTAAATTCCAACTAAAAGT
This sequence comes from Avena eriantha, assembly GCA_910589775.1. NCBI lineage: Eukaryota > Viridiplantae > Streptophyta > Magnoliopsida > Poales > Poaceae > Avena > Avena eriantha. The sequence goes on along the minus strand of OU342740.1, from coordinate 161,288,101 downwards.
GGAGCTTTCATGTAAACCCTTGATACGTCCATTTTGCATCACTATTCTATATCTTAATTTACGGTTATTCATAGATATATTTCATATTAAGAGATGATACTTATGTATTTCATCTGTTTTTGCATAGTTGGTGACTTTTGGAGGATGGACCACTGAAGTCAGGATTCTGATGGAAAAAGCAATGTTTGGAGGCGAAATTCGCGAAGATCAGAAAATCCCAGAAAATATACTGAAAGTCCTATTTTTCCAGAAGACGAAGGATGCCAGAAGGGGGAGCAGATATGGGACACATGGGGGCCCACACCACCCCCTGGCGCGGGCCACCCCTGGCCACGTCACCAGGTGGTGTGGCCACCCCGGTCCACCTCTGGCTCTCCCCTTTGGCATATATTGTCCCCACAAAACCCTAAGACTTGGGGAGCGACCACAAAAAGATTCCGCTGCCTCTGCGGGGCGGAAACTACAGAGAGAGAGAAAGAGCTCTCCGGCAGGCAGAAATCTGCCGGGGAAATTCCTTCCAAGAGAGGGGATATCGTCGCCATCAACACCGTCATCAAGCTAGACTTCATCGGGATCATCAGCATCATCATCACCACCATCGTCTCCACCAACACCATCATCACCACTCCATACCGCTATAACAATTGGGTTGAATCTTGCATAGTTCTTAGGGGAAACTTTCCCTGTATTGATTACTTGTTGTAGTTGATGCTATTGAGTGGAACCATTGAATTAGTATTCATGTTCAGATTGTTACTCATCATTATTTCATCTCTGATCTTGATCGATATGATGTCTTGAGAGTAGTTCATTTAGTTCGTGAGGACATGGGAGAAGTCATGTTGTTAGTAGTGGAATTGTGTTGAGAATGATTCAATAGTTTGTTATTTAAGTTGTGGTGTTATTCTTCTAGTGGTGTCATGTGAACGTCAACTACATGACACTTCACCTTTATGGGCCTAGGGGAATGCATTGTGTATTTAGCTACTAATCGTAGGGGTTGCCGAAGTGACAGAAACCTGAACCCCCATTAGGAAACCTTTGCACAAGGGATGTTAGGATCTCAGAGTTTAAAGCTGTGGTTAGGTTTTTATCTTAATTACTTTCTTGTACTTGCGGATGCTTGCAAGGGGTATAATCACAAGTATGTATTAGTCCTAGGAAGGTCAGTACATTAGCACAGGTTCACCCACCCAACACTTATCAAACTAAAGAAGATTAATCAACTATATGAAGCGAAAGCACTTGACGATATTCCCGTGTGTCGTCGAGAACGTTTGGTAATCTTAAGTAATACAACCGGCTTGTCCTTTGCTAAACAAAGGATTGGGCCACTTGCTGCATTTATTATTATTGTCTTTTATTTACTCGTACTTTATTTATCTGCATTATCAAAAAACCCTAAAAATTCGTTTGTTAAGTATTTATAGAGAATTCCTGCTGCAAGCCACTCGTCAACACCTTCTGCTCCTCGTTGGGTTTGACACTCTTACTTATCGAAAATGCTGCGATACACTCCCTATAATTGTGGGTCATCAAGACTATTTTCTAGCGTCGTTGCCAGGGAGTGAAGCACTATTGGAGACTAGAACTGGTAAAGGAAACTTCTACTGTGAGTATTGTTTATTTCTATTAGTTACTTTATTTCAATTTGGATAATTCACTTAGTTTCTTATTTCATAATGCTACTAGCACTGCTAAGGTAGTAGATGAACCTACACCTGCTGAAAATGATACTTTAAAGATACCTACAAGAATTGTTGATCATGTTATGGATAACTATTATTTTGTCCATCCCGGTGATCATTTGCTCTTTATACATGAATTATGCGGGTTGTTCAAGTGTGCAGGTATTACAACAGATCGAGTCAAGAAGAAGTTATTTTCATTATCACTGAAAGGAAGAGCTGAGGAATGGTATAAGCTGCTGAAAAATGGTCAAGCTCTTGAATGGGAGGAAGTAGTGCCTCTCTTTTATTCAAAATTTTATCCTCCTAGTGAGATTCATAAAGACCGGAATCATATATACAACTTTTGGAATCTTGATGGAGAGAGTACAACTCAAGCTTGGGGGATATTGAAGTTACTAATGCTCAAATGTCCTATTCATGAGCTCCCGAACAATATTATTATCAATAACTTTTATGCAAGACTTTCTCTTCATGATAAGGATCTATTGGATGCTTGTTGTGCTGGATCATTTACACGCATGGAAGAAGAAGCTAAATGGGATCTTCTAGACGATATTCAAGACAATGCTGAAGCATGGGAGAATGATAGAGGAAGAAAGTCAGGTATAAATTATGATTATGAATGCATTGAACCTTTTATGGGAACTGATGACTTTCAAAATATTAGAAATGTTTATGGTCTAGACTCTCAAGCTATTGCAAGTTATTTTAAAGCTTTTGCTTCTTATATTGAAATTCCTAAAAAGATGTGGAATAAGTATCATGCACCTTATAAAGATATTGTTAATTGTGTTCCTACAAGAAATACTAAAGTTTATACTTCTAATCATGTTTTACCCAAACCTTACACTGAGAAAATGCCTTTCCCAGTTAAGATAAAGGAACATTCTATGATAGCTAGTATGGTTAATGAAAGTACAAACAAAGCTGTTGAACCTGATGAACAAGTAGCTGTTGAACCTATGATAGAAAATATGAAATACTTTGTCACTAAATATGTAGAATATGGACACACTATCCTCTGTAAGGATACTTCTAATATTGTTTCACAAAGTGGTGTTATGAGAGGTAGTATTCTTGTGTTTTCTGTTAGAATAAGTGATCATTGCTACAATGGTTCTTGGGATAGTTATACCGTTAAATTTATGCATGATACTGAAAGTTATTATGAGAGAGGGAAACATTCTCTTATGTATCTTAATAATATTAAGTTTCCTCGCTTTATGCTGAAAGTCCTTAGTTGCACTTGTTTTACCTTCCTATGCTAGCAGCTTCTGGTTTCAACAATTTATTTTCTTACAAAATTCCCTTGCATAGGAAGTGGGTTAGACTTAAACATGTGTAGTTTTGCTTCTTGATGCTCTCTTGACTTTAATTCATATTCTTATGTGAGCATCATTGAAATTATCATGCCCATCTTAATGGCTATAAAGGAAGAGCTTTTTGGGAGACAACCCAATATATTTGTGCTCTCAGTTTGTTTTTGTTTATTTGAGTATTGGAAGTTATTACTTCGGTAATAACCAGTCCTTATCCTTTTTGTTTGGTTTTTGTGTCAAGATCAACCTCTAATGAGAGAGAAGTAATATTTAGGAAATTTGCTGTCCCGAAACAGATTTATATGCTTCGCTGTAAAAATTCGTGAAAAATCTCTGTACATCGGATTGAGCTGTAATTTTTTGTGCTTCTGCCCCAGGTTGTTATTTAACTTTCTTTACTTTTGCACTTTCTGATTTGAGCAACAGAAGATTTTCTAAAAAATTGAACTTTACCTGCTGGTCTATTTTGACAGATTTTTGCCACTCTTGCATTTACCTCTTAAATCGATTTCCTTTTTGAATTCCTTTTGGGATTTAGGAAGGAGTTGTTTCAGTAGCTTATGTTTTTATGGATCTCAGTTGAAATTGAACTTAAAAGGTTTATTACCTTGCATGCACTAATGTTGCTAATGAGAATTATGTGAAAGAAATTTTCAGGTTGTAGGAGAAAATAGTGTAATAAGATGGTGAGAGGTTAAATGACTCAAGCCATATGTATATGAAGATTAAGATATTGATGTTATTCAAGCCGTGATTCTGGAAGAATTTATTAAAGACCAAGTTCAGAGACCTGCAGAGGCCGTTTTCGAATAGGTAACAGTTCTGGTAAGAAAGGGTCCGTGAAAAATCTGTCAAGTTATATTTTTGCAGTTTTTATCTAACAAGGAAAGCAATGATTCGAAAGAGGGACGGAAACGGAGCCTAGGTGGCTCACACCACCTCATGGCGTGGGCCCACTTGGCCACGCCACCAGGGGGTGTGGCCACCCCGGAGCCCGTCTCCGACCCGTTTTCTCTCAGTACTTCCCTTTTTTTGTAAAACTTCGTAATATATAATCCCCCCAGATCCCTCGAGGTTCCTATATCGTGTTCTCATCATGTTTTTGTTTTGATCTGTTCTATTTAGATGTCGTTCAGGGATTCTTCTTCAAAGGATTACGAGCTGCGATGCCATCGCGAGGTCCATCGCAATCTTGAGCAGGAGACTCTCGTGGGACGGGTGAAACAAGAAAGGATCACAACTAGGTGCAAAAACATGGATCAGAACGTAAGAGAAGAAGTAAAAGACATGATAGCAGGCATGAAGGGGTTGATACCTCCAACTCTAGACCTCAGTTCCTGCCCTGCAGCAGTGGAAGCTCTACAAATAACTGAAGAGTTCTGCGACAAGTACCGAGTCCCGAGGAGGAAGGTGGATATGCTTCAAGAGGAGAATAACAGGCTTTGCAAGATGCTGGAAGATTTCCTCGCCCTAACCGAGAGAATACCACCACCACTGAAGGAGTAATTCGTCATTAGGTTTTGGCATACCCTTGGTTTGTTCCAAGCTTGGGGGAGTGCCGCGGTATCACATCATTATCTTCTATCTTTTTACATTTTTAGTAGAGTCATATCATGAATAGAGAAGTTATCATATAGGATGGTTCGCATTATGGAAATGTCTCTCCTCTAGTTAGACATCTACGTATCCCTTGGTGTGAGTTACCGTTATGGAATATTAATGAGAAGTTCTATCATTTACTCTTTTGCATATCTTATATTAGTTTTCAATTTATGTTATATGATTGATCTTGTTGTTAGTATTGGTATCACTTTGGGATCATTAAGTAGATTTAGTTGGTTTTGGCAAACCTGGCTTGGTCAGTAGCAACACTATTATGAGAATTGAATGAAAAAGATAAAAGTACTTTCAAGAAATATAATTTCATTATATTTCTTTCTTGATTGGCTCATGAGCTTAGTATTCTCTAGTTAAGATGTTTTGTGCTTCCAAGGAAGATTGCATGCTTGTTTTTATTAGTTGTATGTTTGTTTCCTTCAACTCTTATGCTTGTTACCCAGCCTTGCTAGCCAAAAACCTGTACTGAGAGGGAATGCTTCTCGTGCATCTAATCCTTAAGCCAAAACCTATGCCATTTGTGTCCACCATACCTACATATTAGCATTATTGCTATTCCAAGTAAATCCATATTTTTATCTACCTTCCGAATTAAACTTGTTATGTGAAAATTAGTGATTAAAGCTCTCACGAACTTGATGGCACACTTTACTTTTCTTGCACTTAATAAACCTGAACCATTGTGCCCATCTATGTTGCGTATATGCTTGCACTTTGTAAGTTGTGAATTAGCAGAACCATGCTATCATGGGGAATGCTTTCACCATTGCACCTGTACACTATACCCAGTTGATATCATGCTCTTTTGTTTATGGATGTCGTCGGTGTGAAATGAAATGGGAGCTTGTAAGTTCATGGATATATGTATGTGTGTTAGAGAAACGTCTGGGCGGCAGGTCTAATCCATGCCTAATCATGGTGGAAACCTGCAGCGTAACCATAATGAGCAATCTATGAAGCATTCTTCTAATAAAAAAAGAGATAGAGATTGAGAAAAAAGAAAAAAAGATGAGAAAAGAGGAAAGAGAGAAAAAAGCACCATTTTCCCATGGTAAATAAGAAGATGCTGAGATGCTTATTGTTTGCTTGCCTTGTCATTTTGATATGGGGATTCTTCCATATCATCAGGCAAGGGGTACCCCATCGGTGGTTCTCTATGATACACATATACTTACTATGACAAGAACTTATCGGTAACTAAACTTGAGTAGCATGAGGAGTGACCCTCGTATGCAAGGGACATGAGATTTTCAACTTATAACTTATCAAGCATATCCACATATTTGATCACTTTAACCTTAATCACCTAAAGATGCTTATGATAGGGGCAATGAGAGCTGAAAGCTAATAAGTACCATAATTTTTGGAAGCTCTTTATGAAACTTGAAATACATGCTTCCCTCTGCGAAGGGCCTATCTTTTTACTTTTTAGTTGAGTCAGTAAACCTATTCCCTTCTATCTCAGCATGTATTTTAAGTTGTTGTGTTGCATTCATTCATACGATGATTTATTCAATCATGTTTCTTATGTTCCTTGTTTTGCACATTGCACTTATCTTGGTGAGTATTACTTTGAAAGCTATCATTGGAAACCCAGTTATGTTTGAACTCCTGCAAATTGTTATCTATTTCTTTGACCAATAGCAAAGTTTGGCATTACCAATTATGATTTACTTTGTGTATCTTTATTTGTGTTTCCTTTACCTATTGCAAGTTAAGTTATATAATGGTGAGTTTTCTGCTATTATGATTTATGTATTGATGAATGTGATGCTTCTTGTCCGTATTATTTTATCGAATCTTCACTCCATAAACCTAAGGTCATGTTTATTGAGCTCAGTTTTCGCTTCGGGACAAGCGAAGTCTAAGCTTTGGGGGAGTTGATACGTCCATTTTGCATCACTATTCTATATCTTAATTTACTAATATTCATTGATATATTTCACATTAAGAGATGATACTTATATTATTTCATCTGTTTTTGCATGGTTGATGACTTTTGGAGGATGGACCGCTGAAGTCAGGATTCTGATGGAAAAGGCACTATTTGGAGGCGAAATTCCCGAAGATCAGAAAATCCCAGAAAATATACAGAAAATCACATTTTTCCAGAAGATGAAGGAGGCTATAAGGGGGAGCAGAGATGGGCCACAGGGGGCCCACACCACCCCCTGGCGCGGGCCACCCCTAGCCGCACCACCAGGTGGTGTGGCCACCCTGGCCCACCTTTGGCTCTCCCCTTTAGCGTATATTATCCCCACGAAACCCTAAGACTCGGGGAGCGACCACAGAAAGATTCCGCCGCCTTTGTGGGGCAGAAACTATAGAGAGAGAAAGACACTCCGGCAGGTAGAAATCTGTTGGGGAAATTCCTTCCTAGAGAGGGGAGATCGTTGCCATCAACACCGTCATCAAGCAGGACTTCATCAGGATCATCATCATCATCACCACCATCGTCTCCACCAGCACCATCATCACCACTCCATACCGCTGTAACAATTGGGTTGAATCTTGCATAGTTCTTAGGGGAAACTTTCCCGGTATTGATTACTTGTTGTAGTTGATGCTATTGAGTGGAACCATTGAATTAGTGTTCATGTTCAGATTGTTACTCATCATTATTTAATCTCTGATATTGATCCATATGATGTCCTGTGAGTAGTTTGTTTAGTTCTTGAGGACATGGGAGAAGTCATGTTGTTAGTAGTGGAATTGTGTTGAGAAAGATTTAATAGTTTGTTATTTAAGTTGTGGTGTTGTTATTCTAGTGGCGTCATGTGAACGTCGACTACATGACACTTAACCTTTATGGGCCTAGGGGAATGCATTGTGTATTTTGCTACTAATCGTAGGGGTTGCTGGAGTGACAGAAACCTGAACCCCCGTTAGGAAACCTTTGCACAAGGGATGTTAGGATCTCAGAGTTTAAAGCTGTTGTTAGGTTTTTATCTTAATTCCTTTCTTGTACTTGCGGATGCTTGCAAGGGGTATAATCACAAGTATGTATCCTAACGTGGAGTGGGCAACATGTGGTGGTGCGGAGATGGTGCTTGCACTGTTGAAGTCTTGGTATCCTAACGTGGATCTTCAGAGCTTTTCTCGAGGATTCTGACAGGGGACCAGCTACGACTAGCTTCATGTCGAGGTTCCTGACATCTGCTCTTGCGGTGTCAAGATCGGGATCTTTGTCCAGCTGGACCGGGACTTCAGCGATCCGGCTGGCACGGAACCATACTCCCACAACCTTGGTTCTGGCTACAGCACCGACTGAAGCCCCAGCTGCGCCAGCCTCTGACCCGGCCGATGTCGCCTCCAGTAGCTAAGGTCCGGTGGATGCCTCCGCCCTTTTAGCTGACCCTTAAGCCTGATCCCTGGAAAGCCAGGAGTATTTGTATCAGTTGGAAACTTGTGCTTTTTGTCTATGTGAGCGAACAATTCACTCTGTTCTATGTTGAGCTCTGGTGGGAGCTTCGTCTCCTTTCGTGATATTATCTTGTGCTCTTTTTCTTGCACTTTTTATTAGTTTAGCTTGCTCTTGTATGTCTATTTCTATGTGGGGGCACGCAAGCAGACCCACATGGTGTAGTCCTCGAGATTCGGGCTGACTGGAGAATCCTGGTGGGTCGAAGCTCCTTTTGTGTTGTTGTTATTTGCCGGTCTTTGTGTGGGGGCGCGCGCGTGCACCCACATGCTATTTTCCCCGAGGTTCAGGCCAGCTGGAGAATCCAAGCGGGTCGAAGCTCCTTTTGTTTTGCTGCTGTTTGGCGGTCTTTGTGTGGGGGCGCGTGAGCGCACCCACAAGGTGTAGTCCCCAAGGTTCAGGCCGGCTGGAGAATCTAGCCGGGTTGAAGCTCCCTTCTGCCTTCTGCCGTCTGGGGGCCGTTAGTATCCAGCCTTGGTACTTGGCTTGAATTTGAGCTCATGCAAATAATAAAACACAAGTAATGGTTTATGTGTTAGATATTCATAGGAGGAATGTAGTATATAGTTCGTTCGTTGGGTTGGAAACTTTGCCGTTTCACACTGGGCCGACAATTTGGTCCTTTTCTTAGTAAGCATTGGCCATTAAAGCCGTGCCCTTGCCGGTCTGCAGCCGGGATCGAAGAGTTAGCTAGTGGGTGTACTGCACAATACTTCGGATTTCAGTTATCAGCGTCGAGCGAGCAAGCGCAACCGGAACGTCCAGCCATTTTTGTTTTCCTTGTGACTTTTCGTGTATGGGTCTTCGAGCTTTCTACTCTTGCCGTCTCTATCAGCCGGCATGCGGTCTGTAGCCGGAATCAAAGAGGAAACCCTTAAAATCGCATACATTACTTCGCCTTTCTGGAATGCGCGGCTGTCTGGGCCATCCGGCGAGTCCCCGGGAGGGATTGCCAGATCCGGGGTTAAAAATGCATCCAGAAAACATCGAATTATGCAGCAAGAAATGCCAAATGATTACGGAGTCCTCGACAATGTGTCGAGGCTCCTCAACTTGTTCATTACATAAAAGTAAGATACATGTGCTTCTTATTCAAGTGTATAACGGGAGAAGCAGGTTTGCGTTCCACGGGCGCTCAGTTTCTTCGCTAGAGCGGTCGATTTTGTTCTTTGCCGGCTGGCGAGAGTCGATGAGGTAGTATGAGTTGTTCTGCAATGCTCGGCTGATGATGAATGGCCCTCCCAAGGTGGAGACAGCTTGTGCATCCCCTTGGTGTCGTGTACCAGCCACAGAACTAGGTCGCCCTCTCGGAACGAGACATTGCGGATCCGGCTAGCATGGTAGCGATGCAGGTTCTGCTGGTAGATGGCGGATCTGGACAGGGCCAACTTTCGTGTCTCTTTGAGGAGATCGACGCTATCCTCACGTGCTTCCTTGGCCTGCTGCTCTGTGTATAAAACCTTGCGAGGTGCGTCAAACTCGATGTCAGTTGGCAGGACTGCCTCTGGTCCATAGACGAGGAAGAATGGCATGTAGGTAGTAGAGCGGTTTGGCATGATGCGCAGGCTCCACAACACAGCTGGCAACTCTTCTATCCAGCATCCGGGGATCTCATCAGTGGCTCGACCAACTGCGGCTTGATTCTGTCTAGGACTAGACCATTTGCTCGCTCGCACTGCCCGTTGGACTCGGGGTGTGCGATAGAGGCTAGGTCCAGGCGGATACCCTTGTCTCCACAGAAGCGCGCGAAGGCCCCTTTGGTGAAGTTTGTGCCGTTGTCAGTGCTGATACTATTGGGGTAGCCGAAGCGCGTGATGATATCTGTGAAGAACTTGACTACTGTCGGTCCGTCCAGCTTCTTGATTGGGTTTGCCTCAATCCACTTGGTGAACTTGTCCACCGCCACCAGCAAGTGTGTCATGTCGGATTGTGCTATTTTGAAGGGGCCTACTATGTCCAAACCCTAGACAGCAAACGACCAGGTGATGGGAATCGTCTTCAGGGCCGCAGCCGGAGTGTGATTTTGCTGGCTGAATCGCTGGCACCCATTACATGCCTTCACCATTTGCCCGGCGTCCTCCAATGCAGTGGGCCAGTAAAACCCATGGTGGAATGCCTTCGCCACTATGGCTCGTGACGATGCTTGATGGCCGCACTCGCCTTGGTGAATGTCTACCAGCAGATGGGTCCCTTCTCCTTGGCTCACGCAGCACTGATAAACTCCTCCAACACTACGCTTGTACAGCTTGTTGCTGATGATGGTGTACACACTTGCTCTGTGCTTCACCTGCCTTGCCTCGACCTCTTCGTCGGGTAACTCCCCTTTGGCCAGGAAACTCATGAATGGCATGTCCCATGGAGGGGTTTCCTAGATGGTGTACACGGTCTCCATGATGAGCTTGATTTCCTCGCACATGGCCGGCTTGGGCTCATCGGGCGTCCTACCGGGTGGAAGAACGGAGCCGGCAGTCCCCGGGCTGCTGGAGCCGTCTGGGAGTGTCACGGCCTTCAAACCGATAGTCCTCGGGATGGAGGCGGCAGTCCCCAGGTGTGGCATATCAGTCCCCGGGTGTGGCGCGGTGGTCCCCAGGGCCTTAGCTGCAGCTTCAGGTTGCTTGGAGCCGGCAGTCCTCGGGTCCGCATCTAGTACGATGGAGTCAGATTCTAGAGATGGCGTGATGGATGGCTTGCGCAGATGCTTGAGGGTCACTCCAAGCGGAATTGCTTGCCTTGTTGAGCTAGCACGGGCAAGTGTGTCTACGGCTTCGTTGTTTTCTCGGGGTACATGGTGAAACATGCATCCTTCAAAGCAGGCGCATAACCACTGCAAAAAGAAGGGGTATAGTGCCATGTTTGCTTCCTTGGCGTCCCAATCACTCGACACTTTCTGTACCACCAGGTCTGAGTCGCCAAAGCAGAGGATGCGTCGGATGCCGATCTCTTTTTCCATCTTGAGGCCATGGATGAGTGCTTCATATTCGACGATGTTGTTGGATGCGTGGAACTGGATCTGCATGCAGCACGTACTCCAGCCGGTCTCCTTTTGGAGAGGTGACGACGACACCGGCTCCGAGCCCCCCGTAATTGGTGGTTCTTCTTGTTTCTCACAAATCTATTGATAATCTTCCCACCAAACATTGGCGTGGTCCTCAAACTCAAGGGATGCTATTGCAAGTTTCTTATCTTCGGAATAATTCTGGACTCAGAAGATTTTATCAACATTGAGTTCCCAATGAATGTACATCGGCATCTTCTTCTCCTTTGAACTTGGGCATAATGAATTTGAGCTTCCCAAACTTTCTTTGATCACACTCACCTAGTTGTAGTTGCGGTGGTCTTATCTCATGCCCGCTTCACTTGGTGCGCGTGGTGGGGGAGGAGGAGGAACTTGATTGTCTCGAGGTGGCAGCGAAGGAGGACCTTGATTATTCTCAGTCTCTTCAATGTCTTTGCTCAGGATCATTTGCATTCATTGGTTGTTGATGACGATGGTGTGGTTGAGCATAACGGTTGTTGTGTCTAGCACGGCGTGCATCCTCATCCTCATCACTTATATTTCATTCCGGTTCTTGATTAATGTGATGTGGTTGACGATGGTCATGAGGTGGATGATGACGCATATCATTGCGATGGTCTTCACCATGACATTCTTGCTCTTGTTGAGGTTGTACTTATATCATTGCTTGTTGCGATGGGCGACCATGTCCTTTTTGTTGATGTGGTTGAGCATGATGAACATGGTGCCGATGATGTCTTGCATGGTGTGGCTGTTGAGCTTTGATACATTGCAAATGTATCTATAATTTTTAATGTTCCATGCTTGGTTTTATCCACTTTCTTGTGTTTTGTCCACACTTTGGAGTACTTTTCATATGATTTCTTGGACTAACCTATTAACAAGAGCAACAGTGCCAGCTACCTGTTTTCTGCTGTTTTTGGTTCCAAGAAAGTCAGAAAATGAATATTCACGGAATTGGACGGGACAAAAGCCAAAGTGCCTATTTCACCCGAAGACTCCATGAGCCATAATACGAGACGGAGAGGAGCCAGGGGGTGGCCACACCACCTGGTGGCACGGGCCAGGCCAGGCCGCGCTAGGGGGTGGTGTGGGCCCCCCAGGCACCCCCTCGGTCTCCCTCTTCGCCTATAAGTTGCCTTCTGACCTAAAAACTCCCGGGGTTCGACGTTTTTGTAGAAGGAGTTCTGCTCCGCCGCCACCACCAGATTCCACAAAACAGCACCAGAAACTCCGTTCTGGCACCCTGTCGGGACGGGGAATTGGAGGAGATCATCGCCATCATCATCACCATCGCTTTTCCATCGACCATCCATGTTTCCCCCATCTATGAGTGAGTACTCCCCCGCTGTAGGCTATGGGGATGGTAGGGATTGGATGAGATCATTCATGTAATGGCATCAGATTGTTAGGGCATGGTGCCTAGTATCTTTTATTTGTGTTTTATGACTTTGTTTCGACTTGTTGTGCTTAATGCTTGTCACTATGGCCCGAGTGCCATGATTTCAGATCTGAACATGTTATTGATTCATTATGATAGTATTGTTTTTAGTCTTATCTACAAGTTGTATACACACGTTGTTGTTCGGAACCAATGGCCCCGAAGTGACAGAAATCGGGATAACCGGAGGGAATGGCTTTGATGTGAGGATCACATGTGTTCACGGAGTGTTAATGCTTTGCTCCGGTGCTCTATTAAAAGGAGCACCTTAATTGCCAGTAGTTCCCTTGAGGCCCCACTGCAAACGGGCTGGCAAGACAAAAGATGTTGTGCAAGTTCGCATTGCGAGCACGTATGACTATATATGGAACACATGCCTAGGATTATCTAGTACTTGGATGCTTTATCTTATTTATCTGCAATTGCCCTATGTTCTGATTGCTATGTGAATTGTCTTGTCCATGCAATGCCCGTCCATCCATCCCTATGCCTACCGCACTCGAATCCTATTGGTTACTGCTATTGTTACTACTGTCTTTACTCTACTGCTTCTATTACTTTACTATTCCTACTACAAAACTGTTGCTACTAATAAACTGCTGTGAGCAAGATTTTTTCCAGGTGCAGCTGAATTGACAACTCAGTTGTTAAGGCTTATAAATATTCTTTGGCTCCCCTTTTGTCGAATCAATAAATTGGGTTTCACTTCCCTCGAAAATACTTTGATACACCCCCTATAATTGTGGGTCATCATGACTATTTTCTAGAGCCGTTGCCGGGGAGCATAGCTTTATATATCAAGTTCACTTGGATTCACTATTGTTCAAGCTTAGTTTATTTCCATCCTGTTTGCTTGTTTATTTATCAAAAATACAAAAAATGAGTTCCTACTCTAGTTGTTATCTTCGTTGGTCTGTTATTGTCTTGCTTTATCATGCTTGTTGTCAATGGTTGGTTTCTTTGAAACTGAATCTTATTGGCAAGGTGGCTTCAGGGAAGATGAAAAATATTATTATAAGGAACACCGCTTGTCACAAAAAGGGAAACACTTATGGGAACAAATTGATAAATTGTATACCATTGCTAGAAACGTGTGCTCTACTTATAATGTTACTTATTGCTGTGATAAATCTCGTTGCAGAAAGAGGTATAAACACCTCCCTTTTCAATGTGAGTATAATGATAATGATACCATATCTTCTTATGCTAAAGGAATTTATGACTTTTATGATGCGGAACAAATTGAAGAATTTATTGCTTGGAAGGGTGCTTTTGAACTTGCTAGTTTGCTTGAAAATATTGATGATTCACCTTACAAATATGAAGTTTATGGTATACTTAAATTTTGCTTTGATAATTACAAGGATGAAAATGGCTATATTCTTGAATATATTAATAGATGCTTTCCACAAATGGAAGAGACTAATGCCTTGCAGGATCCTATGGAAGAAGAAATTGATGAACCTGAAATCTCATTAGATGAAAAAGAGGAGGAGAGTGATGAACAAAAGGAGGAAGAATGGCTACCCATGCCTACCTTCTAATGAGAATAACTCTTTATCCCTTACATTATTTGATTGTCCTCCATGCTTACTAAAGGAGGATGAATGTTATGTTCCTGAGGATTCTTTTGAAAATGTTTATAATAAAGCTCTAGTGCTTGTAGATCATGAAGAGCATGCTTTATGTGATAGTTATATTGTTGAGTTTATTCATGAGGCTACTGAAAATTATTATGAGAGAGGAAAATATGGTTGTAGAAGTTTTCATGGTATTGAAACACCTCTCCATGTGCTGAAAGTTTTGAAGTTACTCTTGTTTTATCTTCCTATGCCTGTCACTTTGTTCTTTGTGAATTTATTTGCATACAAGATTCCTATGCAAAGGAAGTGGTTTAGACTTAAAAGTGTTTTGAATTTGCTTCTTGATGCTCTCTTTTACTTCAATTCTTATTTCTTATGTGAGCATCCTCTCAAACTGTCATGCCCGAAGATGATAATATGTCTATTATTCTTGGGAGACCTTTTCTTAAATACTACAGGAGCTATTATTAATTGTAATCAAGGGAAGGTGACCTTCAATGTTAATGACAAGGAACATACTGTCTATTTCCCCAGGAAGATTGAAGGACTTATGGTTTGAATTGAATTGAACATGTTGAGGGCATTCAAGTTGGAGAAATATATTGTCCCGTACCAAGAGAAAAATTTGAAACTATTATGATTGGGACCATTGCTATCAAGGTTGATGTAACATAATCATTAGTGGAATACAAAGTTTTGTCTCATATGAAATTGTTTTGGTAACAATACCTGATCAACCTTGTTAACAAAAGGATTTCATTGAACAAAACAATGTTTTCAGCATGATTATCTCTGCTTACTTCTATTCTATCCATTTTAGTTTTTGCTTATGCCTAACTTAAAGGCGTTAAAGAAAAGTACTTATTGGGAGATAACCCAAAAGTTTTAGATGAGTCTTGGAAGTTATTACTTTAGTAATAACCGTTCCTTATCCTTTTTATTTGCTTTTTGTGCCAAGAGTAACCTCTAATGAGAGAGAAGTAATGATTGGGAAAGTTGCTGCCCCGAAACAGATTTATGTGCTTCACCGTAAAAATTCGTGTAAAATCTCTGTACATCCTTTTGAGGCGTGAATGTTTGTGCTTCTGCCCCCTGTTGTTATCTAACTTTCGTTAGTTCAACACTTTTTGATTTGAGCAACAGAAGGTCTTCGAAAAAAATCATCTTTACCTGCTGGTCTGTTTTGACAGATTTCTGCCATTTTCTGTATTTGCTTCTTGTTGGTTCCTTTTTGAGTTCTCTCGGGGAATTGGGCTTTTTGAGGGAAATGCTTCATTAGCTAGTGTTCTAATGGAAGTTTATTGGTGTTATAACTGAACCCAAAGACTTATTATCTTGAGTGCACTAATGTTGCTAATAAAGATTGTGTGAAGTTTTGTATGAATAAAAATTTCAGGTGTATGGAAGGAATGAGTAATGAGATGAAGGATGGACTAAAGCTCAAGTTTGGGGATGCCACGCGTGTCACCCCAAGAAATTTCCAAGAAGTACAAGCGTCAAAGCTTGGGGATGCCCAAGGCATCCCCTTCTTCATCAATAAAAAATCCCAGGTTTCTTCCAAGCACTTCATTTTTATTGTTTCATGCACAGTTGTGTTGTTCTTAGAGCGTCTTCTTTTTCGTTTTTGTTTTGGTTTTTCGTTTGCTTAGTTTTCTGAATAAATTGGTTGGACCCCCTCTTTCATACATTGGTTTGCAAATAGTTTGGTTTGGTTTGGAAAAGAGTAGGAAAGTTCATGCTTATGTGGTAAAGAGAGCTTGTTTTTGACTGTGGCCTATGCTTTGTCATGCCATTCTTTATATTGTTTTGGCTTTATGCTTAGTATTCTTTGCTGTAGCATGACTTGTTATAAACAATTGAGATTGCTTAATGTGCCTTGGATGAATCATGCGTTGTTTTAGCATATTAAAGCATAGTATAGTGGTATTCTCCTTTGATGCTTTATTTGGGTTGACTTGGCACATTCTCACACCATGTTATGACTATCCCAAGTCACCATAAGCCTTTATGATCCTTTAGTTTTCAACTTGTAGTATCACTTTATGCTTTGATCAATGATATTTTGTCGCTCTGCATGATTATGGCCATTATTGCTCTCTCGTTTGTCGCTCCCATACTATTGCTAGCCTCCACTTACACTGAGTATGTTTTACTCAAGTTTCCAACTCCCTAAACCAAATATCTCCAAAGTGTCCACCATACCTACCTATTAGCATCATTTGCTACTTCCATGCATATTCATTATGCCTTGTTTTCTTCCGAATAAACTGTTTGCTTGTTATGAGAAAGTTAGTTAGTAAAGCTCTCACGAACTTGATGGCACACTTTATTTTCTTGCATTTAATAAACCTGATCCATTGCGTCCTTCTTTGTTGCATATATGCTTACACTTTATAAGTTGAAGTTAGCAGAACCATGTATCATGGAGAACGCTTTCAACATTGCATTGGTACTTAGTACCTCGTTGATATCATGTTCTTTTGCTTACTGATCCCGGTGGTGTGAAATAAAAGTGGAACCTGTAAGATCATGGAGTTTGTATGTATGTTAGAGAAACGCCTGGGCCGCTAGCCTAAGCCATGCCTAATCATGGTGGAAACTTGCAGCATAACCATAATGAGCATTCTATGAAGCATCCTCAATAAAAATCTATGCATATAGTAAATAAAAAGATCGCTGAGATGTTCATTGTATGCTTGCCTTGTCATTTGATTATGGGATAGCTCCTGTTTCATGTGCAAGGGGTACCCCGTTGGTGGTTCTCTATGATACGTATATACTTATAATGACAAGAGCTTACTCGTGACTGAAGTTGAGTAGCATGAGGATCGGTCTTCGTAAGTAAGGGGCATGAGACTTTGATTTATAACTTGTCAAGCATATCCTCTTAGTTGTGTCACTTTAACCTTAACCACTTAAAGATGCTTATGATAGGGGCAATGAGAGCTCAAAGCTAATGAGTACCATACTTTCAGCATTTGAAAGCCTTTCAAACTTTTCAAAACCTGTTCATTTCCTTGTTGAGTCTCCGCACATTCTATGATCACTTTCTTGAGAACATAGTGGCCATTCTTAGTTCTATGTGCATTGTCCCAAAACTTGTTGATTCATGCTTACCTTGATATTGCTTGTTTTAAACTATTTGTATCTAGTCACTCTTGTAAACTTTGAAGGTGTCCTATGCATTTATGTTTGCTACTCTATGAGGGACAAGCTGAATGCCACTATGCTATGTTTTCTTTATGTGAAACAAACAAACGTCTTGTAAATCATTGTTATTCATGAATCTTTTGTTTGTGCCTTTTTATGTTGCATCATAGTTTCTTTGTCTTATTGTTAGAACTTTGTCTTTCATGTTATGATTGAAGTACTATGATCCCAGCTTTGAATGTTTTACAAATGCTTTGATCAAGTTTATGATGGTGCATGTCACCTCAAAAATTATTCTTTCTTTTTATCACTTACCTACTTGAGGACGAGCAGGAGTTAAGCTTGGGGATGTTGATATATTGCAAATGTATCTATAATTTTTGATGTTCCATGCTTGGTTTTATCCACTTTCTTGTGTTTTGTCCACACTTTGGAGTACTTTTCATATGATTTCTTGGACTAACCGATTAACAAGAGCCATAGTGCCAACTGCCTGTTTTCTACTCTTTTTGGTTCTAGGAAAGTCAGAAAATGAATATTCTCGGAATTGGACGGGACAAAAGCCAAAGTGCATATTTCACCCGAAGACTCTAGGTGCCAGAATACGAGACGGAGAGGAGCCAAGGTGTGGGCCCCCCAGGCACCCCCTCGGTCTCCCTCTTCGCCTATAAGTTGCCTTCTGACCTAAAAACTCCGGGGGGTTTGACGTTTTTCCAGAAGGAGTTCTGCTCCGCCGCCACCACCAGATTCCACGAAACAGCACCAGAAACTCTGTTCTGGCACCCTGTCGGGACGGGGAATTGGAGGAGATCATCGCCATCATCATCACCATCGCTTCTCCATCGACCATACATGTTTCCCCCATCTATGAGTGAGTAATCCCCCGCTGTAGGCTATGGGGATGGTAGGGATTGGATGAGATCATTCATGTAATGGCATCAGATTGTTAGGGCATGGTGCCTAGTATCTTTTATTTGTGTTTTATGACTTTGTTGCGACTTGTTGTGCTTAATGCTTGTCACTAGGGTCCGAGTGCCATGATTTCAGATCTGAACATGTTATTGATTCATTATGATAGTATTGTTTTTGGTCTTATCTACAAGTTGTATACACACGTTATTGTCCGGAACCAATGGCCCCGAAGTGATAGAAATCAGGATAACCGGAGGGAATGGCTTTGATGTGAGGATCACATGTGTTCATG
This sequence comes from Avena eriantha, assembly GCA_910589775.1. NCBI lineage: Eukaryota > Viridiplantae > Streptophyta > Magnoliopsida > Poales > Poaceae > Avena > Avena eriantha. The sequence continues at coordinate 161,269,659 of OU342740.1, read as the reverse complement.
GAGTGTTAATGCTTTGCTCCGGTGCTCTATTAAAAGGAGCACCTTAATTGCCAGTAGTTCCCTTGAGGCCCCGCTGCAAACGGGCTGGCAGGACAAAAGATGTTGTGCAAGTTCTCATTGCGAGCACGTATGACTATATATGGAACACATGCCTAGGATTATCTAGTACTTGGATGCTTTATCTTATTTATCTGCAATTGCCCTATGTTCTGATTGCTATGCGAATTGTCTTGTCCATGCAACGCCCGTCCATCCATCCCTATGCCTACCGCACTCGAATCCTATTGGTTACTGCTATTGTTACTACTGTTTTTACTCTACTGCTGCTATTACTTTACTATTCCTACTACAAAACTGTTGCTACTGATAAACTGCTATGAGCAAGATTGTTTCCAGGTGCAGCTGAATTGCAACTCAGTTGTTAAGGCTTATAAATATTCTTTGGCTCCCCTTGTGTCGAATCAATAAATTGGGTTTCACTTCCCTCGAAAATACTGCGATACACCCCCTATACAGCTTGTTGATGTCGATGACGAGCTTTGTGTTCCCCATTATGGTGGTGGGGTTCTCCATGACGAGAGTGTGAGCGCGAAGACTCGCCATGATGACTTGAAGAACGCGTACAATATGAACTTGACGAACTTGAGCGATGTCCATGATGGTTGCCGAGATTGGCAATGACTTGGTGAAGAGCTTGGAATTGAGCATGATGCTCCGCTTGACGTTCCCGATCACGGTAGTCAAACTCTCAAAAAGTGTCCTCAAGACGGTTGTGAAGCATCTCAAATTGGGCATTGAATTATTGGCACTGTGCCCATAAGTTGTGGTACGTGGTGAAACCCTCTTGGTTGTTGAAATTTCCATCTCCGCTAGCTCTTCTTCCACTAGACATGTTGTATAACCACAAATGGAAAGAAGGGTGATACTGGTGGAATGGTATGTGCTACCTTGCCTTACCGAGTTAAAAATTGAAAAGGTTGTTCTTACTGGGAGCAAAGCAAGTAGCAATACACAAGACACACACACACAAAGGCCTATGGTGGAAGGTTAGGAAGGTGGATAGCAAATGGAACAACCAAACGAAAAGGTTATTTTCAAAAGTGGATAAAATCCAAAAGATTGAAATGCTAAAGGAAATAATCCAAAGAACTTAGAAACCTATAAGTATACACGCATGGTGGGGATTAATGTGGCAAGCACGACTATGGAAAATGAGCGACAAACAAATATGGTCCTAGCAAAGACTAATGCTTGTTGTCGTGCAAAATCAAGAAGATACCATAACACGTTTGCAAAAAGATTGAGAAGCAATAGATTTGAATGCTTGCCTTGCTCTTGCTCGCACTCTTGCTTATAAGCTTGGACTCTATTTTATATTTGTATATTTCTTTTTCTCTTGATTTTTTAGGTATGTCTTTCTTTCTATGCTATGGAGTCAACTTTTGCTATTGCCTCTGCACTATCACTTTGCAAGAGCAAGCGCGCAATGCTTCGGCAAACACAAACTGAGCTACTCTTGATAGGTTAAGTAACACACAAAGGAAGAATGAGGGTTAACAAAGGAGGTGCAAGTTATACCTTGTGTTGATGCCATACTTGCAACCATTGGTGGAGGGATGGTTCGAGTTCCATGGTGTCAATGTCGAGTGTGAAAATTTGCTGCGGAAGCTTTGTTAGATGATAGACACGCACATGAAACACAAACGGGAAGGAAAAGGTCAAAATTGTGTAAAAACTGGTTTCGGTAGGCAATTTGGCGGCACCGGTTCTAGCGCCAAAAAACGGTGGGGATTCCTGTGGTGCCAGAAATTTTGGAGGCAGATCAGGTTTGTCAGATTTTCTGCTGGTTTGAGCTCGTGATGAACTCCGAAAACTCGATTCGTCAATTCAAAGGGAACTTGGTCAAATTTGATGGGGTTCGTTGCATGGAAGACAAAAATTCCTACGATTGCAACCACCAAGATCATATCTAGGAGATACATGTAATAGTTTCAGATGGACTCACCCTTGAAGACCATAACATGGGATAACATTCTCGCAAACAAACATGGCTATTGTAGAGTGTACTCTACTATCCTCAAGGACGCGATGATAGTGCTGCATGTGTAGCACCTCTGTAGTCAGTCACACGTACGGTGTGTCGACGACTCCCAAACCATCACTCCAGCTAGCCAGCAGAAGTAGTAGATCCCCGGGAACTCCAACAGTGCTACGCCATGGTAGAGATGGTGGAGGGGAAGATCTCGAGAAGGGCTTCTCCTAACCACCTTTTCTTGTGGCAATGGGCAAGGCTAGCAAGAGGGAGAAGATGCCAACCAAAGGGCATATGAGAGGAGTGGGAAAGTGTGTGAGAGGGAGGAGGTCTCCACCTCCTTTTATAGGGGACAAGGTGGGGTGGGGGCAAGACCCTCCCTTGCCCGACGGCCAATAGGGTGCCCCCTCACCTCCTCTCATTCATGTGGGTGGACTCTCCAGTCACATAATTTCAATCTCTACTTTCTCCCATTTATTCTCCACTCAAAAACCAAATGTCTTTCCATTAAACCACTTCAATTCCCTTGTTTTAATGTTCAATTTAATGAACACTTCATTTAATGAGTACTTCATTTAGTGAACACTTCTTTTAATGAAAACATTAACATTTAGATCCCTTGCTTTGTTTCCATACCTCGAAACCATTTCAGCATATTCGACAGAATAAATTCCTGCGATGTCCATTATCTTCACTTGTGTTGCCTCTCCGCTTAATTGCGTCAACTACCCTTAAGTGTGTCTCCCTACGGGTCGCAAACTATGTGGACATGATCAAGACATTCTTCGATCAATAATCATTAGCGGGACCAGGAGATCCATAATGACTCCCACCAGTTCATGTGATGACTTAGTGATCGTGTGACCTTTTATTCGCAGTAACCAATTCCTTTTGTCTCACGATATTTTAATTGTCCGAGGTCCGATCATTTGGTATCATTCATACCTAGTTCGATCCCACTACTGACAAGTACTCTTTTCTTGTTCTCGTGATATGACATTCTTAGTGATCATTAGCACTTGCTTGCGAGCTATGTCAATGTGATATCACCGAGAGGGCCCCGAGTATATCTTTCTGTCATTAGGATGGAGAAATCCCACTCCTAATCCACGATCATATACTAACACTTTTCAAGTATCTGATGACACCTTTATGATCACCCTGTTACGGTGTGACGTTTGATGCAATCAAAATAATCTTCCAGAGTTAGTGATTGACGTGATCTCATGGTATAAGGATTAGGGTTACTTTGAATGACATTATAGTAGTGCAAACATAATGGATTGATCGTGTTACTATACTTTGGGAGTATGTTCATCATATCATTCAATCAATGGTGTGACCTTGTTATTAACAACATCCAATGCCATGATCAGGAAACCTTGATCATTTGATAATCAACAAGCTAGTGTAATGAGAGGCATCACTAGGAACCTTCTATTTGTTTATTAAACACACATGTATTAACGCTTCCTTTTTAATACAATTATAGCATGAGAATTAAACATCTATTTTACACCTAGAATAACATAATGACCATTTATTATTGCCTCTCGGGCATATTCCTTCCAGTCTCCCACTTGCACTAGAGTCAATAATCTAGTGTCACATAGTGATGAATCTAACACCCATAGCATTATGGTTTCAATCATGTTTTGCCATTGGGAGAGCTTTAGCCAACGGATCCGCATTGTTCAAATCTGTGTCTAGTTTGCAAATCTCTATATCACCACCCTGGACATACTCCCGGATGGTGATAATGGTGCTTCATATGCTTGGAATTCTTGTGAAACCTTGGTTCCTTAGCATTGACTATGTCACCATTTTTGTCACAATAGATAACTATTGGATCCAAAGAACTTGGAACCACACTTAGTTCAGAAATGAACTCCTTCATCCAAACCGCTTTCGCCACTGCTTCTGAAGCAGAGATATATTCCACCTCCATTGAAGATCTTGCCACCACAGGTTGCTTGGAACTCCTCCAACTCACCGCTACACCATTCATAATAAATACATATATGATATGACTTAGAGTCATCCAGATCGATCCCGAAGCTAGCATCGACGTAACACTTTGCGACGAGCTCTTCTTCACCTCCATAGACAAGACACATGTCTTTAGTTCTTCTTAAGTACTTAAAGACATTCTTGACTGCTTTCTAGTGTTGTACACCTGGATCAGATTAGTACCTGCTAGTCAAACTAACACCATATGCCACATCCGGTCTTGTACACAACATATCATATATAAGAGAGCCTATGGCTGAGGCATAGGGACATTGACCATCAATTCTCTATCTTGTGCTGTAGCTGAACTTTGAGTTTTACTCAAAATCGTACCTTATGCCATGGGTAAGAGACCTTTCTTATTATTATGCATTTTGTAACATCCCAAAAATTTCTTAAATTTTGAAATGTGAAAAAAAATAAAATAAATAGGATTGAATTGTTTGACTTTGTTAAAACTTTCGAATAAAAAGAAACTATTGAGGATTTGTTTAAAATTTTCTAAACCACAATAAAAAGAGCGGATTAACATGACTATCCGACTGGCTAGGAAATTCTTATGCAAATCAAAGAATGTATTGTCTTGCATTTTATTCGTGTTCATTTTGGATTTTGAAATATTGGATATTTTCCGAAAACTTTCATTTCGAAAAGGAAGGAAATAGTATGACGTTTCTAAATATATGAAACATGTTGGAAAAATATTCTAATCGGTGTTATTTCAATTTTTATTTACATTCTGAGAATTTTGTAAACAATTTCTGATTCTAAGAAACTCAACCGAGAGAATATAAAAAGACTTATTATGTAATATTCCTTTAGAGTTTCCAAGTTGTAAAATATTTCTGCAATATTAAAAACCCTAAACTCATTTTTAGAAATTTCATTTAATTTCCTGCTGATATAAATATGTGTATATTTCTTTAGCTGATAGAACAAAGCTAACAAAATCAGTCTACATATTAGAGCAGTCTTTGTTTCTTTTCTTTGACTAGGTCGCACGTGCTCGAATCGGGAGCGTTTTTTAAGGTTGCATGTAAGCCAGTATTTACTGGAGTTTACCAAAATAATTAAAATAAAAAATAAAAGAGCAAAAAAAAGAGGAGGCGTTACCTTCAGGTGAAGAGTCCACAAGCCAGCCACTACCTTGCACGTACCCCGCGAAGTCCGAATACAACTCAGTCGACTCAATCTGGCCCTCTCCCCCTGTTTTCTTTCTTTCTCTGAAACAGGGACCCACCTGTCATCTTGCTCCTCTTCCCAGGAGTTACATACATACACGAGTTCATCCAAAACATAACCAATCTCTAGAAAAATCGCCCGAATTCGTTCGAATTTCTTTACCCCTCGGCCACGAAATACTCCCCATAAATATCTCTCCCTCCTCCCGGTTCCGTTTTTCCAAAAATCGTTCGACTCCCAGGCCATACACAAGGAAACAAATCTCGCCGGAGTTAGTCTGCCTGAAGCTTCGGAATGTAGGTTGTTGTCACCAGTAGCAACGTCCAGATCTTCTCCCCTCTTATGTTATTATTCCCATACTCCACCGCCCTTTCCTTGATTATTTTCCCATCCACATGAACTTGAAACGAAGCCTATGAAGTTTGTCGGAGTTCGCTGCCATCGCCAACAACTCCACTCGACCTCGAAGACACACCCGTCGCTGCCAGGACGAACGCCTTCGCCAGAGGAACCAGAGCACATACTTGCCAGGCCCAGAGGATCACCAGGGGTACCCGTCGCCACATCCGAGACGGCCGCACACGCGTTCTTCTCCATCGCCAACGACTATCACTGCTGGTATGCAAGTAGTTAGATTATTTTTCTACCAGTTAGATTAGATAAGATCAGTTTTTAAATATAAAAACAAAAATCGAACGGTGTTTTCCTGGCCTCAGATTTGCACCGTGTTGGTCTGGTGCACCTCAACTTTAAAATTTCGTACCTTTCAGTCTACAAGTCTAAACTGGATGTTTCTTGTTGTAGTAGATTTGCACTTAAAATCTGTATAAAGTGGTATTAGAATTTATAATTAAAACTTTTAAATCTGTATGTTAAATATTTTAATTTTAACCTTGTCCCTATGACCGATCTTGTACAGTGTATATTAGATCGTTTCAGGGTGCATTCTAAATTGTTAGATCTAGATCACGTGATCATCGTTAGGCTTTTAATCGAACCTGTATTGACAAATACCGTGACACCACGTGTTCGAGCTGGAGAAGGAGCCACACCAATTAGAAGTTGAAGTCACGCCTAGTCGAAGTCGGAGCTGCTGCACTCGGACGACCGTGCCACCACGAGAAGCTTCGCCGAGAGCCGGTGGGAACGTCACAGCCGTGATGCGCCGCGCTAGTAGCTGCGTTCGTAGAATTTGGAGGAGCACCAGAAGCAGGTCGTCGTCCATGCCCGAGCTCACGTCGTCGTTATCCTCATCGCTCGCGTCTCACCGCTGGTAATGCATCACCATCTTATGTTAATCAAAATGGAATCAACCTGCCCTAGCCTGGTTCCTGACTGTCCATGTCCTATGCACATAATTCTACGTTACCAATTGTCTCAATAAGCTCCTCTCTTTCTATATTTTTCCACTGCACGTGTACTGTAGCTAACAGATCCGGTTTGGATGCACCACACTAGTTTATAGCATCAACTTTGAAATTCCGTATCTCTTGATCTAAAATTCGAAATTATATGGTCCTTGTTGCGTTGGATTTATAATTAAATTTTCTATTCACTCATACTAGTTTTTTCCAAATTTCAAAATTTCAGATCTGTTCAAATTAAATTTCGAATTTGAACATTCTTTTGACACAACCTGGTATGTAAATCCTTTTAAAGTGTTTTCTTTTGAAAATCGGTCCCTCTGACATCCCCAACTCGTTAGAACATACTAGACTCTATGCTAAACTAAAATCAAAATTAATGTTTATTTTAATATATATATATATATATATAGAAACCGGGTGCAGAATAGTTATTTTGCACCCCACATATTTTTATATTCTCACATACATAAATTTATGTTTTGTATACTAATAATTATGTTCATATTCATCAGAAACGCAAAAAAAATCGACATAAAAAAAGATTTATGAGTCATTATAGTGTAAAAAACATAAAAAATTCGCATTTTACGCCGTATTTTTTTACGTCATGTAAATATTTTTTTTAGGACATGTCTAATTTTTTTTAATGTTCTTCTTGACTTCCGGGATAAGTGAAAATTTACGTTACATAAAAATCATGTACGGTTTGAAAGATAGGGGGTGGATGAAGAATAACTATTCTACACCCTAGGTGTCAAATAGCGCCTCTCTCTCTCTCTCTCTATATATATATATATATATATATATATTAGCAGGAGATTGGGTCGAAAACTCATCGAGTGGGCCTGCAGGACGGCGACTGGAATACGACTAAGGAGAAGGCCTGGCAATTGGAGACTGGAGGCCCAGGAGCGTACTCGAAGCCTAGTCGGATTAGGTCAAAGCCTCTGAATCCATATCTTGTTAGGTTATAAACTGTAAACCGTAGCAAGGTGCCTCCTATATAAGCCTTCCTAGGGTACTCTGAGGACTTACGTTCCACCATACACCCCTTCAAGCGACTCGCTGCGTAGACGCTGGGCTCGCTGCCCTTGTAACTCGCTCTCCATCAATCTAATCTAGCAGGAGTAGGTCTTTACCCTCTAGGGGGCCGAACCTGGGTAAATCCATGTGCATCTGCCACAATCTCGCACCGCAGATGGCCGCCAGCTCTCGCCCCCGATTCTATCAATCGCTGCCTTTGGCGGCGACTGTCGTGGCCATTTCCACGACAGTGGCACCCACCATGGGGCCTAGCCAGACTGGCCTGAGTTCTGCGGCGAGACCCTACTCGCCGATCAATCGGCCGATCGCCACCGGCCGCATTATCGCCATCGGTGGTATCTTATAGATCCTGCCCAGCAGCTACATCTCGACGTCGTGCCCGATCACCCACAGCGCGATAATGCCGGTCGGCACCATCAACCTGTTCGACGGCTTCACCGGCGCAGTCGACCCAGCGGCGAACGTGATCGTCGGCGGGTCACCACCGCGCCGCGATCTGCTCTCGGAGGAGTAGGTTCGCTCCATCAGGAGCCTCGTCACCGAGTACAACTCGGCCGCCAGGAATGCGGGCTAGACCAACACCACCATGGACGACGCAGCCCTCCACGACGACGCCGACTCCGCGAACTCTGCCTCGGTCGAAGGATCTATCACCGCAGCATCACGGGAGGACTCCATCACGCAGGTCTCCAACCCTGAGGACTTCGAGGACTCCTCCATCCTTGGAATCTTTGATTCCGACTCCGGCTCGGAGTCCCCCGAGGACTTCCGCGCCAGATCCAATCGCTTCAACGCGATCTACAAGGCGGGCAACACGGTCGCCCTGCTAGATCCGTTCTCCATGCCGATCCTACTGACCGCCATGGCCACGGAGATGGAGGAAGCCCGCCTGCGACTGGAGGAGGCACAACGCAAGGAGCTAGCCGAGCGCGAGATATTCCGCCTCGAGCAGGAAACGGCGTGGGAGCTATCTCTCTACCACCAGCACCGCATCAGGACCCGCCTGAACTCCAACTTCTAGGGCCGCGTCCTAAACTTCAACGACGAGAGCGACCCTGCACGTGCGGCTGAGCGCGAGTACTGCGAGAATGCGCCACCAGGTGGCAGCAACCGACCACCACCCAGTGCACCGGCGACTGGGGCCCCACCACCACCCATTGGTCGCGCGCCCCCGCCGGACCAGCCACGAATCATAATCTCGCCACAGGCCCGCGACGCCAACAGACTCCCACTATACTCCACGCCGATGGACAATGTCGTCGCGGCCGACACTGCGGTCGCCAACCTCGACGTACAGGGAGAAGGCGCGTTGCACCAGTACGCCAAGGCCCTACTCGCCAGGGCCGTCGAGCAGCAAGCCGCGGGAGTCGACCCACGGGGGCAGATGTATTCCCGCTCTTCGGCAAGCAGGGAGTCCTCAAGCGGCCACCCAACCGTCGCTAACGCTGTTACCTACCCACCACCACAGCCTCTAGCGCACCAGCCACGGGCCGCCAATGCCGCGCTCTCCACCAACGAGCCGCGACCGATGAACAACACGGTCGCCGCCAATAGGCAACCCATCGATGCCCGAACGCACAACATTAACAACCAGGCTTGGCGGGCGCGCCAGCCCAACGACTTGAGGCACACCCTCAACAACCGCGGCGACCCCGAACCCAGGGGCTCGCTCAGCCGAGTCGGTACTCAATGCTCCGGACCTATGATCCGAGGCGAGAAGTACCCCGCAAACTTCAAGGCGCCCAAGGAGATCGAAAAGTACGACCCAACGTATGTTCCAGCGGTGTGGCTGGACACATACCTCATGGCGATGGGAATCGCCAGCCACACCGACCTGCTAGCCGTTCACTACCTCCCCCTGATGATGGAGGGTGCGCCCGACAATGGATCAACACCCTCCCTGCCGACAGCATCGACTCGTGGGAGGAGATACGGGACGCCTTCGTCAGGAACTTTGAGGTCTCCTACACCCGCGCCACCACCATCGAGGACCTAGAATGATGCATTCAGGGACAACGCGATTGGACCCACCACTGGATCCAAAGGTGGCAGGAACTATGGATTAATGCCTCCGGCATCTAACCGGACACAGCGATACACTGCTTCAAGAACGCGTGCCGATAGGAGCCCCTGGTCGGTAAGATCAAGAGGGTCTACCGGACGCTCGACAACATCCCCGACCTCCTTGTGGCGCCCCGCAAAAACCACTACTAGAAAATCGCTGTGTTTTTGTGCATTGCATCATCATGACCGCTTGCTCATGTCATCATGCCACATTGCATTTGAGCATCGTCATGGCAGCATGCATATTTTTTGACTAAAACTATTTTCGAAAAGCCTACCTTTGTTTTCTAAATGCCCCTTCTTTATTTCAAATCAAAACTCCGGTCTTTTCCGGGTCTTATATTTGTCTAAAAACTATTTGCAAAAGCCTTGTTAAAAATAAAAGAAGTCAGTAAAAATATTTTCTAGGGGAGGCCGCAAGCCGCCAGGCCCAAAGCCCAGCAGCTAGCAGCCTACAACCCCAACCGAGCCACCCCAAAACCCTAATCCCCATCTAGTCCTAAACTTAACCCTAAGACCAACCACCACCCAACCAACCCAGTCCCCGCCGCCACTCCCTAGGCAGCCCGCGCGCGCAACACGCTGCAACGCGTGGCACCCCGCCCCACCTACCCGGTACACCGTACCCAACATGCTGCACGCGACCGACAACCGCACCGCGGCCAATGCGTCCCGCCGCACCACATCCCGCGCGAGCTAGCCTCGACCACCTCGGATCCTCCGCCCGCTCGCGACAAAGCTGTCCACGTCGCTCGCGACGCGCCTCTCTCCCCGCGTCGCTCGCACATCCCCACCACGTTGCGTCCTGGCCCCACCTCACGATTCCCGGTCGCCCTCTTCCCCTACCTTGTGCTCAACCACACGAGGCCGCCGCTCTCGCTGTCTAGCTCTCCACCGGCTCCGGCCTCCCTGCCCCGGCCACGCCCCATCGCCGTCCCGTCGCCGCGCGTGGTCCTCCGTCCCTGACGCCAAGCACCGCGCCCCGCTCTGCCTCGGCCGCAAGCCCCTCCGCTGGCCTTGTACTCGCCACCGCGAGTCCCCGTTCTGCCCCGCGCGTCCTCGACCCTCTTCCGCCCGGCCTTATCCCGCGCCGCCGCGGTAGGCCCAGGTCCCGAGCCCGGCCGCCCTTCCTCGCCTCTGTGCTACCCCGTCACCAGACCTGTTGCCATCCTCCCCGTTCCGGTCGTCGCCGGCCCCTGGCCTTCTCTGAGTCACCGTCAGCGAGCCTCCCGCCGCCTCCAGCCATCTCCTCACCTCCTTGCCTCTGATCGTTCCTAGGGGCGCTCGCCGCTGTTGCTGACGTTCCCCGCCTCTCCTTCTTGTATGGCTCCCATCCCGTAGGCCCCTGTGTCGGCTGCCTCTCTCGAGTTCGCCGTGAGGCTCTGCTCTGACACGACCTCACCGGCCTCCCCTATTGTTGAGCAGGCAATCCCTGTGCCTTCCTATCCCTAGTGTCTATGGGCCACCGAAAAAGCTCGTCACCCTCCCACTGCTTATGTGTTCGAGGTAATGCCCAAAAAGGACCAGTCCTCCTTGCAGCGTTCATGTATTAGTGTTCGGCTTGTTGTAGCTGTTGGTCAATGTGTAGATGGCTTATGCAGATGTACGCGCTCAAGCCTGCCTTGATCTTGTCCGTGGTGAGTTGAGGTGGTTTCGTTGAAGGTGATCTGACCATGGTACAACATGATTGCAGGCGAGGTTTCATCGTGTACCGGGTGTTGCCTCTGATAAGATACCTGTTGTTGTTGTTGCTAACCCCGCCAAGTTCTACATCATTGGCCGAGATGGGACATCTACATGGACATCAAGTTCTCCTTCCTGAGTTGAATGAACCATCCCAACACCGTAGCCAAGTGCACTGTCAACAACTGAGGCCAAACAGCAAGTTCTCCTTCTCGGACGACGAGACCCCGGACACCAAGTTCTCCGTCCTCGGATCCTGAAGCCCGATCCCGGAGTCCGACCGCGAAGACCGATCCCGCCAGAACCGAATCCCACCGACCCCCGGTGAACACCAAGTTCGCCGAATCCTAATGTGATCCCCTAACCAAGACCCCTATTTTTATAAATGCCATCTATATGAATTGTTGCATATCAATTGAACATGCCTGCATACATATTTTGTGGGTCCGGGTTGTATTGTAGATTCATCTAATAATTAAATATGGAGTCCATCTGCGGGATATCTTTGTCTTATTCCGGACTCCATTTAAATGGTGTAGCGAACCGATGCCATGTGTTGCCTTGTTAATACAACATTTAAATTGCGGGGTAGTTAGATAACTTGAACCGTGTAATTAATAGTCGGGACCCCGGCTCCGCTTAATACAACCTAATTGCACCGCATCTGCATCATATCATAATCATGCCGGATCTTTCGCCGTAGTACAAGATAGTGCATCCGGTGTTTGTTCTAGTGTTTGCTTCTTCGCGGATTAGTTGATGCGAGTATCGACAAGTTCTCCGGTTATGACTCTTCGGCAGTGTTTCCCAGGCGAGCGTTCTCCCCCTTTCTACCTATTTTGCATTTATAGTCTTTATTTCCTCCTGTTGATCTATTACTATCTGTGTTGCGATGCTTTAGTTTCCGTGCACCAGTTATATCCCGAGCAGCCTCTATATTGACATGGACACCTCCTAATACCTGTTGTTTGGTAGATAGCTGGCCTTGCGAGTCGTAGTTGCTTGCTCAGGTGCGATCTTGTGTTGTCGAGAACCACCGTTGTTGGATTGATGGCAGATGTTTCTTGGTGGAGATGATCATGACTTTAAATACAACCATTAAAATGCTAGATATAACTAATGCAGAGGCATCGGTGGGCAATAGATGTTATTTGGTTCTTCCACGCTCACTTGTGTCCCGTAGGACCCCGAGTACTTGATACATGTTCCTTGATTTTTCGCACTATCCACATCTGGGAGGCCTTATGGACCCCCCTGAGCCAGAGCTTGATTCATTTCTATTTCTTGGGGCCACAATTAGTTTGGGGTTTTGTTACTATCCTATACTTATGCCATGCTTTACTGTTTTATTTAAGATTGTGCGTGGAGCACCTGTACTGTTTTGGATGCGGAGTGTTTTCGAGGTATCGACAAGTGCAGTCACACTTTCGGGTTCCCAGTCGTTTACAGCCATTGACGCAAACCTTGAGTCCATCTCGGAGTCAGCTAGCTTTGTTTCGGGTAGCTTAATGGGGTGGCCCCCTGAAATATTTCTGAATCCTGTGATCGCTTTGTCGTGAATGCCTCGTTGGGTTTTGAGTTGGTTTTTCCAAGGTTGATCGAGTGTGTGTTGCTATTTGTGCACCCCTGCAAGGTAAAACTTTCTGAAAGTCGTGTCCGTGGTTATGGACGACTTGGAGCACAGTATCTCGATCATAGACAAGCATAACTAAAGTAGTGCTATAAATTTGACTTAATATGTGACTAGTAATCAGATGCAACTATAACGGAATGGATATTAAAAATGCCAACAACTGGTGGATCTGGGTTGTTTCGTGACATGTTGTACCTGCCTAGTAAGTATTGCAACTCCAATGGAATGTGATAAAAGTGCCAACAATTGCTGGGTTTTGGGATTCCTCAGGACAATTTTATCTGACTAGTAAATGTTCCAACTACCACGGAATGGTGATTAAAACTGCCCACTACTTATGCCATCAGGATGACTCATGCTATCTATATCTGATTAGTAATTGCTGCAACTATAACAGAATGAGTAAAATTGCCAACTATGTGAGTTCCTTGGTCCGACTTCCTCGTTTGGTCTCGAGGGGGAAATACCAGGATAGGTTTGTTTGGTGTTAGCTTCAGGCTGGATCCGAATAGGTCTTTCTTGCCCCTCTCTGATAACCACCAGTTGTACCGAGTCTCTATAGGTTGTTTAGTGCTGCTGCGTGCCGCTTCAGTCCACCATACCTATGTAGGCGAGAGCCGCCGAATTCTAGCCCCGCCGTGTACTGGCCTCAGTACTGACGCTCCTCTTTTTCCTTTGCCCTTTGTCGGCACCCCTTTTGTTTTAGCAGGTTTGAGATCGCCGTTGTTAGCAAGGTTACCCTTCCGGCTTGGCCTAGGCAGGGTTATGGACGCCATTGGTTATTCTTCAGGGCTCTTAGCCCCATTTGCATATTGTCCGTAGTCGGACGCTCTATCGTTTCCAAGGTGATTTGGATCTTTGTATAATATATCCGTATTCTTGACTCACGGAGTCGTTGTTGTATTTATCTATTCTGTGGGTCCCATCGAGGACTGTTGTGTAATGGTATTATTTTGTTTTCCACCCGCACGAAAGTGCCTGGTGGGCGTCCTTGAATCGTTTCTATGCGGGTTTGGCGGAAAGGGCTAAAACTTGCATAGGGCCGATTCAAGGGTGCTATAGAGTGGTATCAGAGTCCAGCAGTTGCGATACCCCACAAGTCCAGCCTGTAGGATAACCTAGCTAACGGCCGATGTAGAGTGTCAAAACTATTTTGCAAAATCGGTTGGATAGATCTGATTAGGTCTGTTTTACTCCTTACCCCTCTGCTGTTCTCCTCTTACCTCCGCGTGTTTGAATCTACTCTCTTATCTTTTCTTCGAGTCCAGGAATTCTCGTGGTTGGGTTTTCCGTCGTACCTTCAGTGTTTCGCTTCCTCCTTTGGTAACGGTGTTTCTACCTCCGGATTTCATGCTATCTGAGTGATCTTTTATCGGTGGTACCATTCTTTGTTCCTTGTTTGTGCCTTCCGGTGTTCTCCGACGCGACGACATCATCTACGCCAGATCCGATGCAGAGTCTGCTTCCCTTCTGTGTTTCCGAATCTCGTTTGTCGAGATCTTTAGTCTGTTTTCGAGAGTTGATTGCATAATTCAACTATTCATGTCCAGAGTAATGTTTTGAGTGCGGGATGGAGTCATGACCATACCACTACTCTTATCATTCGCTTTGTACAATGAATTGGAGGATCAAGGCAATTTTCACTCCTTCCACGGAAGTTAAAGGTGGCCTTATCCTTGAGACCTTTAACTTCGTCTTTGTTTCTCCAGAATGTTCTCTCAACGAACGCGAGCAACAACCCCTTGTTGGTGGTGTCGCCGATTCAAGACGAAGAAGGAACCTTTGTTAGTGGTGTCGCGAGGATCTACGCGAAGTGAGAAGATTCAGATCGCCGATCTTCTTCCCGGTACCATGTGGCGGATCTCGAGGGCGAGATCCATTGTTAGTGGTGTCAAATTGTGGCGCCCCGCAAAAACCACTACTAGAAAATCGCTGTGTTTTTGTGCATTGCATCATCATGACCGCTTGCTCATGTCATCATGCCACATTGCATTTGAGCATCGTCATGGCAGCATGCATATTTTTTGACTAAAACTATTTTCGAAAAGCCTACCTTTGTTTTCTAAATGCCCCGTCTTTATTTCAAATCAAAACTCCGGTCTTTTCCGGGTCTTATATTTGTCTAAAAACTATTTGCAAAAGCCTTGTTAAAAATAAAAGAAGTCAGTAAAAATATTTTCTAGGGGAGGCCGCAAGCCGCCAGGCCCAAAGCCCAGCAGCTAGCAGCCTACAACCCCAACCGAGCCACCCCAAAACCCTAATCCCCATCTAGTACTAAACTTAACCCTAAGACCAACCACCACCCAACCAACCCAGTCCCCGCCGCCACTCCCTAGGCAGCCCGCACGCGTAACACGCTGCAACGCGTGGCACCCCGCCCCACCTACCCGGTACACCGTACCCAACATGCTGCACGCGACCGACAACCGCACCGCGGCCAACGCGTCCCGCCGCACCACATCCCGCGCGAGCTAGCCTCGACCACCTCGGATCCTCCGCCCGCTCGCGACAAAGCTGTCCACGTCGCTCGCGACACGCCTCTCTCCGTGCGTCGCTCGCACATCCCCACCACGTTGCGTCCCGGCCCAACCTCGCGATTCCCGGTCGCCCTCTTACCCTACCTTGTGCTCAACCACACGAGGCCGTCGCTCTCACTGTCTAGCTCTCCGCCGGCTCCAGCCTCCCTGCCCCGGCCACGCCCCATCGCCGTCCCGTCGCTGCGTGTGGTCCTCCGTCCCTGACGCCAAGCACCACGCCCCGCTCTGCCTCTGCCGCAAGCCCCGCCATCGGCCTTGTACTTGCCACCGCGAGTCCCCGTTTTGCCCCACGCATCCTCGACCCTCTTTCGCCCGGCCTTATCCCGCGCCGCCGTGGTAGGCCCAGGTCCCGAGCCCGGCCGCCCTTCCTCGCCTCTGTGCCACCCCGTCGCCAGACCTGTTGCCATCCTCCCCGTTCTGGTCGTCGCCGGCCCCTGGCCTTCTCTAAGTCACCATCAGCGAGCCTCCTGCCGCCTCCAGCCATCTCCTCACCTCCTTGCCTCCGACCGTTCCTAGGGCCGCTCGCCGCTGCTGCTGACGTGCCCCGCCTCTCTTTCCTGTATGGGTCCCATCCCCGTCGGCCCCTGTGTCGGCTGCCTCTCTCGAGCTCGCCGTGAGGCTCTGCTCTGAGACGACCTCACCGGCCTCCCCTATTGTTGAGCAGGCAATCCCTGCGCATTCCTATCCCTGGTGTCTATGGGCCACCGAAAAAACTCGTCACCCTCCCACTGCTTATGTGTTCGAGGTAATGCACGAAAAGGACTAGTCCTCGTTGCAGCGTTCATGTATTAGTGTTCGGCTTGTTGTAGCTGTTGGTCAACGTGTAGACGGCTTATGAAGATGTACGCGCTCAAGCCTTCCTTGATCTTGTCCGTGGTGAGTTGAGGTGGTTTCGTTGAAGGTGATCTGACCATGGTACAACGTGATTGCAGGCGAGGTTTCATCATGTACCGGGTGTTGCCTCTGATAAGATACCTGCTGTTGTTGTTGCTAACCCCTCCAAGTTCTACATCGTTGACCGATGTGGAACATCAAGTAATCCTACATGGACATCAAGTTCTCCTTCCTGAGTTGAATGAACCATCCCGACACCGTAGCCAAGTGCACTATCAACAACCGAGGCCAAACACCAAGTTCTCCTTCTCGGACGCCGAGACCCCGGACACCAAGTTCTCCGTCCTCAGATCCTGAAGCCTGATCCCGGAGTCCGACCCCGAAGACCAATCCCGCCGGAACCGAATCCCACCGACCCACGGTGAACACCAAGTTCGCCGAACCCTAATGTGATCCCCTAACCAAGACCCCTATTTTTATAAATGCCATCTATATGAATTGTTGCATATCAATTGAACATGCCTGCATACATATTTTGTGGGTCCGGGTTGTATTGTCGATTCATCTAATAATTAAATATGGAGTCCATCTGCGGGATATCTTTGTCTTATTTCGGACTCCATTTAAATGGTGTTGCCAACCGATGCCATGTGTTGCCTTTTTAATACAACATTTAAATTGCAGGGTAGTTAGATAACTTGAACCGTGTAATTAATAGTCGGGACCCCGGTTCTGCTTAATACCGCCTAATTGCACCGCATCTGCATCATATCATAATCATGCCGGATCTTTTGCCGTAGTACTAAATAGTGCATCCGGTGTTTGTTCTAGTGTTTGCTTCTTCGCGGATTAGGCCGATGAGTTGATGCGAGTATCGACAAGTTCTCCGGTTATGACTCTTCGGCAGTGTTTCCCAGGCGAGCGTTCTCCCCCTTTCTACCTATTTTGCATTTATAGTCTTTATTTCCTCATGTTGATCTATTACTATCCGTGTTGCGATGCTTTAGTTTCCGTGCACCAGTTATATCCCGAGCAGCCTCTATATTGCCATGGACACCTCCTAATACCTGTTGTTTGGTAGATAGCTGGCCTTGCGAGTCGTAGTTGCTTGCTCAGGTGCGATCTTGTGTTGTCGAGAACCACCGTTGTTGGATTGCTGGCAGATGTTTCTTGGTGGAGATGATCATGACTTTAAATACAACCATTAAAATGCTAGATATAACTAATGCAGAGGCATCGGTGGGCAATAGATGTTATTTGGTTCTTCCATGCTCACTTGTGTCCCGTAGGACCCCGAGTACTTGATACTTGTTCCTTGATTTTTCGCACTATCCACATCTGGGAGGCCTTATGGACCCCCCCTAAGCCAGAGCTTGATTCATTTCTATTTCTTGGGGCCACATTAGTTTGGGGTTTTGATACTATCCTGTACTTATGCCATGCTTTACTGTTTTATTTAAGATTATGCGTGGAGCACCTGTACTGTTTTGGATGCGGAGTGTTTTCGCGGTATCGACAAGCCCAGTCACACTTTCAGGTTCCCAGTCGTTTACAGCCATTGACGCAAACCTTGAGTCCGTCTCGGAGTCAGCTAGCTTCGTTGCGGGTAGCTTAATGGGGTGGCCCTCTGAAATATTTTTGAATCCTATGATCGCTTTGTCGTGAATGCCTCGTTGGGTTTTGAGTTGGTTTCGCCTAGGTTGATGGAGTGTGTGCTGCTATTTGTGCACCCTTGTAGGGTAAAACTTTCTGAAAGCCGTGTCCGCGTTTATGGACGACTTGGAGCACAGTATCTCGATCATAGACAAGCATAACTAAAGTAGTGCTATAAATTTGACTTAATATGTGACTAGTAATCAGATGCAACAATAACAGAATGGATATTAAAAATGGCAACAACTGGTCGATCTAGGTTGTTTCGGGACATGTTGTACCTGCCTAGTAAGTATTGCAACTCCAATGTAATGTGATAAAAGTGCCAACAATTGCTGGGTTTTGGGATTCCTCAGGACAATTATATCTGACTAGTAAATGTTCCAACTACCACAGAATGGTGATTAAATCTGCCCACTACTTAGGCCATCAGGATGACTCATGCTATCTATATCTGATTAGTAATTGCTGCAACTATAACAGAATGAGTAAAATTGCCAACTGTGTGAGTTCCTTGGTCCGACTTCCTCGTTTGGTCTCGAGGGGGAAATACCAGGATAGGTTTGTTTGGTGTTAGCTTCAGGTTGGATCCGAATAGGTCTTTCTTGCCCCTCTCTGATAACCACCAGTTGTACCGAGTCTCTATAGGTTGTTTAGTGCTGCTGCGCTGCCGCTTCAGTCCACCATACCTATGTAGGCGAGAGCCGCCGAATTCTAGCCCCGCCGTGTACTGGCCTCAGTACTGACGCTCCTCTTTTTCCTTTGTCCTTTGTCGGCACCCCTTTTGTTTTAGCAGGTTTGAGATCTCCGTCGTTAGCAGGGTTACCCTTCCGGCTTGGCCTGGGCAGGGTTATGGACGCCATTGGTTATTCTTCAGGGCTCTTAGCCCCATTTGCATCTTGTCCGTAGTCAGACGCTCTATCGTTTCCAAGGTGATTTGGATCTTTGTATAATATATCTGTATTCTTGACTCACAGAGTCGTTGTTTTATTTATCTGTTCTATGGGTCCCATCGAGGACTGTTGTGTAATGGTATTACTTCGTTTTCCACCCGCACGAAAGTGCCTGGTGGGCGTCCTTGAATCGTTTCTATGCGGGTTTGGCGGAAAGGGCTAAAACTTGCATAGGGCCGATTCGAGGGTGCTACACTCCTCAAGATCGCCAAGCGCTACGCGGAAGAGGACCCCAACCAGGACTCCGACGACGAGTCGGGAGGAAGACAACGCGTCAGCACCCACGACAGCGGGCGACATGCGCTACAGCAACACTCGCATAACCGACAAGCACTGTAGTGATGGGCGAGTCGACTTCGTCGCCAATGCCGGCTACAGCCAACGCGACCCGAAGAGCTTTCGCCGCGACGGAGGAAACTACTGAAATAGCGAAAACTACCGTGCCAACAATGCGGCGAGGCCGAAACTCGACCCCGCCGCCCTGCTCAACCAACCCTGCGTCTACCACAGCAGGGAGGGAAAGCCCGCCACCCACACTACCGCCGACTACCACTCTCTCAAGGAGATCAAAAAAGCAAGGCCGGCATGGAACGACCCCAACAACAACCCGCCAAGGGACAATGGCAATGCCGGCGAGTTCGGACACGCCACCAGCTCGCTACACACCTTCACTGGCTCGACACCAAACGCGAGAAGAAGGTGCTCGCCCACAGTTGACATCCCTCGCTTCCTCAACTAGTCTGAGCAAAGCATCACCTAGAGTCGCCAGGATCACGCCCCCATGATCGAATACCCTGGGCGAGTCGCCCTGCTGGTCAGGCCCAAAGTGGCTGACTACTGGCTGCCCAAGACACTGATGGACAGCGGAAGCACCATCAACATCATGTACCTAGACACGTTAAAGAGGCTCCAGCTCCCAGAATCAGCAATCGAGCCGACCCTGACAACCTTCCACGACATTGTCCCCGGTCAGAAGGCATATGCGATTGGAAAAGTGATGCTGCCAATCACCTTCGGCACACCAGCAAACTACCGCACCGAGCGGATCATGTTCGAGATGGTGAACTTCCACAACCCCTACCACTGCGTCCTAGGGCGCCAAACATTCGCCAAATTCATGGCGACCCCCCACTACGCCTACAACATGATGAAGCTTCCAGGGCCAAGCAACATCATCACCATCCACGGCGACCCTGATATGGCCGTGGAATGCGAAGACAAAGGTGCCGAGCTCGCTGACGCCGTCATCGCCGCAGAAACTGGCCACGTGGAGGACCTCGCGAAATATGCGGGTAACATCAACAAGGACGACCCCACCATCTTGAAAAAGCCAACCGCCACGAGCTCGATGTTCGAGGCGACCATGCACACCCGCACCATCGAGCTCATCCCAGGTGACTCCAGCCAGACGATCATCATTAGGGCGCACATGAGCCCCTCATAGGAAAGCGCGCTCATCGGGTTCCTCCGTGAGACTCGCGACATCTTCGCATGGAAGCCATCCGACATGCCCGGTGTCCCGAGAGAACTCGCTAAGCACAAACTCAATGCCGACCCCGAAGTGCGACCAGTAAAGCAGTCGCTGTGGCCCTTTAATGAAGAGCGGCGCTAAGCAATCACGGAAGAAGTACAACTCTTGCTAGCCACAGGCTTCATTCGGCCCATCAAGTACTCCAAGTGGCTGGCAAACCCAGGCCTGGTCCTGAAAAAGAAAAATACCTGGAGAATGTGTATCGACTACACAAACCTCAACATGACCTGCCCAAAGGAGGAATTCGTCCTAACGTGCATCGACCAGATCATCGATTCGACCGCGGGATCGGAGTCGCTGTGCTTCCTCGACGCGTATTCTGGCTACAACCAGATCAAAATGGCGGTCGACGATGAGGAGAATACGGCATTCATCACGCCATTCGACGCCTTCTGCTACATGACCATGACGTTCAGCCTCAAGAACACTGGCGCAACCTACTAGAGGTGCATGCAGGAGTGCCTCGCGAGCCAAATTGGCCGCAATATACATGTTTACATCGACGACGTGGTGGTAAAATCCACCCGCCAGGACGACCTGCTCGCCGACCTGGCCGAAACCTTCGCAAACCTGCGGAGGTACAACACCAAGCTCAACCTAGGAAAATGCACCTTCGGCGTCCCAACCGGACAGCTCCTGGGATACGTGGTATCCAAGCGAGGCATCGAAGCCAACCCTACCAAGACCAACACCATCGCGTGACTCGGGAAACCTGAGTGCCTGCGTGATATCCAGAAGTTGGTCCGGCGAGTCGCGACTCTCAGTCGCTTCATTCCTTGGCTCGGTGAGAAGGCAATGCCCCTCTACCTCCTGATGCACAAGAACCTCACATTCCAATGGGACGCGGAGGCGGACAACACACTCAAAGCGCTCAAAGAAGTGCTACTCGCGGCTCCACTCCTCGCCGCCCCAATCGACAAAGAGCCAATGCTCGTTTATGTGGTGGTCTCCACTCGAGTCGTCAGCGCCATGATGGTCGTCGAATGGCCAGAGGAGGACAAGGAGTGCCCCGTGCAGCACCCTGTCTACTACATCAGTGATGTCCTGGCGGACTCAAGACAGCAATACCCGCAGTACCAGAAACTGGTATACGCGGTATTCCGAGCTCAAAGGCGACTCCCCCAGTACTTCCAGGTGCACCCAATCACGGTGTCTCCTCCGTGCCACTACAGGACATAATACACAACCGCGAGGCAACTAGGCGAGTTGCCAAGTGGCCCGTCGAAATCGGCGTCCACAACATCAAGTACGAGCCCCGCAAAGCGATCAAGTCGCAAGCCCTGGCTGATTTCCTCGCAGACTGGGACGAAGCACAGCAGCCGGAGAAGCTCCCATACCTCCACTACTAGTCGCTCCACTTCGAAGGATCCAAGAATGCCGATGGCGCTGGTGCCGGGGTCATACTGACCTCCCCCAAGGGAGACAAACCCCGCTACGTGCTCCACCTCAACTTCAAGCCCTGCACCAATAACATGGCAGAGTACGAGGCTCTCCTTCACGGCATGTGGGCCACCAAGGAGATGAACATCAACCACCTACAGTGCTAAGGTGACTCCGACCTAGTCGCCGGCCAAGTCGCCGGGACCTGCGACGCCGTCTCCCCAACAATGATAGCATACCGCTAAGCGGTAGACCAGCTGGGAGGATAATTCGATGGTTACTCAGTCGAGTGGATCGACAGACGCAAGAACGAGGAGGCAGACGCCCTCTCCCATGTCGGGTCAGCTCGGCAAATGCCACCCACAAAAGTCTTCCTCGACATCATCCACAAGCCTTCAGTCTCCCCCCTCCCGAAGGAGATCGATGTTGGGATACCACTACAACCCGATCCGGCCCTAGTCGCCCTGATCGCGGAGCCCAGCGACTGGACGGCACCATATGTCACCTTCCTCGAGCACAAGATGCTCCCAAGCAACGAGACGGAAGCGCGAATGATCGTGCGCCGATGCAAGTCCTTCATCATCATCAACGGCGAGCTCCACAAAAGCAGCATGACCGGCGTGTTCCAGCGCTACGTAGAACCAGAAAAAGGACGCAAAATCCTCCAGGACATCCATGCCGGCAACTGCGGCCATCACGCCGGCGCCAAGATGCTAGTTGCCAAGGCCATGCGGCACAGATTCTACTGGCTCACCGCACATGCCGAGCCACTGACATCGTCCAACAATGCGTTGGGTGCCAGAAGCATGCCAACCAGACGCACCTCCCTGGTTCGGCACTCAAGACTATCCCCATCACCTGGCCATTCGCTATGGGGCATGGATATGGTCGGCCCGTTCAAGAAGGCCCCATCCGGCTTCACCCACCTCCTGGTCGCGGTCGACAAGTTCACCAAATGGGTCGAAGCCAAGCCGATCAAAAAGTGTGACGGCAAGACAGCCACCAAGTTCCTTCATGAGCTCATCTACCGGTACGGCTACCCGTACAACATCATCACGGACAACGGCACCAACTTCGCCAAGGGCGCCATGGCAGAATTCTGCAAAGAGCATAGCATACGACTCGACCTCGCCTCAGTCGCCCACCCAGAGTCGAACGGACAAGCAGAACACGCCAATTAGAGCGTCCTACATGGGCTCAAGCCACGACTCCAAGTGCCCCTCGAGCGAACCCCAGGATGCTGGGTCAAGAAGATCCTCTCCGTAATATGGGGGATCCGCACCTCCATCAACCGCTCCACGGGGTTCACGCCCTTCTTTATGGTATACGGCGCTGAATCCGTCTTGCCAACCGACCTGGAGCACGGCTCACCTAGAGTCACCAACTACACTGAGGCGACAAACGAGATCGCCCACCAAGACAGCATCGACCAGCTCGACGAGGCACGCGACATGGCTCGCTCCCGCACCGCCATCTACCAGCAGGGACTCCGCCGCTACCACAGCCACCGAGTCCGGACCCACACCTTCCAGGAGGGCAACTTGGTCCTACGATTGGCCCAAGAAAAGAAGGGCATGCACAAACTCTCCCCCATGGGAGGGGCCATTCACCATAGGGCGCGTCCTCGGTAACGACGCCTACTACCTCATCGACATACGGGACAACGGTCAGCTCGAGGTCGGGAGGCCATGGAATGTAAAACTCCTCCGAAAATTCTATACATAGAACTCAAAATTGTACTCGGCTGGTATATAATGAAATTCATTCGGATCGCACAAATTGTGCCTACTCGCCATACTCGTGTGCCACTCGCACTCGTAGATTCAGCAATATGCTACCTACAGAAGTGAACCCTTGGTCGAGCGACCGGCACGGCTAAGTAGTGCGATCCAATGGCACCGAAAATACTCGGGCTTTGTGTTGTCCATGAAAACGCCAACCCGGAGCCACCATCAGAGTCACCCTGCTCGACTGGCCCACCGGGCCAAGACGACCGGCAAACGCTTCTCACAGCGACCTTTCCTCCCCATCCTTGCGCAAAGCGACTCGAATGGTTAAGTACCACACACGAGGACTTCGCAAAAAGAAACCCTCACGCGGCTCGGGAACACACCAAGTAAGAGAGCTGCCTTGGACTCGCCATGCGACTGGCTCTCCGACCTAGGGGAAGAGACGCGTTACAAGCAATGCACCAATACCCTACAATAGGCACACGCCCAAAACAGCTAAGCACCACGCTCGGGGACTCGCATAAAATAACTCTACTCGCACTCAGGGGCTCGCCCCTTCGGAGTCGCGATGGACAACCAACATGAAAATCCAAAGCAACCTCATATGCACACAAACGAGTTATACCCCTCTAAAGGGCGGACGCGCTCAGGGACTCACTCAAACAAAAGTTAAACACACCACATAATTAACCTTGCATTGCGAGTCGATTGACTCCTCTTACTTCCATACACAAATATTGTTCACATCACAAAAGTCGCCACTTGGCATATCTTAAAAATTGCCCCAGGGCAGCTATCTATTTTGCAGGCCCCGATGAAGAAGCGCTGCCACCACCCTTGACACGGACAAATGGTTGCCATGGGTTCGTTGGGTAGGTCGACAACGACTTCGACAGCGCCGACCAGAAGGGCTGCTCCGAATTCAGATCACGATGCTCTGGCTCGGGGTCACCCGGCGCCACCACCATCTCCTAGTATTGCAGCAAGTCCCCCATCGCCAGCACCCGCTCTGCGAAGGGGGCAGCCTTGGCGGTCAGCTTCAGCACCTCCAACATCTCCACCAAGACAGTCGCCGAAGGGTAGCCGCTGGTGATGTCATCGAGGTCGAAGTCGTCAGGCAAATGCGCGAGCCCCATGTAACACCCTCGAATCGGCACTATGCAAGTTTTAGCCCTTTCCGCCAAACCCGCATAGAAACGATTCAAGGACGCCCACCATGCACTTTCGTGCGGGTGGAAAACGAAGTAATAACATTACACAACAATCCTCGATGGGACCCACATAACAGATATATATATACAACAGCGACTCCCTGAGTCAAGAATACAGATATACAATACAAAGATCCAAATCACCTTGAAAACGATAGAGCGTCCGACTACGGACAAGATGCAGATGGGGCTAAGAGCCCTGAAGATTAACCAATGGCGTCCATAACCCTGCCCAGGCCAAGCCGGAAGGGTAACCTTGCTAACGACGTCGATCTCAAACCTGCTAAACAAAAGGGGTGCCGACAAAGGGCAAAGGAAAAAGAGGAGCGTCAGTACTGAGGCCAGTACACGGTGACACTAGAATTCGGCGGCTCTCGCCTACATAGGTATGGTGGGCTGAAGCGGCAGCGCAGCAGCACTAAACAACCTATAGAGACTCGATACAACTGGCGGTTATCAGAGAGGGATAAGAAAGACCTATTCGGATCCAACCTGAAGCTAACACCAAACAAACCCATCCTAGAATTCCCCCTCGAGACCAAACGAGGAAGTCAAACTGAGGAACTCACACAGTTGGCAATTTTACTCATTCCATGATAGTTGCAGCAATTACTGATCAGATGTAGATAGCATGAGTTATCCTGAAGCATAAGTAGTGTGCAGTTTAAGTTAACATTCAGTTGTAGTAGGAACATTTACTAGTCAGATATAATTGTCCCGAGGAATCCCAAAAAACCCAGCAGTTGTTGGCACTTTTATCTCATTCCATTGGAGTTGTAGTACTTACTAGGCAGGTATAGCATGTCACAAAACAACCTAGATCCACCAGCTGTTGGCATTTTTAATATCCATTCCGTTGTAGTTGAATCTGATTACTAGTCACATATTAAGTCAAATTTATAGCACTACTTTAGTTATGCTTGTCTATGATCGAGATACTGTGCTCCAAGTCGTCCATAACCGCGGACACGGCTTTCCGAAAGTTTTACCCTGCAGGGGTGCACAAATAGCAACACACACTTGATCAACCTCGGAAAAACCAACTCAAAACCCAACGAGGCATTCATGACAAAGCAATCACAGGATTCATAAATATTTCAGGGGGCCACCCCACTAAGCTACCCGCAACGAAGTTGGCCGGCTCCGGAACGGACCCAGGGTTTGTGTGGACGGCTGTAAACGACTGGGAACCTGAAAGTGTGACTGGGCTTGTCGATACAGCGAAAACGTGTCACGATCCTAAACAGTACAGGTGCTCCACGCACAATCGTAAATAAAGCAGTAAGATGGCATAAGTAGAGGATAGTAATAAAACCCCAAACTAGTTTGTGGCCCCAAGAAATAGAAATGAATCAAGCTTTGGCTCAGGGGGGTCCATAAGGCCTCCCGAATGTGGATAGTGCGAATAGTCAAGGAACATGTATCAAGTACTCGGGGTCCTACGGGACACAAGTGAGCGTGGAAGAACCAAATAATATCTATTGCCCACCGAAGCCTCTGCATTAGTTATATCTAGCATTTTAATAGTTGTATTTAAAGTCATGATCAACTCCAGAAGCAAGCATCTCCACCATAAACATCTATCAGCATTCCAACAACTGTGGTACTTGACAACACGAGATCACACCTGAGGAAGCGACTATGACTCGCAAGGCCAGCTATCTACCAAAAACATGTAATAGGAGGTGTCCAAGGCAATATAGAGGCTGCACGGGGTGTAACTGGTGTACGGAAACTAAAGCATCGCGACACGGATAGCAATAGATCAACATGAGGAAATAAAGACTATAAATGCAAAATAGGTAGAAGGGGGAGAGATGCTCGCCTGGGAAACACTGCCGAAGGATCATATCCGGAGAACTTGTCGATACTCGCATCAACTCATCGGCCTAATCCGCGAAGAAGCAAACAATAGAAGAAACACCGGATGCAATATTTAATACTACGACAGTAGATCCGACATGATTATGATATGATGCAGATGCGGTGCAATTAGGCAGTATTAAGCGGAACCGGGGTCCCGACAATTAATTAAACGGTTCAAGTTATTTAGAACCCCCGCAATTTAAATGTTGTATTAACAGGGAGAAACATGGCATCAGTTCTCTACACCAATTTAAATGGAGTCCGTAGTAAGACAAAGATATCCCGCATAAACACTCCATATTTAATTTAGGTGATCCGACTACTTAACCCAACCCACAAGATGACATGTATGCAAGCATGATCAATTTATATGCAACAGTTGATAATGTCATATTATAAAATAGGGGCTTAGGGTCACACATCTGGGTTCGGAAGATCTTGAGTTCCTGGGGTTCGGGGTTCGGTCTTAGGGTTCGACGGGGTCAGCGGGATCGGTCTAGGACAACGGAAGTAGATCTTGTCGCGTCCGTGGTCTTCGGGTCCAGGTAGAAGAGGTCGTCGTCCGGGGTGAAGTACTTGTTGTTCCGATGGCGATCCTGGCGGTCTACAGGTTCGGGTCTTGGCGCCTGAGAGGAAGTACTTGGCGTATCCGTGTGGACGACCTTGGCGTCCGAGAGACGATGATGCAGCCCGTCCTGCGGACGCTACTACATCCACAACGCCAAGTCCCCGAGATCGTCCCCAAGTCAACCAAGAAGATGGACCAGGAGCAGCAAGCTCCAGAACGAGAGTCTCCGCCGTCATCGCCCCGGAGAGTCCGCCTGAATCCGGCCGGAGTGTCCGGCGCGACTCGGCCGGAGTGTCCGGCCAGCCCCAGCCCCAACCTGGCGTGGACATTCAGAAGGCTAGTTCGGACACTACCCGGACTCTACCTGGAGTGTCTGGCTACCCCGGACTGTCCGGTCACTCCGACCCGGACTGTCCGGCCTAAGTGATGGGCCTGCGAGCCAACAGTTGGGCCCTTGGCCCATGTACCCCTCTATTTCGCACCAAAACCTAGTTTTATGCCCAAACTACCCCTGAACTTGTGGCTGGCCTATAAATAGAGCCCACCCCCTCATGTATCCCTTAGGCATAGATGATAGACTAAAGAAACCCCCCTTTGTCGAATCTCTAGTTTTTCCTCATCCCCTTCTACCAAAGGGGATCGACTATCGTCACCACCTCGTTGGAGTTTGCATCACGCCTCCCTTGTTGTACAAGGCCTTGGCGTCGGTGTCCCTTTGCCAAGACGTCAAGACCCTCTCCAAGGTGTTCTTCCCTCTCCGCTTGGGATTGACGGGAGCACGTTGACCGATCTTTCCTTGCGAGGATTCTATCAGACCGGTGGCCACCGGTGAGAGCAATCGGCCTTGTATCGTGTGTGTTTTGCGTGTGTTCATCGTGTTCTTCACGAGGTGTGCGTCCGCTTCCGCTACCTTCTCCCTTTCCCCTCGCTTTCCCATCGATTTGACCACGAGATCCGTGAAGATCGGGCCATCCTAGAGGTTTGCCCTTATCATCTGGTATCGGCAGCTTTTGGTTGCCACGGATTCCTCATCGATTTCGTCTTTTCCCCCATAAATTCGAAAATTCTACCAAAAACAGCCCCAATTCGTGTTTTGGATCGATCTGTGATTTGAGTGCGTTTTGGTAGGTTTTGATCCAAG
The DNA here is from genome assembly GCA_910589775.1 of Avena eriantha. Classification (NCBI taxonomy): domain Eukaryota; kingdom Viridiplantae; phylum Streptophyta; class Magnoliopsida; order Poales; family Poaceae; genus Avena; species Avena eriantha. The sequence continues at coordinate 161,241,240 of OU342740.1, read as the reverse complement.
GATTACTTGCTAAACTTGTTGATCTACCTTCCCCTGCGTTCCCATGGTCTAATTCCTTGATTTCCCCATCTATTTGAGGCTTTTTTTCGAGTTTTTCCACCAAAACTCGTCTCGTTCGTGTTCTGGAACTTCTGTATCGACCGGACCGGACTGTCCGGCCAAAAGAAACCGGAGTACCCGCCCCACCGAAGTTTCTGGCCTAAACTGACCGGAATCTCCGCCCTGGCCGGACTGTCCGTCCTGCACGCACCGGACTGTCCGCCCCCTGCTGACAGAAAAATTTGCTTCACGGTTTTGAGCATAACTTTTGCATACGAACTCGGATTTTGGTGTTCTTTGGCTCGTTTTGAAGAGGAGAAAGAGCTCTAAATCATCATCTCCGTTGTTCATGCTATCTACTCCATCCAAATTTCGTGGAGCAAGGCGGAATCCACCAATAAAGGGTGAAGATCGGCGACGAAAGGTATAAAAATTTCGCCACTTCTCCCCACTTGCATCCCTTTGTGAGCCACACTATATTTGTATTCAACAAACACCTATTGAGACTAGTTCCTCCCATGATTGCTTGGGCTATGCACATTTGATACCTTGTATAATTCTGAGCAAAAGTTGTGAGCGCTATCTCATATAGTTATATTGTATAGTTGTTGGCACAAGGAAGAGGCAAGTGAAAAAAGAAAAAAAAGAGAAAAAAATATAAAAAGAAGAAGAAAGAAAGAAACAAGTGCCTCATAGAATAGGAAGCGCAAGCTCGATGAACATCAAATAGGTGGTACTTATTGTGCAGATCTTGTAGCCCACCAATTTAGTGCAATCGAACTAGCGTCTCTCCTTGCACTTGTGCGACACGAGCTGATAGTCTTCGCTAGGTAATCATTTGGTTCTTAGCTCACTTTCTCCGTAGCACAAGTCCTATTTATCCCACTGTGTGTGTTTCCTTGTATATAATTCCTATCTTGTGGATTGACTTGTTTTGCTTTGTGATCATCGTGGTTCTTTACTTGCCATTACAACATCTTGAGTTTGGATTGGTTCTTGACATGCCACCTTCCATACCCATCCACCATAAGCTTTGTGTGTGTGTGTTTTTTAGTGGTTATTTGGTTTTGGTGTTCCGCGTGAACTTCACTTTGCTTGGTTTTGATTGCTCTCAAGTGTTGCCACTTGCACGATACTATCTTCCAAGGTAAAGTAAGGTTTGGCCTTGCATCCCTAACTCCCCTACAACTTCCATATACACCACTTGGTCTTTTGAAACATGTCTAGGGACTCCGGAACCGAGGATGATTTCTATGAAGAATCCACGATGAGCCACCATTCATATGCCTCCACAAGCATGGATGACATGATGGAGCACTACACCGACAATGGCTCCACATGCTTGGGTGATATGGAGTTCTACAACAACAATAACTCCCCAAGCATGGACGACTTCAAGAACGACAACGACAAGCTCCTCAAGTCGCATCGACCAAGAGGGGAGCGTCTACCTCGAGAGCACCAAGGTCCACCATCACATGGACAAGTTCGAAAGCTCCCTCAACAACTTCAAGAGCGACATGGACAACAACTTCGCCAAAACCATGAGCATGATGGCCAAGACTAATGATGCTTTGAGCTCATTACAATGCCTCACCAAGAAGAGTGCCAAGGACAAGGATCATCGTCGCGAGCGTCATGTGGATGACCAAGTGCGCCATCTACATCAACCTTTGGCAAGGCATGCTAATGACCTCCGTCGACACCATCATAAGGCGCCTTCAACTACTCGTGCCACCACCAAAAGGGCACCAAGAGCAAGCTCTCCTCCACGCCATCAAGCTTCACGCCAAGAGTGTACACTTCAAGATGGAGGAAGCCAAGGCCACATATGTGATGAAGTCGATCCGAGCACCGCTCTCGACAACAACATGAGCCTACTTCCACCACTACCACAAGATGGTGACGACAAGGTCAAGAATGGTGAGCATGGGACTTTCCCTTCACCAAAGGAGGCGCAAGGAGTTGAGAGAACCAAGCCTACCCCCATATGCTTGAGTGATGATGTGGTACCAATCCCATGTGAGTATGAGAGCCACATAACCCACTTGAGTGAAAACAAGAGTGAGATGAGTGACTCCACCATACGTGAGATTGAGTGCTTCCACTTGGAGGGCATGAGTGATACACCTAGTGATTTGAGAGTGGTAGTTGATAGGTCATGTGAGACCACTTTGATTTCTAACGACTTACCCTCTACCTCTAGTGTGTTATCCCATGATGTGCTAGGTTCCATTGATAAAGAAGCGCCAAGCTTGGAGATGATGATGCCTCCGACCGAGAAGATGTACATGGTGGATGAAGATGATGCCATCCCCATACATGATGAAGAAGTCGACCACATGGAGGCCAATGCTACCACAACACCCACTTCATATGAGAGGTATGAACAAGGTACCCGCACAAGAATGTCAACCTCGGTTGAGCACGAGTTGACAAAAAGAGCTCTAGAGAGCATCCCCCAAGTGAGTTCAAGATCGAACCTAGCTCTGATACCTTTTGCATGCTTTGCATCTTTCATGTTGAATAATTGCTCTTCCCTATGGTTTGCTTGCAAGCATGTTAATGGTATTCTTTCACCTTGTGACAATCATGTTTCGTCGCTATTGGATATTGATGCGTTGTGTGTTGCCACAAAAATGTTGAACAATTTCTCTTTCCGATGTTTTGTGTGCAACCATAATGCCATTTTGCGCATGTATTGTCATGAGAGCTTCCAAGTCTCTCGTATTGTTGTTGCAACAAACATAAGGACCACTTGCTCTTTCATATGGTTTGTTTGCAAACATGTTGTTTTTGCTACCTCTTGCGATACTCATACCCCCATGATTTTGGCTTTTGATGATATGTGTATGGCATCCAACATATTGAACAATTGTTCTTTCCAATGGTTGGTTTGCACACATAATGTTGTTGCTTTGGATATTCTTCCTCATGTGTTTTTGCCGAATTCTCCTAGCTTTGCATCAAAGATGTTGATCAAGATTTTAGTCACTTGCTTTGAGTGCCACACTAAGATGTTATATGGAGTTTTTGAGTTCCCACATTTGGATGATGTTCAAACAACATCCATGCACTTTGACCTTGCATACGCATTCCATTTGCGATACTTGAGTTGTGCTAATAGTGTTGTGAACAAGAATGGACATGCCACAAATGACATGCTCCTCTATCACACACAAACATATGTTGCTTGGTCTTTGTTGTATGAAGGTACAATTGCATATGCGTCAACCTCTATGGACAAAGAGTTGACAAGACGAATCGAAGAGAGTTACCTAGGGCTATCCTTCAATGAGCTATCTCTATATCATAAGGTGACTTCCTTCTACTTGAGGACTAATGCTATAATCTTCATGAATTGGCTACTCTTTGAGTGTTGCTTCGCTTTTGTTGTGAGCTTTGTAGGCTTCATGGAAGGTGAAGGAACGTTGAAGAGTTGCCACATCAAGCTTCTCAAGGACGACTATATGGTGAACCCTAGGATCAAGAAGGTCTCTCGACATCATCTTCTTAGGATGAGCATGAAGAGTCGAGGACGACTCTTTTTGAAGGGGGGGAGCTGATGCAGCCCGTCCTGCGGACGCTACTACATCCATAACACCAAGTCCCCAAGATCGTCCCCAAGTCAACCAAGAAGATGGACCAGGAGCAGCCAGCTCCAGAACGAGAGTCTCCGCCGTCATCGCCCCGGAGAGTTCGCCTGAATCCAGCCGGAGTGTCCGGCGCGACTCGACCGGAGTGTCCGGCCTGCCCAGCCCCAACCTGGCGTGGACATTCAGAAGGCCAGTTCGGACACTACCCGGACACTACCTGGAGTGTCCGGCTACCCCGGACTGTCCAGTCACTCCGACCCGGACTGTCCGGCCCAAGTGATGGGCCTGCGAGCCAAAAGCTGGGCCCTTTGCCCATGTACCCCTCTATTTCGCACCAAACCCTAGTTTTATGCCCAAACTACCCCTGAACTTGTGGCTGGCCTATAAATAGAGCCCCCACCCCCTCATGTATCCCTTAGGCATAGATGATAGACTAAAGAAACACCCCTTTGTGGAATCTCTTGTTTTGCCTCATCCCCTTCTACCAAAGGGGATCGACTATCGTCACCACCTCGTTAGAGTTTGCATTGCGCCTCCCTCGTTGTACAAGGCCTTGGCATCGGTGTCCCTTTTCCAAGACGTCAAGACCCTCTCCAAGGTGTTCTTCCCTCTCCGCTTGGGATTGACGGGAGCACGTTGACCGATCTTTCCTTGCGAGGATTCTATCGGACCGATGGCCACCGGTGAGAGCAATCGGCCTTGTATCGTGTGTGTTTTGCCTGTGTTCATCGTGTTCTTCGCGAGGTGTGCATCCGCTTCCGCTAACTTCTCCCTTTCCCCTTGCTTTCCCATCGATTTGACCACGAGATCCGTGAAGATCGGGCCACCCTAGAGGTTTGCCCTCATCATACGATCTTGGCGTTTCGGGTTCTCGGGCATCGGAAGGATCGGTCTTCGAACTCTGGGAACGGGTCTTGGCACCCAAGAATCTTTGGGCCTCGGCTAGCGGGTTTCGGGAGGAAGAGCTTGGCAAGGCGAGGTGGAACTCGGTGATGATCAGGTTCACGGACACCGGCTCGAATGGCGACACGAGATAGGGAACATCGACGAAGAACACCGAGCGCCAGCGAGCTTCAACAACCATCTGTGATTTTTAAGGAAGGTGGCACTGATAACTTGGTGAGGAGAACAGCACAACAAACGTGCACTTGAGAGAGCACTAACAGGACAAACACCTCACGGCCTCAAAACACGCATACACCTTAGGAACAAGCGAAGAGAGCAACACGCGCGATAGGCGATGATGAGCGGGCGATGCTGCCTCTGACGGCTCGAGCTGCAGGGCACACGCGCGAGCAGACCTGGGGCGACCGGGTGGCGAGACGCACGCACGAGGAGCACCGACGATGGCCGGGTCGAGGCAGTAGCGGTGAGGCCCGGAGGTCGACGGGGCTCAGGAAGGACGAGGCTCTAGCGAACTTGGAGGCGGGGTTGTGAACGTCGAGAGGAAGCGCGGCCTGGAATAGGAGGGCGACGCCGGGCGGCGGGGGTCCCGCGGTAGAGCGCCAGGGAAGGGCGACGGATGGTGGCATTGGGCTCTGGCGACTTCTGCTTGCAGGACGGGACCGCGAGACGCGGCACGCGGGTCCTGACGGCGGCGGACGAAGGGGCGGAGAGGAGAGGTGCTTGCGCGGCAGGGCTTCACGGACGAGGAAGAGCAGGGCCCCAGCGAGGCGGGCTTGGTGACGCGGCGAGGTGGCGGAGGCGGGGCGAGGCAGAGAGGACTGGCGGCGGCAAACCTCGTTGCGGGGAGGCACGGAAGAGGAGGGGCTCGGGGGCGAGAGCTACAGCGGCCGGTGCGACGACGCGCAGAGTCTAGGGAGACGGGGCTCGCAGGGCCTGGCGGGCGAGGAGGTGGGACCACGCGGCGGCGTAGTCGACGGCGGTCGGACTGGAGGCGGAGAAGATGGCGATGCAGCGGCGACGAGGGTCAGAGGCGGCGCTAGAGGAGAGGAGGGCCAGGCGGTGGCGCGGGCTCCTGGCGGCCGGCGAGCTCGTGCTGCTCGAGGGTGAGGGCGACGGGATCGAGGATGGAGGAGGTAGACGCGGGAGAGGATGGAGCGGGGCGAGCACGTGGGTGGGGCCGGACGGGGTGGACCGCAATGGGGAAAACGAGGCAGGGGCCTGGTCGCTGTCGATCGGGTTAGGCAGGGTGGGCCGCGTGTGAGTGCTTGGTGCGTGTGTGCGTGCGGGAGATGGTGGTGGTGGGACCACTGCAGGGCGGGGAGCCCGAGGCGGGAAGCTGATGGGGGAGGCGGCTCGCGCGCATGGGGCGTGGGCGGGAAAATCGGCAGGCGGCGGTGGGGTGCGCGCCTAGGTGGTTTTGGGGCGGGTGCAGGTGCGGGAGCGGGGTGGACGCGGTGCGTGCGCGCATGTGAGTGCGTGCGTTGTGGTGTGGGTGTGTGTGTCCACCGGTGAGGTGGTGGTTGAGGTGGAGGAAGCGGTGAGGTGGCAGGCTGTGGTTGGCCGGGGTGATGTGGAGGGGGGCTGGGTAGGATGGGGTGGGGTAGGTTAGGGATTAGACTAGGTTTTAGTTTAGGGCTTGGAGGTGGCCGGCCGGGCTTTCGGGCCTGGCGGGCTGCCTCCAAAAATAATGCAAACTTTTATTTTTAATTTAAAATAGACTTTTGTAAATAGTTTTAGACAAATAAAAGACCCAGAAAAGACCGGAGTTTTGATTTGAATAAAGACGGGGAATATTTTAGAAAACAAAACTAGGCTTTACGAAAATAGTTTTAGACAAACATATGCATGATGATGACGATGCTCAAATGCAAGGTGGCATGATGACATGAGCATGCGGTCATGATGATGCAATGCACAAAAACACAGCGATTTTCTAGTAGTGGTTTTTTGCGGGGCGCCACACCCTAGGCTCAACACCGTGGTGGCCCCGCGCTTGAAAGCCGAACGCGCCATCCATTCTACAACAGCGGGTGCCTCTTCCAGGTAGCGCCATACCTCAATTAGTCCCCCAGGTATAACCTTGGTGGGGGACATTCCTTAAAGAACCGCCTGGACGCACAATGCCGAGGCGGTGGCCGCGTTCACCACCGCAGTCACACACTGCGAGGCGTTGATTGTCTGCACCACCGGATCACTTTGCCTTATCACAGCTGCAACGTCAGACGTCAGTGCCACTATGGATTCCCCCACTTGGGGACTCAGCGCACATATCAAGGAGAAGAGCAACGATTCACCAAGGAGCTTCCGGCAGTTCTCGGTGACGTGATTCTCCAAGGCAGTGTGACCGCTCTGCAGCACAAGGATGATTGAGTGCGTAGCCTTCCGCTACTCTTCAGCCGCAACGACTGCGGCCTTTGCCCTATCCTCAGAAGAGATCAAGGCCGCTTTTGCCTCCTCCAATTCCTTCACCAGCGAATCGATACAGCCATTCGCCACGTCCAGCTCAGCAACCGGGACATACCCTTCTCGGGCTTTGGCAATGGCTGCCGGAAGACCATTTGAACAAAACAGAAACAACTGTCAGCATTCCGTAGACACCAGCAGCTCGCAGTCCCCAAATAAAAGAAGTACTCACCGATAGTCTCCTAGAATCGCTGGTTAGCCTCCTATGCCATGCACATATCACGCTCCAGACGCTCCTTTGCGGCCTGCTGATCCGCCGATTCCCTCTGCAACCCCTACAAGCAGAATGAACAATTTGCAACTGGAAAAAGACAAATTCAATGCCTAGCCGCTGAAATTCAGCGACTAGACACTCGGGGAGTGGCGACTAGAAGAAATTTAGTGTCTAGCCGCTGAAATTCAGCGACTAGACACTCGGGGACTAGCGACTAGAAGAAACTCAGTGCCTAGCCACTGAAATTTAGCGACTAGACACTCGGGGACTGGACATACCTGAATGGCGACACCTAGCATACTGTGAAGTCCACTGGCATCCGTCGAAGGGACCACGAAGGAGGTACGCCCGTGATGAGGTCCGACGTCCTCATCGACGATTTCCGTCATCTGCGGAGACTGGTTTTCCGCCAAGATCGGAAAACCCCTCGCCATGAAGTGCGGGAACGACACGGATGCCCTCGTCGGGGCACTGGTCGCTGGAGCCAGCGGTACCATCGTTGGAGTCCCATTAGCTGGCTCCGATTGAGTGGCCGCCACCTCCTCACCGCTGGTGGCAGGGTCACTCCCCTTGGTGCTGCCTTTTGTTGCAGCCTCGTCGGGGTCCCCCTTTTGCCTCTTTGCGTCTTCAACAGGCACAGCTTCCGCAAAAGGCTTCCTCTTCCTAGGGGGATCGCTTTCCCCTGTGGTGACCGCTGACGGAATTTTAGCCACCGAGGGGCGACCTATCTTCTTAGCACCGGACCTGCAAAACCTCCAAAGTCAGCAAAGAAATCATACAAAAATCGATCAAGAATTGGAAAGGAAAACTTGAGACTTACTTGGTGACCAGAAGAACACATAACCCCGTGATGATATGGGAGGTCTTATCTAGCTATGGGCCCAGCTTGCGCGTGAGGCCTTTCTCGAAGACATCCGAAGCCCATGACACCGCGGGCTTCTTTGAGGATGAAGCTGCGGTCGCCGGAATCTCCGGATCAGAAGACGCGGCTGTCCCCGAAGGTTGCAGCGACTTCGACACCGCAGCCTCAGCTGCCTCCTGCTCTGGCGCCATCGAAGTTGTCTGCGCGATCACCACGAGTGGAACTTCCACTGCTGCTTTGGTGTCTTCAGCCTCTGATCCTGTCATCGGAGTCCCACCCTCCGGAATCTTGCGTGAAGTCTTGGTCACGTCATTGTCAGATTCGTCGTCCGACTCAAACACCACTGTCAATCTGGACGGTGACGCCGGCTTCGACGCTGGCTTCTTTGCGTGCGACTTCGGTTTACACGCGGGCTTCACCGGCGTGGCCGTTCGCCGAGAACTGTGCTCTTGCAATATCTCGTCGTATTATTCACGCTCTTCAAGACTACGACTCGCTTCGAACTCGCGCTGCTCCTGCATGCGAGTCTTGCGAGCCACGGGCACTGGGGGAGGAACCTCCCTCTCTTCCTCTTCGTCCTCAGAGGATTCGCCTCCGGCACCCTCTTCGAGCTCCTAGGGGACCTCTTCGTCGAGTGGGGGAGCCAGCCCTCGAGAACCTGGAACAACTGAGAGTGGCCACGATTAAGTATCAGATGATGCGGCTGCAAATTGCGCCGCAGGAATCATGACTGAAGATAAATTCGGGGAAAGAAAACTTACCGTGGGAGCTTCATTCTTCACAGGCACATACGGGGCGAGCCCGGCCGATGTGGTTGTAAATTCCGCGTCGGTAATCTTCTTCAAGGCGGCCTTATAGTCTTCAGCATCCCCAGACTCCTTACTGGTCCGGGAAGGATCGTTCTTCCCTCTGTACTCGTACATCCAGTGCGCCCGGGCCGCCAGTGGAACCAGACGCCACCCGAGCCAATAGTTATACATGTTGATCGAGGACAACCCTTGGTCCTTCAGCTTCTGGATCTGGTCCATCATCTCCGTGATGGCCATCCTTTGATCGTTGGGGAGCTTGTCCGTTGCCAGCCGACGGGGTTCGCTTCTCTCCGCGACGAATTCCGGCAACACCACGTCGCTAGAGGGGGTGGACTCCTTCATGTAGAACCAAATCTTCTTCCATTTGCTCACGGCCTTCTTCGACAACAAGATCTTGACGAAGTTGACCTTCGGCTTCAACTGAAATGTGACGCCTCTGGCCGCCAAGATCGGGCTGCCAGACCCTTCGTGGCCGATGCGGCCATGGAACAGCTCCACCAATAGAGGAAAGTACGGCCTGCAGCCGAGGTAGCACTCGCAGAAGGCGACGAAGATCGCCAGCTGCTTGATGCTATGCGGACCGAGATCCGACGGCTTGATCGCATAATATGCGCAGTACTGCGGGAAGAACAACAAGGTCGGGAACCCCAAGCCCCTCTCCAAATGGCTTGGGAAGCAGATGAACTCGCCAGCACGTGGCTTCGGCTCAACCTCGGAAGACGCGGGGATCCACCAATTCCCCTTACGGAGGACCCCGGCATCCTCAAACGACTTGAGCTGCGATGCGGTGCACTTGGATTTCCCCCATGAACCTTTTGGAGGCGCCATCAAGAAGGATGTAGGGTCGCTTGGTCTAGGGAGTCTAGATCGAGGGAAGACAGAGGGAATGGATGCACAAGGATGGAGAGTGCGGGGACGAGTCTACAAGGCTGACCCCACTCCCCTTATAAAGAAGCGATGCCCGCCAATCTCGGGGTAGCCGTTACCCGCGGTAATCGCGTCAAAGTTACCGTTGGACTACCCAACGAATAGTTTTGACCAAGTTGATGGTCCAACTCCCTCACTCGACTCGCCTGCAATAGTTCCCTGTCCAATCGGCGGGGCAACGACTTGGTAGCGATTGCATTCGCCAAAGATGCGATTGGAAACTCGGTGGAAAATTTCCTTGGTTTCAGCAGAGTCCATCGCCGATTCGACTGGGCGTCCATCGCCGATTCGACGAAATTGGACTCGCCTACTCCGACTGCCAAATGAACACCTGCGTTTGAATCAACGATGGCCTCGGGGACTACTGATGGGGATATGCCGAAGGGGGTATGCCCAACAGGACGTTTCGATTAGGTTGAAGACTCAGCGAGTGGGCCTGCAGAACAGCGACTAGAATGCGACTAAGGAGAAGGCCAGGCGATTTGAGACTGGAGGCCTAGGAGCATACTGGAAGCCTAGTCGGCTTAGGTCAAAGCCTCTGAATCTATGTCTTGTTCGGTTGTAAACTGTAAACCCTAGCGTGGTGCCTCCTATATAAGCCTCCCTAGGGTACTCTGAGGACTTACGTTCCACCATACACCCCTTCAAGCGACTCGCTGCGTAGACACCGAGCTCGCTGCCCTTGTAACTCGCTCTCCATCAATCTAATCTAGCAGGAGTAGGTCTTTACCCTCCGGGGCCCGAACTTGGGTATATCCATGTGCATCTGCCCCCATCTCGCATCGCAGATGGCCGCCAGCTCTCGCCCCCGATTCTATCAATCGCTGCCTTTGGCGGCGACTGCCATGGCCTTTTACACGACAATATATATTTGGTTGTTTACTTGCAGAGTATTATTTGGTTCTTTATTTGCAATGGTTACTTATTAGTACTATTCATTCTACATGTTAGATTTGTTTGGAGTGTGCAAGCGAATTCTACAAAGAAGTAATCGTCATCAAACAAAAGGCAAGTTACACCTCTTGTTCATACATTGTCCTAGTTTTGAATACTATGCATGTTTTGCTCTTCAAAATAGTTGTATGCATGTGTATGATTGTTTTGGTAGATCTACTTGGAAGTATTTTTCAAGTGCGATTATTTTTTCAGTATGCCATGATAGTTCTATACTTAGGAATTTTTCCTTCCTAGTAGGTTATCCCTGTTTTTGCTAAGTACTACTGGCTATGCTATATATATAAAGTATCGTTGGGGGGTTTGAAAGACTAAAAATTTCTAAGTATAAATCTCTCTCGAGTGAACCTTTTCCTCTCAAAACCTCCTTCAAAATAAAGCTAAGTTTTCTTCTGGGCGGAATGGTTATCGGGTCAACGAGTGGAATTTGGTGGAGGACGGCCGCCCAGGAATCAAAGAAGTCTGCCATGTTTTAGAATTCAGAAGCTTCCAGTGCAACCACAATACATATGGGCTCTTTCTTGGCCTAGTACTTAGTAGGAAACCTCACCGGGGTACCAACATTTGGAGGTTCTTGGCATGGTTGGATCCAGCTGGTAGAGGGGATACTAAGGGAAAGCCTCACCATGGTCTTGTCTATAAAAGGACTTGATCGCGGATTAGGGGTAAAGTGCACAAACTCTCGAGAGTATTGCTATCTGATCGATCAGCCAAGTTCATGAAAAAGAACACTTTGAGCATCTAAAGGATGGAGCCTCTGAAGGATTTCCTCTCTCTTTTTTTCCAAAAGTTTTCAAACCCTATGGCGTGCGTAATATCGCTAATAGATGGGTTTCTGGTGTTTGGTGTGTCATATCCAAGTAACTTGGTGCGTAATATCCAAGTGCCACTTGGTGTGTAGTTTCCAAGTGTTAGGTTGAGGATTGGAAACTTGGTGCATAACATCCAAGTGGCTTGGTGTGTAATATCCAAGTCCTTGTTCCACTCAACCCTATATTATTTATCAAAGTTTTATAAAGTAGGATAAATGATTTTCTCTATTCTTCTTGACTTATGAAAATTGGCTTTACGCAAAGAAAACCTCAAGCCTTTTTGTCATCCTTGCATGTAGAGATAGTCAAATTCTTTTCTTTGTGTAATTTGCCAATACATTCAAAGTATTGACCAACTCATTTGGCTGCACGTTTAATGTGCAGAAATTGGAGATCGGTGAAAGGTGCACTACGATCGCGGGTCTTCACTCAACCTGCATGTGGCATTGATGGGACTCCAAGTTGTATATATTTTGCTTCTATTGAAATAATGTAAACTCTGGATTATTCGATTCATGTAATAAAGACTTGTGTTTTACATGATATTTCATCGACTGTGAGTGCTAGCTAATGATCCAGGGACTAGCATGTTAATCACATGGACTTAGGATCTTTATCGATCCAAGTTTGCTACACATTTTGAACTTATTCAAAATCTTTTCAAGGTATGTACTTTGTGATAATCCAATTAAGCATCTTGATCTATCTCTATAGATATTGATACCTAAAATATAGGCAGCTTCACCAAGGTCCTTCATCGAAAACTTACTATTTAAGTAATCTTTTACGCTATTCAAAAGATCTACATCATTTCAATTAATAATATGTCATCCACATATAATATTAGAAATGCTATAGATCTCCCACTCATTTTCTTGTAAATACAAGCTCTCCTATAGTTTGGACAAATCCAAACCCTTTGGTCACTTCATCAAAGCGGACATTCCAACTTCGGGATGCTTGCTTTAGTCCATAGATGGAATGCTGAAGTTTGCATACCTTGTTAGCATCCTGAGGATCGACAAAACCTTTTCGTTGCATCATATACAACTCTTCCTTAATGTTTCCATTTAGGAATGCTGTTTTTACATCCATCTACCAGATTTCTAATCGAAAAATGCAACAATTGCTATCATAATCCTAATTGACTTTAGCATCACTACGGGACAAAAAGTCTCCTCATAGTCAACTCCTTGAATTTTTCGGAACCCTTTTGTGACAATTCGAGCTTATAGACGGTTAGATTACCGTCAGCGTTAGTTTTCTTTTTGAAAATCCATTTATTCTCAATGACCTTGCGGCTGCGAGGTAAGTTCACTAAAGTCGAAAATTGGTTTTTGTACATGGATCCCATCTCAGATTGCATGACTTCAAGCCATTTATTGGAATCCGGGATCATCATCACTTCCTCATATGCCACAGGGTCATCGCTTCCATCTACCATGAAATTTAAGACTGGATTGCCGTATAGTTCAGGAGCTGCACATATCTTTCTTGACCTGCGAGGTATGCTAGTGTTATCTTTTGGAGTTTCATGATCTTCATGATTCTCATCATTAGTTCCCTCTTCATTCGGTGGAGTCACCACTTGAACAGTTTCCAGTGCTGTGATACTGTCCACTTTAGGAAGAGGAGGTTTTGATAACCTTGTCGAGTTCTACCTTCCTACTACTCACACCTTTCGCAAGAAACTCTTTCTCCCGAAAGGATCCATTCCTGGCAATGAAAACCTTGCCTTCGGATCGGTGATAGAAGGTTTACCCAATTGTTTCTTTTGGGTATCCTATGAAGACGCTTTTTTCCGCTTTGGGTTCGAGCTTATCAGGTTGAAGTTTCTTCACATAAGCATCGCAACCCCAAACTTTTAGAAATGACATCTTAGGTTTGTGACCAAACCATAATTCATATGGTGTCATTTCAACGTACTTTGATGGTGCCCTATTTAAAGTGAATGCAACCATATCTAATGCATGACCCCAAAAAGATAGTGGCAAATCGGTAGGGGGCATCATAGATCACACCATATGTAATAATGTTCGATTACGACGTCCGGATACGCCATTTCTCTATGGTGTTCCTGCGGGAGTGAGTTGTGAAACAATTCCACATTGTCTCATATGCGTGCCAAACTCGTAACTAAGATACTCACCTCCACGATCGGATTGAAGAAATTTATTCTTTCTTTTACGATGATGTTCTACTTCACTCCGAAATTCTTTGAACTTTTCAAATATTTTAGGTTCGTGTTTCATTAAGTAAATATACCATATCTACTTAAGTCATCCGTTAAGGTTTCAAAATAACGATATCCACCACATGCAGACACACTCATTGGACAACATACAACGGTATGTATTATTTCCAATTAGTCAGTCGCTCGTTCCATTGTTCCAGAGAATGGAGTTCTAGTCATATTGCCAATAAGGCATGGCTCACATGTCTCAAATGATTAATAATCAAGTGATTCCAGTAGTCCATCATAATGGAGCTTCTTCATGCGTTTAACACCAATATGACCTAAACGGCAATGCCAGATATATGCAGCAATATCATCACTCAGCTTGATCTTTTGGCATTCACATTATGAATATGTGTACTACCAATATCAAGATTCAAAACAAATAAACCATTCAACCTAGGTGCATGACCATAAAAGATATTATTCATACAAAAGGAACAACCATTATTCTCAAACACAAATGAATAACCATCTCGCATTAAACATGATGCATACGTGATGTTCATGCTTAATGCAAGCACCAGATAACAATTATTTAGGTTTATTGTCAATCCTAATGAAAGATGAAGTGGCAGCATCCCAACGGCGATCACATCCACCTTGGATCCATTGCCTACGTGCATCGTCACTTCATCCTTTGCCAGCGGTTGACTATTCCTTAGCCCCTGTTTCGAGTTACATATGTTAGCAACCGAACCGGTATGAAATATCCAGGTGCTACTTCGAATACTAGTGCGAGGTACACATCAATAACATGTATATCACATATACCTTTGTGCATGTTCCCGGCCTTCTTATCTGCCAAGTACTTCGGGCAGTCCCCTTGCAGTAGACACACTCAGTGTTGGGCTTAGGGCCTCCTTTGGTTTTATTTTCAGGCTTGGCAACAGATTTTCCATCCTTCTTAGAGTTACCTTTGGATTTTCCTCTCTTGCCCTTTTTATTAGTTTTAGTGGTTTTGTTGACCAACAATACTTGGTGATCTTTCTTGATGTCTACCTCAACAGTTTTTAGCATAGCTGCGAGTTTAGTGAGCGACTTGTTCGCTCTACTCATCTTGTAGTTTAGAACAAACTCTTTGTAGCTAGGTGGGAGCGACTGCAAAACCCTATCCATCATGAGATCAGGTGGAATCTCACATCCCAGTGTATCAAGACGTTGAGAGTAGCCCGCCATCTTAATGACGTACTCGTTCACAGAGATATGCTCCTCCATCTTAGCTCTAAAGAACTTATCGGAGATCTCATATCTCTCAACACGGATTTGGTCCCCAAACATAGTTTTGAGTTCCTCCACCATGACATCATCAATAGTAAGTTCAAAGCGCTTTTGGAGTTCAGGCTCCGGCGACTAGAGGATCGCACACCGCACAAGAGTGTAGTCATGAAATTTCACATCATATGTGTCGTGCTCTTCTTGAGCTGCGCTAGCTGAGGGGGCGTCACCTAACAGACCATCCATCACATAGGACTTCTTTAGGCCCATGAGGATGATCCTCACTTTGTGGTGCCAGTTGGTGAAGTTAGACCCATTATCTTGCAGCTTTTCGCTATCTAGGAATGCATTAAAATTGAACGCAGGGGTGCCATGATCTACAGCATATTTGCAAAGACTATTTTATACTAGGTTTATAAAAGATAGAGTTCAAGTCAATTCAAAATTACTATGAGAACTCCCATTCAAAACGACATCCCTCTAGTCATCTTTGGTGATTACATGGACCAAATTCACTACACCACGACCGATCCTCACGAGTGGTGGTGTAGCTCCAATGGTGAGCATCATATGGACATCATATCATTAATATGACTCGTGCTTTAACTTTCGGTTCATGTTCCAAGGCCATGCTTGTACATGCTAGGCTCGGCAAGTAAGAACCTTAGTACCCGCATGTGTAAAACTGCCTTACACCCATTGTATGCGAACGTAGATTCTATCACACCCGATCATCACGTGGTGTTTCGAAACGAAAAACTTTCTTAACGATGCATACTAAGGAAGAACTTATTATTATCTTGATATTAGTGGGAGGGATCATCTTATAATGCTATCGCCAAGAACTAAGCAAGATAAAAGAAAAATAAGATGCATAAAAGGGATAAACATCACATGCATATAAAATGTGATATGATATGGTCATTTCTTGCCCTTGATCTCCATCATGTGCTCCATCGTATGATCTCCATCATTCCATAGGAGTGGATCCAAGGTTCATGGCTCCACCATCATGGCCGTCTTCTCCATTACAATATATCTCTTAGATATACATGAATAGCTCACAGGCTATAAAAGATAAAGACAACCACATGTCTCCTGCCGCTTGTTTAACTTACAATAAATCTCATTGCATACAACAATTTTTGTAACAATGACCATATCACATCACATGCCCTGCAAAAACAAGTGAGACATCTTCTAATTTATTTTTGCATATTTTACATGGCTTTGGGCTTTCTAGGAGAGAATCTCTCTACCTACGAATTTTAGCCACAACATTGACAAATAAAGTTATTTGCAAACCATTGTAAATTAGATCATTAGTATGTTGTGAGAGACAGACACCCACTGAGCCACTTATGCAATATGAGTTGCATGTCAATTGTGGGACATGTCTCATGTGCGAGGACATGTAGAGTTAGTCCGGGCCGCTTCATCCCAATATGCCACCATGATCAAAATTTACGCAAGTATGAAATAACAAGACTATCAACACCCACATCTCTATGTGTTCTAACCGTACAAAGCATCTACGCATAGACACATATTTGATACCGCTAATGGGGTTCGTTGCATGGAAAACAAAAATTCCTACGATTGCAACCACCAAGATCATATTTAGGAGATACATGTAACGGTTTCAGATGGACTCACCCTCGAAGATCATAACACGAGATAACGTTCCCACAAAAAATGTGGTTGTTGTAGAGTGTACTCGACCGTCCCCAAGGACGCGATGACAATGCTACACATGTAGCACCTCCATAGTCGGTCACACGTACGGTGTGTCGATGACTCCTGAACCCTCGATCTAGCCGGGCAGTGGAAGTAGCTGATCCCCGGTAACTCCAACATCGCTAGGCCACGGTAGAGATGGTGGATGGGAAGATCTCGAGCAGTTCTTTTCCTAAGAACCTTTTCTTGTGGCAATTGACAAGGCTAGCAAGAGGGAGAAACTTCTAACCAAAGGGCATATGAGAGGAGTGGGCAAGTGTGTGAGAGGGAGGAGGTCTCCACCTCCTTTTATAGGGGAGAGGGGGGGGAGACCCTACCTTGTTTGGAAGCCAAGAGGATGCCCCCTCACCTCCTCTCATTCCTGTGGGTGGACTCTCCACTCACATAATTTCAATCTTCACTTTCTCCCATTTTTTCTCCACTAAAAAACCAAAGGTCTATCCATTAAAGCACTTTAATTCCCTTGTTTTAATGCAACTCAATTTAATGAACACTTCATTTAATGAGTACTTCATTTAATGAACACTTCATTTAATGAACACATTAACATTTTGATCCCTTGATTTGTTTCGATACCCCGAAACCATTTCGGCAGATTCGACAGAATAAATTCCTGCAATGTCCATTATCTTCTCTTACGTTCCCTATCCACTCAATTGCGTCGACTACCCTTACGTGTGTCTCCATACGGGTTGTGAACTGTGTGGACATGATCAATACATTCTTCTTGCAATAATCATTAGCGGACCGGAGATCCATAATGACTCCCAACAGGTCATGCGATGACTTAGTGATTGCGTGACCTTTTATTCACAGTAACCAATTCCTTTTGTCTCAAGATATTTTACTTGTCCGGGATCCGAGCATTCAGTATAATTCATACCTAGTTTGATCCCGTTACTGCCAAGTATTCTTTTCTTGTTCCCGTGATATGACATTCTTAGTGATCATTATCACTTGCTTGTAAGCTATGTCAATGTGATATCACTGAGAGGGCCTTGAGTATATATTTCCATCATTAGGATGGACTAATCCCACTCTTGATCCATGAGCCTCAACTAATACTTTCCATGTATCTGATGACACCATTATGATCACCCTATTATGGTGTGAGATTTGATGCAACCAAAATACTCTTCCGGAGTTAGTGATTGACGTGATCTCATGGTCTAAGGATTAGGGTTACTTTGAATGACGTTATGTAACACCCTCAAATTGGCCCTATGCAAGTTTTAGCCCTTTCCGCCAAACCCGCATAGAAACGATTCAAGGACGCCCACCAGGCACTTTCATGTGGGTGGAAAACGAAGTAATACCATTACACAACAGTCCTCGATGGGATCGACAGAGCATATATATACAACAACGACTCCATGAGTCAAGAATACAGATATACAATACAAAGATCCAAATCACCTGGAGAACGATAGAGCGTCCGACTACGGACAAGATGCGAATGGGGCTAAGAGCCCTGAAGAATAACCAATGGCGTCCATAACCCTGCCCAGGCCAAGCCGGAAGGGTAACCCTGCTAACGACGTCGATCTCAAACCTGCTAAAACAAAAGGGGTGCCGACAAAGGGCAAAGGAAAAAGAGGAGCGTCAGTACTGAGGCCAGTACACGGCGAGGCTAGAATTCGGTAGCTCTCGCCTACATAGGTATGGTAGGCTGAAGCGGCAGCGCAGCGGCACTAAACAACCTATAGAGACTCGATACAACTGGCGGTTATCAGAGAGGGATAAGAAAGACCTATTCGGATCCAACCTGAAGCTAACACCAAACAAACCCATCCTGGTATTTCCCCCTCGAGACCAAACGAGGAAGTCGGACCAAGGAACTCACACAGTTGGCAATTTTATTCATTCCATTATAGTTGAAGCACTTACTAGTCAGGTATAGATAGCTTGAGTCACCCTGATAGCATAAGTAGTGGGAAGTTTTAATCGCCAAGCTGTTGTAGTGGGTACATTTACTAGTCAGATATAATTGTCCCGAGGAATCCCAAAACCCAGCAGTTGTTGGCACTTTTATCACATTCCATTGGAGTTGTAATACTTACTAGGCAGGTATAGTTTGACACAGATCACCACAGGTCCACCAGTTGTTGGCATTTTTATTATCCATTCCATTATAGTTGCATTTGATTACTAGTCACATATTAAGTCAAATTTATAGCACTACTTTAGTTATTCTTGTCTATGATCGAGATACTGTGCTCCAAGTCGTCCATAACCGCGGACACGGCTTTCAGAAAGTTTTACCCTGTAGGGGTGCACAAATAGCAACACACACTCGATCAACCTCAGAAAAACCAACTCAAAACCCAACGAGGTATTCACGACAAAGCGATCATAGGATTCAGAAATATTTCAGGGGGCCACCCCATTAAGCTACCCACAACGAAGTTGCCCGGCTCCGAGACGGACTGCGCCAATGGCTGTAAACGACTAGGAACCCGAAAGTGTGACTAGGCTTGTCGATACCGCGAAAACACTCCACAATCCTAAACAGTACAGGTGCTCCACGCACAATCTTCAATAAAGCGGTAAAGCATGGCATAAGTATAAGATAGTAATAAAGCCCCAAACTACTTGTGGCCCCAAGAAATAGAAATGAATCAAGCTCTGGCTTAGGGGGGTCCATAAGGCCTCCCGGATGTGGATAGTGCGAAAAATCAAGGAACAGGTACCAGGTACTCGGGGTCCTACGGGACACAAGTGAGCGTGGAAGAACCAACTAACATCTATTGCCCACCGATGCCTCTACATTAGTTATAGCTAGCATTTTAATAGTTGTAATTAAAGTCATGATCATCTCCACCAGTAAGCATCTCCACCAATAAGCATCTCCACCAATAACCATCTGCCAGCATAACAACATCTGTGGTACTCGACGACACGAGATCACACCTGAGCAAGCAACTACGACTCGCAAGGCCAGCTATCTACCAAACACAGGTAATAGGAGGTGTCCAAGGAAATATAGAGGCTGCACGGGATATAACTGGTGCACGGAAACTAAAGCATCGTGACACGGATAGCAATAGATCAACATGAGGAAATAAAGACTATAAATGCAAAAATAGGTAGAAGGGGAGAGATGCTCGCCTGGGAAACACTGCCGAAGGATCATAACCGGAGAACTTGTCGATTCTCGCATCAACTCATCGGCCTAGTCCGCGAAGAAGCAAACACTAGAAAAAACACCGGATGCAATATTTAATACTACGGCAGAAGATCCGGCATGATTATGATATGATGCAGATGCGGTGCAATTAGGCAATATTAAGCGGAACCGGGGTCCCGACAATTAATTAAACGGTTCCAGTTATTTAGATACCCCGCATTTTAAATGTTGTATAAACAGGGCAAACCATGGCATCGGTTCGCTACGCCAATTTAAATGGAGTCCGGAATAAGATAAAAGTATCCCGAAGGTGGACTCCATATTAATTATGAGGTGAATCGGCATAATTCCCCCAACCCACTGAATATGTATGCGATCATGAATGATTTAATGCAGCAAGTTGGTATCATATATTATAAAATAGGAGAATGGGTCAGGGTCACACATTAGGGGGGTTCGGATCCGAGGTTCAACGGGGATCGGTCTTCAGGGTCTCAGACATCGGATCTGTGAAGGAGATCTTGATGGTCCAGGAGGTAGATCTTGCCATCGGAAGGGTCTCGGTCAAAGACGTCAACAAGGGATCATCATCAAACAACAACACCATGTTTCTGTGTTGCGAGACTGAAGTAGTCCGGGTAGCAACACCACGCGCTGTCTTCACATGGTTGCAGCAATAATACACCACACCCCATCTTCTCTTGATCAGTACCAATACACAACACGTAGATACAACCCACTTGTACTAGAGAAACCAACCTAAAAATATCCGAACCACATTGACAGCAGGCAGGTGTTAGACAGAACGACCCGGTGCTACGCGCTGCGGGGAAGTACGGGAAGGCGGAGGACGAAGGGGCCGAAGATGCGTGACAGTGCGGTGAAGAGCTCGTAGGGCGTGCTCACGGTGAGAGGGTGGCGAGGCGGGGTCGGGCTCTGGCTGGCTATAGGACAGCGGCCGGAGGCGAGAGGGAGGCCGAGCAGAAGCGCTTCGCGGGCGGCGGGCGCGCCGGTCGGCAGAGACGAGGGGGCGACCCCCGTGGCGGGGCGAGGTGGA
This sequence comes from Avena eriantha, assembly GCA_910589775.1. Classification (NCBI taxonomy): domain Eukaryota; kingdom Viridiplantae; phylum Streptophyta; class Magnoliopsida; order Poales; family Poaceae; genus Avena; species Avena eriantha. Next base: position 161,220,283 of record OU342740.1, on the reverse strand, counting down.
GCTTGGCCACGACCACTGCGAGGAGATGATGACGAGGGCCCGCAGGAAGCGGCGGCACCTGGGGCGGCCAGGGCGCTGGCGGCGGTCTCGCGGGGCGGTGGCTCGGAAGGCGGGAGGCCAGCGAAGACGGCGCTCGAGGCGGGGAGGAGGACCTGGCGGGCGACGGCGGCGTCGGCCCTAGCGGCGGGGTCGAGCACGGCTCGGGGCACGAACGCACGGTGGAGGGCGGCGACGGGGCTCGGCGGAGCAGGCGGAGCGAGCCCGGCGGCGGGAAAGAGGGAGGGTGAGCGGAGGGTTGCGCGACGGCGCATCTGGTGGCTGGGCGGGCGGCTCTGCGGGCGAGCGGGTCGGGTAGGAGGCGAAGGAGAGGGAGAGCGCGGGCGTAGAGCGAGACAGGGTCGTGGGGATCTGTGCAGGGGCACGGGATCGCGTGCGGGGGATGGGGAGTGGGGTCGGGGCGATGGGCAGGTGGCGAGGGAGTGGGGTTGGCCGTTGGTGGGGGTAGGGCGCATGCGTGGGAGTGCGTGCGTGTCTAGGAGTGGGTGAGGTGGCGAAGGGGTGGAGGGATGGTGAGGCGTGTGGGGCTGGGTGTGGGTGGCTGTGTGGAGTGATGAGGTGGAGGAAGCGGTGAGGTGGCAGGCTGTGGTTGGCCGGGGTGATGTGGAGGGGGGCTGGGTAGGATAGGGTCGGGTAGGTTAGGGATTAGACTATGTTTTAGTTTAGGGCTTGGAGGTGGCCGGCCGGGCTTTCGGGCCTGGCGGCTGCCTCCTAAATTAATGTAAACTTTTATTTTTAATTTAAAATAGACTTTTGTAAATAGTTTTTACACAAATAAAAGCCCCGGAAAAGACTGGAGTTTTTATTTGAATAAAGACGGGGAATATTTTAGAAAACAAAACTAGGCTTTACGAGAATAGTTTTAGACAAACATATGCATGATGATGACGATGCTCAAATGCAACGTGGCATGATGACATGAGCATGCGGTCATGATGATGCAATGTACAAAGACACCGCGATTTTCTAGTAGTGGTTTTAGCGGGATGCCACACGTTATAGTAGTGTAAACATAATGGCTTGATCGTGTCACTATACTTTGGTAGTATGTTCATCACATCATTCAATTAATGTTGTGACCTTGTTATTAACAACATCCAATGTCATGATCAGGAAACCTTGACCATATGTTAATCAACAACCAAGTGTAATGAGAGGCATCACTAGAAACCTTCTATTTGTTTATTAAACACACATGTATTACATTTCCTTTTTAATAAAATTATGGCATGAGAAATAAACATCTATTATAAACCTAGAATAACATAATAACCATTTATTATTGCCTCTCGGGCATATTCCTTTCAAAATTGGCACTAGGGAAAGGAGGAAAACAAAGAACATTACCCAGAGCACCAGATCTGTGGACAAGAACCACTTAAAACTCACCAAATCGAGAGATCAAACCAAAAGAAATCTGGGGCAATTTTTTGGTATTTTTCAATTTATGGTGGAAATCGATGAATGATGTCAAATCTGTGGCAACCAAAAGCTGCTGATATCAGATGTTACGGGTCCCTTGTGGGATTGTCCCTTGGGTGGCCCGATCTTCATGGATTTGAGGCGGGGAGTGAGGGAAAACCCAATGAACTCAACTATAATGCAAGGTAAAGATACAAACACACGCCAAAACACACACAATTATATTTTCTCCCATTGGTTTGAACAACAAATCCAATAGAATCCTCGGCGAGAAACCTTGCGGTAGAATCACCAAAGGAGTGATCGATAGGTAGAATCACCAAAGGAGTGATCGATAAGCGGATGATGGAATCCAAATCCAGGAGAGAGTACCAACCAAGTAGAATCCCAAAGGTTAGAGACCTAGCACTACTAGAGTCCTTGACAAGGAGAGACCAAACACTTGAGGAGGGTCTTGACAACTTGGAGAAGGGCACCGACTCCAAGGCCTTACACAACTCAAATATTTACTATAGATAGGGGGTTCCCATCTAGGGTTTGTGACATGCCTAAATTCATCATCATCTCTACCTAGATCTGAGCTAGAAGGGGCTATTTATAGTACTTTAGGCGAAGGGGTAGGTAAAAGGAATATTCCAGGGCATCAAACCGAGATCCATCCGCAGACGGGATTTCTGGCGGTAAGTTCGGCAGCACTAGATCTAGCGCCCAAAGTTTTGGGCGGCCACCGGTTTGTCCAGACTTATATGGATTGGCATATAGAGAGAAATTTCAGTGAGGCATCGGTTTGTTCTGGCAGTCACCGGTTTGATTCGACACAGATTTCGTCGTCGCCGGGACTGGGGCAGGAATCCTTCTTCTCCCGTCTTCTCTTGCATGCGTCTTGCTTGGACGTCTTGGCTCCTGGGGTATCCTTGTCTCCTTCTATTGGCGTCGTGGTGATGGGCCTTGTCATAGAACATGTACTTGAATCAAGTAGGATCCCATTCACATGATAACCAAAGGAAGGCAAGAGATGGAAGAAATTCACCTTTGTATGGATGGTTGGTGTAGCATGATGTGGACCAATGGTGATTTCCATGTGATGGGCTGAATCACATGGACCCGACGTACTTCCACCATAACGCCATGCCACTTGTTCCAAGCATGTTGTATCATTTCCCAACGGTGAGACATGTCAGAGTCGTCACGATCATGGACCAAGCACTTGAAGTAGGGATCCAAGAGCTACCGCCTTCACCCTCTTCCAATAGCAGTATGAGTTTTGGTTTGCATCGGTGAAGGGGTCGATGCTGGCCGTCTTCCAAGCTTCGGCGAGGCACTCGTCCTCCCCGGAGATCCACTTGGGTCCGCGGCCACCGCCTCCTTTCTTCTTTTTCTACATGGACACCACCTTGTTCCTCCTTTTTGGGTCGGTAGTGATGGACACCAACACCTCCACCACCTCATCCTCGGCCTCTGCATAGGCGTAGGCCTCGTGTTCCTAATGCTTGCCATGTTCATCATATTTGTTGGCGTAGGCATTGGCTTCTCCTTATGTGAAGGCGTGGGCAGAGCCACCATTGATGATGCTGGCCATGATGGAGTTGCTATTGTGTGTTCTGATGAACAGGCCAGGGGCCCTCTGGCTGCTGCTTCCTGCTGTAAACGGGTTGAAGCGAGTGCATGGTGGGGGCATGCTACTATTGAAGGAATGTCAATGGTGGGTCGGAGAGAGATGCGTGCTGAAGGAGTTGGGGCCCCCGAGCGGGTTGAAGTCGCTGCAGCCCGGCGTGAAACACGAGAGATGGGGCGCCATGTTCCCCTGGATTTTGTGGAGCATCGCCTAGGTGGACAGCTGCCTGAGCCTCCGCTGCCCTGCGCAGTCTCGAGTTCTTCTCCCTCAGCAGACGTCTTGCATTCTCCACCTGCCAGAACTGGATGTTGAAAGCCTACTCTGGGTTAGAAATCCCCTCCGGCCATTCCTTGTTGGCCTTACGCTTCTTCCCGAAGGCCGACGAGCGGGAAGCTTGGTATTTCTTCGGCATCATGGTGGCAACATTGTGAGTTGGTGGAGGGAAATGGTGGGAGTGGGCGACTGTTAGGCTGATGTTGACCGGTGCGGGCTACACTAGTTTAGTCCCACCTCGCCTATGGAAGGAGGCCACACCCAAATTATAAGGAGAGATTCCTTCCTCGTTTCAGTCCAGGATTTTGGGATGGAGTTGACTCTCTTCTTATTGTTTGGCTGTGTGCGGATAAACGTCCAGAATGTAGGCTGAGTACTAGGCTAGGCCAAGTGCACGCTAACATCTAGTATCAAAGCTAGTGATCGCCATGCCCTCCTGAGGGGGTTCTTAGGGGGATGTGATGTTAAGCTGCTATTGACCGGTGAGGCTACACGAAGTTTAGTCCCACCTCTCCTATGGAAGGAGGCCACACCCACCTTATAAGGGAGAGACTCCTTCCTCCATTCAGTTCAGGCTTTTGGGACTGAGTGGGCTCTTTTCTTATAGTTGAGTTGTGTGCACATAAATGTCTAGAACATAGGCAGAGTGCTGGGCTGGGCCAAGTGCACGCTAACATATAGTATCAGAGCTAGCGATTGCCATGCCTTCCTTAGGGGCTTCTTAGGGGGATGGGATGTTAGGCTGATTTTGACCCATGGAGGCTACACTAGTTTGTCCCACCTCGCCTAAGGAAGGAGACCACACCTAACTTATAAGGGAGAGATTCCTTCCTCCTTTCAGTCTAGGCTTTTGGGATGGAGTGAGCTCTCTTCTTATTGTTGGGTTGTGTGCGCATAAACATCTAGAATGTAGGCTGAGTACTGGGCTAGGCCAAGTGGACGCTAACATCTGGTATCAGAGCTAGCAATCGCCATGCCTTCTTGAGGGACTTCTCAGGGGGTTGGGATGTTAGGATGCTATTGACTGGTGAGGCTACACGAAGTTAGTCCCACCTCGCCTACGAAAGGAGGCCACACCCACCTTATAAGGGAGAGATTCCTTCCTCCCTTCAGTTTGGGATTTTGGGATGGAGTGGGCTTTCTTCTTATATTTGGGTTGTGTGCACATAAACGTATAGATTGTAGGCCGAGTACTGGGATGGGCCAAGTGGATGCTAATAGCAGTGATGAGGGGGAAATGATGATGTGGAGGAAAAAAGGAGGGAAGCTTGGATATTGGAGGGAAATCTTTGGTGTCCCGCTGATAGGGCTAGCCCGCTAGCTTTTTCAGGCTCATCTAGTGCCCTTAATAGCCCCTCCTTGGATTTGGTTCGGCCCGGGGACGCCGGATGATTAGTTGTACCATGCCGACGCTATTCTAGTTTTGGGGTGGATTGAGCGGATTTTTGTGCACTGGCACTTCGATAACTGGGGGCCTTTGGTGGTGGGAAGGGGGGGCGAGTGGAGATTCTCTAAGAGTCATGCCACCAGCCATGTCCCATGTCCACCCCCAATCCAATCCGTCTCCATATAGAGACATGACTTTACTGCATCGAAAAAACATTGCCTGCCCCAAGTAATGACTTGTCCAAGTCGTAGTTGAATATGGAAATTTGGACAAAAATAACCTAAAATAAAAAGAATTTCACAAAATGAACTCTCGCCAAAATAATTTCACGGGACTAACCCTTTTGTGTAGCGCCCTACAGCCAGGCGCTATGCTCTGTAGTCTAGCTCCTTGGGGAAAGGTGCTACACCTCTGCCAGCGTGGCGGCTGCGTGGCCAGCCCGGGTCCCACCCAAGCCATGTAGCACCTACAGGAAAGGCGCTATGACACTAAGTGTAGCGCCTCGCTATTAGGCGCTACACTTCGGGAGTAGCCAGCGCCGCGCAGCCTCCCTCCCCAGCCCGACCATGTCTCTCCCAGGTGCCCCCCAAGAACAGAGGGATGCCGCGGTTCCTCTCTCCCTCCCTCTCAAATCCCTTCACAAAAACTATCAGATCTAAAGGAGTTGCCCATGGATTTGGTCCCCAATCTCCCCCTGAAGGTATTCTCGTCTAATCCCCTCTTTTTCATCCAATGAATCTTCCACATTTGAGCCATGTTTGCTTGGAACCTTAGGTGTAGATGGATTCATATTTTTGCCCATTTGTGCATGTTTTTGGTGAGTTAGGAGTTGTATATTAGCTGTATTCGCTATGGAATGCAAGTGTGATGTTGATTTGCACTGTATGTCACGGTTGCATATGGATTTGTATATATGCATGAAAAATATGCTCCACATGGTTGTGTATGGCTTTGTAGTTTCCTGTAGAAAATGCAATAATGGCCACTCACATATTTATTAATGTTTGGAATATATATGTAGGATGGCTCGATGATTATTATGATGTTTTACCCTATAATGTTTTACCCACAAGTAGAAATATACAACAAAACATGTTCTTATGATATGTTTTAGGTGGAATGGGAGCCTTATGGTGGCAGGGACTATTTTGGTATAGCATATGGTTTTGAGCTTAACCCAAAGTTCTTGGAGCAAAAGCGTCTTTGGATCATGCACTTCCTATTAAATTGGAATTGGGATATTGAGTACCATCTGCCACACCATGTGATGAGGCAGTTTGGGTTGTTTCAAGTTAACCCTCCGGCGTGGAAGGACACTAACAAGGAGCTTCATAGGTTAGTTAGCATGAAAAAATGTGCCTAGTTGCACCATCACATTCTATTTAGTTGTACTAATAGAGTTCTTTTTTAAAATGCAGGTTGGACAGGAAGGGGCAGATGAAGATCAAGAAGTGGGATCACCATCATAGGAAGTATGTCACAGAGTTCTTTGTTTGTGTGGAGACTTCTCAACAAAGTGAATGGAATAGTGGAAGAGCTCATTGCCCAATTGCATTCAACAGCTACCATTGGTGCTTTCTTGAAAATACCCGTGTCCCATTTGCCAGCCGGCTTACGAGGAGGAAATATTGGAAGAGCCATGCGTGTTCGACGATCTTGCATACAATGAATACAACAAGCTTGCCAAGGAGGCGACAAAAATCCCGTTTTCTTCCTCACCCAACTTTGTGGTAAAGTTTGCCTTGCCCATCCACAACTTCCCATCTTTTTCTTGCCTAACATGTTCGTATCTTTACTCCGCAGCGAAAGGAGATAAAGAAACATGCCGACAAAACCGAGGTGATTCTTGATGATACCCCGACGGGAAAAAGGGAGAAGGCATACTATGAACGTTCCTCAAGGTATGGACAAAAATGAAACGAGTCCTCTTACCGGGATATTGTGTTACCTGGTTTGACATCTCCTGTACATTCTTACAGCATTCAATGCAAAGAATGTTTCGGTTATCTAACTTCTTAGGGTGCTGTGATACTGAGTACACAACACCATCACTAACGAGGGGTAACCTCGGCAATCCCCATGATGATGGACTTGGAGTTTCGTGGAAAAGAGAACGCTGGGGATTTCATCGGATGTCAGGAAAATGATGAAGACAAAGTCACCTGAATATTGAGTAAAACACGCAATTACAAGTCGTCCTCTATATTTACGTCTCCTCTCTCTAGGCTTCTCCCGTCCTATATATAATATGCCGGGTCTCAAAGCTATATGTGGATAGGTTTCATACACGCTTAATTACAATACCAACATAATGTCGATTCATAGTCTCTGTCATAATACAGTCAAAGCCTTTGTCAGTTGCATCTTCTGGGCCGTCATCTTGAGATCTCCTTGGGTTATAAGCCTTTTACCCAATGTAGGGTAGAAAATTATGGGAATCCGAGTAATCGTACCTATGTCAGTAGACCCCCAAGACTCTACTTGAATCGTAGTTTCCGGTTGAGTCTCAAAGTTTATTTTCCTTTATTTTTATCACTTTTCTGTGTTTTGTAGGGATTTGGTACAATGAGTCTGATGCTTCTAAAAGATCAGGAATCATTTAATTGCTCCTGGGAAAAAACAAGGTTGTCCTACATCAAATTCAAGTCCCCAGGCTCGAATCCGGAATTTTTAACTAGCATAATTCAGTTTGGGCCGCTGAGGTCTTACCAAATACTGAATTCAACTTTCGATTTTATCGAGTACCCAACGCGTCCGTCGGGATTTTTCATCTATCGTTGATACGAATATTTAACTGGCAGAGCGCAGTCTTGTGCGATTACCAGGCCACACAGAACAAATCCTAGGGTCTTACCTTCATGTTTCCGAACATGGCATTTAGATTTTTATCTCGTCGGGTGTGATCTGAGAGTTTTTTCTTTATAGTGGCTGAAGAACTTTTTTCTTTTTGTAACCGCTCCCGATAGGAGTATCTGGCATTGAATGTTTCCTTTGTCTTTCTTTATCAGGTGCGTGCCAACGCTCTTGTTAGGAGTAGATCCCGAGGCTATGTTTGGATATATGTATCGAAACATAGGCTCGAAAACTTAATTTTATGGCGCCAGTGCTTCTGTATTTTTGTCGGGTGCATGACCAGTGCTACCGATAGGAGTAGCCCCCGAGTCTGTAGTCGTAATATTTTATATTCGAGTGTAGTCTCAAATCTTTTCCTAGAGGAATTTACTTCGACTCCAATTTAATTTCTTCGGGTCATATCTTTTAAAACAAGCCGCAATTCCTTGCAACACTTATGTTGTGACGTCAATGATGACGTATCTGATGCTGTTGATTTCTAGAGGACACGTCCTAACTAGACGTGTCGAATGTGGGGCCATGCAGCAGTAATGATGATGCGTGATAGCGTATTCAGCGGAGATTCTTGACTGCACGTCCCTCTCCGCGTGAAAATCGAGGCATCACGCGCTATCCTCCGTTTTTACCGTGGCCATAACTTCTTTAGGTTTTCCTGGCAACCTGCCAATATGAAAGGTGTACCTAGGGAACTTGCCGAGCATAGCTTGAATATTGATCCTAATGCCAAACCGTTGAAGCAACCTCTACAACGCTTTGGTGATGAAAGACGAAGGGCTATAGGCAAACAAATAGCTAGGTTACTTAAGGCGGGCTTTATCTGAGAAGTTATTCACACCCGATGGGTGGAAAATCCTGTACTTGTTCCCAAAAAGAGAACCAATGAATTAAAAATGTGTGTTGATTACACCGGCTTGAACAAACCATATCCAAAGGATCCATTTGTTTTGCCTCGCATTGACCAAGTCATTGACTCAACGGCTGGCTCGGAACATCTGTGTTTTCTCGATGCCTACTCAGGATACCACCAGATCCGGATATGAAAGTCAGACCAATTGGCCACTTTGTTCACCACACCTTATGGCACGTATTGCTACGTCACGATGCCCTTTGGTTTGAAAAACGCCGGTGTTATGTACCAGCGGACGATGCAACATTGCCTACATGAAGAAATAGGTCACAACGTACACGCTTACATGGAAGACATCGTGGTAATATCAGAGAAATCAAGTGATCTTATCGCTGACTTACAGGAAACCTTCGATAACCTCCAGAAATACAACATGATGCTGAACCCCAAGAAGTGTGTCTTTGGGTACCCTCCGACAAACTATTGGGTTTCATCGTTTCGCATCGTAGAATCGAGGTGAACCCGGGGAAAATCAAGGCCATACTTGACATCAAACGCCCGACATGGCTGAAGGACATACAAAGGCTCACAGGCTGCGTTGCAGCAGTAAGCCGGTTCATCAGCCGACTTGGTGAGAAGGCTATGCCGCTCTACTAGTTGCTCAAGAAGGCGGACAAATTCACATGGACGGATGAAGCTGACGCAGCACTTTAGGAGTTGAAGAGAATACTTTCCTCCCCACCAATACTTGCAGCACCGGTGCCAAGGGAGCCTATGTTAGTTTACATGGCGACAACCAACCGAGTAATCAGCATCGTCATCGTGGTGGAGCGCAAGGAACCAACGCACGAATACGGAGTTCAGCGACCCATTTACTATGTAACCGAGGTCTTGACGGAATCCAAGTAGCGTTACCCGCACTACCGAAAGATAGCTTATGGAGTTTTCCTTGCTTTGCGTAAGTTAAGGCATTATTTCCAAGAGAACCTTATCATAGTAGTGAGCAAAGCTCCACTGTCCAACATCATCAACAACAAGGACGCTACAGGGAGAGTGGAAAAGTGGGGCATTGAACTTGCTGCCTTTGAAATCACCTACAAGAGACGCGATGCTATCAAATCACAAGCATTGGTGAATTTTCTTGCAGATTGGACATAACTACCAGAAGACACTCCTGTGCTAGAGCCAGAGTATTGGGTCATGCACTTTGACGAATCGAAGCTACTCCATGGCTCGGGGGCTGGTGTATTATTACAATCACCAACAGGGGAAAAGTTGCAATAAGTCCTACAGATCCACTTCAATGCTACCAAAAACATGGCAAAGTATGAGGCCCTCATTCACGGACTTCGCGTAGCCAAGGATATTGGCATCAAGCACATAGTTTGCTGTGGAGATTCCGACTTGGTTGCCCAGCAAATAGCTAGCACCTGGAATACGTGGAACCCTATGATGGCGGCATATCGAGACAAAGTAGACAAAATAGCCAAGTGCTTCGATGGCTACAAAGCCAAGTATGTCAAAAGGGAGGAGAATGAGGCGGCATATCTGCTATCAAAGCTTGGATTAGCTCGTCGACCAATTCCGCTAGGCATTTTCCTGAAACATTTATGGACCCAATCCGTGAAGGGAGCGAACCTCGACAACCCGGATAGAGTGGAATCATTTGTTAATACAATAATAGTGACCTCTCCGGCTTGGACGAAACCGTTCATGGATTATCTACAAGACAGAACTTTGCCTGCCGATGAAGTCGAAAGCGGGCAAATAGTATGTAGAGCAAAAGGCTATGTCATCATTGACGGACAACTTTACAAAAGAAGTACCACAGGAGTTTTGCTTCGATGCGTCTCCCAGCAGCAAGGTATTGAAATCCTTAGAGAAATACATCTTGGAGATTGCGAGCACCACGCCGCTCCCTGACCGTTGGTGGCTAAGGCCTTCCGACAAGCATTCTACTGGATAACTGCCAAGGAGGACGCCGACAAGTTGGTACAAACATGTCTTGGGTGTCAGTTTTATGCAAGACAACCAAGTGCTCCAGCCGAAGACATCACCCTGTGGATTCACACACTTGCTAGTTGTAGTGGATAAGTTCACAAAATGGATTGAAGCTAAACCCATTAGAAAGCTTGATGGGGCGACAACCCTAAAATTTGTCCGGGATCTAGTGGTGAGATTTGGTCTCCCACATAGCATCATCACCGATAATGGCAGAAATTTATCTCTCAGAGAAGTTGAGGAGTACTGTCATGAGAAAGGCACCCGCCTTGACCTAGCATCTGTGGCACATCCGTAGTCAAATGGGCAAGTTGAAAGGGCCAATGGACTAATTCTGCACGGAATCAAGCCACACTTGGAGGCACCGCTATGTAGAGCAGCTGGAGCCCGGGCGAAGGAACTACCATCTGTCTTGTGGAGTTTATGAACAACACCCAACAGATCCACCGGCTTGACTTATTTCTTCATGGTTTATGGAGCAGAAGCAGTCGTCCCATCTGACATTCTCCATGATGCACCAAGATTTTCCGCATACAAGGAGGATGACGCTGAAGAATCCATACGATTATCTGTGGACCTACTTGAAGAAGAGCATGTGCTGGCATGCCAGAGATCCGCCATCTACCAGCAGAAGTTGCGTGGCTACCATAGTTTCCGTGTAAAGCATCACTCATTTAAAGAGGGAGATCTAGTGCTTAGACTCAAGCAGGAGAAATCACACAAACTATCCCCTCCTTGGGAAGGACCATTCGTCATAAGCAAAGCATTGCTCAGTGGTTCCTATTACCTCGTCGATATTGGCGAGTTGAAAGATAGGCCTAAAATCACAAGCACAAGCAACATGACTCCGATGATGATTACCTGGAGACAGATCGGCCATGGAACATAGCACAACTACGTCCCATTTACACTTAGCACATTTATATTATATAATAAGTTTCTTATATGATCAATGAAATAAAGCATTTGGTTCACTCATATTCTTTGAGTCTTTTACCTCCTTTAGTTGTTCATTTTTGGATCATATAAACCCTTTATGCGCAAGTTTGCATTTGCACTTGTGAAAATTCCGCCTACGGGCGTTAGCTTAAGTTTTCTGGTCTACACGTTTCTGAAGTTTTTATGTGGATTCTGGAGTAGTAACTTTTCGGCACTCAAAGCCGGCGATTTTGTTCTTGGGTTCTTGATGGTGCTATTAAGCATTATCGCCTGAGAGCATAGTTCTGTGTTGCGAGTCTTCCGTCTCACGAAAGGTCAAGCATATGAACCAGAATAATGGATAAGCCATCACTTGCTTAAAAAATATACACATGCTAGAAACAGATAAGTAGCAGGAAAACTTGAGTACAAGATTTTCCGCCTTAACAAAACATAAGTTTTTTATGCATACACATTGCAGAGATACATTTAATACAGACATTGTTTTTCATGGCTTTGTTGTAGGGGGCTTCTTGGTGGCATCATCAGGAGAGCTAGGCCGGGAGAGCTTGTCAAACTCGGAGGGCGATGGGATAGACTCGGACGAGGCCATGTCTTTGTCAAGGATCTCAGTAGGCACGAAGACATTGATGTTGACCATCTTGGCAACCCTAGTGTCGAAGCTGGCAAGGGAATTCCAAATAGCATCGCTATCGATTTCCCTCCCTTCTTCATCCAGCTTGGGAAAGCAGGAGGTACCAGGCCAATGTCGGAATTTTCATAGTGCGTCTTGACCAAGGATATTGAAATCCTAGCACCAGCCCGGACACAAGAGACCTTCCAGTCCTTGAATTTCTCAGCAGCTCGGCGCAGGATCTCCGCGTACTTGGCCGGTGAGTCTGCCGCCTTGATATTAATCCCCAGAGGCTGGGCTATCTCCTTGGCTTCAGCAATGGCGGTGCTGACAAAGTTGCCGGCAAGAATCATGCGTTCCTTGAGGTCTGGAGCACCTTCACCCAAATTGGCTAAGCCAATAGGAGCTATGGTTTGCAAAAGAAACAAGGACCATCAGTACAAACCAATCAAAGAATCGTCCAAAATACAGAAATGACCAAGACTGAGAAAGGTTATCGAAGATGCTTGTCTCTGCTTGTGAGCATGACTCCGCCAATGCATCCTGCTCCTTATGGACTATCTTTACACCTCAAGGTTCCTAGCGTTCTGCTCTTTGGCAGCTTGGTTTTGTTCCTTGAGCTGTGCAATCTCGTCTTTCATGTGCTGTATCTCGGAGTTGGTAGATTCTTGTAGCACCTTCATCACTGCCTCATGGCCCTTGACGGTATCAGCCAGGTCCTTCTTCAGAATTTTATTCTCATCATCGAGCTCCTGGATATGCTTGGATTTCTCGACGATGCTCTTGGCCTTAGCAATGGCTTCTGTAAGATGGAAATCAGATAGTGCTATAAGAAGACGGAAGAGATGAATCCATGGCTAAAAGCAAGGAGTTGTTACAAGAAACAGAGTCTGGCTATTTTTGATATGTTGCTTCAGGAAGGCTGTTTTACCCTATTCAAGGTCTAGTTCCTTTCGCAGAGCATCAAACCTCTCATTGGCAGCTATCCTCCATTTATTCGCATTCTGCACAAAATGTTAAAATGCTTAGTTTCTCTAGAGCATATAGTCGGAACTATTCAAGTTTCAACTAAACGCTTGGGGGCTATAGTATAAGATTTTAAAATAAGCTAATTTCTCTAGAGCATCTAGTCAGAACTTTCCCATTTCAATTAAATGCTCGGGGGCTACACATACCAGTTTTACACTTAGTTCTTTAGAGCACTCTGGCCAAAACTATTGATTTTTTGCCTAAGAGCTCGGGGGCTACAGTGGGATACATTACAAATCAAAAGAAATGAAGTTCAAAAGACTTACGATGGCAATGACCGTAAGATTGTTGGCCAGATGAGCATAATAATCATGGAAGGTCCGGGCATTGTTACAAATTGCATTGGCCTACAAGATGAGGTCATCAAAGCACAACATCAGAGGAGTCACAGCCAATGGAGAAGTTGAAGCCAGAGGCATGGATGATGCCCTAGCCGCCTCTTGCGTCTTCAAGACAAGGGATGGCTCAGAGGCTCCCGCCTCGGTCGCTGCTTCCACATCCACCTCTTCCACCACTTGGTTCCCTTTCTCGGTGGAATCCTTAGCCGGAGCTTCAGCCACTTTAGAGGAAGTGCTCTCCTGCGTCGCCTGGCCGCTGGGAGCAACATCTGCCTCGACAAAGCCTGATATATCAAGAGTTGGATTGACATCTATCTCCATGGCAGAGATCTCAGGGATGACGAGGGATGATGGCCCAGCGGGGCCAACAGAAGGCTTGGCGGCAGGAGTAAGGGGAGTAGTAGCGGGAGAGGGCTTGGCGGCCATGTCCCCGGTTAGCATGTCACGAATGTTTTTTGACCCTCCAGCATCTCTGGAGGATCACTTCAAACTAAAACTGGCTTTCCTCCTGAAACATACAAAGTATAAGTACAAGAGTTGAAAAAAGGTATGAGCTGAAAATACAATCCAGAGAATGAAAGTACTTACTCCACGGCAGGAGCCTTGGTGAGGGGAATGCCGGTGGATTTCTTCTTATTCTCCGCCTCTAAGGCAGAAGGGGATTATTTGGAGACTCCACTATCCGTTTTCTTCTTCTTGGCCTCGACAGCAGCAATAGAGGTGGAGCTCTTCCGCTTTGATGCTGCCGGAGCTGGTTGATCCTTGGGGGTGTCATTGTCGAACACCATCTGGATATCCTTCAGCTTTGGATCATAGACCTGGGAGACCATTTGATCCGCTGCCAAGGTTGCCAGCTGGGATACAGAGGAGTGTTAGATTGACAACTTCAAGTCGGAAAAACCTTAGAGCATGTAACAAGCAACAAAGGAAACATAAGCTACCTCTCGGCATGTACCATGATCGAACATGTCATAGGTGATCTTGAAGCACCGCTTCTTGTCCTTCACCTTGTCCTTAAGCCAGAGTTTGATGGAGTCAGTAGATAAGTTATCCCGTGAAATTTGCATGGGATCCCTCCTATCTTGTTTGTATTTACACATCAACTCGGCGCGGTGCTGCCGAGGCTGGATCCGCCTAACGAACCAGCACATGCCCAGATCCAAGCTCGTCAGACCTCCGTCTACTAGCCATTCAATCCGCCTTATGGCGCGATTGGCTTCGTCATCAGAGGGAAGGGTGGATGGGGTCTGACATGCGGGCACTTCAGTTGCAGCTCCATCGACAAAGTCGGGATAAGTATCAAGGCGGTTAGGCAGAGGGATATTTGGCCCGTAAAAGTATGTGCGCTGCCAATTCTTGCATGCCTCATGCCCTACGATGTCGGGGAAGCGCCGACTAGGCTGGATTTTGAAGCTAATGGTTCCACAGATCCACAATTCGTCCTTGGACTCTATGGACTCTCTCTTGACAGTAAAGAAGTACACAAACAGATCTAACCTAGGTTTGATGCCTAGGAATCCTTCGCACAAGGCTACGAAGTTCCTATGGACTAGAATGTTGTTGGGAGAGAGATGTGGGGGAGTACCCAGAAGTGCCGGATGACGTCCAAGAAGAAGTCGGAGACTGGGAGGCTTACGCCACGTACCAGCTGAGATTTGAGGTACACCTTCTTTCTGGCTTGGGGGGAAGGGACCACCTCACCGGCCGGTGCTGCCCGCTAGACTAACTCCTTCGCCACGGGAAGTTACTCCTCGGTGACCAGCTCCTGCAAATCTTCGACAGAGAGATCAGAGCCTCTCCACACCCCCTTATGGGAGTCGCTTTCTTCTTCTACAGCTTCGGGTGCCGCTCGTTCTTGGTCATCGCCAGTGGTCTCCACGATGGCGTTGACTAAGACAACCACCCCCTCCGGCGGGATGGACACTCCCTGAGATGGCTCGGAGGTAGCCTCGGGGGTCGCTGCCGATGAAGGGATGGAGCTACTAGAGGCCATTACGACGGGGAGAAGGTGGAGGAAAGAAGGGCTCTGGTTAGGGTTTTTGCACAAAAGCTCGACCGGTCGCGCGGCTGGAGGAAGACGAATGCGGGTAAAAGTGAAATAAATTGACCATGGTGAAAATATATAGGCCCTGCGTCAAGATTCGTGTAAAGAGATCTAATGGATGGAACATTGCCGACGTGGAAGTGAATGTGCGTGATAATTTCGCCACGTCCTGCGTCTTTTGCCGCTCCACCGTTTCATATTTCATGCACGTGAAAATAGCTGATGATTAATTCTCTGTTTCTGTGAGTTTCGAGGTAACATAGGCTGTACCCTATGTCATCCTCCTGACAGTTGCAGTGAAGGGTCACGTCCGAAGATTCCATCGAGGACGAGGACTGTCCGACTCTGGAAACGAAGACTCAAGGAATCTCCGGCTACATTGCGAAGCCAAAGAGGATTGCAGGGTTCTTTGGGAGACCTTTAAGATATTGCTTGACGAATTGTCGGCATCACTTAGACGGGATATTCGGAGATCAACGAGCAAGATGACGCAAGATTTCAAAGTCCTTCGGGGGCTACTATTAGGGATATGCTATATTGGTATCCTCATAGCATGTCACCAATCCGCCTAACCCGGGTGGCCCATAGTTGGTAGCAAGGCCTATGGCCTGCTGGGCGGCCCAGTTAGACGGATCCTGAAGGGACGCCCATGCCGGGTAAAGGAAGGCTACACAGGACTCACCGACATACTCGGAGCCTTGGAGTACAGGACACGGAAGACTAGTTCGTATTAGTGTAGGACCCTTTACCTTGTCCGGCAAGGACCTTTCCCTGTAAACCCTAGGTCTTGGTGCCTTTATAAGCCGGCCCGTGGGAGCCTTTAGGGCACAACCTCTTAGATTTCTACGTACAACGTGCAACACCTCGCATAGCGAACCTCTCTCTTTAATTCGATGTATTGCCATTATAGTTATTTATAGAAGGAGTAGAGTTCCGCCATCATTGTGGGACTTGAACCTGGGTAAGCTGTGTTACCTCGTACCGACCAACTCTCCGCCTTACCCCACGTCTCTAAACACGCACTGTGAGGACCCCCCATGGCGTATTCATTGGCAATACCACGACAGAGAACCTGGCCGCCCCTTCTTCGGCTGCCCCTGCTATGACGGGCGCTCCTTCTTCGGCAACCCCTACTGCTCCTGTAGCTAGTGCTCCTTCCGCTAGTGCCACCCTGTCTTTGAAGGACACGGATTCGTAGGCTTTGTTTTGTAACTTTTATCGTGTCTCCCTTGTTGTTGTAATGGAACTTGACTTTATCCAACTTTCCCTTGCTTCTTTTTACAAGAATGCAACTTTTGAATATATGTGTGTGATCTTGCTTTTGTATGCTGAATGTTTCATATATTTTTGTCTTGTCAGATTTTGAATGATTCTTCAGCTCCTTCTGGACCCACTCTACTCTCCGATGTTGTTCCGTCCTCCGTTGTAGTAGGTGCGACCAGTTCGGCCATCGTGCATACGGTAGACCCGCCGTTGTATGCTAAAAAATAAAACAAATGAAAAAACTTGAAGGAAAACTTGGAGTTGCTCAATCAATGGTGGATGTTTCCCAATCAAAAACGTGCCAGGCCCTCAACCACGAGGCTTTTTTCTTGGAAGAAATCTCCAGAGGAAATGAAAAGCTGTTATGTAAGTATTCTTCCTATTTTTTCTTCGGTTGCGCTTTGTGTCTTGCGGGAAATTGACACGTGTATCACTGATTTGCAGGCATTCAATTGTGCGAGAGGGATGAGACCCAACGTCTACGCAACCGAATGCAAGATCTTGTGTCTACCTCCCGAAGTTCTGAAACAGACTTTTGGACTGATCATCGTTGTGCCTATACTGTGGCATTGTTTCAGGATCGCCTATCGGAGTTGGAGCAATTTTTCGAGTGCTTCCGTAGATCTCTGGATATTATTTATAATGCCATGTTTCCTCGGGATCCTCAACCTCAAACCTTGGTGGATTTGCTTGTGAAGTTCCGACAAGGTGAAAAAATCCATCACTTCGTGAAGCTTCAACTTGTGGCGGGTGCTAAGCTCGCGCTTTCTTGGGTGCATGTGAATCATCCAATGCTGGACTTGGATGATGTATCTTCGAGGCTACCTTCTCCTTCCGATGGTGACCTTATTGATATGGCGCCTCATTACGCCGCTGCTCGTAGACCTGCCACTAGAATTATCCGAAAGTGTTTGGAGGCAGACGAAGAGTTTTTTGTAAACTTTCCTATTTGATTATCTACTTGTTGAGCCTTTGTACTTTGTGTAAAACTACTTTATACTTGTCAAAAAGGTCATATGTTTTATATGAGATTTTGATTGTATGATGTATTCTCTTGTTTGAGGACCCGACGAACTGATGTTCGTTGGCCATAGAAATTTGTATCTTCACAGAATACTTTATTTATTTACTGATAACTATGGATGGAAGTACATTGCAAGGGCGTGATCGCCTGGCCGTTGGCCTTTATTGAATGTAAAGTACGTCTACGTGAAGATTTTCTTTAAAACTTCAGCTTCTGTTGTTGGGGTTCTTCATCATGCTCCGCATCATGGTGCTCTTGTCTTGTCGATTAGTGGATTTTCCTATATGGTACCTATATTGGAGGCCGCATAGGTTGCTTTTGCAAGACTGTTGCGTGCTTGCTCTTCCGATATTTTCTTTTTGCGGGTGTGCCCTTCATGTGTCGACTCCTCATCTGCTAATTTCAGCTATCCGAGTTCCGCCTCTATCCCGAAAGATTCCGAGATTTTGTTGAATTCTTGATCGTAGATGTTCGCCAGACTAAAGGTTCCTTTGACTGTTATGACCCCATAGGGGGCTGACATTTTTAGTATTAGATATGCATAGTGAGGTACTGCCATGAACCTAGTGAAAGCTGGTCGTCCTAGGATCGCGTGGTACTGAGATGGCCAGTCCATGACTTCAAATTCTAGCTTTTCTCGCCTGAAGTTAGTCGTCGACTTGAAGACTACGTCGAGATGGACTTTGCGCAATGGAATTTTGGCTTTTCCCTGGACCTATCCCGTGGAAAGTTGTTTCTGTAGGTGCTAGGTTTGTCATGGACCAGTTCATGGCCTGCGGAGTTTTGGCGTAAATCAGGTTGATGCTTCTTCCTGCATCCAAGAACACTTTGCTCATGTCGAACCCGCCGATTTGCGCTTCCACTATTAATGCTGACTGGCCTGCTGAGGATCCGTAATGGATGATCAGCTCTGCTAAAAGTAATTTCTTATTATGACTAATGGAGGTACTTCGGTGTAGGAGGTGGCTTTGTTACTGCCAAGTTTACTTGTCTAGTGATCATTTTTTGTCTTCTCCTAGAGGGTGGCCCTTTCTGGATCATTGACATTGCCCCCTTTGCCCTGGGATATTCGTCGCCTTGGTGTATTATACTTTGCGGCTGCCCTGATGGCGGATGCTCCTGTGGTGGAGGTGGCGCGTCGATGGCCAAAGCGCCAGTTGTAGTAGGGTAGCCTCAGTTTGCTGCATCGGCTGCCCTTGTGTTGCATAGTTCTTGCATTTTGAAGAATGGTCGGCTGTCCTTTAGGAGATGATTTGATCGCCTTTTCCCTGTTGAGTCGTCTGTGACACCCCTGGGATTAGGGTTAAACAAATCCAGACCTTAGCCTGACATAAGCTTAACCTAGACCTCGAGGATAACCAGTGAGAAATAGGTAACACAATAGTATCCCTATGACACAAAAATTATTACAGCAAGCTCATAACTGAGCAAAGAACCAAAATACTACAAGCAGAGGTCACTGACCACAAACATCAAACAATGGAAGGCAAATTATGTTATTAAGTATAGCAAACGTAACGAACGGCCTAAGAGGCCTGAAGTATAACGATGACGTCCTAATCCATAGATTCCAGGCTGCCGGCCGGGAACCCCAAGCTACTCGTCGGTGTCGATGTCGTACCAAACTTGTCTTCAGGGAACACTTACTCTGCTACAAAAGTATCAACAAATCAAGGGTGAGTACAGGGTGTACTCCGCAAGTCTTATGGCTGTTGGGGTTATTTTGCATAAAGCAATCTTTGTTTTGTAAAACAAGAGGGAGAATAAGCTCGTCTCATCAGAATATTTTAAAAGGGGATAAGAGAGCGACATCTCCGAAGAATTGATCATCACCTTTTGATATCCACCAAAGTAGTCCTCATGTCACAACTAGGATCACTCCCTCGTACCCATGAGGAAGCATCCTTAAGCACATGTTGAACTGCCACGTTTTACGATTAGGTACATATTCTCTATGATCTTAGAATTCGGTCACCAAACGTTCATAACCTGAACATGGCTTTTTGAAAAGATTTAACCCTGCAGGGGTGCAAAACTTTATCCACACGTACCAACTGACTCTTAGCGCCACTTGACACACTTCCTTGGTGTGCTGGCAGAGGGTGATTAGACACGACCATTTTACCTTGCTTTACCGAGACAAGGAGTCACACCCTAAGGATGGTTCCGCCGAAGTCGGTCCCTAGAGATATGGGCGAGGTTGGTTTATCAGGGGTTCCATTGACCCCAAGCAACCCAGTCCATGCTTACCTACCTGTATGAGTGCACCTCCTTCACCGCCTTCGAGAACGACCAGATATGCATATGTCGAATGGAATGCCCGAACTAGGTGACTCATGGAATCTACTAGGCAAGAACTTGAGGTCCCTATAAACCCCGTGTGGCTATACGCTCGTCTTGGTCCAAAGGCAAGAACTCGGTTCCTAGTGGTGGCGAGCATGGGACTACAAAAACCACATCCTACCATGGCCTCCCATACAAGCCTTAGCATGTTAAACCTGTACCACTAATCTTACCTCATCAGTATACCTTGTTCTCTTGTCATACTATATTCTCTGCATCTGATACATCATCTGGATGAACTAGAACAGACAGCTAAGCATGGCTAAGCAAGACACAGATGTAAGCTCTAGCAATGCACACAAGCCAAACCTAGTTATGCTAGGAACAATGGATCAGGTAATATAAGCTCAGAGAGAGTAATGCAACAGATAGGATACTCTATCCATTGATAAAATACCATAGTAGAATCGTATGCATCATGGCAAGAATGAAATACTTTGAAAGCATATGATTCTTTTATGTGTGGGGCTATGCTTGCCTTGTTTGTTGATACCCATATATAGATGTTCGGAAGCCTTGGTATTGACTTGATTAGAGTTGGTCAAGTATTGTTCGTCGATCTTTGATGGTGTTGATCTAGGTCTTCGATCTCGATCTCGATATCGTATTCTACCGGGAAGAAGCAAACACCGGAAAGAAAAGGGGAACAACAATCAACATGTCATCGATGCAATACGCAAGCAAGGATGATGATATGACAAGTTAAATTGTATCTAAATGGAACCCTATGGCATGCTTGGCAATTTAAGCGGCATCCGAGGGGTGCAAACCCTAATACAGGAGAGACCCCTGAATCACCTACGGGGTTCAATTGATTCTTCTAATTAAACTTGTAATTAAAGTTGTTGAACAATGCATGATTATGAGTCTATTGTGTAGATCTCATTTCTCTGAACATTTTGATATATTATACATATTTTTTTGACTTATAATAAATTAGTTATTAAATTTGTAAGATTTAAACCATTTCTAAAATTATTAAACCAATTTATTAAATTATTAAAACATCCCAGAACCTTTTCACATAGGGGCAAACCCTAGCCGCTGTGACTAACTGCTGGGGCCAAGCCACATCAGCAAGCCACGCAGGCAAAGCGGGACCCGCAGCGGGTTTGACCGGGCTGACCCGCCCGTGTTGACGTTGGCATGACATCACCATGACGTCAGCCTGGCCGGCTCTCTCAGATCAACGATGGAACAACGTTTGAGGGTGAACGGGGATGCGGGGATGCGGGGATGCGATGGTTAGACACAACACGATGCAGGGGGCGTATAGGTGGTGGCGCCGCCTGAAAATGTCTGCCGGAGCAACCTCTACGACGAGCATCGAGTTTCACCCTGAGCGCGACGATGGCGGTGGTGAGGGCGGATAAGATTTGGATCAACGGTGATTGACGAAATGAGAGCGACGGTCGTCGGTGGAGTCGGCTCGATTCCGGTCAGATGAGGGCATCCCTCCTTGCGTGCATCGGCGGAGAGGTAGAAGGGAAGAAGGTGGAGCTCTGGGCAGTGTCTAATGGTGGCGATTTGAAACAGCTATGGGCTAGGGTTCAGCCAAAAGGGGAACTCGAGGGAGAGGGCATGAGAGAAGTTGAGATGAGTATGGGGAGAGAGAGAGGAGCACGACGGTTCTTATCCGTGTGTCTAGGGGCAACGGCGGGAATCACTACGCGGCAAAGATCGATGGCCGGTGACGGGACACGCAGGTGCTTGCATCGGGAGGAAGAAGAAAAGAGAAGAACGCCTGAAGGACTACGGGCTGGCTTGGGCCAAGTTTGGGCCGGTGTGGGTCGCAGCAAAGGTAGCGAGGCGGGCTGCTGTTGGGCTGCTACGGCAGCAGATAGGGACAAGAGGGAGGTGGGCTTCGTCCTGGTTGCTGCTTGTTTTTATTTTATTATAAAACTCTTTTTCCAAAACTGTTTTCACTTTCCCTTTGTATTTCCAAGTACTTTCTATTTTTGAATCATTTCAAAAATACCAGAGACTTTTGTAAACTATAGAAATATTTCAGGGTCCCTTGTAGTCAATTTGACTCCGTTATTTTTGTAGTTTTCAAAATATTCAAAACCCTTTTGAGTTGTTTTCAAACAAATAGGGGAATTAGGGTTTAGGTTTTTCATTAATTCTTTTTGCATGCATTTTTATATCTTAGCAAAATAATGATGCTCATGAATGCACAAATATCCCTAATTAGTGATTAACTAAAACTAGGGTGTTATAGATCTATCCCCCTTACGAGAATCTCGACCCGAGATTCCGTAGGTAGGAATAAGGAAGAGAAACAAGGTCACTTCTAAGGATAAGAAGGAACACACCAAACAACACACCGAGTATCTCATGGTCAACTTGTGAAAGGAGTGTTCAAAACAACTATGAGATGACAGACATGAAACACGTCAAGGTAACAGAGGAAACAAGAGGAGATGGTTCCAAGTTGTTAGATAGTTGGTCTTTATAAGGATTGGCACCATGAAGCTTCAGAAGAGCTTAAGCTTTTGAAAGGAAAGCTTACAATAGGAAGAACATGACTATAGAATTCGAGAGATGAAACTCCACTATCTTGTTGAACTACTTTTGATATAGAAGGGTCACTCTTCATTCAACAGAAGGTTAAGATAGAAAAGTGTTTTGTGGCGAGGACTCATAAGAGTCACAAGAAACATGTAACAAGAGAAACTTTTGATTACCAAAATCATCGTCTCTTCTTGAACACGATTGAGAAACAAAGGAAACTCTTTATTCATCTAGTATTATCAAAATCTTTGCCGAAGATCATGATATCAATTTGCACCACTAAGATGAATATATAAGAAGATTATTGATGACACGAGGAAAGAGAAACTTCATTTTCAGACTTCAGTTACTTGGCACAACAAGAAGCTTGCCAACATAAAAGGGTTTGGAGGATCGACCCGGAGACATTTAGCAACACTACTTTAAATGTTCTCCTTGATGTTCGAAGAAGCAAACATCAAGTAAATATCGGACTTCGGATAAAAAGGAAACCATAAGCACAACTCCTATTATAAATCATAGAAGAAGCCTCATGAAGAGTGGTTGTTACTTGCTGATTCAAAAGAATATGACAATAGGCCTTCGGACTAATTGTGTCAACCATTAGATCAATCTTTCCAGATTTACAAAGAGACCAATGTCAAAACCTTGAAGAACACCAACCATCATATCTGCTTGAGATTCAGATCTGGTTCAGTGGGATGATACTTCAGACTCAACATGTCCGAATAGAAAGTTTGCAACATTTACCACGAAGGTAAAGTTACTGGATTCTCAAGACATTTACTAGAGTGTTAAGCTCCAATAGACTGAGCTACATTGCTAGACCAATGTATTAACAATTTTCAGGGGACTCATACATCAAGTACTTGCAACAAAACACACATGTGTCCTTAAATGGAACACATATAACTCTACTCAAATCCACGGCGACATCTTTCAACATTTGCACGTGAATCGGAGAAGGTCAGTTCTAACATCCAGAACGCATACTTCGAGATGACCCAAAGAAGGTTCTTAAAAGTTTCCAACATTAATGCCAAAGTTTCCATATGAATCTAGTCTAGCATGGAGAAGATAAGAATGTCATCGATGGGCTCAATAACAAACTTATTGTAATACTCCATTTGGATGAACTCATATGTTGTATGAACAAAGCAGAATATTGGTCAGACCAAGGGACATGAAGATGTACCAAAGTGAAACATCAGAAGTAGTAACATCATCAAGATAGTCCTTGGAACTGAGTTTCATTTGACGATAACCCAAATCAAATCAAAGGCGGGGGAACTTAACATATCCACGAAGAAAATACTATCTTTCTTCAACACGAACAAAACTGGACATCCCTTTAAGATAAACTAAGTTGGACTGAACTTTTTTCTTACAACTCTCCAAGTTGTTGTTTAAGCTCAACCAACTAGTTTAGGGGTATCCAGTATGGATCCTTGGATAAGGAGCTATTCAGAGAACTTGCTTGCTCAAGAACTTGACAAAACGGTCATGTGGCAACTTGGAGATACTTCTAGTAGACATCTAGAATATCACGAACCACCGATATGTCACTTAGTTCGAGAAGAAACTTGCTTGGTAAGCCAAGAAGACATAGTCTCAAAGCTTTGGCACAAGCCTAACTCTTTAACCGAAGAGAGTGTGCCAGAATAACGGACTTGGTAGCACTATCATCCTTTGCTTAGTGACAGGTTAACCATCATGCTAAGAATGACACAAATGTCCTTGTTGAGGTCCAAAGCAATAATGAAGGATCTCAGATGGCCACATTATTACACACACGCAACATTCACAAGAACGAAAGCTCAAAGGAAGGGTGGGTAATGATGTGTAAAAGCATCCTTCAATAAGGGGTCATGAAACTTAGCACGACCTCTATTGTAAAAGAGTGTGATACTCTAAGGCAAAGCAAACAGAAACTAATCAAAGCCTCTTAATCTATGGATTACAACACTTCGACCTGGTCCTAGATATGACAAGGTACTGGAGTTTGTTTCTCCTGACATCTCAAAATGGTTTGTCTTGATGGAACACAAGAGTATCTTGCATCGGAAGACTCCAATGCACATTACTACTTGGCTACCAACTGATAGACAAAGGTCAGAAACAACAAGGGGAGAGTAACATGCTCAAAATTGAATCCCAAGATGTGGATGCATAAGTCAACAATCTTCCGAAAACAAATGCATAGAAGGGGAAGTGTGGCAGAGTCACAAGTATAGGTGCGAGACTCTCGAGGAGTACTCTTGCCGTGATCTATTTGGTTCCATTAAAGAACATTTACCATAGCTAGTGGTAGGGGAAGTCCTTAATTGTCACAATTCAATCGGGACATAGACCAAAAGCTTGAAGGCTAGAATTGTACTACTAGCCATCCTGAGGTAATGTGTAAACATTACGACAGGGGTCAACATAATGGACCTTGGGTTATAGATCGGCTTCATGTACAAGATTCACAACACCAGAATCCAGCACAATTCGGGATCTTCGGTTCAAGTCCAGGGTTAGAACCCGAGAAAGAAGTAACTACTACTTGAGTGACAGAGTGTACACTGCAAGGTAGTAATCTGGAGGTAGCTTCCAAGAGAAGAAAGAACTTCTGACGTACCGAAACAAATAAAAAGGAGGCACACGAGGCGAAAGGAAACCTCGAAGCCTAGAACAGAACACTACGGATCCTACAATATAATACTGTGGGTCCATAAGGTAGAGAGATCATGATGGAAAGGAATCTCTCAACTGAAGTAGAGCAAAGGGGACACAAATAAGACAACACACACAACTCTAAAGAACTCAACACTAGGTCAACTAGCTGAGAAACGACATGCCCAGAAGGCACCTAAGCTTTGAAAGACTAGAAGAGATATCAAAACTTTTTCAAAGTCAACACAAGATAAGATGGCCCGGAGTTAAGAGCGATACCAGATAAGGAGAAAAAGAAGCATACTAGACTTTTCGCAAATACTTTTCATTTTGGAAATAGTTTTCACAAGAACTAGCCTCAACATCGACCAATAGCAAGGTTTTCCTACGGTCTGTACTGCTCTGATACCAAAAACCGTGACACCAACGGGATCAGGGTTAAACAAATCCAGACCTTAGCCCGACATAAGCTTAACCTAGACCTCGAGGATATCCAGTGACAAATCGGTAACACAACAGTAACCATGTGACACAAAAATTATTATAGTAAGCTCATAACTGAGAAAAGAACCAAAATATTACAAGCAGAGGTCACTGACCACAAACATCAAACAACGGAAGGCAAATTATGCTATTAAGTATAGCAGACTTAATGAATGGCCTAAGAGGCCTGAAGCATAATGATGACGTCCCAATCCATAGATGCCAGGTTGCCGGCCAAGAACTCCAAGCTACTCGTCGGTGTCGATGTCATACCAAACTTGTCTTCAGGGGAACACTTACTCTGCTACAAAAGTATCAACAAAGAAAGGGTGAGTATAGGGTGTACTCCGCAAGTCTTATGGCTGGTGGGGTTATTTTGCATAAAGCCATCTTTGTTTTGTAAAACAAGAGGGAGAAGAAGCTCGTCTAATCAGAATATTTTAAAAGGGGATAAGAGAGCGACATCTCTGAAGAATTTATCATCATCTTTTGATATCCACCAAAGTAATCCTCATCTCATAACAAGGATCACCCCCTCGTACCCATGAGGAAGCATTCTTAAGAACACGTTGTACTGCCAAGTTTTACGATTAGGTTCATGTTCTCTATGATCTTAGAATTCGGTCACCAAGCGTTCATAACCGTGAGCATGGCTTTTTGAAAAGATTTAACCCTGTAGGGGTGCATAACTTTACCCACACGTACCAATCGACTCTTAGCGCCACTTGACACACTTCCTTGGTGTGCTGGCAGAGGGTGATTGGACACGACCATTTTACCTTGCTTCACCGAGACCATGAGTCACAACCTAAGGATGGTTCTGCCGTAACCGGTCAAGTTCTGAAGCCGGTCCATAGAGATGTGGGCGAGGTTGGTTTATTAGGGGCTCCATCGACCCCAAGCAACCCGGTCCATGCTTACCTACCTGTATGAGTGCACCTCCGTCACCGCCTTCGAGAATGACCAGATATGCATATGTCGAATGGAACGCCCGAACTAGGTGACTCATGGAAATTACTAGGCAAGTTAGTTAATCGTGAGGTCCCCATAAACCCCGTGTGGCTGTATGCTCGTCTTGGTCCAAAGGCAAGAACTCGATTCCTAGTGGTGGCGAGCATGGGACTACAAAAACCACATCCTACCATGGCCTCCCATACAAGCCTTAGCATGTTAAACCTGTACCACTAATCTTACCTCATCAGTATACCTTGTTCTCTTGTCATACTATATTCTCTGCATCTGATACATCATCTGGATGAACTAGAACAGACAGCTAAGCATGGCTAAGCAAGACACAGATGTAAGCTCTAGCAATGCACACAAGCCAAACCTAGTTATGCTAGGAACAATGGATCAGGTAATATAAGCTCAGAGAGAGTAATGCAACAGATAGGATACTCTATCCATTGATAAAATACCATAGTAGAATCGTATGCATCATGGCAAGAATGAAATACTTTGAAGCATATGATTCTTTTATGTGTGGGTCTATGCTTGCCTTGTTTGTTGATACCCATATAAAGATCTTCAGAAGCCTTCGCATTGACTTGATTATACTTGGTAGAGTATTGTTCGTCGATCTTCGATGGTGTTGATCTAGGTCTTCGATCTCGATCTCGATATCGTTTTCTACCGGGAAGAAGCAAACACTGGAAAGAAAAGGGGAACAACAATCAACACATGGCATCGATGCAATGCTCAAGCAAGTATGATGATATGACAAGTTAAATTGTATTGAAATGGAACCCTAAGGCATGCTTGGCAATTTAAGCGGCATCCGAGGGGTGCAAACCCTAATACAGGAGAGACCCCGGAATCACCTACGGGGTTCAATTGATTCTTATAATTAAACTTGTAATTAAAGTTGTTGAACAATGCATGATTATGAGTCTATTGTGTAGATCTCATTTATCTGAACATTTTGATATATTATACATATTTTTTGACTTATAATAAATTAGTTATTAAGTTTATAAGATTTAAACCATTTCTAAAATTATTAAAGCAATTTATTAAATTAATAAACAACCCAGAACCTTTTCACACAGGGGCAACCCCTAGCCGCTGTGACTGACTGTTGGGGCCAAGCCACATCAACAATCACGCGGGCAAAGCGGAACCTGCAACGGGTTTGACTGGACTGACCCGCCTGTGCTAACATCGGCGTGACGTCACCACGACGTCAGCCTAGCCGGCTCTCTCAGATCAAGAACGAAACAGCATTTTAGGGCGAACGGGGATGCGGGGATGCGATGGTTAGACGCAGCACGATGCGGAGAGCGTAAAGGTGGTGGCGCCGCCCGAAAATGGCTGCCGGAGCAACCTCTACGACGAGCATCTGCGGTGGACGACGGCGGCGCTCAGCGACAAAGAAAACCAGAGAGAGATGGGATACGAGATGTGGTGCTTGAGCACTGCATTCTCACCCTGAGCGCATCGATGGCGGTGGTGAGTCCGGAGAAGCTTTGGATCGACAGTGATTGACGAATCGACGGTGACGGTCGTCAGAGGAGTTGGCTCGATTCCGGTCAGACGGGGGCATCCCTCCTTGCATGCATCGACGGAGAGGTAGAAGGGAAGGAGGTGGAGCTCTGGTGATTCTCAATGGAGCTCGGGGCAGTGTCTAATGGTGGTAATTTGAAATGGCGGTGGGCTAGGGTTCGGCCAAAAGGGGAACTCGAGGGAGAGGGCACGAGAGAAGCTGATATGAGTATGGGGAGAGAGAGAGGAGCATGACAGTTCTTATTCGTGTGTCCAGGGGTGGCGGCGGGAATCACTGCGCGGCAAAGATCGATGGCCGGCGACGGGACACACAGGTTCTTGCGTCGGGAGGAATAAGAAAAGAGAAGAACACCTGAAGGGGTACGGGCTGGCTTGGGACAAGTTTGGGCCGGTGTGGGCCGTAGCAAAGGTAGCGCGGAGGGCTGCTATTGGGCTACTGTAGCGGCATATAGGGAGAAGAGGGAGGTGGGCTTCGGCCTGGTTGCTGCTTGTTTTATTTATTTCAAAACTCAAACTGTTTTCACTTTCCCTTTGTATTTCCATGTACTTTCTGTTTTTTAATCATTTCAAAAATACCAGAGACTTTTGTAAACTATAGAAATATTTCAGGGGCTCTTGTAGTAAATTTGGGCTCCGTTATTTTTGTAGTTTTCAAAATATTGAAAACCCTTTTGAGTTGTTTTCAAACAGACATGGGAATTAGGGTTTAGGTTTTTCATTAATTCTTTTTGCATGCATTTTTATTTCTTAGCAAAATAATGATGCTCATGAATGCACAAGCATCCCTAATTAAGGATTAACTAAAACTGGAGTGTTACATCGACGTAGTAGTGCATATTGCAGGATCCTTCCAACATTTCTCGTGCTGACATAGGTGGGTCTCGATTCATCGGCTGGTATCATTGCTACAACTAGCTTCCACCGATGCTATCCCTATTTCCACGGTATCCACTATTGTAATCATCACTTCGTTAGTTGTCCCCTCCAGAGAAACTTGCTGCAACGTAACTGGGTGTATGGTAGCCATCATTGGTTCGTCGTCTCCGGTCGTTGTTGTGCCTATCTCAGTCGTCTTCAAGTGAACGGGCCCTTTTGTTGTGTACTGCATCGTCTCCATCAGCCCAACGATTGGATATTTCCATCGGCTGTGAAATTGTCCTTGTCTTGGTTCGTCCGAATTCTTCAATAAACTCCCGTCGACGAAGTACATCATTGAAGGCGTCGATTGCTCTCTCGTCAGATATTGCTTCAGCATAATTTTTGGTGATGTTCCATCGTTGGATGAAGGATCATATTGATTCTCATGGCTTTTGTTTGCAGGCCCGCAATTGCTCCAAAGACGCGGGTCACTTGAATGTAGACTAGAAGTTTATGATAAATTTGTCCTCAAGATCGTTCCAACTGCTGATAGAATCTTCGGGTAGTTGTTTTAGCCAGGAGCATGCCACACCAGTTAGGTGCAGCGCAAGCTTTGCATCACTGTAGCTTTGGATCCGCCTTGTAGTCTGATAGTTGCTAGATAGTCTATTAGCCAAGCTTCAGGTTCTTGGAGGCCGTCATACTTTTGGCGATCTTGGGGTAACTTAAAATCTTTTGGCACCGAGGTCTTACAAACTCGTCAGGTAAAGAAGCTGGCTCCGCATAATTCTTGCTCTTCCTCGCTTTTGCCGTCATGGTATCTTTGGGTGCTGCGTTCTTCTCTAGATCGATCGATCCTTCGCTGGGTGATGTTGTTTCTCGCGTCGTTTTGCGATTCTGATTCGAAAAAGTGGACCCGATGTGGTGATCATGATCGTCGGGTATGACCTCCTTGCCGAGGGCTGCTGCAATGGCATGGGGATTTGTCGGGTTGCCTCGTGGTTCCTTTGTCCGCTTGCACGAGAGATTCTCCTACCAAGACGAGATTCATCAGGGAGGAGTGGTGGAGGGCTGCGCGAGGATCGTCAGGTGCGGACTGTGTTGTACTGAGGTATGTTTGTGCGGCCACAATGGCTACCTGAGCTATTTTTGCCTTGATATTTCCATCTTGGTCTGTCGACATAAATGATAGATCAAGGTCTTGGATTAGTCCGCTCCTATCTTCTTCGGGGATACCCTGCAACCTGGACATTCCTCTCCTTGCCGATGCTCCTCCTGTTACGCTCTTGATCCTCGGGTGGAGCTTAACTCTGCTTGTCGTATGCTAGATTCGACGACGATCCTTTTCCTTTCGTCGAGTTGCCTCTGCATCCTGAGTAGATCTCTCTTTTTGCAATGAAGCAGATATTGGTATGACAATACGTCTTCGTGGGTAGCATCCGTTGTCATTGGAACCGCACCCGCAATTGTTGCTCTTGCTTTCTCCCATGCACTGGCTGGTAAGCTGAGAGTTTGCCTCTCGCCTCCGCGTGGTTGCTCTTCCTCTCTATTTGCACGGTTAACTATTGGGTCTCCCCCGTTTCCTTGTCTTCCTTTGTTGTCGTGACTTCCTGCATTATGGTTTGAAAGTATATCATCGGGATTAAAAATTGGGGTACCATTGGAGTCTTGCTAGGTCGTGGTGCCTCCGATGATCACGTAGACTTGGTGATGAGTGGCATATGGGCTGGTAACGTCATTGTTTGCACTGATGGAGATGCTGTCGGATGAGCCAGTGAAGTCCATCAGTTTTTGTTCTGGATGGATTTCCGCCATCGAAATTTTGAAGTCAATGCTTTCACTGATTTCTTTAGGTTCCGAATTTGCTGGGCTTTCTTCGCTTGGTGGGGTTAACTGTGGGTCTGATCCGAAGAAGATATTGTGATAAAGACCATCAATATCCCCCAGATTCATCTCGATTTTCTCACTTTCGTCGTCTGCTTTGATCTGCACTGCGGCTTCCATTGAGGATCCGATGGAAGATACTGGTACCTTTGTAGGCGTAGCTTTAAGGGTGGGCGGGCGTGGATCTGCTTTCATCGAGTCGATGCTTGGTGGAGAGCGTTCCGCTGAATCTGTGGTTCTAGTGTTCAGGCTTCCCACATACGACGCCAATTGACAAGGGGTAACCTCGGCAATGCCCATGATGATGTACTTGGGGTTTCACGAAAAAGAGAACGCTAGGGATTTCGTCGGATGCCAGGAATACAATGAAGACAAAGTCGCCTGAATATTGAGAAAAACACGGTATTACAAGTCGTCCTCTAGGTTTCTGTGTCCTCTCTCTAGGCTTCTCCCGTCCTATATATAATAGGTCGGGTCTCAAAGCTGTATGCAGATAGGTTTCATACATGCGTAATTACAATACCAACATAATGTCGGTTCATAGTCTCTTTTTAATATAGTCAAAGCCTTTGTCAGTTGCTTCTTCTAGGCCATCATCTTGAAATCTCCTTGGGCCGTAAGACTTTTACCCAATGTAGGGTAGCGAATTATGGGCATCCGAGTAATTGTACCTATGTCAGTCACATTATAGGTCCAAGTTGACCACCGACCTGATAGCTAATCTTGAGGATGACGTAGAGGATGATGAGGTATGGGACAACCTTGCATTTCTTACATGCCCACCTTGATTTGTTTTCCCATGATCTGAGCCATTCATTTGATACATGTAGTTGCCTCGTATGGATAATGAGACGAACGAGGAGTACCAAATTCGGCCTGCTTACATGTTGAAGACAAGGAGAGAATTCCATCGCGACACATCAGACGACTTCAGGAACAAAGGAAAGAACAATGTTGTCGAGGACGAGCCACCATAGAGGTCAAAAGTTGGGAGGAGGTTGAGGGGTCTAAACTATGATGACGACTCACAAGAAGAAGAGGAGGTGACTAAGAAGATACCTCTGAGGAGGGGTCGAGGCCCTAGGACACGTGGATGGAAGTAGGACATCCATGTGTGTCTCCATATTGTTGAATTGTCGAGTAATATTATGTGTCGTCGAATTTAGTACTTCTATGAGTGTCACCTCTATGTGTTGTTGAAATTAGAACTACTATTTTGTTGAATTTAGTACTTGTATGTGTTGTTGAAATTAGTACTTCTTCAATTGTTTAAAATGTAAGCATTGTATTCATGCGTATGCCTGTGAATATGTCTGAAAATGTATGCATTGCTGAATATGTCTAAATATGCATGTGTATTGCCTAGCTGCAAGGTGCTATACATGTTTAGCGCTAGCTACAAGGCACTATGCATGAATATGAGATATGCCACCGTAATACAAAGAGAAAAACGAGAGAGCCAGCCGAAATTTCCACTAATTCAAGGTGTAATGCCTTAGAGCTAGGCGCTACACCCTTATAGCATAGCGCCTAGCTCTAAGGCGCTACACCTTGACTTAGTGGAAATTTTGGCTAGCTCTCACATTTAGCTCTCTGTCTATTGCGGTAACATATCTCATATTCAAGCATGGCACCTTGCAGCTAGGCGCTACACATGCATTTCGCCTTGTAGCTAGGCGCTGCACATGCATATTTAGCAAAACTAAAGGATTTTCAGACATATACAGCAAAACTATACACATGCATACAATGCAAACATTTTCATGCATATTCAACAATTAAAGAAGTACTTATTTCAAAAACACATACACGTATTTAATTCAACAACATAATCGAAGTCATACATCGATATCCACAAGACAACAAGGTTCAAAATAAATTCCACGTAGTAGAGTCCAAGCCATAGTTCACAAGCATGTTAGACCTTTCTCTATTGTGTCGAGCAAGGTCCTTTCCCCTTTGCCTTCCTCTTCCTCTCTTCTTCTTTTGCTTCCTCCTTTTTCCTTAGGTCACGAGCCAATTCAACCACCGAGTCAAAGAACACTCTACTCTCCAAGCTCCTATTCTTCTCTTCTTCCTGCGCTCTCTCTTCCCTTATGAGACGGGCCTCATTTTCCAACCTCTCTTATTAATGAAGCTTATTTTCTCTCTCTTTCCTTATCTTAGATAATTCAAGGTTCTTCATCATTTTTTTCTTGAATATCCTTAGACGTTTTGCTTCCGCATCTTTATGCTTCTTCCTCTCACGCCATTGCATCGTGGCCCACTCAAGCTTCATGTGCATGTTGTCCTACCTCTTCGCCTCTTCCACCTCCATCTCGTTCCTCTCAAATTTGGATGCTTCCTTTTCATTCACCATCCTCATGGCCTCCTCCCACACTCCATGTGTTTCATCATCATTGTCCCCCCACACCCCTTCCCCTTGTTGGGTTGCGTATCCATACCTACAAGAAAATTTGCAAGAGGATAGTTAGTAATAACAAGTAAGCAATAGTAATAATAGGCAAGCAATAGTACTAACGCTAATAGAGCATATAATGGAGAAACATACATAATTGGTCCTACCAAGTATCCAAGCATACTAGTCGGATTAAAACACCACGCCCTCTTCTAAGCCCAAGTTAGCTCCCTCTTTGTTGCCTAGGGCCTTGTTGCCTAGGAGGTTGTTGCCTAGGAGTGTGTTGCCTAGGGGCTTGTTTCCTACGAGCATGTTGGCTACTCCTTCTTTGGGTATGAACTTCTTGAGTAGGAACATGTTGGCTTGGACCATCTTATTGGCTACCCCTTCTTTGGATAGGAACTTCTTGAGTAGGAACATGTTGGCTTGGACCATCTTGTTGGCTACTTGTTGCTTGGCTCGTGCTTGTTTCATTTCTCTTTGCTCTCTTTCTCTGGGAACACTTCCTTGCATTGTGCCCTTCACCATTGCATGTTCCACAATAGGCTCTCTCAAGAGGCTCTTGGAATTATTTGTTGCATGTTTATCGAGCACCACCACTACCCCATCCGTCCATGTCGCTCCTTATACACTTTGTCTTACGTATTCCACGTTTAATGACCTTCCATTCCGGATTGGGCCATACTCATGGTACTCCAGCCACTATGATTGGTTAAGGTATGGGTGAAATCTAGGAGACCATGTCTATCGTGGTATTGCCGACAAGTACGCCATGGAGGGGTCCTCACAGTGCATGTTTAGAGACGTGGGGAAAGGCGGAGAGTTGGCGGGTACGAGGTAACATAGCTTAACCAAGTTCAAGTCCCACAATGGTGGCGGAAATCTACTCCTGCTATAAATCACTATAATGGCAATATGCCGAGTTGCAGAGATAGGTTCGATGTGGGAGGTGTTGCATGTTGTACTTAGCAATCTAATAGATTGTGCCCTAAAGGCTCCCGTAGGTCCGGTTTATAAAGGCACCAAAACCTAGGTTACAGGGAAAGGTCCTTGCCGGACAAGGTAAAGAGTCCTACACTAATATGAACTAGTCTTTCGTGTCTTGCACTCCAAGGCTCCAAGCACGTTGGTGACTCCTGCGTAGACTTCCTTTATCCGGCATGGGCCTCCCTTTTGGATCTGTCAACTGGGCCGCCCAGCAGGCCATAGGCCTTGCTACCAACTATGGGCCACCCGGGTTAGCCGAATTAAGGACGTGCTATGATGATACCCATTTAGCATATCCCCAACAGTAGCCCCCAGAGGACTTCAATATCTTGCGCCATCTTTATTATAATCTTGAATGCTCCGTCTATGTGATACTGGCAATCCATCAAGCAATATCTCAAAGGTCTCCCAAAGAACCCTACAATCCTCTCCGGCTTCACAATGTAGCCGGAGATTCCTTCAGTCTTCATTTCTAGAGCCGGACAATCTCCTCCTTTCATGGAATCTTTAGACGTGACTCTCCACTTCAAATGTCAGGAGGATGATGTAGGGTACATACTATGCTACCTCGAAACTCGTAGAAGGCAGATAATTGATCACTAACTATTTTTATGCACGCGAAATCCAAAACGGTAAAGCGGCAAAGACGGAGGACGTGGAGAAATTACTATGCACGCTCATCTCCATGTTGGCAACACTACGTCCATCAGATCCTTTTGCATGGATCTTGATGTTGGGCCTATATATTTCAACTGCAGCTAGGTTATTTTCTTTTTACGAGCATTCGCTCCCTCATCTTCGTCTTCTTCCAGCAGCGCGCTTGTTCGAGCTCCTCCTCAGAAAACCCTAGCCAGAGCTTCCCCTATTTCCACTCACTTCCCAGTAGCGCAATGGCCTCCATCAACTCCACCCCTTCGACGATAGCGACTCATGAGGTTACACCAGAGCTATCTCAAGGAGTGATGGTCGTGCCGGAGGGGGTCGTTGTCCCTATCACCGCCATGGTGGAATCCACTAGTGATGACCAAGAACGGGCAGCATCAGAAGCCGCTGAAGAAGACAATGACTCCCACAAGGGAGTGTGGAGGGGCTCTGACCTATCCGCCAAAGATTTTCAAGAACTTGTCACCAAGGGATATCTCCCCGAGGCGAAGGATTTTGTATGGCAGCCGGTGCCGGCCGGCGAGGTGGCTCCTTCTCCCCAAGCCGGAGAGAAGGTGTACCTCAAAGCCTAGCTGGTACAAGGCGTAAGCCTGCCAGTATCCGACTTCTTCCTGGACATCCTCCGGAACTTCCGGGTACTTCCCCACAACCTCTCCCCTAACATCATCCTTGTCCTTAGCAACTTTGTAGATTTGTGCAATGGATATCTAGGAATCAAACCAAGATTAGATCTGTGTGTATACTTCTTCACCATCAAGAGAGAGTATGTAGAGTCTAGGGACGAATTGTGGACTTGTGGAACCATTAGCTTTAAGATCCGGCCTAGCCAGCACTTCCCCGACATTGTAGGGCATGAGTCATGCAAGAACTAATAGTGCACATATTTCTATGACCCAGATATTCCCCTACCTGACCGTCTTGAGACGTATCCCGACTTCGTCGATAGAGCCACTGCCAAAGTTCCTACCTGGAGGACCCCAGCCTCCCTTCCGTCCGACGATGAATCCAACTGTGCCATAAGGCGGATTGAATGGCTTGTGGACGGAGGTCTGACGGGCTTGGACCTAGCCATGTGCTGGTTTGTTAGGCGGATCCAGCCTCTGTAGAATTGCTCCGAGTGGATGTGCAAGTACTCCCAAGACAGAAGGGACCCCATGCAAATTTCGTGGGACAACTTCTCCACGGACTCTGTTAAACTTTGTCTTAAGGACATCGTCAAGGTGAAGGACAAGAAGCGTGGCTTCAAGATCACCTATGACATGTTCAATGGCTACAAATGCCTAGAGGTGGCTTTTGTTTCCTTTGTTGCTCGTTTTATACTCTAAGGTTTTTCCGTCTTGAAGTTGTCAATCTAACACTCCTTTATTTCCCAGCTGGCAACCTTGGCGGAAGATCATATGCCCTCCCAGGTCTATTATCCCAAGATGAAGGATATCCAGGTTGTGTTCGACGATGACACCCCCAAGGATCAGCCAGCTCTAGCAGCGCAAGAGCGGAAGAGCTCCACCTCTAACGCTGCTGCTGAGGCCAAGAAGAAGAAGAAATCGGAGAATGGAGTCTCCAATCGATCGACCGCCGCCTTAGATGTGGAGAAGAAGAAATCCACTGACATTCCCCTAAGCAAGGCTCCTGCCATGGAGTAAGTGTATTCATTCTCTGGCTTGTATTTTTAGCTTGCACCTTATTCAACTCCTATACTTATACTTTGTATGTTTCAGGAGGAAAGCCGGTGTTAGCTTGAAGTGATCCTCCAGAGATGCCGGAGGGTCAAAAAACATTCGTGATATGCTAACCAGGGATGTGGCCGCCAAGCCTTCTCCCGGTACTACTCCCCCTACTCCTACCGCCAAGCCCTCTGCTGGTCCTACTAGGCCTTCGTCCCCCATCATCCCTGAGATATCCGCCATGGAAACAAATGTCAATCCAATATTTGATATCTCAGGCTCTGTTGAGGTGGACGTCGCTCCTAGCGGTCAGGCGACAGAGGAGAGCACCTCCTCCAAAGTGGCTGAATATCCGACTAAGGATGCCACCGATAAAGGGAAACAAGTAATGGAAGGAGAGGAGGCGAAGGCAGTTGTGGCAACAAACAAGGCGGGAGCCTCTGAGCAATCAACTGCTATGCTAGCACAACAGGCGGCTAGGGCATCATCCATACCTCTGGCTTCAACAACTCCTCTGACCGCGACTCCGCTGATGTTGTGCTTGGATGACCTTATTGCACAGGCAGATGCCTTGTATAACAATGCCGGTGTCTTCCATACTGCATATGCCAATCTGGCCAAAAATCTCAAAGTTATTGCCATTGTAAGTCTTTGAACTTCACTTCTTTTTTACTTTATATTGTATTCCACTATAGCCCCCAAGCTCTTAGGCAAAAGCTTGATAAGTTTGGCCCGAGTGCTCCAAAAGAACTAAATGGAGAACTTGTCTGTGTAGCCCCCGAGTTTCTAGTTTAGAATGATAATTCCGACTAGACACTCTAAGAGAGAACACTAGTAGATTAAAATCTTATACCGCCAATGAGAGGTTTGCTGCCTTGTGGTAGGAACTGGACCTTGAACAGGGTAAAAAAACCTTCCTGAAGCAACAAATCAAAAATAGCCAGGGTCTGTTTCTTTTAATAGCTCCTTACTTTTTCTCACGGATCCATTTATGCCGTCTTCTCATAATGCTTTCCATTTTCTATATTACAGAGGCCATTGCCAAAGCCAAGAGCATCGTCGAGCCATCCAAGCATATTCAAGAGCTTGACGATAAGAATAAAATCTTGAAGAAAGACCCGGCTGATGATGTCAAGGGCCATGAGGAGGCGATGAAGGCACTACAAGAGTCTGCTGACGCCGAGATGTAGCGCCTGAAGAACGACATTGCACAACTCAAGGAACATAACCAAGATGCCAAAGATCAGAATGAGAGGAACCTTGAGATGTACAAGACAGTTCAGAAGGAGCGGGACATCATGGCGGAGACTTGCAAGCAAGCTGAAATGAGCATCTTCGGTAACTTTTCTCCGACTTTGTCAATTATGTAATTTGGACAAATGTTTGGTGTGCTTTATACTCATGATCGTTGTATCACGCAGGGGTCACTGGTAGCCTAGAGAGGCGCCCCCATCTACTCATGCTCCCAAACAAGCTACCCAAAGTTCAAGCTCCAGGACACGGTCCGGCTGTGGTAGTAGTCGTATTTTTATGTCAGCAATGTCACAGGCGTCGACCAGATCAACTTGCCGGCTTTCCTGGACGTG
This sequence comes from Avena eriantha, assembly GCA_910589775.1. Lineage (NCBI taxonomy): Eukaryota > Viridiplantae > Streptophyta > Magnoliopsida > Poales > Poaceae > Avena > Avena eriantha. The sequence goes on along the minus strand of OU342740.1, from coordinate 161,182,041 downwards.
GAGTCCATCTGGTAGAACTGGGACTTGAAGTTCCACGGTGACATAGCGGAGTCAGATGCGATGATGCACCGGATGTGCTCCCTCGTCACTATCGGCTTAACCAGCATGGACATCACACTCAGCTGGATATCCCGGCTGATGGTGTCGTTGCAGTAGCGTGCGCACAAGATGTGATACTACTCCGGCCGACGGGACCCCACCCGGCTATCTCGTCATGACCCCCGCTTCCACAACCTCAAGGAGTGGGTGTGGACGATCACGAAGGAGAGGCTGGAGGAGGGCTGGAGGTTCGGGCAGGTGCGAGTTGTTACACACTCCTTAGCGGATTTCGACTTCCATGACCACCGTTGGAAGTTGACGACTTCCAGGAAGCTTGGCGTCTCACGTGTGTCGGTTATGCTCAAAACAGGCCAAAACTGGGCGATATGTTGGACCGAATGGCCAAAACTGTCCGGCCGTTTTCCATGATGTCGTGGATTTTTTCCCGGTTTCCGAACACTTCATCAGACCTGCCCGTCGCCATGATCCGAACACTTCACCGGACCATTCAATCGGTAGGAGCGACGGGCGGTGTGTACAAAGGGCAGGGACATAGTCAACGCGAGTTGATGACTCGCGCTTACTAGGCATTCCTCGTTGAAGACCAACAATTGTAATGATCTATCCCCATCACGATGAAATTTCCCAAGATTACCCGGGCTTGTCGGCCAAGGCTATATACTCGTGGAATACATCGGTGTAGCCCGCGTGCGGCCTAGAACATCTAAGGGCATCACAAACCTATTATTGCCTCAAACTTCCGTCGCCTAAACGGCGATAGTCCCTCTAAGAAGCTAGCTGTAGAGGGATGGCTCTGCATAGCTAGTTAGCAGGCTGAGGTCTCGTTCATTAATAGAATTAACCAGACAAACTGCTCCACCAACTAAGAACAGCCATGCACCACCACCCATAGAATCAAAAAAGAGCTCTCAGTCTGTCAATCCTTGCTATGTCTAGACCTGGAAAGTTTCCCCGTGTTGAGTCAAATTAATCCATAGGCTCCACGCCTAGTGGTGCCTTTCCATCAATTCCTTTAAGGTTTAGCCTTGCGACCATACTCCCCCCGGAACCCAAAGACTTTGATTTCGCATAAGGTGCCGGCAGAGTCCTATAAGCAACATCCGCCGATCCCTGGTCGGCATCGTTTATGGTTGAGACTAGGACGGTATATGATCATCTTCGAGCCCCAAACTTTCATTCTTGATTAATGAAAACATGCTTGGAAAATGCTTTCACAGTTGTTCGTCTTTCATAAATCCAAGAATTTTACCTCTTACTATGAAATACGAATGCCCCCGACTGTCCCTATTAATCATTACTCCGATCCCGAGGGCCAACACAATAGGACCGGAATCCTATGATGTTATCCCATGCTAATGTATCTAGAGCGATGGCTTGCTTTGAGCACTCTAATTTCTTCAAAGTATCGATGCCGGACATACCACGCAGCCAATTAAGGCTAGGAGCGCATCGCCGGCTGAAGTGTCGAGTACATTAGAATCGGAGAAAGTGGTGTCAGTTTCTTTGTAGGCCCGTAAAGAGTGTCCGTCCAGCTTCCTGGAGGGCGAGTCTGGTGCCAGCATCCGCGTTCGGTACGTACAACCGTGACAACCGCGCGCCCCAGGTAAGTTTCTTGTCAGCTTGGTTATTTTTATTTTTGATCCGACTTGTCATCCGTGTGATTCCTTGTTTTCCTTTCTTCTGTCAGAACTTACCCTGCATCATTCGGGAGGAGGGCAAGGCCCCTCTACAGAATTTCGTGCCCGATCTTCCTGAGCTGCGTGCGCACTGGTCTGGCGAGGAGTGTGACAAGGACGCCGACGTCTTTCCTAACCGGAATGATGAGCCAGCCCACGACCCCCATGCGTAGGTTGACGAGGAGGAGGAGGCTTTGCTGGATCCCGAACCGGCTCGGTGCCGTGCGACGGACGGTGACTCTGGCTGGTCAGGTGTCGGGGGAAGCGGCTCCAGTCGGTCTGGTGTTGGGGGAGCAGGGCCAGTCAGCCCACTGTGGAGGTGCCAGCCCCCAAGAGGAGCCGGACTAGCGCCCTCCCCCTTAGCCGGCTTGGCCGCAAGAAGGCGCCGCCTCCGGTGGTGCAGGGGTGAGTATCTTCTGTCTTTACGTTTCTTCTTCTTTTTCCTCTTGCACAACTTTTTCTGTCTTTTGCTTTTCTTACTTGCTTCTCTTCTTCATCTTTTTCCTTTCAGCTAGCTGGTATCCTTTGGTGCTGCGAGACCGGCACGAGCGCCCACTAGCTTGCCTCCCCACGCGCCGGACACCGCGCCACCTTCTGCTGCCGCTGGCGCCCCCACTCCTTCGCCCAGGGCTCCGCCTCCGCCTCGTGCTGATCCGGCTACTTCAGTCGGTGCTGGAGGTGCTTCGCTAGCTACGTTGGTCCAGCCGAGCGCGGCCACGGTGAACCGACAAAGTGGAGGTAGTTCCTCCACGGGGACGAGGGGAGCGGCAGCCCGCAAGGAGCTGGTCGTCGTCACAGACGATAACTCCGACGGTGAGCCGAGGGAGAAGTGGCGGACCGTGGTTCTGGAGGCGAAGGAGTCGCTGGCCATCAATGTTGTTGATGACGATGCTTCTCCTACTGCCTCGCTGGCGGGTTTGGCTGCCACCCTCGAGCTAGCGGTGAAGGAGATCTGGTGGCTAGAAGCCACGGCTGGCAGCAACCAGACCAAGTGGGTGTAGCCCCCGAGATTCGGAGTGCTTGATGAAGGAAAGGACTTCGAATCTTCTTTCCTTCTGATGACAGACTCAATGTAGTCGTACAAAACAAACATACATATAGGCCCATTTGTTAACAGGTTAGTTGGTTAAGGTAGTGCTTATTAACTGGAGAACAGCTCTAGTTTTGAAAACTAGCTTGTGCTTCTCAAGACACTTAGTCACTTTCCCGTGCGCTCTGCTATTTACGCTGCGTCTTTGCCAGGCAGCCGGATTGCGGTCTGCACCGGAATCGAAGGGAGCTGACAATACAGTGTGCATGGTACTAGAGGCTTAGCAGCCGTATCATCTCAAACTAGGCGCAAGGTCGGACCGCCCGATCTGTCACATCTCTTACTCGTTTTTCATGTGGGATGCCTCGGGCTTTTGCTCTTGCTAGCCGGACAGCCAGGTTACGGTCTGTAGCTGAGACGAAGAGTGGGCCTCTGGCACCATAGCACACTACTAAGCCGTTTTGTAGAATTAGCAGGCTGAGCCAGCCGACGCGCTCCCGGGTAGGGGTTGCCGGAGCCAGAAAACTGAACCAGAAACAAATACACACAAATTTCTGGCAAGGAGCCCCCGAGTATCTCTCGGGGTTCCGCAGTTTTCATTCATAGAGTTCGTGGAATACATACACTGTTAGACGACTAGGTGTAAAATGGGTGGAGCAGGGCCGCATTCCAGGGGCATCCCATCTCCTCATCCGACTTGTCCATGTTGTTCTTGTGCGGCTGCTGCGCATCCATGAGGTAGTAGGAATTGTTGTGCAGCGCCCGACAGATGATGAAGGGGCCCTCCCAAGGTGGCAACAACTTGTGCATGCCCTTTGTGTCCTGTAGCAGCCGGAGAACCAGATCGCCCGGGCCGGATCCGGCTCGAATGGTAGTGGCGTAGGTGCTGCTGGTACAGTGCCAATCTGGACATTGCTAGCTCACGAGCTTCCTCGAGGAGTTCCACGCCATCCTCACTCGCCTCCTGATTGGCCCGCTCGTCGTAGAGGAGCTTGCAGGGTGAGTAGAACTCGATGTCGATAGAGAGGATGACTTCCGAGATGTAAATAAGGAAGAATGGGGTGAATCCAGTTGATCTATTCGGCGTGGTGCGAAGGATCCAAAGCACAACCGGAAGTTCCTCAATCTAGCATCCAGGTGACCGCTCCAAGGGCTCGATGAGGCGTGGCTTGATGCCGGCTAGCACTAGGCCATTTGCCCTTTCGACTTGCCCATTGGACTGCGGTTGCACGACAGAGGCAAGGTCTAGCCGGATGCTCTTGTTGCTATAGAATTGGGCAAATGCTCCCTTGGCGAAGTTTTTGCCGTTATCCATGATGATGCTATTGGGGTAGCCGAACCGGTTGAGGATGTCGGTGAAGAAGGTGACAACTGTCGCCCCGTCTAGCTTCTGGATAGGCTTGCCTTCTATCCACTTCGTGAACTTGTCCACCGCCACCAGCACATGGGTCATGCCTGCGCGTGCCCGCTTGAAGGGTCCGACCATGTCGAGCCCCCAGATGGCGAAGGGCCAGGTAATCGGTATGGTTTTGAGCACCGTAGCCAGCATGTGCCTGAGATGCTTGAAGCGTTGGCATCCGTTGCACGCGCGGACTAGCTGTTCAGCGTCCTCGAGGGCGGTGGGACAATAGAAGCCGTGGCAGAATGCCTTGGCGACTATCGCGCGAGATGAAGCGTGATGCCCGCACTCGCCCTGGTGGATATCCTTGAGTAGCCGGTAGCCCATGTCCACGTCGACACATCGCTGGAAGATGCCGGATATGCTGCATTTGTACATCTCCCTATTGATGATAGTGTACATGTGCGTGCATTGCCGGATTCGCCTGGCCTCCACCTCTTCATCTGGAAGTTCTCCATTGGCGATGTAGTTCATGAAGGGCTTCGCCCAGGACGGTATCTCCGGGATGGCGAAGATGCTATCGTGCTCTGGCTAAGGGATGTCAGGGGGTCGTCCGGGTGAGCTACTCGGCACGGCTGCCCCTGAGCCACTTGATCAGTCGGCAGCCCCCGGGTCTTGTGAGCTGGAAGGTGCGGACATGCCAGAGTCGGTGCGAGCCTTTTTCTTTGCGGGTTCTGCGGGTTCCACGTCTGCCGGGCCATCAGCCGACGCGCTTCCTGCCCAGATGATGGAATCTGACTCGGGAGACGGGTTGATGGAGGGCTTGCACGGATGCTCCAAGAAGACCCCTGGCGGGATCGCCTACCTAGTTGATCCGATTTGGGCGAGTGAATCAGCTGCCTCGTTGTTCGTGCGAGGGACATGGTGGAATTCACATCCGTCCAAGCAGGCGCTAAGCTTCTGCACGTGTAACTGGTAGAGGGCCATGTTTGCGTTGCGGGTATCCCATTCTCCGGATACCTGCTGCACCACCAGATCCGAATTGCCGAAGCAAAGGATCCAGTTCACGCCGATCTCCCTGGCTAGTTGGAGCCCGTGCACCAGTGCCTCGTACTCGGCAACATTGTTGGAGGCCTTGAAGTGGATCTAGAGAACGTACGCCAGCCGTTCGCCCTTGGGTGAGTGAGGACGATGTCGGCTCCTAAGCCACCGAGCATCTTCGAGCCGTCGAAGTGGATCCTCCAGTTATCCGAGTCAGGAACTGGTGGGAGGTACTAGGTTTCGACCCAGTCGACGAGGAAGTCCGCTAGATCCTACGTCTTGATCGTGAGCCTTGGATCGTACTGGATGGAGTAGGCGGCGAGCTCGATGGACCACTTGGTGACTCGGCCGGTGGCCTCCTTGTTGCCAATGATTTCTGAAAGGGGTGCTATGCACACCAGCTTAATCGGATGCTCCTGGAAGTAGTGCTAGAGCTTATCGCACGCCCGGTACACGCCGTAGCACATCTTTTGGTAATGGAGCTAATTCTGCTGGGAGAGGGAGAGGACCTCACTGAGGTAGTAGACGGGCTGCTGAACCAGCTGAGACTTGCCTTCCTCGGGGCGCTCCACCACCAGGACGACGCTGACGGCCCGGCTGATGGCTTCTATATAGAGCAACATCGGCTCCTTGCTAGCCAGCATGGCTAGAACCGGCACTATGGATAGCATGCGCTTGAGGTCGTGAAAAGCGGCGTCGGCTTGTGAGGTCCAAGAGAACTTGTCCGTATTCTTCATCAGCTGGTACAACAGAAGTGCCTTCTCCCCTAGCTAGCTGATGAAACGGCTGAGGGAGGCTAGGCATCTGGTGAACTTCTGGATGTCGAGCAAGCTCTTGGGTGGCTGCATCCTCTTAATGGCCGCAATCTTCTCCGGGTTTGCCTCAATCCCTTGTTGTGAAACGAGGAATCCGAGTAGATGGCTGGATGGGACGCTGAAGACGCACTTCTCTGGGTTCAGCTTCATCTGGAAATAGCGGATATTGCCAAACGTTTCCCCCAAGTCCTCGAGGAGGGTGCGCTTCTCCTTCGTCTTGATGATGACATCGTCCACGTAAGCATGCATGTTTCGGCCGATCTGCGAGTGTAGGCATTTCTGCATACAGCGCTGATAGGTCGCGCCTGCATTTTTCAGACCGAAAGGCACGGTTACATAGCAGAAAGCCCCGTACGGGGTGATAAACAATGTCTTTATCTGGTCAGCCGGGTTTAGCTAGATCTGATTGTAGCCGGAATAACAATCCAAAAAGGACAACAAGTCGCAGTCGGCGGTGGAATCGATAACTTGATCTATACGGGGCAAATCGAAGGGGTCTTTCGGGCATGCCTTGTTTAGGATGGTGTAGTCAATACACATATGCCAAGTCTTGTTTTTGTTCAACACCAGGACTAGGTTGGCCAGCCAGTCTGAGTGGTACACTTCCATGATGAACCTGGCTGCAAGGAGCCGGGTGATCTCATCACCAATGATCTTCCTCTTCTTTTCTGCGAACCAGTGCAAGGGCTGCTTGACCGGATTGGCATCCGGTCGCACGTGAAATGAATGCTCGGTGAACTCCCTCGGCACACCTGGCATGTCCTTGGGTGACCATGCAAAGATGTCTCGATTCTCACGGAGGAAGTTGACGAGCGCGCCTTCCTATTTGCTGTCCAAGTTGGCACCAATGGTGACGAACTTGGTCAGGTCGGTGGGGTCGAGCAGGATCCCCTTTATCTCCTTGGCCGGCCAGAAATCCGCGTCACCATCCGGCTTCCTGTGAGCCGGCATCTCTTGTTGGGCCACAGCCACATTGCACATGATCTCGCGCTTCTCTTCGGCTATGATGAGGGCTTCGACCAGCTTGGAGCCGGCTGACGTGCACTCCATCGACGGCTTGAAGCAGCCAACAATGGTGATCACGCCGTTCGGCCCTGGCATCTTCGTCTTGAGGTATGCATAGTGGGGGACGGCCATGAACTTGGCGAGGGCGGGGCGCCCAAGGAGAGCATGGTAGGATCTTGCCAGGTTCACCACCTCGAACCATTCCAGCTCGCGCCAGAAGTTCTCCTCAGTCCCGAAGATGACGTCCAGCTAGATTTTACCCAGCGGGGCACTAGCCAGTCCTGGCAGCACGCCATGGAATGTCGTGGTAGTCGGGCGCAGGTCGCACTCACGGATGCCAAGCTTCTCCAGGGAGGGCCGGTAGAGAAGGTTGAGGCTGCTGCCCCTGTCAATGAGGACGCTTGAAAAGCGGCAGGTATGCTCGTTGGAGACGATGAGGGGGTCTAGAACCATCACATGGTCCCCGGGATTCGGAAGCTGGTTCGGCTGATCCTCCCGACTCTAGGTGATGGGGGTCTCCGACCAGTTCAGGTACTAGGGGACTGGGGAGACGATGGCGTTGACCTCCTTGGAGCACCGTCTACGGCTGTGCGTGTCGTCCAGCTCGGTCTCGAAGATGTGGTAGGCGGCGTGCGGCTGGGGGTAGCTGTTGTTGTTGCCACCGTTGCCATTGCTGCCGGCTCCCCTAGCCGGTGGTGGTGGTCCACCGGGAGGTGGCGGAGGTAGTCGTTGCTGGTGACCTGGGACCTTCATCTGGCGGGTCCAGCTGCAGTTATGGATGGTATGCGTAGCCGGCTTGTAGGGTCCGCTATGCCACTTGCACAGGCCGTCGAACATTTGGTCAAAGGTGAGCCGCGGCTTATGCCTCCTTGCATCCCTAGTAGGTGCGTCGGGCGCACCCTCCACAACGTTGACCTGCCTCGCGTGGTAGCGGGGCTTCTGCTCTCCGGCTTGGCGGTCCTCGTGGAATCGGTTGTCATCTGGCTTCACCAGCCGGGTTACTTGGCCGGTCGCGAGCCGGCTCCGAGGGAGTCGGTCGCCCATCGGCACTCACCCGTAGAGGTTTCTTCATTGCGACATCAGCCGTGGTGTACTGGTCCGCAAGCATCATGAGCTCCACCATGGTTTTCGACTCGTCGCACAGTACCCCGTGGCGAAGCATGGTGCCTTCTCGGCACCGCTCAACGAAGAACCCAATCGCCTGGCTCTCTAGGATGCCTTCTAGGCACCCCTTGACGAAGAACCCTATTGCCTAGCTCTCTAGGATGCCCTGCAGGTGTTGCGTAGCTCTGTCCACCTGACGAGGTACTCGTGGTCCGACTCACGGTTGCCCTATACGCACAAGGCCAGGTCGCGCGGACGGCCTGGACGGTTGTACGTGCCGTTGAAGTTGCGGACAAATACCTTCTCAAAATCTGGCCAGGCGTTGATGCTGTTGGGTGCGAGGCTGTTGAGCAATGTCCTCGCTGACCAGGTTAGCATGAGGGGGACGTAGAGTACCGCTATGCGCTTGTTGCCATGGGCGATGCCGACTACCATGGAATAGTCAGTCAGCCAGTCTTCTGGCTTCATGCTTCTGTCATATTTGGGGATATCCTGGGGCAGGGTAAACTTGTCCGGAAACGGCTCGTTCCGGATGCAGGGTCCGAAACAAACCGGCTCGGTGGAATCTTCCTCTTCCGTGAAGCACGCTTGATCTAGGAGCTCGATGCGGTCACGGGTATCCGGATGGTCCGGGTTGTGTCAACACCCGGATTTTGAATCCCAGATGCCTCTTATGCCATACATTGCAATCCCAGGATGACCATTTTTGCGAGACATAACAGATTGGATATCATAGTACATCATCCATTACGAACCATAATAAGGTCTTACACAAGTAAAGGATCTCATGATCTAGTCTTAATAGAAACAAGTAACAGAATAAATAGCGTATCGGTGGGGTCCATCTTCAATATCACAGGCAATGCTAACGATGGGGGGTGATCCTAGTTGTCGTAACCGTCCTGCTATCCTTCCTCTTGGTAGTCCTCCTCGTAGTCTGGCCACGGGAATAGCCAGGGACAAATCCATGAGTACTCTTTAAGTACTCGGAAATTATCACTAACAAGTAAGGTAGTTCTTGTAGGAAATGCTAACTCTAAGTTTATTTGTAAAGTTAAGTTTGAACCTAAGTTGAGTTTAGAAACAAAGAAAGATAAAATAAAGTTCTAAAATCACCTAAGTGGGAACTTAGTTGTCATAGTCACAACTCTGTTGTGGTCAAGTCATGTCACCATTCATTTCATAAGTCATTTTGAAAACATCTAACAATGGAACAGTATGGCCAGTCCAACTGTCCATAACTTCGGACGCGGCTATTTGAATAGTTTGACACTCTATAGAGGTGGTACACATTCACCACAAAATTCGATACATCTATCAGGGATAACCCTGAATCATCATACTTAGTATGTAGATAATCAAACATAACCTTTCCTTTACACACTCTAGTATAAGCACCTCTCCTATGAGTTTGGCCTCCCAGCCATGGCCATCTGCCATCCTGGGCACTGCATAGGTGGACAACATTGAGAGGTAGCCTCAGCTCAAACCTCTCCTGCAGGGGAACTCATACTAATGCATATAAACTTCCGGCTAAGCCTTACCCAATTCAAGTATTGTGGTTGTATGGTAAAATTGGAATGGTATCGCATCCGAACCCAACCATCAGTTTTTCTAAAAGGGCCAAGGCTCATGCCTCAACATTTTCATCATCATAAACTATTTGTGTTTTCTCAACACATGTCAGAACATCTCAATAGAATGACTCATCATTCCAAAGTTTTCACAAGTCATTTTCACCAAGTATTCCCATCTAAAGTGATCAAGTTTTTGGTTTGGCTCTAATCACTAAGTTAGGAGTGTTCAGTAATGTGGGATGCTAATCTCCATCTCATGCCATAGAATTGAAGGAAATATGCCCTGAGAGGCAATAATAAAGTTGTTATTATGTATTCCTTGTATATGATAGATGTTTATTTTGCATGCTATAATTGTATTGATAGGAAATGTCAATACATGTGTGTTTAATAAACAAAAGGGTTCCTAGTTATGCCTCTCTTATAGACTAGCTCGTTGATTAACAAGATGATCAAGGTTTCCTGATCATGGACATTGGATGTTGTTAATAACGAGGTCACAACATTTATGAAATGATGTGATGTACATTCATCCGAAATATAGCATTACGATCAATTCATTATGTTTACATTGCTATAACATCATACGAAGTAATCTTAGTCCTTAGACTATGAGATCATGTTAATTGCTAACACCGAAAGAGTATCTTGATAACATCAAACGTCACACTGTAACAGGGTGACTATAAAGGTGGGTTCAGTACTACGAAGGTGTTATGTCGAGGCTCATGGATCAAGAGTGGAATTTGTCAATCCCGATGATGGATAGATATACTCTGGGCCCTCTCGGTGATATCACATTAAGATAGCTTGCAAGCAAGTGATGTGATCACTAGAATGTTATATCACGGGAACGAGAAAAGAGTGCATGTCGGTAACAGGATCAAACTAGGTATTTGGATACCGATGATCGAATATCCGACATGTATTATATCATGAGACAAAGGGATTAAATTACTAGCGTTAAAGGTTCTCACGATCACAGAAGTCATCGTTGAATGTGCAAGAGTCAGTATGGATCTCGAGGTCCCGCTTCTGATTACTGATCCGAGAGGAGTCTCAATCATGTCTACATTATTCACGAATCATAGGGTGACACACTTATGGGTTTCCGGACACCATTTAGGAGCACATATGTTTCAGACAAAAGGTTTGCAAAGCACAGGAAATGTTTCGATAGAAATAGGAATTGTTTCGATAGAAACCGAAATTGTTTCGGGTGAAATTGCAGAAAGTGATTCTGCATGTGATATTGAAATGTTGCAAGGGGTTTTATGTGAATGTTTGTTAATTAAATTAATTAACAAAATTCTGAATAAAATAAATAAAAGAGTTTTATTAATTGAGAGTGGCATTAAATTTGGTGGAAATTTAATGCATGTGAGTGGAACTTTGGGTGGAGCTAGAATTGATGCGAGTGGAGCTTCCACCACATGAATGAGGAATAGGAGGGGGCTCCCTCCTTGGCCGCCGGCCATGGTAGGGGAGGAGTCCCCCCTCTCCTATAAAAGGCCCCCCTCTCCTCCCTCACAAATCACACCTCCTCGTGAATGATCTCTCTCCCCCTCTAGATATTCCCCCATGGTCTCGGATTAGCGAGATACATGTTCCCAGCGGCCTTGCTTCTGGAAGGAGTTGCTGCTTCCGCTGATTCGCTAGAGCGAGGAGGTGGAGGTTGTCCGGTGGCTTGAACATGTGTGCGAGGATGGATGTGCTGCTAATTTGCGGCGCTCGGACTTCCACACGATCTTGAGATCGGCAAGCATATGACTACATCAACCACGAGTTCCTACTCGTTAACAAAACTCGTTGTCTTCGAGGGTAAGTTCTCCATGGATGTATGTCCACCCGTTTCTTTGTATCTAGTAGATAGATCTTGGCGTATAGTTCTCATCGTAGGAATTTTTTTTTCTATGCTGCGGACCCAACAGTGGTATCCGAGCCTGATCTATGCGTAGGTGCTTTGCACGGGTAGTACACATATGTTTATATGTGGGCGATGATGATCATGTTATTGCATCTTCTATGTATTTTGGATATTGGTGGCATAGTGGGATGAAGCGGCATGGACCAACCTTACATGTCATCGTACATGAGACCGGTTCCACGACTGACATGGAACTACTTTTGCATAAGTGGCTAGCGGGTGGATGTCTCTCCTACTATAGTCAATATCTGATTTACAACGAGTTGCTAATAACTTAGTTATCCTCGTTGTGGTTCATGTTCATATGTAAGACCGGTGCTATCTCCGAAAGCCCTAAGCCACATAAAACTTGCAATTGATAAATTAGAGGCGTCTAGTTTAGATCATTGCTGGGCTAGTGTCTTGATATGGTATTGTTGTAAGTAGATGTATGATAGATACTCTTACAACACACTTAACGTGTAAGTTCCATAGACCTTGGCCTTACACACAAAGGAATGATAGAGATCATACCACGATGCAAATGATAGAGATCAAATGCATGGACCATATCATCTCACTTTACACATTAGATGTTAGCATCTTATACTACTAGTTTGGCGCTTTTGGTAGCATTATAAGATGATCCCTCATTTAGATATCAAGAAAAATGTGTTCTTCCTTCAATATGCACCATTCTATGGATCGTGTTTCGAGACATCACGTGATGATCGGGTGTACTCAACTCTGCGCTTTCATACAACGGGTGTAAGACAGTTTTACACACACAGAATACTAAGGTTCTTACTTGACGAGCCTAGCATGTACAGACATGGCCATGAAACACAGACCAAAAGGTTAAGCATGAGTCATATATTTGATATGATGCCCGTATTCATGCTCGCCTTTGAGGCTACACCGACTCACGTGATGATCGGACTTGGTGTAGTGGATTTGGTTCATGTAATCACCAAAAAGACACGAGGGATGTCGTTTTTGAGTGGGAGTTCATTAGTAATTTGGATTAGTTGAACTCAATCTATCATAAACTTAGTATAAATAAACTTTACAAATTCTATTGTAGATGGCACCACCTTCTTTTAATTTCAATGTGTTCATGGAGAAAGAGAAGCTTGCTGCGAATGGTAGCAACTTCACCAACTAGGCTATGAATTTGAGGATTCTCCTCACTGCTGCACAAAAGCAATATGTGCTAGAGGCACCGCTAGGCCCCCCACCAGCTCCTGAGGCCCCTAACGAGGAAAATAATGTCTATATAACTCGTCAGGAGGACCACAACTTAGTTCATTGCGGCATACTGTATGGGCTAGAGCCAGAACTTCGAAAGCGTTTCGAAAATAGCAATGCCTTTGATACCATGGGAGAATTGAAAATGATTTTCGATACCCATGCTATCGTAGAGATTTATAATGCTTCTGAAAAGTTCTTTAGCTGCATGATGGAAGAGAACAGCTCCGTTAGTGAGCATGTACTCAAAATGTCTGGGTACGCCGATAAGCTTGTGTCCTTGGGAATAACGATTCCCATTGACTTAAGCATACATCGTGTTCTCCAATCTCTGCCACCTAGCTACAAGAGCTTTGTGATGAACTATAATATGCAGGGCATGAAGAAGTCTCTTCCAAGCTTCTGTCAATGCTTAAGACTGTAGAAGTGGAGATTAGGAAAGAACATCAAGTGTTGATGATCAATAAGACCACCGGTTTCAAGAAGGACAAGAAAGGCAAGCAGAAGGGAAAGAAGGGCGGCAAATCTGTTGCCGCACCTGAAAAGAAACCTCGAGCTGGCCCTAAGTCTGATACCAAGTGCTACTATTGCAAGGGGACTGGTTATTGGAAGTGCAACTACCCCAAGTATTTGGCGGACAAGAAGGTCGGCAAGGCAAACAAAGGTATATGTGATATACATCTTATTGATGTGTACTTGACTAGTACTCGCAGTAGCACCTGGGTATTTGATACGGGATCGGTTGCTAATATATGTAACTCGATTTAGGGGTTGCGGAACAAGCGACATCTAGCAAGGGATGAGGTCACGATGCGGGTTAGCAATGGATCAAGAGCTGATGTTATCGCCGTCGGAACGCTGCCTCTCCCTATGCCATCGGGATTAGTGATAAATCTAAATAATTGTTATTTTTTGCCTGCACTGAGCATGAACAATGTATCCGGATCGTGTTTGATGCCAAATGCTTATTCCTTTATATCTAAAAACAATGGTTGTTCAATTTATATGGATAATATCTTTTATGGTCATGCACCTATGTTGAATGGTTTATTTCTATTGGATCTCTATAGTAGTATTATGCATATTCATTGTGTTGATGCTAAAAGGGTTAAACTTGATGATGATATATCTACATATATGTGGCACTGCCGTCTAGGTCATATTGGTGTTAAACGCATGAAGAAACTCCATTCTGATGGACTTTTGGAATCACTTGATTTTGAATCATTTGATACATGTTAGCCGTGCCTTATGGGCAAGATAACTAGAATGCCGTTTTCGGTTCAATGGAACGGGCGACAGATTTATTGGAAATCATACATACTGATGTGTGTGGACCAATGAGTGTGTCGGCGTGAGGTGGATATCGTTATTTTGTTACTTTCGCAGATGATCTGAGTAGATATGGGTATATCTATTTGATGAAACATAAGTCTGAAACTTTTGAAAAGTTCAAGGAATTTTAGAATGAAGTGGAAAATCATCATAACAGAAAGATCAAATTTCTGCGGTCCGACCGTGGAGGAGAGTATCTTAGTTACGAGTTTAGCACACATATGAAAAATTGTTGAATAGTTTCACAACTCACGCCTGCTGGAACACCACAACGTAATGGTGTGTCGGAACGTCGTAATCATACTTTATTGGATATGGTTCGATCTATGATGGCTCTAACTGACTTGCCACTATCATTTTGGAGTTATGCACTAGAAACCGCTGCATTCAATTTAAATCGGGCACCATCTAAATCCGTTGAAATGACACCGTATGAATTATGGTTTGGAGACAAACCTAAGCTGTCATTTCTTAAAGTTTTGGGATGCGATGTTTATGTGAAGAAACTTCAGCCAGATAAACTCGAACCCAAAGCGGAAAAATGCGTCTTCATAGGATACCCTAAGGAAACGATTGGGTATACCTTCTATCACAGATCCGAGGGCAAGGTTTTTGTTGCCAAGAATGGATCCATTCTTGAGAAGGAGTTCCTCGCGAATGGTGTGAGTAGTCGGAAGGTAGAACTCGAAGAGGTTATTGAACCTTCTCTTCATGAAATGGCGAGTAGCGTAGCACCGGAAGTTGTTTCGGAGTTGACTTCACCTAATTAAGAGAGAGCTAATGATACTGATCATGAAACTCCGAAAGAGGACACTACTGAACCTCGCAGGTCAAGCAGGACACGTGTAACTCTTGAGCTGTACGACAATCCTATAATGAATTTCATGATTGATGAAATAGATGACCCTGCGACGTATGAAGAAGCGATGATGAGCCTGGATTCCAACAAATGGCTAGAAGCCATAAAATCCGAGATGGAATCCATGTACGAAAACCACTTTTGGACCTTGGTGGACTTACCTCACGATCGAAAGGCCGTTGAGAATAAATGGATTTTCAAATGAAAAATTGATGCTGATGGTAATGTGACCATCTATAAGGCTCGACTTGTCGCAAAGGGATTTCGACAAATTGAAGGAGTTGACTACGATGAGACATTCTCTCCCGTAGCGATGCTTAAGTCAGTTCGGATTATGTTAGCAATTGCTGCATATTTCCATTATGAAATATGGCAAATGGATGTCAAAACTGCATTCCTCAATGGTAATATTGAAGAAGAGTTGTATATGATACAACCTAAGGGTTTTGTCGATCCTAAGGATGCTGATAAGGTATGCAAACTTCAGCGATCCATCTATGGACTGAAGCAAGCATCCTGGAGTCGGAATCTCCGCTTTGATGAGATGATCAAAGAGTTTGGATTTGTCCAAACTTATGGAGAGGCTTGTATTTACAAGAAAGTGAGTGGGAGCATTGTGGCATTTCTAATATTATATGTGGATGACATATTATTGATTGGAAATGATATAGATCTTTTAAACAGTGTTAATAGTTATCTAAACAACAAATTTTCGATGAAAGACCTTGGTGAAGCTTCATATATATTAGGCTTTAAAATCTATAGAGATAGATCAAGACATCTAATTAGGCTATCGCAGAGTACATACCTTGATAAGGTATTAAAGAAGTTTAATATGGATGGAAGTAAGAAGGGGTTCTTACCTATGTTGCAAGGCAAGATATTGAGTAAGACTCAAAGTCCGGCTATGGTGGAAGAAAGAGAGATAATGGATAAGATCCCCTATGCCTCAGCCATAGGCTCTATAATGTACGCCATGCTATGTACAAGACCGTATGTGGCACATGCTATTAGTTTGACTAGTAGGTACCAATCTGATCCAGGTTCGGAACATTGGATAGCGGTCAAGAATATCCTTAAGTACTTGAGAAGAACTAAGGATATGTTTCTTGTATACGGAGGTGAAGAAGAGCTAGTCGCTAAGTGTTATGTCGATGCTAGCTTTGACACTGATCCGGATTACTCTAAGTCTCAATCCGGATACGTATTTCTCTTGAATGGAGCAGCAGTTAGTTGGAGGAGTTCCAAACAACCTATGGTGGCTGGATCAACAATGGAGGCGGAATATGTTGTTGCTTTAGAAGCGGCACAGGAAGCGGTTTGGCTGAAGGAGTTCATAACGGAACTAGGTGTGGTTCCTAGTGCATTGGACCCAATGGTGATCTATTGTGACAACAATGGATCCATAGCCAACGCCAAGGAACCAAGGTCTCACAAGAATTCCAAGCATATTAAGCGCCGGTTTCACTCCATCCGTGAGCATGTCAAGGATGGAGATATAAAGATTTGTAAAGAGCACACGGACCTGAATTTAGCAGATCCATTGACTAAAGTTCTCCCTAGGGAAAAACATGATCAAGACTAGAACTCCATGTGTGTTAGATTCATCACTATGTAAACTATATTATTGTCTCTAGTGCAAGTGGGAGACTGAAGGAAATATGCCCTGAGAGGCAATAATATAGTTGTTATTATGTATTCCTTTTATATGATAGATGTTTGTTTTGCATGATATAATTGTATTGATAGGAAATTTCAATACATGTGTGTTTAATAAACAAAAAGGGTTCCTAGTTATGCCTCTCTTATAGACTAGCTCGTTGATTAACAAGATGATCAAGGTTTCCTGATCATGGACATTGGATGTTGTTAATAACGAGGTCACAACATTTGTGAAATGATGTGATGAACATTCATTCGAAGTATAGCATTACGATCAAGTCATTATGTTTACATTGCTATAACATCATACGAAGTAATCTTAGTCCTTAGACCATGAGATCATGTTAATTGCTAACACAGGAAGAGTATCTTGATAACATCAAACGTCACACCATAACAGGGCGACTATAAAGGTGGGTTCAGTGCTACGAAGGTGTTATGTTGAGGATCATGGATCAAGAGTGGAATTTGTCAATCTCGATGACGGATAGATATACTTTGGTCCCTCTCGGTGATATCACATTAAGATAGCCTGCAAGCAAGTGATGTGATCACTAGAATGTTATATCACGGGAACGAGAAAAGAGTGCATGTCGGTAATGGGATCAAACTAGGTATTTGGATACTGATGATCGAATCTCGGACATGTATTATATCATGAGACAAAGGGATTAAATTACTAGCGTTAAAGGTTCTCACGATCACAGAAGTCATCGTTGAATGTGCAGGAGTCAGTATGGATCTCCAGGTCCCGCTCCTGATTATTGATCTGAGAGGAGTCTCAATCATGTCTGCATTATTCGTGAACCATAGGGTGACACACTTAAGGGTTGTCAGACACCATTTAGGAGCACATATGTTTTAGACAAAAGGTTTGCAAAGCACAGGAATTGTTTCGGGCGAAATTGTAGAAAGTGGTTCTGCATGTGATATTGAAATGTTGCAAGGGGTTTTATGTGAATGTTTGTTAATTAAAGTAATTAACAAAATTCTGAATAAAATAAATAAAAGAGTTTTATTAATTGAGAGTGGCATAAAATTTGGTGGAAATTTAATGCATGTGAGTGGAACTTTGGGTGGAGCTTGAATTGATGTGAGTGGAGCTTCCACCACATGAATGAGGAAGAGGAGGGGGCTCCCTCCTTGGCCGCCGGCCATGGTAGGGTAGGAGTCCCCCTCACCTATAAAAGGACCCCTCTCCTCCCTCACAAAGCACACCTCCTCATGAAGGATCTCTCTCCCCCTCTATATATTCCCCCATGGTCTCGGATTAGCGAGATACATGTTCCCGGTGGCCTTGCGTCTGGAAGGAGTTGCTGCTTCCGCTGATTCGCTAGAGCGAGGAGGTGGAGGTTGTCCGGTGGCTTGAACGTGTGTGCAATGACGGATGCGCTGCTAATTTGCGACGCTCGGACTTCCACACGATCTTGAGATCGGCAAGCGTACGACAACATCAACCACGAGTTCCTACTTGTTAACAAAACTCGTTGTCTTCGAGGGAAAGTTTTCCATGGATGTATGTCCACACGTTGCTCTGTATCTAGTAGATAGATCTTGGCGTATAGTTCTCATCGTAGGATTTTTTTGTTTTCTATGCTACGGACCCAACAAGAATGACATCTAAGTCTAACTAGATAGGCCAAGTTTTATACTCTTTATGCTATCTATAAACAAAGTAATGAACTTTGGTAAAGTAAAAGAAAGTAAAGCTTGTAAGTAAAACTTGGGGGTAAGTATAAGTCAAAATATATAACCAAGCATGCCTATTGCATCTTTCTTAGGTTAAGGGGGCAAGGATTAACTTGCTTAGTTCTAGCTTGCCTTGGTTGGTGTAGTGGTTGGAATTCTTTTCTTATTCCTCGGGGTAGAATTCCTCCTCTTCGTAGACTTGGTCGGTACTATCGTCTATAAATACATATGAAGTACACAATCACCAAACACTACTTTACTAGTCTATTTAGTACACTAATGCACACATTTGATGATTTAGGATCACAAACATCAAGATTTAATGAGCTAGTTTCATTTATTTTATTTAAGAAAAGTAATTTATACTCATTGAAATTAATTAAGATTTAATATTCTCCAATTAAAATATGGGATCATGTGGACACATGTCATCACCACATATTCTAATACATGGGAATGTGATTTAAATGTGGGATCACCTTTTTTAAAGTTTAAGACTAATATTTAAATGATTTAAAGTGACTAGAAATTCCTATATAGCATTATTTTGGTACTAGTCCAAAGTCACTACATGCAAACCTGAATATTATTACATATTCAGATAGGTAGGGTCAAATGTGATTTTTGAGAATTGGAATCAACTCAAAATCTATTATGGTTGATTTTTCAAAAAATGTTTGAATGTATAAAAGTCTCTGTCTTGTTATTTTTGCTATATGTGATCTATAACTCTAATTGATTTAAATCCAACGGGCTTGGATAGAGATTTAAATTATCTTTCCAACAAAATTGGAATCATTCAATTTGGTTAAGTAAAACTCTCTAAATTGATTTTCAAACTAGTGGACAGAAACTAGATTAAGTTTAAATAGAAAAAATCTATATTTGAATTGTAGGGCTAGCGCGGGAAACTAATTGGGCCGGCCCAGTTACACTCCGCGGCATAGAGGACAGCAGACAGGGGGTCCACATGTCAACGGCTCTTCTAACGTGAAGCGGTACGGGGCGACGTGGACCGCGCGATTAGAACCTAGATCTACGGCTCTAGTTCATCGTCGACGATGGACTAGTCGCCGGCGAGACGGAACCCTAGCGGCTCGGTGGGGATGCAATGGGGGCATACCAGGACTCCAACTAGTATGGCGGTGGGGCGATCGAACAAGGAGACGACGACAGGCTCAGGCGCGGTCGCGGCGGCTCCTGGGGTGGACGAAATCGATGGGGCTCTTCCTCCTCTGTTGCGGCAAACTCCGGTGCAATTTCGGCGAACGGCTACTAGAGCGGCTGCGGCGATGGGGTGAGGTGGTTCTGAGGGAGAGGGGAGTTGAGTGGTGTGAGGAGTTTGTGCTGGGGAGGGCTCCTTATATAGGCTCGACAAGGGGACTGAGAGGGTGACGGTGAGCTCGTCGGTGATGACGATACAGGGCGCTAGAGGTATAGGCGGGATAGGAAGACGGTGGCTTGCCTCCTGGTTGTCAGCTACGGCGTAAAGGTGACGCTAGGGGCGGTGGTATGAGGTTGGAAAAGGTTGGCTCTCTGCGCGGCAGAGGCGGTGCTCGACGCGGTTCACGACGGCTACTGGTCGCACGGCGGGGAAAGCGCGTGTCTGGCGGTGAGCTAGGGTTATGGCGGAGTAGCACACGTGAGCTGAAGGCAAGGCGCGGCTTGTGCAGGCCTGTCGGGGATGGTGCTCTGGCGTGAGCTAAGCACGGCACAGAGGCGGTGGGCGCGAGCTTTCCGCGGTGGTCCAGGGGCTGGCTGCATCCGTGGGGTGGACAGGGGAGTGCGGTAGGGTTTGGCAGAGCTAGGGACAATGCTGGATTGGCGCGGCACTGTCTCTGGAGCGTTGCCCACGCTCGGCCAGCGCCGACCAAAAAGGGCGGCGTGCCACTGCTGATCCAGGCTTAGGGGTAGCTCCTTGATGACTTGGTTGGAACGAGGGGAGACAGGGAAGAGCAGAGAGGGTCGAATGGGGGACAAGAAATCAATTGGCAATAGTATTAGTTAGGCCAATATTTTTCTGCCTACCAACTGTTCGACAAAATGGCCGCATGAAACTTTTATTTGAATTTTGAAATGATTTTTGGTGGAATTGTTGATCATATTCTTGAGCATATGTGGTTGCTTGGGATTGTCAAGTTGAACTCATTTGAATGGTTTTTGAAAAAGTGGGATCTAGGTACATACACTTGATTCCATTTTCAAATGCCATTTAAATTTAGTGTTTAAATATTTTTGTAAGATCACAAAGTGGGCCTTGGTAGATCTTTACTTGTACTAGCAAGGGGTGCAAAGAGTTAGAATTGTTTGTGTTTGAATTTGAGTTCTAGAAACACCTAAAGTGACCTAGTGGATTAAAATGGCACAAATGATCATTTGCATTTATTAATTCTGTGTGATTTCTTTTTCTTTGGAGTTTGCTTAGGAATGATCTAGATGATGTGGCATTCACCTTAGAATCATTTTACAACCATTAGATCAAACAAACATGGCAAATCAAAATATTTTCCCTATTAATGCAACAAACATATGCATTCTTAATTATTTAAAGATAAAAAGTTTTTGTTAACCCTAAATTGGGTAATTTGGATCTTAATATATTGGATTAAAGTTTTGGGATGTTACAAACCTTCCCCCCTTAAACAAAATCTTGTCCCGAGATTTAAGAAAGAAAACTAGGAACTAAAGAGATCTGGAAACTCAGTCCTAATGTAATCTTCTCGCTCCCAAGTGGCTTCGTCTTCGGTATGGTTGCTCCATTGAATCTTGAGAAACTTGATACTTCGGGTCCTGGTGGTTCTGAAGGCTTCTTCCAAGATACGAATGGGCATTTCACGATACGTCAGATCCTTGTTAATATCAACGGCTCGGTGATCGATGTTCTTGAAAACTTCGGTCTTCTCTAGCACTTCCAAGCATTTTCGAAGTAACAAGATATGGAACACATTATGGATGGCGGACATCTCCTCTGGCAGTTCTAGTTGATACGATAGTTCTCCTCGATGATTCAGAATCTTGAAGGGTACAATATCTCTAGGGGCTAACATTCCTTTCAGACTAAAACATTTTGTTCCCTTCAATGGAGAAACTTTGAGATATACAAAATCTTCGACATTGAAAGTCAGGTCTCTCCTTCTCTTGTTAGCATAACTCTTCTGTCTGGATTGGGCTGTCTTGAGGTGCTCACGGACTTTGTGAACCTTCTCTTCGGCTTCTCGTAGGATGTCTGGTCTGAAAATCTAACTCTCTCCTACTTGCGACCAATTCAAAGGGGTGCGGCACTTCCTTCCATATAAGAACTAAAATGGGGCCATTTGCAAACTGGCTTGATAACTGTTATTGTATGAGAATTCTGCGAAAGGCAGACAATCTTCCCATTTTGATCCATACTCTAACACACAAGCTCTAAACATATCCTCTAAGATTTGGTTGACTCTTTTAGTCTGTCCATCGGTCTGCGGGTGATAAGCTGTGGTAAAATTCAACTTGGTCCCTAATCCTTCTTAGACTTTCTCGAGGTAAATTGGGTTCCTCGATCTGATACTATGGTCTTGGGGGTTCCATGCAGACTGACAATTCTAGCAATGTACAAATATGGTAGCTTCGAACTCTGGTACGTTGTCTTGACAGGTATAAAATGGGCTACCTTGGATAGTCTATCAACGATGACCCAGATAGAGTCATTTCCCCTACTAGATGTAGGCAAACCAGAGATAAAGTCCATTCCGACGGAATCCCATTTCCATTCTGGAATCTGTAATGGTTGCAACAGTCTGGTGGGCCTCTGATGTTCTGCTTTGACTCAATGCCAGATGTCACACTTGGCGATGTAGCTTCCGATTTCTATCTTCATCTTGTGCCACCAAAATTGCTCCTTCAAATCCTGATACATCTTTGTTCCTCCTGGGTGGATAGAATAAAGAGTATCATGAGCTTCTTGCATGATAACTTGCTTCAGCTCCGAATCTGCGGGCACACAGATACGTCCTTTGTACCACAGAACTCCTTCTTCGTCTTTGGTGAATCCAGGTACCTTTTCTGTACCAATACGACGCTTTATTCCGTCGATACTTGCATTTCTCTTCTAGGCTTCCTTGATCTAGCTAATCAAAGTGGGTTGAAGTTCAATGCTAGCTAAAAATCCTTTGCTAACACGCTCAGTTCTAAAATGCTCCAACTCCTCATACAAACTCGGTTGCTTCTCCTTGATCATGGTGTTTAGCCTACACGGCAATCTTCTAAGAGCATCCGCTACCACACTGGCTTTGCCGGGGTGATAGTGAATGTCAAGGTCATAATCCTTGATTAACTCTATCCATCTCCTTTGCCTCATATTCAGCTCCTTCTGAGTGAAAATATACTTCAAGCTCTTGTGATCTTAGTAAATCTCACAGCGGTTACCCATGAGGTAATGACGCCATGTCTTCAAGGCTAAAACTACAGCTGCTAGTTCGAGATCATGAGTGGGCTAGTTATGCTCGTGCTGCTTTAGTTGTCAAGACAGATATGCTATGACTTTGCCTTCTTGCATTAACACACATCCGAGACCAATCTTGGATGCATCACAATACACATCGAAAGGCTTCTTGATATCCAGCATAATCAATATTGGGGCTGAAATCAATCTCTTTTTGAGCTCTTGGAAACTTGCTTCACATTTGTCGGTCCATTCAAACTTCTTATGTTTCTTCAACAGTTGGGTCATTGGTCTTGCGATGCTCAAAAATCCTTCAACAAACTTGTGGTAATATCCCGCTAATCCGAGAAATGCAAGGACTTGGGTTTGAGTGGTTGGGGCTTCCCATTCTTCAATATCTTTGATCTTGGCAGGATCAACAACGACTCCTCCGGCAGACACAATATGTTCGGGGAATCCTACTTCTTTCAGCCAGAACTCACATTTGCTGAACTTGGCATACAACTGATGCTCTCTAAGGGTTTCAAGGATGATTCTCAGATGTTGCTCATGGTCTTCATCTGACTTGGAGGAGATAAGAATATCGTCGATAAACACCACGACAAACTTATCCAGAAAATTCATAAAGATCTTATTCATGAGATTCATGAAATAAGCAGGGGCATTGGTTAATCCAAAAGACATGACCGTATACTCATACAAACCATATCTAGTGGTAAAGGTGGTCTTTGGAATATCCGTGGCACGAATCTTAAGTTGGTGATAACCAGTCCTAAGATCAATCTTAGAGAACACACTGGCACCAGTCAACTGATCAAACAGATCCTCTATCTTGGACAAAGGGTACTTGTTCTTGATGGTGACGTCATTCAGCTTCCTATAATCTGTTCACAAACGGTAGCCTCAATATTTCTTGTTGACAAACAACACGGGCGATCTCCATGGCGATGCGCTTGGTTGAATCAATCCTTTTGCCAGCATAGCATCAAGTTGCTTCTTCAGCTGCACTAGCTCTGATGGGTTCATGCTATAGGGTCTCTGAGCTATGGGTCCGGTTCTAGGGATTAGTTCAATGATGAACTCAATATCCCGATCTGTGGGCATACTGGGAAATTCATCTGGGAATACGTCGGGGTATTCACAGACTACTCTGACTTGGTCTATGGTGGGTAGGGCTAGACTCTTGTTGCACTTGAACTGACTTGGCAAGGTTTTAGATATATGCTCTACTGATACTCCGGAGCTACTGGTCATGGTGATGGCTTTCTTGGCACAGTCTATCAATACTTTATGCTTCGACATCCAATCCATTCCTAGTACTACTTCCAAACCTTTGGTTCCAAGTACTATTAGATTGGCATAAAAATCTATCCCATGTATTCTGATAGGCACAGCTTTGCAAAATTTTCTAGCTTTGGTGGTTGAACCAGGTATTTGAACTATCATAACATGCTTCAAGTTGGTTGGGTGAATCTTACTAGTGCATGCAAATTCTTCGGTAACAAACGAGTGCGATGCTCCAGAATAAAACAACACTCTTGCTAATACTGAGTTAACAAAAAACATACCCAGCACGACATCTGGCGCTTTTTGGGCTTCTTCAGTGTTCATGTGGAAGAGACGGTCGTTGCGGTTGTGAGGGTTCCCTGGGGCGAATCTTCTTCCGGGCTGAACACGACGTTGCTGCTGAGCTGGGGCATTAAAATTAGCAGTGGGGGCAAACTTCTTGGGACACTCATTGGAGTAATTACCTTCACTCCACACTCAAAACAAGTAATCTGAGACTTGTCTTTGGCTGCAGCAGGCACAACATTGCTTCCAGTCCTAGGGGCAGTGTTGTTGTTGTTGGACTTGGGCAGTGCACGGTTGAAGTTGTTGGAGTTGCCGGGTTTGTTGTTTTGGTTCCCTCCGGTCTTCCCATTTCCTCCACTAAGGCTTGGGCGAGACATTGGGGGTCGATTGTTCTATGGGGCATATCCAGCAGACGGGTTGGGACGGTACTTCTAGTGACTATTGGATCCACTCTGGTGCATCATCCTGTGCTTGCGGTTGTCATTCGCTTGGTTGATCTTCCCTTCCATCTGAATGGCAGAGTCGACTAGCTCTTCGAGATCCTCAAAACGGATGTTGACTAGTACCATTTGCATCTCATCATGTAGTTCGTTCAGGAATCTCTCCTTCTTCTTAGCTTCAGTGTTGATCTCATCAGGTGCATACCTGGCGAGGGCCAAGAATCTGTCACGGTACTCCACTACAGCCATTCTGCCTTGCTTTAGCTCTCTGAATTCATCTCTCATTCGGGTGACTAAACCCTGCGGCACATGGGTGCGGCTAAACTTGACTTTGAAGGCTTCCCACGTCATCACTTGCCGTGGTTCATGGTACGGGTGATGTTCCACCATGCTCTTGCATCTCCTGCCAGATAGTGGGTGGAAAACATAACTTTCTCCTTTGCATCCACTCCGGCGACTTCTAATTTGTTCTCCATGGTCTGTAACCAATCATCGGCATGCAGCGGGTCTTCAGATTTGCTAAAGATAGGGGAATTGGTATTCTGGAAGTTTTTGAGTTTGGACCCATGATGATCCTGATTTCCATGGCCTTGATTATTGTGGTCCATCCGGGCGATATGCTGCAAGGTGGCTAGATTTGCTTGGCGCTCTGCCCTGCTATCTTCGCGGTCTGCAATGAGCGTCTGTAGAATTTGCAGCATTGGGTCCTTTGATGAGCTGCTCCCTCCTTGGTTTCCACGAGTCATCTGAAGATTGAGATAGATAATGGGGTAAGAGGGAAAGTTCTAAGGTTCATGGTTTTGGTTTCAAAGCTAAAACATTGAGTTTGACTCAGGTTTGGCAAATTAACTTCTTTTCATTCATTCAAGCAAAGCACACGATACAAACACACACACACCACAACAAAAGTAAAACATATGGTTTTAAGAACCATTCCGTAAGCTAAGATACAAAGGGACCGGTACTTCTCACTCCTACGATAGTTCTCTAGTGCATATACTGATCATCGATGAAGTCGGAGTCATCATCATCGGTGTAGAAGTCCATGGGATCATCCTCCAGGTAGTCATCATCATTGCTGAGGTACGAGTGAATATCCTCCTGGATATCTTCACCTTCTTCCTCTTCTTCTTCTTCTTTTGCTACAAGCTGACCTTCTTGCTCCTTGATGGTCTTCTCGAGGTCGGCCACCTTCTTGTGAAGACGGTCGATGGTGCGATCCTTCTTTGCACGTTGACGGCAAAGTGACTGACGATTCTTGACGAGCAGTGAGAAAGTCTGGGCCTTCTGGGCGGCAATGGAAAGGTTGTGGTTGGCGTTCTCTCGAGCATTGTCCAATTCCTTCTGTCTGTCATATAGGAGGAAATCGAGGTTCTCCACTTGACGCTTCAACTCCAGGTGACTTGGCATCTCTAGAGGCATTCTCATAGAATCACGCCTTGCATAGTGAGCAAAGCGGGTTCCCTGGATCAAGTTTGTTGGGGATATACTTTCTGGGTATCCTCACAGTTCCTCACTGACCAGGGTGGCCCACTTTGGGTTAGAGCTTTGCTTCATGGGCGACCTAGTCAGGGAGAAGAACGGAGTCCAATCCGGCTATGGGAAGGCCCAGAAGACTTACTGACATATGCCCATAGTGTTACTTGTAGTTCAAGATGTACTCTGTAACCGACTCTTAGTCGTAGCCGGATAGATCTCTCCTATAAACCCTAGGCCGAATATCTATATAAGCCATCCTAGGGAGAGCCTTTAGGGCATCTTCACAATAGTCTACATTCTCAACTCGTAGAGGCGAAACCCTTGTAACCCATATTCTGGCTCTGCTGTATTACTGGATTGCTAGCAGGAGTAGGATGCATCCAAAGTCGGTGGATTCGAACATAGGTAAACTTGTGTGCTCACCGTCCCAAAATCATGTACGACTCACACCCCTCTCTTCCACATGCCTCGAGGACCCCCTCATGGCGTACTTGTCATCAATCCGATGACAAAGTTGACATTATGTGCGCAAAGACGAGCGAGAGCTTCATGCATTACCCTGGCTAATCTATCTAGCCAGTTGTTCTCTCTAACGGTGAATTGAATCTTCTTGCCTCGAAGATCAGCAACTACTAGCCATTGTAAATCTCCTCCTGGGGGACCATTGAGTTGAGCTCCAAAGAATTCCGGATGTGGGTGCTCCAAGTACTCAGACAGTGCATCAAGATCCCTCTCGGAGATAAGTTGGCCTCCATTACCCAACTGGTAGAACTTGCAGTACTGAACTTCCATCTATAAGAATTTAGGATGAGTAAGTTAGTTAAGTGATCAAGTGTGTCAAATTTTATGTAGTAATGTAAGAAATTTTGAGGAACATGTATTTTTTTGAGAGAAAGAGTCCCAAGGGTAAGAAAGGAAATAGGTTTTCACAAATACTCACTTCTTTGTTTTTGAAACTAAGTTTTTGTTCGGACGTCCATTCTAACTAGGGTCTCCTATGGTCAGGATGGCTCTGATACCAACTTGTCAACACCCGGATTTTTAATCCCAGACGCCTGTTATGCCATACATCGCAATCCCAGGATTACCATTTTTGCGAGACATAACAGATTGGATATCACAGTACATAATCCATTACAAACCATAATAAGGTCTTACACAAATAAAGGATCTCATGATCTAGTCTTAATACAAACAAGTAGCGGAATAAATACCGTAGCGGTGGGGTCCGTCTTTAGTGTCACAGGCAATGCTGACAATTGGAGATGATCCTAGTTGTCGTAACCGTTCTGATGTCCTTCCTCTTGGTAGTCCTCCTCATAGTCTGGCCATGAGAATAGCCAGGGACAAAGCCATGAGTACTCTTTAAGTACTCACAAACTATCACTAACAAGTAAGGTAGTTATAGTAGGAAATGCTAACTCTAAGTTTATTTGTAAAGTTAAGTTTGAACCTAAGATGAGTTCAGAAACAAAGAAAGATAAAATAAAGTTCTAAAATCACCTATGTGGGAACTTAGTTGTCATAGTCACAACTCTGTTATGGTTAGGTCATGTCACAATTCATTTCATAAGTCATTTTGAAAACATCTGACAACGGAACAGTATGGCCACTCCAACTTTCCATAACCACGGACGCGGCTATTCGAATAGTTTCACACTCTGCAGAGGTGGTACACTTTCACCACAAAATTCGATACATCTGTCAGGGATAACCCTGAATCATCATACTTAGTATGCAGATAATCAAACATAACCTTTCCTTTACACACTCTAGTATAAGCTCCTCTCCTATGAGCTTGGCCTCCTAGCCATGGCCATCTGCCATCCTGGGCACTGCATAGGTGGAAAACATTGAGAGGTAGACTCATCTCAAACCTCTCCCGCGGGGGAATTCATACTAATGCATATAAACTTCTAGCTAGGCCTTACCCAATTCAGCTATTGTGGTTGTACGGTAAAATTGGAATGGTATCACATCCAAACCTAACCATCAGTTGTTGTAAAATGGCCAAGGCTCATGCCTCAATATTTTCATCATCATAAACCATTTGTGTTTTCTCAATACATGTCAAAACTTCTCAATAGAATGACTCATTATTCCAAGGTTTTCATAAGTCATTTTCACCAAGTATTCCCATCTAAAGTGATCAAGTTTTTGGTTTGGCTATAATCACTAAGTTAAGAGTGTTCACTAATGTGGGATGCTAATCTCCATATCATGCCATAGAATGACATCTAAGTCTAACTAGACAGGCCAAGTTTTATACTCTTTATGCTATCTATAAACAAAGTAATGAACTTTGATAAAGTAAAAGAAAGTAAAGCTTGTAAGTAAAACTTGGGGTAAGTATAAGTCAAAATATATAACCAAGCATGCCTATTGCATCTTTCTTAGGTTAAGGGGGCAAGGATTAACTTGCTTAGTTCTAGCTTGCCTTGGTTGGTGTAGTGGTTGGAATTCTCTTCTTCTTCCACGGGGTAGAATTCCTCCTCTTCTTAGACTTGGTCGGTACTATCGTCTATAAATACATACGGAATACACAATCACTAAACAATACTTAACTAGTCTATTTAGTACACTAATGCACACATTTGATGATCTAGTATCATCACAAACATCACAAGATTTAATGAGCTAGTTTCATTTATTATATTTGAGAAAAGTAATTTCTACTCATTGAAATTAATTAAAAGTTAATATTATCCAATTAAAATATGGGATCATGTGGACACATGTCATCACCACATATTATAATATATTGGAACGTGATTTAAATGTTGGATCACCTTTTTTAAAGTTTAAGACTAATATTTAAATGATTTAAAGTGACTAGAAATGCATATATAGCATTATTTTGGTACTAGTCCAAAGTCACTGCATGCAAACCTGAATATTATTACATATTCAGATAGGTAGGGTCAAATGTGATTTTTGAGAGTTGCAATCAACTCAAAAGGTATTATGGTTGCTTTTTCAAATAATGTTTGAATGTATAAAAGTCTTTGTCTTGTTATTTTTGCTATATGTGATCTATAACTCTAAGTGATTTAAATCCAACGGGCTTGGATAGAGATTTAAATTATCTTTCCATGAAAATTGGAATCATTCATTTTGGTTAAGTAAAACTATTTGAATTGATTTTCAAACTTGTGGATAGAAACTAGATTAAGTTTAAATAGAAAAAACCTATATTTGAATGCTAGGGCCAGCGTGGGAAACTAATTGGGCCAGCCCAATTACACTCCGCGGTGTAGAGGACAGCTGATAGGGGTCCACATGTCAGCGGCTCTTCTAACGTGAAGCGGTCTGGGGTGACGTGGACCGCACGATTAGAACGTAGATCTACGGCTCTGGTTCATCGTCGACGACGGACTGGTCGCTGGCGAGACGGAACCCTAGCGGCTCGGTGGGGGTGCAATGGGGGCATACCAGGGCTCCAGCTAGTGCGGCTGTGGGGGCGATCGAACGAGGAGACGGTGACGGGCTCAGGCGAGGTCGCGACGGCTCTTGGGGTGGACGAAATCGACGGGGCTCTTCCTCCTCTGTTGCGGCGAACTCCGGCGCAATTCCGGCGAACGGCTGCTCAAGCAGCTCCGGCAATGGGGTGAGGTGGTTCTGAGGGAGAGGGGATTTGAGTGGTGTGAGGAGTTTGTGCTGGGGAGGGCTCCTTATATAGGCTCGACGAGGGGACCGAGAGGGCGATGGTGAGCTCGTCGGTGACGACGATACATGGCACTAGAGGTATGGGCGGGGTAGGGAGACGGTGGATTGCCTCCTGGCGGTCAGCTTTGGCATAAAGGTGATGCTAGGGGGTGGCATGCGTTCGGAAAATGCTGGCGCTCTGCGCGGCAGAGGCGGTGCTCGACGCAGTTCACGGCGGCTGTTGGTCGTGTGGCGGGGAAAGGGCGTGTCTGGCGGTGAGCTAGTGTTATGGCGGAGCGGCGCACGCGAGCTGAAGGCAAGGCATGGCTTGTGCGGGCCTGTCGGGGACGATGGTCTAGCGTGAGCTAGGCATGGCGCAGAGGCGGTGGGCGCGGGCTTTCCTCGGTGGTCCAGGGGTTGGCTGCGTCCGTGGGGTGGACAGGGGAGTATGGTAGGGTTTGGCGGAGCTAGGGACGGTGCTGGATTGGCGGGACGTTGTCTCTAGAGTGTTTCCCAAGCTCGTCCGGCGGCGACCAAAAACGGGTGGCGCGCCACTGCTTATCCAGGCTTAGGGGTAGCTCCTTGATGACTTTGTTGGAATGAGGGGAGATAGGGAAGAGCACAGAGGGTCGAATGGGGGACAAGAAATCAGTTGGCAACAATATTAGTTAGGCTAATATTTTTCTGCCTACCAACTGTTCGACAAAATGGCCGCATGAAACTTTTATTTAAATTTTGAAATGATTTTTGGTGGAGTTGTTGATCATATGATTGAGCATCTGTGGTTGCTTGGGATTGTCAAGTTGAACTCATTTGAATGGTTTTTGAAAAAGTGGGATCTAGGTACATACACTTGATTCCATTTTCAAATGCCATTTAAATTTAGTGTTTAAATATTTTTGTAAGATCACAAAGTGGGCCTTAGTAGATCTTTACTTGTACTAGCAAGGGGTGCAAAGAGTTATAATTGTTTCTGTTTGAATTTGAGTTCTAGGAACACCTAAAGTGACCTAGTGGATTAAAAGTCACAAATGACCATTTGCATTTATTAATTCTATTTGATTTCTTTTTCTTTGGAGTTTGCTTGGGCATGATCTAGATGATGTGGCATTCACCTTAAAATCATTTTACAACCATTAGATTAAACAAACATGGCCATCCAAAACAATTCCCTATTAATGCAACACACATATGCATTCTTAATTATTTAAAGATAAAAAGTTTTTGTTAACCCTAAATTGGGTGATTTGGATCTTAATATATTGGACTAAAGTTTTGCGATGTTACAGGTTGGGCACTACTACCCGGCCCGAGAGACGGAGCCGGCAGGTCGTGGGTTGATGTTCACCGTCTCCTCCTGACGCGGCTGACCCCTATTCCAGAGTTGCGACACCGGCTACGGGATCTTGTCAGAGGAGAGGATGCCTATTGGGTCTCGTGGGGTGCGCCCCTGCTGTTGCTGGGCGGCTTGCTTCCCCTGGAGCAGCTGGGGTCCTCGTGCATCTTCTAGATGGCATCAACCTGCTCATCCGTGATCCGGAGGAGCTCCTGCACCCGGGCTTGTTGCCGGTCTCGCTCCTCGCCCTCCAAGCTAGGCAGCTCGTCTGCCACGGCTCTTGCCGCGCGCATGTTCTAGATGGGCATGTTGTAGGTAGGTCAGACAAGAATAGGTGGTGGATCCGGCTCGTCGTCCCTTTCTATACTTCCGCCTAGTTCGCCGCCCGGGCTCCGCACTTGCCCGTGCTGGCTCGGTTCCACGGTAGCCGGAGTGTGGCCATGGACACGGTCGTACTCGCGCTGGGTGATGTCAATTTGCTTCTTGGCCGCAGCCAAATCGATAGCCTCTTGAAGGAGAAGTTGCCTCTCCATGGCAAAGTTCGCCTCCGCCTCCTCTGGGTTGTCCCCGAGGTTAACCCGTGTGAGGAGCGGGTCAATGGCCTCTTCCACCGGGTTCTTCGACCGTGACAGGGTGGAAGTTCCGACCTCGTCTGTGCCCTGCTCCCGAGGACGGCGAGGCTGGGAGCTAGAGCCGGCCATCATGACCTTGATGCCACGCGAGGAAACGGAGATGCCGATGTTGGGGAGCAGCGGTTCTGGGACAAAGACGATCTCCCCAAGGAAACGCTCCGGCATGGTGGCGAGATAGACGGGAAGGTTGCCGAAAAGCAGAATGGAGATGTATGTTCCCAGGGAAATGCTCCGGCATGGTGGCGACGTAGACGGGAAGGTTCTAGGACAAAGACGATCTCCCCAGGGAAACGCTCCGGCATGGTGGCGACGTAGACGGGAAGGTCGCCGAAAAGCGGTTATGGGACAAAGACGATCTCCCCAGGGAAACACCAGAAGTACCTAGGTTCAGAGCCCTCGTGGTGAGGTAAAACTCCTACTCCTACCGATATGACTAAGGGTAAAATACTGAGTACAATCGCTCCTCGAGATGTATGTTCTAGCTAGCTCCTTAAATGCTGAGAGACCAACCCTTTCTACGAGAGCCTTCCCCCTCCTTATATAGGTAGAGGGGCAACGGTCTCACTGGCCAGTTCGGCTGGCGGGCCCCACAGGCGGGTCCCAGCCGGGTAGTCATCTACAGTATCCGGTACAGTGACGTACCATCGAGGTACATGCGATAGGGGTCGTCGTGGGTACAGTGAATGCCATGTGAGCCTGTCATCAGCATCCGGACATTGTGCCCGCGTCACCTAGCAAAGTCTTCGGTATGGCCTCATAGTTGCGGGTCTTGTCGCTGTACCAGGGAGTACCGCGCACTATGGAGCAGGTCGTTCTGTCCTCCTGATTATGTCTGGCTACGTCCGTGTAGCCGGTCTTGAGCCTTGCTGCCCTTCCTGGTTCCGGCTACTGTCGGGTAGCCGGTGTAATTTGCCCGTGTCCGACTACGCTCAGCCAGCCGGACGTGAACCGACTGCCATAGTTCTTGTCTGGCTGGGGCATCCGGGGATCATCCCGCCGACACCAGGTACATGATGTTGACTGGCAAAGCTCCGGGTTGGAATCAAGCCTCTGCGAGGTAGCCTTTCTTGTTGCTTGCATGCCTTGGCGACGAGGTCATACACCTGAGCAACTACTTCTGGTAACCCGTCCTGCTCCAGGAGGGTCTTGGAGACGACAATGTTGAGGGCAGGAGTTGGCATTACTTGCCTCCCCTTTGAATCAATGTATGGGGCGGCTTTTGTCGATTTGGATCCGCTATACCCCAACTTGCACCGAACGCCAGGGTCTTCAATGACATGAGGTGGTGTTTTCTTTGATTTGTGCTTCAGTAGCAACTGCTTGTATTTAGCCTCCATAGCTCTTGCCGCCTTGATAGATTATTGCGCCTTGGCCATATCTTCGTCTAGCTTACTGCCCTGCTCTATGATGCACTTGGCCTCCGCTAGGATTACCGCACACTTCTCATCAAGCTCCGTAACGCTCCGGATATGGGCGACGGTAATTGGCTCGACGAGGAGTGCACCATAGATTACCTTGTCGGTGGGAGTAACCAATGGATTGCCAACTGCGGACGTTGATGGTGGCTAGTTTGATTGCTTGGCAGTACTGGGGGCCGTGGTGAGTCCTTGCACTGATTGTGTGCGGATAACCGGAGGGGGCATGGCCTTGCCCGGAGCCGGAGGCTCGGCGGCTTTCTTAGCTGTTGCTGCTCTAGTAACCGCTAGCGTGGGTAGAGCTCTCTCATGCTCCGGTTCCTGTCCGTCTTCTTCCATCACGCTCCCAATGGCGACTAGCACCTGGTGGAATGTGTTGGCCTTCTCGTCCCGCTCCTCCTTATCGATCTCCCGCTCGATCTCCCTCATAACCACATCGTATTCCTCCAAGTTAGCGTCTGATCCGCCGCCATCCATATTGATGTCGGCGTATAGGGAGTCAAGGACGGAGTCATAGTTGGCTTCGGTGTTGTTGACGGCGGATGTGGAGGGTGATGGAGGAGGGCTATTGTTGATGCTTCCCCCTCCGGCTACAATAGAGATCGTTGCCTCTGCTTCATCATTGGCGTCTGCGTATTCGCTAATGATTGCGACCATCTCACCAAGGGTGAGAGGGCTCACGGCCTGCCGTCTTTGGAGGGTATGCTGGAGGAGTGTTCCGGGTGTGAGCCTTCCATGAAGTGGTAGACGAGCTCATTGGCGTGATCGCCCTCTAGGGTTTTCCTCCCCAATATCCATCTAGCAAGGTATTCGCGGGGAGGCTCTCCATCCCTTTGAACGTATCTGGCTAGATCGAAGATGGTGACGACGCTGACAAAATGTGACCTATGCATCTCTAATGCTCGAGGAAGCCAAGCGGATTTGCAGGGTCCTTCCACCTTTATATCCTGCACAAGGGCGGTTTGGGTGGGCCTTGAATTTTCCTGATCCGAGTCACCATACTCGAGAGAGATGTACGGTCCAGATCCTTCCACGAACGTGTCCTGCCCATAGGCGGTCTGTGCGAGGCTTGACGAGTTTCTGACTTCCTGGGAGCTAGGACCCGAGTTAGTTTCGCCGATGAAGATGTGGATGTCTCCGAAGGGGATGACGCAGTAGCGTGTAGGATTCGTCTTCACCGCCACGCAGAACTCATCCGGAGGGATGTTCAGGATGTTGCCAGAGAAGAGAACGCGTTCGATGGCTACACTGTCGCCGATTCCCATCAATAGATTGGACCTTGCCTGGTGTAGAGGTCGAAGCTCCTCTTTCCCCATGGTGGGCACCAACTATCGTGGTATTGCCGACGCGTACGCCATGGAGGGGTCCTCACAGTGCATGTTTAAAGATGTGGGGTAACGCGGAGAGTTGGCAGGTATGAGGTAACATAGCTTACCTAGGTTCAAGTCCCACAATGGTTGCGGAACTCTACTCCTGCTATAAATCACTATAAATATGCCGAGTTACAGAGATAGGTTCACTGTGCGAGGTGTTGCACGTTGTACGTAGCAATCTAATAGGTTGTTCTCTAAAGGCTCCCACAGGTCTGGTTTATAAAGGCACCAGAACCTAGGGTTATAGGGAAAGGTCCTTGCCGGACAAGGTAAAGAGTCCTACACTAATACAAACTAGTCATTCGTGTCTTGCACTCCAAGGCTCCAAGTATGTCGGTGACTCCTACGTAGCCTTCCTTTATCCGGCATGGGCTTCCCTTCTGGATCCGTCTAACTAGGCCGCCCAGTAGGCCATAGGCCTTGCTGTTGGGGATATACTTTCTGGGTATCCTCACTATGCCTCACTGACCAGGGTGACCCACTTCGGGTTAGAGCTTTACTTCATGGGCGGCCTAGTTAGGGAGAAGAGACGGAGTCCAGTCCGGCTATGGCAAGGCCCAGAAAACTTGCTGAAATTAGCCTATTATATTGCTTGTAGTTCAAGATGTACTTTGTAACTGACTCTTAGTCGTTGCCAGAAAACTTGCTGACATAAGCCTATTATATCCCTTATGAATAGGTCTCTCCTGTAAACCCTAGGCGGGATATCTATATAAGCTTTCCTTGGACAACACTTTAGGGTACACCACAATAGTCTACAATCTCAACTCACACAGGCAAAACCCTTGTAACCCATATTCCGGCTCTGTCGTATTACTGGATTGCTAGCAGGAGTAGGATCCGTCCAAAGCCGGCGGATTCGAACCTGGGTAAACTTGTGTGCTCACCGTCCCGTAATACCATACGTCTCACACCCCTCTCTTCCGCACGCCTCGAGGACACCCTCATGGCATACTTATCATCAATCCGACGACACTTGCTGCCAACTTTGGGCCACCCGGGTTAGCCGGATTAAGGACGTGCTATGATGAGATCAAACATCTACTAGCAAAATCTCCACAACTACCACAACAGAAGGCTACGCCCTAGGTCCTTCGTCGAAGGAGACCTGGTCCTATGACGGAAGCAACAAGGGGATCTCAAGCTTGAGTCCCCTTGGGAAGGACTTTACGTGATTACAAAAGTAATCCTAGGTGCAACCTATCGCCTCAAAGATTTCGAGACAGGAGTCGCATACTCCAACCCCTGGAATGTTGCGCAGCTGCGTCGCTTCTACCCTTAGTCGTTTTTTTCTACATTTACAAATAAGGGTATTCAGCTAGGCAACTTAGCCACACATTGTCCTAGTACTGTTCTACGAATAAATAAAGCTAAGTGCCCCAAAGCTCTATGTTTTTCTATTATTTTCTTGCAATCTTATTACTCGGGGGATGCGCCACCCTTTACACACCTGTTCTATGAACTAATCGTGATATCCTGAGTAGCTGACGCACTAATCCAACCCTTGATAAACACCAACCCAGCTGCAACGCACCTGACAGGTTGGCAAGGTGCTGAGATAAACACACGTCAGGCTAACGAAAAGGAATCGCATAGTGCAACACACTCGAAAAATATAGAAGCTAGCAAGCTCTGCACATATCAATGAGTATTAATTACATCCAACATATTCACATACATTTTACAACACTTGTACAACTATGTGCAGGATACAAGTCATACTACTGCTGCAACAAGAGAACGTTCGTCTGTTCCTCAAAGAAATCGACAATTTCTTCCGCTGAGCGATCAACCGCTTGATAATGTAGGACCATGTCCCAGGCCATACTTTCTGGCGGAGGTGGCGGCCCAATGGCAATAGCTGCAATATCTACATCAGGCCTATGTAGTCGCACTAGCGACAATGCAGCCGTAGCGCCAGCCACTAATTGCTTCCACACGCACTCGCGAATTGCAGTCAGATCCCGGAACTTCGCTAGGAGAGCCAACAGGATTGAAGGGACAACGTCCAGTGGAAACATCGTGTGATATATGTGCCTAAGGAACGATTGCGGTTTCTTCAAAAAGTGAAGCACTCGAGAAGAGCGATCCTGTAGCATCGCCAAGACAACTACACGATCATGGTCAACCCAGAAGTACCCACTCGCCTGTAGCTGCTCCTAGGTCAAGCCATTCATCCGAATGGCAATTCAGTCTTTTTCATCCTGCGGATGACGAGCACTGACAACTATACCAAACAAAAGAGGAAAAATTATGAAGACAAGGCACCGTCACGGCTGACTAAAGGAAAAGATAAGAGGGCAGAAAACTAACATTTGAATTGCTCACTCAACTGCGCCATCTCCTCCAATAGATATTGCTCGCGGGAGGTAGCTTTCTCCGTCTTTGATTTCCATACATCCGTGCTGCCATGGAGGATGGGAAGCTCACACTCCAGTTGCTTAATGCAATCGCGTAGTCGCGACAGCAAAGATAACTCAGCCACCTTTGAGCGCAGCTGCGCCACAGTTTCGTTGGTGGGAGGAGGACCACGAGGATGACTCGAAGGACCACTCGACGCACCCTATCACAAGCCAAGCAAGAGCAAATAAGGGACCAAGCAATACATGGATAAAAGGCTCGAATGCATTAAAGCATGACAACAGTATCAATAGAGACACTTGTCCAGAAGCATGTTTTTCAACAAAGAAAGTCAAACTACAACTATTACAATATAACTACTGAGGAGCAACCAGCTTCTTCGACTTTGACTTCGACTTCGGGGGCCTCATCGAGTCCGTGGCAGTCTCAGATGCCACAGACTTTCCGCCAGCCCCTGACGCCGCAGCCTTCGCCTCCTTCTTCGTTCGCTACAGCTCCTCAGAGTATTTGGCGCCTGTGCTGATGAGTTGCGGCCCGTATTTACCGCAAACAGTTGCAAAAGGAGCAACCACTACCTGTTGACCATCTGCGCCGACGGGCATCGCCTTGGAGATTGAAGCAGGGTCCACCTCCATGCCATGGGCTCGCACCATTGCGAGTGCCATTGTAGCGCCAACCGCCCGCTGAGAATTCCTGAAGTCCGCGGGAATAACTCTAGTGAGGGACTCCACCAGGTCCTCCAGGTTCTCAATCAGCTCAGCCTTGGGGTCAGCTCCTTGCGGATGCGACTAAGCACACCCTTGGCCTTTGTCAGCGTCCCCTAAAGGGAAGCATTGCGGTCTTCGACTGCTGCGACGGCGCCCGCCAAAGCATCATCGTGACGAAGTTCCTGGGCGTCAAAGCTCAGAGCGCTAGCATCTACATAGAGCAAAGAGTCAGAACAAATGGCAAGAGGTCAAAGAAAAACAATGAAAATCCAGCTGAAAGAATACCTGAGAGAGACTTGGCAATCGAGAAGAGTTGTTCTTCGAACAACTTTTCCCTCTCAGCGGTGGAGGTGCACAAATCCTCTTCGCGTTTCCGCAATTCACCAAGTGCAGCGACTGCTTCGTCGCAACTCTTCACCGCCGCGGCGAGCGCCTTTTCAAGAGAAGCAGCATTGCGAAGAAGTTCATTGTGCTCAGCTCAACGCACACGATGCATCATCAATCGAAATTATAAACTTCGCCAGGACAAAGACGAAACCAATACCAACCTTCGACAACACAATGGCGATTGTTCAGCATTGCATGTTGTCGACCCATCACAAGGAACTTCTCCGCTAAACGAGCTTCTTCCTTCACGACAAGCTGCATCAGATGAAAATGAAGGATCAGTAGATAGCACGAATTACAAATTCGAATGCACTATAAAAAGAATCTTGTGCTCCTCTAGAGACTCCGAAGATGGCTGCCGCGCAGTTGTCCGGGCAACCATCTGGAGATCCCTAGCATGTGGAGAACTCGATGAGTTGTGCCCGGAGTGGGCCACCAATGGAGGAGAAGAAGATCGTTCAGCCACTTCCTTGGCCTTGGATTCCACGACTCCAGATTCCTTCACAAATTGGATGTCGCTAGAGGACGACAACGCCGCTTGACTACAAAATAAAATCCAGCAAAAAAAATCAGAGAAGGCAACTCCAAAAGGAACCAAGATGAAAGTCGTAGACTTACCAGTCAAATTTATCAAAGTCGAAGGTTTGCTCCTCCGACTCTGATGACTCCTTTGGCAGTCGCATCTTCTTGCGAGCAGGTGGTCCCATGAGCTCACAGGAACGACGGGGATGGGTTCCTTTGCAACAGCTGAAGGGCCTTCTAGCATCGTCGGCGACGAGCCATCCGAGTCCTCGCTGCGAGAACGCTTGCGAGTGTCCGGGTTGCTGGACTCGGGGGCTCCCTCCTCTTCAATTGGGACGGTCGACT
Organism: Avena eriantha; assembly: GCA_910589775.1. Taxonomy (NCBI): domain Eukaryota; kingdom Viridiplantae; phylum Streptophyta; class Magnoliopsida; order Poales; family Poaceae; genus Avena; species Avena eriantha. The sequence goes on along the minus strand of OU342740.1, from coordinate 161,143,064 downwards.
CCGACTCGTCCTCTTCATGCACTTCGCGAGGAATAACCCTCTTAGGACAAGGGGCAAATTTTGAGACACATTCCAGTCCTACATTTAGAAGATACAACATTACATATAAAAGCATCATCAAGGCAATCGAGAGCAGAAATTACTTCATGATATAATTTTACCTTAGGAGGAGGGTTAGCGGCATCGAAAGGGGGTACGACTTGTTCACTCGGGAGATCCTCCTTGGCGGTGTACTTGGTCACCAGCCGCACCCTCTTATCTACTTCACTCGCGGAAAAGCCCTCGGCGGACACGCGAGTGACATCATCAGCACCGTTCTAGCGGAACATGGGATGCGCTCTGGCTTGCAAAGGCTGGACGTGGCGGCGCAACCAGGTGCGAATGAGGGTAGCGCCACCTTCTTCCTTGCCTATGCGGCTTTCGAGGTCGCAGACGTGCTCATACAACACCTCTGTTTCCGCGGACTTGCTAGGCATGATGACGTTCTTCCAGGAGCGCCTCCTCTTGCAAGTCGCCGCGGGGTCGAAGGGTGCCAGTCCGTAGTGTTCTCCCTCGGCCTTCTGGTCGTGGATGTAGAACCACTTGTCCCTCCACCCTTGGACGGACACGGTGAGGTTGATGGCAAAGTAGGTGACGGAAGAATCGACATGGATTCCGCAACCTCCTACGTCGTAAACTACAGAGCCAAATGATGACTGGCGTTTCAACTTAAAAATTCTCTTAAAGAGGCTAAAGTGCGGCTCGATTCTGAGCAAGCACTCACAAAGCTTAATGAAGCAGGAGATGTGGAGAATAGAATTTGGGGATAGCTGATGTAGCTGGAGCCCGTAGAAACAAAGGAAGCCCCTGAATAAAGGGTGCAGGGGCAGAGAAAGACCACGGATGATGAACGCAAGGAATATCACCCAAAAACCAGGAGGAGGACATGGGATTACCTCCTCGCCGGGAACTCGCGAATCATCCTCTGCGGACGGAAGAACCCCATCGCGACGATGAAGTTGCAGCTCAGCGGGCCTAATGATGGACGCGTGCCACGCGCCGTTGGTGACACTGGTACCAGCGCCCTTCTTCTTCCCAGCGCTGTGTAGCACCCCAATTGTCTAACAATTGTAATGCTACTTGTCCTAGGAAGATTTTGGCTACTTTATATATATTATTGTTGCATCATAATTATATCATGGTCATGTCATCATGCCACCTTGCATTTGAGCATCATATAAAACCCTTTTTATTTTGGCTCTTCTCTCACATGCATTATTAATTGTATTTGCTTCTTGATATTATATTTGGCTATTGCTATATTGTTCAAATGCCCAAGTTGAGTTGGGGGCATATCTCTTATTTCCATTACACCACCTTTCTCTCTCACCACCCTACAATTCCACCATCCCATTAACAATGAGCTTGTCTTTCTTTTTCTTTGATATTTTAATTCTAGCTCATGTAGTTTGGGGTGGATTAAATCCTCTAAATTCTTGTGCTTGGTTTTATCTCCACTTCTTGGATAAGCATAGAGTAATGCCATAAGATTCTTATTGTTTTCACAAATTATATCATGGTATTAATATTTGCATGGGCCATGCACAATTCTTCACCACCTTCCTCTCCTTTGGTTTTTCTTTGGTTTTATTGGTTCCTATCTTTGTGGAAAACATCTCCTACCACTCCACCACCCTCATAATATCACCATCTCTTTTTCCTCTTATTTATTTTCAATCCTCCATGCATGATCCATATGTGACCTTTTCCACCTATTTCTTTGCTTCCTCTTTCTTTCTAGTTTCTCCTCCACATTATGTCAAGCAAGATCAAGCTTCATTTTTCTTCTTGGTTTGGCCTCATAAACCAAAATAAAATCTAAAACCTAATAAAACCTTACCTAGCTATTTCTCTCTCTCTCTAATTTTCTCCTATCCCTAGTTCTATTAGGCCCTAAACCTCCTCTCCATTATCCACTCTCTCTCTTCCATGCTGGCCCCACCTGGCTGTCTCACCCCACGTGCCGTTCCCCTTTTTCTTTAGTTCCAAGCCAAAGAGAAGAAAGAGGAAGAGAAGACCTACCCGAACCCCCCCTTCTCACTTTTTGCTAAGCTACCACACCCATGTTCTTTCCTCTTCCTCTCTCCTGCCTCAACCACCTCAGATCTCGTCCACAAGCTGCCCAGGTTCCTCTCCACTTCCCCTTCTTCCTCCCTAGACGACAAGCTCTCCACCGAACGCCAAAACCCTAGCTACCACGTCCCGCTAGAGTTCTGCGCGCCCCGGCGTACCCCAAACCCTATCAGGAGCTCCGTCACCGTCGTTTGCTTCCTCTTCGTCTCCTCGTACCAGCCCTGAGCCAGCGCCTCGCCGGAGCAAGCCTGGCGCCGCCGTGCACCGCCACAGCCCGAGGCCATCGTTCACGAGCCCCGCGCCAGATCCCCTCCACCTCCGCACGAACGGCCACGCTAGCGACACCCCGGTGAGCTCCTGCACCCCCTAGACAAGGTCTCTCCCTCCCTCCTGCACCGTAGCCCCGCCGCGCTCCGTCGAGCAGCCTGCGTGCACCGCGCGCGCCGCGCTCTGGCAGTCAGCTGCTGCAGCAGCCACCGACCGCCTCTGTTCCCCGCCGTGTACCGCGCGCCATGGTCCTCCTCTAGCGACGCCACCTGAACGAAACTTGTAGACCGATGTCCCCTCTTCGTTTTTCGTTTTTGTGGCGACACGTTTCATCCACCGTAGGCGTCACCACCATCGCCGGAAGGCGGCCAGATCCGCCGCCGGCAGCACCGCGTCTGTCAGCGCGTCGCGACAGCCGATGTCGTTTTGCGCATGACCCCCTCCCCTTTTTCCCGCCTAAACCCGCAGTCCTTGGGACCCCGCCCGTCAGTCCGGGTAGCAATCTTGCAAGAACACCCCCGCGTTCCGGAGATTCCCCGCCCGCGCAGTCCCGGACCGCCCACGTGTCATGCCCCGGCTGGGTGACGCGCGCGCGTGGCCCCGCTGAGCGCGACCCCACCTGTCAGCGAATGCGGCTAGGAGCGGCCCGGTGAGAAAAGTTGTCGGCGCGTCTTTTCTCGCCAGTCAGCGCCAGGCCCACCCGTCAGTGACTGGGTCTGAGTTTCGCCTGAGTAACAAAAGTTTTCCTGTGTCTGTTTTTAATCTAATCTTTTCAAATTGATTTAAATTCAAATTCAATCAGATTTAAATAATTTTTAAAATACAAATCCAAATAATACAAATAATATATGTTTTGGAATCAGAAAAATGTGAGGAATTCAAATATGCCCTCCAAAATATATTTTAAACACTTTAAATTTCGAGATGACTAAAATTACAATAAAATGCCCTTTTCCTTATTTAATTAATAACTTTTGTTTTATAACGCCAAATTTGACAAATAATATGTCTAAATCGATCAGCGCGACGAGCCCGTTCTAATTAAGCAGTCCTTGTTCTGAATTGAAGCATGCATCAGGTTTTCATTTAAAATCCGAACCGTTTATGACAATAAAACTTGGGCAAATAAATAATAAAGTGCTTTATTTCTTGTATCCACACCTCACCTTTGCCATGCTACTTAAATGCCATGAAAATTGTGCATCATTCATCATGGCATGCTTGTTTGCTTGTCGCATTTTAATTCATATGCTTGTGCACTTTATTTATGTTGGCCCTTGTTTGTTTGGTTCTTCTTCGAATAGACGCCCAACAGGAGAATTACCAGGAATCACAGGAGTATTACCCAGATCCATCTCTCGCTTCAACTGAACTGCCAGGCAAGCACTACCACATGCTTGCATACATACAGTACCTATTGCCTCTATCTTATTCTTGCATCATTGAGTCGCGATTGCATTAAATTGAATCCCAAGTACTGCATAGCCTTTACTTTTAAACCACACCAAGCTTGTTCCGGTCCCATGAGCCATTACTACAGGAGTTGTTTGAGCCATGCGAGTCGTAGAAAAGCATGAGTAGGGTATGTGAGTGTCTGAGGAATAACGAGGTACCTAAACAACATAACCTGAGTAGTAATGGGATAACTAATGAAAGAGGCACCGGTGAGCAATATGTGTTATTTGGTTTTTCCTGCTCACTTGTGTCCCGTAGGACCCCGAGTACTTGATTCCTGTTCCTTGACTATTCGCACTATCCACATCCGGGAGGCCTTATGGACCCCCTGAGCCAGAGCTTGATTCATTCTTATTTCTTGGGGCCACAATTAGTTTGGGGCTTTATTACTATTCTATACTTATGCCATGTTACTGCTTTATTTAAGATTGTGCGAGGAGCACCTGTACTGTTTTGGATCGTGACACGTTTTCGCTGTATCGACAAGCCCAGTCATATTTTCGGGTTCCCAGTCGTTTACCGCCGTCCACACAAACCTTGGGTCCGTCTCGGAGCCGGCCAACTTCGTTGCGGGTAGCTTAATGGGGTGGCCCCCTGAAATGTTTCTGAATCCTGTGATTGCTTTGTCGTGAATGCCTCGTTGGGTTTTGATTTGGTTTTTCCGAGGTTGATCGAGTGTGTGTTGCTATTCGTGCACCCCTGCAGGGTAAATCTTTCTGAAAGCCGTGTCCGCGGTTATGGACGACTTGGAGCACAGTTTCTCGATCATAGACAAGTATAACTAAAGTACCGCTTTTAAATTGACTAAGTACTTGACTAGTAAATAGGGCAATACTCATGGAATGGTTAATAAAACTGCCAACGGATGATGGGGGTTGTTCGTCCGCTTCCTCGTTGGTAAGCGAGGAGGAGGATGGATCTGTTAATTATACTATTATAACTGTTGTTCTTAATTCACGGACTTCCGTCTATCATTGGTTAGGCGGAAGGTTAGCGAGTCTCTATAGAATTGTTAGGTATTATCTTTTGCTGCAATTGCGTCACCCCAGGTTGTGTCCCCTTTAGTGGCATAAAGACTTGCTGAGTACCCCTAGGGTCTCACACGATAAATTGTTTGATTCAGATGAACAGGTGTACCCGCAAGATGGATACTGGGTGGAAGAGACAGATGATGTTGGCAACGATCATTCGGTGTAGAGATTCCGGGAACGTGGATCCGTATTATCTGTGGGCGGGATGTGTTTATTTATGGGGCATCTTATGCCAATTTGCTTCTTATCCGTACTTAGATCTTGTTTTCGGCTTCCGCCTGATACTCTGATGTGTGATGTATGAGGAGCTATCCTAAATTATTATATCTATCTAGGACATTTGGATCTTGCCGTATGGCGTTGCTATATTTCTATTTCTTTTAGATGGAATGGCTCTGAGGACTGTTGTATGTGGCTTGCATACATACCCACTTGTGTATGTAGTTGATCCCTTCGCCTGCCGATTACGGCGCTCGTTCTTGTCCCGTTGTTTGAAAGTGGTTAGGACGGCCGAAAGGTCTATCGTGAGTGGCCCTGGGCCCCACCGTACTATTTTAACCACTTCCGTTCATCCAGGCATTAACTAAGAGCGTAATTCACCGAGGTAGTTACACGCTGGTGCCCACAATGGTGGAGCCACCCTTCTTTTGGCGGCGGCAATGGCGACGGCGGACCCAGTGGCAGCGCCTCCCTTCTTCTTGCCCATCTTCCAGTGGCGATGGGACCAGAGGAAATAGCTGGGGAAAGTGCGGAGCTGGTCTAGCGCCACAACAAGAATGAGCGTAGGGAAGTAGAGAGCGGCAGCAATGGCGATGGAGGTAAGAACAACAAAGGCAGATGAGAAAATTAGCCCAGCGGCACTGCTACTTAACCTCCTCGAAGAATCCATCCAACGGCCAGCAGAAACCCTACTACACGCGTGGCGCACATCGGCACTGACACGTGGTGAAGCTGAAGCACGAACCGTCCCCCACTGTTCCCATTATGCGTGGAAAATCGAGGACACGCAGTTAAAACAGAAGATTACGCACGCCCGGTCAAATCAAAGTCAGAAAGTGGGACCCACCACTCGTCACGTCCCGTCAAAACCGCTCACGCGGGCAAGTGAGGTCATCGCATCGTCAGCACTGACGTCATCAATATCAACAACTGAAGATTTTGACTACTTTAGTCCTTGCTCGAGGCTTCGACTCAACCAAGCACTCGGGGGCTACTCCCATAGGGAGCGTTGGTCGCGCACCCTACGATTATTTTTATGCAGGTGTATAAGCATTCAAGATAACCCATCACTCAAATCTGCGATTCGCTTGTGAAAATCTGGGTTACTCCCATAGGGAGTGCGGAAGAAAATTCGACTAAAACAAGCAACAAAAGATGACAACAGTCACCAAAAGTTTTTAGTCCCCGCTCGCGTATTCGACTCAACCAGGCACTCGGGGGTTACTCCCATAGGGAGCGCTGACCGCACACCCTATGATTTTTTGTACATCGTACTGTGTGTCAATAACATCCACACTCGAATGCTATGGCGACTCCGCCTCAAATTTTCCCTACAAAGAGATTACGTCTCCTGGGCCACCCGAATCATCTCCGCGATGACAAAAAATTTGGATGTCGCGCTTACAGCGTGAAGATAAGACCTGAATAAGGCCTGTCAACGCATCTGCTGCGCACTACCAGAAATATATCCGTACCTACAGGTACAATGAATATGCCTTGACGGACGCGTCGAGTGCTCACGCTTATATACTGGAATATGACTTCTGTAAGACCTCCACGGCTAGAGTCGAATTACGCCAGCAGTTTTCCGAATTCGAGTCTGGTGTCTCGAGTTTGAGTAGATTACGTTGTTTTTCCCTAAGGCAGTTAACTGACACCAATACATCGGTTGAATCAGGAACGTATATCAACAATCCCTATGACATGAACAAAACACTCGAAAAATGCTCAGTCATGCACTCGAAAGGCTTCATACAGTCCCTAGTCGAATCTACGATTCCACTTGACACTCGGGGGCTACTGACATGGGTATACCCTACAGGTACTCGAGTTTGGTATATACGGTCCAGATACGGCAGAAGCCCACAGAATTGCCAAGGCCCACTGGAGAATTTGAGTGGCCCACAGACTCTCAATTGCTTGCGAGACAAGAAGAAACTCAAGATAGAAAGTTCAATGGGAAAACCTTAATCTATAACTGACTCGACTTGCTACCCGAGACCTAGCCTACCTATATAAAGGCTAGGAGGGGGCGGTGAGGAGAACACACGAAACCCTAGTTTCCACAACCTTCGCCAGATTGCATCTGCGCACCATTTTAATCTTCGATTCCTTCGTTAATTCCAAGAGCAGACAAGCAGGAGTAGGGACCTCTACGAGGCCTGAACCTAGGTAAACCTTGCGTCCCTGTGTGCTTGTTTGCTAGCCGACTGATACCTCCAGCGCTCCCTCCTTCTCCAAAACCCAAGCCCATAACAATGGGCATTGACGAGTTAAACCCCCGTCAATACCCATTTAGCATATCCCCAACAATATCTTCTTAGTAGTCTCAATAGATAATTTAGGCCCTCTCACTATGAGCAGATGATTCCAATCCAAATCCCGCCTTTGAGCTGCCGTTAGCAAGTGCAAGCAAGCAAGATGAAGCAACGATGGCCTGTCGCATGTGGACCCACAAGTCTTGAGCAAGACCTTGAACGCTCGGCCTCCGTGTTGTACACCATCATGCATGGTTCCTCCTGGCTCTCTAACATGGTAAATTAGCTCGTCATTATCAAATTCCATGACAACATGGGACTCTGCTTTCCTTGACTGAAATTGCATCGAGTCGTCAACCTTAGGTGGGTACTTGTATTTTAGAAAATACTCATTCAACTTGTTAAATGTATATTGGACTATTGCTATGACGGGCAATGCACGGACACCTTTGAGCAACTTGTTGAAGCATTCTGCCATGTTTCTTGTCATTTGACCATACCTCCGGCCATCATCATCGGAAGTTCGTGTCCACTTTCCCATATCTCCAATTTTCCTAATGAGAAACTCTTTTCTCCCCGCATTGAGTTCTTTGTTAAAGAACAATTTGTTGTACAAGTTGGAGAAATGATGCTCCGTGAAAGCGACACAACAATCTTTTAGATCATCCGACAAGTCTATGCTCTTGCATGCCCTATAGAAGTTTGAAACCTAATATCTCATGCACCATCGATGGTGTAATGGAGCATGTCCAAGAATATCAATCGTCACCGGATCGAGAATTCCTCGATGACAATCCAAGATGACACATATTTCCCTTCGAGCGGGTAATACCTTGGTTCTCAATATATGGAAGAACCACTCCCAATTATCATTGTTTTCTACCTCAACCAAAGCAAAAGCCAAAGGAGCCAACCGGTTCTTGGCATTAGTAGCTATTGTAATCAAGAACGTGCCCTTGAATTGTCCAGTCAAGAAGGTGCCATCCACAGAGATAACATGCCTACAATGTTCAAAATCCTGAACACATTGCTCGAAACCCCAAAATGCATACCCAAATACTCAAACGGTTCTTCTGTTTATTATCATTGTCTTGTTCCCATAAGGTTCAATCACATGAACCATGCCCGGGTTAGCATTGGCCATCGCTAAGAACAACCTAGGGATTCGGTTATAAGATTCCTCGCAATCACCGTACAACATATTGAGTGCGGCTTGCTTCGCCTTCCATGCCTTCCCATACTTCACCTCATAGTGAAAGAAGGCTTTCACAAGTTCCTGGACCATATTGATGCTCATTATTGGAAATGGCGCAATGTCATTGGAAATTCTATAAGCAAGGAACTCGAAGGTGAGTTGTCGGTGCTCGTGCTTCACATCCTTGCCATCCACCATTGGGCCTCGGCACATGTGAGTTGATACACAACTAGATATGTGCCAACCGAGACCTCCCTTGAATGGTCTTGCATGCACAATCCAAGGAAATCCATCCTCCTCACATTTAATCGTGTCATACTTCTTCACGTTCGAGTGCACCACCATTGAAGGACGATGATGCTTAACCGAGAAGTCCTTTATCCATTTCTTAAATTCCAATAGGATCTTGAACCTTGATCCGCGAGAAATCCCATTATTCTCGTGATTATCATCCCGGTAAGAACTTGTCCTTGGTCAAAGCACTACACCCTTGCCGCCATCAACTGTGGCTTCATTTGTGAGACTAACATCACGAAAAATATATTCTCGATGATCCCGTCCCAATACCATATCGTGGATTTCGGCCTCTCCAGCCGTGAACCCCTCCTTGTTAACTTCTTCTTCGGGGCCATCATCATACGAGTCCGATGCATAGACCCGAGTATACGGGATGTCACGGTTCATGTTCTCTTGCGTAATATATTTGTACAAATCTCCAACATTTTTGTCATGGAGCTCAAGCTCATTCTCATCACGCCCACAATCATAATTGTCCTCTTCCAACACTTCGTCTTGGTCCTTTGAAATCGGGATCAGTGTTTGGGTCCAAGGAGGTTCACTCAATAGCTCTTGGTTTACGGGTGGAGAACTCCTAGAATCCAATGAGGAGTCAAGACGGTTCAAGTCCAAGTGAAAAGAACTATTAACCTTCTTGGTGGCAAATAGCTGAAGAGCTTTGCCTAGTAATTCAATTACCACCTCCTTGTATGCAACCCAACAGGGCTCGGATGAGATACACATGGTCTTCCAACGAAATGTCTACCCTCCAACTCAACAACATCACTTGGGACCATCCATTTCGAATCAAATCGATTTTCTAGGGTTTCAACCCACATCCCACCAAAGTGAAAGATTTCAATCGTTAAAAATAAAGGGAAATGACAGAGGTACCTCTAGCAGCTTGGGAGGGGTCGAAATCCACCAAAAGGAGCTTCCGATCTGATGGTTTTGGGGGAGGAAGGAGAGAAGGGGAACCGGGGGCGCCGCCTCTGTGTTCTTTTGCCGCTTGGGCACCTGGCAGAGACTAGGCCGGGCTAGAGAGGGAGGCCGCGCGACGCTGGCTAGGTCCCGAAGTGTAGCGCCTAACAGCGAGGCGCTACACTTAGGGGCATAACACCTTTCTTGTAGGCGCTACATGGCTCGGGTGGGACCCGAGCTGGCCACGTAGCCGCCACGCTGCCGGGGTGTAGCACCTTTCCCCAAGGCACTACACTGCAGAGCATAGTGCTACCCAAAATGGTTAGTCCCATGAAATTCTTTTGACGAAAGTTCATTTTATGAAATTCTTTTTATTTCAGGTTTTTTGGTCCAAATGGCGAAAAGGCTAGAAAAAGGACGCCCTCACGGGAGTACGCTTCGTGTCGCTGCTGCTGCCTGCACGTGGTGGGCGCGGATGTCTCACGTGCTGTACCAGCCTTCTCCCGTGGGACACGTGGTGGATGCGGATAGGGTCGCGGGTCCTTTTTCCTTTTTTTTTGTAGATTTGAACATAAAAACTACGATATCTTTCAAACGGAGAGTCCAAATCGATATCCGTTTTCACAGCCTTGATAGTCACGTCCAGATCTTCAAAACTAGATCCATTGTTGATATGTTTCGACGAACTTTTTTTCTCTTACTGCCTTTGGTGCGTAGGTTGCACTGCCTTTTGGTCTAGTACACGGTGCCTTCGGTTATAATGCAGTACGCGGTGTCCAGGTAGTGTACTACGCACTGTCCAGACAGTACACCGTCCATGCACTGTCTGGTTGTTCTGTGTTGCGCTGTCTTAGTTCGTAGTGCACTGTGCGGTGTCCAGGCAGTGTACTACGCTCTTTCCAGGCAGTGCACCGTACATGCACTGCTTTGTTATTCTGTGTTGCACTGTCTTAGTTCGCAGTGCACTGCGCGGTGTTCAGGCAGTGTACTACGCACTGTCCAGGCAGTGCACCGTCCATGCACTGCCTTGTTGTTCTGTGTTGCACTGCCCAGTTTACAGTGCACTGCGCAGTGTCCAGGCAGTGTACTGCCTCGTTGTACTGCCTTGCACTGCCTTCGATCGTAGTGCACTGCGCGGTGTTCAGGCAGTGCACAGTCAATGATATTGCACTGCGTGGAACTGCCTTTCGTCGCGTGCACTGCATGAGCAGTTAGTCAGGTGCCGGGTCGCCGTGTGGCCGGAAGCGCTGCCGTGCGGCCGAAAATACACACGCTGTCGGCAGGCCGGAAATACGTACGGGTGAGTCCACACGCCACGTGTCAGGCTACCGTGCGGCCGAAACGCGTGTTTTCTGAAGAGCACGCTCCCGCTAGTCGTTCTCTCTAAAGTGCCGTTAAATATAGCTCTGACTTGTGGAAAAATCTTCTTCTCAGTCATGAAGGCCGACCAGTATAGTCCCTTGTCGTTGCTTCATTGAGACCTAGCACTTCGACAACGAGAATCTTGAGGACACTGAAATCCCATTATTTTTACTGTACTAGAGTTTGCTTGCCAAATGGATCAAGTAGAAAAATTCATAGGGCATGCATGCTTCGTTGTGTACTGGTAGAAACCAGACGATGTCAACTTATTCAATGCTCCAAGGTGTTGAAAACACCATCTGATTCCTAGTTTGAGACTGAAAATCCCTAGCATCAGTGGAATTTATGGCAATCCATGGCTTAAATTTCAATACAAATATACCACCCAATGAGTGTAGCGTCCCAGGACAATTTATTTATGATAATCACTGTGAAAAGGCTAGAAAAAGCACGCGTGTTCTGGAGCGCGCTCTGCAATCACTGATGTTGCTGCACGTGGTGTCTGGAGAGTCCTTTGTACGTTGTCCCTAGCCTTCCCCACGCGACACGTGGTGCCTGTAGAGAGAGGGGTGACGGTCCTTTTTCCCTTTCTTTTTAGATTCAAACATGAAAAATACGATATCTTTTAAACCAATCATCCAAACTGAGATCCGTTTTCACAATTGCGCTAGTCGCATTGAGATCTACAAAACTAGATCCCATATGATAGGTTTTGAAGAAGTTTTTGTTTTTCACTGCCCGTTGACCCTACATTTCACTGCCTTCGATTGTGGTGCACGACATGATGTCTTGGCGGTGCACGGCAGGTGCACTGCCTTTTTCTTCTGCATTGCACTGCCTTCGGTCATGGCGTACGGAACGATGTAGTAGCAGTGCACTGTCTGCGTACTGCTTTTTGTATTATATTGCACTGCCTTCAAACGCAGTGCAGTGCCTTCAAACTACTTGTGCACTGCCTTTTTGTGTTGTGTTGCACTGCCTTCGATCGCAATGCACGTGACGATGTCATGGTTATGCACCAGCCGTGCACTGCCCGTTTATACTGTGTTACACTGCCTTCGAGCGCAGTGCACGGCGAGGTATCCTGGCAGTGCACTACTCGTGCACTGCCTTGTTGTGTTGCGTTGCACTGCCTTCGGTCGCAGTGCACGTGACGATGTCATGGCAGTGCACCAGCCATGCAGTGCCGGTTTATACTGTGTTACACTTCCTTCGAGCGCAGTGCACGGCGAGGTATCCTGGCACTGCACTACTCGTGCACTGCCTTGTTATGTTGCGTTGCACTGCCTTCGGTCGCAATGCACGAGACAATGTTCTGCCATGCACCGACTGTGCACTGCCTATTTATACTGTGTTGTACTGTCTTTGATCGCAGTGCATGGGACCATTCAGTGATAGTTTACAGTTTTAGTTGATGGGTGGTGAAAGCCACAAGGAAGAAATACACTGCCGATTTTAGTTGAGCAAGGGAAAAAATGTTTTGTAGGAAGCAGCCCGTGCACTTCTTGTAAAATGCGTGACAGTTGGAAACCCACTCGATGTGAACGTGGGGTTTGGAACGGCCAGATGCATGCTCACAGGGCATGGCCAGACGTGACGCTCACTCGGAACGCGTCGACGCCCTCGCATGCTGCCTCCACGTGTCGCCTTCCGCAGGCACTGGCGTGCTGCTCCGCGCACGCGCCCTTCGTGGAGGGCAGCCTTCTACTAGTCGTTCTCTAATCACTGAGATAATCCAAGTATATAGTTCCCACGTGTGAACTTGATTAGCAAAATAGGTTCTAAGATAAGATACACGCGAGTCTAGACAATCCCAAGTTACTTATCTTAGGATAGAGGGAGTACCAGTGATAATAATCACCTCATGATGTTGCCGTGAGATCACTTCGACATGCACTCCTTTGATCAGTTGACTGTGAACACTAAGATTCAACTGGACGTGAACACTAAGATTCCATGATCCCACGACACCTCTGAGCACCTGGATTTGGAAGTCTTCTTGCAAAAATGGTATCACCGGCATGGCATAAGAGCAAGTCGAACAGCACCCTTAAACGGGGTAAACCCTCAAAATAACAGCTGTTTTAAGGTTTTCGGAGAGAAATCGGCAGTGATCAGTACCCTCAAATTACACGATCCTTAAAAAAAATTAAGGGCTGACTCGTAAACCCGCTCTCCACCCGCACAAACCAGGGTTGGAGAGGGCGACCCGAACGTGCCCCGCTCTCCACTTTTCTTTTGCGCGCGAGAGATTTCAGCTTGTTCCCCCTTCCCGCCCGCCCGCCGCCACCGCCGCTGATCTCCGCGCCCCCGCCATCTCCTGCGTTGCCGCACCCGGATACTGATGGCATGGACCACGGATCGATCCTGCTGTCCGCTGGCGGAACGCCGCAACCTGGGGTACCCTCTCCGCCGCTCACCGTTTCTCCCGGGGCTTCCGAAGGTCTTCCGACCTACCTGGATGTCGCCAAGATGGTCGAGGCCACTAGCGTGAAGAAGAGGAAGAGGGCGGGTACGCACCTCATCCAGACAACATCTGCGCCGGCTCCTGCCCCTACGCCGGCGTCGAAGCCTAAGAGGAAGCGGGTGAGCCAGAAGCGGTAGGCCCACCGCAGCGGCCTCCCGCCAGCCACTCCATCTCTGCCTCCCGCCGTTTCCCCCGCCGTCACTCCATCTCCGCCTCTCACCGTCTCCCCTGCCCCGCAACCGTTCGGCCCGTTGCCCGAAAGGTATACCAATTTTTCCCCGAGTCCCTCCGTCTCACCTCGCATAATTTATGCCAATTTCTCCGATTTTAGCACCCTTGCGCATGGTTCGTTCATGGAGATGTTTAATGGCACCACTGTTGACACCTCCGATCCACCTCTCGCTCCTTTCGGCGGTGAACAAGAGCAGAATTTGGGTGACGTTGATGCCGATGAGCCGACCAACGACGAGGAGACGAACGACGAGGATATGGTGGAGGTGACCAAGGTCGAGATGTGCGCGGTGAATAAGACGAAGAAGAGAGCAATGAACTACATGGAGATCAAGGATACAACTTTGTGCCGTGCTTGGGCACAAGTTGGAATGGATGCTGTGTCGGGCACTGATCAAACCGGGAAGCAGTATTGGCAGCGCATTGAGGACAAGTTTTACCAGCTCATGCCTCGAGTGCGGCAGCCTGTGGCTCGCAGTTTCCGATCGCTCAAAGGCCGTTGGAGGTGATCAAACCGGCTTGTAGCCGGTGGAGTGCGGCCATTGTTGCAGTGACGTTGAATCCTCGTAGTGGTGTAACTATTGACCAATATGTGAGTTTGTCCAACACCACATCTTCACTAATTACAACCATTTCTTCATCATATAACCTTTAGTGTTGCGATCGTAGTACGACCTTGCGCAAGGACGGTACAAAGACATGAATGGAAGCAAGGGAAAAAGGTTTGCATTTAAGCATTGCCATGACGTGCTCAAGCATCTTCCCAAGTGGCAATTGAGGGACCAAGAAGCTCCACTAAAGAAAGGGGCGATGGGTAAAATGGATGATAGTGATGATGATAAGGAAGGAAGAAGACGGGACAAGCCGGAGGGGTGCAAGAAGGCCAAGGAGAGGATTAAGATGGAGGCCGAGTCATCATTACTAAGGGACAAGTTTGATCAAATGATGAAGACCAAGGAGTCTATGACAATAAAAACATTGGAGGCAAAGCTTGCTATCACCGAGAAGAAGAGAGAGGTGAAGATTGCTAAGTTGGAAGCCACACGAGAACAAGCAAGGTGCACGGCTGAGTTGGAGGAGATGAAGATCAAAGTGAAGAAGGAGAAGGAAATGAAGGAACTCCTAGCCAAGGAGAGGGAGATCATGATGATGAACACGAAGGACATGAATGAGCAACAATTTGAGTGGTGGAAAGAGACCGCCGTGGAGAACACAAAGAGAAGAAGGCTCCTTCGTCAAAGTGGAACCGGAGGTGCTTCAGTTGAGCATGGAGACAATTCCGAATCTTGATTCTCCCTTGCATGTTTGTATACCTATCAACTATGCATTTGGATTTGCCATGAACTGTTCTGCGTATGGATTTTATGCGAACTATGTTGTTGATTTGATGTTGAAACTATGCATGAAAGTTTGCAACTTGCATTTGTGCTAGAATTCCTGTTTTTACGGGCCAGGAAACATGTTCCATTGATCAACGCCCTTATCGCACATGTAAAATAGAATATTTGGTTTTACAGGCTGTGAATAAGGGTGCTGATCTCCGCCGGTGGGTTTCAACATGTAAAAACGCAGTACAGACGTCCTTACTCGCATTTTAAGGGCCAGAGGAATAAGGGCGTTGTTAGTCTTGCTCTAACACCTTCATGGACCAAAGCCACTACCACTCCATGACATCCAATTGTCCCACACTGAGTGTATTCTCTTCATTTCTTTATTTTCTAGGACGAAGAGCACTTATATTCCCTCGGGTATCCCGTGGATCACAAATTGATCACCTTCTGTCGAAAAAAAATCCAGGTTGAAAGAAGATTGTTTTTGTTTAAGAAATGCCTAGGTCCCACAACCTGATAATGCCAGAGGAGACCAAATCACGTTGATCATGTTTCCTTAGTATAAAGCTATTTAGCCTCCATGGTGGAATTTTACCAACTACAAGAAAAGCACCTACTTCTTTCCCTTTTTACCAAACACCATGAGGCAAAAGCCCCACAACCCGCTTTTACTTTATTGCAAAATCAAAACAGACCAATATGTAAAAAAAGGAGAGGAAAAGACCTACTCTAAGGGAGTCCATCTATCCAAGCCTTAGAAATATCTTACAAGTTTTGGAGGGAATCTATGAACATGAAAGAATCATGTCATGTACAAAATTGCTACATCAGGAAGCAAACCAATGTCGTCCTCCTCTAAAAATCCTAGCAATCCACGGTTTCCATATATGCCAGTGAGCCAAGAATAGCACCTCGCTAAAGAAATGTTTTCCAAAACATCTCCTTGCATTTGAAGATGCTTGCAACATACTATCCCCATCAGAACAATGAATTTGCAAACAGTTCCATATGCGTTGGCTAAAATATAGTAAAAAATAGATATATGTCCTTGTATACTCTTCTGTTGCACATAAAACATGTATAATCATTAGTTACTTTCCAATTTCTCCTTTGCAAACATCCTTAGTATTCAACCAATCACTGATTAGGAGCCAAGCAAACATCTCCACAATCTTTCTGCATTTACTCTTCCATATCCAAGTATATATAGGGAATATTGTGAGCGGCTCATAAACCAAAGCATAATATCTAGCAGTGATATATTTGCCATTTTGCCAGTCACATATCCAAACATCCATTCCATCAACATTCAGTTGGACTCCCTAAAACTAGGACCAAAGCAACTAATATTCCTCATGTGCTTAAGTGTAAAGAGGAGGGTGAAAAAGGTCTGATTTGACGTTGGTGCTCTACACATCTTGGACGGAAAGTTTCTCATCATAGGAAAATGAAAAAA
Organism: Avena eriantha; assembly: GCA_910589775.1. NCBI lineage: Eukaryota > Viridiplantae > Streptophyta > Magnoliopsida > Poales > Poaceae > Avena > Avena eriantha. Next base: position 161,126,483 of record OU342740.1, on the reverse strand, counting down.
GTCTTGTCCATATATTCCTTAAAGTAACCATTGATCCCCCATTCACTAGACCAAAAAAACTGAGTCCCTAGAAACAATTTGTGGTTTAGCAACCAACCTATATGTGTCCATGAGTTCGGCAATATCTATCCACCAAAAGCATCCATATATGTTACTATCACGAGAAACTTGGTCCTGATAATGAGCATCCCAAATCAACTTCAACGATGGAAAATCAGCTCTATTAAAAATTTATGCAAGTTCTTGATTAATAAAGCTTCATTCTTAATAGTGAAATTCACAATTCCAAGGCCTCCTTTGATTTTGGGTTTGCATATCATATCCCAAGCTACCATAGATTGCTTAGGTGTGTCCTTGTTATCTCTCCACAAACACTGACGACTTGTCCTATTCAGCTAATTAATAATACCAGGAGAAATTTGAAGAGAACACAGAAAATGAATTGCCATAGAGTAGAGAGAATATGCAATTAACCGAAGTTGTGATCCTTGTGCTAAAACGCTAGATGTAGCACACAATCTCCTTTCAATCCTACTCACAAGAGGTGTAAGATCTTGAATCTTCAATCTCAAAGTACCCACGAGCAACCCAGATAAGTAAAGAGTAACACACCAACCTAAAACCCAAGATCTGATCTAGTATAGCCATGTGATGAAAATCAACATTAACTGGTATCATTGAGGATTTATGATAATTAATATGAAGACCACTCGACTATAAGAAACACTGCGACAACTCCTTCAAGGCCATAATTTGAGGTTCGTCAACTGGAATAATAAGGTTATGGGTTCGTAGAATGGAAAACAAAAAAATTCCTACATGCAAACCACTATCTAGACAAGATCATCTACGAGATGGTAGCAACGAGTAACTCATCCTTGAAGACTGTAAGCGGGATTACGTTCCTGCTCAAACGTTATCGGCGAATATGAAGGTGTACACGCGACGATATCAAGATCAGGTAATCAAGGCGCCACAACTGGCGGCACCTCCATACTCGATCACACATGTGGCTCGTTGATGTCTTCCATGCCCTTGGTCCAGCGGGGTAGCGGAAGAAGGGATCCATCAGAAACTCTTACTCCACTTCTCTAAATGTAGAATTCAAACTATTTTGCGCCAGATCTTTGCTAAACAATGGCAATGGTGGAGCAACAAGTGATGTAGAAGGAGGCTCAAGTGTCTAACGGAAGAGAGGGGGAGTTTACACCTTTTATAGGAGAGGAGGGGGCATCTCTCCCTCTTCATGGTGGTAACCCCCTCCATCAAGTAAGTAACCCCTCTCTTATTTTCCTTTTTAATCGCATGACATTCATAACAATTAAACCACACTTATAGAATTAATAAAACATTTTTATTTATTTAATATTTTTTAATTCATTCAATTCACAAACATTAACAATTACACCTTATGTTATTTTCATATTCTAAAATAATTTTGGTGCTTTTCCGAAACAACCCCTGTGCTGTCCAATAATTCTGTCGGAGTTCCAAATATACTCAAAAACGTGTCAACCTAAAGTGTGTCACCCTACGGTTAGTGAATAACATGGACATGATCGAGACACCTTATGATCAATAATCATCAGCAGGATCTAGAAATTCGTGATGACTCCCACTTAATCAAAGATGAATCTAGTGATCGTGTGAACTATTAACGTTGTACTCAATTCCTTTTATCTCGCGATATATTACTTGTCTGAGATCCGATCATTTGGTATCATCTGTACCTAGTTCGATCTCGTTCCCAACAAGCACATTTTACTTCTTCCATGATATGACATTCCCCTGACCTAGTCACATGCTTGCAAGCGGTGTCAATGCAATATCACCGAGAGGGCCCAGAGTATATCTTTCCGTTATCAGGTCGGACAAATCCTACTCTTGATCCATGAGCCTCAACTAATACTCAGAGTACCCAAGTCAACCTTTAGAATGACCCTGTTACGAAGTGACGTTTGGTATCATCAAAGTACCCTTCTGGCATCAGTTATTGACATGATCTCATGGTCTAAGGATTAGGACTACTTCGTATGAGTTTGATATAGCAATGAAACTTGATGACTTGATCAATTACTATTCTTACTATGTATGTAAGTGTTCATCACATTATTCTTCTAATGATGCGACCTTGTTATTAACACATGATCAGGAAACCTTGATCATCTGTTAATCAACAAGCTAGTATAATGAGAGGCATTACTAGGAACCATTTCATTGTTTATTTAAAACACATGTATTAACGTTTCTAGTTAACACAATTATAGCATTAGAAATAAACATCTATTCTAAACTTGGAATAAAATAATAACCACTTATTATTGCCTCTCGGACATATTCCTTTCTGTCTCCCACTTGTACTTGAGTCAATAATCTAGTTTACATAGTGATGAATCTAACACTCATAGAGTTCTCGTGTTGATCATGTTTTCCCTTGGGAGAGCTTTAGTTAATGAGTCTATAACGTTTAGATCCATGTGCACTTTGCAAATCTCTACATCGCCATCCTAGACATGTTCCCGGATGGAGTTGAATTGACACTTGATATGCTTGGAATTCTTGTGAGACCTTGGTTCCTTAGAATTGGCTATGGCATCATTGTTGTCACAATAGATAACCATTGTATCCAAAGAAGTTGGAACCACACCCTGCTCTAAACTCCTTCATCCAAACTTCTTCCACCATTGCTCTTGAAGCAGAGATATATTCTGCCTCCATTAAAGACCTTGCCACGACAGGTTGCTTGGAGCTCCTCCAACTCACCGATGTACCATTCATTAAAAACACATACCCTGATTGTGACTTAGAGTAATACGGATCGGTGTCGAAGCTAGCATCGACGTAACACTTTGCGAGGATCTCTTCTTCACTTCCATATACGAAAAACAAATCCTTAGTTCTTATTAAGTACTTAATGATATTCTTGACCGTTGTCCAGTGTTCCAAACCAGAATTAGATTGGTACCTGCTAGTCAAACTAACAGCATGTGCCACATACGGTCTTGTACACAACATACCGTACATAACAAAGCCTATGGCTAAGGCATAGGGGAGTCTTGATCGATGTCGTACCTTGCAACATCGGTAAGAACCATTTCTTACTTCCGTCCATTCTGAAAATTTTCAGAATCTTGTCAAGGTATGTACTATGTGATAGCCCAATTAAACGTCTTGAGCTATATTTATTGATATTGATGCCTAAAATATAGGCAGCTTCACCAAGGTCTTTCATTGAAAACTTAATGTTTACGTAATCCTTTACGCTTTTCAAAAAAATTATATCATTTCCAATCAATAATATGTCATCCACATATTGTATCAGAAATCCTATAGAGCTCCCACTCACTTTCTTGTAAATACATGCTTCTTCGATAGTTTGGACAAATACAAACCCTTTGATCACCTCATCAAAGCGGAGATTCCAAATTTGGGATGATTGCTTTAGCCCTATATGGAACATTGAAGAACGCATACCTTGTCAACATCCTTAGGATCGACAAAGCCTTTGGGTTGTATCTGAAGGAGTTATGCCCTAGAGGCAAACAATGAAGTATATTATTTGATATATTTCCTATATATTCATAATACGTTTCATACTATGCTATAACTGTGTTAATACGAAACGTTAATACACGTGTGGTATGTGAACAAATCGTGTCTCTAGTTACCTCTAGCGAACTAGTTCATTAGTCATGAGGATGATCTGGGTTTCAAGATCATGGGCATTTATGCCAATTGACCATGAGGTCATGTCATTGGTTGAATGACATAACAGACATACAGCCGACTGTTATATCTTAATGAGATCTAGTTACAAAGTTCACCATTGATGATAAAACATAGAGAACCTTGCAACCTGATCCTTTGACTGTGAGGTAATGCAAATCGCCATTCTGGAGGAATCTTAGATGGTTATCAAGTATCATCTCATAACAGGGTGATCAAAAAGGTGCCACTCAGGTTTTCCAAAGGGATGCGTAGAGGAGTACATATCAAGACCAGGATTTGTCTAATCCATGTAACAGATATATACATGTGGCCATCGCAGTGACGTTGCATTAATGAAGCTTGCAAGCACGTGACTTGGTCACGGAATGCAACGACATGAGAATCAGTAAACAAGTTAATAGGTAATGAGACCGAACTAAGGTATGGGGATACTGAAGATCAAGTCTCGAATGAATTAGGTATGATATGACAAAGGGAGCAGGAAACGACTATCTCACGGTTCGAGCGATTATATTCGTGAAATGCATGGGGGTCACATGGCCATCCAGGTCCCTCTATTGATCATTGATGTGAGAGTAGTCTCGATCATGTCCGGATTGTTTCTGAACCGAAGGATGTCACGCTTAAGGGTAGGGAGGCTTAGGGTAGATGAGGTATCGTAGGAGAAATAGAGAAGGAGAAACCGGAATAGTTCCGGGTAACATCCGATGGAGATCGGAAGGGGTCCGGAAGGTGTTCCGAAGTGAAGGAATAAGATAATATGTGTATTTGAATGCTAATTGGAGAATTAATATTAAATATATATTTTATTTTATTATTAAAGGCAGCCTAATGCTAATGGGCCTCACCCGAAGGGGAGGCCCAAGAGGCAAGGCGCCTAGGAGAGGGGGCCAGCCAGCCTAGGCTTGGTGGGCCGCCCTAGTGGGGCCCACCTAGGGCCGGCGTCTGCCCCTAGGTGGCCGACGGGTGTGGGGATTAGTCCCACACTGCCTAGCCTCTAGGTGGTGCGCCCCCTCCCACTATATATAGGGGTCTTCCTCCCCCTTTGGAATCACCCATTCCCTCTCATTCTCTCTCTGTCATCCATTGAGGACTTCCCCGGAATATTGGGGAGCACTTCGTGGGTGAGTTCTCCACCTTCGCACCACCGTCGTGTGATCAACAATCTGGCGTCTACTTCTTCCGCTGCTCTACTGGATCGGAGTCCAGTTGACGTCTCCTACATCGGACGTGTGACGAACTTCGGAGGCACCACACTTGAGGTGCTGCTCGTATTCATCAATATACACCTTCCTGGGTAAGGCGTGCCTCGGTCTTCAAAGGTATGAATACCGTGTTTCTCTTCCATTACTTATGTCTACTATTAACACCCGAATTTTTAATCCCAGATGCCTGTTATGCCATACATCGCAATCCCAGGATTACCCTTTTTGCGAGACATAACAGAATTGGTACCACAATACATGATCCATTACAAACCATAATAAGGTCTTACAAATAAAGGATCTCATGATCCAGTCTTAATACAATCAAAGCAGCAGAATAATAATAAACGTAGTAGTGGGCTCCATCTTCAGGGTCACAGGCAATACTGATGATGGGAGATGATCCTAGTTGTCGTAGACCTCCTACTGTCCATCATCCTGGTAGTCCTCCTCATAGTCTGGCGACGGGAATAGCCAAGGACCAAACCATGAGTAGTCTTTAAGTACTCGCAAACTATCACTAACAAGTAAGGTAGTTCTAGTAGGAATCTTAAGCTCTAGGTTTATTTTCAAAAAGGCAGGTTTATTTCTAACTGAGTTTAGAAGTAAAGAAAACTAATAGAATGATCTAAAGAACTTAAGTGAGAACCTAGTTTTCATTTCCACGGCCTTGTTGTGGTCAAGTCAAAGTCATAGTTCACTTCACAAGTCATTTTGAAAACATCTGACGACGGAACAGTATGGCCACTCCAACTGTCCATGACCACGGACGCGGCTATTCGAATAGTTTGACACTCTGCAGAGGTGGTACACTTTCACCATAAAATTCGATACATTCGTCAAGGATAACCCTGAATCATCATACTTATTATGCGGATAATCAATCATAACCTTTCAATTACACACTCTAGTATAGGCACCTCCCCTATGAGCTTGACCTCCCAGCCATGGCCATCTGCCATCCTGGGCACTGCATAGGTGGACATTCATCACGAGGTAGCCTCTGCTCAACCTATTTCGCAAGGGAACCCATACTAAGGCATATGAACTTCCAGCTAAGCCCTACCCAATTCAGCTATTGTGGTTGTACGGTAAAATTGGAATCGTATCGCATCCGAACCCAACCATCAGTTTTTATAAAGGGCTAAGGCTCATGCCTCAACATTTTCATCATGAAAATCCTTTTGTGTCTCTCAACACATGTCAAAACATTTCAATAGAATGAATCTTCATTTCAAGGTTTTCATAATCATTTTCACCAAGTATTCCCATCTAATGTGATCAACTTTTATGCTTAGCACTAGCCACTAGAATGACATGTAAGTATAACTAGTTAGGCCTCATTTTATACTCTTTATGGTATCTATTCTATTTTTCCAATACTCACAAAGCACTAACTAAAAGTAAAGAACTTTAGTAAAGTAAAAGTATAAAGCTTGCAAGTAAAACTTGGGATGGGTATAATCAAAGTTGTATAACCAAAGCATTCCTCTTGCTTAAGTTATGAAGTGGGCAAGTGTTAACATGCATAGTTCTAGCTTGCAATTAGTGATGGCTTGCATAGGTATAATACTTGCAAGTGGTAGATTGCCTTGAGTAGTGCAGGGATTGAAGTTCTCCTCTTCTTCTTCTTGGTAGGACTCCTCGTCCTCGTATCCCGGGTCGGTACTATCGTCTATAAATGAATACGGGGTACACAATCACCAAACAATACTTAGCTATTTCTCTTTACCACACTAAGGTTCACACTAGATGATCTAGCATCATCTCAAACATCACATGAAATAAAGACTAAATCTTGTTTATCTTATTTTAGAAAAGTAATTTCTACTCATTGAACTACTTAAGATTTAATATTATCCAATTAAAATATGGGATCATGTTTAGACATGTCATCGCCACATATTCTAATACATGGGAATGTGATTTAAAGTGGTGGTCATATTTTATAAAGTTTAAGATTATCATTTAATAGAATTAAAGTGACTAGAAATGCCCATATAGCATTCTTTTGGTACTAGTCCAATGTCACTGCATGCGAACCTAAATATTTTTATATATTCAGATAGATCTTATCAAATGTGATTTTTGAGAGTTGGAATCAACTCAAAAGCATTTATGGTTGATTTTTGAAAAATGTTTGAAGTTGGAGAAGTCTCTATCTTGTTATTTTTACTATAGGTGATATCTAACTCCAAATGATTTGAATCCAACGGTCTTGGATAGATAATTTAAATACCTTTCTAACAAAATTGGAATCATGCAATTTGGATCAGGGAATATCTTTGAATTTATTTTTGAATGTACTGACAGAATCTGGTTTTAACTAAATTGGAAAAAACTTATTTGAATTCACAGGCATGCGCGGGAAACTAACTGGGCCGGCCCGATCTGCATAGCGTGGCGCAAAGTGGTACTGACAGAACGGCCCCACTAGTCAGCGATTCAATCTACCCAAAACGGTATCGTGCATTCTAGGCCCTACGATTAGAATCTAATGTAACGACTGAGGTTCATCGTCGATGACGAACAGCTCCGGCGAGGTCTTAACCATAACGCGGCGGTGGGGGTCATGTGGGCCTCACCTGGGCTCCAGCTAGGGTCGGCGATGGGGGCGAATGATGTTGTAGACGACGGCGGTTCGAACGGTGGTCGCGGCAGCTCTTGGGGCGGCTCTAATCGACGGCACCCTTCTCCTTCTGCAACAGCGGGCTCCGACCAAATTCCAGCGAAGCGGTGCTCGCCTTGCTCCGGGGAGAAGTGTGGGAGGGTCTGTGAGGAGTGGGGACTGTGTTAGTGTGGAGAATGGAGGCGGAGAGGGCCTCTATTTATACACCGGCGAAGGGACCGAACATGATGGGCTGGCTTCTCCGGCAACGGTGGTACAGCGAGCTATCAGCGTGGCTGAGGGTAGGGGATGGTGCGGTGTTCCCTGGCGGTCATCACGAGCGTAATGGCATGGCACGGGCGGTCTAGGTTGGTCGGGCGCGTGCGACGCTCTAGGCGGAACCGACGGTGTTCGAGACGGCGCACAGGTGCTACGGGTCGCAGGATGGTGAATGGGGTTGTCTGGGAGCTAGCGGTGATCATGTCGAGTGTGCGCATGCGCGGAGAGAACGACACTCGGTCTGTGCGAGCTGGTCAGCTACGGCGCGCTGGCGCGCTCTCGGCACGAAGCAAAGACACTGGGCGCGGTGCTGCTGGGGTGGTCTAGGGTTCTCCTACGGTCAAGGGCTAGACATGGGGTGGCGGCGGATGGTCGCATGTCTGCTGTGCGTCGTGGGAGAGGGCGGCGTGGCTTCTGGCGCTATGTCCATGGTCAGCCGGCGAGTGTGGCATCAGGCGGCGGTGCACTGGTGCAAAATTGCTAAGGGGGAGCATGTATGGTGCGTCTAGAGACTAGGGGAGACATGGAGAGTGTAATGGGGGCATTTGGTCTAGTGATGAATGTCCCAAATAGTGAAGTTAGGCGAAGTGTGATCTGTGTCTGCAAGGTGTTTGATTAAATGGCCGAAAGAATTTAATTTTCAAATTTTTGAATGAAATCTGGTGAGTGATCTACACTTATGCTTTAGTGTCCATGGTTGCTAGGATAAGGCAAGGTAAACTGAGTTGAGTGGTTTTTTCAAAATGGTGATCTTACCATATGAACTTGATTCAATTTTTAAATGTCCTTTAAATAGATTTGAAAATTGTTTCTGTGGGTTTGTAAAGTGGGCCTTGGTTCACTTTTACTTGGTCTAGCAAGGGGTGAAAATAAGTGGAATTGTTTCTGTTAGAAATTCTCTTCTAGGAACACTCAAAGTGACCTAGTGGTTAACTTTGGTAAAAATGACCATTTTCTTATTTAATTCATGTTTGATTTCTTTTTCTTTTGATTTAGTTTGTAATTGGCCTAGATGATGTAGTATTCATCACTAAACCATTTCTTATCATCTGTAGCAATCGAACATGGAAATTTCACTCAATCATACACTAATGCAAAACAAACATGCATTCATATTTAATTTGATACTAAAAGTTTTTGTTAACCCTAAACTTGGGTGATTTGAACTTGATAATCTTTCTTAATATTTTTGGGGTGTTACAAACCTTCCCTCCTTAAACAAAATCTCATCCCGAGATTTAAGAAAAACTAGGAACTAAAGATATTTGGAAACTCAGTCCTAATGTAATCTTCTCGCTCCCAGGTAGCTTCTTCTTCAGTATGGTTGCTCCATTGGATCTTGAGAAACTTGATACTCCGGGTCCTGATGGTTCCGAAGGCTTCTTCCAAAATACGAATGGGCACTTCACGATAGGTTAGATCCTTGTGGATATCTATGGCTCGGTGATCAATATTCTTGAAAACTTCGGTCTTCTCCGGAAGTTCTAAGCATTTGCGAAGTAATGAACATCATGGATGGCTGCCATCTCCTCTGGCAGTTCCAGTTGATATGATACTTCTCCTTGGCGATTCAAAATCTTGAAGGGTCCAATGTATCTGGGGCTAACTTTCCTTTCAGTTGAAAACGTTGCATTCCCTTCAAGGGCGACACTTTGAGATACACAAAATCTCTGACATTGAAGGTCAGGTCTCAACGTCTCTTGTCAGCGTAACTCTTCTGTCTGGATTGGGCGGTCTTGAGGTGCTCACGAACTTTGTGAACCTTCTCTTCGGCTTGTTGTAGGATGTCGGGTCCGAATATCTGACTCTATCCTACCTGCGACCAATTCAAGGGGGTTCGACACTTCCTTCCATACAGAAATTCAAAGGGGGCCATTTGCAAACTGGCTTGATAACTGTTGTTGTATGAGAATTTTGCGAAAGGCAGACAATCTTCCCATTTTGATCCATACTCTAGAACACAAGCTCTAAACATATCTTCTAAGATTTGGTTGACTCTTTCAGTTTGTCTGCGGGTGATAAGCTGTGTTGAAGTTCAGCTTGGTTCCTAATCCTTCTTGGACTTTCTGCCAAAATCTTGAGGTAAACTGGGTTCCTCGATCCGATACTATGGTCTTAGGGGTTCCATGCAAACTGACGATTCTAGCAATGTACAGCTCTGCTAGCTTTGAACTCTGGTAGGTAGTCTTGACAGGTATAAAATGGGCTACCTTGGATAGTCTATCAACTATGACCCAAATATAGTCATTTCCCCTACTAGATGTAGGCAAACCGTTGATAAAGGCCATTCCGACAGAATCCCATTTCCATTCTGGAATCTGCAATGGTTGCAAGAGTCCCGCGGGTCTCTGGTGTTCCGCTTTGACTCTCTAACAGATATCACACTTGGTGATGTAGCTTCCAATTTCTCTCTTCAACTTGTACCCGGATGGTGTGGGTAAAGTGTACAACCTCTGCAGAGTGTAAATCTATTCGAATAGCCCTGTCCGCGGTCATGGACGGTTGGGAAGGTTGCTGTAGAGCGGTACTGGTTTTGTTTTCAAAAAGGATTTTAGAAAAGCAAAGGCTTTGAAAACGTTTTGACCATGGGATGGTCGGAAAGGATGCATGTTTTGACCATGGGATGGTCAGAACATAATGGAAGGAGTTTGGTTGTGGGATGACCTAAAAACGGGAACAAATGGGTGACCTAGTCCAGTTGTTTTCCAAAACTTTTCAAAAAGGTTTCCAAAATGGTTTACAAAAGTTTTCAACAAAGATATGTAGATGCTATATCTACAAGAGAAACTATTTGAGAAAAGAACCTCCCTTGGAGCCGTCCTACTACCACAGCCATAATGCATATCCTCTTGTTTTATTATTCTATTAAGGTGGTTTGCGAGTACATTCGATGTACTCACTGGCATTGTCCCTGGCTATTAACATGGTCAGATATCAAGATGAAGGTGAAGTGGACGATGATGCGAGCTAGGACGTTCTCCCAGTCAGTTGCCTGTAGGTTAAGGCATGGCTCTTTCTCTACGCTTGATGAAGATCCGCTGCTGTTTATTGATGTAGCCATAACAGCATTCATGTAAGTTGGGTAATTCGGTATACTCTCGGATATTGAAATGATACTTGTCGGTTATGTGGAACGACTAACTGATCATGGGATTGTGGTTGTATGCATAGCAGTGATTCTCGGAGGATTAATCCAGGGGGCCCACAGTCGGCACCCTGCATCTTCGTCTACCCGCATTGAGTATGAATAAATGCTACTATGTACCCGTGTAAGTGGGACTTGCTTGTTGCAAGATCATTATTCATTTAAATCGGGAACAAATGGTTGTTCAATTTATATGAATGATATTTTCTATGTTCATGCTCCTGTGTGTGATGGTTTATTCTTACTTGATCTTGATTGTGATACACACATCCATAGTGTTGATGCTAAACGTTGTAAGCATAATGATGATAATTCCATGTTTATGTGGCATTGCCGTCATGGTCACATTGGCGTAAAACACATGAAGACGCTTCATGCAGAAGGGCTTCTTCGATCATTGGATTTTGAATCCCTTGATACATGTGAGCCATGCCTCATGGGCAAGATGACTAGGACACCATTCTCCGAGACAATGGAGAGAGCTGTAGACTTATTGGGAATCATACATATGGATGTATGTGGACCAATGAGCCTCTCAACACGCAATGGTTATCATTACTTTGTTACCTTTACTGACGACTTAAGTAGATATGGATATATCTACTTAATGAAGCACAAATCTGAAACCTTTGAAAAGTTCAGGGAATTTCAGAAAGACATAGAGAATCAACTTAACAAGAGAATCAAGCATCTCCGATCCAGTTGGGGAGGCGAGTATTTGAGTTATGAGTTTCATGCCTTGAAGGATTGTGGGATTATCCCATAGCCTACGCCAACCGGAACACCATAGCGTAATGGTGTGTCATAACAACGTAACCGAACCCTATTGGATAGCATACGGTCCATGATGTCTTTACCTGATTTGTCTGTGTCTTTTTTGGGGATACGCGTTGGAAACCTCTGCTTTTATTTTAAACCGAGCGCCATCCAAATCCATGGAGACAACTCCATATGAGATATGGTATGGCCAGAAGCCAAAGTTGTCATTTCTAAAAGTTTGGGGTTGTGAGGCTTACGTCAAGAAACTACATCTTGACAAACTCGAACCCAAGTCAGAAAAATGTATCTTTGTAGGATACCCAAGGGAAACGGTTGGGTATACTTTCTACAACCAGGCCGAAGGGAAAACGTTTGTCACGAAAGCCGGCACCTTTCTCGAGAAAGAGTTTCTTGCTAAAGGAGTTAGTGGAAGGAAAATTGAGTTGATGAAGTTGTTGACCCTTCTCTCCAAATTCCGAGTTAGGCAATGGAAGTTGTTCCGAAACCGCTCTCCAACATGGAGGAAGAGCCCAATGATGATGATCAAAACAACAACGTCGAGACTCCTAAGGTTCGCAGGTCTACAAGAGTTCGTGCCACTCCTAGATGTTTGTCATCCTAGATGAACAAGAAGAACCTGCAAACTACAAAGAAGTTATGGATAGTGCTGACTCCGAGAAATGGCTAGAAGCCATGAAATTCGAAATAGGATCCATCTATGAAAACCAAGTTTGGACCCTGGTAGATGTTTCGGAAAGCCACAAGGCCGTGGAGAATAAATGGATCTTTAAGAAAAAGACAGATGCGAATGGTAATGTGACCATTCACAAAGCTCAACTTGTCACAAAGGGGTTTCGACAAATTCAAGGAGTTTATTACGTTGAGACTTATTCTACCGTAGTGATGCTTAAGGCTGTCCGGATTTTACTAGCAATTGATGCTCATTTCGACTATGAATTTGGCAGATGGATGTCAAGACCGCATTCCTCAATGGTAACATTGATGAAGAGTTGTATATGATGCAACCAGAAGGTTTTGTTGATCCTGAGGATGCTGGAAAGGTGTGCAAGATTTAGCGGTCCATTTATGGATTGAAGAGGGCATCTCAGAGCTGGAACGAACGTTTTGATCAAGTGATCAAGAGTTTTGGATTTTTACAAAATCAACAAGAGTTCTATGTTTACAAGAAAGAGAGTGGGATCTCGGTTGTTTTCTTAGTAGTATATGTGGATGACATACTAATCATGGGAAACGATGTGGATCTTATGGGAAGTGTGAAAGCATATTTGAGTAGTCAGTTTTCCATGAAAGATCTAGGTGAAGCTGCATACATATTACGAATCAAGATCTATAGGGATAGATCAAGATGCCTAATTGCATTAAGTTAGAGTACTTACATCGAAAAGATTTTGAAGTGGTTCAAAATGGACAATACCAAAAGGGGCTTTGTACCAATGATGAAGAATTGCAAAATGAGTATGACTCAATGTCCGATAACAGATGATGATAGAGAAAAGATGTCTTACATCCCCTCTGCCTCACACATAGGATCTATCATGTTTGCAATGTTAAGTACGCGACCTGATGTGGTATTGACCCTTAGTTTGACAAGCTGATACCAAAGTAATCCAAGACCTGATCACTAGACAGCTGTGAAGCATATCCTAAAGTATCTGAAAAGAACAAAGGACATGTTCCTAATCTATGGAGGAAGTGATGAAGCTCTGAACATAACGGGTTACGTGGATGCGAGCTAGAACACAGATCATGGTGACTCAAAGTCTCAAACGGGATTTGTGTTTCTAGTGAATGGTGGGGCGGTAAGTTGGAAGAGTAAGAAGCATCCGGTGGTGGCACAGTCTTCAATGGAGTCTGAATACATTGATGTGGATGATGCAGCGAATGAAGCTGTTTGGCTAAGGAATTTTGTCATCGAACTAGGAGTCTTTCCAAAAGCACAAGACCCTGTGACGATCTATTGCGATAATACAGGAGCTATTGCAAACGCAAAGGAACCAATGACTCATTCCGCAACCAAACACATCAAGCTTAGATTTCATGTCATCCGGCAGAATGTTGATGAAGGTGAAGTCAATATTTGCAAAGTAGATACAGAACTAAATATGACATATCCTTTGACCAAAGCTCTCCAACAAGACAAGCACGAAAAACACCGAGATTCCATTGGTGTTAGGTTCCTGCCTATTGTAAAGTAGTTTTATTTGTACTCTAGTGCAAGTGGGAGACTAAAGGAGTTATGCCCTAGAGGCAAATAATAAAGTTTATTATTTGATATATCTCCTATATGTTCATAATACATTTCATACTGTGCTATAACTGTGGTAATATGAAACGTTAATACACGTGTGGTATGTGAACAAATCGTGTCTCTAGTTACCTCTAGCGAACTAGTTCATTGGTCATGAGGATGATCTAGGTTTCAAGATCATGGGCATTTGGTTGAATGACATGATAGACATACATCCGACTTTTATATCTTAATGAGATCTAGTTACAAAGTTCACCATTGATGATAAAACACAGAGAACCTCGCAACCTGATCCTTTGACTATGAGGTAATGCAAATCACCATTCTGGAGGAAGCTTAGATGGTTATCAAGTATCATCTCGTAACAGGGTGATCAAAAAGGTGCCACTCAGGTTTTCCAAAGGGATGCGTAGAGGAGTACATATCAAGACTAGGATTTGTCTAATCCATGTAACGGATAGATACATGTGGCCATCTTGGTGATGTTGCATTAATGAAGCTTGCAAGCATGTGACTTGGTCACGGAATGCAACGACATGAGAACGAGTAAACAAGTTTATTGGTAACAATACCAAACTAAGGTATGGGGATACCGAAGATCAAGTCTCGAACAAATTAAGTATCATATGACAAAGGGAATGGGAAACGACTATCTCACGATTCGAGCGATTATATTCGTGAAATGCACGGGGGTTACATGGCCATCCAGGTCCCTCTGTTGATCATTGATGTGAGAGTAGTCCCAATCATGTCCGGAGTGTTTCCGAACCGAAGGATGTCACGCTTAAGGGTAGGGATGCTTAGGGTAGATGAGGTATCTTAGGAGAAATAGAGAAAGAAAAACCGGAATAGTTCCGGGTAACATCTGATGGAGATCGGAAGGGGTCCGGAAGGTGTTCCGGAGTGAAGGAATAAGATAATATGTGTATTTGAATGTTAATTGGAGAATAAATATTAAATATATTTTTTATTTTATTATTAAAGGAACCCAATGCTAACGGGCCTCACCCGGAGGGGAGGCCCAAGAGGCAAGGCGCCTAGGCAGAGGGGGCCATCCGACCTGGGCTTGGTGGGCCACCCCAGTGGGGCCCACCTAGGGCCGGCGGCTTCCCCTAGGTGGGCGGCGGGTGTGGGGATTAGTCCCACACCACCTGGCCTATAGGTGGTGCGCCCCCCTCCCACTATATATAGGGGTCTCCCCCCCTTTGGAATCATCCCATTCCCTCTCACCCTCTCTCTCTCGTCCATTGAGGACTTCCTGGAATATTGGGGAGGACTTCGTGGGTGAGTTCTCCACCTTCACACCACCGTTGAGTGATCAACGATCCAGCGTCTACTTCTTCCGCAGCTCGGCTAGATCGGAGTCCGGTTGACATCTCCTACACCGGACGTGTGACGAACTACGGAGGCACCACACTTGAGGTGCTACTCATCTTCATCAATATATGCCTTCCTGCGTAAGGCATGCCTCGGTCTTCAAAGGTATGAATACTATCTTTTCTTCCGTTACCTATGTCTACATAGTATAGATCCTGGTATTAGTGTTCGAGTAGATAGGATTTTTTTGTTTTCTGCTATGGAACCCTTCAGTATCCTATACAACTCTTCCTGAATGTTTCCATCAAGGAATGTTGTTCTAACATCCATCTGCCAGATTTCATAATCAAAAAATGCAACAATTATTAACATAATCCTAACAGATTTTAGCATCGCTACGGGTGAGAAATTATCATCATAGTCAACTCCTTGAATTTTTCGGAACCCTTTCACGACATGTCGAGCTTTATAGACAGTTACATTACCGTCAGTGTCAATTTTGTTTTTGAAAATCCATTTGTTCTCAACGACCTTGAGGTAATGGGTAAGTCCACCAAAGTCCAAAATTTGTTTTTGTACATGGATCCTATCTCGGATTACATGGCTTCATGCCATTTTTTGTAACTAGGCTCATCATCATTTCTTCATATGTCGTAGGGTCATCGCTTCCATCTATCATGAAATTTAAGACTAGATCACCATACAGTTCAGGACCTGTACGTATCCTTCCCGACCTGCGAGGCTTGGTAGTAATCTCTTTCGAAGTTTCATGATTCTCATCACTAATTCCCTCTTCACTTGGTGAAGTCAACAATGGAACAGTTTCCTATGTTGCGCCACTCGCCATTTTAGGAAGAGAAGCTTCAATAACCTTGTCGAGTTCTACCTTCCTACTACTCACACCTTTCGAGAGAAACTCTTTCTCCAAAAAGGATCCATTCTTGGCAACGGAAACCTTTCCTTCAGATCGGTGATCGAAGGTGTACCCAATTGTTTCATTAGGGTATCCTATGAAGACACATTTTTAAGCTTTGGGTTCGAGCTTATCAGGTTGAGGTTTCTTCACATAAGCATCGTAGTCCCAAACTTTTAGAAATGACAGCTTAGGTTTGTGACCAAACCTTAATTCATACGGTGTCATTTCAATGGATTTTGATGGTGCCCTTTTTAAAGTGAATGTAGCCATCTCTAGTGCATGACCCCAAAGTGAAAGTGGAAAATCGACAAGGTACGTCATAGATCGTACCATATAAAGTTCGATTACAATGTTTAGATACACCATAACTCTGTGGTGTTCCGGCGGGAGTGAGTTGTGAAACAATTCCACATTGTCTCATGTGTGTGCCAAACTCGTAACTAAGATATTCTCCTCCACGGTCAAATTGTAGAAATTTGATCTTTCTGTTATGATGATTTTCTACTTCACTCTGAAATTCTTTGAACTTTTCAAATGTTTCAGATTTGTGTTTTATTAAGTAAATATACCCATATCTATGCAAATAATCCGTGAAAGTCACAAAATAAGGATATCCACCGTGTGCTGACACACTCATCGGACCACATACATTGGTATCTACTATTTCCAATAAGTCGGTCGCCCATTCCATTGTTCTGGAGAACGGAGTTCGAGTCATCTTTCCCATAAGGCATGGTTCACATATCTCAAATGATTCATAATCAAGTGATTCTAGTAGTCCATCAGAATGGAGCTTCTTCATGCATTTAACACCAATATGACCTAAACAACAATGCGACATATATGCAGCAATATCATCACTCATCTTAATTCTTTTTGCATTCACATTATGAATATGTGTACTACTACTATCAAGATTTAGAATAAATAAACCATCCTTCTAGGGTGCATGACCATAAAAGATATTATTCATATAAAAGGAACAACCATTATTCTCAGACGTAAATGAATAAACATCTTGCATTAAACAAGATCCATATATAATGTTCATGCTCAATAGAGGTACCATATAACATTTATTTAGGTTTATCACTAATCCTGACGGTAGATGAAGTTGCAGCGTCCCGACGGCGATCACATCAACTTTTGATCCATTGTCAACGTGCATCGTCACTTCATCCTTTCCTAGTTGTTGACTATTCCTTAGCTCCTACTTTTTGTTACATATGTTAGCAACTGAACCGGTATCAAATACCCAGGTGCTACTTCAGCTACTAGTAAGATACACATCAATAACATGTATATCACATATACCTTTTTTCATGTTCTCGACCTTCTTATCTACCAAGTACTTTGGGAAATTTCTCTTCCAGTGACCAGTCCCTTTGAAGTAGAAGCACTCAGTATTAGGCTTAGGGCCTCCCTTGGTCTTCTTCTTAGGCACAACAACAAACTTGCCGTCCTTCTTGAAGTTACCCTTAGGGCCTCCCTTGGTGGTCTTATTGACCATCAACACTTGGCGCTTCTTCTTTATGTCTACCTCGGCAGCCATCCGTATGGCAGCGAGTTATTGAGTGACTTGTTCGCACCACTCATCTTGTAATTCAGTACAAACTCTTTGTAACTTGGTGGGAGCAATCACAAAACCCTATTTGTCGTGAGATCAGCTGGAATCTCACATCCCAGTGCCTCAAGACATTGAGCATAGTCCGTCATCATGATGACGTGGTCGTTCATAGAGATGTGCTCCTCCATCTTTGCGCTAAAAAACTTACCAGATATTATATATCTTTCAGCATGAATCTAGTTCTGAAACATGGTTTTGAGTTACGCCACCTTAGCATTAGCATTAGTAAGCTCAAAGCGCTTTTGGAGTTCAGGCTCCAGCTTCTAGAGGATCACACATTGTACAAGAGTGTAGTCATCATACTTTGTGTCATGCACGTTGCGCTCATCCTGAGACACATCATTTGCAGGAGCGTCACCTAGTGGACCATCTAGCACATAGGACTTATTTATGCCTATGAGGAAAATCCTCAAGTTGCGGTGCTAGTTGGTGAAGTTTCTACTGTTGGTGGTTAGTTTCTCTTTTTCCGTGAACATATTGAAAATGAGAGCAGGTGGTGCCATGATCTACAATATAGTTGCAAAATTGCTTAGGCTAAGTTCATAATAGACTGAGTTCAATTTAATTCAAAAATCTACGTGAACTCCCACTTAAAAACAACATCCCTCCTAGTTTTCTTAAGTGATTACACAAACCAAATTCACTACACCGCAAGTGATCATCACGTGAGGTGGCGTAGTTTCAAAGGAGAATATCACCATGTTCATCATATCAACCATATGACCCATGCTTAACATAGCATGAAAAAAAAATTATTATGCATGAACCACTATCTAGCCAAGATCATCTACGAGATGGTAGCAACAAGTAACTCACCCTCGAAGACTGTAAGCAGGATTACGTTCCTGCTCAAACATTGTTTGTGCAGATGGAGGTGTACACGTGACGATCTCAATATTGGGGTACTCAAGGCTCAACAACTGGAGGCACCTCCGTACTCGGTCACATGTGTGGCTCGTTGACGCCCTCCACGCCCTCAGTCTAGCGGGGCAGCGGAAGATGGGATCTGCCGGAAACTCCTGCTCCACGTCTCTAAGTGTAGACTTCGAACTATTTTGCGGCAGAGCTTCGCTAAGCAATGGCAATGGTGGAGCAACAAGGGAGGGAGAAAAAGGAGGCTCAAGTGTCTAAAGGAATAAAGGAGGATTTTCCACCTTTTATAGGAGAGGAGGGGACAACCCCTAGGGGGTGCGCTGGACCCTAGAGGTGCCACCTCTCCCTCTTCACGATGGAAACCCCTCCATCAAGTAGGTAACCCCCTCTCTTATTTTCCTTTTTAATTGCATGGAATTCATAGCAATTAAACCACACTTATGGAATTAATAAAACATTTTTATTTATTTAATATTTGCTAATTCATTCAATTAACCAACATTAATAATTACCCCTTGTGTTATTTCGATATTCTGAAATAGTTTTGGTGCTTTTATGAAACAACCCCTATGCTGTCCAATAATTCAGCCGAATTTCCAAATCCACTCAAAAATGCATCAACAAACCTTAAGTGTGTCACCCTATGGTTCGTGAATAACATGGACATGATCGAGACACCTCTATGATCAATAATCACCAGCAGGATCTAGAAATCCATGATGAATGTCGGCTTAATGAGATTGGGGGTCCCTCTCATTGCGCCGTAGCGCGTGGGCCAGGACCCACCGGTCAGCGACTCGGCAAATGCGTGGCCTGGATGACAAGGGCATCGTAAGGAAGCAACCACCATGTTCTCCAAGGAGGCGTGGATTTGGCATGATGAGCCTATGGAGACTAAATGTCAGCTATGATGTAGGTGCCTATGGGTGAGACGAACACTATGAGATGAGACTCGATCCTCCAGTCGGGCGTGGACAAGGAGGAAAAGACAACGACGCGTGCAACGCGATCCGACCCATCCTTCCGGGGGATGCCCCAGAAGGAGGGTAATGGCACGATTAGGGGCAGCGAGGCCGAGGAGCAGCCTCGACTGAGCCCCGGAAGGACCATGGGAATGCTTCAGCTAGGCCAGGCGTGGCCTGGGAACCGGATTTAACTGAGCCTGACAAGACGTGTCAGGCCTGGCCTTGGGAGCTGGCTATGCGCCAGCGCCGTTGGACATCATCATGGCACTTTAGTCCGCTGCAGTGCGCCACCGATAGGAGCGACAACTCGGGGCCTGAGCTATCACTCAGCCATCAAGTGCACCTGTGCACCGCCCTTGGCCATCCATTGGCCACATGCACCACCTGTTTGCCTGAATAACGTTGGGCACACCAAGATTGAGCCCGAGAACGCTCTTGGCGGTACTCCATGCTACCCCTTTTAGTTCCCCCTTGGTGTATAAAAGGAGCCACTTGGCCATAGGAAGGGGAGGAGCTTTTCGGGAGAGAGGTTCTTGGGAAGGCAAGAAAGAGAGGGTTCGAGAGTTGGAGAGGAGAAGAGAGCTCGTCAAGAGAAGATAGATAGAGAGAAAGTGAATATCCTCCTCCGTGCCGGAGAGAAGGAAGGAAGGTAGAAAAGTGAGGAAGGAAATAAAGAGGAAGCCCGGGAAGCGTAGAAGCTAGAGAGAAAGTGGCTCCCCGGTGAGATGGGACATTTGGCGTGCTACGTAGGGGGACGCTCCCTTTTTCGGCTTCGACAATCATCTTCATCATCAACGGATTTGTGAGCTTCATCATCGTCGTCTACATCACCGACGTTCGTTTCGTCTTCGTGCTCTACATCGACATCGACCGCGCCATTGTCAACCATGGCACCAAGGAAAGGTGCTGGCGCCGGGACCGTCCCTGCCTCGGTAGACTCACCCGCCGTGCGGACTTGCCCCCACGCCCTTCCCACGAATGGGGCTCTAATGTCGAGCCTCATGCACGGTGCGCGACTACCGTCGTAGGCACCGACCCGTGTCCATGGCCAAGCACAACTACAACACCGCCACCGCCGTCGCAACCGCACCCCGTGGTTGAGCAAGGCGAGCATGCTGGCGGAGGCGCCGCTGCGTGAGGGGCACCACCACCAGGCGATGCAGGAGGGGTTGTACTCGAAGACCCTTTCGCTGGCGACGCAGGAGGCGCCGCCATCAGAGTGCCTCTCCCCGGTGGCATAGGAGATGCAACTGGAGGGGCCTGTTGTCAGGTGGAATCGCACCGGTCGAGGGCAAAGAAGCCGTCCTTGAGCCGGAGCATCAAGCAGCGACCCCAGCTCGCGCCAGGACTCGCCTCACCGCGCCAAGTACTAGCCGCCAACCCCAGTCGCACCGCTCTAGGAACCGAACTTTGGGCGAAGCAGTCGCTGCTGCCTGTGCCATAGCTCGGCACCAACCAGCTCCTGGGATGGCAGAGTACGCGGCGTGGAGATATGACCTCCACGTGCAGCTAGAGTTCATCATGCTGCATCAGGACTCCGCCTGCGCTCGTTCCCAGTCCAACCTAGGGCCGAGGCATGGTGCGGATCGTGCTCGCACCACCACTACAGGGCCCATGCAAATATCTGCCTCGAGGCCGTCTTCCCGGAACATTGCCCCGGGCTAGAGGATGTAGGACCCCGCGGCGGTGGAAGGGAAACCAACAACCATACAATGGGTCACCTAGGGGCTGGCGCCCCGAGACATGCAGAACAAGATCATGTCTCTGTGGGGTCGTCTGCTCACCACGCGCATAGGCGCGTCAAAGGGCGCTGAGGCGATTCCGCCGTGGCGAACAAGGCGCTAGTTTGAGATTACCTGTTGCAGCTGCATCAATAGGCTACGGGTGCAGCCGTCCCTAACCCGCAGGGTGCAGGTGAGGTAGGGAGCATGGCTTTGGGATACGAAAGCAGCTGCCCCGCCTTCTCTCCTTCCTTACAGTAGGTGGTGTGGCCGCCAAAGTTCCATCCCATTGTCCTCGTCAAGTTTGAAGGCAACACCAACCCGAATTAGTTTCTAGCCATCTACTCCACCACAATGGTGGCTGCAGGTGCTGACGAGAAGGTCATGGACAATTGGTTTCCAATGGCCCTAAAGGGCACAACCTTGTCCTGGCTCATGTATCTACCTAAGGAGTCCATTCGTTCCTGGGCCGAGTTGTGTACTCGCTTTGTGAGCGTGTTCTAGGGAGCCTTCGAGTGCCCGAGAACACTCATTCAACTCCACGAAGTGGTCCAGGGAAGTGGTGAGCGGCTACGAGACTTGATGCTGTGATTTTCGCAAATAGCACACACTATTCTAGAGGCGAAGGGCGCCAACATTATTGGTGCATTCACCATGAATGTGCGTGACAGCAAGATGCGCGAAGAGATTAACATGCATCCCGTCAAAAGCACCCATGAGTTGTGGGAGTTGGCTGACCTCTACTCCTTAGTAGAGGATGTATGCCTTGCACCCAAGGACGCTGCTCGGGAAGCCGCTGAAGCTGCAGACCCGGGAAGCACTACTGCGAAGAATAGCATCTCGCATAAGCGGGGCCTATGAAAGTCTTTGGTTGCGGAGCCTAGTGCTCCCACAGGGGATGAAAAGAAGACCAAACCAGAAGGAGAAGTGGCGGCTGCCAAGCCCGCCACGTGGGAGTGGTGCCCTGTGCATGAGTCCGACGAGCATGATATTCAGAACTTCCACTCCATCCTCGGCTACACCGAGGGACGGAAGAGGCGCATCGCTGAGCAGGGCCTAACGATACCTTCGGAAACTGTTACCACTACAACAAGGTCGGCTATCATGCGAAGGACTGCCCCGTCCCGCCTGGCCTAGGTTCCCCCATCGGAGGTCGCAGGGGCAATGTAGGCGCTACACGAGTAGGAGATGGAGGCGATGGATATGGAGCAAGAGTGGGATGTGGAGGGGGGCGCGACAACGCAGCCCCTCAACCGTGCGGCAATGACCCTAGTGTCAACCAAGGCCGTGAGAATGACGGGTGCGGACAGTACCCACAACTATATGACTATGCGTGCGAACATGGAGGAGCTATGCCATGACTTCCCACGAGGAGTTTAAGCATTTCTCCCATGAATTGTGCACCGTACAGCCCATCCCAGAGGCGAAGCGGCCACTTTGGTGGTATCATGTGCCAATTACCTTTGATGTAGGAGATCACCCAGACCGCATCGCCGGGATCGGCACGCTACCCCTGATGATCTCCCCCATCATAAAGAACGTCAAAGATACCAAGATGCTGGTGGATGAATGGGCTAGCCTCAACATCCTCACGGCAAAACTACTGGATAAGCTCCAGATCATGGAGGATCAATTATCCCCTACAGGTTCTTTTTGGGCGTAAGCCCGGGAGCTATCCAGCCGTGGGGGAAGATCAACCTATTAGTCACATTCGGCATTAAAGACAACTACCACACTAAGAACATCATCTTCGATGTTGCAGGCATTGCCCTACCGTATAATGGCATAATAGGATGCCCGACCTTGGCAAAGTTCATGGTGGTCTTCCACCATGCCTACTACTCGCTCAAGCTTCCCTCCTTGTGGTGGACCTTGACCATCAAAGGTGATATTAGGGACACCGTGTTCTACTTTGAATAACTGTTTAAACTGGAAGCCACCTCTTTTCCTATGACTCACACTAACCCTTTGTCCGACTCAGACCAAGCTTTTGCCCCGATTCCTGGCTCGCCCAGCAAAAGGCTGCAACTGATAGCTATAAGATTCGACACATTTTTGATGGTGATTGATGTGTTTCTCCTGGATTTGATCGTTTTCTAGCTTTACTTGACGCTAATACTTCGGTAGCAAAGAAAACTTGGTTTTTAATGTGTGTTTCAGGTTCAGAATGTCAACAGAAGGGTTTAGCTAGAGAATACAATATTCTGGAGAAAACAATCAAGTCTCTCTTTGGAAGCACTCAAGGGGAGCATATAGAGGCTTTAACGAGAAACTATATAGCGGGAATATTTTCCGGCCATATAGTTCCCATCGCCTCTATCTTGTCAAAAGAGACAACTTCCATAAAGGGACCGAGGATGAAAACACAACACAACAGCCGCCATACCATCCAGAAGGGAGAAAGAAGAGATCCAGAGAAGAAGGGGAAGACATTCTTCATCTCGCTCCACGATCTTCGACCTCCTAGCCAATACACCCCCATAGCCACTACTTGTACTTGAGAGAGAGAGGGATCTTCACCTTGCAAGACTAGGGTTTGAGATTGTTTCTTCCCATCTTGAATTGTGTTGGATATTTTTCTATTCTTATTGTGGATCTCCACGCTAATATAAAGATGAATTCCCTTTATTTGATTATATCAATGATCTGTTCGTCTCTCATGTGTGAGTAATTCCCTTGGGCATGGGAGATGTAGGGGATTGGTGAGATGTGATGTGCCTTCATATATTTTCCGTTAGTTTGTGATTGATTCTAATTACTCTATTATGTGTGCTTGACTATCTGTGGCATGCCTAATGCTTGTTTTCCAATTAAGGGCCCAAATAACATGATGCTTTGTTCTACATAGATAAGATCTTGTTCGCTAGTAGATCGGCGACCCCCGGGTGAAACGGGGATATCAATGGAAAACTAGTAGCCTCGAGGATAACAAGGAACCATTGTGCTTATTGCATTAGTCTGATCTAAGGAGCTTAATCGCTAAGCGACCTGATGGGTCTTAATCGTCTAGTGTCTGACCATGGTTTTGGTAACAGGCTAGTAGGATTATTGAAGTTGGGATGAAATCTACTAAGAGGAGTTCCAGCTAATTATGGGTTGCTCACCTACACATATATTTATAAGATTATAATTGTTACATTTATCATTCGTTCACCTGGCACAGTCACTATCACCATGAACTGAATCTCCCCACGCCTTCTTTTGCCATCTGCAGAAAACAACAAACAACCAAGTCGGTCTTTACATTTATGCTTTATATTTCTGAAGTTTACATTTTAGTTCTATTTAAATACATCTCATTTAATAAAAACCCCATTCTTATTTCAATACTTGCAGTCAATTCACTCGAATACATGTGACAACTTCGGGTGTGACAGAGACTTCACCCATAAACACTTACTTGTGGGCCCCCTGTGGGATCGATATCTATACTTCAAAACTTGCTACAAACGATAGGTGCACTTGCAGACAACAGAAACCCTCTCCAGAACTTAGTTTCGATGACAATTCTAGTATTGGTGGTTCTCCGAGTAAGCTAAAAACTTATCGCATCCACCCTACCAACTAAAAAGCCCCGGAGCATGCGTGGTGCTTCCGACAACCTTAAAAGCCCGGATGTAAGTGGAGGTCCCCCGACAAATGAAAGCCCAGGAGCGTGCGTGGGGCTCTCGGCAACCTTAAAAGCCCAGGTGTGAGTGGAGGTTCCCCCGACAAATGAAATCCCGGGAGCGTGCGTGGTGCTCCTGGCAACCTTAAAATCCCGGGTGTGAGTGTAGTACTCCTGGCAAATAAGATGAATACTAACGTATCTGGCCTGGCCCACCCATGTGTAAACCGCTTGTAGCCCACGGGGTGCCCTCGTTTTGGAATATGAGAATCCCGTTTTTCTCGTTTTTCCGCCCGTTTTCATTTGCTGAGCCTTTTTCCGGATTTTGCATTCCTTTGGATTTTCTCGAGACTGGACATGGGTAACAAAGACTATCAGGCCAGGAAATGTTGTATTCTCATGATCTGCTCTCAGGTATGAGCTTTGTTCTCTAGGCATTGCCGAAGAGCACTAAATCGCGAAGACACACGTCCCACGTCAGGCCCTCGAGTTGGCAACACCGTGCGCCCTAATCAAGCGCACGACACCGTGTTTTAAACGCGAGTCATGGGTAAGATGCTGCAAGTTGTGTTCATCATGTTTCAGGACGAGCTACAGATGGATAAGCAAGAATAGGCCAAGGCAAGTTCTCGGTGAGGGTGTAAGGTTCACCGCCAGATGGGAGTAGCAGCGACCACACAGCTTCCAGGGCCGGCTGGCCCCACAAGCAAGGCATGAGTTGACCGCAAGGTTGAAACCAAGGGAACAGGAGCAAGGCACCTGAGGCGATGAACAACGGCCCCATGGGCCCTATGGTGGCATTAAGGTAGCAAGGGACAGATGAATCAAGGGCAGCCATAAGCCCGACATGGTAGGGAAAGATCAAATGACGCAAAGGCAAAGGTAAATACGTTCATAATAGCTAATTGGCATTACATTTGCAAAATGTACAATGGAGCAATCAACGCACAAAAGACGCTTGAAGGAAGGGTGCGGGCAAAAGGCTGTGTGTTAGGGACAGGGGAAAGTGATGCTCCCTACAGCACCTAGCGGTGCCATGTTGCCTAGTCGACCCCCTGGCATCGCCTGCATCAGAAGGAGAGACCCCTCGACCCCCCGTCATCAGGGAGGTAGGTGTAGTAGTTGCGGCAGCACATGGAGTCATCAAATATCTTCACCACGAACTGCCTGTTCCCGCGGAAGCGGAGCTTCAACACATGACCAGCCCGAAGCTGGTACCACTTTGCAAAAAAAATGCCACCCCTTGCCTAGGAACATGCGGCCCTCTTCACCTACCTCCATTCAGAGGTTTCATATGGGCTAGCCTCCGCTTGACTCCCGCAGCTCCACATCACATAGCAGAATGCCGCTCAGCTCATCAGCAAGCAAGCGAGGAAGCACCAACCGCTTCTTGTATCTAGCGCCCAAGACAACCAAGAATTTCAAGCCCACCAGGTCCGTCATGTACTCCTCCTAGGATTGGGAGGGGGAGAACGACGGATTGAGCCGGCGGGGAAGACGATAGCCATCCTTCCCATCACGCCGAGGGCTGTATCTGCGCCTTGGAGAAGAAGAACGGTGACCAGGAGAACCTCCCCTTTTGTTGCCGTCTTCCCTACGATAGTGGCGGGGTGGGGCCTTAGTGTGCGTATGTGGGAGATCTGCACCAGTGGCAGAGGAGATGTGGCGGCCTTGGCTCCTGCGCCGCAGGCTCTCCGACGAGACCAAAGCCATCTCCCCCACCGGAGAAGAAGGATCGTCATCACCGGAACTACCTGACGCCATCGTATTCGCCACCGAGCACGGAATTGGAAGTGAAAGGCTGCGGGGAAGGTGGAGAGTAATCCACAGCCCCACGCCTTCCCTCCCTTTTATAACCCACGAGCAGGGGGAATGATTGCTGCCCACCTCACCATCTCGCGGGAGGGAAAAACTGGTGCCCCACAAAAATTGTTTTGCAGGAATCGAGGCGGGCGCAGTCAATGTGGGATGCCGCAGAAGCCAAGGTGCCCCGACAGGCCTGGAACCACTCGAGTGCGCAGGCATGAGCATGTCAGCTCTGCGAGATTGGAAAGCATGCCGTCCAGTCATGCCATGCTCCCTGCGATGAAGACGAGGCCCACGTGTTGTTGAAGGCTGAAGCCCGGGAACAACCTCTTCGTCGAACCAAGACCAGTGTTGTATGTTGCCAGCCCTCGCCCGAGGGCTTCTTTCCATGTAATGAGATTGGGGGTCCCTCGTCTTGCGCTGTAGCGCGTGGGCCAGGACCCACTGGTTAGCGACTCAACGAATGCATGGCATGGCCGACAAGGCAGTCGCAAGGATGGGAGCACCGTGTGCTCCAAGCAGGAATGGATTTGGCATCATGATCCTATGGAGACTAAATGTCAGCTATGATGTAGGTGCCTATGAGTGATACGAACGCTATGAGACAAGCCTCGATCTGCCAGTCAGGCGCGGACAAGGAGGAAAAAACAACGATGCGCGCAAGGCGGTCTGACTCCTCCTTCTGCCAAAAGGAGTGTAAAGGCACAATTAGGGGAAGCGAGGCCAAGGAGCGGCCTCGATTGAGCCCCAGAAGGAACATGGGAACCCTTCTCCTGGTCCAAGCACGACCCGGGAACCGGAGTCAACTGACCTTGAGATGACGTGTTAGGCCCGACCTTGGGAGCTGGCGATGCACCAACACTGTTGGACATCATCATGGCGCTGCAGTCCGCTGCAGCGGGCCACCGACATCAGCGACAGCTCAGGGCTTGAGCTGTCACTCAGCCAGCAAGTGTGCATGTGCACCACCCTTGGCGATCCATTGGCCACATGCAACGCCCCTCTACATGACGACTGCATGTCACACCGCGATTGAGCCCGGGAACACTCTTGGCGGTACTCCACGCAGGCCCTTGTAGTTATCCCTTGGTGTATAAAAGGAGGCACTTGGCCATAGGAAGGGGAGGAGGTTTTTAGGAGAGAGGTTCTTGGGAAGGCAAGCAAGAGAGGGTTCGAGAGTTGGAGCGGAGAAGAGAGCTCATAAAGAGCAGACAGAGAGAGATAGAGTGAATATCCACCTCTGTGCCGGAGAGAAGGAAGGGAGGTAGAAAAGTGAGGAAAGAAAGAGGAAGCCCGGGAAGCGTAGAAGCTAGAGAGGAAGAAAGTCAGAGTTCCAAATCCACCCAAAAACGCGTCAGCATACCTTAAGTGTGTCACCCTACAATTCGTGAATAACATGGACATGATAGAGACACCTCTCCGATCAATAATCATCACCGGGATCTGGAAATCCGTGATGACTCACACTTAATCAACAATGAATCTAGTGATCGTGTGAACCATTTACGTTGTAGTTAATTCCTTTTGTCTCAAGATATATTACTTGTCTGAGATCCGATCATTTGGTATCATCCATACCTAGTTCGATCTCGTTCCTGACAAGTAATCTTTACTCATTCCGTGATATGACATTCCCGTGACTTAGTCACATGCTTGCAAGCGGTGTTTGTGCAATATCACCGACAGAGCCTAGGGTATGTATTTATGTTATCAGGTTAGAGAAATCCCACTCTTGATCCATGATCCTCAACTAATACTTTTAGAGTACCCAAATCAACCTTCATAATCACCCTATTACAAACTGACGTTTGATATCATCAAATTACCCTTCCGACATCAGTGATTGACATGATCTCATGGTCTAAGGATCATGCCTACTTCTTATGAGTTTTATATACCAATGAAACTTGATGACTTGATCGTATTGGTATTCTTACTATGGTTGTAAGTGTTCGTCACATCATTCTTCTAATGATGCGACCTTGTTATTAACAACATCCAATGTTCATGACCAGGAAACCTTGATCATCTGTTAATCACCAAGTTAGTATAATGAGAGGCATTACTAGGAACCATTTTCTTTGTTTATTAAACACACATGTATTAATGTTTCCAGTGAGCACAATTATAGAATGAGAAATAAACATCTATTATAATATTGGAATAAAATAATAACCACTTATTATTGCCTCTCGGGCATATTCCTTTCATAAGGAGTGTATCGTATTTGTACTGGATAATGGGAAAATCAGGGTATGAAGTAAAAGTGGGAATCTGGATACCTCATTTGTGCAGTAAGTCATTAACTTCAAATTGAAGCAAGTCATATCCAATAGAATAGGAAAGAGGGGATAAGGGGTCACCTTGACACACCCCCACTTTTGCATAAAAATGGATTCCCTAGTACACCATTTAAAAGAACATATGAGGTTCTAGATGACAATGACTCTCTAACCCAGCCAATGAAAATACTGTCAAAACCCTTTGCTTCCATGATGTTCAACGCAGATTCATGCTTTATTGAATCAAAGTCTTTTTCAAAATCTAACTTCAAAATCACAATTGTCCTTTTTGATGTTTCTTATGAATGCATCTAAGAATCTGGTCTTGCAATCTGTTGGCCAATGCCAATTTTTTAAGGAATTTTAGACACACATTTGTTAAAGAGATGGTCCTATAATAATTTACTGATTAGGCGAAGTAGTTTAAGGAACTATAGTGGTATAGGAACTGTTATGTTCAATAGGCATGCATTCCCATCATGGAAATCTCTGGCTAACTGGTAGAAATCATCACAAACTATATCCTAACATTTCTTCAAAAACTACCCTGTGAATCCATCTGGGCTAGAAGCCTTGTCAGGATACAAGTAAGCAAGTAAATAAGACAAGTAAAGGTGAGGGAACGAGATTACCAAACTAAACACATGAGGATGTACTCATGTAGTTCCTTCCTTGATAAGGGCAGTACGTCTACATCGAAGATGTGTGGCGCCACAAAGGCCACCAATGCTAGAAAGGCCCCACCCTAATTTTCTATGAATTTACCACCAAGGCGGGCTCACCCTCCACTACACGATGACCTTGAAGGCGGCGACCTAACCCTTTACAACACGGTTGGGGCAAACTCCACATCCACTAGGAGAATCCCAACATGGCCTTGGAGCTTTACAACACCAAATCCTAGATCCAATGGCACTTGAATGCTCCTACAGTTCCAAGAATCCAACAACTAGAAATTACACAATGGCAACAAGAGGCAACACAAATTCCTTTTGTGAAAACATAGATCTAGATCTTCTCCATAATCCTTAGAAAGGAATCAAGTTAGGTTAGCTAGGGAGGAGAACTAGGGCTTCAAAGCTTTCATTAATGGAGGAGAGAGATAATGGTCAAAGAAACCTCTCCTTGGTAGGTGGAGGGGTATTTATACCCTCCTCCAAAATAAGATTGTTGCTGGTCACTTAACCCAGAATTTTTGGACTGGTTGGGGTAGGAAATTCTGCCCCCACTCCCTAGAAATTTCTTTAGCTTCCAAAATTTCTGGCCAAATTTTCGAGAAAATTTCCGGGTCGCTATATGAGTGTTGCACCTTCTTTCCTCAATGGATGTTCGAGGGGCGGAGATTTTGAGAATTTCCGGGGAGAGAAAAATTGTCGAGGGGGCGTGGAAATTCTAGCCCTATGGGACGGAATATCCAGCCCCTAGAAAAAAATGCTGCCCAAAAAAATGGCATGTTCTCATAATCACTTCAACTCTTTGCAAAAGTAAGGGTCTATTCAGATCTTATGATGTATATGCAAACACATGAAACACTTAAGAACATGGTTAATCATCTTTTGTGTTGTTCACAAATACCCAAAACCATTAAGCCATGCAAGCTCTTTCAATCCTATAACACCCCATTTTCAGTAACCTTATTTAGTTGTCCAAAGTGCAAAAATTAGGGGGAACAAAAAAATCTTGCTTAGTTGTGAAGTAGTAGTTTACTTGTTATGCTTATGTATCTAATTGTGTAGTAGTAATATAGTTCTCATACCTACCCTCAGTTGACAAAAGCTATTTAACAAAACAGATTTCTTGGCTTATTTTACATATCCTTAAAGGTTCTAGTAGTTCCAAAACAAGAGCCAAGATGCTTTTGCAACCCCAAAAGTTTTAGTATCTTCTATTGAAAAAAATAAGGAGATCTATATGATATCATCTCCTTATGTTTTCAAGACATAGCTTACAAATAACCTTACCTCTAATCTTTCCAAAATATTTTACAAAACCTTGATGTCCACTCTTGGTAGAAGTACCAAGGAATAGTTTTGAGATGCTTGGTATGAATTGCCTTGATATGCTTTTGGTAAGCTTGTCTGATCTAACTTGCTTGTAGACATGTGCTACCCTAGGAGCTCATATTAATTTATCTAAACCAAACCAACCTCTGATCTCTTGCGAAGAAATCATCAACACATAGTAGGAATAATACCTTCCTCTTTAACCTTTCACCCCTTTGTAAGTTCTAAGATATCACCCTTCCATCTGATCTTTAGGCAAGATGCCTACCCTATACTACCCTATGTGATGTTCCTTACCATAACCAACACTTTATCTTGATCTAGGTAATCCTATACCTATATTCCCAAGCTTGCCTTGATCCGTTAGTCAAGGTGCTTATATGTTTTTCCATATCAGGTTCCATTTGGAACCACTTCTATTTTGGAGTTCCCAAAGTACTAGAGGCCAACTCAAGCCATGGATCTAGTCTACTTAACCTACTCTTCAATGTCATCCACTTCATGATGGGTTTGGAAAGTTTCATTCCATCAAAACCACTACCTCTTGTACCCTAGTCTAAAACCCTAAAATAGACAAAATTTGACAAAGTCTAAAATTGTTATCAACATCCCATCTTTGAGTCTCTGCCTATATCAAACCTTGTGCATTTTTGGAAATGTACTTGAACCATATTGTATAGCATCATGAGTACTTCCAAACCCCACTCTTGCCTGTAGCTAAACCATTCTTGGACCCACTTGTTCTTGATGGTTTTGCAGGCAAGAAAATAACCTGTTTCTACCAATCTTACCAACATGCCTACTTTGGCGAAAGCTCCCAACTTCATTTCACCTAATATAGACCAAATCTTTGCATGGTTGTGATCTACTCAATTTTGTATATCCTCCAATAATCTACTGGTTCCAAGTGGATCCTTTTGCATCTTAAACCCTCATAGTTTTGGACACAAATTGATAATCTATTTTGACACCCTTATTTTCAACCAAGTTTGGCATCACTTGTAGAAGAACCCAAACATGATCAAGATCATATTTTTTGTACCATGCTAATCTGCATCACTTGGTCTATCTATCCATGTGTCCCTTTAGCCAAATGGATCCTTGAATCATCTTCTACAACATGCCAAAGTAGGTATGAAAATAATAAAACCCTAGATCCCAAATCCTACTTAAACTTCAAGTTTCTCAAATTGAATTCTTTCCAAATTCCACTAGTGATTCCCACTAACATTCCCACGCACCCTTGACCTACCCTACATAATCAACCACCCATCATCACTTGAACATGTGAGTTTTTGAGATTGAATGAAAATAAAACGATAAGGTATATTCTAATACCACTTGGAAAAAAGCAACCCCTCACCACAAATTACTTGTTTGACCACCACAGCAACCCTCCTATCCCTCTGGTCAAAATCACTATAAACCTAACACTGTAGCCCCCCTCCCTCTTGTCCTCTAGTCCTTGAATTGAAAGAAGTGTAGTTATTTCATATCTTATCAAATAATGCTCTTACAGCCACCTCTCTCTCCACCAGTGCCTTGGGCTACGCCCCTGCACCTCACATCACCTCTCTCCACCGTCCTCATTTCCCTATCCAAGCCTAGCTCCCTTGGCCATGTCCAAAAATGGACTATGCCCACCATAGACCACCATACCTTGGTATAAGAGGCCATAGGCCATCCAACCCCTCCTCCCTAGCTCATTCTTATCCTCTCTGAGCTCTCTCTCTTCTCCAGAACCAGATCTCAAGCTCTCCCTCCTGTTGCTTAGGTAAGCTCATTTTCTTCTTCGGGTATGCAAGCTTCCATTGAAGTTGGCCATGGATCCTGAATATCCCTTCTCTTTTTATTTGCCTCACTATGTTCTCTTACCTCAGATCTACCTCATGATGTCCTTCTCTAGTCGCAGGGACGTCGGATATGCCACCACCGGTGTAAGTCCAAACGAAGCTCCCCAGACAAGCTTGACACCTCCGAGCACCTAAAGCCACATCAACGGCCCTCTCATGGCATCAGAACTCCTCCTGGTCTACTTAGTCCCCTCACCATTGACATGTAGGAACCCCCAAGCATGACCGACGAGTACCCGAGTGGGATCCATTGCGGTGATGAGCTCGACAGGGATCTGCAGCAAAGCGGCTATTGCCTCTCATCATCGGACTCACCACCGAGTTCCACATCTCCTCCTCCCCTTCACCGTCACCCTCGAGCCCCTGGTGAGCCTCCCTACCCCAACCCCGAGCAGCTAGGGTTTCTGTTGCATATGTTATCGTCTAGAAGGTTGATGATGAACCACAACAACAAATATTCTTTAGATCGGACGGCTGTCATTCCCTCATACCGCTTTAGGAATCTCATCGCGCTGACCTGTGGCCCCCGCTATCTGTTTGAATGGGCATTGTCCTGCATGCGTGTCACGTCCCAGGTGGGACGGCCCGGCTGTGTGAGGCCCGGTTCAGCTTAGATCTGGCCCATGCCTGGCTCTGGCCTTTGTTTTTCTATTTACCAGATCTACTTAAATCACCTACTAGGTTTTAATTCAAAGGAAAATGGAAAATTCAACCAATTGCCGAAAAGTAATTTTTCCATGTTCTCAGAAGTTTTCCTCAACATGTAAAACCAAAATATAGACAAAATAGCAAATATACATTTTCTTTAAATTATTGTACTAAGTTATGCCCTTATAACTAAATAATTATTCAAGGTTGTTCTATAGATCCTTTTTACTTGAAACCAATTCCTACCATGAGGTATCTCTAATACCTTGCATGTCACCTTGACCCCACTCCAAAACGTCTAAGGTTCTACTGTAGTAAAAATAACAAAAACACTCCAGATCTGCCTTTGAGAATTTCCCAAGGTCAAAATTTAGATTGTTTTGACTTGTTTCCAACTCATAGTACACATACACAACCATATATACCAAAGCCCAGATTTTCAAGAATTAATGAGCGTCTCCTGATTTTTAGTGAATTAAACTCTTCTATAGAGGGTTGTTTCACTAGATAAATCACTTTAAGAGTTCTGCAACTCTAAAATTTGTGAAACCAATTTATACATAAAGGTATTTGTATGGCCTATCATTATTTTTTGTTTTTAGACCAAAAGATCTAGTAGATTTAGTCTTGTGAAAAAGACAAAATGCTTGCAGTATTGATTTTGGGATTTTCCCAAGGGCATTCTAGTAAACATTTTGAAGTGAAACCAACTTCCAGTGAACCAACACCTAAATACCTTCTGAACCCTAAGAGGAAATATTGGTTGGACTTACAAACGTTCTCTTCTGATTTAATCACAAAAACCAGAGTTATCTCCACTAAACAATTCATAAATAAATAAACAAAATTGATAAAATGATGAACCACTTTTTGTGGCTTTGTTATTTTGATACCTATCTGTTGATATAATTTTTATACATTGGTATCATACAGAACCTCACCTTGGTACAAAACCCCTCCATTTAGTAGAATTTGGCAATTAAATCATAAAATAAGCTTCACAAATACGATGAAAGTAATTCCAATTGCGTTGAACTTAAAGTATCCAAACCTACTATTGTGTATTGATGTCTTGCTCTTTTGCTTTCTTTATTGTAATGGTTCTTGTTTTCCATGTCTTGATTGTGGTACCTTTTTTGTTTGCATGTATGCTCTGTGACGATGATAGTTGCGATTATGTTGATGTCGGGAATAAGGAATCATCTTATTATTATTGGTTTTCTAAGAAGAAGTACATGGACCTATTGCTGACCACAGGCAAGCCACCCTTCCTAAATTCTGATAATTGTCCTAGTCCTTTTATATACCTATTTTGGTATCTCGTTTTTAAATTGCATTACTATCTGCATGTTTTGTTTAACTACTACTACGCTAGTAACTTGGCTTCTCCAAATTATTACTTGGTGTCCACTAAGAAACCCACCCCTATTGACACCTACTACCCTCCTTTAGATTGAGAGTATGATGGTTAACATCTTACCTTGTTGGAAACCTCGGATTTTGAAACAAAACTGTTTTAGGGAATACCCTACAAATGGTTTAGAAATGTTTTGGTAAAACCCTTGGGAAGGGCATCATTTCCAA
Organism: Avena eriantha; assembly: GCA_910589775.1. Taxonomy (NCBI): domain Eukaryota; kingdom Viridiplantae; phylum Streptophyta; class Magnoliopsida; order Poales; family Poaceae; genus Avena; species Avena eriantha. Next base: position 161,091,287 of record OU342740.1, on the reverse strand, counting down.
GTCGATGTATTCAAATAAGAAAAGGGATGTTGACAAGTGAGTTGATAAATAGGTATGGTGGAAGTGATAAAGAGAAGGGATGTTCTATACATTTACTGGAATAACTTACCCGTGTAACCACATTCCCCGGGAGATGGGGCTTAACTCGTAGTTTGTTCTCCTTAGCATGGGAAGCCCGTGCTATATAAGGAAGAAATTCCACAAATCCGGGCTTCCCTTGTTAAGGTCTACGGATCTAGGGCCGTGGAACTGTGTCTAATAGAAATCAAAAGCAAAAATGGGTCTCATGCGGATGGTATGTTTTTGGAAGTAGGAAAGGGAAGATATATTAAATGATGTGCTAGTCCAAGACTATGCTATCATGGTAGTACGATAGGGATTTATGGAGTATACGCCTTGGTATACTTGTTCTTGGGATAACAAACCCAAAGGGAAAGGTTCCTTTGCTAGGGTCGACAAATGAAAGGTTATGTTTGATTATCCGAACCCCCATGTACTATGTGTACCGGGACATGGTTGAATCCCGGCGGATGTATTGATTCTTGCGGGAAAAGTGCACAAACTTTGCAGAGTATAATCTATTCGAATATCCATGTCCACAATCGAGGACGGTTGGAAAGGTGATTGCTAGGAGGACCCAAGTGAGGATCTAGAAAGGATACAAGGAAGTGATATGGTCATGAGATGACCCGAGATAGATGTTTTGTTTTGACCAGGGATGGTCGGAATATGTTTAAAAATGGTTTTTCCTCCAAAATGGGCTTTCCAAAAAGTTTTTTAACAAATATTTTTAGATATCCAACTTTTAAAATGGAGTCATGTTTACAAAACTCTTTTTCAACAAAGATATATAGATGCCATATCTATAAGAGAAACTAGGATTTTGAAAACAACCATAGCTATAGCTATCTTGACACATCCAAACTGCATCATCTTTTTTACCTTATATTGGTGGTTTGCGAATACATTCAAATTACTCACTAGTGTGTCCTTGGCTATTTACATGGCCATACTTTCAAAAGCATGCAAGATGAAGGAGTTGTAGACGTCTATGCGAGCTAGGCCATTTCCCCAGTCATCTTCCTGCAAGGTTAAGGCATGGTTTAGTCTCTACAATTGATGAAGTTCCACTTCTGATGATTTGTATAACCATAATGGCATCAATGTAAGTCTTGTTCTCGTTATGTTTTGGATGTTGCAATGATACTTGTCGGTTATGTTCCACGGCTCAATGATCGTGGGAACGTGGAGATATGCATAACATGGATTCTCGGATTATCAATCTGGGGGACCCCACAAATCTCCCCCTTTTTGGAGTTTGATGACAACATAAAGATTTACAATGGATAAATCATTCTATACATAATAATAAAGTACTGGGTATTTCTTACCATTTAGCGTTATTTTTATACTGTTTTATCCTTCTACTGAGTCCTAAATTACCCACCAATGCCACCCCTGAGTAAAAAAGGGTTTGGCACCAAACTCCCATCATCGCTAACAAAAAACCAGCCCACCAAAAAGACTGGAGCCAATCCAACCATGGAGCTTGGCTAGAGGCTATAAAGGAGGAACGTGACTTCTTGGACCTCATACATGTCCCCTTCCTAAGGACGTCCAGGCGGAGGCTAATGCTTCAATACCTAAGATACAAGTCTTCATCTGACCTAGTCTGCATGTCGTCATGAGTTGGATCAAAGCATGATCTTATAGATGTGCTCGAAGAAATGAGGGCATTGGTCCCCTTTTCTCCTTTCTACACCTTGTGAGGAATAATGGCACTATTAGTACAACACGGAGGGTGGCGCTAACACTTATAAACACCGAGGCACACGCCTAATCGCCACGCTCGTGCTGGCACGAAAAAAGCCATCAGGGATAATTATGTCTGGAAAGTGATTAGGTGACTCCTTTTTTGATTGGAACATCATCATCCACGGAGATAGCGCTACCACGTCACCATAGAGGATGGGCATCGGTACATTAGTAAAGACGACAGAAATTTACTTCTATGTAACCGCGCATTATTTGCCGTGTTACACCTTACTAGCGTCACAAAAAGTCAATTACATTAAGAATAATTATTTTATGTTGATAATTCCATTAGAATTCAAAAAAATTATTTTGATATAGAAAATATTCATTACATCACATTACACTAGATTTGAGCCCCTCTCTATTCAATTAGATCATATTACACTATAACTTTTTCTTATGAGATCGACATTTAACTCTGTCGGTCTCATCTAGATTTCAGAACTAGGAGGTGCTAATTTGAATTCTACAAGTTAACAAAAAAGAAGTTCTTGAGCCCCTGCCTATTAAGCAATCCTAGATCTAATAGAACTAACTAAAAATCCTAATTAGCCCTATATTTCTTGACCGTCTCTCTATTATGCACAACATCAACATCATCACATTGATCTTCGAACCTTCTTACACATACCATGGGTAATGGAATCTCTACGAAACTGATCTAAAAACGAAATATAGGTGACCATTTTGGAAAAAGATGAACAAGCATATGGATCGAAAAGAACAAGAAACAGGATGTGTAGAAAGGATGGAGAACATACCTGCCGATCGAGAACGATATCGAGGATTTCAGCCGCTCTTGATCCGATGCGGATTGAATGGGCCGCTCAAGATCCTGCATGGATTGAACGGTCGTTTAAGATCCTATGCGGATTGAACAACCTCTCAAGATCATACAAGGATTAAACGACCACTCAAGATCTTGCGTGATTCAATGACCGTATAGGATCAGCCATGGGTTCAAGATAAGGGGGGATGAATAGTTGTACTAGGGAGAGGAGGGTTCTGATCTAGGGTTGGCTATATGAGTGCGGAGGTAGTGGGGGCTATGTTCCCTATCTCATATACATAGTGGTGTCCAGGGTTCATTGTATGGTCCCTTTGTGCAAGAGATCCTAAGCCCATTGGCTTTTCTTGATTACTCAGGTACAGTTAGGCCGTAATTAAGCAACAAGAGACTAGCCCCTAAAATATAGTAGCCACATAATTATTGAATATGGTGGCTGCAGATGCACAAAGGGCCCGTACATCGGTATCTAATATTCACAGTGGCTTCGTGTTAGTGGATCCATGTGTTTTTATTTTTACAAAGTCACTCATAAAGGGCTAGGCTCAGGTGGACAACATGGGGCCACACCTGTCAGTGGGATGTGTTTACCCATTTCTAGCTTATGACCAACAAATAACGGTGCTTTAAATGGACGATGGAATAAGGAAATGGCACCATTGGCCTGGCATGGTATTAAAAAAAATGTCACGTAACCCGACACTAATATGTGCCAGTATCATGCCTATCACAGTGTATACATGGTTGCCGTGGAAATGGTGCCACGATTGCTCGTCCCGGGTAACCAACTTTTGCAGTTATTTTTCACCTGTGCCCCCCCAAAGCGTCGCACATGGGTGTGTGTTTTTCTAATATATCTTATTATTTTCTCTAGACTAGACAGGTGGGTCCATGAAATTCTACGTTAGCAGCACCCAATTCCATTTCATTTACCCTTACATATTTCATTTACACGTGGGACCTGCTTCTTGTGCTTTTCATATTCCATCACTTTGTTTGCACATGATACGTTCCATAAAAAATTCACAATAGAGCAATATCATGTTTTTTCTTCCTCATTTACCCTCTCAAGTATTTGTAAATAGAACACTATTTACAATAAATAGAAAAACCACAAAATGGGTAATTCCAATTAACTTTCTCCAAATAGTCTGGCATGCGTGAGCATAGAGGAGGCACGTGGGAGGTGGCGTCGTGCAAGATCCAAGGGAAGATGGCATGGCGAACCCCAGGTGGTGGGAAGCAATGCCGGTAGTACTGCATCCAGAGGGAGACTGCCAAGAGGTTTGAAAAGGGTAAGTAGGGTTTGGGTGTGTGGGTTGATAAGTTATTTCCTGGTCATTGGGGGTCCGTTCAACAAATTTTCCTATGATATAGGCTTCTTCAATTCTCATTAAGAACTAAGTTCATTATATCGCTGCTCTAAGTCTTCATGTCATAGTTTTTTATCTCGTTGCACCGCATGAGCATGTTTCCTAGTATATTCGTAAGTAACTAATATTTTTAAAATATAGACATGCTACCCTAGATGTGAGAATAATTTTGAATTTTCATTTGAATACAAGATTCCATATAGTAGGATCAACACTTCATTGTATTTCTCAAACCAACAACATGTGTACATAAAAGTAAGACGAACACAAGATAAGAAAAGAGGTGTAGCATAGTCTTACAAACCACATATGGAACAGAGTTCAACAAGCAAACCATATAGATTTCAATGAGATAAATGGGCACGATCAAATGAAATACGGTAGAGGAAGCTTGTGCCCGACCCATAGCAAATCCCAAAACCACCTAATAGAACTCTGCTCCCCTTTGGCATCAAGAAGCCCAAAAGGTAAATGAGCCATGCTACATGTCAATATCACTCAGACACCTCCTCGCCACCACCCTCATTTTCTTCGTACTCATCATAATTACTGTTATCTGCATTATCATCATAATCTTTATCCTCCTTATCATATTCTTCGGTAACCAGCTTCTTGCATGTGGAAATATCTTCCGTTTCCACCCAATTTATGTTGTAGAATTCCAGTCCGCATAGGAAACATACCTAGGAGGCTCGGTCTCAGAACCCAAATTGGCAGTGGGATATCTAATAGATTACATATCTTGAACCAAAAGCCTTTCATTGTGGCGCATTATCTTACGCACACTATATCCCGAGTAGTTCTCCTTATGGACCTTAATTTACATGCAAAGGGCAGTGCGCTTCCACCAAGATAATTTATCGCCTTAATCTTTCTTGGGAACCAAGGATGTAGAGGTGGAAGCACTATTAATTTTGGACCTTGGGTTCGCGTGAGTGCTAGGATGTCCATCTATATCCTCATATGATGGAGGTGCCACAAACTTCTTGTCCTTCACACACACCTTCTTGAATGTGTGTTCCACAACCTTCTTGTTCTTCACATAGAGCTTATTTAATGTGTGTTCCTCATATTATTCTTCAATCTCATTGTCATTGAGATTGTCCATGATGAGCATCATGATATAAGGAGCATATGAAGAGGTCGTGCAGGAAACATGGCATCATGCATCTCATTGAATATTTAGTTCATCACATCAACATAGAGATCTTCATAGTTGTCACAATTGTTTGCAAGATGCATTATCTCCACAAGTGCAGCAAGGTTGGCATCATGGCTGCCTCCACTAGGGGAATTTTCTCCCTAAAAGAGCGGAGAAAGATATCATAGGTGGGATACAAGCCTGCAACCAATCCCACATTTCTTTGATCTTCATAGAGAGGAGCAAGTTGATTTTTGTCCAGATCAATGACATGATGAGGCAGACATTCGCCACAATGGTGAGTGGCTATCACCAAATGGTAGCTCAACAAAGCCGCAAAGTGTTGAAAGTTCTAGTCAATTTGTTGATTCATGGTCATCCAAGAGAAGGAAATGTCTTCATCATTGGAAAAAGCAAGATTGGAAAATAATTGTTGAATATATGTGACATTGTATGAGCATAGGAGGTGTAACACTCTCGAATCGGACCTATGTAGATTTAAGTGATTCCCGCCAAACCCGCATAGAAACGATTCGATGATTCCCACCAAGCACTTGCGTGCGGGTGGAAAACGAAGTAATACCATTACTCAATAGTTCATGATGGAACCCAGAAGGACATATATATCCAGCAACAACTCAGGAGTTAAGAATACAGATATAAATTACAAAGATCAAAATCACATTGAAAACGATACAACATTCGAGTGCGGATAAAATGGAAATTGGACTAAATGTCCTGAAGAATAACCAATGGCGTCCATAACCCTGATGTCAACACCCGGATTTTTAATCCCAGATGCCTGTTATGCCATACTTCACAATCCTAGGATTACCATTTTTGTGAGACATAACAGATTGGATATCATAGTACATCATCCATTAAAAACCATAATAAGTTTTTACACAAATAAAGGATCTCATGATCCAGCCTTAATACAAACAAGTAGTGGAATAATAAGCGTAGCGGTGGGATCCATCTTCAGCATCACAGGCAATGCTGACGATGGGAGATGATCCTAGTTATCGTAGCCGTCCTACTTTCCTTCTTTCGGATAATCCTCCTCATAGTCTGGCCATGGGAATAGCCAGGGACAAAGCCATGAGTACTCTTTAAGTACTCGCAAACTATCACTAACAAGTAAGGTAGTTCTAGTAGGAATTCTAAACTCTAAGTTTATTTGCAAAAGCTAATTTGAAACCTAAGATGAGTTCAGAAGTAAAGAAATCTAATTTAATGTTCTAAATCACTTAAGTTGGGAACTTAGTTTTCATAGTCCCAACCATTTTGTGATCAAGTCAAAGTCATCATTCATTTCATAAGTCATTTTGAAAACATTTGACAACGGAACAGTATGGCCACTCCAACTATCCATGACCATGGACGCGGCTATTCGAATAGTTTGACACTCTGCAGAGGTGGTACACTTTCACCACAAAATTCGACACATCCATCGGGGATAACCCTGAATCATCATACTTAGTATGCGGATAATCAATCATAACCTTTCTATTACACACCCTAGTATATGCACCTCTCCTATGAGCTTGGCCTCCCAGCCATGGCCATCTGCCATCCTGGGCACTGCATAGGTGGACATCATCAAGAGGTAGCCTCAGCTCAAACCTCTCCCGCGAGGGAACCCATACTAATGCATATAAACTTCCGGCTAAGCCTTACCCAATTCAGGTATTGTGGTTGTACGGTAAAATTGGAATGGTATCGCATCCGAACCCAACCATCAGCTTTCATAAAGGGCTAAGGCTCAGGCCTTAACATTTTCATCATCGTAAACCATATGTGTTTCTCAACACATGTCAAAACATCTCAATAGAATGACTCATCATTCCAAGGTTTTTATAATCATTTTCACCAAGTATTCCCATCTAAAGTGTCCAAGTTTTATGCTTAGCACTAGCCACTAAGGTTAAGAGTGTTCACTAATGAGGGGTGATAATCTTCAATCTCATGCCATAGAATGATATCTAAGTATAACTAGATAGGCCAAGTTTTATACTCTTTTTGCTATCTATAAGAAAAGTAAAGAACTTTGGTAAAGAAATAAAGTAAAGCTTGCAAGTAAAACTTGGGATGGGTATAAATTAAAATTTATAACCAAAACATGCTTAAGGCATCTTGCTTAGGTTAACTTGCATCTAGTGGTGTCTTGCAAGTAGTAGCTTGCTAATAATAGCTTGCCTCGGTTAGTGCAGTGACTGAAATTCTCCTCGTCTTCTTCGGGGTAGAACTCCTCCTCCTCATTGTAGACTTGGTTGGTACTATGGTCTATAAATGAATATGGGGTACACAATCACCAAACAATACTTAACTAGTATATTTAACACCCTAAGGCACACACTTGATGATTAGTATTATCACAAACATCACAAGATTTAAAGAACTAGTTTCATTATTTTATTTGAGAAAAGTAATTTCTACTCATTGAATTTAATTAAGATTTAATATTCTCCAATTAGAATATGAGATCATGTGGACACATGTCATCACCACATATTCTAAAATATGGGAATGTGATTTAAAGGGTTGGTCACATTTTATAAAGTTTAAGTTTATTATTCAAATGATTTAAAGTGACTATAAATGCCCTAATAGCATTCTTTTGGTACTAGTCCAATGTCACTGCATGCAAACCTAAATATTTTTACATATTCAGATAGGTATGGTCAAATGTGATTTTTGAGAGTTGGAATCACCTCAAAATCTATTATGGTTTATTTTTGAAAAATGTTTGATTGTAGAAAAGTCTCTGCCTTGTTATTTTTGCTATATGTGATCTCTAACTCCAATTGAATTAAATTCAATGGGCCTAGATATATATTTTAATTATCTTTCTAACAAAATTTGAATCATGCATTTTGGTTCAGTGAAACTCTCTGAATTGATTTTTGAATAAGTCGACATAATCTAGTTTAAACCTAAATGGAAAAACATTTATTTGAATCTGTGGGCTAGCACGGGGAAGCTAACGGGCCGGCCCAGTGGCGCTCCGCGGCGCAGCGGGCTACTAACAGGCTGGTCCCGCATGTCAGCGACACATCTAACGCGAAGCGGTACGGGGCAATCTCAGCCGTGCGAGTAGAACAAGAATCTATGGCTGTGGTTCGTCGTCTCCAGCAAATAGCTCCGACGAGAACGAACCCTAACACGACACGGGGGGTCTACGGTGGCTCACCTGGGCTCCAGCTAGGCGTGGCGATGGGGGTGATCGAACTGGTAGACAACGGCGGTCCTAGGCGTGGTCACGGCGGCTCCTGGGGCAACTCCAATCGACGGTGCCTCTTCTCCTCTGCAGCTGCAAGCTCCGGCAAAATTTTGGCGAACGGTAGCCCGCCTTGCTCCGGGGATGGGGTGGAAGGATCAAAGGAGAAAGGGGAGTGAGATGGTCTGCAGAATGAGGCTGGGGGTGGCCTCTATTTAGAGTTCAATGAAGCGACCGAACGGAATGAGCTGGCGTCTCCGGCGAGGGTGGTACAACGTGCTATCATCGTGGCTGGAGGTAGGGGACGGTGCGCGGTCTGCTGGCGTGGTGTGTGCATGCTTGTCGGGTGCGGCGCTCTGGCACGTGCTCGGCATGGTGAAGACATTCTGGCGTGGCGCTTTGTGGGTGATCCATGGCTCGGCTCTGCTCGGGGAGGGGACAAAGGGCGGCGGTGTGGCCTCACCTACCTCCTAGGCGTCGTGGGCGAGCTCGAGGCGGTTTGTTGGGGCTTGCCCATGGTCGACCCGCATGGAGGGCTCGGGGTGGCTTGGCACTGGTGCAAATAGCAACTAGGAGTGGTGCATTGGTGTTGGTTGTGACTAGAGGTGACAAGTAATAGTTAGGCCAGATTAGTTTTGTCTGCCAGGTGCTCGATCAAATGGCCACAAGAGATTTAAATTCGAATTTTGGAAAGATTTTTGGTGTGTGATCTTATCTTATGCTTGGTAGTCTCTAGTTGCTGGGAAATGTCAACGTGAATTGGTTTGGTTGGTTTTTGAGAAATGGTGATCTTCACATATGCATTGGATTCAATTTTCAATTTTCATTTAAATTTCCTTGCTAAAGGTTTTTGTAAGTTTGTAAAGTGGGCATTGGTACATCTTTACTTGGTCTAGCAAGGGGTGCAAAGATCTAGAATTGTTTCTATTGGGAATTGTCTTCTAGGAACACCTAAAGTGGCTTAGTGGATTAAAATGGTCAAAATGACCATTTGCATTATTTAATCTTATTGATTTATTTTTCTTTGGATTTTGTTTATAATTGGTATAGATGATGTGGAATTCACCTTTGAACCATTTCATATCATTTAGAACAATCAAACATGACATTTCCAAAAAATTCTATACTAATGCAAACACACATGCATTCATAATTATTTTAATAATAAAAAGTTTTTGTTAACCCTAATTTGGGTGATTAGAATCTTGATAACCTTGATTAAATTTTTGGGATGTTACACCTGCCCAAGCCAAGACGGAAAGGTAACCTTGCTAACATCATCGAACTCACACCTGTCAAAGCAACACAGGTGATGACAAAGGGCAAAAAAAAGGGAGCGGTCAGTACTGAGGCCAGTACATGATGAGTCTTAGAATTTGGTGTATCTCCCCTACATGGGTATGGTGTACAGAAGCGGCAGCAAAGCATGCACTAAAAAACCTATAGAGAGTCGATAAAACTGTCTGCGATTAGAGTGGGGCAAGAGAGATCTATTCGGATCCAACCTGATACTAACACCAAAAATAACCTATCTTGGAGTTTCCCCCTTGAGACCGAGGAAGTCCTTCCAAGGAACTCACACAATTGGCAATTTTATTAATTATTCCATTATAGTGGTAAAACTTACTAGTCAAATATAAATAGTATAGAACATCTCAATACCATCAGTTGTTGGGACTTTTAATTAAACATTTTGTTGTAGTGGAGCAGATTCTAGTGATGGTAAACTCAAATTTATAGAACTACTTTAGTTTGAGTTGTGTATGGTTGAGACACTATGCTCCAAGTAGTCCACAACTATGGACACGACTTTTCGAAAAGATTTACCCTGCATGGGTGCACAAATAGCAACACACGCACGATCAACCTCGGGAAAAACCAAATAAAAATCAATGAGGCATCACGGGAAAGCATTTACAAGATTGAAAAATGATTTTTAGGGGCACCCCACTAAGCTACCCACAACAAAGTCGTTCGGGCTTCGAGATGGACCTAGTGTTTGTGTCGACGGCTGTAAATGACTGGGAACCCGAAAGTGTGACTGGGCTTGTCGACACTACGGAAACATAGCACGATTCCTAAACAGTACGGTAGTAAACCGCTCCTCGAGCAACAGTAGTAAATAAAGAAATAAAGCACAATAAACAGTTTAGCATTCTGTTGGCATAAGTATAGGATAATAGTCAATCCCCAAACTAGTTTGTGGCCCCAAGAAATAAGATTTGAATCATGCTCATACCAAGGGGATTCATGGGCCCACATGTGGATAGTGCGATAGTAAAGGAACATGCATCAAGTACTCGGGTCCTAGGTGGACAAAAGTGAGCGGGATAAAAGCCAGATCTCAACTATTGCCCACATGTGCGTATTTATTATTTATATCTATTCCCAACATTTTAATTATCAAGTTGTAATTAGAACCATGATTATCTCTACCATTAAGCAAGTGCCAACCTAGCAACAACTATGGAACTCAACAACTCGAACCAATACCTGAGGAAGCACTTACGACTCAAAAGGCCATCTATCTACCAAGACAATGGGTAATAGGAAGTTACCAAGGCAATATAGGTTGCAAGGAGTATAAATGGTGCGGAAACTAAAGCATCACAACACAAATAGAAATAGAGAGAAGTAAAGGCATAAAGAGAAAATAGGTAGAAGGGGGAGGATGCTCGCCTAGGAACCATTGCCAAAGATACATACCCGAAGACTTATGGAAGCTCATAATATCTCATCATCCTATCTGGGAAGAAGCAAATCACTACAAGAAACACCGGATGCACCCTTTAATACTACGACAAAAGATCGGACATGATCAAGATATGATGTATTACATAGAAAGATGCGATGCAACTTAGCAATATTAAGTGGAATATAAGTTCTGAAAATAATTAGAGATTCAAGTTATTTAGATACCCCACAATTAAATATTGAGTTAACAAGGCAAAACATGGCATCCGTTCACTACACAAATTTAAATGGAGTAGAAATAAGACAAATACATCCTGCATAACACTCCATGTTTGACTCAGGTAAAATCCTATTTAACCCAAACCACATGACAATATATATTAAAGTATGTACAATTTAATATGCAACAAACTGTATGTCATTTAATAAAATAGGGGTCTCGGATAGGCGTCACATGTTTGGCTTTGGAAGATCTTGGACTCGAAGGGGTTCAGATTCGGTCTTCAGATCCGTGAGCATCGTCTTCAGGTTCCATGTGAGTATCTTTAGGTCATCGAATCCATGTTGTAAAAGTTGTCGGTTCCATGTCGAAGGCCTTGGGGTTTTCCGTGACGGATTTATTGGGGGTTCCTTCTTTACGAGCAAAAAAACTCGCTTGATGGAGCCACTCGAGCAACGTGTGGCACACTTGGATCTGCTTCGACGGTTCATCAGGTTCTCTTTTGTTTCTCGGTGCCATCTGGGTGACACTTGGATCTTCAGGATCTTCAGGAGATCTTGGCGTTGATCTTGCCGACTTCGAGAGAACTTGTAGTATTCTTCTACCGGAGATATAACACAAGTGCATGTGAAGCAGACACTAAACAAAAGGGGAACATATGAACATTGAGAGGAAGCCGTGTCCCGTCCATACATTAACCCGAACAACTTGTAGTCAGGAACATGAAGCCGTAGGTCTAGGATGGGGAGCAATGGATGCACACATGCACTATTAGTGCATAAGTCATGTAGGCGACGAGCTTGATGTGGACCTTGCCGAGGAAGAAGCCAAGGACGCAACACGCGGTGATAGAGGATGAAGAAGCCTATGTTATCAAGGTAGGAGGTGACACGAACAAGCTGTTGCAGACATGAGCATCTTTAGGATGTGGTGGCTGCATGCAGAGCTTGGGGAAACGTCAAGGGGCCTGGTGTCGCAACACTGGGAGAGACCCAGAAGGTCGATGGCGAGCACTATAGAGGGTGCACACGAGGAAGAGATGACCAAGGGGAGGTGAGGAGGACACAAGCATGATGGTCAGAAGAGGTGGATGACATGGGGCCACGTCCAAGGACGGGGGCAAGGTGGACACGGGCACGATAGACACAGGGACATAAGAGCACCACAATGGCAGTGCTCTAGAAGGAAGAAGGGAACAGGGGTCACGTATAGACGACAAAGAGAGAGGTCGAGGACAAGCTCCAGATAGGGCGGCGGTGAGATCGGGATGGAGAAGAGATGCGGAAGGATGACAACATGTAGACGTGGTCGCAGGGACGATGGCCTGCGCAGTGGGAGATGAGGGCGAGCGACGCACGAGAGGTAGTGGCGGCGTCCAACGACTCCTATAAGAGGGTCGTCGTGAGAGAGGCAGTGGGGAGATCTATGAGGGGGCTCAGGGTAGAGGCGGAGGTGGTGGCGTGTCGTGTACAGCGTGCGTTGCGGCCGTGCATGCGTGCCTCTGGGTGTGATGGATGGGTTGTGTGCATGTGTGTGTTAGGGTTTGGGTAGGTCTAGGTGTGGGGTGGTAGGTGACCTCCTGTTGGGCCACTTGGGCCTGGCCGGTTGGATACCTCCCCCATAAAAAACCTTTTATACTTTTTATTTAATTTTTTTGTAAATAGTTTTCTTAGACAAACAAAAGGGGGAAGTAGTATAGAAACAAATTAGGTTTTTAACAAAATAGTTTTTGGAGATAACACATGCATGATGTCGTGATGATGCAAAAAATAAAAACAACATGCGATTTTCTAGTAGTGGTTTTACCGGGATGCTATAGGAGGTCCATGAGATGATGCAAACCTAATCTCCTTGTGACTTCCAGAGCTTCTCCAAAGTACTATGGCTTGTTCCTCATTTTCTCCCAACTGATGAGTTGCATTGGACAGATTCTCTGAGACATAGTCATGTACATTTAACGGTAGATCGACATTTATGTCTAGCACCAAACTTTATCATATTCAAGATCATCACCGCTAGCTTCCTCAACATACCAATTGTGATGCCTCAGAGCATGCATCATATTGAGTAGCATCCAAGAGACTGAAAGGAACACATGTTGCATTTTCTTTGGGCGGTTATTCTTTTCATCTACATTTTTGTTTAGTTTCACGAGTGATAACATCATGTGCATGTTGTGTTGTCACATACTCATCCACAAGAGTGCCACGATCATCAACCACAAGATTGCACGAATGGGTTTGGGACCGTCCCATTTGATCACGATGAGGACACTTGGAGGAGCCAGAGCCACCCGTGAAGAAGAATACGGATATACAAAGGGGTAAGTTCACAAGTCACACAGAATGAGAGTGAATCATAGCACTATACTAGATGTGCATAATCACTTAGAACTAGAGCAACGAGAGAGCAAAAGAAAACCAGCGAGGGGCTAAAAATCTGGCAACATGAGGGGCAAAAATTCTAGCTCGGCGTGTTGTTGTTGCACTGTTGCAAGAACAATTTCTAAAAGTGGATCGACACCAAATCTTAGCACAAGGCTATTATTCTACTATGGAAGCATCACATACACTGATCTCCTCACAAAGAAACATGGTAAAATTTCCAAGACATTGAGCTAGGGGAAGAGTTCCTAGGGCAAGGGATTAGAGACAATACTAGTGTCCATGAAGAAAAATGGATGGAGAAAGAGAACCCCTACACAGAGGAGATCGAGGACTAGAAATATTCAGTGGAACTGCCTGCTAGGATAGCACTAGTGCTGGTCTTGAGGAGGAGGCCGTGGATCAAAGAGAGAGGGGAGAGGGCGTGGCATTTGGGAGAGATAACTCCCAACCCCGAGCCTTTCCCTAAACATAAAGATTCTCTACAGGGGCAAACATTCCAGGACTACTGAAAATTACTAGGGTGGGACAACATTTTAAGGATACTTCCTCCAATATTTTAAATGCAATGTATGAAAATATTACCTAGAATATAAAGGGTGTCGTCCCACTTTGATCAATGCATCACCAACATTGGAATCTCCGGCCTCCTCAACACCCAACAAGGATGCAAAAGGGGTGACTTGTGAAGGGATATAATGGTTTAGGGAGAAAGATTAGCTTAAGTGAAGAACTCTGAACTGGATAGAAAAGAACCAAAACTCTCAAGGTTTCTAGATGCAAAATATAAAACTGAACCATGGGATAAAACCACAACAAAAATAAGATAGACAAAGAAGATCCAATGAACCCAATATAGCACCAACTTCTCAAAAATAGGAGGTCAGTGGCCGAGGCCACCATGTATGAGTATGCTTGGCTTGGAAACACGAAGATATATCTTGGCTCCATTAAAAAATCATCATTGACGCACATTTGTCACTAGGTAATCATAGTGAATGAATTGTTCATTTTAAGTATAATAAAGGAAATTTTGACTCATGAATTGAGTTATACTCCCCCTATGTTCATGCCTCATCCAAAACAAATAAGATGTGAAATATGGGTACGTATGCAAGGTGTTCTAACCACATTGCTCGAATAAATGAGTTTTTATTTCATGCCTTAACTCTCGTAATCTTGCTTCATCAAGTCTTCATGAAAATGTCTACAAGTTATTATTTGGTACCTAGATAAGATAAGTTAATATCCCCTCGGGAAACATGATCTCGAATGAAGTGATGGTAGATATCAATGTGCTTGGTCTTGTCATGTTACACCAAGTTGTGAACAATCTTGATATCACACTCAATGTCACATACAAGAGGCACTTCTTCATAAATGACACTGTAATCCTTCAAAGTTTGCCTCAACCATACATATTGAGCACAACTACTAGTGGAGGAGATGTACTTGGCTTCAATAGTAGACATTGTAAACCCTATCCTACATGTTCTAAATCACAAGCAGGTTTAACCTTATGGTGTCTACAAACCCATCACAAAGTCAAAGCTTCAAGTATGATAACATGTCCCAAAGGTATGCGTCCCTCATACGCAAGTGGGCATGTACAAAGTACGACCGTACAAGAGTACACCAGAACACATTCATCTATAAGAAATAGAAATATATTGCAAAATCACTAGGCAAAATCAAAAATGCATAAACATATCATAGGACTCATGTCCACATACACCAATCATAAACCAGAAGCGGATAGATAGGATCCAAGTACGGCACAAGGTACATATGCGCCATAAAATGCCCAAAACATAAGCAAATTTCCCTTCCAACAGATCTCAATATTCCTTCCCCAAAAACTCTATGCGAGCGCATCGGTGTTGTCTTCTGTTTCATCCATGTAGTAGCCTCCTGTTGGAAAATCCTGAAAATCTACAGAAATTTTGGATGTGAGGCCCTAAGGTACTCAGCAAGTCTTTATGCAACTGAAGGGAACTTTCCCTAAAATAAAAGGTGGCTTTTACCATAGACGATTTTCGTGATTGAAGGCCCGTTTTTCGTGGTTAAAAAGTCTTTCACGATGGATGGGTACCCGTGGTAAGAGCCCCGTCACCAGAGTTCTACCACGGATTTTTAGCGATGGTGGCGGATCGCACCCTTCAACCACATAAATTCGTGCAATCGTGCTATGGTAGATGTTTCGTTAGCCCCATTGACTATTGACGTAATGGAAACTACCACATGGCAAACACCATTAATGGCCAGTTACCACAGTTAACGGTCAAAAACACAGTGGTAGAAGCCAAGCCTACATGAGGCATTATAAATATTAAGTGTTCTTACCCATTAGAGAATTCCAATAAGAATATGGCCCATTACTATTCCAATCTGCTAGAAGCATGTGCTACTTAATGGGGGCCCATCACTTTGCAAACCAAATGTGGCATGTTAACTTTCTTGTTTATTACTGTTTAAGCCTTCATAAGGCCTAGCTTAGACCGGTCCTATGTGGACCGTTAATGTCTTGCCTCCCGTCATTCTAGTACTATTTAGGCCCTTAGAAGGCTTATCACTTTCATAAAGACCGTCGCATGCCATCCATAAACGACCCCTTTGTGCGGACGTCTGTTACTATTACAGCCTTATAGTGATCTGGCCTTTCACTATTCAGGCCTATTAAAGATTTGACATGTTACTATTTTGGCCTATTATGATTCTGACTGTTTACTGTTCATGACCATTACGGTTTATAGCCATTTACTATTTCAGCCTACAGGTTTCTGACATATTACTATTCAGGCCTTTTACTAAAAGTCCGTCCATGGTGTCCATTCATGACCTTCTTGAATTATGTCCCATTACTGTTCCTACCTTTTTTTCTAGTTTATTACTTCTATGGCCTTTTACTATTCGGGTCTAGTAATATTTCGATCTTTTTAAGGTGCATTCCAACCACAACGATGATAAAGGTACATTGTTTTACTCTTCATTGTTAGCCCAACACTAAACAAGACGATAACAAAGCCCAACATTGTTCCCTTTCCAACTTGGCTATCCCAGTTATGGTACCGCCAGGTAGGGACAACGTCAACTAAATGCCTACATGGCCTATGCGATTTACCTACATATTAAATTAGCTGCAAACTTCTTAAAATTATTACATATTATCAACAAACTCAATGGTAAGAAAATGCAGCATCTCAATTGCGAATCGAGATTGAGCCCATAGGTAGTAGAGTTCTCAATTTTCTTTCTCAATCTATCAACTACATCTTCCTTTGAGAGTGACAACTACATTGGGAAACAACCTTGAGACATGATATTGCAGCCCTCTCTTTAGCGATAGCAATAATTGCAGTATGAAACTAAGTAATAACAAGTTAATATAGCAAACAAGACAAATAAACAACCATGTTCATTGTCAAAGAATTTGAAACTACACATTTGAATGATATGATAGGAGATATTAATTATAGTTTACTATAGGTCCATGGTTCAATAATTGACCAACACGTCAAACAAATAGGAAAAGCAAATATTAAACAAGTGTGCCTACAATAAAATGAGCAATCAAACGATGTGTTTCTTAGAATTTCAGTAAATATAAACTAGCTAGGTCATTTAAACAAATATATATGGAACAAGCTATATATCGTGGAATGCAAGCAACGTTGGGTGACTTAGAATTTGCGGTGAACTACACAATGGAATGTTGTTACTATCATAGCAAAGAATGAACCAGATAGAAATTATAATGGCATCATACAGGAACTTGTAGAACATGGAATGCAAACCATGAATGAACTACACAATAGAGGATAGTTATGTCATTGCTTAGGATGAACCAACACAAGATATGAAATATAATGGCATTGCTTGTGAACCTACAAAAGAGGCTACGCAAACCAATATGTTCAGTATTCCATTTTGATCTCTATGCAAAGGAAAATAAAATAGTTAGTGTTGCGATTTGAAGAACTAGATAGAAACAAAAAAATTATAATCAAATTAGTATGAGTAGTTTAAGCAGATACTACATGGTATCAGAATGATGACAAGGAGGAAATAATAGTAGGAACTTAGTTTAGGGCGAACCAGATAGAGTCAGTAACTATAGAGCAGGGAATACGCACTAATATTTTGCAGCGACTTTAAATTTTGCAAGAACTACACAATAGAAGGCAATTACTATTGTACGGAGTAGCTAAGAACATGTGCATCAAAAATAACGAACATGTATATGACTTAAAATTTGTGGAGCAAGTGATGCAAACCAACATGTCTAGTGATCTTTTATGTAGCACAAAGAACAAGCGTGCACAATGACTTGGTATGTAGCACAATTACAAAAATGCAGTTGAGTGCGACAAGCTTGAACCTACTATACTACTAAAAAACAAAAATGGGTTAAAGATATGGTTACCTTCGTCGGTGGGGCATCTAAGCATCATCCGTATGTGTGTTGGTTGCGTCGAGGTCACCGAGGGTGTTGTGGTTGAGGTGGCTGTCGGCGTCGTGTAATAAAATATATGGAAGTTGACGTCGGATTGAGTACGGTGGACGAGATCATCATTGAGGCGGGTCTAGTGCAGTGAATGGAGACGCCCGTCCAACTTTTTTGGTGTGGTGGACATGGAATTTGCTGAACTACATCCCGTCCGGTGGACATTGATGAAGCGGCTTCGGTACGGTTGAGTAGCTGCCGGCCTAGGGGAAGCACAGATTGGGCGGTTGATGAAGCCTTCGACACGGTGAATGAGGCTACTACTCTGGTGTAGTGGCTGAGGGAATCGGTGAACTAGAAAATTTAGTACCCCGGGCGTCAGTGAATGTAGTACCCCGGGAAAACCACAACTAGAAAATTGCTTGTTATTTTATTTTTTCTGCATCATCATCATATTCATCAAGCCACCTTGCATGGAACACATAATTACATTCTTGCATTTAAATTATCTCACTTGTTTTTGGTTCTTGATATATGTATTTGGACATTTCCATTTGCCTCCCTCGATTTTACTCTCTCTATTCTACTTCTAGTTGGTGCCATAACTATTGGAACCATAATGTCCAATTTTGAATTACTTGAGTCTTGGTATTTAATTTGACAACAATTCCTAAATTGAGTTGGAGCATATATCTTCAATTCCTTTCCATCACTAAAAACTTCAAAATCATTTATCCATGATTATTCTCTAATCACACCACATATGGTTCATGTGGGCTCCTTGCTTTTGGTTTGGATTTAATTCTAACAATATTCTCATGTGTGAATTCATTCCACAAAATCTTGTCATAATCTTATTTATACTCCTCACATACACACACCATATTCCTAGCTAAGAATCTATCCTAAACCGTATGTATGCGTGCAAACACACATACCACACATACACCTAGATACATGTATCACCAACCTAGACCAAACCCCAAAACTCCTATCTTTTTGACAATCAATACCATGTATATTTATAGTAACAAAAAGTACATGGTGAAGATACATGAGCTGTCTTCAGCAATTATAAAATAAAATCTAAAAGAAACTAGCAAATCATCGAGATCTAAAAATGTTTTTTTCCTGCATGACACAATCTTGTACTTTTTTTTTGAAGGAAACCACATAAAAATACATTGGTACTAAACCACGAATGTGCAAATACCAGCGAGGGTTCTCCCATAATTTTAATTTGAGCCACAATGCCAAGGCTATGTGTGCGCGCGTAGCTAGTAGAGTAATCACCGATATCGACAAGAGTACCAACACTAGTATTACAAGGAAGACCAACCGAATATCATGGTTGACATCTTCGAGGAGACAAGAGTACTGTTGAGGGAAAACCTCTAGGGTAGCCCAATCTTTCACGAATCTCGTTCAAATCAAGGGGGAGTGCAGGGGAAGGAGAAGAGAATGAACACGGATAATTCACGCACGAAGAACACGATGAACACACGCACACGCGAAGACACAATACACACCATAGCTCAGGCCGGCGGTGACCGGTTTGGCGCAATCCCTAGGATCAGCGTCGGGTGGAGGACTCTCTCTCGAACCAGAACATCGAGTAGAGAGACTCAGTGAGATCTTGATGTCTAGGCAAAGGGACTCTGATGCCTAGGTCTTGTACAACGCGGAGGCACGATGCGACTCCAACAAGGTTTGTGATATTTGGTGCTCCTTTGTCAAAGAAGCATGAGGCAAGAACTAGATAGATCCACAAGGGGTTTCCACTAATTCCAAATATCATGCCTAGGGTTTACAATGTAGGTGGGGACTATATATAAGCCAACCACTAGTTCAAGGGTACTTCAGGCACAAAAAGGAAAAAACTAGACGAAAAAGGAATATTCTCGGGAATCAAACCCATGTAGACGCTCGGGGAGACGATTCCAGCAATAAGTCTGGTCACGGCGGACTGGGCTCAGGAAATTCAGGTCAGCACCATTATTTTCGGTCGGCGACCAGAACAGCAGGCGGAGATGCGTTTCGGTTGGCGCCAGCTGGTTTCGGCTCACCCTGGAAGCTCCGGTCAGTGGTCCGGTGCGGCGGTGTGTGCGCCAGGATTTCTGGTCCACCGGTCCTGGCGCCGTTTTTGGTATGGAGCTTCGTCTTGTGATGGCTTGGCTGCTTCCCTTGGAATTTCGTCATGTGATTCATACTTGAGAATGCATAAAGTATTGGCATGAAGTAGCAAGCCGTCCAAGGATGTATCGAAATCACATGAGACAAGGAGCAAATTCACCTTAGCTTGAAGGAGCTTGGCTCGAGCACGAGCCATTGGTCCACTTGGGGGACTTTGTGGTGTAGATGTAGGAGCGTCCGTAGGAGGGGTTGCATCAGCTCCCCCTTGGGAAAGAGTCATCCTTGACACTTCATGGTTATCATCTTGAACATATCCATGGTAGGGTGAAAGGTCCTTGACATTGAATGTGTTGCTTGCAAGGTACTTGGAGGTCAGAATGTCGATGATGTTGGTGTTGCTGTTGATTCTCTTTAGGACCTTGAAGGGACCATCTCCTCGAGGCTTGATCTTGGAGTCACGTTCTTTGGGGAAGCGGTCCTTGCTTAGGTGTATCCACACAAGGTCACCTTCTTCAAAGATCATCTCCTTCTTATCCTGTTTAACTTTGAAGCTTGGCAAAGGACTTGTTTCTCAATTGTAGCTCTTGTTTCCTCGTGAAGCTTCTTCATAGCTTGGGTGTGCTTGTCAACGTCAATGTTGGTGCGCTCATGAAGAGCTAGCGGTAGGATGTGGAGTGTAGTGAGGGGCTCGAAACCATAGACAATCATGAAGGGACTCATCTTGGTTGTTGAGTGCTTGGCATGGTTGTAGGCGAACTCGGCGTGGGGAATGCATTCCTCCCAATCATTGAGTTTTTTCTTGATCAATACACGAAGGAGAGTCTCGAGGCTTCGGTTGACAACTTCAGTTTGGCCATCGGTTTGAGGATGTGATGTGGATGAAAAGAGGAGCTTGACGCCGAACTTGGCCATGAGGGTCTTCCATAAGTAGCTCATGAATTTAATGTCGTGGTCGGAGACGATTGTTCTTGGCACACCATGAAGACGGACGATTTCTCTGGAAAAAAAATTGCAACATGTGAAGCATCGGAGGTATTATGGCACGGTATGAAGTGTGGCACTTAGGAAAAGCGATCCATGACAACAAATATATAATCATTTCCATGCTTAGACCTAGGCAATCCTAACACAAAATCCATGCTAATGTTGAACCGAGGTGTATGAAGAATAGGCAAAGACATATAAAGACCATAAGGGTTAGCTTGCAACTTAGCTTGAACACATGTTGTGCATTGTTGAATGTAGCGCTCCATGTCTCGTTTCATCTTGGGCCAATAGTAATGAGTGGAGAGCATGTCCAATGTATTGTCATGGCCAAAGTGACCCATGAGGCCTCCACATGAGATTCTTGGAGAAGCAAAAGTTGGAGAGCCAACTTCAGAATGCAAAGCTTGTTTTGTTTAAATAGAAAGCCCTTATGCAAATAGAAATCATCAACTCCTTTGTCAATGGAGAACTTTGCGAAAATTGGTTCAAATAATGGGTCGGAAGAATACAAAGTTTTGATTTCATCAAGTCCCAACACGTTGATTTCAAGTCGAGTAAGAAGGTTTGTGTGCTTGTGAGACCAATCTTCTGCGACTACATTATCTTTGCCCTTCTTATACTTGACAATGTAAGGAAAAGACTCCATAAACTCGACCCACTTAGCGTGTCTCTTACTCAAGTTAGCTTGGCCTTTGATGCATTTCAACGACTCATGGTCGTAATGTATGATAAATTCTTTAGGCCATAGGTAGTGTTGCCAAACTTGAAGAACATAAATTAAGGCAAAAGGCTCTTTGTCATAAATTGGATAATTAAGGCGAGCACCATCAAGTTTATCGCTATGGTAGGCAATAGGATATTTGTTTTGCATAAGGACTCCTCCAATGCCAATACCACTAGCATCACACTCTATCTCAAAAGTTTTTTTGAAATTTGGTAACCCAAGAAGATGTGCTTCTGTGCGCCTCTTTTTAAGTTCATCAATAGCTTTTTTTGTGCTTTTCTCCACACAAAGGTGACATCTTTTTCGTTAACTCGTTGACAGGACAAGCAATGGTTGAAAAGTCTTTCACAAAGTAACGATAGAAACCGGCCAACCCATGAAAACTTCGAAGTTCACTAACATTTGTGGGGATGGGCCAATAGCATATGTCCTTTACCTTGGAAACATCAACTTCAATGCCCCTCGAAGAAACGACAAATCCAAGAAAAATTAACTTGTCTTAGCAAAAGTGCACTTGGGAATATTAGCATATAGCTTTTCATGTCGAAGGATTTGCAAGACTTGCTTGACATGTGTAACATGATCCTCAAGCGACTTGCTATAAACAAGTATATCATCGAAATAGACAATGACACTCTTGCCAATGAGAGAACACAAAATATGGTTCATTAGGTGCATTAAGGTGGATGGGGCATTAGATAAGCCAAAAGGCATGACCAACCATTCATAGAGACCAAGTTTGGTGTTGAAGGCAGTTTTCCACTCATCACCTTCTACCATGCGTATTTGATGGTAACCACTGCGGAGATCAATTTTCGAGAGAATAGTGGCTCCACAAAACTCTTCAAGCATGTAATCAAGGCGCGGTATAGGATGTCGATAACGCACGGTGATAGAATTGATTGGATGGCAGTCCATGCATAATCTACCGTATCATCCGATTTAGGAACAAGAATCACGGGTAACGCACTTCGACTAGTGCTTACTTGGATCAAACCTTTGGAGACGAGTTGGTTGATTTGATGTTCGATCTCCTTCGTCTCCTCCGAGTTCATGCGGTAGGAAGCACGGTATGGAAGGGGTGCGCCGGGTATGAGGTCAATGCGATGTTCTATTCCACAAAGAGGAGGTAGTCCATGTGGTAGCTCTTTGGGAAACATGTCCTCGAATTCCTGCAAAACAAACATCAAAGATGGAGGAACATTGGTTAAGTCATTAGTTTCTTGCGCTAGTCCCTTGCAAATGAGGACATAGTGCAAGATGGATGGGTTGTTCCACACATCTCTCATCTCACTTTTGGTGGCAAGGAGAACACTATTAGTTTTTCCACTCGAGTTTGGCTTGTGGCTCTCACTCACTATGAGATGGTTCTCTTGCTCACCGCTCTTCTCACAAGTAGGTGTTATGGTTTGCTACCTCACTAAATCCTTTGCATTGTCTGCAATTATTTGGCTAGGAGTCATCGGTTGCAAAACACATGTTTTGGTGAGCCATTTGAAGGTGTACACATTGGTGTGACCATCGTGTAGAGTAGCCTTGTCGAATTGCCATGGTCGACCAACTAGCATATGACAAACCATCATTGGGACTACATCACACTCTACCATGTATTTGTAAGGATCAATGGCGAAGGTGACCGATACGGTATGCTTGATCTTCACGGATCCTTGGTCACTTAGCCATTGCACGTGGTAGGGGTGCTTGTGCGAATGGAGGGTGAGGTTGAGCTTCTCACACAACTTGTTGCTAGCAAGGTTGTAGCAACTCCCTCCATCGATGACCACTTTGATAGATTTGTCATTGATGTCGGCTCGTGTTTGGAAGATATTTGAGCATTGGTCTTCATGCACTTGTGCTTGAGTGGTTAAGATCCTTGTGTCGACAATCGATGGACTTGCGGCATGTTCACACAAGAGGAGTTCTTGGTCATCCTCCACTCGTTGTCGTGTCATTGCTTCCTTGACTCGGGCATCAAATTCATCTTTACTCAAGTACTCTTCGTTGCCATTGTCATGGATAAACAATACTTTCTTGTTTGCACACTCAGCCGACTTGTGTCCTTTTCCTCCACACTTGTAGGATTCACCGTTGAAAGGTGTATCACTCCTTTCTTGTTTGCCACTTGGGGGTAGTTTTCCTTGAGGATGTGTGGGCATGATGGAATGAAAGGAATATGCCCGAGAGGCAATAATAAAATGGTTATTATCTTATTCCATGTTTATGATAAATGTTTATTTTGCGTGCTATAATTGTATTAATTGGAAACGTTAATACATGTGTGTTTAATAAACAGAATACAAAGTTCCTATTAATGCCTCTCATATAAACTAGCTCGTTGATTAACAGGATGATCAAGGTTTCCAGATCATGGACACTGGATGTTGTTAATAACAAGGTCACAAAATTGGTGGAATGATGTGATGAACATTCATCCGAGGTATATCATTACGATCAAAGTCATTATGTTTATATTTCTATAACATCATACGAATTAATCCTAGTCCTTAGACCATGAGATCATGTTAATCACTAACACCAGAAGAGTATCTTGATAACATCAAACGTAACACCGTAACATCATGACTATAAAGGTGGGTTCAGTACTACGAAGGTGTTATGTAGAGGATCATGGATCAAGAGTGGGATTTGTCCATCCTGATGATGGATAGATATACTTGGGGCCCTCTCGGTGACATCACATTGAAATAGCTTGCAAGCAAGTGATGTGATCACTAGAATGTTATATCACGGGAACGAGAAAATAGTGCATGTCGGTAACGAGATCAAACTAGGTATTTGGATACCGATGATCGAATCTCGGACATGCAATATACCGCGATACAAAAGGATTTAGTTATGAAGTTAAAGGTTCACACGATCACAAGAGTCATCGTTGAATGTGTGGGAGTCAGTACGGATCTCCAGGTCTCGCTGCTGATTATTGGTGGGAGAGGGGTCTCGATCATGTATGCATTATTCACGAACCATAGGGTGACACACTTAAGGGATACCGACACCATTTGGAGCAAATATGTTTCAGATAAAGATTTAAGAAAGCGGTGGAATCATTTCGATGGAAACCGGAATTGTTTCGGGTGAAATTGCAGAAACTAGTTCTGCATGTGATATTGAAATGTTGTAGGGGGTTTTATGTGAATGTTTGTTAATTAAAGTAATTAACAAAATTCTGAATAAATAAATAGAAGGAGTTTTATTTAATGAGAGATTGCATTAAATTTGGTGGAAATTTAATGGGATTTGAGTGGGATTTTGAAATGGAGGAAATGGAGAGCCATTTGTGTGAGTGGGAGCTCCACTCACATGAATGGAGGAAGAGGTGGGGGCACCCTCTTTGGCCGCCGGTGATGGCCCTTGGCTTTCCCTCTCCTCCTATAAAAGGAGCCCCTCCTCTCACTTCTCACTCACACCTCCTCATGAAGGATCTCTCTCCCCCTCTAGTTATTCCCCATGGTCTCGGATTAGCGAGATACATGTTCCCGGTGGCTTTATCTAGAAAGGAGTTGCTGCTTCCGCTGCTTTGCTGGAGCGAGGGACGGAGGTTGTCGGGGTACCGGATGTGTGTGCGATCACGTATGCACCACTGCTTTGTGGTGCTAGACCTGGTGGTGCTAGACTTGCTGGAGCTAGATCTGATGGACGTGCTGGAGCTGGACCTGCTGGACTTCATCACGATCTTGAGATTGGCAAGTGTAGGACTACATCATCCATGAGTTCCATCTCATTAACAAAGTTTTGTTGTCTTTGAGGGTATGTTCTCTATGGATGTATATCCACCCGTTGATTGTATCTAATAGATAGATCTTGGTGTATAATAGTTCCGACCGTAGGAAATTTTTTGTTTTCTATGTTGCGAACCCAACAGTGGTATCAGAGCCAGGTCTATGCGTAGGTGCTTTGCACGGGTAGTACAAATAGTTTTATATGTGGGCGATGATGATCATGTTATTGCTTTCTTCATGTATTTTGGATATTGGTGGCATAGTGGGATGAAGCGGCCCGGACTAACTTTGCATGTCCTCACACATGAGACCGGTTCCACGACTGACATGCAACTAGTTTTGCATAAGTGGCTATCGGGTGTATGTCTATCCTACTATAGTCAATATCTAATTTACAACGAGTTGCTAATAACTTAATTATCATTGTTGTGGTTCCATGTTCGTAGGTAAGACCGGTTATATCTTAGAAAGCCCTAAGCCACATAAAACTTGCAATGGATAAATTAGAGGCATCTAGTTTAGATTGTTGCTTGGCTAGTGTCATGATATGGTAATGTTGTAAGTGGATGTATAGTAGATACCCTTATAACACACCTAACGTGTAAGTTCCATAGACCTTGGCCTTACACACAAAGGAATGATAGAGATCATACCATGATGCACATGATGGTGATGAAATGCATGAACCATATCATTCCACTTTACACACATGATGTTTGCATCTTATATTGCAAGGGGTGGACAGGTCATGGTGTTGGCGATGGTGGGGTGGCCGCTTGAGGCCGCCCTGCTTGCTGAGGAGCGGGAATACATCCGACCCCGCGGGTCGACTCCTACGGCTTGTTGCTCGATGGCCCTGGCGAGCAGGGCCTTGGCGTACTGGATCTGCAGCGCGCCATCTCCCTGGACGTCGAGGTTGGCGACCGCGGTGTCGGCCGCGACGACGTTGTCCATCGGGTGGAGTAGAGTGGGAGTCCGTTGGCGTCGCGGGCTTGTGGCGAGATGATGATCCACGGCTGGTCCGGCGGGGGCGCACGGCCAATGGGTGGTGGAGGGGCTCCGGTCGCCGGTGCGCGGTGGTGGTCGGTTGCTTCCACCTGGTGGCGCGTTCTCGCAATACTCGCGCTCGTCCGCGCGTGCAGGGTCACTCTCGTTGTTGAAGTTTAGGACGCGGCCCTGGACGTTGGAGTTTAGGCCGGTCCTGATGCGGCGTTGGTGATAGAGCGATAGCTCCCGCGCCGTTTCCCGCTCGAGGCGGTATTTCTCGCGCTCGGCGAGCTCATTGCGCTGCACCTCCGTGAGTCACAGGCGGGCCTCCTCTACTTATGTGGCTGTGGCAGTCGGCGGGATCGGTGTCGAGAACGGATTTGGTGGGGCGGCCGTGCTGCCCGCCATGTAGATCGCGTTAAAGAGATTGGATCTGGCGTGGAAGTCTTCGGGCGACTCCGAGCCAGAATCGGAGTCGAAGATCGTGAGGATGGAGGAATCCTCGAAATCCTCAGGGTTGGAGACTCGCGTGATGGAGTCCTCTCGTGATGCCGCGTGTGGCATCCCGCTAAAACCACTACTAGAAAATCGTTGTGTTTTTGTGCATTGCATCATCATGACTGCATGCTCATGTCATCATGCCACATTGCATTTGAGCATTGTCATCATCATGCATGGTTTTGTCTAAAACTATTTTCGAAAAACCTGGTTTTGTTTTCTAAACGCCTCGTCTTTATTTCAAATCAAAACCCGGGCTTGGCCGGATATTTTTTGTTTCGACTACAATCGAATTTCAAAAGCCCTGTTTTAAATAGGTAAAATATTTATATTATTTTAGGGGGCAGCCTAACCTTTCGGGCCAGGCCCCCTACCACCCGGCCCAAAAGAAACCCTAGTCTAAACCCACCTAACCAAACCCTAGTCATATCCCACCCACCCGCCGCCACATAGACCTGCACCCGCACGCGCAACACGCACCGACATGCCCCAGGCCCTGTCACGTACATACACCCCCCACCGCCCAGCGGTACACCGCGACACGCTCCCCGCGCGCGCGTGACCCTACCGCCAAATCCCCGCAGCGCTGCACGCCCACCCCACTCCCCCCCGTTTCCGCGTAGACCCCACCCCCACCACGACGCCCCGCGTGACGTGACCCCCACCTCATGATCCCCCTTGCCTCGCTGGACACCGCCGCCTGGCTTGCCTCGTAGCCGTCGCCTCGCCGGATGCCCGGACCTGCCCGCCGCCCCGCCTCTGCTCCGCGAGAAGTGCCACCGCGCACTCTCCTCTCCCTGGAGAGGCTTCCGCCGCCAAGCCGCTCCGCGCCTAGCCAACCAGCGACCTTGTCGGCTAAAACCCGCTGCCGCCCCCCTTCCACCTCGTCGTCGGCTGGTCTCGCCGTCCCCGTCCCAAGCGCATCGCCTCATCGACCTGCGCGCTCCCACGTCGTGTCCCGAGCCCATCCACCTACTGCTACCCCAACCACATCCTCGATCCCCTCGCTCCCTTCCGCGGCCACGCACCTCCCTCGATGCCCCAGCCGAGCTTGCCGCCTCTGCTTCCCTGCGACCCGGCCACCGCTCCTCCCTACGCAGAAGCGCCGCCACCTCGTCGACCTCCTCGCGTGGAACTCCCAGACGTCACCGCCTCCGCGCTGGTCGCTGTCAACCGCCGCCGCGGCCGCCCTCCCTCTGCTCTACGTCAAGTCCGTCGCCGCCTTCCTGTTCCCCCAACGCTGGCCCGCCCGTCTTAGCGACCCGAGCCGCAGCATCGCCCGCTGCATGTTCTGCAGGTTGTCTGCTACTTCAGTACACGCACCGAGCTCTTTATTTTGTTGTTCCTGCTGCTCTTACCAGTGTAGGATTTTGGGCTAGCTGTGGCATGGTAACAGCCAAGGCCGTTTGTTCCTGTTCCCTCTGGTTGCCTACCGAAGCCACTCCACTCTTTGAAAAGACTACCAAAGTGGAGTACATGCCCTCAACACAAGATCTTCCCAAAGCCGTGAATGCTCGTGTCCGTGTCCGTGTCTATGCCCAAGAGATCTTCGTTAGGGAGCCTGAAGACCACCGAAGTCGAAAGCCGAAACCTCAGGACTTCACGGGACCGAACCCTCAGCATATAAGATCTTCATCACGGAACCACGAGGCCGCCATCACGGAACGACAAGTTCTCCATCCCGGAATGCCATGACCTCCTTCATGGATCCGATGGTCGGACCCGAAGATCGGACCCCGAAGACCCTTGAACTCGGGTTCCGAACACCGACCCCGCCGAACCCGAACCACATCGAACCAAGATCGCCGAACTCCATGTGTGACCCCTTTCCGAGCCCTATTTTATAAATGCTATATATAATTGTTGCACATTAAATTGCTCATGTCGCATACATATTATGTGGGTTGGGGTATTATGTTGTTTCACCTCATAATTAAATATGGAGGCTATATGTAGGCGATTCTAGTCTTATATTGCCTCTATTTAAATTTGTGTAGTGAACCGATGCTATGCTTTGCCTTGCTAATTCCATATTTAAATTGCGGGGTATCTAAATAACTTGAACCATTTAACTAATTGTCGGGACCTTGGTTCCGCTTAATATTTTCTAGTTGCACCGCATCTTTGCCATGTCATGCATCATACATGCATCATCTCCGGTCTTCTGCCGTAGTATTAAATAGTGCATCTGGTGTTTCTTTTAGTGCTTTGCTTCTTCGCGGATTAGGCCGATGAGTTGATGCGAGTATCGACAAGTCCTTCGAATATGTACCTTCGGCTGTGTTTTCCAGGCGAGCATCTCCCCCTTTCTACCTATTTTGCATTTATAGTCTTTATTTCCTCCTGTTGATGTATTGCTATCGTATTGCGATGCTTTAGTTTCCGTGCACCATTTATATTTCCTGCAGCCTCTATATTGCCTTGGACACATCCTATTGCCTGTTTTTTGATAGATAGTCGGCCTTGCGTGTCGTAGTTGCTTGCTCAAGTGTTGCTTCGTGTCGTTGTTGTTCCACCGTTGTTGGGAGGTTGGCACATGCTAAATGGTGGAGATGCTTAATGGTGGAGATGATCATGACTTTAAATACAACTATTAAATTGTTGGGAATAGATATAACTAATGCAGAGGCATTGGTGGGCAATAGATGTTATTTGGTTCTTCCACGCTCACTTGTGTCCCGTAGGACCCCGAGTACTTGATACCTGTTCCTTGACTATCGCACTATCCTCATGTGGGACCATGAATCCCCTTAGCCAGAGCTTGATTCATTTCTTATTTCTTGGGGCCACAAACTAGTTTGGGGTTTTATTACTATCCTGTACTTATGCCATGCTTTGCTGCTTTATTTACGATTGTGCGTCGAGCACCTGTACTATTTTGGATCGTGACACGTTTTTGCTGTATCGACAAACCCAATCACACTTTCGGGTTCCCAGTCATTTACCTCAGTCTACACAAACCCTGGGTCCATCTCGGAGCCAGCCAGCTTCGTCGCGGGTAGCTTAGTGCGGTGGCCCCCTGAAAATATTTTATGAATCCTGTGATTTCTTTGTCGTGAAAGCCTCGTTGGGTTTTGATTTGGTTTTTTCGAGGTTGATCGTGTGTGTGTTGCTATTTGTGCACCCCTGCAGGGTAAATCTTTCTGAAAGCCTTGTCCGCAGTTATGGACGACTTGGAGCATAGTATCTCGACCATAGACAACAATAACTAAAGTAGTGCTATAAATTTGACTTAATATGTGACTAGTAATCAGCTTCACTACAATCGAATGGATAATAAAAGTGCCAACAACTGGTGGAAATGGGGTGTATCGTGTCATGTTATACCTGCCTAGTAAGTATCACGACTCCAATGGAATGAAATAAAAGTGCCAACAACTGCTGGGTTTTGGGATGTCACATGCTAATTATATCTGACTAGTAACAACTTCAACTACAACTGAATGGTTAACTAAAACTGCCCACTACTTATGCTATTAGGATGACTCGTGTTATCTATATCTGACTAGTAAGTGCTGCAACTATAATGGAATGAATAAAACTGCCAACTGTGTGAGTTCCTCGGTTTGACTTCCTCGTTTGGTCACGAGGGGGGATACCAGGATGGGTATGATTGGTGTTCGTATCAAGTTGGAATCGAATAGGTCTTTCTTACCCCTCTCTAATAGCCGACAGATGTGATGAGTCTCTATAGGTTTTTTAGTGCATGTTGCGCTGCCGCTTCAGTCCACCGTACCTATGTAGGCGAGAGCCGCCGAATTCTAGCCTCGCCGTGTACTGGCCTCAGTACTGACGCTCCTCTTTTTTCCTTTGCCCATTGTCGGCACCCCTTTTGTTTTAGCAGGTTTGAGATCGACGTCGTTAGCAGGGTTACCCTTCCGGCTTGGCCTGGGCAGGGTTATGGACGCCATTGGTTATTCTTCAGGGCTCTTAGCTCAATTTGCTTCTTATCCGTACTCGGATGTTGTATCGTTTTCAAGGTGATTTGGATCTTTGTACTGTATGTCTGTATTCTTGACTCAGTGAGTCGTTGCTGTATATATATTTGTTCCGTGGGTTCCATCGTGTTCTAATGTGTAATGGTATTACTTCGTTCTCCACCCACACGTAAGTTCCTGGTGGGCGTCCTTGAATCGTTTCTATGCGGGTTTGGCGAGAAGTGCTAAAACTTGCATAGGGCCGATTCGAGGGTGTTCCAAAGTGGTATCAGAGCGCAGCAGTTGCGATACCCCACTGGTCCAGCCTGTAGGATAACCTAGCTAACGACCGATGTAGAGTGTCAAAACTATTTTCGCAAAATCGGTTGGATATATCTGACGAGTTCTGCTTTTACTCCTTACCCCTCTGGTATTCTCCTCTCACCTCTGCGTGTTTTAAATCTGCTCTCTTACCTTTCTTCAAGTCTAGGATTTCTCGTGGTTGGGTTCCGTCGTACCTTCAGGGTTTTGCTTCCTCCTTTGAGAACGGTGTTTCTACCTCCAGACTTCATGCTATCTGAGTGATCCTTTATCTGTGGTACCATTCTTTGTTCCTTGTTTGTGCCTTCCAGTGTTTTTCGACGCGACGACGTCATCTATGCCAGATCTAATGCAGAGCATGCATCACTCCTTTGTTCCGAACCTCAATTGTCGAGATCTTCAGTCTGATTCCGAGAATGGTTGCACGCTTTTCTACTAGTTGTGCGGTGTAATAGTTTGGGTGCGTGATAGATTGGCCCCCATGTCAACTACTCATTCTCGTACATTGAAGTGGATTATATTGCACTATTCTCTCCTATCACAGAAGTTAGAGGTGGCCTTATCTTTGAGACCTCTACCATCGTCTTTGTCTCTCCGGAGTGTTCTCTCAATGAACGCAGGCTACGACCTCTTGTTAGTGGTGTCGCTGATTCCAAGATAGAGAAAGAATCTTTGTTAGTGGTGTCGCAAGGATCTACACAAAGCAAGGAGATTTAGACCATCGGCCTTCTTCCCCGTACCATGAGGCGGATCTCGAGGGCGAGATCCCTTGTTAGTGGTGTCGAATTGTGGCATCCCGCTAAAACCACTACTAGAAAATCGCTGTGTTTTTGTGCATTGCATTATCATGACCGCATGCTCATGTCATCATGCCACATTGCATTTGAGCATCATCATCATCATGCATGGTTTTGTCTAAAACTATTTTCGAAAAACCTGGTTTTGTTTTATAAACGCCCCGTCTTTATTTCAAATGAAAACCCGGGCTTGGCCGGATATTTTTTGTTTCGTCTACAATCGAATTTCAAAAGCCCCGTTTTAAACAGATAAAATATTTATATTATTTTAGGGGGCAGCCTAACCTTTCGGGCCAGGCCCCCTACTACCCGGCCCAAAAGAAACCCTAGTCTAAACCCACCTAAGCAAACCCTAGTCCTATCCCACCCAGCCGCCGCAGCACAGACCCGCACGCGCACGCGCAACACGCACTGACACGCCCCAGGCCCTTTCACGTACACACACCCCCACCGCCCAGCGGTACACCGCGACCCGCTCCCCGCGCGTGCGTGACCCTGCCGCCAAATCCCCACAGAGATGCACGCCCACCCCGCTCCCCACCCGTTTCCGCGTAGACCCCACCCCCAGCACGACGCCCCGTGTGACGCGACCCCCACCTCGCTATCCCCCTCACCTCGCTGCACACCGCTGCCTGGCTTGCCTCGCAGTCGTCGGCTCACCGGACACCCGGACCTGCCCGCTGCCCCGCCTCTGCTCCACGAGAAACACCACTGCGCACTCTCCTCTCCCTAGCGAGGCATCCGCCGCCAAGCCGCTCCGCCCCCAGCCAACCGGCGACCTTGTCGGCTCAAACCCATCGTCGCGCCCCTTCCACCTCGTCGTCGGCTGGTCTCGCCGTCCCCCGTCCCAAGCGCGTTGCCTCGTCGACCTGCGTGCTCCCGCGTCGTGTCCCGAGCCCATCCACCTATTGCTACCCCGACCCCATCCTCGATCCCCTCGCTCCCTTCCGCGGCCGCACACCTCCCTTGATGCCCAGGCCGAGCTCGCCGCCTCTGTTTCCCTACGACCCGGCCACCGCTCCTCCCTGCGCAGAAGCGCCGCCACCTCGTCGACCTCCCCGCATGGAACTGCCAGACGTCACCGCCTTCGCGCCGGTCGCTGACAACCGCCGCCGCGGCCGCCCTCCCTCTGCTCTACGTCAAGTCCGTCGCAGCCTTCCTATTCCCCTAGCGTTGGCCCGCCCGTCTAAGCGACCCTAGCCACAGCACTCCGCAGGACGCCTCCAAGCACGCCAGCAGCATCGCGCGCTACATGTTCTGCAGGTTGTCTGCTACTTCAGTACACGCACCGAGCTCTTTATTTTGTTGTTCCTGCTGCTCTTACCAGTGTAGGATTTTGGGCTAGCTGTGGCATGGTAACAGCCAAGGCCGTTTGTTCCTGTTCCCTCTGGTTGCCTACCGAAGCCACTCCACTCTTTGAAAAGACTACCAAAGTGGAGTACATGCCCTCAACACAAGATCTTCCCAAAGCCGTGAATGCTCGTGTCCGTGTCCGTGTCTATGCCCAAGAGATCTTCGTTAGGGAGCCTGAAGACCACCGAAGTCGAAAGCCGAAACCTCAGGACTTCACGAGACTGAACCCTCAGCATATAAGATCTTCATCACAGAACCAGGAGGCCGCCATCACGGAACGACAAGTTCTCCATCCCGGAATGCCATGACCTCCTTCATGGATACGATGGTCGGACCCGAAGATCAGACACCGAAGACCCTTGAACCCGGGTTCCAAAGACCGACCCCGCCGAACCCGAACCACATCGAACCAAGATCGCCGAACTCCATGTGTGACCCCTTTCCGAGCCCTATTTTATAAATGCTATATATAATGGTTGCACATTAAATTTCTCATGTCGCATACATATTATGTGGGTTGGGGCATTATGCTGTTTCACCTCATAATTAAATATGGAGGCTATATGTAGGCGATTCTAGTCTTATATTGGCTCTATTTAAATTTGTGCAGCGAACCGATGCTATGCTTTGCCTTGTTAATTCCATATTTAAATTGCGGGGTATCTAAATAACTTGAACCATTTAACTAATTGTCGGTACCCTGGTTCCACTTAATATTGTGTAGTTGCACCGCATCTTTGCCATGTCATGCATCATACATGCATCATGTCCGGTCTTCTGCCGTAGTATTAAAAAGTGCATCCGGTGTTTCTTTTAGTGCTTTGCTTCTTCGCGGATTAGGCCGATGAGTTGATGCGAGTATCGACAAGTCCTTCGGATATGTACCTTCAGAAGTGTTTTCCAGGCGAGCATCTCCCCCTTTCTACCTATTTTGCATTTATAGTCTTTATTTCCTCCTATTGATCTATTGCTATCCGTATTGCGATGCTTTAGTTTCCGTGCACCATTTATATTCCCCGTAGCCTCTATATTGCCTTGGACACATCCTATTGCATGCTGTTTGATAGATAGTCGGCCTTACGTGTCGTAGCTGCTTGCTCAAGTGCTGCTTCGCGTCGTTGTTGTTCCACCGTTGTTGGGAGGTTGGCATATGCTAAATGGTGGAGATGATCATGACTTTAAATACAACTATTAAATTGCTGGGAATAGATATAACTAATGCAGAGGCATCGGTGGGCAATAGATGTTATTTGGTTCTTCCACGCTCACTTGTGTCCCGTAGGACCCCGAGTACTTGATACCTGTTCCTTGACTATCGCACTATCCGCATGTGGAACCATGAATCCCCTTAGCCAGAGCTTGATTCATTTCTTATTTCTTGGGGCCACAAACTAGTTTGGGGTTTTATTACTATCCTGTACTTATGCCATGCTTTACTGTTTTATTTATGATTGTGCGTGGAGCACCTGTACTGTTTTGGATCGTGACACATTTTCGCTGTATCGACAAGCCCAGTCACACTTTCGGGTTCCTAGTCGTTTACTACCGTCTACACAAACCCTGGGTCCATCTCGGAGCCGGCCAACTTCGTCGCGGGTAGCTTAGTGGGGTGGCCCCTTGAAATATTTTATGAATCCTATGATTGCTTTGTCGTGAAAGCCTCGTTGGGTTTTGATTTGGTTTTTCCGAGGTTGATCGTGTGTGTGTTGCTATTTGTGCACCCCTGCAGGGTAAATCTTTCTGAAAGCCGTGTCCGCAATTATGGACGACTTGGAGCATAGTATCTCGACCATAGACAACAATAACTAAAGTAGTGCTATAAATTTGACTTAATATGTGACTAGTAATCAGCTTCACTACAATGGAATGGATAATAAAAGTGCCAACAACTGGTGGAACTGGGTGTATCGTGTCATGTTATACTTGCCTAGTAAGTATCACAACTCCAATGGAATGAAATAAAAGTGCCAACAACTACTGGGTTTTGGGATGTCACATGCTAATTGTATCTGACTAGTAAGTACTACAACTACAACTGAATGGTTAACTAAAACTGCCCACTACTTATGCTATTAGGATGACTCGTGTTATCTATATCTGACTAGTAAGTGCTTTAACTATAATGGAATGAATTAAACTGCCAACTGTGTGAGTTCCTCGGTTTGACTTCCTCGTTTGGTCTCGAGGGGGAATACCAGGATGGGCATGATTGGTGTTAGTATCAAGTTGGAATCGAATAGGTCTTTCTTACCCATCTCTAATAGCCGACAGATGTAATGAGTCTCTATAGGTTGTTTAGTGCATGTTGCGTTGCCGCTTCAGTCCACCATACCTATGTAGGTGAGAGCCACCAAATTCTAGCCTCGCCGTTGTACTGGCCTCAGTACTGACGCTCCTCTTTTTCCATTGCCCTTTGTGGGCACCCCTTTTGTTTTAGCAGGTTTGAGATCGACGTCGTTAGCAGGGTTACCCTTTCGGCTTGGCCTGCGCAGGGTTATGGATGCCATTGGTTATTCTTCAGGGCTCTTAGCTCAATTTGCTTCTTATCCGTACTCGGATGTTGTATCGTTTCCAAGGTGATTTGGATCTTTGTACTGTATGTCTTTATTATTGACTCAGTGAGTCGTTGCTGTATATATATCTGTTCTATGGGTTCCATCGTGTTCTAATGTGTAATGGTATTACTTCGTTCTCCACCCGCACGCAAGTGCCTGGTGGGCGTCCTTGAATCGTTTCTATGCGGGTTTGGCGGGAAGCGCTTAAACTTGCATAGGGCTGATTCGAGGGTGTTACACCACGGTGATAGATCCGTCGACCGAGGCAGGGGTCGCGGAGTCTTCATCGTCGTTTAGGGCTTCGTCGTTCGTTGCGGCGTTGGTCTCGGCCGCATTGCTAGCGGCCGACTCGTACTCGGTGAGGAGGCTCCTGATGGAGCGGACCTACTTCTCCAAGAGCAGATCGCGGTGCGGCAGCGATCCGCCAACAATCATCGTCGCCGCTGGGTCGACCGCGCCGGTGAAGCCGACGAAGAGGTTGATGGAGCCGACCGGCAACACCGCGCCGTGGGTGAACGGGTGCGACACCGGGATGTAGCTGCTGGGCAGGATCTGTCAGATCCCGCCGATGGTGATCATGCGGACGGTGGCGAGCGGTTGATCGATCAGCGAATAGGGTCTCGCTGCAGAACTCAGGCCAGCTATGCTATGCCCCACGGTGGGCGCCACTGTCATGGAAATGGCCACGGCAGTCGCTGCAGTAGGCAGCAATTGATTGAGTCGGGGGTGAGGGCTGGCGGCCATCTGCGGTGCGGGATGGGGGCAGATGCACATGGGTTTACCCAGGTTCGGCCCCCCGGAGGGTAAAAACCTACTCCTGCTAGACTGGATTAATGGAGAGCGAGTTACAGGGGTGGCGAGCTCGACGTCTAAGCAGCGAGTCGCTTGAAAGGGTGTATGATGGAACGTAAGTCCTCAGGATACCCTAGGGAGGTTTATATATGAGGCACCAAGCTAGGGTTTACAAGTTACAACCGAACAAGATATGGATTCGGAGGCTTTGACCTAATCCGACTAAGCTTCTGGTACGCTTCTAGGCCTCTAGTCTCCAGTCACCGGGCCTTCTCCTTAGTCGCATTCTAGTCGCCGTCCTACAGGCCCACTCGTGAGACCCTTTGGCCCAATCGGAACGTCCTGCTGGGCATACCACATTCGGCATATCCCCATCAGCTAGTTTGGCGTTTTTAGTAGCATTATAAGATGATCTCTCATTTAGATATCAAGATAAAAATGTGTTATTCCTTAAGTATGCACAGTTTATGTTTTTCCGCTTCAAGACATCATGTGATGATCAGGTGTACTTGAATCCACGATCATATTTCGGGTGTAAGACGGTTTTACACACGCAAGTACTAAGGTTCCTACTTGGCGAGCCTACCATGTACAGACATGGCCTCGGAACACGGACCGAAAGGTTAAGCACGATCATATAGCTCATATGATTCCCATATTGATGCTTGCCTTTGAAGTTACACCGACTCACGTGATGATCGGACTTTGGTGTAGTGGATTTGGTTCATGTAATCACCAAAAGGACACAAGGGATGTCGTTTTTGGGTGGGAGTTCATTTCTAATTTGGATTAGTCGAACTCAATTTGTCATAAACTAAATCGAAGTGAATTTGTTGTAGTCATTGGCATTTGTTTACTACCTTATTCTTAGTTTTAATTGAGATAATAGAACTATAAAACTCTGGATATTTTCTTTACGAACTAGTATTGTATTGTTTTTGAATGTCAATTTTAGAAGTCCTATTGCAAACTTTCAGCAAACTCTGTTTAATCCATGAAGTTTAATAAGTAATATTAAATTGAGAGTAAGAATTCCAATGTTAGTATCTAAAGTATCATGTTTGCCTCCATGATTCTTGATATTCAAAAGTTAATTTTAATATCGAGGTTATCTAGGATCTGAAAGAATTGTTTCAGAAGCCATCATGCGTGGAAGATATTTTTATATCTGAAATAATGTTTATGGTTGCAATATGATAGAGTATAATTTGGAAAAATACATGTTCTCACATTGTATGAGAATTTGCGAATGTTGGAGACGCTAGACGTTTTAATCTCCCAAAAGGTTTTGGGAACTGACATTATACTCATGATTCGTCCTTATAGGCCATATTAGCTTGATAATGAAAGTTGTCATGATAAGGATGAATAGAATATGTAAGTAAATTTTTTACTACATTTAAAAGGTTACTAAAATATGGATTTTTGAAAGAACACCAAA
Organism: Avena eriantha; assembly: GCA_910589775.1. NCBI lineage: Eukaryota > Viridiplantae > Streptophyta > Magnoliopsida > Poales > Poaceae > Avena > Avena eriantha. Next base: position 161,052,964 of record OU342740.1, on the reverse strand, counting down.
CATTTGATGATGGTGATCTACTTCAAAGTGCAAGTCCAAAGGTATTAGTATTTTTCTATACATGCTTTGGACTGTGTGTCATTTATATGGCACCACTGTTGATGTTCATACATTCTTTTAAAAGGAAAAGGAAATGCTGAAAGAGAATCTATAAAATATTTGGCAAAAAATAAAAGACTGGTAATGTCCAGTTAAGGTATATAGATGATATACATGTTATGGTTATATTCTTTGCTTGTTAAACAATGTGGTTCTTGGGTATTGGATACCGAATTGGTTGGTATGAAATATCATACAAAACGATGCAATTCATGAACTACAATGGCCTAAGTAACTAGCAAAAGAATATGTGATGATGTTCATTGGAAACAAATAAAGTGTTATTGTATTTCTCGTTGACATCAAAGCTTACCTTCAATATTTGTTTAAATAATTGTTATTTTGTTCCGGTGTTATGAGAACATTGGTTGTTCAAATAATTACCGTATTGCATAAAAGATGGATGAACTTTTACAAGTCTAGTTGGAGAAATCACGTCCATAAAACTAATGCTAAAATGTCGCAAGACAAATGACTGAAAGATCACTTACGAAGTGACATCAATGTTTAAATTATACTCCCTCTGTTCCAAAATATAAGGCGCCTAAGAATTAGTCAAAAGTCAATGTTTTTGAAGTTTGACCAAGATTATAGACAAAAATATGAACATTTATAATACGGAATCAATATCAATAGATTCACCATAGAGTATATTTTTTAGATGTACATATTGTTTCCTAAATATTTGGTCAAAGTTAGTAAAATTTGACTTTGGACTAATCATTAGACGCCTTATATTTTGGGACGGAGGGAGTATTGGAAAGAGAACATGAAGAAACTCCATTTTGATGGATTTTCTGGAGTCTTTTGATTTTGATCAATTGACGCTTGTGAAACTTTCCCCGAGATAATTGAAACTCCGTTCATAGGCCAAAGTGGAATGGATGACTAACTTATTGGAAATTATGCATGATGATGCACATAGTCCATTATATGTAGCCCTGTGCGGTGCATCTTACGACTTCATATGCTTTCTCCGGAAATTTGAGATAATATATCTATATATTTACTTAATAAGGAAGAAGTATGAAACATTTGAAAATTGTTCAAAGACTTTCAAAGATGAAGTGAAAAATCATTGTAACAAGAAAATAAAGAATTTATGATTTGATCATAAAGGAAGATATTTGAGTTACAGATTTAGAAAAACACCTAAGATTTTGGGAATTGTTCCATGGATTTTCATTTCCCGGTAAACCACAGGAGTATGGTATGTTCGAGAGATCAAATCAAACCTTATTTAACATGGTAAGATCAAAGGTGTCATTTATAAAACTACCACTATGTTTTAAAGATTAAAGATTTAGATACTACCACTGACATGGGTATACCCTACAGGTACTCGATTGGTATATACGGTCCAAATACATACAGGCCCACGGTGTCGGCAAGGCCCAAACAAGGGACTCGAATAGCCTACGGACTCTCGATTGCTTGAAGAACAAGAAGAAGTTAAAGATAGAAAGTTTGAAGGGGAAAAACCCTAACTTGTAACCGACTCGACCTGCTACCCGAGACCTAGCCTATCTATATAAAGGCTAGGAGGGGGCGGCGAGGAGGACACACGCAACCCTAGTTTCCACAATCCTCGCCAGATTGCATCTGTGCACCATTGTAACTTTTGACTCCTTCGATAATTCCACGAGCAGACAAGCAAGAGTAGGGACCTCTATGAGGCCTAAACCTGGGTAAATCTTTGTCCCATGTGTGCTTGTTTGCTAGATGATAGATGTCTCCAGCGCTCCCTCCTTCCCCAAAACCCAAGCCCATAACAATGGGCATTGATGAGTTAAACCCTCGTCAATTGGCGCCGTCTGTGGCAATTGGGAGTGCTGATGTTGCGGCTTCTTCGGCCCCATCCCAGCATAATTAATGAGCAAACCGGCGAACGCGTCGTATTCAAGCTCAACGAGCAAGAGTGGGATCGCTACCGCGAGGCATTACGAGGCACTCCTCTACCCTTCGGGTCCCCGCAAGAACTGCTGATGGGCTACCACTGGCTCCTGAAGGAAGAATTCAAGAGCCAACTGCAAACAATCGCGCAACTTGAGGCGCATAAAAAGGCAGAGGACGAATCGAGCCTTCGTCGTGCTGGGCTCTCCTCCTACGGAGGATCCTCCTCAAGGGGCAACGAGTACCTCGCCAAGAAGAGGCAATCGCGGATGGCTCATCTTACCGAACAAGAGCGCATAGAACCCGCGAAAGTCCTCGACTTCGGCTCTATGACAGTCGACACGAGAGGCAACGTGGTCCCTAGGACGCCGCAGGCTACGGTGACAGCAGCCACCATGTACCTCCTCAATAACCAGCCGCCAGCTGGAGATCCCCGAACTGCCATGCACCGATCTACGATCGCGGGTTTGGGATTAATCAAGACCGCCCTCGACAAGGAGCCAACACCAGACCCAAAAAAGGGCAAAGCGCTAGCAAAGCGCCACTCCTCGCCCTCATCCAGCGATGACAGTCACGACCTGTCTCGGCGCCACCGCTCACGGCGACACAACCGTGACTACGATGCGCGCGACAACCTCACGCAGTGCAAGATCGACAAATCAAGGGCACGACGTGCTCGGTCGACTAAGACAGAAGAAGAAGATGGGGAGCTCTGCGGCGCAAGATGCTTCAGCAGATCAATTTGGCAAAAGCGAATGCCTAAAGGGTTTAAACTCCCGTCGGAGAACCCAAAATTTGACGGTCTACAGGACCCCAAGATCTGGCTGGAGGACCACATCTCCTCCGTTAGACTCCACGGAGGCAGTCGAAGCACTGCCATGCAATGCTTGCAGCTACAGCTGCAGGGCGCCGCTCGGGCATGGCTGAATAACCTCCCACGCGGATCCATCCGCAGTTGGGATGAGCTGGTTTACAGCTTCGTGCGCAACTTTAAGGGCACGTACAAACGGCCCGCATCAATCGAAGAGCTGACATGCTGCCAGCAAAGATCCGGCGAATCGCTGCGCTCCTACATCCAAAGGTGGTCCATCATCAAGAACTCCGCAGAAAACATCTCGGAAGACCACGCGATTGATGCATTCAATGGTGGTGTCCGCCGCCTAGAGCTCAGGGAGGAGCTGGGCCGCTCAAAGCCCCAGACCATCGACCACCTGATGGAGATCGCGAATCGGTGGGCCGATGGAGAAGATTCGGTGAAGAATCGCGCTCACTCCGACGAGGAGGCGGAACTCGAACACAGACGCGACCACCGAGGCAAGCATCGCATGCGCATCTACGATGATCGCGACCACATCAACATGGTCGTGGCCGGCTACGACAATAGACGCAACGATAACCGCAACAACGGATACCATAGCGGTAGATACCGCGACTCCGGGAAAACGACGCAAGTATGGCAACTCCGCACTCGCGACGAGGCACCCACAACCTCCATCGAGGACAAACTGTCCAGGCCATGCACAGTACACTTCTACATCGACAAGCATGATGGCAAGAGAAAGTCCAGCCACCTCCTGAAGGACTGCCGCGAGTTCCTCAAGCTACATGAGGGACTGGTTCGGATGAATCGCAATGCAGTCGAAAGAGCCTACGAAGCCGCTCCAGGCGCTGTGGCACATGGCGCACCACCGCCACCACCTGGGCCACCTCCGAACGGAGCTGCACCGGACCAGCACCACGGAGGCGAACCGTACCCACGGGCCATGGGCACCATGATGATCCAAAAGGGACGCCCCTCCAATAGGGTGCAGAAGGCCATCACTCACCAAGTCAACTTGGCCACGCACTCGCCACCATCCACCACTAAGTACCTCAGTGGAAGCGAGTCATGCATCACCTTCGACAAGCGCGACCACCCGCCTTAGATACCCCGTCTAGGTCACTGCCCCCTCGTACTCGAGGCGCAAATTGGAGGCTTCGACATGAGTCGCGTCTTCATGGATGGCGGAAGCGGCATCAACCTCATATTCGCGAGTACCTTGCGAGCAATGAGAATCCCTCTAACCTGCCTGGAGCAATCGGACACAACGTTCCACAGCATCTTCCCAGGGAAAGGCGTATACCCCCTGGGCAAAATAAACCTCGACGTCATCTTCGGCACGCCGAAGAACTTCCGGCGCGAGCGCATTGACTTTGAGGTCGTCGACTGGCCCTCACAATACCACTGCATCCTCGGGCGCGTCGTGTTCGCTAGGTTCATGGCAGTGCCCCACTACGCCTACCTGCAGATGAAAATGCCAGGTCCCAACGGCGTCATAACGATCAACGGGAGCTTTGAGCGATCTGACAATTGCGGCAGGGAATTAAACAGCATCTCCCATTCCTTTGGCATGCAGGAAGAACTCGCGAGATTGAAAGAGACGACAGACAACAGTCTGCCTCCCCTGAGCAGGCCAAGCTCACCTGATCTCTCCTTCGACTCATCTGTACACACAAAGAAAGTGCAGGTCCATCCATCGGATCCTGCCAAGACGGCCCTCATCACCAACAACTTGAGTCCCGCATAGGAACTCGCGCTCGTCGAATTCCTCCGTGAGCACTGGGAAATTTTTGCCTAGTGTCCTGCAGACATGCCAGGAGTTCCCAGGGAATTCGCCGAGCATGCACTCAACGTCAACCCCGACGCAAGGCCAGTCAAGCAAACAATTAGGCGATTTTCTAAGCCACGAGCGCAGGCAGTTGGAATGGAGATCAATAGACTCCTTGAGGCCAAGTTCATACGCGAGATCAAGGAAAGCACTTGGCTCACCAACACGGTGCTAGTACCAAAAAAGAACACGGATATCATGCGCATGTGCGTGGACTTCACTTCTCTGAACAAGCACTGCCCAAAGGATCACTTCCCGCTGCCACGGATCGACCAGATCATCGACTCCACCACGGGATGCAAGCGCCTCTACTTCCTCAACGCTTACTCAGGCTATAACGAAATTCGCATGAAGGAGGAAGATTAGGAGAAAACAGCGTTTACAACGCCCTTTGGTATGTTCTGCTACAACACAATGGCCTTCGGGCTAAAAAACGCGGGAGCCACCTACCAGCGGTGCATGCAGGCTTGCCTCAAGGAACAACTGGGTCGCAACATCCAAGTCTATGTCGACGACATAGTAATCAAGACCAAGGAGGAAGCCTCTCTAATCGACGATTTGCACGAAACCTTCGCCAACCTCGACCGCTACCGGATCAAGCTCAATCCGGACAAATGTGCCTTCGGCGTACCATCTAGACAGCTACTCGGGTATCTCATCTCCGCGAGGGGAATCGAGGCGAACCTGAAGAAGATAAAAGCCATACTAGCCATGGAGAAGCCGAAGAACATAAGAGGCGTCCAACAACTGGCCGGACGAATCGCGACCCTCAGTCGATTTATCAGTCGGATGGGTTAAAAGGCACTGCCCTTCTACCAGCTCCTCCGCAAAGCTGAAAAATTCGAGTGGACCAATGAAGCGCAAGAAGCATTTGAAGATCTCAAGCGCCTGCTATCCACTTCGCCAATGCTGGTGACGCCACGAGAATGGGAACCACTGTTGCTGTACATCTCCGCCACCAACCAGGTGGTCACCACAGTGCTCGTCGTCGAGCGGGCTGAGGAAAACAAGGTCCACGGCGTACAACGCCCGGTATACTACCTCAGCGAGGTCCTCACGCCAACAAAACAGCGGTACCCGCACTACCAGAAGCTGGCGTACGGCGTCTTTATGACCGCCCGGCGACTGCGCCACTACTTCCAGGAACACCCAATCGTGGTAGTCAGCGACGCCCCGTTGGGACATATCCTCAATAACCCTGACGCCACGGGGCGAGTCGCGCTTTGGGGAATAGAACTGTCTCCACGAGACATCACATACGAAAAGCGCGACACAATCAAGTCGCAAGTTCTCCCTGACTTCCTCGTGCACTGGATGGAGAACCAACTCCCGGACAAGCCAGATATGTCCTACCTCTGGACAATGCACTTCGATGGGTCCAAGCAGAAAGACGGAGCAGGCGCAGGTGTCATACTGACGTCACCTCAAGGGGACAAGCTGAAGTATATCCTAGGAATGCAGTTCACAGCCTCAAACAACGAGGCTGTATACGAGGCCCTGTTGCATGGGATGAGGATGGCAAAGGCTTGTGGCGCCAAAAGGCTCAGCATATATGGCGACTCCAAGTTGGTCGTCAACCAAAAAATGCATGAGTGCGACGCACTGAACGACAACATGATCGCGTACCGCAACCTCTATGATACACTCGAGGGGAGACTACGATGGTTGCGAGCTGCGACACATAGGTCGCGAAAGCAACGAAGAGGCGGACGCACTCGCCAACATAGGCTCTACCTGCGCCCCCATACCACCTGGGGTATTTCTCGAGCGCATATGCGAACGCTCCATCAAGCCAAAGGCCGCAGAGAAGAAAACAAGCGCAGCAACGGACTCGGGGGCTACGCCACCCAATGAGCCAATGGCACTCGATGACTTGGAGCTGGACACCGGACTCGAAGGACCAATGAGCGTCATGATGATTGAACAATCATGGACGCAGCCGTACATCACGTACCTCCTCAGCAAGAGGCTACCGGACGATCCGACAGATGCACGGCACATCGCGCGGCGATCCAAGGCATTCGCTGTTATCAACGGCGAACTGTATAAACGCAGCATCACAGGAGTACTACAACGGTGCGTTTCCATGGCCGATGGAAAAACAGTTCTCCTCGATATCCATGAAGGGACCTGCGGGCACCACGCCGGTAGTCGCGCCCTCGTTGCCAAAGCTCTACGAGCTGGATTCTACTAGCCTACGGCCATGCGCGACGCCAAGGACATAGTTCAAGAATGCAATGCTTGCCAGCGATTCGCGGATAAGCCGCACGCGCCAGGCGCAAAGCTACGACCAATCCCATTGGCATGGCCCTTCGCACAGTGGGGGCTCGACATGGTCGGCAAGCTTCCAAGGTCCTCGCGAGGAGGCTACGTCTACCTCTTGGTCGCAGTCGACAAATTCACCAAGTGGATTGAGGTCATGCCAGTAACCAACCAATCCACGCACAGCGCTGTCAAATTCTTTGAGTCCATCGTCTACCGCTTCGGGGTGCCACACAACATCATCACCGACAACGGGACGAACTTCACATCCAAGGAGTTCCAAGAATTTTGCGATAACCTAGGGATCAACATCAGGTACACCTCAGTAGCGCATCCACAGACCAACGGTCAGGTGGAAAAGGCAAACGGGCTCGTCTGCAGCGGCATCAAGAAGCGACTCCTCCGGCCACTCGAACAAGCCGCGGGTTGCTGGCCGGACGAACTGCAATCCGTACTATGGAGCCTACGTACAACTCCAAACAGCGCCACGGGCTACACGCCATTTTTTATGGTGCACGGAGCAGAGGCAGTGCTACCAGCCGAGGTACGGTACAAGGCGTCGCGCGTGGTCGCTTACAGCGAACAAGAGTCATCCCTCGCACTCGAAGACTCCGTCGACCTCCTTGACGAAGCAAGGGAAATTGCCGCGGAAAGATCAACAATCTACCAGCAGAACCTGCGCAACTACCACACTAGGAGGCTTCGCCCCAGATCCTTCGTCGAAGGCGACCTGGTCCTGCGACTGAAGCAGCAGGGGCATCTCAAGCTCGAGTCCCCCTGGGAAGGACCGTACGTGATTACAGAAGTAATCCCAGGTGGCGCCTATCGCCTTCAAGATTTAGAGACCGGAGTCGCATACTCCAACCCCTAGAACGTCACACAATTGCGACGCTTCTACCCCTAGTCGCTTTTTTACTTTTCAGCGCAAATAAGGCTGCTCAGCCAAGGCTACATAGCCACACATTGTACCCCGCACTGTTCTTCGAATAAATAAAAGCTAAGTGCCCCAAAACTCTGTGTTCTCCTTCACTTTGTCAATTTATGTACTCGGGGGCTGCGCCACCCCATACACATCTGTTCTTCGAACCAAAAAGCGATATCCTAAGTAGCTGTTACATCAATCGAACCCCTTAACACAACCACAACCCAGCTGCAACCCAACTGATAGGTTGACAAAGGCACTGAGATAAAACATGGCCAGGCTAACGAAAAGGACTCGCATAGTGCAACGCACCTCATGCTAACAAAGCTCTTTGAACACATTTGACAATAAATTATCTACAACATTTATACAAACTTTACAACACAAGTACATTTATGTGCAGGATACAAACTAAGCTACTATTGCAGCAGAAGAACGTTGGTTTGTTCCTCGAAGAAGTCGACGATCTCTTCTGCTGGGCGGTGCACCGCCTGATAGTGTGGCACCATATACCAAGCAGAACCTGCTGGCAGTGCCGGCGTCCCAGACGCAATGGCGGCAACATCTATGTCAGGCCTGTGCAATCGCACCATTGAGAGAGCAGCCTTGGCACCAGCCACCAACTGCTGCCTCACGCACTCGCGAACCGCGGATAGATCTTGAAATTTGGCAAGGAGAGCCAGCAGGCTTGATGGAGTGTCATCCAGCGGAAACATCGCCAGATAAATGTTCTTCAAGCACGACTGTGACTTCTTTAGAAAGAGCAGCACCCACGATGCACGATCCTGCAGGGTCGCCAGCGCAGTCGCACGATCATGATCTACCCAAAAGTATCCACTCTCTTGAAGCTGCTCCTGGGTGAGATCATGCAGGCGAATAGCAATTCTATCCTTCTCCTCCTGCAGATGACGCGCGCTAACAACTACACGAAGCAGCATCGGCAGCATGAGTACAACGTACCACTGTGAGTGACTATAAGGAAAAGATGAGAACACGCAAACATACACTTGAATTGGTCGCCCAGCTGTGTCACCTCGCCAAGCAGATATTGCTCTCGGGCGGCGGCTTTTTCCGCTTTCGACTTCCACACGTCCGTGCTACCGCGGAGCACGGGCAACTCACGTTCCAGCTGCTTCACGCGATCACGCAGTCGCGAAAGCAAGGACAACTCATCTACCCTGGAGTGCGATGGTGCCACGGTATCATCAAGAGTTGGCCAGTCCTGGATCCCCCTCACAGGATCACTTGATGTACCCTACCACAAGTCAAGATAGAAGCAAATAAGACAACCAACTCAAAACAAAGACAAAAGGGTCAGATGCATTCAAGACCAGCATAAGTATCAGCAGATACAGTCGCCAGGAGGCATGTTCTTAAACAAAAGGACATAAACTAATCAACTATTACAAAGCTAACTAAGGAGCAGCTGGATTCTTCGACTTCAACGGCTTCGGGGGCTTCATCAAGTCTGTGGCAGTATCAGACGCCACTGACTTTCCGCCGGCCGCGGAGGCCGAAGCTTTCGCCGCCTTCTTCGCACGTTGGAGCTCCTTAGAGTACTTCTCAATAGTATTTATCAAGTGGTGCCCATATTTGCCACAGGTAGTCACGAAAGGAGCAAAGACTACCTGCTGACCATCCGCGCCAACAGGCATCGCCTTCGACACCGCGGAAGGATCAATCTCGACTCCGTGGGCCTGCACCATGGCGAGTGACATGGACGCACTAGCCGCGCGGAGGGAGTTCTTGTAGGTGGAAGGCACACCCTCGGCGAGTGACTCCACCAGCTCGTCCATATTATCGATCAACTCCGCCTTCGGCATCAACTCCTCCCGGAGGCGACTGAGGGCGACCTTGGCCTTGGAAAGTATATCTTGGACGGCGGTGCTACGGTCCTCGACTGCAGACACCGCACCTGCCAGAGCGTCATCGCGACGAAGGGCCTCTAGGTCAAAGCTCAAATCACCAGCATCTGTACATGAACCCACACATGGATCAAAACTTCAGCGCCACCAGCAAAAATATTAAATGCAGAGAAGGATAACAATATCCACAAGTAAAGGTACCTGAGAGAGCCTTGGCGACTGAGAACAGTTGTTCTTCGAACAACTTTTCCCTGGCCGCAAAGGAGGCACGCAGATCCTCTTCACGCTTCTGCGTCTCGTCACGTGCTGCGATTGCCTCGTCGCGACCCTTCACAGCCGCGGCCAGTGTCTTCTCCAAGGTGGCGGTGTCACGCAACAGAGCATTATGCTCAGCTACACGACAAACAGAAGTTGACTATCAGTCGACTATACTAAAAAAGGAGAAGACAAAAAAGAATAAGTGTAGAACACTCACTTTCAACCACACGGTGACGCGTCTCCAGCATTGCATGCTGGCGGCCCATCGCCATCACTTGTTCTGCCAAGTGTGCGGCTTCCTTCACAAGGAGCTATCGTACAACAAAGAACCATCAGAGGCAATAAGATAACATCAACTTCAACACTAAAAAGGAGGAAACAACTACACTTACATGGTCCTCCAATGACTCCAAAGATGTTTGATGTGCCATCATCCGGGCAACCATTCGATGCTCCCCTGCGTGAGGAGAGCTGGAAGAGTTGTGCCTAGAGTGGGCCGCCAATGGAGGGGAAGGAGCGCGCTCGACCTCTTTCTTGGCCTTTGAGGTCGCGACTCCTGATTCCTTCAAAAATTCGACGTCGCCAGAAGATGACGACGCCTCTTGGCTACAAAAGAAAACCCACATTGAGAAAGGGCAAAACTCCGGGACAAGCCAACAAAACAGAGAAGAACAAGTGAATTAGAAAAATTACCAGTCAAACTTGTCAAAATCAAATGTCGCCTCCACCAACTCCGACGAAGACTCCTTAGGCAATCGCATCTTCTTGCGAGAAGATGGTGCCACAGCCGTCACAGGAATGGTAGGAATTGGCGACTCCGCACCAACGCCCGTACCTTCCAGAGTCGAAGGATACAACACGTCGGAATCCTTGTTGCGCGAATGCTTGCGAGTATCCGGACTATCGGACTCGGGGGCTTCCTCCTCCACATCAGAAGGGACAATTGACTCAGACTCATCCTCTTCCAAGGCTTCGCGAGGAATAATCCCCTCAGGGAGAGGGGGCATACAAGGTGACACCGCCCAATCCTGCATACAGACAACAAAAAATCAGCAAAAAAACAAGTAAGAAACAGAAAAGCAATCGACAAAAATAAGCTAATGCGTAGCGCAACTATACCTTAGGAGGAGGATTCAAAGCATCAAAGGGAGGAACAACTAGCTCACTAGGAAGCACATCCTTGCCGGTGTACTTCGTGACCAGTCGAACCCTCTTGTCCACCTCACTCGCGGACATGCCATCGGCAGACATGCGAGTGGCATCATCAGCGCCACCCAATTGAAACATGGGGTGGATTCTGGCTTGCAGTGGCTGGACGCGACGGCGCAGCCAAGTTCAGATGAGGGCGCAGCCTCCCTCCTCTTTGCCTATGCGACTCTCAAGGTCGCAGACGCGTTGATACAGCACGTCTGTCTCCGTGAGCTCGCTAGGCATAACTGCGTTCTTCTAGGAGCGCATCCTCCTGCATGGCGCCACGGGATCGAAGGGCGCGAGTCCAAAATGCTCACCCTTGGCCTTCTGATCGCGGATGTAAAACCATTTATCCCTCCACCATTGGACGGACTTCGTGAGCTTGATGTCGAAGTAGGTGGCGGATGGGTCGACGTGGATTCCGCAACCACCTACATCGTAAACTAAAGAGCCAGATGCAGACTAGCGCTTCAATTTGAAGATGCACTTGAAAAGTCTGAAGTGTGGCTCGATTCCGAGCCAGCACTCACAAAGTGTGATGAAACAAGAGATGTGGAGGATCGAATTTGGGGACAGCTGATGGAGCTGGAGCCCATAGAAACAAAGAAGACCCCTAAAGAAGGGATGAAGAGGCAAGGAGAGACCGCGAATGATGAATGCAAGAATCATCACTCGAAACCCAGCGGGAGGAGCAGGAATGGTCTCACCGCTAGGGACGCGCGCGTCGGCGACTGCAGCAGATAGCACTCCTTCTTGGCAAATAAGACGGAGATTAGACGCCTTGATGATGGAAGGACGCCAGGCACCATTCGTGACGCGGGTGCCCGCGACCTTCTTCTTCCCGCCGCCGGCGGTGCTGGTGCCCGCAGCGGCGGAGCCGCCCTTCTTCTTCGCCGAGGCAACGGTGGCCGCGGAATCAGCAGCAGCGCCTCCCTTTTTCTTCCCCATTGCGCGACGGTGGTGAGAACGAAGGAAGTAGCTGGGGAAGATACGGAGCTGGTCCAACGCCACAACAAGAAAGAGCGCAAGGAAACAGAGAGCAAAAGCAATGGCGATGGTAGCAAGGATGAATGAGAACATATGGGAAAATTACCGTCGCAGCGCCGCTACTTAACCCCTGGAAGATGCAATCCAACGGCTCAGAAAAACCCTATTGGACGCGTGGCACACATCGTGTTGGACACATGGAGAAGGGGAAGCGCGAACCATCCCTCCACTACTCCCATTCCACACGGAAATCGAGGAGGCGCAGTTAAAATAAAGATTGAGGTCATACAAGCGTCAGCACTGACGTCATCAAAGCTACGCAGTGAAAAACTTTGACTACTTTAGTCCTTGCTGGAGTCTTCGACTCCACCAAGCACTCGGGGGCTACTCCCATAGGGAGCGCTGGCCGCGCACCCTACGATTTTCTTTTCTTTTTGCAGGAACAAGGGCAATCAGAAGCAAACCCAGGCCATTCAAATACGATTCGATTATGGACATGGGTTACTCCCATAGGGAGCGCTGGAAAAATTCGACTGAAACAAGCAACCAAAAGACGACAGCAGTCGCAAAAGTTATTTAGTCCCTGCCTGAGTCTTCGACTCAACCAGGCACTCGGGGGGTTACTCCCATAGGGAGCGCTGGTCGCGCACCCTATGATTATTTATACAGAAAACTGTGTGTTGATAACATCCGCACTCGAAGCTCATGGCGACACCGCCTCATAATTTTCCCTACAAAGAGACTGCGTCTCCTGGGTCACCCGATTCGTCTCCGCGATGATAAAATTTGGATGTCACGCTTATAGCGTGAAGGTAAGACCTGAATAAGGCCTGGCAACGCATTTAGCTGCGCACTACCAGAAATATATCCATGCCTACAGGTACGATGAACATGCCTTGACGGACGCGTCGAGTGCTCACACCCATATAACTGGAATTCGACTCCTGTAAGACCTCCGCGGCCTGAGTCGAATTACACCAGCACTTTTCTGGATTCGAGTCCGGGGACTCGAGTTCGAGTAGATTGCATTGTTTCACCCTAAGGTGGTTAACTGATACCGACACTTCGGTTATATCAGGCACGTATACCAACAATCCCTACGACACAAATAAAAGCAATCGAAATGCACTCGTTCAGGCACTCGAAGACTTCAGAAAGTCCCCAATCGAATCTGTGATTCCACTGGACACTCGGGGGCTACTGACATGGGTATACCCTACAGGTACTCGAGCTTGGTATACACTGTCCAAATACGTACAGGCCCACGGTGTCGCCAAGGCCCAAACAAGGGACTCGAATAGCCTACGGACTCTCGATTGCTTGAAGAACAAGAAGAAGTTAAAGATAGAAAGTTTGAAGGGGAAAAACCCTAACTTGTAACCGACTCGACCTGCTACCCGAGACCTAGCCTATCTATATAAAGGCTAGGAGGGGCGGAGAGGAGGACACACGCAACCCTAGTTTCCACAATCCTCGCCAGATTGCATCTGCGCACCATTGTAACTTTCGACTCCTTCGATAATTCCACGAGCAGACAAGCAGGAGTAGGGACCTCTACGAGGCCTGAACCTGGGTAAATCTTTGTCCCCTGTGTGCTTGTTTGCTAGCCGATAGATGTCTCCAATGCTCCCTACTTCTCCAAAACAATGGGCATTGATGAGTTAAATCCTCGTCAACCACTTTTTCACTAAAAAGAGCACCATCATGATCCATTGAAATGACACCATATAAGTTATGGTTTGGGATAAAACCGGAGTTGTCTTTTCTTAAAATTTTGGTATGCTATGCACAAGTCAAATGTTTATAACCAAAGTCAGATAACCACGTCTTTCTAGGTTATCCCAAAGAATTTTTTGGGTATTCCTCCATCACACCGAGAACTAAAGAGTTTGTCGCTTGGAACATTAAGTTTCTTGAGAAAGGGATTTTTCGCGAAAAGTTAAGTGGGAGGACAATACAACTTTGATAAGGTTATTGAACCTTAGCTATATGTTCTAAGTAGCGTAGCGCCAGAAAGTGTTCCGGTGGCGGCCACAATGCTCATGGATCCCGTGATTACAAAGGTTGTGATCTAGGAGATTACAGTTCCTATTTGAACCATATGCATCGGGTAATAATCAAATAATGAGATTTGATAAACAAGTCGTTATTGTTTTGACAATAATGAACCGACTACATGCAAAGAAGCGACGATGGGCCCTGACTCCATAGAATGACTAGAAGTCATAAAATCCTTGATAGTTTCCATACACGAGAAATCAAGCTTTTGAACTTCGAAGACCCTCCGAAAAGGCATGAAGCCTATCGGTTGTGTTTGGATCTATAAAGAAATAGACATGGATGTTTCACATCTATGAAATAATTGACATGTCAAAAAGGAATTTACGAAAATGTTCAAGGAGTTGACTATGACAAGATTTCATCTTTCATTGCGATATTCAGTCTTGGCAGATTAATCTAGCAACCACTACATATAATTTGGTATATGGTAGTTGAAAAAACAAAACAATGTTCTTCTAATAGAATGGTTACCTAGGACGTGTACATGACATAGTCTGAAGGGTTTTGTTAATTCAAAGGGTGCTAAAAGAGCGTGCAATATTCAATTGTTGAAGTGAGCATAGCGGAGTTGGAATCTTCACCATGATGAAAATGTTAAAGGAGTTTAATTTCATCGGAGACGCTGAAGATGCTTGCATTTGCAAGAAATTAAGTGGGAGTGCTGAGACAAATGTCCAATATAATATGCAAAGTACATATTGTTGATTGGAAATGATGTATCTTTCATTGACGCGGGTTAAGAATTTCATTAAAATTAGATTTTGATGAAAGACTTGGGCAAAACCAGTATATTCGGCATCAATGTCTATATGGATAGATTGAGACGCTAATATGGTTGTGCCAGATGTACATATATGAGATGTTGAAAAGGGTTCAATATGGAAACAACAAGGGAGGTTCTTGCTGCATGGAAAGGATTGTATCAACATTCAAGTGTTTCAACACTTGGTGAGTAAAATCACATGAAGATTTTGATCAATAATACCATGATATGTACATATCCAGATGTGTCCAATGCTCTAAATGTTATGAGCATATACCAAATGATTCATAAGATGATCATTGGACGATAGTAAAGGTATTCTTATGAGCTATGCAAGAACTAAGAATATATCATGTATAAGTAACAAATAGTGAATAATAGTTCATTGTAATATGTTACATTCATACTAGTTTGTCATAAGATACAAATTGAATTTATCTCAATTTAAACTATGGGTGGCACAATATTATGGATCAGGAATTCCATAATGGATTTGGATGAGTTCCAAAGTTAAGACATTGTGACAGATACTACAACAAAAGGCTAAGTATATGACTGCCATAGTAGCAGAAAAGGAGGGCATTTGTGTCAAGTAGTTTGTTACCAAACTAGGTGTGGTTCATAGTGGGATAATACTATGAAGATATATTGTACGACAATACTATCGACATGTTTTAACCCGAAAAGAACTAAAGGTCTCACCAAAGGACAAAATTTATACAAAGCCATCTCATTAGAGAATGAGTGCTGCGGAGAGACGCAAAGACATGCAAATACACACGGACCTAAAGTGCTAGATCCGGAGATTATGTTAACCAGTAGAAAACGTGTATATTCAACAACTAGGTGTTGTATATACAAGTTTACAAACTAGATTATTGACTCTAGTGCCAGTGGGACACTGAAGGGAATATGCTCGAGAGGCAATAATAAAATTGTTATTATCTTATTCCATGTTTATGATAAATGTTTATTTTGCATGCTATAATTGTATTAATTGTAAACGTTAATACATGTGTGTTTAATCAACAAAATACAAAGTTCCTATTAATGCCTCTCATATAAACTAGGTCGTTGATTAACAATATGATTAAGGTTTCCTGATCATGGACATTGGATGTTGTTAATAACGAGATCACAACATTGGTGGAATGATGTGATGAACATTCATCCGAAGTATATCATTATGATCAAAGTCATTATGTTTATATTGCTATAACATCATACGAAGTAATCCTAGTCCTTAGACCATGAGATCAGGTTAATCACTAACACCGGAAGAGTATCTTGATAACATCAAATGTCATACCATAACAGGGTGACTATAAAGGTGGGTTTAGTACTATGAAGGTGTTATGTAGAGGCTGATGGATCAAGTGCGGGATTTGTCCATCCCGATTATGGATAGATATACTCGAGGCTCTCTCGGTGATATCACATTGAAAAATCTTGCAAGCAAGTGATGTGATCACTAGAATGTTATATCACGGGAACAAGAAAAGAGTGCATGTCGGTAACGAGATCAAACTAGGTATTGGATACCGATGATCGAATCTCGGACATGTAATATATCGCGAGACAAAAGGATTTAGTTATGACGTTAAAGGTTCACACGATCACAAGAGTCATCGTTGAATGTGTGGGAGTTAGTACGGATCTCTAGGTCCCGCTGCTGATTATTGATCGGAGAGGGGTCTTGATCATGTCTGCATTATTCGCGAACTATATGGTGACACACTTAAGGGATACCAGCACCATTTGGAGCAAATATTTTTCAGATAAAGATTTAAGAAAGCGTCGGAATCATTTCGATGGAAACTGAATTGTTTCGGGTGAAATTGCAGAAACTAGTTCTGCATGTGATATTGAAATGTTGCAGGGGGTTTTATGTGAATGTTTTTTTAATTAAAGTAATTAGGAAAATTCTTAATAAATAAATAAAAGGAGTTTTATTTAATGAGAGATTGCATTAAATTTGGTGGAAATTTAATGGGATTTGAGTGGGATTTTGGGTGGAGGAAATGGAGAGCCATTTGTGTGAGTCGGAGCTCCAGTCACATGAATGGAGGAAGAGGTGGGGCACCCTCTTTGGCCGCTGTTCATGGCCCTTGGCTGCCCCCCTCCTCCTATAAATGGAGCCCCTCCTCTCACTTCTCACTCACACCTCCTCGTGAAGGATCTCTCTCCCCCTCTAGTTATTCCCTAGGGTCTCGGATTAGCAAGATACATGTTCCTGGTGGCTTTATCTGGAAAGGAGTTTCTGCTTCTGCTACTTTGTGAGAGCGAGGGATGGAGGTTGTCGGGGTACCGGACGTGTGTACGATCACATATGTACCGCTGCGTTGCGGTGCTGGACTTGGTGGTCCTGGCCTTGCTGGAGCTGGATCTAATGGATGTGCTGGAGCTGGACCTGCTGGACATGCTAGACTTCATCACGATCTTGAGATCGGCAAGTGTACGACTACATCATCCATGAGTTCCATCTCATTAACAAAGCTTTGTTGTCTTTGAGGGTATGTTCTCTATGGATGTATATCCACCCGTTGCTTGTATATAATAGATAGATCTTGTTGTATAATAGTTCCCATCGTAGGAATTTTTTGTTTTCTATGCTGCGAACCCAACAAGGAAGGCTTGGAGGTACTTGAGGAGCTTCCATTGAAGGTGGCTGGTGTAGCAGTTGAAGCTTTCTTGTACATGAAGTATGTCTTGGGCTTGTTGTACTTGATGTCCTCTTGCACTTGATGCTCAGCTTTATTTCCGATGTGCACAAGCTCAACTATGTTGGTGTATGTTTGGAACTCGATGATGCGCTTGATTGAGTGGTTCAAGCCAATGATAAAACATGCCATAGTTTCCTCCTTGTCCTCTTTAATGTTGGCGCGGATCATGTTGAGCTCCATTTCCTTGAAGTACTCGTCCACAGTCTTTGTCCCTTGACGCAGCGATTGAAGGTTGTTGAAGAGGTCGCGCATGTAGTGCACGAGAACAAAACGGGACCTCATGTGAGCCTTCATGTCATGCCAAGTTGTGATTGGAGGATCTTGTCTTGCGTCACGAGTAACTTGAACTTGTTCCCACCAAAGGTTGGCGTAATAATCAAACTCAAGTGAAGCCATGTTGATCATCTTCTCGTTGCTATAATTTTTCATACGGAAGATCTTGTCAACTTTGATTGCCCATGAGAGGTATTCTTCGGGATCATGGTGGTGATGGTTGCCATGTTGATGATGGTCTTCATCTTCCATGCGATCATTGCGCCGAGCTTGTTGAGCGTGTTGATGTGCTTGCAGTTGAGAAGCCTCATTTGGAGGTGGCTAAACTTGCTCTTGCTCTTGGCGTGGTTGTTGACGAGGTTGAGGCGCTTGAGCCTCATGAGGATGTTAAGGGTGTGGAGCCTCATGACGTGGATGATAACAAAGAGGAGGCTCGTTCCTCGATTGGTGATGTGGGTTAGGCACATGGGCCTCACGATAAAGATCATCGTCTTGAGCCTCATGACGTGGTGGGCGTCGCTCAATATGTACCACTTGATGCTCCAAGTCTTGTTGTTGCGGAGGAGGCTCGTCATGGTGACCATGGTGTTGTTGTGGACGTTCATGACGTCGATGATGAAGATGAGGATCTTGGAGAGATTCATGATAACAGCGAGCTTGATCCTCCAAGTTGGGGTCATCACTTGTAGTTGCAAGAACATCATGGTGACGATGGTGATGTAGTTGAGGTTGGGATCGAGGTTCCCCTCATGGTTCTTCTTGTGGTTGTGCTTGTTGAATCACTAGTGCTGTTAAGTGATGACGGTGTTCTTCTTGCCTTTCTTGTGGCCTTGAAGATAAATCACCATCATAACTTGATGTTGTGGCATGCTGTGGTGAAGGTACATAGTTCAAACAACAAATCACCATCATAACTTGATGTTGTGGCGTGCTGTGGTGAAGGTACATAGTTCAAACAACTTCCATCTTCAACCACAGGGGTGTCATTGCGTCTTGGAGCACTTGGATGAAGATCTTAGTGAAAAGGAGCATGACGGCGTGAAGAGCTTGACGAGCTTGATGCGCGTGATCGAGGTCTTGCCATTCCGTCAATGAGGCGTCGAAGATTGTCATTTGTTTCGGTGACAGAGCCTTGTAGCGCTTCATTTTGATGGAATAAGTTGTGATGCATCGGATGCATTTTTCATTCGAGGCCATCGAAGCGGTTGTCAATGTTCTTGAACTCGGCTTGCGTCTCACCAAATTGTGCATCTTGTCGCGTCTCAAGGGCTTGGCAACGTTCACAGAACTCTTGTCGTACGATGAAGTGACTTGCACGTGTCATGTACGGTCCATGTTATTCTTCTTGGGGAGGTGGTTGGCTCGACTCACCGTGCCTATCCATCACGCAAAACACATAAGGATTGTATATGGAAGTGGAATATGGTGTTGTTAGCCTTTTACCTCACCTTGGGGATTACACCGAACTAGAAAGCACAAGTGAGAGCTATAAGCGTGCAAAGTGAAATCGCAAAGAAACCTCACACTAAAGAAAGAACTAACTCTCAAAAGATTTTGGTGGAAGGTTAGGGTTGTGGCAAACCAAACGAAGCGATCCAAAGAAAACGTTATTGTCAAAAGTGGTAGAGAACCAAAGATCAAAAGCAAAAAGGAAACGATCTAAAAAACAAAGAAAACACACACGTGGAGACGGATGTGGTTAGCACGACTATAAAATGAGCACAAAATGTCCTAATGAAGACTACACTCGGTGTCATGCCAACACAAGGAGAGACCATAACTCGTTCGCCAAAAGAGAAATAAGCAACAAATTTGTGCACTTCCCTTGGTCACGTTCTATATCTCTCTTTGCTTACAAGTTTGAGACTCTCTTTGTATTGGGAGATTTTGTATTTTGTATTTTTCTTTTGCTTTTTCTTTTTCTCTTTTTTTGATTCTTTTTCTCCCTTTCTATACTACTATGTCAACTCTTGAATTTTCTTACACACTCACTTTCCAAGGACAAGTGCACAATGCTTAGGCAAACACAAGATGAGCTGCTCTCATAGGATAGATACACAGAAGGAAGAAGGGTTAACAAGGTGGAGAAAGTTATACCTTCAGTATTGACGGCTTGCTACTGGTGTTGGGGATGATGTTCAGCATCGCGGTGTCGAGGAGTGTGGTATGTGATGACTTGTGGACGCTTGAAGTTAGTTGGGATGACACGCACATGAGGCACGAACAACACCAGTGGAAAAACGGACAAAATTGGGTCAAATAGTTTTTTTCGGCGGCCAAACCAGCGGCGCCGAGCCTGGTGCCAGAATTTCCAGTCACAATTCCGGTGTGCCAGAACATGCGCTGAAATTTCTGGTGGCTGGGCCGGTCCGCCGAGCCTGGAGCCGGTTTGAGTTCGTGACGAACTCAAAAGTCAAATCCATCAAAAAAAATTCGGAAATTTGTCCAAATTGGGCTGGGAAAAGGTTCTAGGAAGGTAGATCGGTACCTAAACCAACAGATCTGTGGAACAAAACCACTAAAAATTCACCAAATCCAGAGATCGATCCGAAGGAAAATTTGGGTGTATTTTTGGGCATTTTCGAATTTTTGGTGGATAAAAGAAAATTTTGTTGGGGAATTCATGAGCAACGAATCTCTTGATACCAATATGTTGAGGGGAAACCTCTAGGGTGGCCAGATCTATCACGAATCCCGTTCAAATCGTGTCGTGGTGGTGGCATGGCAGATGCCATAGATAGGCTAAAGATGGGGCCAATGAGCACTAGAGGAATCTAGGGAGGGATAGTGTGGTGATGCCACACACAGATACTTGTATTTCCACTCTCTCAATGTTTGTTTACAAGTGCTCCTTAACCTGTTCGTGAGAAGGAGACTAGTTCTCTTACCCCCCCCCCCCACTACTATGCTCTAAGGTTCTACCAAGACAGAATGTTCGATCCCCTACTATGGAGGTCATGGTGCTCCTTGTATAGGGGAGCCTGGGTTACAAGTGGAGGCATATTCCCCGAATATACCCCTTGGTTAAAGCTAGATGCTTATTTATTCACTTTAATGGTCCGTCTGGCCTATGGACGTAATCCTCTGCATACCCCTTCCTTTTAAGCGTCACCAGACACGTGCTATGTCAGCCGACATCGCCCGTGTCATCCAGGTCGGCCAGGCCCTGCTGGTCCTTCCCTGTGCTTCCTTCGCTCACGCTACATTGGACAGAGGCCACGTTTTGACCAACGGGAGATTCCTTCCTTCTCTTGGAAGCCAAATGGTAGCCCAGATAGCGCTTGGCTAACCCGGCTACGAGAGTACCTACATATTTAGTGGATATACATGGCTGACATATATCTTATGCCGACCGGGTTAATGTTAGGCTAATACCCAATGGGTTGGGTTACTCCGTAAGTTGGCCTGCCTTGAGGTGACCCGGCCAGCACTTGCTTTGACCATGTCGTACCTCGGCTAACTCGGCCTTTATACCCTGGCATGACCCTATCCGGGGGTATCCCCCTAACATTAGTCCCCGAAGCTAGTGCGGCCTTAGCAACTTCAGCTGTTAAGGCCACAGCAGGTTCCCTTATCCGAATCTGTGCTTCTTTAGCCGAGTTATCATGTAATCTAGACTCTTCACTTTGATGTTTCCTTGGATCGTTCTGAGCTATTTCTCGTTGGCCGGGTTTTTGCTCACGTATCCGGGTTACCTTTCCTTCTCTTATATGCTTTCCCACGTCCTACGTGGAGGGTAATCATCACTTTGCCTTATTTTAAGGGTCGTGCCAGTTACTATGCCGGTTACTGTTGTAATGTCCGGAATAACTGCTACGCACGTCCCGTCACGGCAGCGCCTCGTTAACTGTAACACCTCATCACGTCACGGGATCTTCCGTTCCTTGTGCCCCTTGCTGTGGTCTGCACTTGATTGGTGGATTGTGCTGCGTATGTGGCCACAGCGTGCGGTTGGGCCGCCGCAAAGGATCCCACTACGCGCCCGCAACGCATGGTTAAATAAGGGGGCAGGGGCAACCATGGGGAAGTTCCCCCACTCCATGCACTCCCCTGCCTCTCTTATTCTCCACTATAACGCCTCCACTTCCACCGTTTCTGCGCCAGTGCTGCGCCGCCGCTGCCGCACCCAGCTGTTCCTTGCGACCGCATCGCCGCCTCCATTCAAGTTCTTCGCCATGGGGCCCTGATCTTCTAGGTTCTCCACGGCCGGCTACCTCTTCTCCGGTTTTGTCCTTGAGGACCTCGACCTCACCATGACTGAAGAGGAGGCCGCCGTCGTCGTTCAGGAAGAAGAAGGGGAAGAAGCTGCTGCGAGTGGCGGCTGGGCTGGCACCTTCGTTTGCCAGGACGACATTGATTGGCTATATGCCACGCGCCGCATCCCCGCGGACGTCGCCTGCCGCCTTGTCGCGCAAGATATTACTCCCTCTCCAAATCCAGGGGAGTTCGTTGTTTTTCTCTCCCACTTCCAACGCGGCTTTGGCCTATCCATTGCTGATTTCTTTCATGATTTCATTTCCACCTATCAACTGCAACCGCACCATCTCCTCGCCAATGCCATTACCTCTCTTTCCTCCTTTGCATCCGGCATTGAGGGATACATCAGCCTCTGGCCCTCCAAGGAGATGTGGATCAAATTCTTTGGTCTACGGACGAATGTTGTCCCTGACAAGCACCTCAGCCCCGCCAAGAAACACCTGACCCAATGTGGTGGACCCTCCATTTATCCCTGCAAGAACTCCGCTTTTCCCTAGGTCACCGGGCTCGAGTCCTACAAAGGCTGGGCCCGGACCTTCTTCTACGTCCGGAATTCCACGGACGGAGACTTGATCCAGCTCCTCCCTTTCAAGCTTGCAGTCCCGGACACTTCTCTGTGGGACAACATCCCGAAGCGCCCCACGGCCCTGGCGAATCTGGTTGACCGCCGGATCAAGGAGCTGCTCAAGGAGAGGTTGCGGGGCGAGGATATCATGATCACCTTTGTTCGCAGCCGGGTCTCCCCCCTACTTGAGCGGCCCCCTTGACCCCCATCGGACCTCCTCTTTCGAGCTAAACAACTCCGCGGTGTTCTGCCGGGTCAAGGCCATCTTCAACATGGAGAAGGAGTTATCCTAGGCTTGGGAATGTGGGCTTGCACCCTTTACCCAGGAGAAACCGCCTCCTAAGGTAAATCTCTCTCCTGCCATTTTTTCTGGGTTTTCTCGGTATGTCGGACGACTTTTCTAACTCAACCATTGATACTTCTGCTTTTAGCGATTCCTCCAGCAACCACTTGAAGATGGCAAGGAGTAGGCAAGCAAGTGGGTGTCGGATCACGCCGAGCCTGGCGAGGTGGAGCCTGACCTAGAGAAGGTCTTGCCTACCCCGAACACCACCAAGCATTCCTCTGGTAAGGCCTCTTTTTTAAGGGATTGGCCAGATGACGATAACTTGGATGTTGAGGTTCTAGAGGTACTTGACCCGGTGCCCATCTCTTACGCATTCCCGGTTATGTCCGAATCTTCAGCTAACCCGGCCGGTCAGGTCCTCGAGGTTCCCCCTCTCGCCATGGGTGGTCCAGTCCCAGCTCCTTCCCAGAAGCGCGCGGCTACCTCGGCCGCAGCTTCGGAGGCACCGCCGCCCAAGAAAAGGCAGAAGAAATCAGGGGTCAAAGCTCCGGCCAAGACCGTGGCCGAGAGCACGGTCCGGAGGGCACCCAAACCTCGGGCGCCCCCAACCTCGGACGAGTAAGTCGTTTTCCATTTGCTTTTGAGTCCTTCTATTTTTGCCTTTGCCATTTATCTATTCTTCCTTCTCTTTTTGACTAGCTTTTTTCTCATATCTCCAGCGCTCATAGGGTCATTCCCTAGAGCGGTTCTGGAATTTCTTCTCCAATCCGGGGCAATCCTTCTCTCCCTCGCAACAATGATGTTCGTCTGTTGAGTCCTATTCAAGAGGACTCCGTGGCTTCGCTAGATCAGAGCCTACCTTGTCATGAGGAGGGCAACGTTGATGCAGGGGCAGTAGAGCGGCCGAGGATACGGCAATGCCGAATCTCCCCAGCTCCTATGCTCCACCGCAACCATTCATCTCTGAGGTGCCAACTTCATCGGCACCATCCCCAACAACTCCTTCAGCTCCAGTTTCCTATGTATCAGCGACACTAGCAATACCAGTACCAGCAGCACCAGTGTCAGCAGCACCACTAATAGCACAAGTGATACAAACAACACCAGCAGTAGAATCAGCACCAGCAGCATCAGCACCAGCACCAGCCCCAGCACCAAGGCCAGCACCAAAGCCAGCACTAGCAGTAGCAATAGCCAAGCCCTCGAAGAAGTCCCAATCCACTGCCTCTGGGTCCACAGTGTCCATTAAGGACATCTTTCAGCCAGCTTTCCAGACTCAGTCCGGCTCTGCCGCCTCGGCTCTTCTCTAGCGCCCAACCTTATCCAGCAAGAGCAAGAAGGTTGCCAAGTTGGCTAAGGGCTCCGCTTCTGGGTCTCCTGCTGCCAAATCAGAGGGCAGTAAGCAACTGTGAAGGGAATACGCCCGAGAGGCAATAATAAAGTGGTTATTATCTTATTCCGTGTTTATGATAAATGTTTATTTTACATGCTATAATTGTATTGATCGGAAATGTCAATACATGTGTGTTTAATAAACAAAAAGGGTTCCTAGTTATGCCTCTCTTATAGACTAGCTCGTTGATTAACAAGATGATCAAGGTTTCATGATCATGGACATTGGATGTTGTTAATAACGAGGTCACAAGATTGGTGGAATGATGTGATGAACATTCATCCGAAGTATAGCATTACGATCAAAGTCATTATGTTTATATTGCTATAACATCATACGAAGTAATCTTTATCCTTAGACCATGAGATCATGTTAATTGCTAACACCGGAAGAGTATCTTGATAACATCAAACGTCACACCGTAACAGGGTGACTATAAAGATGGGTTCAGGGCTACGAAGGTGTTATGTTGAGGCTCATGGATCAAGAGTGGAATTTGTCAATCCCGATGACAGATAGATATACTCTGGGCCCTCTCGGTGATATCACATTGAAATAGCTTGCAAGCAAGTGATGTGATCACTAGAATGTTATATCACGGGAACGAGAAAAGAGTGCATGTCGGTAACAAGATCAAACTAGGTATGGAGATACCGATGATCGAATCTCGGACATGTAATATATCACGAGACAAAGGGATTTAGTTACAAGCGTTAAAGGTTCTCACGATCACAGAAGTCATCGTTGAATGTGTAGGAGTCAGTACGAATCTCCAGGTCCCGCTGCTGATTATTGATCGGAGAGGGGTCTCGATCATGTCTGCATTATTCGTGAACCGTAGGGTGACACACTTAAGAGATACTGACACCATTTGGAGCAAATATGTTTCAGATAAAGATTTAAGAAAGCACTGGAATTATTTCAATAGACACCGAAACTGTTTCGGGTGAAATTGCTGAAATTTGTTCTCCATGTAATATTGAAATGTTGCAGGGGGTTTTATGTGAATGTTTGTTAATTAAAGTAATTAACAAAATTCTGAATAAATAATAATAAAAGAGTTTTATTAAATGAGAGAGCATTAAATTTGGAGAAATTTAATGCATTTAAAGTGGAGACTTTAAAAGGGAATGTGAAGAGGCATTTTAATGTGGAGGGGTTACCACCACATGAATGGAGGAGGTGAAGAGACACCTCCTCCATGCGCCGGCCATGAAGGAGGGGCACCCCCCCTCCTCCTAGAAAAGGCCACCCTCTCCTCACTTTTCACGCACACCTCCTTGTGAAGGATTTCTCTCCCCCTCTAGTATTATTCCCCATGGTCTTGGATTAGCAAGATACATGTTCCCGGTGGCTTTATCTAGAAAGGAGTTGCTGCTTCCGTTGCTTTGCTGGAGCGAGGGACAGAGGATTTCGGGGTACCGGACGTGTGTGCGATCACGGATGCACCACTGCTTTGCGGTGCTGGACTTCGTAGTGCTGGAGCTAGATCTGAAGGACGTGCTGGAGCCGGACCTGCTCGGACTTCCTCACGATCTTGAGATCGGCAAGTGTACGAGTACATCAACCATGAGTTCCTACTCGTTAACAAAACTCGTTGTCTTCGAGGGTAAGTTCTTGTTGGATGTATGTACACCCGTTGCTTTGTACCTAGTAGATAGATCTTGGCGTGTAGTTCACATCGTAGGAAAAATTTTGTTTTCTATGATGGAGACCCAACAGTGGTATCAGAGCCTGATCTATGCGTAGGTGCTTTGCACGGGTAGTACACATGTTTATATGTGGCCGATGATGATCATGTTATTGCATCTTCTATGTATTTTGGATATTGGTGGCATAGTGGGATGAAGCGGCCCGGACCAACCTTACATGTCATCGTACATGAGACCGGTTCCACGACTGACATACAACTTGTTTTGCATAAGTGGCTGGCGGGTGTCTATCTCTCCTACTATAGTCAATATCTGATTTACAACAAGTTGCTACTAACTTGGTTATCCTCGTTGTGGTTCATGTTTGTAGGTAAGAATGGTTCTATCTCCGAAATCCCTAAGCCACGTAAAACTTGCAATTGATAAATTAGAGGCGTCTAGTTTAGATCGTTGTTGGGCTAGTGTCTTGATATGGTATTGTTGTAGGTAGACGTATGATAGATACTCTTACAACACACTCAACGTGTAAGTTCCATAGACCTTGGCCTTACACACAAAGGAATGATAGAGATCATACCACGATGCAAGTGATAGATATCAAATGCATGGACCATATCATCTCACTTTACACATTAGATGTTAGCATCATATACTGCTAGTTTGGCGCATTTGGTAGCATTGTAAGATGATCCCTCATTTAGATATCAATATAAAAATGTGTTCTTCCTTAAGTATGCACCGTTCTGTGGATCGTGTTTCGAGATATCACGTGATGATCGGGTGTACTCGAATCTACGCTTTCATAGGAACGGGTGTAAGACAGTTTTACACACGCCAATACTAAGGTTCTTACTTGGCGAGCCTAGCATGTACAGACATGGCCTCGGAACACGGACCGAAAGGTTAAGCATGAGTCATATAGTTGATATGATGCCCATATAGATGCTCGCCTTTGAAGCTACATCAACTCACGTGATGATCGGACTTGGTGTAGTCGATTTGGTTCATGTAATCACCAAAAAGACACGAGGGATGTCGTTTTTGAGTGGGAGTTCATTTCTAATTTGGATTAGTCGAACCAAATTTGTCATAAATTAAATCAAAGTGAATTGGCATAGTTTGTTGTAGTCATTGGCATTCGTTTTCTACCTTATGCTTAGTTTTTATTTGAGATAATAGAACTATAGAATTCTAGATATTTACTTTATGAACTGGTATCGTATTGTTTTGAATGTCAATTTAAAGTTTATACGTCCTATTGCAAACTTTCAGCCAACTCTATTTACTCCATGAAGTTTAATAAGTAGTATTAAATCAAGAGTAAGAATTCCAATGTTAGTATCTAAAGTATCATGTTTGCCTCCATGATTATTGATATTCAAAAGTTGTTTTAATATCAAGATTATATTGGAGCTGAGAATTGTTTCAGAAACCATCATGTGTGAAAGATATTGTGATATCTAAAACAATGTTTTTGGTTGCATTATGATGGAGTATAATTTAGCAAAATACATGTTCTCATATTGTATGAGAATTTGTGAAGGTTGGAGATGCTAGGCATCCTAATCTACCAAAAAGGTTTTGGGAACTGATATTATACTCGCGATTCTTCCTTATAGGCTATAGTAGCTTGACATGAAAGTTGTCATGATAAGGATGAATAGAAGATGTAAGTAAAATGTTTACTACATTAATAGATTACTAAAGAATGGATTTTTGAAAGAATGCCAAACATTTGATGATGGTGATCCACTTCAAAGTGCAAGTCCAAAGGTATTAGTATTTGACTATATACAAGCTTCGTACCATGTGTCATGTTGATGACACCACTATTGATGTTGATATATTCTTTTAAAAGAAAAGGAATTGCTGAAAGAGAATCTATAAAATATTTGGTAGAAAATAAAAGGTTGGAGATGTCCAACTTGGGTATATAGAAGATATACATGTTATGGTTGTATTCCTTGCTTATTAAACAATGTGGTTCTTAGGTATTGGATACCGAATTGGTTGGTATGAAGTGTCATACAGGACAACGCAATTCATGAACTGCAATGGCCTAAGTAACTAGCAAGAGAATAAGTGATGATGATCATCAAAAACAAATAAAGTGTTATTGTGCTTTTTCGTTGTCGTCAAACCTAGCCTTCAAGATTTTTTTTAATAATTGTTATTTTGTTCTGGTATTATGAGAACAATGGTTGTTCAAATAATTACCGTATTCCACAAAGGATGGATGAACTTTTACAAGTCTAGTGGGAGAAATCACATCAATAAACACTATTGCTAAAATGTCGTAAGACAACTGATTGAAAGATCACTTATGAAGTGACATCGTTGTTTAAATTATATTAGAAAGAAAACATGAAGAAACTCTATGTTGATGGATTTTTGGAGTCTTTGATTTTGATCAATTGACGCATGTGAGACTTTCCTCGAGATAATTGAAACTCCGTCCATAGGCCAGAGAGGAACGGATGACTAGATTTATTGGAAATTGTGCATGCTGATGTGCATAGTCCATTATGTGCAGCCATATGCGATAGATCTTTTTGCTTCATATGCTTTCTTCGAAAATTTGAGTGAATATATCTGTATATTTTCTTAATAAGGAAGAAGTATGAAACATTGGAAAGTTGTTCAAAGACTTTCAAGATGAAGTAAAAAATCATTGTAACAAGAAAATAAAGAGTTTATGATTCGATCATAAAGGAAGATATTTGAGTTACATGTTTAGCAAAACACCTAAGATTTGAGGAATTGTTCCATGAATTTGGATTTCCCGATAAACCACAGGAGTATGGTATGTTCGAGAGATGAAATCAAACCATGTTTGACATGGTAAGATCAAAGGTGTCATTTATAAAACTGCCATTATGTTTTAAGGATTGAAGCTTTAGAGACTACCGCTTTTACACTGAAAAGAGCACCATCGTGATCCATTGAAATGACACCATATGAATTATTGTTTGGGATAAAACCTGAATTGTCTTTTCTTAAATTTTGGTATGCTATGCATAAGTAAAATGTTTACAACCAAAGTCGGATAAGCACGTCTTTGTAGGTTATCCCAAAGAATTTGTTGGGAATTTCTCCATAACACCGAGGACAAAAGAGTTTGTTACTTGGAACGTAAGGTTTCTTAAGAAGGAATTTTTCGTGAAAAGTTAAGTGGGAGCACCATAGAACTTTGATAAGGTTGCTGAACCTTAGCTATATGTGCTAAGTAGCGCAGCGCTGGAAAGTGTCCTGGTGGCGGCCACAATGCTCATGGCTCTCGCGATTACAAAAAGTGTGATCTCGGAGATTAGAGTTCCTATAGAAACGTGTGGGTCAGTAAGAATCAAATAGTAAGATTTGATAAGCAAGTCATTATTGTTTTGACAATGATGAACCGACTACATGCAAAGAAGCGATTATGGGCCCTGACTCCATAAAATGACTAGAATTCATAGAATCCGTGATAGTATCCATACACGAGAAATCGAGTTTCTGAACTTGGAAGACCCTCCGGAAAGGCGTGAAGTCTATCGGTCGTGTTTGGATCTATAAAGAAATAAGACATGGATGTTTAACATCTATGAAATAGTCGACATGTCGGAAAGAAGTTTACGACAATGTTCAAGGAGTTGACTATGACAAGATTTGATCTTTCATAGCGATATTTAGTCTTGACGGATTAATGTAGCAACCATTACATATAATTTGGTATATGGCAATTGAATAAACAAAACAATGCTCTTCTAATAGAATGGTTACCTAGTACGTGTACATGACACGGTCCAAAGGGTTTTGTTAATTCAAAGGGTGCTAAAAGGGCATGCAAACTTCAATAGTTGAAGTAAGCACGGAGTTGGAATCTTCACCATGATGAAACAGTTAAAAGAGTTTAAATTCATCGGAGATGATGAAGATGCTTGCATTTGCAAGAAATTAAGTGGGAGCACTGAGACATATTTCTAATACATTATGTAGAGGACATATTGTTGATTGGAAATGATGTATCTTGTATTGACACAAGTTAAGAATTTCATTAAAATAAGATTTCGATGAAAGACTTGGGCAAAACCAGAATATTAGGCATCAATATCTATATGGATAGATTAAGGCGCTAATATGGTTGTGCCAGACATACATATATGAGATATTGAAAGGGTTCAATATGGAAACAACAAGAAAGGTTCTTGCTGCATGGAAAGGATTGTATCAAAATTCAAGTGTTTCAACACTTGGTGAGTAAAATCACTTGAAGATTTTGATCGATTATACCATGATATGTATATATCCAGAATGTCCTATGCTCTAAATGTTATGAGCACATACCAGAATGATTCATGATATGATCATTGGACGATAGTAAAGATATTCTTATGGGCTTTGGAAGAACTAAGAATATATAATGTATAAGTGACAAATAGTTAAAGGTAGTTCATTGTAAAGTGTTACATTGATACTAGTTTTGTCACAAGATACAAATTAAATTTATCTCAATTTAGACTATGGGTGGCACAATGTAATGGAAAGGATGTTCCATGATGGATTTGGATGAGTTCCAAAGTTGAGACATTGTGACGGATACAACAACAAAAGGCTAAGTATATGACTGCTATAGTAGCAGCATAGGAGGGCATTTGTGTTAAGTAGTTTGTTATCAAACTAGGTGTGGTTCAAAGTGGGCTAATACTATGGAGATATATTGTGTGACAATAATATCAACATATTTTAACCGGAACAAACTAAAGGTCTCACCAAAGTACCAAATTTATACAATGCCATCTCATTTGAGAATGAGTGATGCGTAGAGACGCAAAGACATGCAAATACACACGAACCTAAAACTGTCAGATCCGGAGATTATGTTAACCACTAGCAATCGCGTATATGCAACACCAGAAAGCCATAGGTGTTCAATACGAAAAGTTTTTCAAACTAGATTATTGACTCTAGTGCAAGTGGGAGACTGAAGGGAATATGCCCGAGAGGCAATAATAAAGTGGTTATTATCTTATTCCATGTTTATGATAAATGTTTATTTTACATGCTATAATTGTATTGATCGGAAATGTCAATACATGTGTGTTTAATAAACAAAAAGGGTTCCTATTTATGCCTCTCTTATAGACTAGCTCGTTGATTAACAAGATGATCAAGGTTTCCTGATCATGGACATTGGATGTTGTTAATAACGAGGTCACAACATTGGTGGAATGATGTGATGAACATTCATCCGAAGTATAGCATTACGATCAAAGTAATTATGTTTACATTGCTATAACATCATACGAAGTAATCTTTATCCTTAGACCATGAGATCATGTTAATTGCTAACACCGGAAGAGTATCTTGATAACATCAAACGTCACACCGTAACAGGGTAACTATAAAGATGGGTTCAGTGCTACGAAGGTGTTATGTTGAGTCTCATGGATCAAGAGTGGAATATTTCAATCCCGATGATGGATAGATATAGTCTGGGCCCTCTCGGTGATATCACATTGAAATAGCTTGCAAGCAAGTGATGTGATCACTAGAATGTTATATCACGGGAAAGAGAAAAGAGTGCATGTCGGTAACGAGATCAAACCAGGTATCGAGATACCGATGATCGAATCTCGGACATGTAATATAACGCGAGACAAAGGGATTTAGTTACAAGCGTTAAAGGTTATCACGATCACAGAAGTCATCGTTGAATGTGTGGGAGTCAGTACGGATCTCCAGGTCCCGCTGCTGATTATTGATCGAAGAGGGGTCTCGATCATGTCTGCATTATTCGCGAACCGTTGGGTGACATACTTAAGGGATACCGACACCATTTGGAGCAAATATGTTTCAGATAAATATTTAAGAAAGCGCTGGAATTATTTCAATAGACACCGAAATTGTTTCAGGTGAAATTGCTGAAATTGGTCCTGCATGTAATATTGAAATGTTGCAGGGGGTTTTATGTGAATGTTTGTTAACTAAAGTAATTAACAAAATTCTGAATAAAATAATAAAAGAGTTTTATTAAATGAGAGAGCATTAAATTTGGAGAAATTTAATGCATTTAAAGTGGAGACTTCAAAAGGGAATGTGAAGAGGCATTTTAATGTGGAGGGGTTACCACCACATGAATGGATGAGGTGAAGAGACACCTCCTCCATGCACCGGCCATGAAGGAGGGGCACCCCCCTCCTCCTATAAAAGGCCACCCTCTCCTCACTTCTCACACACACCTCCTTGTGAAGGATCTCTCTCCCCCTCTAGTATTATTCCCCATGGTCTCGGATTAGCGAGATAGATGTTCCCGGTGGCTTTATCTGGAAAGGAGTTGCTGCTTCCGCTGCTTTGCTGGAGCGAGGGACGGAGGTTGTCGGGGTACCGAACGTGTGTGCGATCACGGATGCACCACTGCTTTGCGGTGCTGGACTTGGTGGTGCTGGAGCTAGATCTGAAGGACGTGCTGGAGCCGGACCTGCTCGGACTTCCTCACGATCTTGAGATCGGCAAGTGTACGACTACATCAACCACGAGTTCCTACTCGTTAACAAAACTCGTTGTCTTCGAGGGTAAGTTCTCGTTGGATGTATGTCCACCCTTTGCTTTGTACCTAGTAGACAGATCTTGGCGTGTAGTTCACATCGTAGGAAAATTTTTGTTTTCTATGCCGTGGACCCAACAAACTGGTCCTACATACCAGTTCCGCTGCTGCTATGTCTGAGAGGCGGGAGGCCCATGCCAAGGGCTTGGTGATGAGGTATTCACCTAGCGGCAAGAGTTACAGCCCGGCGCTCATTGAGTATGTGCACAACTGGAACAACGCCGAGTTCATTGATCCGCAAGACGATCTGCCGGAGAAGTTTGGCCCGACAGAATTTAGCGCACAAATGAACTCAGCCACCAAGGCTATTTCTCTGGCTGGCCGAATGATGGAGGTAATCCTTTTCTTCTGCTATGCTGCTTTACGTATACAAGTGCTGATAGATATATCCCCTAGTCCATGAGCCTCCAAGGGAGTGATTTATTACTCGATCGGATGCTCCTAGAGACTTTAGTGTAGGTCCTTAGCGATTTTTCAATATCTACACACCTAGAGTCAGGTTAAGTTCCACTTGGCCTAGATTTTGAATACTTCGAATATCCACACTCCTAGAGCCGGGTTAAGTTCCACTTGGCCCGAATCTTGAATACTTCGAATATCCACACTCCTAGAGCCGGGTTAAGTTTTACTTCGCCTGGATCTTGAATACTTTAAATATCCACACTCCTAGAGTCGGGTTAAGTTCCACTTGGCCCAGATCTTGTAGACTTCGAATATCCACACTCCTAGAGCTGGGTTAAGTTCCACTTGGCCCGGATCTTGTATACTTCGAATATCCACACTCCTAGAGCTAGGTTAAGTTCCACTTGGCCCGGATCTTGTAGACTTCGAATTATTTTCTCTTTACCCGTGAACTAACGTTGTCTTGTTTTTCAGATCATCACCAACCATTGAACTGCTGAGTACTAGTGCTTGTTGGACTCATACAAAGATCTTCGTGCTAGACACAGCAAGTTGTTGGTGGATCACTAGAAGAAGGGTAAGTCTTTTTGCCTGAACCCTTTTCATTCTCATTCATTCGAGTGATTCATTATCTGTATTAACTTGTTATCCAAATTATGCAGCCGAGGTTGAGGCTGAGAACATTATCATGCGCAAAAATCTGGCTGAAATCCAAGGTAATTTGTTGTGTTCTCTTGACCATTGTGTGCTCTTTCCTTGACTCGGTAGATATTTATACTTCGGCTCCGCCGGATTAACCCACTATTGCAGTTCCAATTGAAGACAACGTGCCCATTCCTGATATGATGAAACATTTTCTCAAACAAGCAGGGAAACATCAAGCTGAATTGAAGAAAAAGGATGACGAGATTTCTCAGCTGCAGCTCCAAGATTCGGAGATTACTCGGCTGAACGCTGAAATCCAAAGGCTCAACGATCTCCATAAATCCGAGCTAGATAAGGTGGATCATGAGTTCACCGAGGAAAAGGAGCACTTGACCACGCAAATTTCCAAGGACAAGGACTTGCTGCAGGAAGCCGACGTAAAACTTACGCCGGTGACCTCTGAATATGAAAGACTCCAGGCCAGCAACACCAATGTTCATGCCGAGCTCCAAGGTCTCCTTTTCTAGATTTCTCGTGAGTTTCCCTCCTCTTTTTCAATTCTTATTCCTTCGGATTTAGTGCTCTTGCTCACTGGCCTCTGTTGTTCTATTCCCAGGCAAGTTCCTAGAAGGTGACTCCCTCGCTGTTGCCGCTGTAACCAGGTCCCGCCAGCAATGTGGTATTCCAATAGGTCCTGCCGCCGGGTCAATCCCTTACGAGACGAAGGATCTGCTGGTTAGCCTCGCTACTCGTATGGAGCTGGTGAAGAACTATGGTGCAGATATCATCCCGGTGTCAATGCGGATGCTTAACTCTCTCTGGCCCACTGAGCCCACTCCCAAGGGAAATGTTGCTCTTATAGCAAAGTTGATGGAGTGCGAAACTCAGTTGCACCTATGGCGAGAGTCTGCTGCACAAGACGGGGCTGATACAGCACTATTTTTCATCCTCTAATGGTATGAAGGAATAGACTTGGTGCTGCTTGACCGTATGCGCACTGGATCAAAGTGGTCCAATGATCCGGAGTGTGTATCTCAACACCAAGCCTGCACCAACAAGCTTATCCAGTATTCCTTTTGCCATGCCTGGAATGAGGGTCCGAGCTACTTGGATGCATTTGAAGATGCCGACATTGCTGAGGGCGTGGATGACGAGGATGGCGAGGACGAGGCCTCCGAACTTAGTGATGACACCAAAGATTCAGAAGATGAGGAGGCCAATTCCCAAGATGAGGCCAAGGCTGGTGCCCCGTCCATAGTCGCCGAAGGACCTCCTCCGTCGGTCGGTGATTCGGCTTCTTCTCCCGCCTCTTAGCGTGAAAATACACTTAACAATATTTGTCAGATCCCCTGTATGCCGGGTGAAATTGTACTTAGGCACTTTGGTTTTATTTTGATACAATTGGTGTCATTTGCTACTAAGTTCTTAACGTCGGAGTATCGTGGGCGCAGTCCCCAAGTTTCCTTTATCTTGTTCCCCCAATTTTTGACTCGGCTCTCGTCTACCTTTATTCGGTTTTTCGACTTACAAGTCTGAGGTTCAAAAAATGACTTTACAATACTTGAAACTTTGAGATTAGCTCGAGATAATCCGGTGGGAGACGAATAACGTAAACAAGGGGATAGTCCAAATAATAAATGTCGGCTCGATTTGTTCCCTTTCCGTAGTCGTTGTTCATGTGCTTTGCCATTCCAAACTTGTTCTCTTGCTTGCCATGAAGCCAATTCTTGTTTGACTGCAGCAAAGTCGAAGAGTTGGGTTTTTGGTGCTCACACACTACTAATCCAGCTAAGGTATAAGTAATGTAAGCCATGCGACATATGAAAACATACAAACAAGAAATGCAATTATTATAGCAGTCCCCGAGTTTCTGCTAGGGGCGCCGAAGTTTCATTGATAAGCTCATTGCCGACATACATACCGGATACATTCACCTCTTTGTTAGGTGTAAAAGGGATGAAGTAGTTCTATATTCCACGGATGCTTAGATTATTCTCCAGACCTATCCACCTTGTTCTTCTCTTGTGGATGTGCATCAATAATATAGTAGGAATCATTGTGCAAAGCTTTGCTTACAATAAAAGGTCCTACCCATGGAGGGGATAATTTATGCATGCCAGCAGTGCGCTGCACCAGCCGGAGAACCAGATCACCTTCCCGGAAGACTCGCGGGTTTACTTTCCGGCTATGATCGCGTCCGAGGTTTTGCTGATATATGGCAGATCTGGGCAAGGCCAGTTCTCTTGCTTCTTCCGGCAGATCAACATCATTTTGCCGGGCTTCGCACACTTCGGCTTCTGTGTATTGGGTGACTCTTGGCGAATCATGCTCTATGTCGGCTGATAATACAGCTTCTGCCCCATATACCAGAAAAATGGCGTATGGCCCATTAATCGATTCGGAGTTGTTCTTAAACTTCACAGTACCACTGGTAGCTCTTATATCCAGCACCGCATTGATCTTTGCAGCGGCTCTATGAGCAGGGGTTTTATCCCAGACAGAACTAGCCCATTGGACCTTTCCAATTTCCCGTTCGATGCGGGGTGGGCTACTGAGGCAACATCTAGTCAGATCTTCTTTTCTCGGCAGAACCTCGCAAATGCTCCTTCAGCAAAATTAGTGCCATTATTAGTTATGCTACTGTGGGGTAGCCATATATCAATATTATATCCTTGAGGAATTGCAGTGATGTTGCCCCATCACATTTCCTGATTGGCTTAAATTCAATCCACTTTGTAAATTTGTCCACAATAACTAGGATATGGGCCACCCTTTGCCGGCTTAAATGGTCCTACCATGTCTAGGAACCATATAGCAAATGGCCAAGTGATGGGAATAGTTTTGAGTTCCGACATTGGCATGTGGGTTTTTTGTGGCATATCTCTGGCAGCCATTGCATTTCCTTACCAAATCCTCTGCTTGTTCCAGGGCACTTGTACCAAATCCATGCCGAAAAGCCTTTGCCACCAATGCTCTGGAGGATGCGTGATAACCACATTCTCCTTGATGAATATCTCAGAGTATGTCAAGACCTTCTTCCAGGTCAACGCATCACTGTAGCACTATGGTTACACTTCTTTTGTATAATTCGGCATTAATGATGGTGTATGCCTTTGCCCTTCTCTGGATTTGCCTTGAGAGTACCTCATCATCCGGCAAAGTTCCATCCTTTAGGAACTCAAATATGGGTTTCGCCCATGTAGGTATAGCTTGGATGGGGAAAGGTTCCTCGTCAACCTCCATTGCATCCATCGACATAACTCCCGCCGGGTTCAGTTGAATAGTCCCCGGGTTTGCTGAGGCAGTCCCCGGGTTTGCCGAAGCAGTCCCCAGGTTTGCTGAATTGCCTCCCCAGTCTATTTCCATAGGCGTAGCTTCTGACTCGGCGAGAGTCAACATATAAATTGGCTCGGATTCCGGTGATGGTGTAATAGATGGTTTTCTTAAGTGCTCCAAAGCAACATTTGGCGGGATTGGTTGTCTGGATGAGCCCAACTTGGACAGTATGTCGGCTGCCTCATTTTCAATCCGAGGTACATGGTGGAATTCACATCCCTCGAAGAATCCACTTATCTTTTTGAACATGGAATCTGTAAAGGGCCATGTTGGCATCCAAGGCATCCCAATTGGCAGATACTTGCTGCACCACCAAATCCGAGTCTCCAAAGCACTGTATCCGATGTATTCCTACTTCTTTTGCCACCTTGAGGCCATGCACAAGTGCCTCGTATTCTGCAACATTATTTGAGGCGCTGAAGTGGATTTGGAGGACATATTTCAATTGATCTTTCTTGGGCGAGGTAAGTACTACTTCGGCGCCCAGTTCTTCTTTCAGCTTTGATCCATCAAAGTGCATTCGCCAATAATTGGAGTCCGACAGAGGTGGTTCATATTGCATCTCGGCCCAATCCACAAAGAAAAACGCCATAGCCTACGATTTGATCGCATCTCTTCTGTCGAACTGCGGTGCATATGGGGCCAGCTCATTTTCCCTCTTCGCTGTTTGACCGCTAGCATCTTTGTTGCTCATAATCTCTGATATGGGTGACTCACATATCACTTTGATGGGGTGTTCCTCAAAGTAGTGTTTGAGTTTTTGGCCGACATATACACGCCATATGCCATCTTCTGATAGTGAGGGTATTTCTGTTTTGAGGTCAACAATACCTCGCTTAAGTAATACACCGGACTTTGCACCGACTTTCCTTCTTCTTCACGCTCCACTACAATTACTGCACTTATGACTCGGTTGGTCGCGGTTACATAGAGCAACATTGGCTCCTTGGGTAGTGGTGCAGATAATATTGGTGTTGTGGACAGCATCTTTTTTAATTCTCGAAACATGCTATCCGCTTGTAGTGTCCATGTAAATTGGTCTGCCTTTTTCATTAACTGGTAGAGGGAAAGTGCCTTATCTCCCAACCGACATACAACCCGACTTAACGATGCCAGGCACCCAGTGAACTTCTGCACATCGTTAAGGGATTTTGGCAGTTCCATTCTTTCTATAACCCGGATCTTTGTCGAGTTAGCTTTGATACCTCATCTTGATACAAGAAAGCCCAGTAATTTCCCAGCGGGCACGCCGAAGGTGCGTTTTTCTGGGTTAAGTTTCATCTGAAACCGTCTTAGGTTCGTGAATGTCTGTCGGATATCATAAAGGAGCGTATTGCTTTCTTAGTTTTTATCAAAACATCATCCACATAAACTTGCACATTTTGACCTATTTGATCATGTAAACATTTTTGCATGCATCACTGGTATGTTGCTCCTGCATTACGTAATCCGAACGGCATAGTGCGGTAGCAATAAGCCCCATACAGGGTAATAAACGCAGTTTTTATTTGATCATCTAGATTTAGGGGTATCTGGTGGAAACCAGAATATACATCTATGAATGACAATAACTCACACCCCGCAGTTGAATCTATGACCTGACCTATCCTTGGCAGGGGAAATGGGTCTTTTGGGCACGCCTTATTCAGGTTCGTGTAATCGATGCACATGCGCCATACCACTGCCACATTCAGATCATCCTTCTTCTTTTCCACAAGCACCAGATTAGAGAGCCAATCTGGGTAAAGTACTTCCATGATAAATCCAGCTGCAAGGAGCCTAGCTATCTCATCTCTAATGACTTTTCTCCTATCCTCGGCGAAGCGGCAGAGAGGTTGCTTCACCGGTTTTGCTCCAGGCCTCACATTCAAAGAGTGCTAGGCCAACTCCCTCGGTACACCTTGCAGATCCTGTGTGGACCAAGCAAAGATATCCCGATTCTCACAGAGGAAGTTGACAAGCTCGCTTTCCTATTTGTCATTTAACCAGGCACCAAAGGTTACGGTACGCTCTGGGAACTGATCATCAATTAGCACTTTCTTAGTGTCCTTGGTTGCTTGAAATGACACACTTCCATGCGGATTGGTCAGGGCCGGCATATGTTGTTGCGTAGACTGAGCCAATGCCGCCACTTCCATGATTTTCCTCTTCTCCTGAGCGATCACAAGTGACTCGGCCAGATTAGATCCAGCAGACGCACATTCAATAGAATGCCTGAAGTCCCCGGCTATGGTTATCACTCCCCTTGGTCCATACAGTTTCATCTTTAAGTAACTGATGTGAGTACTTACCATGAACTTGTTCAGTGCTGGCCTGCCGAGAAACGCGTGATAAGCTCTCTCCAAGTTCACCACTTCGAACTCCAAATTTTCAGTCTGGCAGTTGTCCCTCGTACCAAATAGCACATCAACCTAGACCTTACCAATTGGCTCACAGGAGATACCAGGCAGAATGCCATGAAAAGTGGCCCTTGTATCTTGGAGCATATTCTCTTATATCCCCAACTTGTGCATGGTATCCTTGTACATGATGTTAATGCTACTGCCATTATCTATCAGCACCTTGGAAAACCTCACGTTGAGATTCGGCCCGATGAACGTCGGATCCAGGACCAGTGCGTAGGTCCCTGGACTTGGCATAATTTTTGGGTGATCCTTGATACTCCACGTGATTTCTTGATCGGACCAAGGCATGTACCTTACCACCGCCGGCATTACTGCGTTTACCTCCATATGCTGGTGCTGCAAGCTTTTTCTGTCATTCTCTTTTGTGGTAAACACGCAATAACTTTGATGATGCTCCCTGTACTCATTTTGTTGGGAATATGCCCTAGAGGTAATCATGGTTGATGATATTTCCCAATGTATTCATAAGGTTATGGTCCATGTATGAACTACTGATATGTATCATTGAATATGTGATTCGATTGTGGAACTGCATATTCATGTTGTTCATACTAATTGTCCTTGGTCATTGAGGTTGTGCCGGACACAGAACTTAGACCAATGTAAAAGTCGGCAGATGACTAGGTTCTACTTGTCATGGGCATGGAGACGCTATTTCGACTTACACGGATTCGGCTAAAGAGTTTAGCGAGTTGGACTGACCCATATTGAGATGCAACGAACAAGTCGTCATTTGCATGTCTCAATCAATGTAATCCTTAGACCTGAGATTATTGCACAGTCCGAGTTGAGGATCACCAACTTAGGTTCTGTCAAACGTTGTTCCGTCAATGGGCAGTTATAAAGGCGGAGTTCGGGCCGACAGTGAATCAAGCTGCGTGATGTGAATGACCAAGATGGGATTTTGCCCCTCCATCTGGAGAGATATTCTCTGGGCCCTCTCAGAAGATATGATTCGGAATGCATGGCCATGCGCGTCTCAGTTAAGTGTTAACCGAGGCAACCGACTAAGAGTTAGTCGGATAAATCACTTATCTCGGATCGATAAAGAGAGTCGGACTATTTAAGGGATGACGATCATTGGCCTATAGTCCAACAAGGTATATCATGAGGCAAAAGGGACTTAGACAAAACTCGCATTGGAAAGGTATGTCGTCAACTTATTGGTACTTGGGAGTCGACACGTTCTGCTAGGGGCCGCTACCTACTGATCGATCACGAGTGAGACTCGGAATCGTGTCCGGGTTAGCATGAGCCTGTTGGGTCACACACTTAAGAGCGAGAGCAAGTTTGGGTTAGACCCAAACAGGAAATCTATTTGGGTTGGACCCAAATAGAGACATGGACTTAGTCAGCAAGTGGGACTTGAAGTGGCTAATATAGGACTTTTAGTGAATGGGCCGCAAGTGAGTCGAGCCCACTTTCACTCCCTATATAAGCTAGGGCGTAGGTGCTGAGAGAACAAGGTTAGGTCACTCCATGTGTTGGAAACCCTAGCTCCAGTCCGTCCTATCGCCGCCGTACCGGACCTAGCAGTCCATCGCCGGTGCTCCTTCTCGTACGTGTGGATACTGGCGGAGGTGATGTATGTTCAGCACTTCTACGATCGTGGAACCGGAACGAAACGTGAGGCGTGGAACATGAATGGATCGCGAGGACTGCACTGCATCAAGCGACGTGCTTCATCAATTCCGCAACTGCGCATCTAGTGGTAATCCTCATGGCCTTCTACCTGAGCTGGATCTTGGGATCACCACGTAGGTAAAAGATTTGTTTATCTCTACGTGGCCCTTCACATTTCTCCCCTCATTGCCACGGGACCGCCGGCTTTGCCCTGTCATAGCGCCTTAGATGTTGTTGCGAGTTTCACAACGCCAGTAGATATCGTATCTATGCATAACTTGTTTTTGCAGGATGATGTTGTGTATGTTATGGCTTATGTGCATGTGATGTGTGTAATCCATACGTGATCTACGTATCACTGTTTTTGTCAGCCGGCTGGAGCCTAGGTGATGTCATCTTATTGTATAACGGCCTGCGTGTCGGATTCTCTGTGTAATTTGCATTACTAGCTAGTGTAGCTGTTTGGAGAATCCGGAAGGCATGCAATTCGATGTACAAGTCAGCTACATGGTGTAAGACAACACGTGACAAGAGTTGACACGATTCGGATTACAAGCTTTGTGGAGATGGAGATCGCCATGAAGAGAGCCATACCATTTCACATTATAATTTCTTTATTTTGTGTTATTGTTATGTCTCTGTTTTACCTCTATTAGATAGTTGGTAGAAAGTAATCCCTCAAAGAAGGTCTAGTCGGTTTCCAGTGCTGCACCATCACAAGTCGGGCATTTTTGGTAGTGGGCTCATAAAATTGAGCTGCTATCAATTCTTTCCGACTAGGTGGGTTCGAGTCGGACTCTTCCAGCGGAAGCACTTGGTAATCTAGACGGGTGTATCACAACGGTTGTGGGACTCAGGGAAGAGTCAGATGGGAGCCGGGGCATGTGATGCCACCCGTCCAACAGGAGTCGTATGAGATACGATTGACAAGGAGTTGTCTACCTAGATCACTTGACGGCTAGCGGTGATGCTAAAGCTCACTAGTCTACTTGCTTATTTAGGGTCCTGAATCACTAAGTAACCATCAGAGGGGTGTTGGTTCTAGTGGGAGCATAAATATTAAAGTGTTTAATATGCTTGCTCTTTATGGATACATGTCTTAAGTGTTTTGCATATTTTCTGTTCTAGATCAATGGCACCTAGCAGTCTTCCTCAGATTTCCGGTTTTGCTTTGAGAACCATCTTAGAGAAAGATAAGCTGAATGGAACTAATTTCACCAAGTGGTATCGTAATCTGAGAATTGTTCTCAAACAAGAAAAAAAGGGATCGTGTCCTAGACAACCCACTTCCAACTGAGCCGGATGAGAATGCGACTGTCGCAGCCACCAATGCCTACCGTCGGATTTGTGATGAATCCATGGAGATTAGCTGTCTTATGCTTGCTCACATGGAACCAGACTTGTAGTAGCAGTTCGAGAATGTTGAGGCCTATGATATGATCGAAAGCCTCAAAAGTATGTTCCGGGCTCAGGCAAAGACTGAGAGGTAACAAGTCTCTCAGGCTTTGTTGAGCTGCAAGCTTAAGGATGGCGATCCACTGAGTCCGCATGTGATCAAGATGGTTGGTTACGTGCAGTCTCTGGAAAGACTTGGCTACCCCATAAGCGAAGAGTTTGCTACAGACATAATTCTGAACTCTCTTCCTAGTGTGTATGGGCAGTTCATATCGAACTAACACATGCATGGTATGGATAATAAGCTCACTGAATTACATGGGATGCTCAAGAAGGCTGAGGCGGATCTCAAGAAAGGTGCCAGTCAAGTGTTGATGGTACAGAATAAGGCTAAGTTCAAGAAGAGTTCTTGGACTAAGAAGAAGAAGGCAAAGTTGGGAGGTAAGGCGGAGGACCCAGTCCAAAGCCCTACCTCAGGGACTAAGCC
The DNA here is from genome assembly GCA_910589775.1 of Avena eriantha. Classification (NCBI taxonomy): domain Eukaryota; kingdom Viridiplantae; phylum Streptophyta; class Magnoliopsida; order Poales; family Poaceae; genus Avena; species Avena eriantha. Next base: position 161,009,990 of record OU342740.1, on the reverse strand, counting down.
ATCTCCTGCAGCCGGATCCACTTGCTTCTACTGCAAGTCGGAAGGCCACTAGAAGAGGAATTGCAGCAAGTATCTGGCTGACAAAGCCAAGAGTGGAGGTGTGACTTCCGGCTCAGGTACACTTGTTTGCAATGTTATAGACATTTATTTTGCTGATGCACCTGGTAGTTCTTGGGTATATGATACCGGATCAGTCATTCGCATCTGCAACTCGTTGCAGGGACTGGTAAGAACTAGGAGCGTGGCAAGAGGCGGGGTTGACATTCGAGTCGGCAACAAAGCAAGAGTCGCTGTGTTGGAAGTCGGCACGATGCAACTTCATTTACCTTCTGGATTCTAGCTAAATAATTGTTATTATGTTCCAATGCTTAGTCGAAACATTATTTCTGCCTCATGTTTGATGAGACAAGGCTATGAGTCGAATATTAAGAATAATGGTTGTTCTTTATATTTGAATGATATGTTTCACGGCTTTGCACCCGTCCGGGACGGGTTATTTATTTTGAATCTTGATAGTGAATCTGTCTATAACATAAATGTGAAAAGGTTAAAACCAAATGATCTGAATATGACTTACTTTTGGCATTGTCGGCTTGGTCATATAAGTTGGAAACGCATGAAGAAGCTCCATGATGATGGACTCCTAACTTCATTCGACTTGGAGTCGTTTGAGACATGCGAATCCTGCCTTCTCGGCAAGATGACCAAGACACCTATTGCAAAGAGTTGTGAAAGGGCGTCCGACTTATTGGGACTAGTACATAGTGATGTATGTGTCCCGATGAGCACGACAGCCAGAGGTGGTTATGAGTACTTCGTTACCTTCACTGATGATTTGAGTAGGTATGGATATATCTACTTGATGAAACATAAGTCGGAAGCCTTTGAAAAGTTCAAGGAATTCCCAGAATGAGGTACAAAATCAACTCGGCAAGAAAATAAAGTTTCTTCGGTCAGATCGAGGAGGCGAGTACATGAGCCATGAGTTTGATGACCATCTGAAGAGTTGTGGAATAGTTCCCCAGCTCACTCCTGCAGGAACGCCGCAGAGAAACGGTGTGTCGGATAGGAGAAACCAAACCTTGTTGGACATGGTACGATCAATGATGAGTCAGACAGATCTGCCTTTATCATTTTCGGGTTATTGTCTAGAAACTGCAGTGTTCACACTAAACAGAGTACCATCAAAGTCGGTAGAGAAGACACCACATGAGATGTGGACTGGCAAGAAGCCGAGTTTGTCTTTTCTTAAGATTTGGGATTGTGAATTTTTTGTCAAGCGACTTCAGTCGGACAAGCTTACACCCAAGTCGGATAAGTGTATTTTCGTGGGGTATCCGAGGGGAACCTTGGGTTACTACTTCTACAACCGAGAAGAGGGTAAAGTGTTTGTCGCTCGAAACGGTGTCTTCCTTGAGAAAGAGTTTCTCAGTTGGGGAGTCAGTGGGAGCACGGTGCAACTCGAAGAAATTCGAGAGATACTGGCCAGCGGCGAGTCGGCAAAAGCCGTAAAGGTTGAGCCAATCGTGGTACCTGATCCGGTAACTGCACCGACTCTGCGAAGATCGGCCAGGTTGCAAAGTGTTTGTGATGTGTTGCTGTTAGACAGTGATGAGCCGGCAACTTATTCAGAAGCGATGGTGGGTTCTGATTCTGAGTCATGGCTTGGAGCCATGAGATACGAGTTAAAGTCCATGGATGAAAATCAAGTTTGGAACTTGGTTGATCTGCTAGATGGTGCAAGACCCGTCGAGTGCAAATGGGTCTTTAAGAAGAAAACTGATATGGATGGAAGTGTTTCTATCTATAAAGCACGGCTTGTCGCGAAGGGGTTCCAACAAGTTCAGGGAGTTGACTACGATGAGACTTTCTCTCCCGTGGCGATTCTTAAATCAGTTCGGATCATGTTAGCTATAGCAGCCTATTTCGACTATGAGATATGGTAGATGGATGTCAAGACGGCTTTCCTTAATGGAAATTTAACCGAGGACGTGTATATGATACAGCCCGAGGGTTTTGTCGATCTGGCTAATGCGGACAAGGTATGCAAGTTTCGGAAATCCATTTATGGGTTGAATCAAGCATCTCGGAGTTGGAACATTCGCTTTGATGAGGTAGTCAAATCGTTTGGCTTCATCAAGAGTGATCATGATTCTTGTTTATACAAGAAGTTTAGTGAGAGAAAAGTAAACTTTCTAATCTTATATGTGGATGACATATTACTGATTGGAAATGATGTCCAGATGTTGCAAGAGACCAAGGAGTCATTGGAAAAGAGTTTTCGATGAAAGACTTGGGTTAGGCGACTTACATACTAGGAATCCGGATCTATAGAGATAGATCAAAGCGGCTCATTGGGTTGAGTCAAAGTACATATTTGGACAAAGTGTTGAAGAAGTTCAACATGGAATAGTCTAAGAAGGGGTTCTTACCGATGTCCCATGGTGTAAAACTTAGCAAGACTCGGTGTCCTTCGACAACTGATGAGCGAAGTCGGATGAGTGCGATTCCGTATGCTTCTGCAACCGGATCCATCATGTACGCTATGATTTGTACTAGGATGGATGTTTCCTATGCTCTAAGTGTTGTGAGCAGGTACCAGGCTGACCCTAGAGAAATCCACTGGGCAGCGGCTAAAAATATCCTCAAGTACTTGAGAAGGACTAAGGATATGTTCCTGGTTTATGGAGGTGAGGATGAACTCAGTGTAAAGGGTTACACGTATGCAAGTTATCTCATTGACTCGGATGATTCTCGTTCGCAATCCGGATATGTGTTTGTGATAAACGGATGGGCTGTGAGCTGGAAGAGTTCCAAGCAAGAAACGGTGTCTGCGTCTACGACAGAGGCTGAGTATATTGCTGCCTCGGAGGCGGCAAAGGAAGCCGTTTGGATGAGGAATTTCCTCATGGATCTTGGTGTGGTTCATGGCTTGTCCAATCCGTTAGATGTGTATTGTGACAACAATGGTGCTATTGCACAAGCCAAGGAACCTAGACAACACCAGAAGAACAAACATATACTCATGCGGTACCACCTTATTCACCAGTTTGTGGATCAAGGTGATATCAAGTTATGCAAGGTACACACGGATGCAAACATTTCGGATCCGTTGACAAGGCCACTTCCACAGCCGAAGCATGAGGTGCACCTGAGAGCAATGGGCATTAGATGCCTAGACATGTGATGTCGGAAGATTGACTCTAGTGCAAGTGGGAGACTGTTGGGAATATGCCCTAGAGGAAATCATGGTTAATGATATTTCCCAATGTATTCATAAGGTTATGGTCCATGTATGAACTACTGATATGTATCATTGAATATGTGATTCGATTGTGGAACTGCATATTCATGATGTTCATACTAATTGTCCTTGGTCATTGAGGTTGTGTCGGACACACAACTTAGACCAATATAAAAGTCGGCAGATGACTAGGTTCCACTTGTCATGGGCATGGAGATGCTATTCCGACTTACACGGATTCGGCTAAAGAGTTTAGCGAGTCGAACTGACCCATATTGAGACGCAACGAACAAGTCGTCATTTGCATGTATCAACCAATGTAATCCTTAAACCTGAGATTATTGCACAGTTCGTGTTGAGGATCACCGACTTAGGTTCTATCAAACGTTGTTCCATCAATGGGCAGTTATAAAGGCGGAGTTTGGGTCGACTCTGAATCAAGTTGTGTGATGTGAATGACCAAGATGGGATTTTGCCCATCCATCTGGGGAGATATTCTCTGGGCCCTCTCGGAAGATATGATTCGGAATGCATGGCCATGCGCGTCTCAGTTAAGTGTTAACCGAGGCATCCGACTAAGAGTTAGTTGGATGAATCACTTATCTCGGATTGAGAAAGAGAGTCAGACTATTTAAGGGATGACGATCATTCGCATATAGTCCGAGGTATATCGTGAGGCAAAAGGGACTTAGACGAAACTCGCATTGGAAAGGTATGTCGTCCTGACTTATTGGTACTTGGGAGTCAGCATGTTCTGCTAGGGGCCGCTACTGACTGATCGATCACGAGTGAGACTTGGAATCATGTCCGGGTTACCATGAGCCTGTCGGGTCACACACTTAAGAGCAGGAGCAAGTTGGGTTAGACCCAAACAGGAAATATATTTGGGTTGAACCCAAATAGAGACATGGCTTTAGTCAGCAAGTGGGACTAGCAGTGGCTAATATAGGACTTTTAGTGAATGGGCCGCAAGTGAGTGGAGCCCAATTTCACTCCCTATATAAGCTAGGGCGCAGGTGCAGAGAGCACAAGGTTAGGTCACTCCATGTGTTGGAAACCCTAGCTCCAGTTCGTCCTGTCGCCGCCTTACCGGACCTAGCAGTCCATCGCCGGTGCTCCTCCTCGTACGTGTGGATACTGGCGGAGGTGTTGTATGTTCAGCACTTCAATGATCATGGAACCGGAACAGATCGTGAGGCGTGGAACATGAACTAATCACGAGGACTGCACTGCATCAAGCGATGTGCTTCATTAATTCCGCAACTGCGCGTCTACTGGTAATCCTCGTGGCCTTCTACCTGAGCTGGATCTTGGGATCACCGCGTAGGGAAAAGTTTTGTTTATCTCTACGTGGTCCTTCACATTTCTCCCCTCATTGCCACGGTATCCTTGATATTGCTGCTGTTGGTTATTCACCTGATGCACTGCATCCCTTTTTTCCTGATTTTCATACCTCGGTGGAGGTGGAGGCAACATTTGTTGTTGTCCATTCCTGCCGTGAGTAATGGTTGCCAAGGTGCTTCAGTCTGAGGTGCTTCGTTCCGAGGTGCCTGAGAATTCCCCGAACTACCTTGTTCTAACTTCCTCATCCATTCGCACTACCAGGTCGTATGGTTCGCCGGACTATTGGGACTTGGCGTATGGAACTTGCATGGCTGGTCTAGCATAGACTCGAACGCATACCTCGGATGATCCTTTCTCTCTTGCCATTGTTTCTTCTGCTCTGGAGTCCAGGGCTTTCTTCCTTCAGTCTTCTGTTGCTACTGTTGCCCTCTAGTTTTTGATGCTGATTTGCGCCGGTATTTGGCTAATCTCAGTCCACGGCGGCCACTTGTTGCAAGCTGTACTGATAATCTGGACGATCGTCCCTTCTTGTACGTTGGAAATCATTCCTCCTGGATGACCCGGAACCATCTCTATTGTAATAATCCTCATTAGACTCGCTTGACGTTAACCGGGGTTGCGTTGGATCTCCCAGCGCATACGAATCTGTGATCTGGATCGTTTCAGCCAACATAGTTGGCATATCCCGCTGCAACCTTTGCCACAACATACTTACGTATCTACAACCTTGGGCGAACCATGATATAGCTTGCTATTCAATTACCCCTTCACATGAGTTGCGCACATTACACCACCGGGTTAGAAACTCTCGGTCAGGCTCGTTCGGTCTTTTCTTGCACAACGCCAAAGTATGTGGCATGTTTGGCCTTTTATAGGTGCTCGAGAAGTTTCTTATGAAAAGCTCCTCAAAATCCAACCAACAGTTGATACTTCATGGTGGCAAATTGTTTAGCCAAACCCTTGCAGGTCCTTCCAGCATCTGGGGCACATATCTCACCGCCCATCTCAAATTACATGTGGCAATGTTCATAGCAGTTGCGTAATCAGTGAGCCAATCATCCGTCTTTGTACTGCCATCATACGTTCTTTGTTCCTCTTGCCAACTGGAAGTTCGACATGGGCGGTTCGCTCATGATCCGGGGCCCAAAACATGTCGGACCAGGGGGCCCTTGTACCTCGATTAACTCCGACCTATAGATTCGGTCCAGCTTCAACCTTGCATCATCTGGCTGCAAGTTCCTGCTTCCTAACCTCGATCCAATCACATGGTGCTCCAGCCTAGGAAATCCGGCATCCATCATTGCTGAGTAACCATCATTGTACCTGTCTTGACCCGGACGAATGTTTTGCTGTTGTGCCGCTTGACCTGCGCTTCTCTCCTGCCAAGGCGCGTGCTGTTGCTGTTGTTGCCGAGGTATATTTTTCCCTGTTCCCGCCAGATCATGCTTCCCGGCATTGCCGTTGGCATCGTTCCGTTGACCAGCATTGCCTCGGCCAGCTTCTCCTCAGCTAGCCCTGTGGCGATCCTCATCAACTTCCACTGCCTTTCCTTTTCCTGCTTTTACCGGGTCATACGGAACCATTTGTTTGTCTCTTCTCCCTGAGGTCACCACCTCCTCTCTCCTAAGAAAGTGACGCGGAGACGACACCGCTCCAGCAGATTTCGTCAGGTTATTCCCTGTCGACTGAACCACGCGAGATGCTCCAGGTTGTGCCGGGTTTGCCTTATTCAGTTCCATGTTTTGTTGGCAAGCCACTCTCAACAAGTGGTTTTTCTCCGGTTAAGCCCTCTAACTCGGACGCTGCTGCATTTGCCGCCCTGAGGTTCTTTGCCGGAAAACTGTATCTCTCCAGCCCTCCTGTTACTATAGTTGCTGTCTGACCCGTCCTAGGCTCACCTTCCTTGTCAATTTCTGTAATCAGGTTTCAACCTCAGATTTTTACTCCATCTATGCGTTTTTCCTTTGCATATTCTCTCAGGGTGATGTTTAGCGACTACTGCAACTCGGCTACCTTTTTCGCCCCAACTAGCATTTCCTGCCTAGTCTCTTCTAACTCATCTTGCGCCTGAGCCGGATCTACCACAGGTGCTATTGGTGTCGCTTGACTATCTATTGCCTGCTCTAGTACATTCTCTGGCCTTTCTAAAGGTGGGAATCTAGACCTTGCATGTTTTGGTGTGACCTCCGGATCTGGCGCAGGATCCTTGCTTGCTCTTGCATTTGGTGCAGTCATCATGACCTCAACGCAGCTTGCAGGGTGAGTGATACGCGGACCGCTAACTACGCTAAGAGGTGGATTACCTCCCTCGATGACGTGTTGCGGGTGAACACAGGTATCGTCCATGCCGACGTAGATCTTGTGTGTGCCAAGCATGATGAAGAGGCCATTGCACGAAGGAGGACGCCTGCCAAAGTTCCCAGCATTGTCACTGACATAATCTAGCGCACCAAAGCGCTGAACCAAGCCAGAGATGGTGTGCTTGTCGGTGCCAAAGATGTTTCCTGTCTGGATTTTTACTCCTGCTAGCGCCGCTAGCCCCATGGTGGGCGCCAACTATCGTGGTGGTGGCATGGCAGATGTCATGGAGAGGCTAAAGATGGGCCAATGAGCACTAGAGCAATCCAGTGAGGGATAGTGTGGTGATTCCACACACAGATACTTGTATTTCCACTCTCTCAGTGGTTGTTTACAAGTCCTCCTTAAGCCGTTCGTGAGAAGGAGACTAGTTCTCTTACCCCCCACTACTCAGCTCTAAGGTTCTACCAACATAGAATGATCGATCCCCTATTATGGAGGTCCTGGTGCTCCTTATATAGGGGATCCCGGGTTACAAAGTTAGGTCATACGTGGAGGCATATTCCCCAAATATGCGCCTTGGTTAAAGCTAGATGCTTCTTTATTCACATTAGCAGTCCGTCCGGACTATGGACGTAATCCTCTGCATACCCCTTGCTTTTAAACGTCACCAGACATGAGCTATGTCAGCCGACATCGCCTGTGCCATCTTGGTCGGCCACGCCCTGCTGGTCCTTCTCTCTGCTTGCTTCGCTCATGCTAAAGTGGACAAAGGTCACCTTTTGACCAACAGGAGATTCCTTCCTTCTCTTGGAAGCCAAATGGTAGCCCAGCTAGCGCTTGGCTAACTTAACTACGAGAGTACCTGCATATTTAGTGGATAGACATGGCCGACATATATCTCATGTCGGCCGGGTTAATGTTAGGCAAATACGCAATGGGTCGGGTTACTTCATAAGTCGTCTTGCCTTGAGGTGACCCAGCCAGCACTTGCTTTGACCGTGCCGCACCTCGGCTAACTCGGCCTTTATACCCCGGCGTGACCCTACCAGGGGGTATCCCCCAACAAATCGAGGGGGGAGTGCGGGGGAAGGAGAGGAGGATCAACACGACGAACTCACGCACGAAAAACACGATGAAGACACGCACACGTGAAACACAATACAAACTAATAGCTCACGCCGGCGGTGACCGGTCCGGCACAATCCCTAGGATCAGCGTCAGGCGGAGGACTCCCTCTCGAACCAGCACTATGCGTAGAGAGACTCGGTGAGATCTTGACGTCTAGGCAAAGGGACTTTGATTCCTAGGCCTTGTACAACGTGGAGGCACGATGCAAACTCCAACGACGTTTGTGATATTTGGTGCTCCTTTGTCAAAGGAGCATGAGGAAAGAACTAGATAGATCCACAAGGGGTTTCCACTAATTCCAAAATCATGCCTAGGGTTTACAATGGAGGTGGGAGACTATATATAGGCCAGCCACTAGTTCAAGGGTACTTTAGGCATAAAAGGTAAAAACTAGAAGAAAAAGTAATATTCTCGGGCATCAAACCCATGTAGACGCTCGAGGAGACAATTCCGGCAATAACTCCGGTCACGTTGGACTGGGCGTCGGAAATTCCGGTTCACAACCAGAACAGCAGGAAGAGATGCATTTCGGTCGGCACCGGCTGGTTTCGGCTCGCGCCGAAAGTTCTGGTCGGTGGTCTAGTGCACCGGTGCATCCACCGGGATTTTCGGTCTGCCGGTCCTAGCGCCGGTTTGGTTTGGAGCTTCGTCTTGTGATGGCTTGGCTGCTTCCCTTGGCATTTCTTCATGGGGTTCATACCTGAGGATGCATAAAGTATTGGCATGAAGTAGCAAGCCGCCCAAGGATGTATCAAAATAACATGAGACAAGGAGGGAATTCACCTTAGCTTGAAGGAGCTTGGCTCGAGAATGAGTCATTGGTCCACTTGAGGGACTTGGTGGTATAGATGTAGGAGTGTCCGTAGGACGGGCTGCATCAGCTTCACCCTTGGGAAAGAGTAGTCCTCGACTCTTCATGGTTGTCATCTTGAACATCTCCATGGTAGGGTGCAAGGTCCTTGACATTGAATGTGTTGCTTGCATGGTACTTGGAGGTCGAAATGTTCATGACGTAGGCGTTATTGTTGATTCCCTTTAGGACCTTGAAGGGACCATCTCCTTGAGGCTTGATGTAACACCCCTGAATCGGCCCTATGCAAGTTTCAGCGATTTCGGCTGAACCCGCATAGAAACGATTCAAAGATGCCCACCAGGCATTTGCGTGCGGGTGGAAAACAAAGTAATATCATTACACAATAGTCCACGATGGAACCCACAGACATATATATACAACAACGACTCAATGAGTCAAGAATACAGATATACAGCATAAAGATCAAATCACCTTGAAAATGATATAACATCCGAGTACGGATAAGAAACAAATGGGGCTAAGAGCCCTGAAGAATAATCAATGGCGTCCATAACCCTGCCCAGGCCATGTCGGAATGGTAACCCTGCTAACAACATCGAACTTATACCTGCTAGAACAAAAGGGGTGCTGACAAAGGGCAAAGGAAAAAGAGAGCGGTCAGTGCTGAGGCCAGTACACGGCGAGGCTAGAATTCGGCGACTCTCGCCTACATAGGTATGGTGGACTGAAGCAGCGGCGCAGCGGCACTAAACAACCTATAGAGACTCGGTATAACTGATAGTTATTAGACGGGGATAAGAAAGACCTATTCGGAACCAACCTGATATTAACACCAAACATACCCATCCCGGTATTCCCCTTTGAGACCAAACGAAGAGGGTCATACCAAGGAAATGCACACAGTTGGCAGTTTTATTCATTCCATTATAGTTGCGGCAATTACTAGTCAGATATAGATAGCATGAGTCATCCAGATATCGTAAGGAGTGGGAAGTTTTAGTTAACCATTCCGTTGTAGTTGCAATACTTACTAGTCAGATATCATAAGCATGAGACATCCCAAATCCAGCAGTTGTTGGCACTTTTATTTACTCATTGCGTTATGGTGAAACTAATTACTAGATATGTTAAAGTCAAATTTATAGCACTACTTTAGTTTTGGTTGTCTTTGCTCGAGATACTGTGCTCCAAGTCATCCATAACCGCAGACACGGCTTTCAGAGAGATTTACCCTGCAGGGGTGCACAAATAGCAACACACGCATGATCAACCTCGAAAAAACCAAATAAAAACCCAAATAGGCTTTCACCACAAAGCAATCACAAGATTCATAAAATATTTCAGGAAGTCACCCCAATAAGCTACCCGCAACGAAGTTGGCCGGCTCCAAGACGGACCCAGGGTTTGCGACAACAGCGGTAAATGACTGGGAACCCGAAAGTGTGACTAGGCTTGTCGATACAGCATAGACGTGGGGCGGGATCCTAAACAGTATAGGTGCTCCACGCACAATCGTAAATAAAGCAGTAAAGCATGGCATAAGTACATGATAGTAATAAAGCCCCAAACTAGTTTGTGGCCCCAAGAAATAAGAAATGAATCAAGCTCTGGCTAAGGGGATTCATGGTCCCACATGCGGATAGTGCAATAGTCAAGGAACAAGTATCCAGTAATCGAGGCCTACGGGACACAAGTGAGCGGTAAAATACCAAATATTAGCTATTGCCCACCGGTGGCTCTGCATTAGTTTTATCTATTCCTAGTAATTTAGTTGACAAGTTATATTGAAAGCCATGATCATATCCACCATTAAACATGCGCTAACCTTCCAACAACGGTGGAATGACAACGATGTGAAGCAGCACCTAAGCAAGCAACTACTACTCGCAAGGCCGACTATCTATCAAATAATAGGCAATAGGATGTGTCCAATGCAATATAGAGGCAACAAGGAATATAAATGGTGCACGGAAACTAAAGCATCGCAATACGGATAGTAATAGATCAATAGGAGGAAGTAAAGACTATAAATGCAAAATAGGTAGAAAGAGGGAGAATGCTCGCCTGGGAAACATTGCCAAAGGTACATATTCGAAGAACTTGCCGAGACTCGCGTCCACTCAACGACCTAATCTATGAAGACGCAAAACACTAAAAGAAACACCGGATGCACTATTTAATACTACGGCAGAAGATCGGGCATGTTCATGATATGATGCAAGACATGGTGAAAATGTGATGCAACTATACAATATTAAGCAGAACCAGGTCCTGACAATTAATTAGAAGATTCAAGTTGTCTAGATACCTCGCAATTTAAATGTTGGCTTAACAAGGCAAAACATGGCATCGGTTCGTTACACAAATTTAAATGGAGGCAATATAAGACTAGATTAGCCCACATATATTCTCCATATTTAATTATGAGTGATTCGGCATAATGCCCCCAAACCACACAATATGTATGTGATATGAACCATTTAATATGCACCAAGTATATGTTATTTATTATAAAATACGAGTCTCGGAAAAGGGGTCACACATTGGAGGTTCGGATCCGTGAGGGAGAACTTGGCATGCCGAGGGGTGTGGTTTGGTCTTTAGATCCGGGTTCAGGGTCTCGCACATCTTATCCGTGAAGAAGACCAAGGCGTTATGGATCGGTCTTTGGGTCCATCACGAAGATCTTGGCATTCGACGGCATCGCCTCCGAGTTTCGGCTTCGAGGTTAATGTTGACGAAGCTTCAGGTATCGACTTCATTGTCAATGGCGGACTTGAATAGACAGGATCGGGTCCGATGTGGTCCTCGGGTTTTTCTTCGCACGCCGGGCATCGAAGATCTTGGTGATAGGATCGAAGCACTTGTTACGGGGTCGGTCTTGTACTTCGGGTGGCATCAAGGATCTTGTCGATTGGACGCTCTTGGCAACAAGGATCGGAGACGGGGCGTACTTCGGTTCATGACAACCCAAACATACAGGTATGCCATAAGTTGTAGGGCAGTAGTATTGCATAGGGGTAGGTCCAACACGGCAGAGACCTGCAGCAAATGACTTTGGTATCCTTGGAGGAGTCGAACAGAACTACGGTTTCATCGGTGCGTGCAACATGGACATCTAGGAGCAGAGCCAACAAGTTGGGGATGCCGCATCAACGAAAGCGCGATGGGCTCCACGAATGTCCCAGTTGTCACAACAGAGCATGAAGCCACGCGAAGGGTGCCAGAGTGGGACGACGCGTGTGGGCGACAATGAGCGACATGAGCGGAGGCGGCTCAGGGTCACACAGGAGAAGACTTGCCGAGAGGGGCGACGCTGGCACAGCTGGGGTCAGAGCAAAACGCGGAGGCGCGATCCGCTGAAGAGAACAACAGCAGGCTTCGTGGGTGGCGGCGCTCGGCGCGGTAGAGCAGAGGAGGCGGTGGCCGGAACTTGGCGACAAGGAGACGTCGACACGGTCACGCGGGATCAGTGTCAAGGTGGGCCGAGGGAGGAAAACACGGGCTGGCACTAGGAATAGGAGCTCATAGAGGCGACCCACAAAAAGGAGAGGCCGCGGGGAGGGAGCTAGGTGGCGGCGCTGCAAGGGCCCGCTCGCGGCGGCGACGGCCAGCAGAGGAGAGAGGTGGTAGTGCCTGCGCTGGGCCGATAAGGAGGACGGCAGCGTGACTCTGCCTCATGGAGGATCTTGGCGGGCCAAACGGCGGGGCTCGAGGAGGTGGGTCCCGTGCTGCAAGAAGGAGCCCGGGGCAGCGACGCTTGCAAACGGGGAGGTGGTGCTCGCGAGCGCTGGCGGCAGTGGTGGGCTAGGGTGATCGATGGGATTCGAGGGAGGCAGGGCATCGCGAGCGAGGGGAGCGTGTGGAGCGAGGGGAGCGTGTCGGTCGTGGGCAGCGGTTGGTGCGTGGTGGGCCAAGGTACAGGCGGTATGTCGTGGCGTGTCGGTGTGGAACTAGGGTCTGCGCGCTGCATCGCGTGTGTGAGGAGTGGTGCACTGCGTGCGCTGTGTGCGTGCTTGCGGGTGTGGTTTGGTAGGTTGCGGCGACTGGGTAGGTTAGGGTCAGGTCTTAGGGAAAATGTTGGGGTATATTGGGGTAGCAGGCTGGCTACTGGCTAGCCTTTGGGCCTGGCCGGCGGCTGCCTCCCCCGATAAAAATATTTTTATATTATTATTTTATTCCGTTTAAAGCAACACATTTGTAAATAGGTTTTCGACAAATAAAAGATCCGGAAGAGGTCGGGGTTTTAATTTGAAATAAAGAGGGGTTATTTAGTAAACAAAAATAATCTTTTAGCAATTAGTTTTAAGCAAACTTATGCATAACGATGATGATGCTCAAATGCAATGTGGCATGACGACATGAGCCTGCAGTCATGATGATGCACAAAATAAAAACAACACGCAATTTTCTAGTATTGGTTTTACCGGGGTGCTACAATTTGACACCACTAACAAGGGATATCGCCCTCGAGATCCGCCTCATGGTACGGGGGAGAAGGCTGCCGATCTAAATCTTATCACTTCGTGTAGATCCTCGCGACGCCACTAACAAAGACTCTTGCTCCATCTTGAAATCATCGACACCACCAACAAGGGGTCGTTGCTCACAATCGTTAGAAGAACACTCCAAAGAAACAAAAGGCGAAGGTAGAGGTCTCAACAGATAATGCCACCCCTAACTTCCATGAAAAGAGTAAAAGTCACATTGATCCACCAGTTTGATGAACAAGAGTGAACAGTAAGAGTCAGGTAGGGTGATCATGTTGGGTTCGCAGCATAGAAAACAAAAAATTTCCTACGATGGGAACTATACGCCAAGATGTATCTACTAGATACAGAGCAACGGGTGGATATACATCCATGGAGAACTTACCCTCGAATACAATGAGTTTTGTTAACGAGTAGGAACTCATGGATGATGTAGTCGTACACTTGGTGATCTTAATATCGTGATGAAGTCCAGCAGGTCTGGCTCCATCACGTCCATCAGATCCAGCTCTAGCAAGTCCAGCACCACCAAGTCCAGCACCACAAAGCAGCGGTGCATCCGTGATCGCACACACGTCCGGTACCCCGACAACCTCCGTCCCTCGCTCCAGCAAAGCAGCGGAAGCAGCAACTCCTTTCCAAATAAAGCCACCGGGAACATGTATCTCGCTAATACGAGACCATGGGGGAATAATACTAGAGGGGGAGAGAGATCCTTCATGAGGAGGTGTGAGTGAGAATTGAGGAGGGGGGCCTTTTATAGGACGAGGGGGTGCCCCTCCCCATGGCTGGTGCCCCAAGGGGTGACCCTGCACCTCCTCATTCATGTGGTGGTAACTCCCTCCACATAAATTTGCCCCTTCACATTCTCTTTTAAAGTCTCCACTTTAAATGCATTAAATTTCTCCAAATTTAATGCTCTCACATTTAATAGAACTCTTTTATTAGTTTTATTCTGAATTTTTTTAATTACTTTAATTAACAAACATTCACATAAAACCCCTGCAACATTTCAATATTACATGCAGAACCAATTTCAGCAATTTCACCCGAAACAGTTTTGGTGTCTATTGAAATAATTCCAGCGCTTTCTTAAATCTTTATCTGAAACATATTTGCTCCAAATGGTGTTGGTATCCCTTAAGTGTGTCACCCTACGGTTCACGAATAATGCAGACATGATCAAGACCCTTCTCAGATCAATAATTAGAAGCGGGACCTAGAGATCCATACTGACTCCTACACATTCAACGATGACTTCTGTGATCGTGAGAACCTTTAACACTAGTAACTAAATCCCTTTGTCTCGCGATATATTACATGTCCGAGATTCGATCCTCGGTATCTCCATACCTAGTTTGATCTCGTTGCCGACATGCACTCTTTTCTCGTTCTCGTGATATAACATTCTAGTGATCTCATCACTTGCTTGCAAGCTATCTTAATGTGATATCACCGAGAGGGCGCAGAGTATATCTATCCGTCATCGGGATGGACAAATCCCACTCTTGATCCATGAGCCTCAACATAACACCTTCGTAGCACTGAACCCACATTTATAGTCACCTTGTTACGGTGTGACGTTTGATGTTATCAAGATACTCTTCCGGTGTTAGCAATTAACATGATCTCATGGTCTAAGGACTAAGATTACTTCGTATGATGTTGTAGAAATATAAACATAATGACTTTGATCGTAATGCTATACTTCGGATGAATGTTCATCACATCATTCCACCAATGTTGTGACCTCGTTATTAACAACATCGAATGTCCATGATCAGGAAACCTTGATCATCTTGTTAATCAACGAGCTAGTTCGAATGCCCACTTTGAACCACACCTAGTTTGATAACAAACTACTTAACACAAATGCCCTCCTATGCTGCTACTATAGCAGTCATATACTTAGCCTTTTGTTGTTGTATCCGTCACAATGTCTCAACTTTGGAACTCATCCAAATCCATCATGGAACATCCTTTCCATTACATTGTGCCACCCATAGTCTAAATTGAGATAAATTTAATTTGTATCTTGTGACAAAACTAGTATCAATGTAACACTTTACAATGAACTACCTTTAACTATTTGTCACTTATACATTATATATTCTTAGTTCTTCCAAAGCCCATAAGAATATCTTTACTATCGTCCAATGATCATATCATGAATCATTCTGGTATGTGCTCATAACATTTAGAGCATAGGACATTCTGGATATATACATATCATGGTATAATCGATCAAAATCTTCAAGTGATTTTACTCACCAAGTGTTGAAACACTAGAATCTTGATACAATCCTTTCCATGCAGGAAGAACCTTTCTTGTTGTTTCCATATTGAACCCTTTCAATATCTCATATATGTATGTCTGGCACAACCATATTAGCGCCTCAATCTATCCATATAGATATTGATGCCAAATATTCCGGGATTGCCCAAGTCTTTCATCAAAATCTTATTTTAATGAAATTCTTAACTTGTGTGAATACAAGATACATCATTTCCAATCAACAATATGTCCTCTACATAATGTATTAGAAATATGTCTCAGAGCTCCCACTTAATTTCTTGCAAATGCAAGCATCTTCATCATCTCCGATGAATTTAAACTCTTTTAACAGTTTCATCAGGGTGAAGATTCCAACTCCGCTATGCTTACTTCAACTATTGAAGTTTGCATGCCCTTTTAGCACCCTTTGAATTAACAAAACCCTTCGGACCATGTCTTGTACACGTCCTAGGTAACCATTCTATTAGAAGAACCTTGTTTTATTTATTCAACTACCATATACCAAATTATATGTAGTGGTTGCTACATTAATCCGTCAAGACTAAATATCGCTATGAAAGATCAAATCTTGTCATAGTCAACTCCTTGAACATTGCCGTAAACTTATTTCCGACATGTCGACTATTTCATAGATGTTAAACATCCATGTCTATTTCTTTATAGATCCAAACATGACCGATAGGCTTTACACCTTTTCAGAGGGTCTTCCAAGTTCAGAAACTTGATTCTCGTGTATGGATGCTATCACGGATTCTATGACTTCTAGTCATTTTATGGAGTCAGGGCCCATCATCGCTTCTTTGCATGTAGTCGGTTCATCATTGTCAAAACAATAACGACTTGCTTATCAAATCACAATATTTGATTCTTACCGACCCACATGGTTCAATAGGAACTCTAATCTTCGAGATCACACCCTTTGTAATCACGGGAGCCATGAGCATTGTGGCCGCCACCGGGACACTTTCCGGCGCTGCGCTACTTAGCATATATATAGCTCAGTTTCAGCAACCTTATCAACGTTCTATTGTCCTCCCACTTAACTTTTCGCGAAAAATTTCTTCTCAAGAAACTTGACGTTCCAAGTAACAAACTCTTTTGTCCTCGGTGTTATGAAGAAATTCCCAACAAATTCTTTGGGATAACCTACAAAGGCGTGCTTACTCGACTTTGGTTGTAAACATTTTACTTATGCATAGCATACCAAAATTTAAGAAAAAGACAATTCGGGTTTTATCCCAAACCATAACTTATATGGTGTCATTTCAACGGATCACGATGGTGCTCTTTTTAGTGTAAAAGCGGTAGTCTCTAAAGCTTCAATCCTTAAAACATAATGGCAGTTTTATAAATGACACCTTTGATCTTACCATGTCAAACATGGTTTGATTTCATCTCTCGAATGTGCCATACTCCTATGGTTTATCGGGAAACACAAATCATGGAACAATTCCTCAAATCTTAGGTGTTTTTGCTAAACATGTAAATCAAATATCTTCCTTTATGATCAAATCATAAACTTTTATTTTCTTTTTACAATGATTTTTCACTTCATCTTGAAAGTCTTTGAACAATTTTCAAATGTTTCATACTTCTTCCTATTAAGTAAATATATAGATATATTCACTCAAATTTCTGGAGAAAGCATATGAAGCAAAAAGATCAATCGCATATGGCTACACATAATGGACTATGCACATCAGCATGCACAATTTCCAATAAGCTAGTCATCCATTCCTCTTTGGCCTATGAACGGAGTTTCAATTATCTCAAAGAAAGTCTCACAAGCGTCAGTTGATCAAAATCAAAGACTCCAAAAATCCATCAACATGGAGTTTCTTCATGTTTTCTTTCCAATATAATTTAAACAGCGATGTCACTTCATAAGTGATCTTTCAATCATTTGTCTTGCGACATTTTAGCAATAGTGTTTATGGATGTGATTTCTCCAACTAGACTTGTAAAAGTTCATCCATCCTTTATGGAATATGGTAATTATTTGAACAACCATTGTTCTCATAATACCAGAAGAAAATAACAATTATTAAAACAAATCTTGAAGGCTAGGTTTGACGACAACGAAAAACACAATAACACATTATTTCTTTTCGATGAACATCATCACTTATTCTTTTACCAGTTACTTAGGTCGTTGCAGTTCATGAATTGCGTTGTCATGTATGACACTTCATACCAACCAATTCGGTATCCAATACCTAAGAACCACATTGTTTAATAAGCAAGGAATACAGCCATAACATGTATATCTTCTATATACCTAAGTTGGACATCTCCAACCTTTTCTTTTCTACCAAATATTTTATAGATTCTCTTTCAAAAATTCCTTTTCTTTTAAAAGAATCTATCAACATCAATAGTGGTATCATTCACATGACACATAGTACAAAGTGTATATAGTCAAATACTAATACCTTTGAACTTGCACTTTGAAGTGGATCACCATCATCAAATGTTTGGTGTTCTTTCAAAAATCCATTCTTTAGTAATCTATTAGTGTAGTAAACATTTTACTTACATCTTCTATTCATCCTTATCATGACAACTTTCATGATCAAGCTACTATAGCCTGTAAGGAAGAATCGTGAGTATAATGTTAGTTCCCAAAAACTTTTTGGGAGATCCGGATGCCTAGCATCTCCATCCTTCACAAATTATCATAATAAGAGAACATGTATTTTGCTAAATTATACTCTATCATAATGCAACCAAAAACATTGTTTCAGATATCACAATATCTTCCACACATGATGGTTTCTGAAACAATTTTTCAGCTCCTATATAATCTTGATATTAAAACAACTTTTGAATATCAATAATCATGGAGGAAAACATGATACTTTAGATACTAACATTGGAATTCTTACTCTTGATTTAATACTACTTATTAAACTTCATGGAGTAAATAGAGTTTGCTGAAAGTTTGCAATAGGACTTATAAACTTCAATTGACATTCGAAACAATATGATACCAGTTCGTAAAGTAAATATCCAGAATTCTATAGTTCTATGATCTCAATTAAAACTAAGCATAAGGTAGTGAACAGATGCCAATGACTACAACAAATTATGCAAATTCACTTTGATTTAGTTTATGACAAATTGAGTTCGACTAATCCAAATTAGAAATGAACTCCCACTCAAAAATGACATCCCTCGTGCCTTTTTGGTGATTACATGAACCAAATCCACTACACCAAGTCCGATCATCACGTGAGTCGGTGTAGCTTCAAAGGCGAGCATCAATATGGGCATCACATCAACTATATGACGCATGCTTAACCTTCCGGTCTGTGTTCCGAGACCATGTATGTACATGATAGGGTCGCCAAGTAAGAACCTTAGTATTCGCGTGTGTAAAACTATCTTACACCCGTTATATGAAAGCGTAGAGCCGAGAACACCCGATCATCACGTGATGCCTCAAAACACGATCCACAAAACGGTGAATACTTAAGGAAGAACACATTTTATCTTGATATCTAAATGAGGGATCATCTTATAATGCTACCAATAGCGCCTAACTAGCAATATAAGATGGTAACATCTAATGTGTAAAGTGAGATGATATGGTCCATGCATTTGATCTCTATCATTTGCATCGTGGTATGATCTCTATCATTCCTTTGTGTGTAAGGCCAAGGTCTATGGAACTTACACGTTGAGTGTGTTGTAAGAGTATCTATCATACATC
Source organism: Avena eriantha (assembly GCA_910589775.1). Lineage (NCBI taxonomy): Eukaryota > Viridiplantae > Streptophyta > Magnoliopsida > Poales > Poaceae > Avena > Avena eriantha. The sequence goes on along the minus strand of OU342740.1, from coordinate 160,990,661 downwards.
TACTTACAACAATACCATATCAAGACACTGGCCCAGCAACGATCTAAACTAGAAGCCTCTAATTTATCAATTGCAAGTTTTACGTGGCTTAGGGATTTCGGAGAAAGAACCGGTCTTACCTACGAACATGAACCACAACGAGGATAACCAAGTTATTAGCAACTCGTTGTAAATCAGATATTGACTCGTTGTAAAACAAGTTGCATGTCAGTTGTGGAACCAGTCTCATGTACGATGACATGTAAGGTTGGTTCGGGCCTCTTCATCCCACTATGCCACCAATATCCAAAATATATGAAAGAAGCAATAACATGATCATCATCGCCCACATATAAACATATGTGTACTATGAAGGAGATATTCCCTAGAGGCAAATAAGAAATAGGTTTTTATTATCATATTTCAATTAGTTTATAATAGTTTCATATTGTGCTAGAACTGTGCCAAGTAGAAACATTGGTATAGGTGTGGTATGAAACAACCAAGTCCCTAGTAGCCTCTATTCATACTACTTCGTTGGTCACGAAGATGATCTGGGTTTCAAGATCATGGGCATTTATGCCGACTAACAACGAGATCATATCATTGGAGAATGATGTGGTTGGACATTCCTCGAAGGATTGCAACACGATCAAGTCATATAGTTCATTGTTGCAACAGCTATACCTAGACTCCTTCTCCTTAGACCGTGAGCTCATATTACTAACTGTTTCCCTAGGCTGCTTTGATTGCATCAAACGTCATCTGGTAATACGGTGATTATAAAGGTGTATGGTGGGTATTCTGAAGGAACAATAGATGACATGTGACGGCAAGACCGGGATTTGTTCACCCACATGACGGGTAAAGATACATACGGCCGGCTTGGTGAGATTACATCCATATATGTTGCAACATGTGACTAGGTCACGGGGATGTAATATCACGGTAACAAGAAAACAGAACTTGTTGTGAACGAGATTGAACAAGGTATAAGATACCATTGATCGGATCTCAGGCAAGTTGTATCGAGAAACAAAAGGAAGAGGATGCTACATTTAGACGGTTCAAATGACATTGTCATCAGGAATGCATAGGGGTCACATGGATATCCTTGGTCCCTCTGTTGATCATTGATATAGATCATGTCTAGAGCATTCCCGAGCCGTGAGGGGATACACTTAAGGGTACGATGAGAGCGATCATTCGTAAGATGGAATCACAGTAGAGAAAGCGAGAAAGCCGGAATCGTTCCACGGAGAGATCCGAAGTTGTTCGGAGAAAGAATAAAGGACCGGAATCATTCCGGGAAAGATCCGAAGTTGTTCGGAGCAAATCAAAAGGGAACCGAAAGGTGTTTCGGGTCAAGATGGATTTTGTAATATGTATTTACATATTAATTAGTGTAATTAATATTAAATATAATATTAAAATCTAATTTGAAGAGTTATTCCACTAATGGGCCAAACTTCCTAGGGAAATAGGGCCCATGAGGGAAAACCGGAGGAGGGAAGGGCCAAGGGCCAAAGGGCCAAGGCCCATGCGCCTTGAGGGGGCCCACCCGGCCAGCCTAGGGTTGTGCGTGGGGTGGGGCCCACCCCTAGCCGGTGGCCCATGTGGCCCATGCGCCCCCTCCCATCTCTCCCTTGTTTAGTCCCACATGGGTAACCCAAAGGGGAGGGCACACCCCCTCCCCCTATATAAAGGGGTGCCCATGGGTGGGATTAACACACCAATATTTGGAGAACCTTTGCTTGACTTCCTCCTTCTCTCTCTCCCTCCATGCCTCGTAACCATGGCCCCAAGTCTGGGCTGTGCGATCAAGGCACACCTGCAGTACGCCGTTGCGCTGCAGGGATTCCTAGCCGGATATCAACTTCCGCACTCCCGGCGGGATCGGGGAGCTGGAGGTCTCATCGTGCACCGGATGTGTACGAAGACACGAGGCGCAACACTTGGGGCGCTTAAATGTCGTGAGTCGGAGCTGTTGCACGATGAAGATGATGAAGATCAAGAAGGAGCAAGGGGTGACCTGCGAGGAGCTTTGCGACCTTGAGGTCAGCTTCGAGTACGACTACATCAACCACGTTCCCCGCGGAACGTTAACCGCGTACAGACTACAAGGGTATGTACTCTCTAGGCATCGCCCGTTACCGCATTACTACATAGATAGATCCTAGGCTAATAGTTTTAGGGGATCCTTCGTAGGAAATTTTTTGTTTTCTGCGCCGATCCCCAACAGTGGTATCAGAGCCAATCTATGCGTAGGAGTGTTGTACGGCCGATACGCACAAGTATTGTGTGGGCATTGATCCCTTAATTGTTACCCTCTAACGTGTACTTGTTTATATCGCGGTATTGTTTGATGAAGCGGTCCGGACCGACCTTACACGTATTCGTACGCGAGACTGGTTCCATGCTCAACATACGGCTTGTACCGTATAAGTGGCTAGCGGGTGTCTGTCTCTCATTCGATAGTTGATATAGCATTTACAACGGAGGGCCGCGAAAGGGGTGTAGTAGAGACAACTGTCGGATCCATGTTGTGGTTGGAAAGTTCGTAGTTTAGAAACGGTTCTAGTGCGAAAGCCCTAACAACCACGTAAAAATTGTAATAGATAAAGTAGAGGCGTCTAACTTTATTTTGCAGGGGGCATGTGATTATGATATGGCATTGGTCGATACGAAAGTAAAGTAGTTTGCTTTTCTGTTGCTAAGTAGTATAGTAATAGTCATCGTTCCAATGGACGACCTGGCGGCGGCGTCGTGGACTTGGCGTCAAACCAAGGGCACGATGGAGATCATGCTGGAGCGCTCGATGGAGATCAACGCGCAAGAAGAAAGACCATATCATATCACATTATACATATGATGTTGATACCAGTTTTTACATCTTATTGTGTGCTAGTATTTAGATACTCAACGGTAGCAAATAAGATAATCCCTATTGAATTCCAACGTTCCGTGTTCCCCTTGTGTGTGCACCACCAAGAAAGTTCTTCGGTATGAGGCGATCCAGGCTTACAGGCCTGGGTGTCAGACATATCTACGTTCGCATACAGTGGGTGTAAGCCATGTTGCACAGCGAATACACACAAGTTAGATTTGGCGAGCCTAGCACGCTAGAGAAGCGTGGCCTCGGAACACAAGAGATCGAAAGATCGAGCATGAGTCACATGGATGATGTGATTGGCCTTATTGAATGACTATCTTTGATAATGCACTGATGGTCGTGACGATCGGGGGAGGTGCAGAGGATAGGGATCATGCGATCACTAAAATCGTCTAGGGGATGACCGTTTTAGTGGAGACCAATTATAAATTGATCTCTTATTATAAACTTAGTCTAGATGTATGTTTGCAAATATCTTAGTAGATCTTAGCCTATCCCATTGAGGCCTTTGTGAATATGGGAATATATTTCTTAATTTGGAACTGAGCAAAAGGGTCCAACTTCATAGATTAATACCCACCCCTGAGGGATATCCTCGTAGAAGGTGATCTTCTATTCTTGATACAGTAACCATTAGGAGATAATTTGATGACTCCGCAATGATTGTGTCTTCTCCATAATCATCCAATAAGCCATTCCCCATTCGATGGAGAGTTGGGCTACATTTTGTATTCTACAGAATAAGGCACATAGAGTATGAGCCGTTGGATGGGTTTTCCTCCATCATGGATGAAAAGAGATTGTTTGGAAAAACACTTAGCGATCTTACATTAGAGTTGAGAACTCTTAGAAGGGCTTGATTGCAAATGGAGGTCATGGATGAAAATGTATATGTTAGATATACAAAATTATAAATGTGGTTCTTGCAAAACTCGTTCTAGTTTACAAAGTATTTGATACTTGTCCTGCTTTGTGAAAACAGGATGATCTGCTTGAGAATTGCTGGATTTGAGGCAATATGGTCTGATGATGGCGAGCAAAACAGTTGATGGCCGACATCACCACTTTCCTCAAAGTTTATCATTTGGATTAGTGGACTTGAATATAAATTTGTAATCTTTGTTTGTGTGTCTTGCTTTTGGCAAGACGATTATTCATATGAACAAGTTACAAACCAGTTTGTACTATTCTTATGAACAATACCTTATGGTCACATTATGATTACAAATAAGTTATTCTCATCACTATGTTAATGATAATAGTTTAAACATTTATAAAGGATTAGAATGCTAAAAGATATTCAAAGCTTAATAATGAAATGACACTACAGTTTAAAGTCATTTAGGTTATTGCAGGTTCTTTATGAAATATCGGGGTCCTAGATGCTTAATCTAGAGACTTTGCAAAACCATGCCTCTTAGGCAGAATGACTAAAACTCCGCATTCTAGTAAAACAGTGATATGCGAAGAAATGTTGAAATTTATACATAATGATGTATCATATTTTCAACAAGTAGTGGAAATCATTTATTGTGGACTTAAGTGAATAAGTGTATTTACTTAATGAAACATGAAGTTTGAAATGATTTGAATTGTTCAAATGAGTTCATAACTAAATGGGATATTGAATTAACTGAATTAACAAGTCTCTTCGATTTGATCGACACGACTAAAGTATTCAAGTTAAGTTTAGCATAAAAGGAACTTGTGAAAGATGTTTCGCAAATTATGATAACTGGACGAATTCAAACTTTGTTGAAATGTCTAAACATCATAATCAACATGTATTAGATACATGTGGTACAATATTATCTCTTATAGGGGTTATAGTTGTCGTTTAGAGTTAGAGATCTAAATAAGCAAACACTCATTTGAATACAAAGGAACATCTAAAGATTCGTGGAAACAAGACCATAAGTGTTATGGCACGTTCGAGTTTCTGGAGATTTCGACAAGTCGAAGTCATGGCGAATAAACAAGTCTTTGTAGAAGCATTCTTAGGAAGTTATGAATGCATCGTCCACAATGGGCAAACTTGTTGTTGTCCTAAGTTAATGTGTCTTGATGAAGATACAGGTGGAAGAAGTAAAAGATCAAAACAAGGTATTTGACCTTGCCTCTGGATTGTTGAGTGGCGCAGCGGAATTTGTTTCGTGAAGCCAAACTCTGCAAATAGAGGAGAAACCAATGATCATGATCATAAAGTTTCAGTGAATACTTTTACTAAAGAAAGTAGGATTCAACTATATATTCTACAAGTTTGTGGAATTATATTATTGATTCACTTGTCATGTTTTGAACAAGACATACCTATGAATTACAAAGAAGCGTGATGGACCTGAGTGCGAGAAATGACTAGGAGTCATAAAATCATGTATTAAGTTACATTTAAGATTGCAAAGTAACATGTTACTTGATCTTATTAAAGTAAAGAAGTTTACTTGATACTTCTGAATGACTGCAGAGTCATAAGAAGGAAATGAAACTTAATGAATGACAAAAGCTCAATTTGTCACAAGTTTAGACAAATTCAAGGAGTTGACTACAACAGTAGTGATGCTTAAAGTCTTTTGGATTTACACTAGAAATATATGGATATTGAAGTCTCGTAATTGGAATTTCTTAAATTGATAATGATCAAAGAATTTTGGAATGTCCAAGATTATCGAGAGGACCTAGACTTGAGTGGGAGCAAATCAGCTTAGCTAATTCATAATATGTAGCTGACACATTTTGAGTGGGAGCTAAGTGAAATCCCTGGATCTCAAACATGAATATCATATTTGAGTGGGAGCTAAGTGAAATCCCTGGATCTCAAACATGAATATCATATTTGAGTGGGAGCTAAGTGAAATCCCTGGATCTCAAACATGAATGTCATATTTGAGTGGGAGCGTGAAATCATTCTGGGATATGTGGACGACATATGTGAATGATGTGATTGGTGTTAATAACATTTAAGTTAGATAAGTAAGGATGAAGTTGAAGTTATTAAACAATTAGATCTATCAGGATAGATTGATGAGTTTAATAAACACTAAATGTCGAATGCTTCCTGGACTTGATTCTGAAAGTTGTTCAGAATGTCCTAAGCAAGATTCTGAAAAAGCTTAGAATGGAATAAGGTAGGAAAGTAGTTCTTACTATATGAAGCATTGAGTGTTGCAACTATGGTTGAAAGAAAGATATGTGTTGCATCTCCTATGCCTCAGTCATAGGTTCTTCCATATAACCTTGTTGTATACTCGACGTAATGTGACTCGAGGCTCTGGTTGGTAAGACAAAGTCTTAACTATATGAACATGTCTTTAAGTGATTCATGAGTTGATCACTGAACCAGAATTGAGTTTGTACATAAAATGGCAAGAAGCAATGTAAGTGGCATAGTTGCATTTCATGCACTAGGATCTACATAGATATAGAAGTATAAAAGCTACATCTGATGTGATGTATAATGTTATGGCGGGGCTAGTTCGCTTTTAACGTAGAATGATGTGTCCCAGGGCCTAGTGCCCATGAGAAAGCCCTCGAGGTTGATCTAACGTCACTGTAAGCTCCTGGAATCCGGCCTCGTTCTGTTGCCATGACTATAGTATATACACAAAGGATAGCAAAGTGAGTTTCGAAGTTTAGATGACAACAGTGAATAACGACTTTCATCATAAACACTAGAAACAAAAGTCTCACTTTGTTGCCAAACAAATACTTTGACCCATTATAAGATAATGGTGTGAATGTCAAAATTAGGAAGACATTAATGATTTGCAAAAGACATAATGATCTAGTAAAACAGAACATGGACATGACGTTTCCCATGAGCATGCATGATTTGTAAACACATATGGCATATGGTTTATATGAGTAAAATCCAAGCTGGATTATTTGTACTCTAGTGCAAGTGGGAGACTGAAGGAGATATGCCCTAGAGGCAAATAAGAAATAGGTTTTTATTATCATATCTCAATTAGTTTATAATAGTTTCATATTGTGCTAGAACTGTGCCAAGTAGAAACATTGGTATAGGTGTGGTATGAAACAACCAAGTCCCTAGTAGCCTCTATTCATACTAGTTCGTTGGGCACGAAGATGATCTGGGTTTCAAGATCATGGGCATTTATGCCGACTGACAACGAGATCATATCATTGGAGAATGATGTGGTTGGACATTCCTCGAAGGATTACAACACGATCAAGTCATATAGTTCATTGTTGCAACAGCTATACCTAGACTCCTTCTCCTTAGACCGTGAGCTCATATTACTCACTTTTCCCTAGGCTGCTTTGACTGCATCAAACGTCATCTGGTAATACAGTGATTATGAAGGTGTATGTTGGGTATTCCGAAGGAACAGTAGATGACATGTGACTACAAGACCGGGATTTGTTCACCCACATGACGGGTAAAGATACATACGGCCGGCTTGGTGAGATTACATCCATATATGTTGCAACATGTGACTAGGTCACGGGGATGTAATATCACGGTAATAAGAAAACAGAACTTGTTGTGAATGAGATTGAACTAGGTATAAGATACCATTGATCGGATCTCGGACAAGTTGTATCGAGAAACAAAAGGAAGAGGATGCTACATTTAGACGATTCAAATGACATTGTCATCAGGAATGCATAGGGGTCACATGGATATCCCTGGTCCCTCTGTTGATCATCTATACAGATCATGTCTAGAGCATTCCCGAGCCGTGAGGGGATACACTTAAGGGTACGATGAGAGCGATCATTCGTAAGATGGAATCATAGTAGAGAAAGAGAGAAAGCCGGAATCGTTCCGCGTAGAGATCTGAAGTTGTTCAGAGCAAATCAAAAGGGAACCGAAAGGTGTTTCAGGTCAAGATGGATTTTGTAATATGTATTTACATATTAATTAGTGTTTAATATTAAATATAATATTAAAATCTAATTTGAAGAGTTATTCCACTAATGGGCCAAACTTCCTAGGGAAATAGGGCCCATGAGGGAAAACCCGAAGGAGGGAAGGGCCAAGGCCCAGGCGCCTTGAGGGGGCCCACCCGGCCAGCCTAGGGCTGTGCGCGGGGTGGGGCCCACCCCTGGCAGGCGGCCCATGTGGCCCATGCGCCCCCTCCCATCTCTCCCTTGTTTAGTCCCACATGGGAAACCCAAATGAGAGGCCACACCCCCTCCCCCTATATAAAGGGGTGCCCATGGGTGGGATTAACACACCAATATTTGGAGAAGTCCTTTGGTTGACTTCCTCCTTCTCTCTCTCCCTCCATGCCTCGTGACCATGGCCCCAAGTCTGGGATGTGCGATCAAGGCACACCTGCAGTACGCCGTTGCGCTGCAAGGATTCCTAGCCGGATATCAGCTTCCGCACTCCCGGCGGGATCGGGGAGCCGGAGGTCTCATCGTGCACCGGATGTGTACGAAGACACGAGGCGCAACACTTGGGGCGCTTAAATGTCGTGAGACGGAGCTGTTGCACGATGAAGATGATGAAGATCAAGAAGGAGCAAGGGGTGACCTGCGAGGAGCTTCGCGACCTTGAGGTCGGCTTCGAGTACGACTACATCAACCACATTCCCCGCGGAACGTTAACCGTGTACAGACTACAAGGGTATGTACTCTCTACGCATCGGCCGTTACCGCATTACTACATAGATAGATCCTAGGCTAATAGTTTCAGGGGATCCTTCGTAGGAAATTTTTTGTTTTCTGCGTCGATCCCCAACATACTACTCGTGCAAAGCACCGACGCATAGATCAGGCTCTGATACCACTGTTGGGTTCACAGCATAGAAAACAAAAAATTTCCTATGATGGGAACTATACGCCAAGATCTATCTACTAGATACAGAGCAACTGGTGGATATACATCCATGGAGAACTTACCTCGAAGACAACGAGTTTTGTTAACGAGTAGGAACTCGTGGATGATGTAGTCATACACTTGCCGATCTCAAGATCATGATGAAGTCCGGCAGGTCCGACTCCAGCACGTCCATCAGATCCAGCTCCAGCAAGTCCAGCACCACCAAGTCCAGCACCTCAAAGCAGCGGTGTATCCGTGATCGCGCACACGTCCGGTACCCCGACAACCTCCGTCCCTCGCTCCAGCAAAGCAGCGGAAGCAGCAACTCCTTTCCAGATAAAGCCACCGGGAACATGTATCTCGCTAATCCGTGACCATGGGGGAATAATACTAGAGGGGGAGAGAGATCCTTCACGAGAAGGTGTGAGTGAGAAGTGAGGACAGGGGGGCCTTTTATAGCAGGAGGGGGGTGCCCCTCCTCATGGTCGACGCCCCAAGGGGTGACCCTTCACCTCCTCATTCATGTGGTGGTAACTCCCTCCACATAAATCTGCCCCTTCACATTCTCTTTTATAGTCTCCACTTTAAATGCATTAAATTTCTCCAAATTTAATGCTCTCTCATTTAATAAAACTCTTTTATTAGTTTTATTCAGAATTTTGTTAATTACTTTAATTAACAAAAATTCACATAAAACCCCTGCAACATTTCAATATTACATGCAGAACCAATTTCAACAATTTCACCCGAAACAGTTTTGGTGTCTATTGAAATAATTCCAGCGCTTTCTTAAATCTTTATCTAAAACATATTTGCTCCAAATGGTGTCGGTATCCCTTAAGTTTCTCACCCTACGGTTCACGAATAATGCAGACATGATCGAGACCCCTCTCCGATCAATAATTAGAAGCGAGACCTAGAGATGCATACTGACTCCTACACATTCAACGATGACTTCTGTGATCGTGAGAACCTTTAACGCTAGTAACTAAATCCCTTTGTCTCGTGATATATTACATGTCTGAGATTTGATCATTGGTATCTCCATACCTAGTTTGATCTCATTGCCGACATGCACTCTTTTCTCGTTCCCGTGATATAACATTTTAGTGATCTCATCACTTGCTTGCAAGCTATCTTAATGTGATATCACCGAGAGGTCCCAGAGTATATCTATCCATCATCAGGATGGACAAATCCCACTCTTGATCCATGAGCCTCAACATAACACCTTCGTAGCAGTGAACCCACCTTTATAGTCACCTTGTTACGGTGTGACATTTGATGTTATCAGGATACTCTTCCGGTGTTAGCAATTAACATGATCACATGGTCTAAGGACTAAGATTACTTCGTATGATGTTGTAGCAATACAAACATAATGACTTTGATCGTAATGCTATACTTCGGATGAATGTTCATCACATCATTCCACCAATGTTGTGACATCGTTATTAACAACATCCAATGTCCATGATCAGGAAACCTTGATCATCTTGTTAATCAATGAGCTAGTTTATATGAGAGGAATTACTAGGAACTTTGTATTTTGTTTATTAAACACACATGTATTAATGTTTCCAATTAATACAATTATAGCATGCAAAATAAACATTTATCATAAACATGGAATAATATAATAACCACTTTATTATTGCCTCTCGTGCATATTCCCTTCAGATCAGTCCATCCCGTTCCCAAACTATTAACTTTGTACATGAATAGGAAAATCGTGCAACCCACCTCTCGAAATTCAGACTGAAGATCTTCACCAAGCGAAGTTCAGAAAACAAAGGAATGATGTGGGCTCTTCATCGGATCTAGCATAGATGATATCATTGCATTGGAAACCACCGGAAGATACAAAAGAAATCATATGAAAAGACACAATGATTAGGTTTCATGATGGTCCCATTGGCATGAAAAACACATGCTCAAGGTATACTCCAACTTCACCAATGCTCATCCTTCTAATATGTTTTTCAATGATATGGATATCCGTCAAGGGGCACATACAGATAAAGAATTCAAGGACAAAAAAGATTGGATGAAGGGTACAGAAAACAAGATGCAGATTGATGATTGTAACGACACCGTATAAAAGGGGAAGCGAAACCCTGAAGGTACAGCGGAAACCCATCCACGAGAAATCTTGGACTCGAAGTAAAGATAAGAGAACAGATTCAGAGCACACAGAGATAAGAGGAGAATAGCATAGGGGTAAGGAGTAAAATCAGACCTAATCAGATCTATCGAACCGATTTTGCAAAAATAGTCTTGATACTCTACATCGTCCGTTAGCTAGGTTATCCTATAGGCTGGACCAGTGGGGTATCGCAACTGCCGAGCTCTAATACCACTTTGTAACACCCTCTAATCGGCCCTATGTAAGTTTCAGCAATTCCCGCTGAACCCGCATAGAAACGATTCAAAGATGCCCACCAGGCACTTGCGTGTGGGTGGAAAACGAAGTAATATCATTACACAATAGTCCACGATGGAACCAATAGACATATATATACAACAACGACTTAATGAGTCAAGAATATAGATATATAGTATAAAGATCAAATCACCTTGAAAATCATATATAACATCCGAGTATGGATAAGAAGCAAATGGGGCTAAGAGCCCTAAAGAATAACCAATGGCGTCCATAACCCTTCCCAGGCCATGCCGGAAGGGTAACCCTGCTAACGACATCGAACTTATACCTGCTAGAACAAAAGGGGTGCTGACAAAGGGAAAAGGAAAAAGATAGCGGTCAGTACTGAGGCCAGTAGACGGCGAGGCTAGAATTCAGCGACTCTCTGAAGGAAATATGCCCTGAGAGGCAATAATAAAGTTGTTATTATGTATTCCTTATATATGATAGATGTTTATTTTGCATGTTAGAATAGTATTGATCGGAAACATCAATACATGTGTGTTTAATAAACAAAAAGGGTTCCTAGTTATGCCTCTCTTATAGACTAGCTTGTTGATTAATAAGATGATCAAGGTTTCCTGATCATGGACATTTGATGTTGTTAATAACAAGGTCACAACATTTGTGAAATGATGCGATGAACATTCATCCGAAGTATAGCATTACGATCAAGTCATTATGTTTACATTGCTATAACATCATACGAAGTAATCTTTATCCTTAGACCATGAGATCATGTTAATTGCTAACACCGGGAGACTATCTTGATATCATCAAACGTCACACTGTAATTGGGTGACTATAAAGATGGGTTCAGTTCTACGAAGGTGTTATGTTGAGGCTCATGGATCAAGAGTGGAATTTGTCAATCCCGATGACGGATAGATATACTCTGGGCCCTCTCGGTGATGTCACATTAAGGTAGCTTGCAAGCAAGTGATGTGATCACTAGAATGTTATATCACGGGAACGAGAAAAGAGTGCATGTCGGTAACGAGATCAAACTAGGTAATTGGATACCGATGATCGAATCTCGGACATGTATTATATCAAGAGACAAAGGGATTAAATTACAAGTGTTAAAGCTTCTCACGATCATAGAGGTCATCGTTGAATATGCAGGAGTCAGTATGGACCTCCAGGTCCCGCTTCTGATCATTGATCTGAGAGGAGTCTCAATCATGTCTGCATTATTCGCGAACCGTAGGGTGACACACTTAAGAGTTACCGGACACCATTTTGGAGCACATATGTTTTAGACAAAAGAATTGCAAAGCGCAGGAATTGTTTCGATAGAAACCGGAAATTGTTTCGGGTGAAATTGCAGAAAGTGGTTATGCATGTGATATTGAAATATTGCATGGGGTTATATGTGAATGTTTGTTAATTAAAGTAATTAACAAAATTCTGAATAAAGTTAATAAAAGAGTTTTATTAAATGAGAGAGCATTAAACTTGGAGAATTTTAATGCATTTAAAGTAGGTACTTTAAAGGGGAATGTGAAGAGGCATTTTAATGTGGAGGGGTTACCACCACATGAATGGGAGAGGTGAGGAGTCACCCCCATGCGCCGGCCATGGAGAGGAGGGGAACCCCCCCTCCTCCTGTAAAAGGCCCCCCTCTTCCTCCTTCTTCCACACACCTCCTTGTGAAGGATCTCTCTCCCTCTCTAGAATTATTCCCCCATGGTCTCGGATTAGCGAGATACATGTTCCCGGTGGCATTTTGTCTGGAAGGAGTTCCTGCTTCCGCTGGATCGCTGGAGCGAGGAGGTGGAGGTTGTCCGGTGGCTTGAACGTGTGTGTGAGTGTGGATGCGCTGCTGAGTTGCGGCGCTCGGACTTCCTCACGATCTTGAGATTGGCAAGTGTACGACTACATCAACCACGAATTCCTACTCGTTAAAAAAACTCATTGTCTTCGAGGGTAAGTTCTCATTGGATGTATGTCCACCCGTTGCTCTATACCTAGTAGATAGATCTTGGTGTGTAGTTCTCATCGTAGGAATTTTTTTGTTTTCTATGCTGCGGACCCAACAGTGGTATCAGAGCCTGATCTATGCGTAGGTGCTTTGCACGGGTAGTACACATATGTTTATATGTGGGCGATGATGATCATGTTATTGCATCTTCTATGTATTTTGGATATTGGTGGCATAGTGGGATGAAGCGGCCCGGACCAACCTTACATGTCATCGTACATGAGACCGGTTCCACGACTGACATGCAACTTGTTTTGCATAAGTGGCTGGCGGGTGTCTGTCTCTCCTACTATAGTCAATATCTGATTTACAACGAGTTGCTAATAACTTGGTTATCCTCGTTGTGGTTCATGTTCGTAGGTAAGAACGGTTCTATCTCCAAAAGCCCTAAGCCACGTAAAACTTGCAATTGATAAATTAGAGGCATCTAGTTTAGATCGTTGCTAGGCTAGTGTATTGATATGGTATTGTTGTAAGTAGATGTATGATAGATACTCTTACAACAAATTCAACGTGTAAGTTCCATAGACCTTGGCCTTACACACAAAGGAATGATAGAGATCATACCACGATGCAAATGATAGAGATCAAATGCATGGACCATATCATCTCACTTTACACATTAGATGTTAGCATCTTATACTGCTAGTTTGGCGCTTTCTGTAGCATTGTAAGATGATCCCTCATTTAGATATCAAGATAAAAATGCGTTCTTCCTTGAGTATGCACCATTCTGTGGATCGTGTTTCGAGACATCACGTGATGATCGGGTGTACTCGAATCTACGCTTTCATAGGAACGGGTGTAAGACAGTTTTACACACACGAATACTAAGGTTCTTACTTGGCGAGCCTAGCATGTACAGACATGGCCTCGGAACACGGACCGAAAGGTTAAGAATGAGTCACATAGTTCATATGATGCCCATATAGATGCTCGCCTTTGAAGCTACATCAACTCACGTGATGATCGGACTTGGTGTAGTGGATTTGGTTCATGTAATCACCAAAAGGACACGAGGGATGTCGTTTTTGAGTGGGAGTTCATTAGTAATTTGGATTAGTTGAACTCACTCTATCATAAAATTAGTCTAAATAAACTTTACAAATTCTGTTGTAGATGGCACCACCTGCTTTTAATTTCAATGTGTTCATGGAGAAAGAGAAACTTGTTGCGAATGGTAGCAACTTCACCAACTGGGCTATGAATTTGAGGATTCTCCTCACTGCTGCACAAAATCAATATGTGCTAGATGCGCCACTAGGCCCCCCACCAGCTCCTGATGCCCCTGATGAGGAAAATAATGTCTATGTGACTCATCAGGAGGACCACACCTTAGTTCATTGTGCCATACTGTATGGGCTAGAGCCAGAACTTCGAAAGCGTTCAAAAATGGCAATGCCTTTGATACCATGGGAGAATTGAAAATGATTTTCGATACCCATGCTGCCGTAGAGAGTTATAATGCTACTGAAAAGTTCTTTAGCTGCATGATGGAGGAGAACAGCTCTGTCAGTGAGCATGTACTAAAAATGTCTGGGTACGCCAATAAGCTTGTGTCCTTGGGAATAATGATTCCCATTGACTTAGGCATACATCGTGTTCTCCAATCTCTGCCACCTAGCTACAAGAGCTTCATGATGAACTATAATATGCAAGGCATGAAGAAGTCTCTTCCCGAGCTTTTGTCAATGCTTAAGACTGCAGAAGTGGAGATTAGGAAAGAACATCAAGTGTTGATGATCAATAGCACCACCGGTTTCAAGAAGGACAAGAAAGGCAAGCACAAGGGAAAGAAGGGTGGCAAATCTGTTGCCGCACCTGAAAAGAAACCCCGAGCTGGCCCTAAGTCTGACACTGAGTGTTACTATTGCAAGGGGACTGGCCATTGGAAGCGCAATTACCCCAAGTATTTGGCGGACAAGAAGTCCGGCAAGGCAAACAAAGGTATATATGATATACATGTTAT
Source organism: Avena eriantha (assembly GCA_910589775.1). Taxonomy (NCBI): domain Eukaryota; kingdom Viridiplantae; phylum Streptophyta; class Magnoliopsida; order Poales; family Poaceae; genus Avena; species Avena eriantha. Next base: position 160,975,620 of record OU342740.1, on the reverse strand, counting down.
TGATGTGTACTTGACTAGTACTCATAGTAGCACCTAGGTATTTGATACGGGATCAGTTGCTAATATATGTAACTCGGTTCAGGAGCTGCGGAACAAGTGACAACTAGCAAGGGATGAGGTCATGATGCGGGTCGGCAATGGATCAAAAGTTGATGTGATCGCCGTCTGGACGCTACCTCTCCATATGCCATCGGGATTAGTTATAAACCTAAATAATTGTTATTTGGTGCCTGCACTGAGCATGAACATTGTATCCGGATCGTGTTTGATGCAAAGTGGTTATTCCTTTAAATCTGAAAACAATGGTTGTTCGATTTATAAGAATGATATCTTTTATGGTCATGCACCTGTGTTGAATGGTTTATTTCTATTGGATCTCGATAGTAGTATTACGCATATTCATAATGTTAAATGCTAAAAAGATTAAACTTCATAATGATATATCTGCATATATGTGGCACTGCCATCTAGGTCAAATTGGCGTTAAACGCATGAAGAAACTCCATTCTGATGGACTTTTGGAATCACTTGATTTTGAATCATTTGATACATGTGAGCCATGCCTTATGGGCAAGATGACTAGAACGCCGTTTTCCGGTTCAATGGAACAGGCGACAGATTTATTGGAAATCATACATACTGATGTGTGTGGACCAATGAGTGTGTCGGCGTGAGGTGGATATCGTTATTTTGTTACTTTCACGGATGATTTAAGTAGATACGGGTATATCTATTTGATGAAACAAAAGCCTAAAACCTTTGAAAAGTTCAAGGAATTTCAGAATGAAGTTCCTACTCGTTAACAAAACTCGTTGTCTTCGAGGGTAAGTTCTCGTTGGATGCATGTCCACCCGTTGCTCTGTACCTAGTAGATAGATCTTGGCGTGTAGTTCTCATCATAGGAAATTTTTTATTTTCTAGGTTGCGGACCCAACACTCTCGCCTACATAGGTATGGTGGACTAAAGCAGTGGCGCAGTGGCACTAAACAACCTATAGAGACTCGGTATAACTGATAGTTATTAGAGGGGGATAAGAAACACCTATTCGGAACCAACCTGACACTAACACCAAACATACCCATCCTGGTATTCTCCTTTGAGACCAAACGAAGAGGGTCATACCGAGGAAACGCACACAGTTGGCAATTTTATTCATTCCATTATAGTTGTGGCAATTAATTGTCAGATATAGATAGCATGAGTCATCCTAATATCATAAGGAGTGGGAAGTTTTAGTTAACCATTCAAATTTAGTTGCAATACTTACTAGTCATATACCATAAGCATGAGACATCCCAAATCCAGCAGTTGTTGGCACTTTTATTTACTCATTCCGTTATGGTGAAACTAATTACTAGATATGTTAAAGTCAAATTTATAGCACTACTTTAGTTTTGGTTGTCTTTGATCGAGATACTGTGCTCCAAGTCATCCATAACCGCAGACACGACTTTCAGAGAGATTTACCCTGTAGGGGTGCACATATAGAAACACACGCACGATCAACCTCGAAAAACCCAAATAAAAACCCAACTAGGCTTTCACCACAAAGCAATCACAAGATTTATAAAATATTTCAGGGGGCCACCCCAATAAGCTACCCGCAACGAAGTTGGCCGGCTCCGAGACGGACCCAGGGTTTGCGACGACAGCGGTAAATGACTGGGAACCCGAAAGTGTGACTGGGCTTATCGATAAAGCATAAACGTGGCGCGGGATCCTAAACAGTACAGGTGCTCCACGCACAATCGTAAATAAAGCAGTAAAGCATGGCATACGTACATGATAGTAATAAAGCCCCAAACTAGTTTGTGGCTCTGAGAAATAAGAAATGAATTAAGCTCTGGCTAAGGGGATTCATGGTCCCACATGCGGATAGTGCGATAGTCAAGGAACATGTATCAAGTAATCAAGGCCTACTGGATACAAGTGAGCGGTTAAAAACAAATATTAGTTATTGCCCACCGGTGGCTCTGCATTAGTTTTATCTATTCCTAGCAATTTAGTTGACAAGTTATATTGAAAGCCATGATCATATCCACCATTAAACATGCGCCAACCTTCCAACAACGGTGGAGCGACAACGATGTGAAGCAACACCTGAGCAAGCAACAACGACTCGCAAGGCCGACTATCTATCAAATAACAGGCAATAGGATGTGTCCAATTCAATATAGAGGCAACAAAGAATATAAATGGTGCACGTAAACTAAAGCATCGCAATACGGATAGTAATAGATCAACAGGAGGAAGTAAAGACTATAAATGCAAAATAGGCAGAAAGAGGGAGAATGCTCTCCTGGGAAACACTGCCAAAGGTACATATTCAAAGAACTTGTCGAGGCTCGCATCCACTCAACGACCTAATCTGTGAAGACACAAAACACTAAAATAAACACCGAATGCACTATTTAATACTACGGCAGAAGATCGAGCATGTTCATGATATGATGCATGACACGGTGAAGATGTGATGCAACTATACAATATTAAGCGGAACTAGGTCCTAACAATTAATTAGAAGATTCAAGTTGTCTAGATACCCCGCAATTTAAATGTTGGCTTAACAAGGCAAAACATGGCATCGGTTCGCTACACAAATTTAAATGGAGGTAACATAAGACTAGATTAGCCCGCGTATAGTCTCCATATTTAATTATGAGTGATTCGGCGTAACGCCCCCAAACCACACAATATATATGTGATATGAACCATTTAATATGCACCAAGTATATGTTATTTATTATAAAATACGAGTCTCGGAAAAGGGGTCACACATTGGAGGTTCGGATCCGTGAGGGAGAACTTGGCGTGCCGAGGGGTGTGGTTCGGTCTTCAGATCTGGGCTCAGGGTCTCGGATATCTTATCCGTGAAGAAGACCAAATCGTTATGGATCGGTCTTCAGGTCCATCACGAAGATCTTGGAATTCGACGGCATCGCCTCTAGGTTTCGGCTTCAAGGTTGATGTTGACGAAGCTTCAGGTACCGACTTCATTATCAATGGCGGACTTGAATAGACCGCACCGGGTCCGATATGGTCCTCGGGTTTGTCTTCGCACGCCGGGCATCGAAGATCTTGGTGATAGGATCGAAGCACTTGTTACGGGGTCAGTCTTGTACTTTGGGTGGCATCGAGGATCTTGTCGATTGGATGCTCTTGGCAACAAGGATCGGAGACGGGGCGTACTTCGGTTCATGACAACCCAAACATACAGGCACACCATAAGTTGTAGGGCAGTTGTACTGCACGGGGTAGATCCAACACGGCGGAGACCTGTAGCACATGACCTTGGTATCCTTGGAGGAGTCGAACAGAACTGCGGTTTCATCAGTGCGTGCAACACAGACATCTAGGAGCAGAGCCAACAAGTCGGGGATGCCGCATCGATGAAAGCACAATGGGCTCCACGAATGTCCCAGTGGTCACAACAGAGCATGGAGCCACGCGAAGGGTGCCAGAGTGGGACGACGCGTGCGGGCGACAAGGAGCCACGCGAGCAGAGGCGGCTCAGGGTCGCGCAGGAGAAGGTTTCCCGAGAGGGGCAACGCTAGCACGGCCGGGGTCGGAGCAGAACGCGGAGGCGCGGGCCACTAAGGAGGAACGGTGGCGGACTTCGCGGTGGTGGCGCTCGGCGCGGCAGAGCAGAGGAGGCGGCGGCCGGAGCTTCGCGACAAGGAGACGTCGACGCGGCCACGCGGGATCGGTGTCGAGGTGGGCCGCGGGAGGAGAACGCGGGGCGGCGTTGGGAAGAGGAGCTCATAGAGGCGGCCTGCAACAAGGAGAGGCCGCGGGGAGGGAGCTGGGTCGCGGCACTGCAAGGGCCCGCTCGTGGCAGCGACGGCCCGCAGAGGAGAGAGGCGGTGGTGCTTGCGCTGGGCAGATAAGGAGGGCGGCAGCGCAACTCTCCCTCGTGGAGGATCTTGGCGAGCCGAGCGGCGGGGCTTGGGGAGGCGGGTCGCATGCTGTAGGAAGGAGGCCGGGGCAACGACGCATGCAGACGGGGAGGTGGCGCTCGCGAGCGCTGGCGGTGGCGGTGGGCTGGGGTGATCGATGTGATTCGAGGGACATCGAGAATCGCGAGCGAGAGGAGCGTGCGGGGCCAGGGGAGCGTGTCGCTCGTGGGCGGCGTTTGGTGCATGGTGGGGCCAAGGTGCAGGCAGTATGTGCTGGCGTGTCGGTGTGGAACTAGGGTCTGCATGCTGCATCGCGTGCGTGAGGAGCGGTGCATCGCGTGTGCTGTGTGCGTGCTTGCGGGTGTGGTTTGGTAGGTGGCGACGGCTGGGTAGGTTAGGGTCAAGTCTTAGGGTTTGGGTTGGGGTATATTGGGGTAGTAGGCTGGCTGCTGGCTGGCCTTTGGGCCTACTGGTGGCTGCCTCCCCGATAAAAATAGTTTTATACTTTATTTATTTTATTCTGTTTAAAGCAAAACATAATAAAGAGGGAGTATTTAGTAAACAAAAATAATCTTTTAGAAATTAGTTTTAATCAAACTTATAGATAATGATGATGATGCTCAAATGCAATGTGGCATGATGACATGAGCATGCACTCATGATGATGCACAAAATAAAAACAACACGCGGTTTTCTAGTAGTGGTTTTACCGGGGTGCTACACTTGAGCTTGGAGTCGCATTCTTTGGGGAAGCGATCCTTGCTTAGGTGTATCCACACAAGGTCATCTTCTTCAAAGATCATCTCCTTTTTATCCTTGTTTAACCTTGAAGCTTGGCGAAGGACTTGTTGCTCGATTGTAGCTCTTGTTTCCTCGTGAAGCTTCTTCATAGCTTGGGCGCACTTGTCGATGTCCATGTTGGTGCGCTCATGAAGAGGTAGCAGTAGGATGTCGAGTGCGGTGAGGGGCTTGAAGCCATAGACGATCATGAAGGGACTCATCTTGGTTGTTGAGTGCTTGGCACGGTTGTAGGAAAACTCAACGTGGGGAATGCATTCCTCCCAATCCTTGAAGTTTTTCTTGATCAACACATGACGGAGAGTCCCGAGGCTTCGGTTGACAACTTCATTTTGGCCATCGGTTTGAAGATGCGATGCGGATGAAAAGAGGTGCTTGATACCGAGCTTGGCCATGAGGGTCTTCCATAAGTACCTCATGAATTTGACATCGCAGTCGGAGACAATTGTTCTTGGCACACCATGAAGACGGATGATTTCTCTGCAAAACAAATTTGCAACACGTGAAGCATCGTCGGTCTTATGGCACGGTATGAAGTGTGCCATTTTGGAAAAGCGATCCACAACAAAAAATATAGAATCATGTCCATGCTTAGACCTAGGCAATCCTAACACAAAATCCATGCTAATGTTGAACCAAGGTGTATGAGGAATAGGCAAATGCATATAAAGACCATAAGGGTTAGCTTGCGACTTAGCTTGAACACATGTTGTGCATCGTTGAACGTAGCGCTCCACGTCTCGTTTCATCTTGGGCCAATAGTAATGAGTGGAGACCATGTCCAATGTCTTGTCACAGCCAAAGTGACCCATGAGGCCTCCACCATGAGATTCTTGGAGAAGCAAAAGTTGGAGAGACAACTTTGGAATGCAAAGCTTGTTTTGTTTAAATAGAAAGCCCTTATGCAAATACAAATCAACAACTCCTTTGTCAATGGAGCACTTTGTGAAAATTGGTTCAAAGAATGGGTCGGCAGAATACAAAGTTTTGATTTCATCAAGACCCAACACGTTGATTTCAAGTCGAGTAAGAAGGTTTGTGTGCTTGCGAGACAAAGCGTCCGCAACTACATTATCTTTGCCCTTCTTATACTTGACAATGTAAGGAAAAGACTCCCTAAACTCGACCCACTTAGCGTGTCCCTTACTCAAGTTGGCTTGGCCTTTGCGATATTTCAACGACTCATGGTCAGAATGTATGATAAATTCTTTAGGCCATAGGTAGTGTTGCCAAACTTGAAGTACACGAACTAAGGCAAAAAGCTCTTTGTCATAAATTGGATAATTAAGGCGAGGACCATCAAGTACCTCCCTATGGTAGGCAATAGGATGTCCATTTTGCATAAGGAATCCTCCAATGCCAATACAGCTAGCGTCACACTCTATCTCAAAAGTTTTTGTGAAATCTGGTAACACAAGAAGAGGTGCTTCTGTGAGCCTCTTTTTAAGTTCATCAAAAGCTTTTTGTTGTGCTTTGCCCCACACGAAGGTGACATCTTTTTCGTCAACTCGTTGAGAGGACAAGAAATGGTTGAAAAGTCTTTCACAAAGCGACGATAGAAACCGGCCAACCCATGAAAACTTCGAAGTTCACTAACATTTGTGGGGATGGGCCAATCTCGTATGTCTTTTACCTTGGAAACATCAACTTCAATTCCCCTTGAAGAAACGACAAATCCAAGAAAAATTAACTTATCTTTAGCAAAAGTGCACTTGGGAAGATTAGCATATAGCTTTTCATGTCGAAGGATTTGCAAGACTTCATTGACATGTGTAACATGATCCTAAAGCGACTTGCTATAAACAAGTATATCATTGAAATAGACAACGTCACTCTTGCCAATGAGAGAATGCAAAATATGGTTCATTAGGAGCATTAAGGTGGATGGTGCATTAGATAAGCCAAAAGGCATGACCAACCATTCATAGAGACCAAGTTTGGTCTTCAAGGTGGTTTTCCACTCATCACCTTCTGCCATGCATATTTGATGGTAACCACTACGGAGATCAATTTTCGAGAAAAATAGTGGCTCCACACAACTCGTCAAGCATGTCATCAAGGCGCGGTATAGGATGTCGATAACGCACGGTGATAGAATTGATTGGATGGCAGTCCATGCATAACCGTAGTGTATCATCCGATTTACGAACAAGAATCACGGGTACCACACTTGGACTAGTTCTTACTTGGATCAAACCTTTGGAGACGAGTTGGTTGATTTGACGTTCGATCTCCTTCATCTCCTCCGGGTTTGTGCGTTAGGCGGCGTGGTTTGGAAGGGTTGCGTCGGGTATGAGGTCAATGCGATGTTCTATTCCGCAAAGAGGAGGTAGTCCATGTGGCAGCTCTTCGGGAAACATATCCTTGAATTCCTACAAAATAAACATCAAAGATGGAGGAACATTGGTTAAGTCATTAGTTTCTTGCGCTAGTCCCTTGCAAATGAGGACTTAGTGCAAGATGGATGGGTTGTTCCGCACATCTTTCATCTCACTTTTGGTGGCAAGGAGAAAACTCTTAGTTTTTCCCACTCGAGTTTAGCTTGTGGCTCTCACTCACTATGAGTTGGTTCTATCGCTCACCACTCTTCTCACAAGTAGGTGTTGTGGTTTGCGCCCTCGCTAAAGCCTTTGCATTGTACACAATTATTTGGCTAGGAGTCATTGGTTGCAAAACACATGTTTTATTGAGGCATTTGAAGGTGTACACGTTGGTGCGACCATCATTTATAGCAGCCTTATCAAATTGCCATGGTTGACCAAGTAGCATATGACAAACCATCATTGGGACTACATCACACTCCACTGTGTCTTTGTAAGGACCAATGGCAACGGTGATCGATACGATATGATTGATCTTCATGGACCCTTGGTCACTTAGCCATTGCACGTGGTAGGGGTGCTTGTGCAGATGGAGGGTGAGGTTGAGATTCTCACACAACTCGGTGCTAGCAAGGTTGTGGAAACTCCTTCCATCGATGATCACTTTGATAGATTTGTCATTGATGATGGCTCGTGTTTGGAAGATATTTGAGCGTTGGTATTCATGCTCTTGTCCTTGAGTAGTTAAGATCCTTATGACGACAAGCGATGGACTTGCATCATGTTCACACATGAGGAGTTCTTGGTCATCTTCCACTCGTTGCCTTGTCATTGCTTCCTTGACTCGGGCATCAAATTCATCTTCACTCAAGTACTCTTCATCTCCATTGTCATGGATAAACAATACTTTCTTGTTTCCACACTCAGCCGACTTGTGTCCTTTGCCTCCACACTTGTAGCATTCACCGTTGAAAGGTGTATCACTCTTTGCTTGTTTGCCACTTGGGGCAGTTTTCCTTGAGGAAGTGTGGGCTTGAAGGAAGGCTTGGAGGTACTTGAGGAGCTACCATTGAAGGTGGTTGGTGTAGCGGTTGAAGCTTTCTTGTACATGAAGTATGTCTTGGGCTTGTTGTACTTTATGTCCTATTGCACTTGACGCTCGGCTTTATTTGCAATGTGCACAAGCTCAACCATGTTGGTGTATGTTTGGAACTCGACGATGCACTTGATTGGGTGGTTCAAGCCAATGAGAAAATGTGCCATAGTTTGCTCCTTGGGCTCTTCAATTTTGGCATGGATCATGTTGAGCTCCATTTCCTTGAAGTACTCTTCCATGGTCTTTGTCCTTTGACGCAGCAATTGAAGGTTGTTGAAGAGGTCGCGCGTGTAGTGCGTGGGAACAAAACGGGATCTCATGTGAGCCTTCATGTCATTCCAAGTTGTGACTGGCGGCTCTTGTCTTGTGTCACGAGCAACTTGAACTTGTTCCCACCAAAGGTTGGCATAATCATCAAACTCAAGCGAAGCTATGGCCACCATATTCTCGTTGCTATAATTGTGCATACGGAAGATCTTGTCGACTTTGAGTGCCCATGAGAGGTATTCATCTGTATCATTTGATCCGGTGAACTTGGGCATCGTGAACTTGAGCTTTCCAAATGTGTCTTCCTTATTGCGATCAAGGTGGAGATGGTTACTATGTTGATGATAGTCTTCGTCTTCCATGCGATTATTGTGACAAGCTTGTTGAGCTTGTTGATGTGATTGCGGTTGAGGAACCTCATTTGGAGGTGGATGAACTTGCTATTTCTCTTGGCGTGGTTGTTGACGAGGTTGAGGCGCTTGAGCCTCATGAGGATGTGGAGGGTGCGGAGTCTCATGACATGGATGATGACAAAGAGGAGGCTCATTCCTCGGTTGGTGATGTGGGTTAGGTACATGGGCCTCACGGCAAAGATCATGGTCTTGAGCCTCATGACGTGGTGGGCGTCCCTCAATATGTATCACTTGATGCTCCAAGTCTTGTTGTTGTGGAGGAGGCTCGTCATGGTGACCATGGTGTCGGTGTGAATGTTCATGAAATTGATGACGAAGATGAGGATCTTGGAGAGCTTCATGACGACGGCGAGCTTGATCCTCCAAGTTGGAGTCATCACTTGTAGCTGCAATAACTTCACGGTGGCGATGGCGATGTAGTTGAGGTTGGGCTCAAGGTTCCGCTCGTGGTTCTTCTTGTGGTTGTACTTGTTGAATCACTAGTTCCCTTGCGTGATGATGGTGTGCTTCTTGCCTTGCTTGTGGCATTGAAGAGAAATCACCATCATAGCTTAACATTGCGGCGTGCCGTGGTGAAGGTACATAGTTCGAAGAACTTCCATCTTCAACCACGGGGGTGCCATTGCATATTGGAGCATTTGGATGAAGATCTTGGTGAAAAGGAGCATGATGGCACGAAGAGCTTGACGAGCTTGATGCGCGTGATCGAGGTCTTGCCATTTCATCAATGAGGCATCAAAGATTGTCATTTGTTTCGGCGATGAAGCATTGTAGCGCTTCATTTTGATGGCCAAAGTTGTGATGCATCGCATGCATTTGTCGTTCGAGGCCATCAAAGAGGTTGTCGATGTTCTTGAACTCGTCTTGCATCTCACCAAATTGTTCATCGTGTCGCGTCTTAAGGGCTTGGCAACATTCACGGAACTCTTGTCGGACGATGAAGTGACTTGCACACGTCATGTACGGTCCATGTTCTTCTTCTTGGGGAGGTGGTTGGCTCGACTCACCATGCCTATCCATCATGCCAAACACGCAAGGATTGTATATGGAAGTGGAATATGGTGGTGTTAGCCTTTTACCTCACCTTGGGGATTGCACCGAACTAGAAACCACAAGTGAGATCTATAAGCGTGCAAAGTGAAATCACAAAGAAACCTGGAAAAGGCTAGAAAAAGAGCGCACGCTTGGGAGGTTGCGCCGCGTCGCTGCTGCTGCCTGCATGTGGCGGGCGCGGAGTGCCTCACGCGTTGTACCGTCCTTCTCCCGTGCGACACGTAGTGGATGCGAAGAGGGTCGTGGGTCCTTTTTCCTTTTCTTTTCATAGATTTGAACATGAAAACTGCGATATCTTTCAAACGGAGAGTCCAAATCGATATCCGTTTTCACAGCCTTGCTAGTCACGTTCAGATCTTCAAAATTAGATCCATTGTTTATATGTTTCGACGAACTTTTTCTCGTACTGCCTTTGATGCGTAGGTTGCACTGCTTTTTGGTCTAGTACACGGTGCCTTCGGTTGTAATGCACGGCACGATGTCCAGGCAATGTACTACGCACTGTCCAGGCAGTGCACTGTCCATGCACTGCCTTGTTGTTCTGTGTTGCACTGCCTTAGTTTGCAGTGCACTGCGTGCTGTCCAGGCAGTGTATTACGCAATGTCCAGGCAGTGCACCGTCCATGCACTGCCTTGTTGTTCTGTGTTGCACTGCCTTAGTGTGCAGTGCACTGCCCGGTGTCCTGACGGTGTACTACGCACTGTCCAGGTAGTGCACCATCCATGCACTGCCTTGTTGTTCTGTGTTGCACTGTCTTAGTTCGCAGTGCACTGCGCGGTGTCCTGGCAGTGTACTATGCACTGTTCAGGCAGTGCACCGTCCATGCACTACCTTGTTGTTCTGTGTTGCACCGCCTTAGTTCGCAGTGCACTGGGTGGTGTCCTGGTAGTGTACTATGCACTGTCCAGGCAGTGTACTACGCACTGTCTAGGCAGTGCACCGTCCATGCACTGCCTTGTTGTTCTGTGTTGCACTGCCTTAGTGCGCAGTGCACTGCGCGGTGTCCTGGCAGTGTACTACGCACTGTCCAGACAGTGCACCGTCCATGCACTGCCTTGTTGTTCTGTGTTGCACTGCCTTAGTTCGCAGTGCACTACGGGGTGTCCTAGCAGTATACTACACACTGTTTAGGCAGTGCACCATCCATGGACTGCCTTGTTGTACTGCGTTGCACTGCCTAAGGTCGTAGTGCATTGCGGGATGTTCTTCGAGTGCACGGTTCATGTATTGCCTTGTTGTACTGCAATGCACTGCTTTCGGTCGATAGTAAACGAGTGGCACCGCTCATGCACTGCCTTATTGTACTGCGTGAAAACTGCCTTTCGTCGCGTGCACTGCATGAGAAGCTAGCCACGTGTCGGGCTACTGTGTGGCCGGAAATACGCGCACTACCGAGCGGCCGGAAACGTGCGCGTGGCCGAAACGCGCGCTTCCTGAAGAGCGCGCTCACGCTAGTCGTTCTCAAGAAACCTCACAATAAAGAAATAACTAACTCTCAAAAGCTTTTGGTGGAAGGTTAGGGTTGTGAAAAACCAAACGAAACAATTCAAAGAAAAGGTTATTGTCAAAAGTGGTAGAGAACCAAAGATCAAAAGCAAAAACGAAACGATCTCAAAACACAACGATACAAACACATGGTGATGGATGTGGTTAGAATGACTATAAAATGAGCATAAAATATCCTAACAAAGACTATGCTCAGTGTCGTGCCAACACAAGGAGAGACCACAACTCGTTCGCCAAAAGAGAAATAAGTAACAGATTTGTGCACTCTCCTTGGTCACGCTATATCTCTCTCTTTGCTTACATGCTTGAGACTCTCTTTGTACTAGGAGACTTTGTATTTTTCTATTTTTCTTTTGCTTTTTCTTTTCCTCTCTTTTTTTGATTCTTTTCCTCCTTTCCTATACTACTATGTCAACTCTTTAATTTGCTTACACACCCACTTTATAAGGACAAGTGCACAATGCTTACGCAAACACAAGATGAGCTGCTTTCATAGGATAGATACACACAAGGAAGAAGGGTTACACTACAAGAAATGTGTTAACTTGTGACCTTCTCATAGTGACGAGGAATGAAATTGTCATAGATTTATGACGATTTCGTACAAGATGGTCATCGCAGTTTGGAGAGGTCAAAATCCTACAAAATTACGACGATTTGTGTCAAAATCGTCGTAATTTCATCACATGAAATCGTCATAACCTACACAATACAACTTAGAGCCTTATTTATACCCCTTTATGACCAATTTAAATCGTCATATTGTCTAAAATAATATACAATGAATCAACTAGTTGGTCACATCAGCAATTATGCTTATGTGGTATATCTATGTGTCAACTTATATATATATATGTCTAACAATAATGGGAAAAAGAAGGTGGCAAATGAGGGAATCGAACCAGCAACCTTGCAAACCAGCTGACTTATGGATAACCACCACACTACAGCATCATCGGTGTTACAACCAACTCACTTGTTTCTTTTATAACGTTGGTGTTTTACAAATCCGCGAAAAATAGGGTTAAAACACGGAGAATAGAGGGGTCGAACCGAGGACCTCCACCACCGATACGACGGGTCTAACAATCACACCGCAACCTCTTTCTGGTTTTACTAACGCGCTACTCGTTTATAAAGGTATCTACCTTAGTTGTTGGGCCTGGGCCTTAGCTAACGGAGTCCCTTGTGTCTTCCTTTTTTTAAATACATCATGGGCCTTGGCACCCGGTGGCCAGTGGATAAGATCCGATCCAGCTTGGTGGTCCATTTAGCAAAGTTTTTTTCCTTTTCTATTTTCTTAATTTTTTGGTATCTTTTTCATAAGAAGTCCAAATGAATTGATTTTTGGCTCTAATTTTTTATAAAATTCAATTATATCCTCCTAGGTTATTAATTATCATTACTTTTACTATTTAAAAATAGTGGATTTACTAATCTCACATCAGTCTATGGTAGGGACAATATCATAATTCAAAATATGATTTTGAAACTAGAGTTTTGGATTCAATTTTTTTGGCCTTAAGTCTTACAAAACTAACATTGGATTTATGATAAAACAATATATTATGAGTCTAATATTAATTTTTGCAAAAAATCATGAGAATCAGATCATGTACCTATAGTTCAAATCGGACCAACTTCCTACCGGTTCGGTAGGAATTTGCCTTTTTCGTAGGGGGAGGATGGAAAGGTTTGAGAACCCCTGGTTCGGACATTGTCCATATAAGGTGGTATAGTATTTATTTTAAATATGGTGGTAGAATTTTGAATTAGCAATTCGGTGGTTGCTTCACAAAACGCCCCGTTTTTAGCATTCAGAAAATGGAAAATGGCTTTTCTGTTCGACGAAAATGAAAACTTCCCCCTATGACATTATTTGCTATCCCAAGATCCACATGCGTGCATAATACGGGGTAATTTGAACAAACTATGTTGTGATTCTAGCCATAACATTGGTCTTTTGGCATAAAAGACATGAAACCTCGAACGTGATAGGTCATTTCTAAGAAGGTTTTTTCGACACGGAGTCAATACACCAAGTTTGATATTTTCCTTAAAACTTTGTCACATAACATGACACCACGTGAAGGTTTTCTATTGATCGAACCGTTTTTGAATTTCTTATGCCCGTTTCAAACTATGGTCAAAATGGCGGGCATGAAGGTTCTTAGCTAGGGGATGAGCCTCGTGAAAATTGCATTAGATCTGTGAAGAAACTTCATATTGTGAGTCTAAAAATGATTTGTTCGAAAAATCATGGGCATCAGATGATGTACTTGTAGTTCAAAGTGGACCCACTTCCTACCGATTTAGCAGGAGTCTTTTTCGCCAGGGGTGGATGGAAAGGCTTGAGATACCCAAATTTGGACATTGTCCATATAACATGTTCTAGTATTTTTGAAAAATGGGTCGTTAGCATTTTGAATTAACCATTTGGTGATTGGTTCACAAAACGCCCTGTTTTTTGCGCTCGCGAAATGGAAAATGGATTTTCCATTCGACGAAAAGGAAAAGTTCCTCCTACAAAATTGTTCACCATCCTAATATGCACATCCATGTACAATATGGGCATATTATCATAAACTATGTCATGATTCTAGCCATAACATTGGTCGTTTGGCTTGAAAGCCATGGAACCTCGAACATAATAGGTTATTTTTGTGAAGTTTTTTTCTAGATGCAATCAATATACCAAGTTTGGTATTTTATCTTACAACTATGTCACATAATATGATACCAAGCGATGAATTTACATTGTTCGGACCGTTTTTGAATTCCTTATGCCTGTTTTCAAATTTTCCTATTTCAAACTATGTCAAAACGGCGGGCATGAAGATAGGGGATGAGGCTTGCTAAACTTGCATTGTATATCTGAAGAAACATTATATTGTGAGTCTAAAAATGTTTTTTTGCAAAAAATCATGAGTATTAGATCATGTACCTATAGTTCAAACTGGACCCACTTCCTACCGATTCGGCAGACATTTGTCTTTTTCACCAGATGTGGACGAAAAGGTTTTTGAATACCCAGTTGGGACATTGTTCATGTGAGGTGGTCTAGTATTTTTAAAAATGGAGTGGTAGAATTTTTGTATTCACCATTTGGTGTTGCTTCACAAAACACCCTAATTTTGGCACCGAAAAATAGAAATTGGCTTTTCTATGCGACGAAAAGGAAAACTTCCTCGTGCAAAATTGTTCGCCATCCCATAATGCACATGATTGCATAATATGGACACTATCACAAACTATGTCACGATTCTAGCCATAACATTGGTTGGTTGGCTTGGAAGCCATGAAACCTCAACATGATATATTATTTCTGTGAAGGTTTTTTTGATATGCAACCAATATACCAAGTTTGGTATTTTTATTTGCAACTATGTTACATAATGACACCACGCGAATGATTTACATTGTTCGGACCGTTTTTAAATTTCTTATGTCCGTTTCAAAAAATTTCTATATCAAACTATGGTGAAAATGACAGGCATGAAGATAGAGGATGAGGCTCGCTAAACTTGCATTGGATCTCTAAAAAAACATCATATTATGAGTCTAAAAAGTATCATATCATGTACCTGCAGTTCAAACCGGACCCACTTCCTACCGATTCGGCAAATTTTTGCCTTTTTCACCAGGGCTGGACAGAAAGTTTTGAGATTTCTCGGTTGGGACATTATCCATGTAAGGTGGTCTAGTATTTTTTAAAATGGGGTGGTAGCATTTTGAATTGACCATTTGGTGGTTGCTCCACAAAAAACCCTGTTTTTGGCGCTCGAAAAATGAAAAATAGAAAATGTTTTCATGAGCATCGAAATGGTTTGGACACTTTCTTTAGCAACAATATTCTACGGTCCATAATGCATACACGTGTACAATATGACAATATTATTCCGATATAAACTATAAAACTTTTTTATAATAAAATACTAAAATTTGACTTATGCCTATATAAATTAGTGGACACTGGAAGCAAAAGTACCTAAAAAGACCACACCCACCTTGAACGGAGACACTTCAATATGGGCCCCAAAGGCTAGGTCCGAGTAGTAGTCGCACCGAGTGGGCAAGCCCCAGGTAATATTTACGCACCCACGGATTGAATCGATCTTTTTTATTTAAGTTCGACCGTGTGCACCCCCACCCACCAAAACCCTAACTCCATTCTCCTCCCCCGCCGCCACCCGCCTCTGATACGTCCATTTTGCATCACTATTCTATGTCATAAATTCACTGTTATTCATTGATATATTTCATATTGAGAGGTGATACTTATGTTATTTCATATGTTTTTGCATGGTTGATGACTTTTGGAGCATGGACCGCTGCAGGCAGGATTTTGATGGAAAAAGGTGCTGTTTGGAGGCAAAATTCGCGAAGATTAGAAAATCTAGAAAAATATACGGAAAATCCTATTTTTCTAGAAGACGAAGGATGCCAGAAGAGGGAGTGGAGATGGGCCACAGGGAGCCCACACCACCCCCTGGCGCGGGCAGCCCTAGGCCATGCCAGCCGGTGGTGTGGCCGCCCTGGCCCACCTCTGGCTCTCCCCTCTAGCGTATATCATCCTATCGAAACCCTAAGACTCGGGGAGAGACCACAAAAAGATTACGCAGCCTCTGCGGGGTGGAAAACACCGAGAGAGAAAGATCTCTCCGGCAGAAAGATTTCTGCCGAGGGAATTCCTTCCCGGAGAGGGGAGATCATCGCCATCAACACCACCATCAAGCTGGACTTCATTAGGATCATCATCATCACCACCACCATCACCATCAGCACCCTCATCACCATCTCCATATTGCTGTAACAATTGAGTTGAATCTTGCATTAGTTCATAGGGGAAACTTTCCCGGTGTTGATTACCCTTTGTAGTTGATGCTATTGAGTGAACCATTGAATTATTGTTTATGTTCAGATTGTTATACATCATTATTCCATCTCTGATCATGATCCATATGATGTCTTGTCAGTAGTTCGTTTTGTTCTTGAGGACATGGGAGAAGTCTTGTTGTTAGTAGTGGAGTTGTGTTGAGAAAGATTCAATAGATTGTTATTTAAGTTGTGGTGTCATGTGAACGTCGACTACATGACACTTCACCTATATGGGCCTAGGGGAATGCATTGTGTATTTGACTACTAATCGTAGGGGTTGCCGGAGTGACAGAAACCTGAACCCCCGTTAGGAAACCATTGCACAAGGGATGTAAGGGTCTTAGAGTTTAAAGATGTGGTTAGGTTTCTACCTTAATTACTTTCTTGTACTTACGGATGTTTGCAAGGGGTATAATCACAAGTATGTATTAGTCTTGGATGGGGCGGTACATTAGCACAGGTTCACCGACACAACACTTAGCAAGCTAAAGAAGATTAATCAACTATATGAAGCGAAAGCACTTGACAATCTTCCCATGTGTCCTCGAGAACGTTTGATCATCTTAAGTAATACAACCGACTTGTCCTTTGCTGCATAAAGGATTGGGCCACTTGCTGCATTTATTCCTACTGTATTTTATTTACTCATACTTTGTTTACTTGCTTTATCAAAAACCCCTAAAAATCCGTTTTCTAAGTATTTGCAAAGAATTCCTGATCGTTACCACTAGCCAGCACCTTCTGCTCCTCGTTGGGTTCGACATTCTTACTTATCAAAAATGCTGCGATACACCCCCTATACTTGTGGGTCATCAAGACTATTTTCTGGCGTCGTTGCCAGGGAATGAAGCGCTATTGGAGAGTGGAACTGGTAAAGGAAACTTCTACTGTGAGTATTGTTTACTTCTGTTAGTTGCTTTATTTTTGTTATGGATAATTCGCTGAGTTTCTTATTTGGTAATGCTACTACCACTGCTAAGGTAGTAGATAAGCCACCACCTGCTGAGAATGATGTTTTCAAAATACCTACAAGAATTATTGATCCTGTTATGGATAACTACTATGTTGGGGATGGAACTGTCCATGTCGGTGATCATTTACTCTTTATACACGAATTATGCGGGTTGTTCAAGTGTGCAGGTATTACTACAGATCAAGTTAAGAAGAAGTTATTCTCATTATCACTGAAAGGAAGAGTTGAGGAATGGCATAAGTTGCTGAAGAATGGTAAAGCTCTGGAATGGGAGGAAATAGTGCCTCTCTTTTATTCAAAGTTTTATCCTCCTAGTGAGATTCATAAAGATCGGAATCAAATATACAACTTTTGGCCTCTTGATGGAGAGATTACATCTCAAGCTTGGGGGAGATTGAAGTTACTAATGCTCAAATGTCCCATTCATGAGCTCCCCAACAATATTATTATCAATAACTTTTATGCAAGGCTCCCTCTACATGATAAATATTTATTGGATGCTTCTTGTGCTGGATCATTCACTCGCATGGAAGAAGAAGCTAAATGGGACCTTCTAGACTGTATTCAAGACAATGCTAAAGCTTGCGAGAATGACAAAGGTACAAAGTCAGGTATAAATTATGATTATGAATGCATTGAATCTTTTATGGGAACTGATGACTTTCAAGATATTAGAAATGCTTATGGTCTAGATTCTCAAGCTATTGCTTCTTATTTTAAGGCTTTTGCTTCCTACATTGAAGTGCCTAAAAAGAAGTGGAATAAGTATCATGAACCTTATAAAGATGTTGCTAAGAGTGTTCCTGCAAGAAATACTGAAGTTTATACTGCTAATCATGTTCTACCTAAACCTTATATTGAGAAAATTCCTTTCCTAGTTAAGATGAAGGAACATTCTATGATAGCTAGTATGGTTAATGAAAGTATGAATAAAGCTGTTGAACCTGATAAACAAATTGTTGATGAACCTATAATAGCAAATGTGAAAGACTTTGTTACTAAATATGAAAAAGAGGGACACCCTATCCTTTGTAAGGATACCTCTAATATTGTTTCACAAAGTAGTGTTATGAGAGCTAGTATTCCCGTGTTTTCTGTTAGAATAAGTGATCATTGCTATGATGGTCCTTGTGATAGCTATATTGTTAAGTTTATGCATGATACTGAAAGCTACTATGAGAGAGGGAAAAGTGTTCTTATGTATCTCAATAATATCAAGTTTCCTCGTTTTATGCTGAAAGTTTTTATGTTGCACTTGTTTTGCCTTCTTATGCAAGAAGCCTTTGGTTTCAACAACTTGTTTGTTTACAAAATCCCCTTGCATAGGAAGTGGGTTATACTTAAATGTGTGTCTATTTTTGCTTCTTAATGCTCTCTTTCACTTCAATCCATATCCCTATGAGAGCTTCTTCAAAATTATCATGCCCATCTTAATGGCTATAAAGAAAGAGCTTTATGGGAGACAACCCAATTTGTTTTTTATTTTAGTTTGTTTTTGTTTCTTTGAGCCTTGGAAGCTATTAGTTCGGTAATAACCGCTTCTTATCCATTTTTTTTGGTTTTTGTGTCAAGATCAACCTCTAAAGAGAGAGAAATAATATTTGGGGAAGTTGCTGTCCCGAAACAGATTTTTGTGCTTCACCATAAAAATTCGTGAGAGATCTCTGTATGTCTAATTGAGCTGTAATTTTTTGTGCTTCTGCCCCAGGTTGTTATTTAACTTTCCTTAGTTTTTTAACTTTTTGATTTGAGCAACAGAAGAGTTTCGAAAAAATTGATCTTTACCTGCTTGTCTGTTTTGACAGATTTTGCCAATCTTGCATTTGCTTCTTTATTCGATTTCTTTTTTGAATTATTTTTGGGTTTTAGGAAGGAGTTGCTTCAGTACCTTTTGTTTTGATGGTTTTCAGTTGAAGTTGGACTCAAAAGGTTTTATCACTTCGTATATACTAATGTTGCTAATGAGAACTGTGTGAAGTTTTGTGTGAAAGGAATTTCCAGGTAGTGGAGATAATGGTGTAATAAGGAAGAGAAGGGTTTTATAACTCAAGTAATAAGTGTATGAAGATGAAGATACCGATGATATTCAAGAGATGACTCCGGAAGAATCTACTAGATACCAAATTCAGAGACTTGCAGAGCCTGTTTTCAAATAGGTAACAGTTCTGGATGTTGGAAACCACGATGTCCTTTGTTGATGGGAAGCCTTTACCTTGGAAGACGGACGAAGATGAGAGGATACCACCACCACCAAAGGAGTAATTCTTCATCAGGTTTGGCATCCCCTTGGTTTGTTCCAAGCTTGGGGGAGTGCCGCGGTATCACATCACTATCTTCTATCTTTTTACCTTATTAGTAGAGTCATATCATGAATAGAGGAGTTATTATGTAGTATGGTTTGCATTATGGAAGTGTCCCCTCTCTCGTTAGATATGTATCCCTTGGTGTGAGTTTCTGTTATGGAATATTAATGAGAAGTTCTATCATTCACTCTTTTGCATAGCTTATATTAGTTTTCAGTTTGTGGTTATATGATTGATCTTGTTGTTAGTATTGGTATCACTTTGGGATCATTGAGTTAATTTAGTTGGTTTTGGCAAACCTGGCTCGGTCAGTAGCAACACTATTTTTGAGAGTTGAAAGAAAAGATAAAAGTACCTTTAAAGAAAAATAATTTCATCATCTTTCTTTCTTGATTTGCTAATAAGTTTAGTATTCTCTAGTTAAGATCTTTTGTGCTTCCAAGGAAGATTGCATGTTTGTCTTTATCACTTGTATGTTTGTTTGTTTCCTTCAACTCTTATACTTGCTACCCAGCCTTGCTAGCCAAAAACCTGTACTGAGAGGGTATTTTTCTCGTGCATCCACCTCCTTTAAACCAAAACCTTTGCCATTTGTATCCACTATACCTACCTAGTAGCATTATTGCTATTCCAAGTAAATTCTTGTTTTATCTACCTCCCAAATTAAACTTGTTATGTGAAAATTAGTGATTAAATCTCTCATGAAGTTGATGGCACAGTTTACTTTCTTGCATTTAATAAACTTGAACCATTGGGTCCTTCTTTGTTGCATATGTGCCTGCGCTTTATGAGTTGAAGTTAGCCAAACCATGTATCATGGGGACCACTTTAAACACTTCATTTGGTACTTTGTACCTAGTTGATATCATGTTCTTTTGCTTATGGATCCCGGCGGTGTGAAATAAAAGTTGAACTTGTAAGATCATGGAGTTTATATGTGTGTTAGAGAAACGCCTAGGCCGCTAGCCTAAGCCATGCCTAATCATGGTGGAAACTTGCAGCATAACTATAGTGAGAATTCTATGAAGCATCCTCAATAAAAACCTATGCAAATAGCAAATAAAAAGATCGCTGAGATGCTCACTGTCTGCTTGCCTTGTCATTTTGATTATGGGATAGCTCCTGTGTCATGTGCAAGGGGTACCCTGTTGGCGGTTCTCAATGATACGCATGTATATACAATGACAATAGCTTGCTCGTGACTGAAGTTGAGTAGCATGAGGATCGGTACTCATAAGTAAGGGGCATGACATTTCAACTTATAACTTGTGAAGCATATCCTCTTAGTTGTGTCACTTTAACCTTAATCACCTAAAGATGCCTATGATAGGGACAATGAGAGCTGAAAGCTAGTAAGTATCATAATTTTTGGGAGCTCTTTATGAGACTTGCAATCCCTGCTTCCCTCTTTGAAGGGCCTTCCTTTTACTTTGTAGTTGAGTCAGTAAACCTACTCCCTTCTATCTCAGCAAGTATTTTGAGTTGTTGTGTTTCATTCATTCATATGTTGAGTTATTCAATCATGTTTCTTATGTTCCTTGTTTTGCACATTGCTCTTATCTTGATGTTTACTACTTTGAAAGCTATCATTGAAAAACCAGCTATTTGTGAACTCCAGCAAATTATCAACTATTCTTCGACCAAGAGCTAAGTTTGCCATTACCAATTATGATTCACTTTATGTATCTTTATTGTGTTTCCTTTACTTATTACAAGTTGAGTTATATTATAGTGAGTTGTCTTCTATTATGATCTATGTATTTGATGAATGTGATGCTTCTTGTCCGTATTCTTGTATCGACTCTTCACTCCATAAACCTGAGGCCATGTTTATTGAGCTCAGTTTTGCTTGGGGACAAGCGAAGTCTAAGCTTGGGGGAGTTGATACGTCCATTTTGCATCACTATTCTATGTCATAATTCACTGTTATTCATTGATATATTTCGTATTGAGAGGTGATACTTATGTTATTTCATCTGTTTTTGCATGGTTGATGACTTTTGGAGCATGGACCGCTGTAGTCAAGATTCTGATGGAAAAGGTGCTATTTGGAGGCAAAATTCGCGAAGATTAGAAAATCTAGGAAAATATACGGAAAATCCTATTTTTCCAGAAGACGAAGGATTCCAGAAGAGGGAGTGGAGTTGGGACACAGGGGGCCCACACCACCCCCTGATGCGGGTAGCCCTAGGCCATGCCAGCAGGTGGTGTGGCCACCCTGGCCCACCTCTGGCTCTCCCCTCTGGCGTATATCATCCTACCAAAATCCTAAGACTCGGGGAGCGACCACAGAAAGATTCCGCCGCCTCTGCGGGGCGGAAAACACCGAGAGAGAAAGATCTCTCCGGCAGATAGATTTCTGCCAGGGGAATTCCTTCCCAGAGAGGGGAGATCGTCGCCATCAACACCACCATCAAGCTGGACTTCATCGGGATCATCATCATCATCACCACCACCATCATCACCATCATCACCCTCATCACCATCTCCATATTGCTGTAAAAATTGAGTTGAATCTTGCATTAGTTCATAGGGGAAACTTTCCCGGTGTTGATTACTCTTTGTAGTTGATGCTATTGAGTGAACCATTGAATTATTGTTTATGTTCAGATTGTTATACATCATTATTCCATCTCTGATCATGATCCATATGATATCTTGTGAGTAGTTCGTTTTCTTCTTGAGGACATGGAAGAAGTCTTGTTGTTAGTAGTGGAGTTGCGTTGAGAAAGATTCAATAGATTGTTATTTAAGTTGTGGTGTACTTCTTCTTGTGGTGTCATGTGAACGTCGACTACATGACACTTCACCTATATGGGCCTAGGGGAATGCATTGTGTATTTGGCTACTAATCGTAGGGGTTACTGGAGTGACATAAACCTGAACCCCCGTTAGGAAACCATTGCACAAGGGACGTAAGGGTCTTAAAGTTTAAAGATGCGGTTAGGTTTGTACCTTAATTACTTTCTTGTACTTACGGATGTTTGCAAGGGGTATAATCACAAGTATCTATTAGTCTTGGATGGGACGGTACATTATCACAGGTTCACCCACACAACACTTAGCAAGCTAAAGAAGATTAATCAACTATATGAAGCGAAAGCACTTGATAGTCTTCCCATGTGTCCTCGAGAACGTTTGGTCATCTTAAGTAATACAACCGGCTTGTCCTTTGCTGCATAAAGGATTGGGCCACTTGCTGCATTTATTACTACTGTCTTTTATTTACTCGTACTCTATTTACTTGCTTTATCAAAACCCCTAAAAATCCGTTTACTAAGTATTTGCAGAGAATTCCTGATCCTTACCACTAGCCAGCACCTTTCTGCTCCTCGTTGGGTTCGACACTCTTACTTATCGAAAATACTGCGATACACCCCCTATACTTGTGGGTCATCAGCCTCCTCTCCTCTGACTCAACTCGATTCTCTCTCCCAAACCCTAGCCGAAGGTCCACCTCCCCGCTACCCTACACCCCTGCCTCTCCATCAAGCGTCTCCACCTCAACCCCTTCTCCCCACAGCAGCGGCACCCTGGTTTTCACATCCAGATCCCCACTTGCTCGGTGGCCATGGATGGCAGCGAGAGGACACCCCTTTCCTGATAGGCGGCGACCCCCACTTCCTCGTCCACTTCCTCAAGGTCCTCCCTTTCCTCCTCCCACGAATCCACAACGCCACCGCTCATCTCTCTGCACCAAGCCCCGGGTTCCATAGGGCGCAGAAGACCGCGAGCGGCGGCGGCCATCTCCTCCCCCCTCCATGTACGAGGAGCGGCGGTCTCCCTCCTCCTAGAAGAGCACCCCACAGACGACCTTCTCCGAACCCTAGCATCGGGATTTCCGGCCTGCATCAAAGACGACGATGTGGCCCTTCCCCACGCTCACTGCCAAGCCCTCCCCGCCCATCATCACCGCCTGCTTCCACCACATCTATGTCGAGGAGGAGCCAGCCCTCCCCGCACCCATGGAGCAAGGTGGGTAGCTCGCTACTTTTTCGCTGTTGTATAGTTTGATCCCCTGATTTCCTTAATGCTAGTTTTAATCTGGTTATACCTTAATGCTAGTTTTAATCTGAGATTGATTGGTTAGTTGCTAAGATAAAGTCAACCTGTAGATAGTTAATCTGTACCCCACGGAACTGTAGTTTTGTTCGTTTCGCCATTTATCATATTCATGTAAGCTAGCCATTTATCATCTTACTGAAATATTGAACCAATGAGGTAGTTGTTGCTTGTATGCACATTGCTTGAGGACATTTTCATGGCATCCTGCCAATTTAATTCAGTATTCAGCACAGTTGCTAGTTTGGAGGGGTAATTGATATGTATGAGTTCATTCTGTAGTTGTTGGGCTACATGGTAGTAGTACACAGTTTTAAACATGCATCTTCTACTTCATATGTCTGTCCTGGTTAATTTTTTAGATGAAAACCTGGGAAGGTTCAATTCATGATGTTGGTTACAGACACTAGTGATGTTTGTATTGATGAAACCATATTGTTCAAGCTATCTGGTAGAGCTTGCTTGCTCCTTAACCTGGTCTATTTTGTTCCCTGTTTTTACCTTACATAATGAATAGTACCAATTTTGTTTGTGCGAGTTTGATCGTATCATTGTCGTCTTTTCTTTAGTGCAATTTACTTGCCTAAGTTAGATATGAAGTTTTCTAGATATCAATGCAAGCAACAGAATCTAGTTACAAAGGGTTGTGAACTAGGAAGTAGTTACAAAGCGGGAAGCTAGTCTGTTCTTGGTCCATTTGTGCTATTTATACCACTAGTTTCATATTCTTTGGTTATTTTATGTTTGAATAGGTGAACCACCTTCTCAAACTATCAACTTGTTTTGCTAGCTCAATTCCTGTAGGTGGTGCACTTGAATCTATACTATTATGAATTTACCAATGCATGCATCTCATTGTTTCTCGTTGATGTGGATTTGGCTTATGTTTACTGTATAGCATGTGTATAATTCTGTTTGATGTTGCAGGGAGCTTTGGATGATGGCCTTGATATTCCACAGAGTGACAAGAGCTTTGCGGGTTTAAAGAAGGACAAGAAGTAGCTAGATGCAGAGGTTCACCACAAGAGGAGCCTGAGAAGTACCAATCACACTTCAGCGAGTACATCAGGAGGGGGATCGGGGCTGATGACATGGAAGCGCCATACAAGAATGTTCATGCTGCCATTTGTGCTGATCCTTTCATGGCCAAATCAACCAAGGAGCCTCCAAAGAAACACACGAGGTAGCTATATAGCCATTTGTCTATTAAAGTCCCCTAGGGCCTGTAGTGATGTCTTTATGCATTGAGATGAACTTGCTCTCTATCCCATTTACCTGTAGTTTTGCAAGAGTTTAGCACTCTACACATTATACGTGTGTGTGTGTGGCGTCCATCGACTGGTCGTGCAGCAACATCTCCAAGTCCGTCGACAGGATGAGGGCCATCCACAGCACCTGTGTGAGGGCGACAGGCAGTCTAGAACTTTGTTGTGGCCCGATCAGGTGAGCATGATAGCCAGGTACGCACAAAATCAGCCACAGGTGTTATCCAAATGGGAGATACATTTAATGATATGTTCAGTTCTTTCTGTATTTTATCTTTTGCATCTGGGATTATGTAGATTACTTTACTAGAACAATCAATTGGCAATTCTAATTTATCTATTGCATTTGTACTGTTATTCTTGATAGTATTTTCTGATTGTGTTATCCTAAACATAAATTGAAGTTAGGTATGTATACTAATTTGTGCCTTTATTCTAGATAGTAAATTGCCGATTTATACTGAACGTAAATTGAATTTAGTTTTTTCAAAATGTTTTCTGACTCTTTTCTATATTGATTTAATAGGTTGATGATAGGAGGTCTTCATTGAGCGGCCAAACACAAGATACAGATTATGTCATCAAAGCATGGTTGGAACAACGCCCTTCTGTGTACTTTGTTCGTTTTGTATAACTGTATTTCGCTGTGATATAATTAGTTGAGTTAATTCTATATTGTATTCCGAATTTTGTTTCATATATGTTGTGATAAAAAAGGTTTGATGTCTCATGTTTTGGTTGCACGAATTATCTGGATCAAATAAAAGTGGGAAAATAGGAACACAAGCACAAACAGAAAAACAGTAATATGGTATAGGCCTAGAATTAAAGCGTTATGTAAAAAGCCAAAGGCCCATATTTGAAATGGACTGTAAAAAGTCCAAGGCCCTAAAAATAATTAAATTGTAGCTAGATGGATGCACAAAATGAAATGCCCTTAAAATGGTCTTGGCCCACAAAAGAAAAAGACTGGAATTATTGGGCTCAACCCTTTTAGACCACCAAAATGGACCGGGATGATTTCACACTATAATGATCTCATTTCGTCATACTTTTGCCACGTCAGATCATCCACGTATGATCTGACCTGGCGAGGCTAGATGGCTAGTGACGATATTGGATCGTCATAAATGACGATCCAATATCGTCATAGACGGTTATGTCGATTTTACCAAAATCGTCGTTATAGTTCATTTGCGACGCCTAGCTTTCGACGATCTCAAAATAGTCATAGAATCGTCATAGACGGACTACTGTGACAATTTTGTGACGAAAATTGAGGGTCACATATAGCCAGATTCCTTGTAGTGTTAACAAGGTGGAGCAAGTTATACCATCAGTATTGACGACTTGCTACCGGTGTTGGGGACGATGTTCGACGTCGCAGTGTCGAGGAGCACGGTATGTGATGACTTGCAAAAGTTGAAGTTAGTTGGGACGAGACGCACACAAGGCACGAACAAGACCAAACCAGCGGCGCCGAGCCTGGCACCGGAATTTCCGGTCGCCCGGAATGTGCGCCAAAATTTCCGGCGGCTGGGCCGGTCCGCCGAGCCTAGAGCCGGTTTGAGTTCGTGACGAACTCCAAAAGTCAAATCGGTCAATATGTTTTCGGAAATTTGTCCAAATTGGGCTGAGGAATGGATCTAGGAAGGTAGATCGGTACCCAAAGGAACAGATCTGTGGAACAAAACCATAAAAAAGCACCAAATCCATAGATTGATCCGAAGGCAAATTTAGGGCTATTTTTTGGGAATTTTTGAATTTTTGGTGGATAGAAGAAAATTTTGTGAGGGAATTCGTGAGCAACGAAGCTCTTGATACAAATATGTTGTGGGCAAACCTCTAGGGTGGCCTGATCTATCATGAATCCCGTTCAAATCGAGGGGGAGTGCGGGGGAAGGAGAGGAGCATGAACACAACGAACTCACGCACGAAGAACACGATGAACACACGCACACGCAAAACACAATACACACTAATAGCTCACGTCGGCGGTGACCGGTCCGGTGCAATCCCTAGGATCGACTTCGGGCGGAGGACTCTCTCTCGAACCGGCACGGTGAGTAGAGAGATTCGATGAGATCTTGACGTCTAGGCAAAGGGACTCCGATGCCTAGGCCTTGTACAACACAGAGGCACAATCGATTCGGGATAGATATTGCGAGGACAAACCTCCTAGTGATAACCAACAAAAACCATCCAAGATCGATCCGGTGAAGTAAGATCTGAAAGACCATACCCAAACAAATTGGTCTTCTACAACCACCATTGCCATCGGGAAGAAACTCTTGTCATCAAATGAAAGGACGAAGAACACTTGTTGAAGAAGTTGTCATCTCCATCAACATGAAAACCAAGAAGAAGACCACCAAATCTACACTAAACTGCTAAAAACTTCTTTTTGTTGAAAACCTTCACCCATAGATCAGGTTCCTCGCCCCCGACACCGGCAAGGCCGGCCGGAGGAGGGGGAACGAATGGATGGAAGAGACGGAGTTGCGGCGGCTAGGGTTTTTAGAGGAGGCGGCGGTTGAGTTCTTCTAAGTTTGTTGATCTCTTTTTCCCAAAACTCCTATCTAATCCCACCCATGTGTGTTTACTCTAACACATACACACACCAACCCGTGGCCCATCTAACCTACCCCCTCTCTCTCTCTCTCTATCTTGATAATCTAGCCTAGCTACAACACCACCATCTACCTAACATCTAATCCAACTGTGTCATCAATCCTAGATAACCTACATACCCTCATCTAACTGATCTATCCAGCCACATGTAACTCTCAGCCCTCTGCCCCACTAGCAATACTGGAGTCTAGCTACTCATGTACCTCTTTCCTTTTCCTTGCTCATCGATCAAGCTAGCAACGGCTGCACATGCGCGCACCTGCACCTGCCCCATGCACACACATACCTCGTGCTCCCTTCCTTTCCCCCCTTTGCTTTCCCCCAAACCTGGCCAACGGGCCGGCCTGGCTCGCCACCAGCCTGACACTGGCTTCACGTGCTTGGCCTGTCACGGCATGCCAAGGCCCGTCAAGATCACGATCCAGGTCGTGCTGGCATGGGGTCCTGGCCTCAAGCCCCAAGCACAATATTAACTCTACTGGGATGACACGTCGTCCTATTAGGCATGCGAGGCATACTGGCCCATCCACCGGATGCTGCTTTTGTTTCTAGCAGGCCTTAGAAAACACCCTTAAAACTGACCGAATTTCTTATACAACACACAAGGACTTGCGGTCTACTGGTTTAGAGCAGTGTAGAGTAGGAGTAAGTCCTGGGTTTGAATCCCAAAGGTGAACGTTTTACGACTATTATTCACATGCACCGACGAGATAGAGGCTACGACATGGCCCTGGCTCACCAGAGGACAGGCTGAGCCGGTGCTGAGCTTCTTTCGTGTGCCACGTGCTGGCCCGCCAAAGCCCGGCTCGATGGCCAGATTTTCTTTCCCCTTTCTCTTTGTCAATAAAACATCAATAACTACAACCTCCCCTTCCCACCTACTCCTATTCATCCAAGATCTCAATCCAACTCTCCCCACAATCTCCCTTCCTACGCAAAACTAGACCACAACATACCGTCGTCGACCAGCACCTCACTGCCGTGGAGAACGATGGAATCCCTAACCTCGCCACCATGCCAGGAGCACTGCATGGGACGCCTATGTCGCCTAATGCCCAACAACCCCTATAGCGTCGACACGGTCGACACCGAGCCGCGTGCCTGCCCATGGTCACCATGGCCATATACATCATCTTCCGTTATCTCCGTCATCCTCGAGCTCCGACATCGTCCTCAGAACCACCACGGTAAGCTCCTCTACCCCACTATGGCCTCCTCTATTCCGCACTATTCCCATAGCATCGCCGTGTTTTGCTGAACGCCATAATGCGATGTCGTATCGTTTCTTACCACCGCTGGCCTGCTAGCCGTTTGACACTGCCACGATGCTGTCATGTCAAGTTACCCCTCATCGAGGCTTGCCTCTAGCTCAAACTCTCTATCTAGATCCCTAACAGGGGCATCGAGTTCGTCGAAGAATATCCACCGCTCATCATCGTCGATAGTCTGCAGTCACTACACGTGACCTCGTTTTCCTCGCTCGATTAATCTATTTTTTGTATGTTCCAATGTATATCCGGTGCATCTCTTCACGGGCTGGTATTTCTGGTACATTCAGTTGTCTATAGAACCAAACCTTTCCCGAAACGATGGCACGAATCACTCAAAAGCATCTCCATAAGTTCGCTCGATTTCACAGCCAACACGTGCGGGACGCCTCTTTTTCCTCCCTATTCTCGTCATGTGTCCACCATGCTCCGTCGTTCCTAGACTCCAACCATGACGCATGAAATATTCTTGGTGGATATTTTTTGGAAATGGGCACTTTATTACTCAAGAATAAGGTTTACATCCAGTCTCTGCATAACTAGGATGCACACAGCCGATCGATCACAAGACGAACCAAACTTAAGTACGAAAATTATAGTCCATAAAATAAAATAAAACTAGGTGCATCTAAGGCAGTTCAATCCGCAAATCACGCTGCCATCCATGTCAGGAGAAAATATTCCTCGCCGCATCCTCCAAGCGCGTACACCCCTCCGCAAACAAATCATGGAACTCCATACGCTGAAGCGGAATCCATGATCGTAGGATAGCCGTTGCACGATAAACCACCTGCAAGGAAGAAGAAACTATACTATTAAAAATCTTGTCATTTCTACATAGCCAAAGCGACCAAATAATGGCAAGCGCTCCCACCCTAAATAAAGTCCCATATTTATCCCGAATCCCATATAACCAATTGCCGAATACATTGGCAACCGATCGCGGAGGAGATAAACCCGAGGCTACTTGGATGATTGACCATATAACACGAGCAAATTTACATTGGAAGAATGAATGCCGTATTGTCTCATGATGATGACAAAATACACATTGTGTACTTCCATGCCAATTCCTCTTAACAAGATTGTCTTTAGTAAGAATTACCCCTTTACGAAGGTACCAAGCAAAAATCTTCGTCTTAAGGGGTAACTTCATTTTCCAAATTTAACTATTGTTACCGACATGAATATCAGGTTGGATCAAAGCCCTATACATAGAGTCAACCGAAAATTTACCACTCTGAAGTAAATTCCATTTGAACTCATCCACCCCCTCAAACAGCTGTACCGTGGACAGTCTTAATACAAGATTGTTCCAAGATTCGAGTCTAGGTCCAATGAGGCTTCGTCTAAACGACACATTAGGAGGATAAGCTTCCAAAACGTTGGAAAGAGTCTCTCCTTTGTGTCTAACCATGGAGTAAAGAGCTGAATATTGATTCTGGAGGGGAGTTTGGCCAAGCCATTTATCTTCCCGGAATCTAATCTGTGATTCATCCTTAATATTAAACACACCAAATTGGAAGAAATATTTTTTGGACGCCATAAGTCCCGCCCAAAAGTGCGAATCTCCAGGATTCCAAACCACTTGAGACACCGCCTTAGAGCCTATATATTTCCTTCAAAGAATGGTTTTCCATACACCATCTTCAGTAAGTAGTTTGAACAACCATTTACTGAGAAGTGCAGTGTTTTTGACTTGCAAATCATGTATGCCCAGTCCACCATATTCTTTTGGTCTGCAAACCACATTCCATCTGGCAAGTCGATATTTCTTTTTTTCACCATCACCTTGCCAAGAGAATCTTGATCGGAAGTACTCCATTTTCTTCAAGACACCTTTTGGTAGTTGAAAAAATGAGATCATATACAGTACCATGTTTGTGAGTACTGAGTTTACGAGAACAAGTCTTCCACCAAGTGATAGTAATTTACCTTGCCAACTGTTAAGACGTTTTTGTAATCTTTCCTCAACGATTTTCCATTCAGCAATCGTGAGCCACCGATAATGAATCGGGATTCCCAGATAGTTGATTGAAAATTGGCCCATGCTACAGCCAAAAAGTTCGGCGTATAGATGTGCCTCGTTCTCAGCCTCGCCAAAACAATACAACTCACTCTTATGGAAATTGATTTTCAATCCAGAGAGAAGCTCAAATGTTGATAGTATTAGTTTCAGATTCGAAGCTTTCTCTAGATCATGTTCCATAAAAAGGATAGTATCATCAGCGTATTGAAGTATAGAAATGCCACCATCAACAAGATGGGGAACTAGTCCTTCAATTTGGTCGGCAGCCTTGGCTCTATCAATCAGGATAGCCAGCATATCAGCTACTATATTAAATAGTATAGGCGATAGCGGATCCCCTTGTCTTAGCCCTTTTTTAGTCTGGAAGTATTTGCCAGTGTCATTATTGACATTGATGGCTACACTACCCCCAGACACAAAGGACTGTATGAGATTGCACCACTCCTCTGAAAAGCCTTTCATTCGAAGTGTCTGCTATAGAAAAGACCAATTAACCTTGTCATAAGCATTCTCAAAGTCAATCTTGAACAATACACCATTTAGTTTTTTGGAGTGTAGTTCATGAATCGTCTCATGAAGGATTACTACACCGTCTAGGATGTTTCTTCCTGGCATGAAAGCAGTTTGAGAAGGTCGAACAACATGATCAGTACTGAATTCAGTCTAATAGTAGCAACCTTTGTAAAAAAATTGAAACTAACGTTAAGAAGGCAGATTGGTCGATACTTCTGTATACGTTCCGCATTATTAACCTTAGGTAGCAAAATTATGTTGCCAAAATTTAGTCTAAACAGTTCTAGCTGATCAGCGTGCAGAAAGGAAAAGAGAAGCATTAGGTCCTCTCTAATGACTTCCCAGAATTCTTGGTAGAATCCTGCCGGAAAGCCATCAGGACCAGGCGCTTTGTTATGTTCCATCTGAAAAACAACACCCTTGACCTCCTCCTCAGTATAAGGAGCAGTTAAAAGGTTGTTTTCGTCAATAGAAACCTCCGGGATATCCCCTGTTTGAGACTCATCCAACTCGAAGGAGTTTTCTGACGGAGCCCCAAACAAGTCCTTGTAATAACTTGTAATATAAGCCTTTAGATGCTCCTGGCCCTCAATCATACCTTCATCCGGAATCACAGAGTGAATCAATTTCTTCTTATGCTTGCCATTTGCGACTGCATGGAAGTATCTTGTATTCACATCTCCTTCAAGGACAAATTTTTCCTTAGAGCGTTGGTACCATTTGAGTTCCTCCTCGCGAAGAAGTCTGGCAATTTCCGCATTTGATTGATTTTTTAGCTCAGTCTCTTGTGCAGATAATAGCCTAACTTCCGCGGAAGCCTCTAAATCGTTAATAATAGATGAAAGGCGTATTTTATCCTTTTTGAGGATCCTCGGTCGTGTGCCTAGACCAACCACGAAGGAACTTGCGTAAGGCACGCATTTTGCTGTTCCAACGTTGTATGGGTGTTACAGCACTAACCGGTCTATTCCAAATAGCCTTCACCATATCATGGAACCCATCCCGCTCCATCCATCCAAGTTCAAATTTAAACTTGTGTTTGGATTGGCGTAATGGTGTTCCCACCGTAAGAAGTAAAGGGGAGTGATCTGATAAAGCCTCTATACGTTCCAAAGCACGAACAGTTACCATAGAGAATTTATCCTCCCAACCGGTATCCATAAGCACTCTGTCTAATTTTTCGTATGTTGGCTCCGGAAGACTGTTCGCCTAAGTGAACTATCTCTCCAGAATTGTAACCTCTGTTAAGTCCAAACTTTCAATAATAGTGTTGAACATGAAGGGCCAATGCTCATCATATCGTCCCCGACTTTTCTCATGAGGAAATCTCAGCAAGTTAAAATCACCACCTATGAGGATAGGATACAGATTGTCCTTAGCTAGATTAACCAACTCACGCAAAAAGTCAGCCTTAAAAACGTCCTAGGCAGCCCCGTATACAACGACTAGAGACCATGTAAAGTTATCAATTTTGTTACGAATATGGAGTTTAATAAAAAAATCTCCAGCCGAACTAGCTAAAACTTCCATCGTCTCATTTCTGACGCCTAACAGGATTCCCCCGGATCTACCTCGCGGAGGCCGTGAAATCCACGTAAAGTCTACTCCACCAGAAAGGCGATTGAGTAAGGCTTGTGAGAAATCACGTCTACCAGTTTCCGAAATACCCAAAAAATCCAACTTATAATCTCTCACACAATCAGCATAGAACAAATGTTTAGCCAAGTCACGAAGACCTCTGCTATTTGAAAACATGCCATTCATTGAGAAACAATAGGAGATTTGGATACACGGGACCTCTTGCGAGTTTTTGACTTTTTGATTTCTGACCAGCAGCTTTCAGCTCATATAATGAACCCATCCCGGTCTCGTCAAAAGCCACCTCCGACACTTCACCAACTAAGTGAGACAGAAGTTGACCATCTATTGTGGCATGCAACTCCTCCTCCTTAATTGGTAAAGTGTCAGGAACCAAGGAAACTTGAGGAGTAGCCGTTAAACGGTCAACCTCCATATGTCTCAGAGCAGAATAAGAAAAATTAACTTCCTTAACAGATCTACCCATACTGATACCAACACTGGCTAACCTATCAACAATCACAGGGGTAGAAAAATTATTGAAAGATTTCGAAGAACTTGAAGTACCCTGAGAATCAAGATTGAATGCCGCCTTTCTCCTCGTGGCCTTCACCAACGAGTCCTCATCTGTGGTAGAAGCGCCAAGGCCGTCAACGCCATGACGAAGACTCCTCCGTGTTGGCGTGCGAGGGAGAGAACCCGACCCCTCCTGGGACAGGTTCCCCCCAACTGACCGCTCCGCCTAGGCCTCGAAAGAGCCACCTTCCGGGAGGGAACCCGACCCCGCCTGGGCCAGGTCCTCCCTAGGCGACCACCCCGCCTGGGCGTCGTCCGCCCTAGCTAGGGGAGGGCCCGACCCCTCCTGGGCCAGGGCCTCCCTACCGTCGGTCACGCCCTCCACCAACTGACCGCTCCGCCTAGGCCTCGAAAGAGCCACCTTTCGGGAGGGAACCCGACCCCGCCTAGGCCAGGTCCTCCCTACGCGACCACCCCGCCTGGGCGTCGTCCGCCCTAGCTAGGGGAGGGCCCGACCCCTCCTGGGCTAGGGCCTCCCTACCGTCGGTCACGCCCTCTACCAAGTCGCCACCAGCCGTCGCAAGACCGGCCAGCCCATCCTGAGCCAGCCCACTCCCCACCTCATCAGTGACCACCTCCATCAACAGCGGCCCCTCCACAAAGGGTCGTGGAATAGTATGGCCCATCATATTAGGCCGGCCGTGAGAGGGAGAGGGTGATAAACCAGCCGAACCCTTCGCCACCCTGATAGCTGCCTGCAACTGAGACGGAGTGACACGTGGAGAAGCACTAGCAGAACGGCCACCCCGAAGGGGAGAGTCAGACGGTAGGGCATCAAGAAGCTCATTTTCACGCCTCGTGACAGGAGAAGCATTGAAAGGAGTCATAGCATACACATGCACATGAACCTGTCTCGATGATGAAGGAGCAGAATTCCCAGCCCCCGTCAACTGGCCAGTAGGCCCACCCAAAGCAGCAGACATGGACGGCTCAGAAATATCCATAACATTATCACCCGAGTTACCATTGCCACCAGCATCAGGATCATCCTGATTCCGCTTCCACAGATATGGTGAGAAGTCAGGATCAGGCACATAACTATCAGGCTCAATTCTGAAGCGAAGCTCATATTCTTTTAACTTAACCACAGCGTCAGAGGTGAGATAAAAACCCAGAGCATCCTGCTTCTTATTGAACACAGTAATATCAAACATGCCAACCAAGATGCGAACAACGCCCCTCCGCCTCAGAGAAAGCAAGTCCACATCAATAGTTGTGCCCATCAGGGATAGTTCTTGGTGGATCTAGCTCCCTTCTGCATCAAAACATGTTCGAGTTCATGCTCGGAGTCCCTCTACATCCGTCGCTGTAGATCGGCGAATTACACTATCTCAAGCGCGTGCACGCGTGGCCCGTTCTGGACAATCTGTTCCACACAACCTTGCATCATTCAATGTCCAGATCCGGCGCCACTATTTACACTCTAATAATCTACGATCTACCCTATATCTACAGAATCAAATGTTGCAAGAAACAGATCTCAACAACTCTCGTTTCAGGATGCAGGCGGACGCGTCGGTGACGTCCGCTGCGTCAGTTGATTAAGCCGTCTAATCTAATTAGCGTTTCCGCGGCGTCCGCGTTAGCGAGCTCATCTGTCCACGGCTGCCACCGGACAATACGGATATTGTGAGCACACCAGCTGTCTTGCCCCGCAGTGGCGGCATGAAGAGCACCGAGCCGCCCGAGGCGGGCAGCAGGAGGCCAGGAGCAGGCGGATAGAAAAGCTTGCGCGACCAGCGGGAAACTAGGCAGCCGGTAGCGGCCTGCAGACATGCGCTGGGCTGCTTCCTCAAAGGTTGAGGCTCGCACTGAGGGTATCGGCAGACATAACGGAACTAGTAGGCTACGTGGACGTGTCCGTAAAATCCGTTTATTTTATGCGGCCTTTCCGTGAGGCCGTTTAGGCGTTTTATGCGGTGCGGACGGAGCGGACCAGCGGACGTCCGTTTCCGTCTACATCCTGACTCTCGTTATCTTCCTCGCTAGATCGAGAGATTTCATGAACGCGCTGTCTTTTTAGTTTACGTTCTTCAGTTACCGCTTCCTCTAAAGATTTCCAGCCCACTTTCTAATCAGCAACACCAATTCATCCCGGTAGTTAGCATCCTCGGCTCACATATGCCATGTCCCGAGTCCAAATCCCTCTAACCCACGTCGTGAGAAATTCATATATTTTTATTTATAATTCCAAATAAAATATTATATGTATGTAACTTGACCAAAAAAATGTGAAGAATAATAATACTCGAAAATATTTTAAAATCTTTATAAATTACTTAAATCTAAAATTACTTATGGATAACTAAAATTTGAAAACCTTTTAAAATCTTTGTAAATTATTTAAATCTGGTATAATTTATAACTTTAATTCTGTAAATCGTAATTTGACAAATAATATGTTTAAATCAATCACCGTGATGATCCCTTTTCCAACTATGCATTTCATACTTGAAATTGCATCATGAATCATGGAGAAATTATAAAACCTGAACTGTTTATGCAGGCAAAACAAGATGAATAAAATTGGAAATAATTAGTTATTGTTAATAATGTCTCACTAAGGTTGTATCATAAATGTACTATGAAAATAGCATGTTTTAAACTTGGTTTGCATCATCAACTTGCCATCTCATGCATCATATAACGATCATGCCGGTTCTTCCGCATTAGTTGTAATTGTTGCATCGTTTGTTCCTTTTAGTGCTTTGCTTCTTCCCACATAGGATAATGAGATGTTGCGAGTTTCAAAATGTTCTTGGGATATATCTTAGGGAATGGTTCCCAGATGAGCATTCTCCCCCTTGCTACCTATTTTTGTTTTATGACTTTACTTCTTTCCATTCCTATCCGTGTTGCGATGCTCCAGTTTCTATACCATTCATACTTCTTGCAGCCTATATTGCGTTGGTCACTTCCAATTTCCCGTTGTTTTGGTAGATAGTTGGCTTTGCAAGTCATAGTTGCTTGCTGAGATGTTGGTTTGAGTCTTTGAGTTCTAAAGTTGTTGGGAGGTTGTCACATGCTTCATGGTGGAGATAATCAGAGTTTTACTTACAACTTGATAATTAAATGTTGGAAATAGATATACCTAATAAAGACGCACCCGTGGGCAATAGTTAAGGTTTGGCTTTTATCATGGCCACGTGTGTCCATCTAGGGCTCGAGTACTTGATGCTTGTTCCATAACTATCGCACTATCCACATGTGGACGACTTTATAGAATCCCCCTCGGTATGAGCTGATTCACATATCATTGCTTGGGGCTACAATTAGTTTGAGGCTTTACTACTATTCTGTACTTATGCCATGCTTTACTGCTTTATTTACTACCGTTGCTCGAGGAGCGTTTACCTGTATTGTTTTGGAAAAACTGCAAGTTTCTCTGTATCAACAAGCCTAGTCACATTACGGGTTCCCAGTCGTTTACAACCATTGACGCAAACCTCTGGGTCCGTTTCGGAGACCGACCGACTTTGTTGTGGGTAGCGTAGTGAGGTGGTCCCCTGAAATAACTAGATTTAGGGGTGCGCCTCGGCGCACGATCCCGTTGAAATACATTTCAAAATTCAAAAACATTAATATCTATACCAAGTCAACAATATCTAAGTTAATACAAGAGTGGAATCTCAAGTAGCGGAAACTACATATTACTATGTAATAAACTTTTTTCCCTATGAACAGAATGCTTCGGCCCTTGACTCAGCTTTAGATGAAGCAACTCACTGTCAATTTGCTGTAATCTAAGAATGACGATTGCTGCATTATAACTTGGTACATGAGCTCGCTACATTCATATGGTTTAGAGAAGCTTACTCTTTAAATTTCAGTTAAATAAAGAAGCACGTTTGCAGCACACACAATGTTTTTGAAAGAGATATATATTGTCTTAACGTGGGATAACACATAGTCAGTCCAATATGATTATCTTACATTACCAAAGGACAAAAGAGAGGGACCAGCCCCAAACTACGACATGGTATTTGTCTAAACTACGACAAATCCCCCCACAAATTACGACACTGATCGGTCAGCAAAAGAAGTTGCCTACACCTGAGAAACAAACGAACACCTAGCAGAGTAACCGTCCACGGTCAGATCAAACTTGTAATCCATGTTTCAAATCAGCAGCTACCCTCAAACAGAGCAATTGTTTCATTTATAGCTTCAGCTACATCGCCTTGGCCTAGAGAATGGTTATTGCACATGATGTTGTAGATCTGGTTACAAAAGGCAACCATCCTCGACACTGGAAAACACAAACCGATGTGCAAGTTCATTTTATCTTTCTGTGTAGCTTCTAATTTCTCGTGAAGATCTTCTCTGACTACCTCCACATACTTCAGTTAAATGTAATATAGGTCTTCATTCTCCATGTTTTTCCATGTTTTCACGAACCTGGTAGCCTCCACATACTTCCGTGCACAAAAAGACAAGCAAATGTGTCGAACATTAGGGATATTATAACTGGGACAAAAGGGATCTCTCCCACGCATCCAAGTTTCTGACCGTCGGACTTGTTGTCTCAGTCGTTTTTTACGATCGGATGCACCTCTAACTCCCGCACGGGCTGCTCGTGGGCCGAACATCCCTAGGGCCGCTACTCTACGGAACAAATGGAAGGTCCCTCGATAAATTAACATTGTGCCGCTCGATTCCGGATAGATGGCCGTGATACACGCGGGGCATTGCCTCGCACTCCACGCCGACCTGCGTCGACTCCTCCCCAATTCTCACCATGACCTCTCCTCGCTCCACCGTTGTGGCCATTCACTTAGACTCGTAGCAGCTCACGAAGCCCCAACCATCCAAGGTTGAAGGAGATCTCTTGCTTCGCCCAGATGCCCAGTGAGAACTCCGGTTGCGATGTCGCCTTACCACAACGAACACTGATCACTGTGCCTCATAGACAGTCGTCCTACTCTGTCGCCTGGCCAATTGCGCCTCACCCATGGAAGTATTGCGATTCGATCTCATCCATCGGTGTATCAGCAGGGAGGTTGTCCATGCCCAGCGTCTAACTCTTACATTTTGCATGGACATGACGTCTCTCCACCCCCTCCCTGTCTTCCCGTCCCACTCGTGGATTTCATGCTCATCTATTTCATGAGTTATAACTGGGACAAAAGAGAGGCCTCTCACGAACTCAATGACTTCAGCCGTCTGATTACATGTTTGGAGAATTCTTGGCCGTCCGATGCTCATGGTCGCATGTCCCTATACCCTCTACTCTGCAGAACAAATTGCGGGCCTCTCGTCGATCCAAACGGACGGAATTGATACAGCCACGTATGCATCAACAAAACCTACCTCCCCCGCACCTCATCCTTCCCGCACAGCAGCCGCCCCCACCCCTCCCGATCTCAACCCTGGGCAGAGGTGATGCGGCCTTCTCTCTTTGCTTTGGCGTCGATGAACCGCAGATTCCGACCGCCTCTACCACCAAAATGCGCCGCTGCTCATTGGCCCGAGCTCTCCGTGGTATCCTCTGTCGATTCCTCGCCGCCGCTGCTGTTTTACAGCCCCGTGAGCGCCCTTGCAGCTAACCCTAGCCGTCCTACCGGTCGCCGACATGACTGTGACTGAATTTAGGCATCGCCAGGGCAGCTGAGTCAACATGGCAGTCTCTCAAGATATGGATATTTCCTCATCCCGACCTCTCCCATTTCCGAGCTGCCTTCCCTTCCCTTCCGATGATCCGATCTCGACCTCTAGCAGCGCTCCCGCAGCCTCAGTTGAACGTGAGGGGCTGTGGCGACGGCGATGGCTTGGCGACACACCGCGCCTGCGATAGCAGTGACGTCGTGCTATCCACCCGCTCATGCAGTATCCAAAGGTATTCCACCACTGCTCCTTGCCTCATATTATCTTCGTGTGATTCATATTTGAGTTTTGATAAATCTGTGCTTTTTTTTGTTGAGAAAATGATGGGCCACACCCCTGGTTCCATGAAATGCAACCATCGAGTGTGACAGGTTCTGAGCAGCGCTCAACAGTTTAAAGTACAGAAAGGGAAAAAGGCAACCAACAAGATCAGCTGGAGTATGAGAAACTCTATTACTCCCTCAGTTTTAAAAAAGATGTTACAAATTTGTCTAAAATGGAATGAATTTAAACACGTTTTGCGTAGATACAACAAAATTTAAACAAATCTAAGACATACCTTTTAGGACGGAGTTTTATCTTAGGTTCCATCTGAGCTTCTTGAAAGATCTTCTTACAGGCGGTGTCATGGCGCCAGCGATCAATCGCCAGAGGTGGATTCCAGCGATTAGTCTGTGCTTTGATTAGTCTTAGAACAATAAAATTCTAGAGGTGGAATGTGCATTGTGTATCTTTGCTCCTCTGGTGTGTCCGTTCGCATGTTGAACTCAACACATATGGGCACAACAAAGCACTGCAAAGCCATGCCATGACAACATGATTTTTTTTTACTTTGTAAGTGTCGATTAGCGTTTAGGGGGCTGTTGGAGAAACATGGCATTTTTGATCTCAACAGGGTCTTTGTTTTCTTTGACTAATTATGATGACCACGATTCTATTAAAGTGAGTTGAAGGCAAGTAAATTATTCCTGTAGAATTGTTCTACTAATATTTTTTGACCTGATTAGAACTGTATTGATGGACATGATAATCTTCAGGGATAGGACACATAGGCACAATCAAGTTACCTATTTCTGAGGAATTGTTTGGTTTCATTACTGTTGTCATCTCCAATACTACATTCAGTTCTCATATTTGCAGGCTCTAGAATGCACAATTATATCATTCCAAGTTTCCAACAGAGGTACAATTTGCTTGTGGAGGAAAAGAACAATGCAGAGATCTGTTTCTTTAGCTGACCGCATGGATACTTCCTTATTTCTTGTTTAGAGTACTTCCACAACAGT
Organism: Avena eriantha; assembly: GCA_910589775.1. Taxonomy (NCBI): domain Eukaryota; kingdom Viridiplantae; phylum Streptophyta; class Magnoliopsida; order Poales; family Poaceae; genus Avena; species Avena eriantha. The sequence continues at coordinate 160,935,302 of OU342740.1, read as the reverse complement.
TTGACATTTAATCCACGTACACTGATCTGTGTATCTAAAAATTACGGCTGTAATAGCCATATACTTGTCTCATATTTTTCAATATTTGTTGCTATTCAGGTCGTAGAAACTCATATATTTGTAATTTTGTATCCCATATTATTATCTTTGAGTGAAGGAAAGCCTAGATGTTGGAACATAGATTTTGAATTATCTACTTGACACAACGGAAATCTGTTACAGGTGATACATTTCATTTGACCTCTAAGTAATATTTCCCATGTCATTTTAATACTCTCTCTGTTTCATACTCCCTCCGGTCCAGTTTATTAGGCAGACACGTAGTTTAAGAACAAGTTTGACCATCAATTTTGATCAATAAAATATGTAATATATGTTTAAAAAATATACCATTGGAAAGTACTTTGAAGATGAATCCAATGGTATAATTTTTGAGACATATTATGTAAAATTTGTTGACCAAAATTAATGGTCAAACTTGTTCTTAAACTACGTGTCTGCCTAATAAACCGGACCGGAGGGAGTAATATAAGATTTTTTAGCTTTGTGAAGATAATGTATGTAGATGTTTTTTAGTGTATAGGTTTGCAGAGGGTCACTCCGAATCTACACAATAAAAGATGTCTAGATACACTACTTTCACAAATCTAAAACATTTTATATTTTGAAACGGAGGAGTACTTACGATATGCTCTTTGCATATTTTTTCTTCCCTTCTGCTCATTAATTGACTGGTAATATGTATGATTCAACGAAATATCAAATACAATATAATGATATCAGCATCATAACTGGGTGTTGCATTATATATCAATATCCAGAATTTACTTTTACTCATCATATGGATTATCTTTCTCTCAATGATGTGGACCAATTTCAGGTATGAATAGTGTAGTAGATGATGGCAATATATTAGGCCTTACTTTTTTCTATTCTCTAATTCGTGGGTGCGTGCGGTATGCATCTGTCTTTTTCGATTCGATGACAAGATATGTAGCACCTAATGTTGTTAAACCTGGCAAGATGGCCTCAAGCAAGCAAATTCATTTGCTGCTCACAGTTGCTAAAGCACAAGCCTGCTCCCTCGTGACCTAGGTGTATGAAAAACAAAAGAACCTCAAGTCAGCGTCAGCAGACTTTCTGCCTGTAGCCATGTGTGTATTCTCAAGACTCTACAATAAAACTTGGAATAACCGTATTTTTCTAATCCAAGGAGGCAACGAACAATTACATGAAATTAGGTCTCATCCTAATCTAAACCCGTCTTCCTACCATTTTACTAAATAAACGGGCGCAGCAACGCGCGCCAATATGATCTAGTAAAGGTAATTACCTCTTCTGATTCAACCCGATGAGGTAACTCTTGGAGAAGAGGTCTCTCCACAGATGAATCCCTATCACTTTTGGCGCCACCAAACAAAACATTGGCGCACATTGATATAAAATCATAGGAATTACCGGTTGTTATATATATATATTAGAAATCCTATTCAGCACCTAGGGAGCAGAATAGTTATTTTGCACCCCACATATTTTTATGTTCTCACTTTCAGAAATTTATGTTTTATATACTAATAATTATGTTCATATTTATCATAAACGCAAAAAAAATTGACATAAAAATATAATTTATAAGTCATTTTAGTGTAAAAAACATAGAAAATACGCATTTTTACGTAGTATTTTTCTACGGCATGTAAACAATTTTTTTTACGACAGATCTAAATTTCTTATGTTCTTCTTGACTTCCGAGGTTTACGTGACGTAAAAATTATATACGGTTTAAAAGATAGAGGGAACTATTCTACACCCTCTATATATATATATATATATATATATATATATATATATATATATGTAAAATAGTAGTCTAGGATGGTATGCACCCCAGTCTCACCGTTAAATCATTCTATAGTATTGGTCGTTCATCTAAACTGACGGCGTTAATATGAGCGAAATATCTCTCAGCCCGGAACCGGAGCCCCGGACACCTCGAACGAACCAACACCCCACCTACCCCTTTTTCCCCACATCAGAACCTGATCCCCACCACCCTCCCCGATTCCACCTGCATCGAGCGCGCCTGTCAGCGTCAGCCGACCTTCCCTCACCCTGCCATGGCACATCCGGCGCCCTTCCACCACGCAGCATCGTGGGCCACCTGTGTTCCTGACCCCGACGGCCCGTCCCTCTTTTTTGAGTAGGAGCAGCTGCCTTCATGGAGGTGGCAAGCTGAGGCGGCCGTGGACTCCGGCGCGTCCCAGCCCCTCCCGCCCAATACCGACACCGCCTTCCCCCTACTCCATGGGCTAGACGCCGCCTACGACCTCTGCATAGTATTCCTCGAGCCTGCTATGGACTAGGGTGGAAGACGAGGATGAGGAGCTATGTTTCCTCGATCTTGGCTCTACTCCAGCCTCGTCGGCACAGCCCCGCCTCCAGGATCTCTGCATCGCGTCGGAGGCACCGTCCCTGGCACTGGTTTGGGCAGAGAGGGGTCCCGATTCGACCTTCTCGTTCTAGTATTTCCTATTTTCACTTTTTGTTCTGCATTTTTGATGGCTAGTACTCCCGATTTGTAAATAGTTATCTTTATTGGATCCGTGGATCTCCCGATATGTGTTTGAAGGAGTACTAGTTTAACGGGTCTGTGGATCTCCCGATTTTTTCTCTAGCTGTGTTACTGATTTTCATCCCGTGTGGATTTTGTATATTTAGATCTGGCCATCTAGTTTTTGATCTTAGTCATGGTGTTGTGATGCAAAAACTTTCTTCCGTCATGTGGTCGATTTTTTCAATCGCGATTTTGAATTGTTTGTTTCTCCTCATTTGAGAACGGAAGCTGGAAGCACAACATGTTCGAGGACGGCATGCAGCTTACGCCCCAGCCGTGCCTGATCTCTCGAGCAGGGCAAGCTGTCTGCACCTCCACGCACGGATCCGCTGGAGGTGGGCTTGGGGTGCCGGCAGAGAAGCTTCCGCGTCTCGGGGCAGGCGGCCGTGCGGTGGCGACCAGGGTGCCGGAGATGGTCCGACCCTCTCTCTTTTGATTTTTTTTCATTTCCTTTTTGACAGCATATTTTAGATCTAGCGATTCTTTTGTTCCTAGGTTCAATTTCAGATTTGTTCTTGAACACATGGCTGTCAGTCCTTGATTCGTTTCTGGTCCAGCTAGCATCCAGGCGGTCCATTGTTTTACTCCCAGGTTTAATGTCAGATTTCTGCTTATAGATTGAGCCCTGTGGACTGGTTTGGATACGATGCCTGTATGTCTTTTTTTCTTCAGATTTAGCTACTACTACTACATAGTGATTCATCGTTGTTTGGGGGACACATGATGTCTGCACGGGTCTAGCAGAGAGGACACCGATCTGACTTTCCCGTTCTGATATTTTCATTTTTTCCTTTCACCTTTTATTTTGCATTTTTTTCTAGTAAATACACTAGTAGAAAACAGACCTTTGGTCCAGGGTATTAGCCCCGGTTTGGCTACAAACCGGGACTAATGGCCCGGTGCAACGGCTAGAACTGGCCCAGGGGATAGCAGACACTAGCCCCGGTTCGAAAGGGACTTTTAGCCCCGGGTCGTGTAATAAATCGGGGCTAAAGGGTTTCAGGCAGGCCAGGTCGGACGTTAGACCCTTTAGTCCCGGTTTATTACATGACCTGGGGCTAAAGGTGGACCTTTAGCCCCGGTTCTAGACACGAACCGGTGCTAAAGGTCTGGCTATATCTTCTTCTCCTGCCCGAGCCACCATTCAAGCTGGTGCCTCTCCTCTCTCTCTCTTTCTTGCTTCAAGCTCGAGTTCATGCCTTTTTTTTCCTCAAGATTTGTCTAGATTTTGTGGTGCCCCATCTATCCAAAGATTTAAAAGGTGAGCAACTTTATCCTTTGAACTTTCATTGCTATATTAGTTCATTTTGTGCTCTATCTTATAGATGGATTTGTAGATTTAGTTTGGTAGTAATTTTTGCAGTGATAGCACGATATCAATGTTTAGATTCTATCTATCTTGTATTAATGTAAGAAACTCTTAAGTTAAATATCACAATATGTGGATTATTGTCACGTCCCAAAATTCTCCTAATTTTGGAATGTAAAGTTAATAAAATAACTTGGTTGAATTGTTTGACTTTGTTGAAATTTCTCGAAGAAAAGAAACTTTCTGTTATGATTTTCCTTCCTTGAATTCAGAAACTTGTATAAGATTGGATTAACATGACTATCCAAGTTGTTTTCATTTTCTTTTCAACCATTTGATTCTTTAAATATCCAATCATACTTAGTTGATTAAAGAGAGGGAATAAAATGATTTCTCAATTATGGTGGAGTGATATTCTAATTTCCCTATTTGACCGTTAAAGGCTTTACTTCGATTTATGAAACCATTCTAGATGCTTTTCACCACTTGCCTGAAAAGAGAGAAGATAACATAACATCTCCATTTTATTGGATGTTAAAAACTATGTTCCTTTATGTTAATGAAATTGTTGTTTTGGGATTTGTGGCATTGTGTGTGTCTTGATTGACTAAAAATAAACCATAATAAACTATTTACAAATATTGCATAGTAGTCATATAAGGCCAAATGCATAAAACCCTATATCCTTTTGATAATACCTAAGTAGCCATATAGGCAAAAATGCGTGAATTCAGTTTTAGTTTTAGGATTTGTGTGAATTTTTGCAAAAATTAAAATCATGACCCATTCATAAGCATTTCTTTACATCCATGCAAAGTTCCCAAAAATTGAATCCAAATCCTAATATCTAAATCTAATAGTTGATTTGCCCAAATGTTCCTATAAGGAATATATATATATTTATAAATAAATCATCTTCAAACTAGTGAAAATGTTACAAATATGATCTTATAATGATCTACTAAATTTTAGAAAAATTTAGAAACAAGAATCATGTCATTTGGAGTTCGTATGCAAAAGATATAAAGAAAATACCAAAATATAAAAAAAAGGAAAAAAAGAAAATGGGCCGGCCCAACTAGGCCGACCGAACCAGCCACCATGTGCACAAGAAGGGATCGATCCCACCTCCGCTTTAAAAACCGTGCGAAATCTGTTTTCTCAAACCTATCTTTATTAAAACTCTTATAACTTTTTATCTATAACTCCGAATTAACTTCCGTTTGTTTCTACTTGTTCTCTACTTCAAGATATATCTTCCCATCATCCTAAAAGCCTAAATAATCCCTCGGAGCCACATCTATAACACCTTTCCTTCCCGAAATCCTGAATCTACACCCTACCGAATCGTATCTCGCTTCTAAACCCATCTAAACTTTGTCGGATGTCTTCGGCTTCAACACAAAAGTTGTAGATCTCGCCGAAATATTTCAATTCCGACAAACCTTACCTCTTTTCATCCACCACAGCCGGAGAATTTCGTAATGCAATATTTTAGATCTGATGACGTAATTCTAAGATCTCGCGCTCGTTTCTTGAAATCCAAATTCTTTTGGTGAAAAGGTAGATCTAATCATCCTCCACAACTTTCATGTTCAAAGTTTTTCGATTTGACCTACGGATTTGTTTCTCTGACACAGATCTACTTCTAGTCCTTTGTGAGGCAAAATCGGGTCTATTTGGAGCCAACTTCTCTTCTAGCCACCGGATCTCATTCCGACGGTCGAGATTCAATCGTCCCGATCAGTTGCCTTGTCACCGCCATGTCGTTGTCAGGTCAGCGTCTAGTCCCAGTCAGCCTGCACGATCAACCTGTCCAGTCAGCGGAATATTCCCTAGAATATTCCGTTCGAATTTAAAATTGCAGATTATAGATCTAACTTGTAAAATTCATAGAAAATTCATACTATGTCCAAACATTGCAAATAATATACCGTTGGAATCACAAAATTGTGTAGAGTATTAATATATAATTGTATCAGACATTTACTGTAAGTATTTGTCGTGATTATTTAAATGGTTTAATACACTTTTTGGAGCAATTAATTCGCAGAAAATAAAATACAACTCAGAAAAATACAAATGATATACCCCTGGATTCACAAAATTGTATAGAACATGATTCTGGAATAAAATTACAAGTTTACTGTATAGATTACTGGCGAATAATTAATTAGTATTATTGGCCTTTTAAATCATTAAATTCATAGTAAATAATCTATAGATCCGAAAAATATGAGTAATATGTCCCTGAGTTCATAATCATGCGTAGTTTTCAGATATGTACTTAGTTTTGTTTGTTGTCAGTACGATCTGTTCAGATTTATTAAACTCCATTAAACACTAAATAAATCCTACAAAAAGACCTATATCTCCGATTAGGGTGAATCCAATTGCTACTGGTTCGTATTAAAGCCCTCTATCCATTAAAGTTTAGATATAAATTTAATTAGGCAACTAGTACAGAAGCTACAACAGTTATATTAAAATCCCTTTATTGGCAATTGAAATTGGATAACAAATACTATATTGCATTAAAACACTTCTACGTGCATCATGTGATCTAGTATTTTTTAGATAACTAACTATAACCATTATGACATATTAAATCATCATGCATGCATTGGATAATCACTGTTTTATTGTATTGTTGTATTGTTGCATGATTGCAATGTTTGAATGATATGTTGTTGTGCTTTTGCTTTTGAACGATAGATCGCGAGGAGTGTAACTACTATGATCGCAACAGCTATGATTGCGAGCATTATGATTGCAAGTCTTTTGAGTGCGACGAGTGCAGTGATTGCAATTGTGAGGATTGTTTGAACGACTACATCAACTAAAGGCAAGTGGAGCTTCATAAATGTCCTATTTACTTTCTATATGCATGGTAGCTTGTTTTGTTTTTACAAGTTTATCTATTGCTATGCTATATCCTATTACGTCGTAGCCTTTCTCGTAGGTGAGCTGTCGTAAGTAGTTGTGCTTATATAGACGAGGGTGAGATACACCATGGCAAAGAATGTTTTGAAAGAACGTGTTTGGAAAGTTTGAAAACAACTTAATTAATGAACTCTCTGGGTGGATTGGTAATTGCTTGGTTCGTGAATGCCGGGCCCATGTCTATGGTTTACCCGAGTAGCACACTTGTGGATGGCCACCCAGGTTTCTGAGAAATGATTAGTGTCTTGATTTGGTAGCTTCCTTGTGCAACCATATACCAGTGAGTTATGGGTGGCTGGATGGACTTAGTAGGTTGTGGTGACCCGAGCTCTTTGTATCCAGAGATGTAGTGATTTGTGATAGGTTGGAACGGTGCGTGGATGGGCTTGGGGAGCTACCTCCCGAATTGTCTCTTCTTGGGCTTCTCCCTATCATGATTCAATATGCGTGTCATGGTACGAGCGGGTTGACCAAGTCATATGGGTAAAGTGTGCAACCCCTGCAGGGTGTAAAACTAAGTGCTTAGCCGTGTCCCCGGTAATGGACGTTTGAGTTGCTGAATTGTGAGTGCTATGACATGTTCTCATTCATTCTAACTTGTAACTGCTAAAACTTGTGGTTGAAACATTGGGTTGTGTGAAGAAGATCAAATGTTTTACAAATGATTTACAAAAGATAGGATAAAGTATTTTGCTACTGCAACTAAGCCTGAACCCCACAAGCCAGATATGCATATAGTTATTAGCCTTGTTGATTCTCTCATTGTTCCACTTGCCAGTGCATTCCAAGTGCTGACCCTTCGGGGCTGCTACGTTTTATGTTGCAGGTTATACCGATTATGAGTGATCGAATAGGTCGCGATACTCCACTCAACAGTTGTTCGCCTGTGGCACAATTGAAGATGGAGCCTACTATCGATTTATGCTTCCGTATGCTACTTTGTTATTTGAGCTAGCCTTTGAGCTGCGCATTATGTAATAATTACAGATTCTGGATCATTCGATGTAATAATGATGCACTGTTATATTCTTTGGTATTCATCTGTACTGTGTGTGCCAGTGAACCGATCCAGGGATTGGCACTATACACAGGAACTCAGCCTTATCAGGCGAGGGTGTTACAGAAACATAATTGGGTTGTGTGAAGAAGATCAAATGTTTTACAAATGATTTACAAAAGATAGGATAAAGTATTTTACTGCTGCAACTAAGCCTGAACTCCACAAGCCAGATATGCATATAGTTATTAGCCTTGTTGATTCTCTCATTGTTCCACTTGCTAGTGCATTCCAAGTGCTGACCCTTCGGGGCTGCTACGTTTTATGTTGCAGGTTATACCGATTATGAGTGATCGAATAGGTCGCGATACTCCACTCAACAGTTGTTTGCCTGTGGCACAATTGAAGATGGAGCCTACTATCTGTTTATGCTTCCGTATGCTACTTGTTATTTGAGCTAGCCGTTGAGCTACGCATTATGTAATAATTACATATTCTAGATCATTTGATGTAATAATGATGCACTGTTATATTCTTTGGTATTCATCTGTACTGTGTGTGCCAGTGAACCGATCCAGGGATTGGCACTATACACAGGAACTCAGCCTTATCAGGCAAGGGTGTTACAGAATGGTATCCGAGCAGTGTGTTGACTGTAGGATCGTGACCTAGGATTGGAATAGGAAAACCATATGAATATAAATCCTCTTTCATTCTATCTATTCTCATCTTACAATTCTTTCTTGTATCTTCTTGTCACTTCAATTCTTATACCCTTCTTCTTTAAAACATAGAAGGAAGACTCTTTGTAGGATGAACTCAAAACTTTGTACTTATTAGATTCTTGTAATTCTTGATCCTTCTTTTCTAATCTCATCTTGCTCAAAACTTATAGATGAGCACTCATGCGAAGAAGTGCGAGATCCAAGAACAGTTAGATGATGCCTACCATATAGTTTTGATAGGATTTCGTTTAGATCTAGCAATCAATCGATGCAAGAACTTGTGTGTTAGCTGGTTTATTATGTTTAGGTTGTACTATTTGATACCCCAGAGTTTCAGAATATTTTTGATAGTTTTTATAATGCATTAATGAAGGTTTTGATTAAAAATTCGTGGTATTACTGCTGCAGTTTTCTGCCTGACCAGTTGTACCGCGCGATTTTTAATTCCTTACTGGTAACTCGGTTTGCGCTCATATTTTAGGATCTGGAGCGTAATAACCTGTATCACCTACACAAAACTTGGCCAAAATTCCTGATGAGTTTAAGGTGCTCACAAAAATTCGTCAACACTGCTGTAGTTTCAGGACAGATTCTCCCCATTGCTTTTATGATTGTAAGTTCACCCCAAACAAATTTTAATCAAATGAAAACTATTTTGTGGATGGTATGCCACTAAAACAAAACTTCTGGAACATAAAAAAAATTATTTTGGCTTGAGTGTAGCTTGTTTATGATTGTTGCTTGTGTGTTGATTGCTTATGGTTGAATGTTTGTATGCTTATTGGTGTATGAGCTTGTTTGCATGGGTTGGAGTTCTTCCTTAGTAGTTTCTTTCCCCTAGAATCTATTCTTATCTATCTTAAAACCTTGAAGATTAGAATGATGTGTTGATTATATGGAGAATTAGTTAGTGGAAATATTTAGAAGATGATGCCCAAAGAGTGTGAATAGTTCATCTAATGCAGCAAAAGGATATGGAAGTATGAAGTGTTGCAACTGATGTTTTGTAGTAGATTTACGCAACCCAAAGGTGTTGAAGTATCGATAATTTACCTTGTTATAGTAGCCTTGTTGATTGAATACATGGGAGTCCACACTAAACCTTGGTTTGTGCCCATGGAAACGATCTGCAAGAAAATTGAGGTTGTCCGAGAGATAGAAAAACGTGATTCTCCTATCCTCATGCAAAATAATAGTTTGAGTGCGGGATGGATTGGTCCCCATACCGAATACTCTTATTATTCGCTCTTGTATTGTCGGCTTTGCGAATCTTAAGTGCCTTTTCAACCTTAGCAAAGAGACGACGTTAAGCCTAGCCCTTAGAATGGTATGATCTTGCATCTTTACAAAAGCACTTATTGCTAACCGTAGGAATATACGGTAAGGATAAACCTTCAATAGTATTTAAAGGGGCAACATGAAGAAAATGTTCCCTAGTTGACCACCATGAGGGTTTTGCTAGTTCAAGTAGTGTTTCTCTAGAATATGCAAATCCTGAAGAACAAAATGTGCAATAGACATCATACCAATAAATGTCTAAAGGATGAATCCTCAAGAAGTGACCTAGTAGATTTTCTTTTAAGGGTGGTAGCACCCTGGTGTATCCAAACCCAGTTCTTTCTAGCCTTCTCGAATCTCGGGACGAGATTCCTTTTAAGGGTGGTAGCACTCTACTGTATCCTGAACCTATTTCTTTCTAGCCTTCCCAAATCTCGGGACGAGATTCCTTTTAAGGGTGGTAGTTTGTCACATCCCAAAATTCTCCTAATTTTGGAATGTAAAGTTAATAAAATAACTTGGTTGAATTGTTTGACTTTGTTGAAATTTCTCAAAGAAAAGAAACTTTCTGTTATGATTTTCCTTCCTTGAATTCAGAAACTTGTATGAGATTGGATTAACATGACTATCCAACTTGTTTTCATTTTCTTTTCAACCATTTGATTCTTTAAATATCCAACCATGCTTAGATGATTAAAGAGAGGGAATAAAATGACTTTCCCAATTATGGTGTAGTGATATTCTAATTTCCCTATTTGACCCTTAAAGTCTCTACTTCGATTTATGAAACCATTCTAGATGCTTTTCACCACTTGCCTGAAAAGAGAGAAGATAACATGACATCTCCATTTTATTGGATGTCAAAAACTATGTTCCTTTATGTTACATGAATGAACTTGTTGTTTTGGGATTTGTGGCATTGTGTGTGTCTTGATTGAGTGACTAAAAATAAACCATAATAAACTATTTACAAATATTGCATAGTAGCCATATAAGGCCAAATGCATAAAACCCTATATCCTTTTGATAATACCTAAGTAGCCATATAGGCAAAAATGCGTGAATTGAGTTTTAGTTTTAGGATTTGTGTGAATTTTTGTAAAAATTAAAATCATGAAGCATTCATAAGCATTTCTTTTCATCCATGCAAAGTTCCCAAAAATTGAATCCAAATCCTAATATCTAAATCTAATAGTTGATTTGCCCAAATGTTCCTATAAGGAATATATATATATTTATAAATAAATCATCTTCAAACTAGTGAAAATGTTACAAATATGATCTTATAATGATCTACTAAATTTTAGAAAAATTTAGAAACAAGAATCATGTCATTTGGAGTTCGTATGCAAAAGATATAAAGAAAATACCAAAATATAAAAAAAAGGAAAAAAAGAAAATGGGCCGGCCCAACTAGGCCGACCGAACCAGCCACCATGTGCACAAGAAGGGATCGATCCCACCTCCGCTTTAAAAACCGTGCGAAATCTGTTTTCTCAAACCTATCTTTATTAAAACTCTTATAACTTTTTATCTATAACTCCGAATTAACTTCCGTTTGTTTCTACTTGTTCTCTACTTCAAGATATATCTTCCCATCATCCTAAAAGCCTAAATAATCTCTCGGAGCCACATCTATAACACCTTTCCTTCCCGAAATCCTGAATCTACACCCTACCGAATCGTATTTCGCTTCTAAACCCATCTAAACTTTGTCGGATGTCTTCGGCTTCAACACAAAAGTTGTAGATCTCGTCGAAATATTTCAATTCCGACAAACCTTACCTCTTTTCATCCACCACAGCCGGAGAATTTCGTAATGCAATATTTCAGATCTGATGACGTAATTCCAAGATCTCGCGCTCGTTTACAAAAGATAGGATAAAGTATTTTGCTACTGCAACTAAGCCTGAACCCCACAAGCCAGATATGCATATAGTTATTAGCCTTGTTGATTCTCTCATTGTTCCACTTGCCAGTGCATTCCAAGTGCTAACCCTTCGGGGCTGCTATGTTTTATGTTGCAGGTTATACCGATTATGAGTGATCGAATAGGTCGCGATACTCCACTCAACAGTTGTTCGCCTGTGGCACAATTGAAGATGGAGCCTACTATCTGTTTATGCTTCCGTATGCTACTTTGTTATTTGAGCTAGCCTTTGAGATACGCATTATGTAATAATTACAGATTCTGGATCATTCGATGTAATAATGATGCACTGTTATATTCTTTGGTATTCATCTGTACTGTCTGTGCCAGTGAACCGATCCAGGGATTGGCACTATACACAGGAACTCAGCCTTATCAGGCGAGGGTGTTACAATTATTCTATCAATATATATCTTGTTTTGGTACATAGAGTCTCGAAAATTGATTTTAGAAGCACACACATGCGTGAGTTCATCATTCTAACTAATCAGCTAGCTGGGCAAAATATCCTTCTTCGTCTACATGCGTTCAACAAACTGAAAAATTTGTAACAAAGATAGGGTTAATTTATAAAAGCTTGAGAAGAAGACATCACAATTCACATATTAGGGAGTGCCTCTATGGCGAGCTCCTCGAATATGTCTGAGGACGGGATCCTAAGACATCTTCGAGAAGCTCTGCCGTAGTGGTGTCCCTGCTCTCCCACACCATCTTTCGGTTTATATCTTCTCTAGCTAAATAAGTATGCCGGTGGAGCTAACTAATTTCACATATTAGAGAGTGCCTCTACGGCGAGCTCCTCGAAGATGTCTGAGGACGAGGTCCTAAGACATCTTCGAGAAGCTCCGCCGTAGTGGTGTCCCTGGTCTCACACACCATCTTGCAGTTCTTCACAAGAATGCATACCTATTTATAGATTAAGTAGCACAACATAGTGTCGGGCACTGATGACATAATGTCGACACACTCACACTGGCATAGTGCTGCCACCCACCCAAAATAGTGTCGGCATTTAATTTACTGGCTTAGTGCTGCCCACTGAGGACCTAGTGTCGACATGTTGTCTCCACATCCACATTTAGTCCCGGTTGGTGCCTCCAATCGGGACTAAAGGTTCATCATATCTTTAGTCCCGATTGCTGGTTTTAGATTAGTACTAATTAATTATAATTATGTTTGATGTACTTAATTAATTATATATTGCAGATGAGCCGGCAATGGATGTACGCTGTCCGACTCTCTAACGAGTTCATTAAAGGCGTGCATTCTTTTCTTCTTGTGGCCGAGGCAAACAAGCGGAGTGGTTTTATGTCTTGTCCATGTGGTGTCTGTCGGAATCATAAAGAATACTCTTCCTCAAGAGTCCTTCATAGCCACCTGTTTCGGTCCGGTTTCATGACCGGCTATAACTGTTGGACCAAGCACGGAGAAAGAGGGCTTATGATGGAAGACAACGAAGAAGAAGAGAATGACAACGACTACCCTGAATACGATGGTACTACAATGGAAGACATTGATGAAGAAAAAGATGAAGAACGGGCATCAGATCTGCCCGATGATGATCTTAGTCAGGCCATTGCTGATGCCCAGGAAAAATGTGTAACTGAAAGGGAGAGGTTGAAGTTCAAGAAGATGTCAGAGGATCACAAAAAATTGTTGTACCAAATTGTGAAGATGGGCACAAAAAACTGGGTAGCACACTGGAATTGCTGCAATGGAAGGCAGAGAACGGTGTGACTGACAAAGGATTTGAAAAGTTGCTGAGAATAATGAAGAAGTTGCTTCCAAAAGATAACGAAGTGCCCGCCAGTACCTATGAAGCAAAGAAGGTTGTCTGCCCTCTAGGATTAGAGGTGCAGAAGATACATGCATGCATTAATGACTGCATCCTCTACCGCGGCGAGTACGAGAATTTGGATGCATGCCCAGTATGCACTGCACTGCGGTATAAGATAAGACGAGATGACCCTGGTGATGTTGAGGGCGAGCGCCGCATGAAGAGGGTTCCTGCCAAGGTGATGTGGTATGCTCCTATAATACCACGGTTGAAACGTTTATTCAGGAACAAAGAGCATGCCAAGTTGTTGCGATGGCACATGGAAGACTGTAAAAATGACGAGATGTTGAGACACCCCGCTGATGGGTCGCAGTGGAGAAAAATCGAGAGAGAGTTTCCGGACTTTGCAGGTGATGCGAGGAACTTATGGTTTGGTCTAAGTACAGATGGCATGAATCCTTTTGGGGAGCGGAGCTGCAGTCATAGCACCTGGCATGTGACTCTGTGTATTTATAACCTTCCTCCTTGGTTGTGCATGAAGCGGAAGTTTATTATGATGCCAGTGCTCATCCAAGGCCCGAAGCAACCCGGTAACGACATTGATGTGTACCTAAGGCCATTAGTTGAAGAACTCTTACAGTTATGGCACGGACAAGGTGTACGTTTGTGGGATGAGAACAAACAGGAGGAATTTGACCTACGAGCATTGTTGTTCATAACAATCAATGATTGGCCTGCTCTTAGTAACATTTCAGGACAGACAAACAAGGGATACAATGCATGCACACACTGTTTAAATGATACTGAAAGTATATATTTGGATAAATGTAAGAAGAATGTGTACCTGGGGAATCGTCGTTTTCTTCCACCCTCGCACATCCTAAGAAAGAAAGGTAAACATTTTAATGGTGAGGCAGACAGCCGGTGTAAGCCTATCCGCCGTACTGGTGATGATGTATTTGACATGGTGAAGGATTTAAAAGTAATCTTTGGAAAGGGTCCTGGTAGACAATCTGTTCCGAAGGACGATGTCGGACATGCACCCATGTGGAAAAAGAAATCTATATTTTGGGAGCTACCCTATTGGAAAGTCCTAGAGGTCCGCTCTGCAATTGACGTGATGCACCTGACGAAGAATTTTTGCGTGACGCTGCTAGGCTTCTTGGGCGTGTATGGGAAGAGCAAAGATACACCTGAAGCACGGCAGGACCAACAACGTATAAAAGACCAGGACAACATGCATCCAGAGCTGTTTGAAGGTACAGCTAGCTACGCTCTTACCAAAGAAGAGAAGGAAATCTTTTTTGAAGTCCTTTACAGTATCAAGGTCCCGTCTGGTTTCTCGTCGACATAAAGGGAATAATAAATATGGCAGAGAAAATTTTTTAAAACCTAAAGTCTCATGACTGCCACGTGCTTATGACCCAGCTGCTTCCGATTGCATTGAGGGGACTCCTGCCGGAAAATGTTTGAGTACCCATTGTGAAGCTAGGTGCATTTCTCAATGCAATTTCTCAGAAGGTAATCAGTCTAGATAGTCTACTAAGGTTACAGAAAGATGTGGTCCAATGTCTTGTCAGCTTCGAGTTGGTGTTCCCACCATCCTTCTTCAATATTATGACTCAACTCCTAGTTCACCTAGTCGATGAGATTAACATTCTTGGTCCTGTATTTCTACACAATATGTTCCCCTTTGAGAGGTTCATGGGAGTGTTAAAGAAATTTGTTCATAACCGTGCTAGGCCAGAAGGAAGTATCTCAAAGGGATATGGAACAGAGGAGGTCATTGAGTTTTGTGTTGACTTTATTCCTGACCTTAAGCCCATCGGTGTTCCTGAATCACGGCATGAGGGTAGAATTAGTGAAAAAGGCATGCTAGGAAAGAAAGCAAGGATATGTATAGATGGAAATTCTCTCACTAAAGCACACTACATAGTTCTGCAAAGTTCCACCTTGGTGGCTCCGTATATCGAGGAACAAAAGAATATCGTACACTCCAACAACCCAGGGAAGCCTGGCTCCTGGATTAGAGATGAACATATGAGGACTTTCGGCAGTTGGTTGCAGTCACATCTCATGAATGACATAAATGTTGGAGAGCAGTTGTACTTGTTGGCCAGGTCACCATCTTCGACTATATTGACTTTCCAAGGGTACGAGATAAATGGGAATACATTTTACACGATCGCCCAAGATAAAAAGAGCACCAATCAAAACAGTGGTGTCCGATTTGATGCAACAGACGAGAATGGGCAAAAGGATACATATTATGGTTACATAGAGGAGATATGGGAACTTGACTATGGACCTTTTTTAAGGTTCCTTTGTTTCGGTGCAAATGGGTCAAGCTGACAGGAGGCGGGGTTGAGGTAGACAAGAAATACGGAATGACAACAGTGGATCTCAACAACCTTGCGTATAGAGATGAACCATTTGTCCTAGCCAATGATGTGGCTCAGGTTTTTTATGTGAAGGACATGTCTACCAAACCGAGAAAAAGGAAAGATAAGAAAAATAATACAGCATCCGATGAGCCAAAGCGCCACATAGTTCTTTCAGAAAAAGAAACATCGTGGGGGTGGAGGATAAGACAGACATGTCAGACGATTATGATAAGTTTCATGAAATTCCGCCCTTCGCTGTGAAGGATGACCCAAGCATCCCGTTAAATAAGGAAGATGCTCTATGGTTACGGATTAGAAGAAAACCCTAACATGTGTGGATGTTGGTGATGTACAATATTATTAAACCTTTATTTTTAATGATCTTCTTATATGTATATGGATATGAACTTTCTCGATCTCAATAGGTAGTATTGCAACTTGTTGTGGCCAGACATTTATTAATATTAAAACGTAAAAATTAGTCATAATCATATCTAGCCCTGTAGTACACAGCTTCTGGGTCGTCTTCGGAATCGTCATCTTCATCGTCGTCGCTTGTAGCACGCGGATGGATCCTCAGCCCTTCCTCGTAGCACATGGATGGATCCTCCGGCCTCGGATTCACGACGTGCGGGGGAGGGGGCTCCCGGATGACGACCCCAGTACGTCCTAGGCCTTCACCACCACCACCATTCTTGTGGCTATGCTGCTGGTGAAAGTGCGGGTACCTCAGGCGAGGATGGTCTCCCATGGCGATGTAGCGCATCACACCGGCGATAGTCCGGTTCGCCCACCACAGGCGGCGACCAGCCTCGTTGTGGTTCACTGGGGGCGGGCCGTCACCCTCGTACCTAGCGAGCTCCCTTTCCTGCCGGTTTGCGAAGAAGGCATTCCAGGTGTCGAGGTTGTCGGGATCCCAATAGGGTTCCGTCCGCTGCTCCGGCGTGAGCTCGAGGTAGAAGTGGTTCGTGATGGCCATCTGGCGGGCCGAACCTTGAGACATAGGAGGAACAGGAACCCCTCCGGCGCTCAGCATCCAGCCAGTGGGCAGCCGGTACCCCGGCGGGCATGGGTAGCTGGAGGCGCACAACACCTTGGTCTCCTCGAGCATCAGAAAAGCCCAGTAAGCGATGTCCATTGTTGTGAGAGAGAAGGTGTGGATGTGTCGATGGAAATGGCGGTCGGCCTAGATATAGAGGAACATGGCGGGAGAACATGTCGGGAAGCGGGGGAAATGGCGGTAGAACATGGCGGGAAGCGGGGGAAATGGCGGGAGAACATTTCTACTATATTTTTGTGAATATTTTGCTATATTATATGTATTTTTCCATTTTTAAATAATAAACTATATTTTTATTATTTTTTGTGAACATTTCTACTAAATATAATACTTGTTAGATAATAGATAATTTCATTTAAGTTGTATAATAAAGTATGATAATAGATTTAAATTATAGATCTTCTTTTTCTGAAAATTTTGATATATAATACATAATTTTCTGAAAACTATAAACCATTTTTGGGTTTGGCGCCAAAAATAACCTTTAGCCCCGGGGCTAAAGGGTTTCGGCGTGCGGGAAGTGCGGCGGGCGGAAAACACCTTTAGCCCCGGTTCGTATTACCACCCGGGGCTAAAGGGGGGTGGTATAAATACCACCCCCGCCTCGGGTCGAGCCACGACCCGGACATCGCCAGTTTTTTCTTCCCCAGCAGAGACGAACGCGCCCACGCCGTCCGCCGCGCTGCCGAATGCGCCACCCCACCGCACCGTCTCCACGCCGTCCGCCGCGCCGCCGAACGCGTCGCCCGTCTCCGCGCCGCCCGTCCCACGCCGCCCCGCCGCACCGTCTCCGCGCCGCCCGTCCCGCGCCGTCGCTCGCCGTCGTTGCTCCCGCCGCGCCGCGCCGCCCCCGAGGTATACGTAGGTGTAGTTAATTATAGGGATATTATTAGTGTGATTTTGTTAGTTAATTAGGGATTTTATTTAGTTAGGGATTTAGTTAATTAGTGTGATTTTGTTAGTTAATTAGGGATTTTATTTAGTTAGGGATTTAGTTAATTAGTGTGATTTTGTTAGTTAATTAGGGATTTAGTAGTGATTTAGTTAGGGATTTTAGTTAATTAGGGATTTTAGTAGTGATTTAGTTAGGGATTTAGTTAATTAGGGATTTTAGTAGTGATTTAGTTAGGGATTTTAGTAGTGATTTAGTTAGGGATTTTTGTTAGGGATTTTAGTAGTGATTTAGTTAGTGATTTAGTTAGGGATTTTAGTAGTGATTTAGTTAGGGATTTTAGTACTGATTTAGTTAGTGATTTAGTTATGGATTTTAGTAGTGATTTAGTTAGGGATTTTAGTTAGTGATTTTAGTTAGTTTATTATTAGGGCTTAGGGTTTTATTAGGGATTAGGGTTTATTAGGGATTAGGTTTAGTTAGAATACTTAGTTAATGAGGTTTAGTTTAGTTAGTGATAGGTTTAGGGTTATTGTTATTAGGGCAATATATACTTAGTGATTTAGTTACTGTTTATGTTTTATGATTGTTTATTGCTATTATTTAGTTATGCCGCGTCCATCTCGTCCGAGCCTACTGGACTCCGTCGGGGATGTCCGAGTCTAGGCTCCGCCGGGTTGGCACTGGGAGGTGCTACCTGTCGGGAATCGTACCTTGGTGAGGAATCCGGGTATCATCGTCGACCCGGAGCTTCTTTGGTGGCGTCCACGAGGTCTAGGAGCGGTGTAGAGGGAGCTAGCCCTCGAGAAGGTGGTATGTCGTCGTATCAGGGAGGAGGACGAGCATGTACGGCGATACATGTATCTTTTGGAGACTAGGTTCTCCAATATCTGGCAGGTTCACGGATCTCAGCCGAGCTATTCTCCGGTGATGGTTCCTCTTCTATGGCTGCAGAGCTCCCGTAGCACAGAACGCGGCAGCCATGTTCGCTAGTTTATCTTAATAATGTACTTTATCTTATACTTTATCCTATAATGCATCCGAGCTATTCTCCAGTGATGTATTAATAATGTACTTTATCTTATACTTTATCCTATAATGCACCCGAGTTATTCTCCGGTGATGTATTAATAATGTACTTTATCTTATACTTTATCCTATAATGCACCCGAGCTATTCTCCGGTGATGTATTAATAATGTACTTTATCTTATATTATTGTAATTTATCTTAATCACTAAGTACTATATCCAAGTTGTCACAGTTGTAATATTCTTTACTTAATGCAATATTCTTTTTCTGTATTAGTTAAGCTATGGACGGTAGACAAAATGAAGAGGACCTTCTCAACATGATAGATGAGGGTACTGGGGGGTCTTATTATGATGGCTCCGAATATCTTAATTTGTCTGGAGGAGACAATGGTGGACCAAATAGTGGAGACGATGGTGCTGACCATCGTGGAGACCATGGTGAAGACACCATAATAATGACAAACTCCGTCAAGGTATATAAAGCCTCTATCGATGGTTCACTAGTATAGATGCACTAATTGATTCGTATATATGTACTGACGAATGTTTCTTCTCTTAGACCTTCGCTTCCGGCCAATCTTCTACAAATACAAGAGGCCCGACACACAAGTTGCCCACTGATGTCCGTTTCATCATTGACTTAGTCTCTCCGCAGGGTCAACCGTTGGAGCCCAAAGAAGCTGCGAATGCATTTGCAAGTCAATGCGGAGTGATTGTTAGAGACAAAGTCCCGATCACCACGCGAAACTGGAACAAGCCAGGAAAGAAAAAGGATCCAGCTGGGGCTAGTTTTGTAGATGACAGAGCGAAAGATACAATGTGGAATTCTCTCATGACACATTTCACCCTACCTGTCTTGGAGACTGATGAGCTCACACAGCAAATGACGAGGAAAGTCAAGCACTTTGCTCTTAAGAAGATGGCCGAACTATTCAAGGAATGGAAAAAAAGATTGTACCACAAGTATGTCTTGAAGGAAACAACTCCTCCATTCGTTGGCCCACTAGAGTTGCAGCAGGATAACTGGGCCGCATTTGTGGAATACAAGACCTCAGCACCAGCTAAGGCAATATCAGCAAAAAATAACGAAAATGCAGCCAAAAAGAAATATCACCATCATATGGGCACAGGTGGCTACAGGAGTGCCATGCCTAAGTGGGTTAAAGCTGAGGCTGACCTAGAGGCTAAAGGGGTCACTCCAGCTACGTCTAGTTGGCCCTTGAGGTCAAGAAATTGGGTATTCGGGCATGGGGCATCATTAGACCCAGAAACAGGCGAGATTGTTGCAGCCGAAGAAATTTCTACACCCAAGAAAGAACTTGTTAAAGTGATCAAAGAGGTTGAAGAGGGAACGTTTGTTCCCGACAGAGAGAATGATGAGCTGACAAAGGCTCTCAGGAATCTTGAAAAGGCTGGACGAACAAGAGGGTTCGGACCTTCTTATCCATGGGTTATCGGGTTTCCCGAGCACCGTGACACGTACAGAAGCCGATCGAGAAGAACAAAGCGGCAAAAAGAGGAGGATACGGAGCGGTTCGCGAGGTTTGAAGCCGCGCTGCAGGAGTATCGCCAAGAGCTTAATGAACTTAAAGGACTCCAACAGCAAGATCCTACACCGGACAGTACGGTCGGCCCATCGCAACGGAAAAGCAGCGTGGCTTCCACGGATGGCCACGGTAATGATGCAACGATGGATGTGTACCCCGTGGATGCAATTAATAAGAAGACTAGTTGTGAGCTGCATGTTGAACTGAAGAATATATCCATGAAGGTGGCGGTCGGCTTTGCTTTACCTTCTGCACCGGGAGCGACCTACCATTGCAATCCGATTCCAGCTGGCTATGCTCGTGTTGGTGTGGATGAAATTCTACCTATGTGTCAGTCACTACAGCTTGACATCCCTGGAGGTGAAGGGGAGACGACACTGGGAGAAGTCACGAGTGGCTTCATTCTTTGGAAAAAAGAATACATCAAGTTTCCAGGCTCGACACCAAGGTAACCGTCTCCTCCCAGTGCACCGTGTCCTCCAAGTCCACCTCCAAGTGCACCGTCTCCTCCCAGTAATAGTCCAATCCATGACCCCAACACGAGTCCATCTCAATCTACGCAGCCGCCTCCACCCACTAAGGGGCAAAAGCGGAAGAATACCACCGCTCTGTCGAGCGATAACCAACGCCCGAAGCGACAGTTGTCGCCCCTCCCAAGAGTACCGCCGGTTCCTCCCAAGAGGGCTTACGACCTGACCGATGCGATCGTACGTGCCGAAGTGGATGCTCATTTTAAAAAGAAACAACCTGAGCCAGAGGTCCAAATAAAACCAGAAACCAAGGAGCACTATAGGAAATTACTGACATAGCCATCCCAAGCTCAGTTAAATGCGCCAGATGACTATACACGATGTCTTCAGAAGACATTGAAACAAAAGAGATCAAGCGGTAGAGGAAGCAGCAAAAAAGAGGTTCCCCAGCAGGGGGAACAAGCAAAACAATCGAGTGGTAGCGGAAGCATCAGAACAGACGTCCCTCAGCTGGGGAAACAAGCAAAACAATCGAGTGGTAGCCGAAGAACCAAAAGAGATGTTCCCCAGCTGGGGAAACAAGCAACTAATCGCTCCCCCCACTCCAGGTGAACATACCCAAACCTCAACTATATGAGGAAGAACCTATGGATCCGGAAACAGCTAGGATATTGGCCGAGCAATGTGATATGCCTATTCATGAAATTATTCACGGCGTTATGCCCAAGGCTGAGGTAGCACCCAAATTTGTTAATGGGGAGCCTCTGGTCAGTTCTGAGAGGCTTCGGGATATGCCAACACAAATGCGACGATTCCATGAATGGTACATGAAAGCATCAAAAGAACAACGAAATTGGCTCATACTGAAAGTTCGAAAATCGCATTACTTCATTGAAGACGAGGTCCCTATTGAATTTACAGAATTATTTCAGTTATTCAATCTAAAGGAACTCGACAAAACTATCCTCAATTCGTATTGTTTGTAAGTGATTACTTTATTTATGTAATTAGGTCTCTATCTCAGCTTTTTCAATTCATTGCCGGTAAGTATACTCACTATATTCTTTTGTACGCTATATATAATGATGCAGAATGAAGATGCTCGATTGTAAAAGAAAGGCAATCAACAGATTTGGGTACATTGACCCACATCGAGTTCATGGGTCTATACTAAAGGATAAACCACTAGAGACCGAGCACAACTTGTTGCGGTTTCTCACGAAATAGCATTTCTGTAACGAAATACTATTTCCTTACCACGACGGCAAGTGAGTTTTTATACACATTAACTTTTGCTTACTCGATGTTCAGTGTAAATGATGAGTTGCTGACGTATGTAAACCTTGCGTAGGTACCACTAGATTCTTCTAAGCATTTCACTTGACATGGGAAGAGTTCACATAATGGACTCACTAAACAAAGACATTGAAAACTACCGCATCATTATCGATGCGCTCTAGAGGTAATTTCAACCATTATCGCACTATATCGGTTTCTTTCGTTCATTTTCTGGGATATCAAGTAGTTATTAACTCATACATTAATTTTCTTTGTCGGGTAGGGTTTGGACACAGTTCAAGAAACATGTCCGCGGTCAATGGCGTGAGGAGCTATTTTTTAAATCACTCTCGGTAAGTAGTATGAGCTAAGTCCGCGCATCTATTTAATTCTAGTTTATGTGCATTTATCATGCTAGCGTTATTATTTGATTGAATTCTATTCTTGTAAAGTGCGCGAGGCAGCCACAGGGAACTAATCTGTGTGGATTCTACGTGTGCGAGTTCATTCGCATTAGTACTGAGAAGCCCTCGGAAAATGTTCGAGTAAGTAAACAATATATTCACCCTTTATTTTTATTACAAAAAATCGTGTTGAGTCTAATCCATACGATATCCTTTTTACATAGTTGGACGCGATGCGGAACAAGCTCCTACCAGAGGACCGCCTAATAGCAATCCAAGAGGAATTTGCTGCATTTTTTCTCGACGAGGTCATAGACCCACGCGGAGAATACTGTATAAGTAGACCCTAAAACATCCATGTAATGATCTCCATGTAATCAAATAGACATGCTCTAGACCTTGTTGAGACTCCATATATGTTTGTAAGAGTAATTATATTATATATTGCATCAATGTGGCCAAGTACTGTGTAGTAGCATTCTGTATGTATACGAAAACTTGTTTCTAATGAAAACACAGAATGAAAAATAATTGAACACAAAACACAAAATGAAAAGAAAAACACAAAACCCTAAAACCCCATCCCTGCCGCGGCAGCCAAATGGCCCAAAATGCTGCCGCGACAGGGAACCTTTAGTCCTGGTTCGTAACACGACCCAGGGCTAAATGTCCTGTCGTCCAGCGCGCCTAGCAATCCACGTGGTTGGACCTCTAGCCCCGGTTCGTAACTGAACCGGGGCTAAAGCTTGGACCTTTAGTCCCGCTTCTGCAGCCCCGGTTCGAAATCCGGGGCTAAAGGCCCTTACGAACCGGGGTAAATTGCCCGGTTCTAGTAGTGATAGTTATCTTTTTATGGATCTGTGAAATCTTTGTACAGTATTTGTTTTTGAACCGTAAATGGATTCGAGAATCTCTTGCTTGGAAGTTGGAACCAGCCTCCGGTCAACAAGGGGATGAAGTGTTTTCTGCTGTTTAATTCACGGGCTACGGTTCTTTTTTGACTGACACAAACGGACATGCCTAACAGGCCTTAACGGTAGCACGAATCACGATATATATATATATATATATATATATATATATATATATATATATATAGAAACCCTATTCAGTACCCAGGATGTAGACTAGTTATTTTGCATCCCACATATTTTTATGTTCTCACATATAGAAATTTATGTTTTGTATACTAATAATTATGTTTATGTTCATCCGAAACGTAAAACAATCGACATAAAAATATGATTTATGAGTCATTATAGTGTAAAAACATAGAAAATACACATTTTATGTCGTATTTTTATATGGCATGTAAACGATTTTTTATGACAGGTCTTAATTTTCTTATATTGTTCTCGACTTCTGAGGTAAGAGAAAATTTACGTAACATAAATTTTTTATACGGTTTATAATAGGTGTAGAATAACTATTCTACACCCTAGGGGTCAAATAGCGCCACTCTATATAACTTTTGGACTAGAAGCATGCAGTACCATTGGAAAAACATCTTACGTTCCTTCCATAACAATCTATTGGGAGGGGGTGATGCTAAGGTAAAAAAAGAGTGAAGGTGTTATCCCTTCTTACTCGTTCTCTTCCACCTAAGCCTCATATGTCTTTGTCAGCACCTGTCTCTGAACATTTTCCAGAGAAGAAACATCAGCAAGCATATATAGAGGTACAATTCACAAGAAAATTTAAAAAAATATATAGTTCTTGGATCAAAGCATTATAGAAGAAACAAACATGGAAAATAATAGTATAAAGTATTATTGTGTGGGGATCAAAGATGTGAATACATATCACATATGAATGAACTAATAGTACTATGTTACACGTGTGTAGCATCCCAATTGTCTAATAATTGTAATGCTACTTGGTCTAGTAATATAATGGCTACTTCCTATATACAATTGTTGCATCATAATTATATCATGCTCATGTCATCATGCCACCTTGCATTTGAGCATCATATAAAACCCTCTTCCTTTGGTTCTTCTCTCATATGCATTATTAAGTGTATTGCCTCTTGATATTGTATTTGGTTATTGATATATTGTTTAAATGCCCAAGTTGAGTTGGGGGCATATCTTTTATTCCAATCCATCACCTCTCTTTTCACCACCTTATTATTCCACCAATCTACTTACCCATGGGCTTTCATTTTCTTTTGGTATTATTCTAGCTCATGTGGGTTGGGATGGATTCAACTATAATTTCTTTTGCTTGGCCTCTATTCCACATTTCGGGAATGCATAAGAATAATGCCATGTTGTTATTTTGTTTTCACAAGAATTGAACATGACATTTAATATTTTGCATGGGCCATGCAACCATCATCACCACCTTTGTCCCATTGGTTTTTCCTTTGTTTTAGTGGTCCTTTCTTTGTGGGATCATCTCCATATCTCTCCATCATTTCCCATGTACTCATCAATGCCCTTTCTTTTATTTTTCTCCATGCATGATTCAAATGAGGCCTTCCTCCCATACATCTTTTTCTTTCTCTTTTTCTTGGTTACTCCTTCACCTCATCTCATGATAATTCAAAGCCCTCACTATTTTCCTCTTGGGTTGATCTTATAAACAAGTTTTAGAACCTAAACACCTAATTAAAACCCTAGACCTAGTTTGCCTCTATTTCTATCTAAATAATTGTAACTACCTCGGTGAATTACGCTCTTAGTTACATGCCTGGATGAACGAAAGTGGTTAAAATAGTACGGTGGGGCCCAGAGCCACTCACGGTAGACCTTTCGGCCGTCCTAACCACTTTCAGACATCGGGACAAGAACGAGCGGCGTAATCGGCAGGCGAAGGGATCAATTACATACACAAGTGAGTATGTATGCAAGCCACATACAACAGTCCTCAGAGCCATTCCATCTAAAAGAAATAGAAATATTGCAACGCCATACGGCAAGATTCAAATATCCTAAATAGGGATAATAATTTAGGATAGCTCCTCATACAACAAACATCAGAGTATCAGGCGGAAGCGGAAAACAAGATCCGAGTATGGATAAGAAGCAAATCGGCATAAGATGCCCCATAAATAAACACATCCCGCCCACAGATCCCACGGATCCCCGTTCCCGGAATCTCTACACCGAATGATCGTTGCCAACATCATCTGTCTCCTCCACCCAGTATCCATCTTGCGGGTACACCTGTTCATCTGAATCAAACAATTTATCGTGTGAGACCCTAGGGGTACTCAGCAAGTCTTTATGCCACTAAAGGGGACACAACCTGGGGTGACGCAATTGCAGCAAAAGATAATACCTAACAATTCTATAGATACTCGCTAACCATCCGCCTAACCAATGATAGATGGATGTTCGTGAATTAAGAACAACAGTTATAACAGTATAATTAACAGATCCATCCTCCTCCTCGCTTACCAACGAGGAAGCGGACGAACAACCCCCCATCATCCGTTGGCAGTTTTATTAACCATTCCATAAGTATTGCACTATTTACTAGTCAAGTAATTAGTCAAGTCAAAAGCAGTACTTTAGTTATACTTGTCTATGATCGAGAAACTGTGCTCCAAGTCGTCCATAACCGCGGACAAGGCTTTCAGAAATATTTACCCTGCAGGGGTGCACGAATAGCAACACACACTCGATCAACCTCGGAAAAACTAAATCAAAACCCAACGAGGCATTCACGACAAAGCAATCACAGGATTTAGAAATATTTCAGGGGGCCACCCCATTAAGCTACCCGCAACGAAGTTGGCCGCCTCCGAGACGGACCCAAGGTTTGCGCCAATGGCTGTAAACGACTGGGAACCCGAAAATGGGACTGGGCTTGTCGATACCGTGAAAACACTCCGCAATTCTTAAACAGTACAGGTGCTCCTCGCACAATCTTAAACAAAACAGTAACATGGCATAAGTACAAGATAGTAATAAAGCCCCAAACTACTTTGTGGCCCCAAGAAATAAGAATGAATCAAGCTCTGGCTCAGGGGGGTCCATAAGGCCTCCCGAATGTGGATAGTGCGAATAGTCGAGGAACAGGAATCAAGTACTCGGGGTCCTACGGGACACAAGTGAGCATGAAAAACCAAATAGCAGATATTGCTCACCGGTGCCTCTTTCATTAGTTATCCCATTACTACTCCGGTTGAGTATACCTCGTTATTCATCAGACACTCACATACCCTACTCATGCTTTTCTACAACTCACATGGCTCAAACAACTCCTGTAGTAATGGCTCATGGGATGGAGGAACAAGCTTGGTGGGGTTTAAAAGTAAAGGGTATGCAATACTTGGGATTCAATTTAATGCAATCGCGACTCAATGATGCAAGAATAAGATAGAGGCAATAGGTACTATAAGTATGCAAGCATGTGGTAGTGCTTGCCTGGCAGCTCAGTTGAAGCGAGAGATGGATCTGGGTAGTACTCCTGTGATTCCTGGTAATTCTCCTGTTGGGCATCTATTCGAAGAAGGAGCAAACAAACAAGGGCCAACATAAATAAAGTGCACAAGCATATGTATTAAAATGCGACAAGCAAACAAGCATGCCATGATGAGTGATGCACAAATTACATGGCATTAAAGTAGCATGGCATGGTGAGGTGTGAAATACAAGAAGAAAGCATTTTATTATTTATTTAGTCAAATTTTATTGCCATAAACAGTTCAGATTTTTATTAATGACATGACGCATGCGTCAATTCAGAACAAGGACCCCATAGATAGAACAGGCTCGTCGTGCTGATCGATTTAGACATATTATTTGTCAAATTTGGAGTTGTAGAATTAAAGTTATTAATTTATTAAGAAAAGGGCATTTTATTGTTATTTTAATCATCTCGATATTTTAAAGTGTTCAAACAATATTTTGAATGGCATTTCTGAATTCCTCACATTTTCCTGATTTCAAAACATATATTATATGTGTTACTTGGATTTGTATTTTAAAAGTTATTTAAAATCTGATTTGGATTTGAATTTAAACATTTACTGAAAAAGTTTATTTAAAAACAGAAAACAGAAAATGTTTTACACTCAGGCAAACCTAGCCACAGTCACTAACAGGTGGGCCGCTGCTGACTGGGCGAGTTCCGCGCGCAAAAAGCTATTTACACTGCGGGTTCTTCTAGTCACTGAGACTGACTGGTGGGGCTGGGCGATGATGGGGCCACACGCGTGCGCGGCCAGCGGGCGACTGACACGTGGGCGGTCCAGGGGAGCGCGGGTTGGTAAACTGCAAAGCGCGGGGGCTTGTTTGCAAAGTTGCACCGGGGCTGACTCGTGGGGCCGCTGGGCTGCTAAGGACCTGGGCATGATCGAAAAAAACGGGGGGGGGGGGGGGGGGGGGCTTTACGCAAAACTGCCACGGCCGTCTACTGAACTGAATCTGACATCTGTCTGCTGACCCGCGGCGACAACCTGATGACGGCGGGGTGTTCCGGAGAGGATGGCGACGCAACCACAGGGAGATAGCGCCTGCCGCAAAAGCGAAAAAGATAGAGGGGAGCGCCAGCTACGGATCTCGTTCAGGGAGGATCGTCGGAGGGAGGCTGTACAGGACGGGACGCCTCGGGGAACAGAGGGGGAAACGTAGGCCTGGGCTGCTCGCCGGCAGGGCAGATCGCCGGCGGGGGTCAAAATCGGGCGGCGCTCGCACGCGGAGGGAAGAAGAAGGGGAAGGGAGAAGAGGGTGGCGCTCACCTCGTTCGATTCCACAGGAAAACAGAGGACGGGATGGTCGGAGCGGAGGGGACGGCGAGGTTGCTGCAGTGGTGCACGGCTCGCTGGCGAGGGGGCAGCTCCGAGCGGTCCTGGCTCCTCCTAGCAGGCGGAAACGTTGCCTCGATCCGCGGCGGTGCTCCCAGATGAGGCCACGGTCACTGGCTAGGGCGGCAAAGGCGTGGTGGAGCTCTGACTGGCGGCGGCGGCTTGATACAACGGAGGAGAGGGAGAGGGGAGCGGAGCGGAGCTAGGGTTCGAGAAAAAGGTGCGGCGCGGCGCGAGGATAAGGGCGGGACAGTCACGCGCTCGACGTGCCTGCTGACGCGGATGCCGGCGGGGACGGCCACCTGCCGCTGCCGTCTGTCACTGAGCAGAGAGGGCGGCGACGGAGAAGAGAAACAGGGGAGACGGCGTGAGCGAAGGGGTACGGGCCGGGGGGAGAGAGAAGGAGCGGCCCAGGAGGAGAAAGGAGGAACGGGCCGGGGTGCTGCTGGGCTGCGACCAGGTAAGGGCTGCTGCTGCTGGGCTTTTCTCTTTAACTCGTTTTTCTTTTTATTTAATTAACTGTTTTGATTTTTTTTGCAGATTTAAACAAGCCCAAGAATTAACCATTTTTGGAAGTTTTTGCAATATGATTAAAAGGGAAAAGAGATGAGGGTTTGGTAGTGGAACACAAGGTGATGGTGAGGTTTAGATTAGAACTAGGTTTAGATAGAAATAGAGGCAAATTAGGGCTAGGGTTTTAATTAGGTGTTTAGGTTCTAAAACTTGTTTATAAGATCAACCCAAGAGGAAAATAGTGAGGGCTTTGAATTATCATGAGATGAGGTGAAGGAGTAACCAAGAAAAAGAGAAAGAAAAAGATGTACGGGAGGAAGGCCTCATTTGAATCATGCATGGAGAAAAATAAAAGAAAAGGCGTTGATGAGTACATGGGAAATGATGGAGAGATATGGAGATGATCCCACAAAGAAAGGACCACTAAAACAAAGGAAAAACCAATGGGACAAAGGTGGTGATGATGGTTGCATGGCCCATGCAAAATATTAAATGCCATGTTCAATTCTTGTGAAAACAAAATAATAACATGGCATTATTCTTATGCATTCCCGAAATGTGGAATAGAGGCCAAGCAAAAGAAATTATAGTTGAATCCATCCCAACCCACATGAGCTAGAATAATACCAAAAGAAAATGAAAGCCCATGGGTAAGTAGAATGGTGGAATAATAAGGTGGTGAAAAGAGAGGTGATGGATTGGAATAAAAGATATGCCCCCAACTCAACTTGGGCATTTAAACAATATATCAATAACCAAATACAATATCAAGAGGCAATACAATTAATAATGCATATGAGAGAAGAACCAAAGGAAGAGGGTTTTATATGATGCTCAAATGCAAGGTGGCATGATGACATGAGCATGATATAATTATGATGCAACAATTGTATATAGGAAGTAGCCATT
The DNA here is from genome assembly GCA_910589775.1 of Avena eriantha. Classification (NCBI taxonomy): domain Eukaryota; kingdom Viridiplantae; phylum Streptophyta; class Magnoliopsida; order Poales; family Poaceae; genus Avena; species Avena eriantha. Next base: position 160,905,481 of record OU342740.1, on the reverse strand, counting down.
ATATTACTAGACCAAGTAGCATTACAATTGTTAGACAATTGGGATGCTACAACTCTCCCCCACTAAACAGGAATCTCGCCCCGAGATTCTAGGAAGAAGAAGAAGACTCAAAGAGGGTAGGATACTTGGCACGGAGCTCATCTTCACGTTCCCAAGTGGCTTCATCAACGGAATGGTGCGACCACTGCACCTTGCAGAACTTGATGGACTTGTTGCGAGTCCTTCTTTCTGCGACTTCAAGAATTTTTGTGGGGTGTTCTTGATAAGACAGATCTTCTTGGAGATTGATGAGTTCATGGTCCACGGTTCTGCCGGGATCTTTGAAGCACTTAGTTGAGAGATGTGGAAAACATCATGGACCTTGAGTTGTTCAGGGAGATCAAGAGCATAAGCAACTTCTCCTCTTCTTCCACGAATTTTGAAAGGACCGATGTATCTAGGAGCCAGCTTCCCTTTGATACCAAAGCGGTGTGTGCCTCTCAAGGGAGTGACACGGAGGTAAACGAGATCACCAGGAACATACTCCATGTCAGTGTGCTTTCTGTCATAATTGCTCTTCTGGCGACTTTGAGCAATCTTTAGATTTTCAAGAATGATGTTAACTTTCTCCTCCGCTTGAGTTACAATGTCGGGGCCAAACAATATCCTTTCACCTGCGCCCGACCAACCAATCGGAGTTCTGCATTTGCAACCATAGAGAGCCTCAAATGGTGCCATCTTTAGACTTTTCTGGAAACTGTTGTTGTAAGAGAATTCAGCATAAGGAAGACATTCTTCCCACTTCATGCCGAAAGAGATAACGCAAGCACGGAGCATATCTTCCAGAATCTAATTGATCCTTTCAACTTGTCCTTGCGACTAAGGGTGGTAAGCTGTGCTGAAGTTCAATTTTGTTCCCAAAGCATTTTGGAAACTTCCCCAGAACTTGGAAGTGAAGATGCTTCCACGGTCTGAACTGATCTCAAGAGGAACTCCATACAGAGAGACAATTCTGTTGATATAGAGCTCAGCCAACTGAATTGCAGAAATTGTTTCCTTGACTGGAAAGAAGTGAGCTACTTTGGATAGCCTGTCAATGACAACAAAGATTGCATTGTTGCCCTTCTGCGACCTTGGAAAACCAGTGATGAAGTCCATCTCTACTTTCTCCCATTTCCATTCCGGAGGCTTCAATGGCTGTAGAAGACCGGAAGGTTTCTGATGGACAGCTTTAACTCTGCGACAAACATCACACTCCGAGACATACTTGGCACAATATCGTTTCAAACCAGGCCACCAATATTGTGTTTTCAAGTCCATGTACATCTTAGTGCTGCCAGGGTGGATAGAAAGAACAGAATCATGCGCCTCCTTGAGAACTTGCTCTCTTAAACCTGGGTAGTTCGGAACAAACATCCGGTGTTCAAAGAAAAGAGTGCCTTGGTCGTCAACGTGGAAAGACTCATACTTCGGAAGCTGAATGTTGGAGATGATCTTTTTAGTGTAAGGATCACCAAGTTGAATGGACCAAACTTTTTCTTCCAAGAGAGGTGTTGCTAGAAGGTTCAGAAGATACCCTTGATCCACAATTTCAAGGTTGAGCTTGCGGAATTCCTCGCACAAGAGAGGCTGTTGTTCTTCCACCATGAGATTGTTGACATAAGCTTTTCGGCTGAGAGCATCGGCCATGACATTGTCGCCTCGTTTCTGCCTGCTAGGAGGAGCCAGGACCGCTCGGAGCTGCCCCCTTGCCAGCGAGCCGTGCACCACCGCAGCAACCTCGCCGTCCCCTCCGCTCCGACCATCTCGTCCTCCGTTTTCCTGTGGAATCGAACGAGGTGAGCGCCACCCTCTTCTCCCTTCCCCTTCTTCTTCCCTCCGCGTGCGAGCGCTGCCCGATTTTGACCCCCGCCGGCGAGCAGCCCAGGCCTGCGTTTCCCCCTCTGTTCCCCGAGGCGTCCCGTCCTGTACAGCCTCCCTCCGACGATCCTCCCTGAACGAGATCAGTAGCTGGCGCTGCCCTCTATCTTTTTCGCTTTTGCGGCAGGCGCTATCTCCCCGTGGTTGCGTCACCATCCTCGCCGGAACACCCCGCCGTCTTCAGGTTGTCGCTGCGGGTTAGTAGACAGACGTCAGATTCAGTTCAGTAGACGGCCGTGGCAGTTTTGCGTAAAGCCCCCCCGTTTTTGTCGATCACGCCCAGGTCCTTAGCAGCCTAGCGGCCCCACGAGTCAGCCCCAGTGCAACTTTGCAAACAATCCCCCGCGGTTTGCAGTTTACCAACCCGCGCTCCCATGGACCGCCCACGTGTCAGTCGCCCGCTGGCCGCGCACGCGTGTGGCCCCATCATCGCCCAGCCCCACCAGTCAGTCTCAGTGACTAGAAGAACCCGCGGTGTAAAAAGATTTTTGCGCGCGGAACTCGCCCAGTCAGCAGCGGCCCACCTGTCAGTGACTGTGGCTAGGTTTGCCTGAGTGTAAAACGTTTTCTGTTTTTAAATAAATTTTTTCAGTAAATGTTTAAATTGAAATCCAAATCAGATTTTAAATAACTTTTAAAATACAAATCCAAGTAACACATATAATATATGTTTTGAAATTAGGAAAATGTGAGGAATTCAAAAATGCCATTCAAAATATTGTTTGAACACTTTAAAATTTCGAGATGATTAAAATTACAATAAAATGCCCTTTTCTTAATAAATTAATAACTTTAATTCTAGAACTCCAAATTTGCCTCTATCTTATTCTTGCATCATTGAGTCGTGATTGCATTAAATTGAATCCCAAGTATTGCATATCCTTTACTTTTAAACCCCACCAAGCTTGTTCCTCCATCCCATGAGCCATTACTACAGGAGTTGTCTGAGCCATGCGAGTCGTAGAAAAGCATGAGTAGGGTATGTGAGTGTCCGATGAATAACGAGGTATACTCAACCGAAGTAGTAATGGGATAACTAATGAAAGAGGCACTGGTGAGCAATATCTGCTATTTTGTTTTTCATGCTCACTTGTGTCCCGTAGGACCCTAAGTACTTGATTCCTGTTCCTCGACTATTCGCACTATCCACATCCGGGAGGCCTTATGGACCCCCCCTGAGCCAGAGCTTGATTCATTCTTATTTCTTGGGGCCACAAAGTAGTTTAGGGCTTTATTACTATCATGTACTTATGCCATGTTACTGTTTTGTTTAAGATTGTGCGAGGAGCACCTGTACTGTTTAAGAATTGCGGAGTGTTTTCACGGTATCGACAAGCCTAGTCCCATTTTCGGGTTCCTAGTCGTTTATAGCCATTGGCGCAAACCTTGGGTCCGTCTCGGAGCCGGCCAACTTCGTTGCGGGTAGCTTAATGGGGTGACCCCCTGAAATATTTCTGAATCCTGTGATTGCTTTGTCGTGAATGCCTCGTTGGGTTTTGATTTGGTTTTTCTGAGGTTGATCGAGTGTGTGTTGATATTCGTGCATCCCTGCAGGGTAAATCTTTCTGAAAGCCGTGTCCGCGGTTATGGACGACTTGGAGCACAGTTTCTCGATCATAGACAAGTATAACTAAAGTACTGCTTTTGACTTGACTAATTACTTGACTAGTAAATAGTGCAATACTTATGGAATGGTTAATAAAACTGCCAACGGATGATGGGGGGTTGTTCGTCCGCTTCCTCGTTGGTAAGCGAGGAGGAGGATGGATCTGTTAATTATACTGTTATAACTGTTGTTCTTAATTCACGAACATCCATCTATCATTGGTTAGGCGGATGGTTAGCGAGTATCTATAGAATTGTTAGGTATTATCTTTTGCTGCAATTGCGTCACCCCAGGTTGTGTCCCCTTTAGTGGCATAAAGACTTGCTGAGTACCCCTAGGGTCTCACACGATAAATTGTTTGATTCAGATGAACAGGTGTACCCGCAAGATGGATACTGGGTGGAGGAGACAGATGATGTTGGCAACGATCATTCGGTGTAGAGATTCCGGGAACGGGGATCCGTAGGATCTGTGGGCGGGATGTGTTTATTTATGGGGCATCTTATGCCGATTTGCTTCTTATCCATACTCGGATCTTGTTTTCCGCTTCCGCCTGATACTCTGATGTTTATTGTATGAGGAGCTATCCTAAATTATTATCTCTATTTAGGATATTTGAATCTTGCCGTATGGCGTTGCAATATTTCTATTTCTTTTAGATGGAATGGCTCTGAGGACTGTTGTATGTGGCTTGCATACATACTCACTTGTGTATGTAGTTGATCCCTTCGCCTGCCGATTACGCCGCTCGTTCTTATCCCGATGTCTGAAAGTGGTTAGGATGGCCGAAAGGTCTACCGTGAGTGGCCCTGGGCCCCACCGTACTATTTTAACCACTTTCGTTCATCCAGGCATGTAACTAAGAGCGTAATTCACCGGGGTAGTTACAACGTGGGACTGAAAAACTAAGCTCAATCGGGGGAAGTCAAATACTATATGTAAAGAGCAATGCAGCTATAGGCTTTTCCTAATTGGCTATATCCTTTGTAGCCGTGTTTTCAACAGAAGAAATGGATTAGGCATTATCATAAAGTCACACCAATCAAAATAGTACGGAATTTCTTCAAAATGTTCCAAAACAAAATTAAAAGCAAGCACATCATATACATTGGCACGAAATGAAGAGAAACCATCTGCGCTTCATGCTACTAATTAAACGGATGTCAAAATTAACAACAGACAATCTTGACAATTGCATATAAGTCATAGCTAAGTAACACATTTTTATTGGCAAGTGCCTCACAAACAAGAAAAGAACACTCCATGGTCGTTTGCTGATGCTGAATATTAATCATACGTGAATAAGTACAACCTAGGTTGAAAGTTGTAGCAACAAGAATGGGTAAACAACATAGCTAGACAGAAGAGAAACATCCTAAAACTGATTATTAAATGGAAAAATGGGCAGATGAACCAGGAATTGGTAGCCAAAAGAAAGCAAGTGAATTTACTTTTGGTTGTGATAAAACTTTGATCTATAGGGAACCAAGTGTGGCAACGATTGTCATCTCAAATTAATAGTTGGTACACAATATACCAATGATATGAAACGACAGTTGAAAATCAAAATAACACGTCCAATTAATTAAAACCGAGTTGTCAATGACACAAATCACCGAGAGTTGAGGATATTGTCATCAATGACACAATAGATTGATTCTGAAATTTCCATACTGAACATATATGTTATTCCAGGATTACATGAACATGACTTTTATTTAGTTATATGTGAAATGTAATGGCAAAGTGCAATGCAAAAATCGATAAATGAATGGCTTCATCCGAAGCAACGGTTCTTTATTACTAAACCATGGGCAACACTCCAACGTAAAAAATAATGTGCACCTAAGGTTTCTTCCTAACACATAGTTTGGCATCCACAATTAGGCGACTACTTTCCCTGAATTCGATAGCACAAATCACATATAGTCTGATCTAGCCTCTCCGTGTGATGCTGGGGAGCTGCAAATCATGAGTCAAAAGCTACCTACATCAATTAATATTTATCTAAAAATAACATGATGTGGATAAAAATTACTAAACATGTCCTGAAGCCCAAGCATAAAGTGTTCTCTATAGATGAAAAAGCCAAGCCATGAAGGTGTACAATCTGAACTATTCACATGTATGTATGTCTATAATTTGTCACTGATTACTAAGTTTCCTATTTTATGGGGACACATCACATTAATATTTTAATACCTGTAAATTACCAAACAAACATTCCTAAGATACAAGAACTACATGCATGACATGGATGGTGTTGTATGTACAGTAACTTTTAGTACATATACCTAGACACACAAAATGGAAATTCGGAGACATAGCACATCAACATTTAATTTACTTAAGAGTAGATGCAAACCTTCAGATAAAAACATTAAAGCATCATAATTTGGAAGATAAAAAAGAAACAAAGACAAATTCACACAACAAATGCATTTAACGTAGCTATTTCTAGACCAATATTTCACAAGTAGAATTTCCCTAAACCACCGCAACAATAGATCTTCTCTATATTTTTTCTGCTAAACGGCACAAGATACACAAAAAAGGAAAAATTGCAGGTTCTTAAGAAAGGACATACCAGATCAAGATCTACCAGGCATCAAGCTCGAACATACCTATGCTTGTTCCACAAAAATTCTGATCAAATAAATGCAAGAAGGTCTTGCAAGTGAATTTGTTGGACCACTCAACTGAAGATGTTGGGAAAGTTGCCTAAAAAATTAAAAATCGACGTTGAATCATTTATACCTAGGGACATGTAGAATCCACGAGGTCGCCGTCGTCATTGATATTTTGTCCCCAAGCATAGCCTAGAACTGGCCAACCACCATTAGCCGCTATGCTACATGCATCCACTTGTATTGTCCAAGGTTGTGGGGCCCACGGATTAATCCTCCGAGAATCCCTGTTATGCATTCACCACGATCCCATGATCAGTTAGTCGTGACACATAATCGACAAGTATCAAAGTAAACATCCATTCCTAAAGCGGATACATGGCATACCTTACATGCCGTTATGGCTACATCAATAATTATCAGCGAAACTTCATCAAGCATAGAGCCCGAGTCATGCCTTAACCTGCAGGCAACTGACTGGGAGAACATCCTAGCTCACATAGTCGCCAACTTCAACTTCTTCTCGATTTCTGACCAAGTTAATAGCCAGGGACCATACCAATGAGTACTTTGAATGTACTCGCAAACCACCTTAAAATATAACAATAATAACAAGCGGATATGCATTATGGCTATGGTAATAGGAGGGCTCCAATGGAGGTTCTTTTCTCAAATAGTTTCTCTTGTAGATATAGCATCTACATATCTTTGTTGAATTTTTTTTGTAAAACATTTTGGAAACCTTTTTGAAAAGTTATAGAAAACACTAGGACCGAGTCACCCATTTTGTTCTTCCTTCTGGTCATCTCCTGACCAAACTCCCTTCCTTCCTTTCCGACCATCCTAGGGTCAAATCATTTCCAAAGCCTTTGCTTTTCTGAAGTCCTTTTTGAAATCAAAAACAGCATCGCTCTACAGTAGTTTGTCCAACCCGTCCATAACCACGGACACGGCTATTCGAATAGATTTACACTTTGTAGAGGTTGTACACTTTAGGCACACCATCCGGGTACCCTGCCCTGATCCTCACTGATCGTGGGTCGAGTAACCGATCAAGACTCTCCGGATGCCACTCTAGTATGGGCCCTACCCTATGAGTTGTTCCTCTCAACACCGGGACGTCGAGGCCACAGACCAACCATAGTGCATTCCGACTCTTCCAAAGTGGGCACTTTCAATGAGAGGCTCATAGTATCGCACGACTACTCCCGAGGGCAGTTCGCAATTCCTCCAGGTGACTATCTAGTAGTTCACCCTTTCTGTAAAGGAACCCCGACATTAGAGGGAGATGATCCCTTAGAAGTAGTTGTGATAATTCCCACACCAGAGTAGCAAACTTCAAGTCCAGCCCTGTCCTATTCCAGTGTAGTGTGGTTGCACGGGTTAAGTTGTTATAGCTAAAGCTGCAAAGAACCGGGTGCGTTTTAATAAACATTTTTTCCTCCATCTTTCTTTTAGCATCTTTTGTAAAACAAAAATGTCTTTCTTTCTCAAACTTCTCTTTGTAGGTCAAACCAAGGTTTTACCATAAAACCTTTGGTAAACGTTTTTCTGGGTCTTCCATCTTTATTTCAGCATTTTTTGTAAAACAAAAACTTTTTTATTTCTCAAACTTCTCTTGGTATGTCAAACCTCACTGAGGTTTTACCATAAAACCTTTGGTAAACATTTTTCCGGGTCTTCCCATCCTGTAGCTTTGCTTTGGCTAAAACGGGGTCTCCAACGGGTATGGTATTATACACCATCTACCATACTAGGGTCAAGTAGGTGTCCTCAAGGGGGTTGTACTTAGTAGTACCAATGTGTAATGGTTTGGAGAAGTCAAGCCACTACCAGATATATATCATAATATAGTAAAATAATGCAGTTCTCATAAAACAGAAGATAAAACATGCATAAGTAAAATCGTAGGACAAGGCTTATGAGTAAGAAGGTGGCTTGCCTGCGATCAGCAATATGGCATATATGTCCCTGGACTTCTTCTTGGATACCATAATAATCAAATAATAATCATCTTCTTTGGTTCTTCGATATAATCGCAACTATTGTCGTCAAGGAGCACACATGCATACAAACAGAGCCACAATCAATATAAGGCATACAAGCATCAATACAATACAGAAAACAATCATACAACACGACATTCAATTCAGGAGGTTTTGATGGAGTGAGATCATAGCATTTGGAATTACTTAATTTGCCTTTGTGGAAGTTCCTTTAGGATTTAGTTGCCAAAACCACTTAATAAAGGGGGTTTGGAACTAAGGTTTGGTCCTGTATGATATAAGTATACAAAAATGATATCAACAGATAGATATTGAAATAACAAGGCCAACGAACATGGTTTCATGATTTTATCAGTTTCCTATATTTAGTTATGATTTTTCTAGTGAAATAACCACTAGTTTAGGTGAATAAATCACCAGAAAAGATATGTAGCTCAAGTAAAAATTTTCCTCAAATGATTTGGTGTATTTTGGTGTTTAAGAGTTTTGAGAGTTGGATTCACTTCAAAATATTTTCCAGAATGCCCTTGGGAAATTCCCAAAGTCAGTTATGTAGTCTATTTGTCTTTTTAATCAGATTTATTCTACTGGTCCAAATGATATTAGGTAAAGGACAATGGATAGGTATTTCAAATACCTTCCAGTAGAAATTGGAATCACTATTTTTTGAGTTGTAAAGCTTCTGAAATGATTTATCTAGTGAATACACCACATACAAAAGTATGTAATTCATCAAAAATCAACGGAGGCTCAAAAAATTCTTGAAATCTTGGGTTATGATATGTATTGAGGTACCACACGATTGAGAGTTGGAATTAGGTCAATAAAAAATTTGGTTTAATGTAGAGAAATTCCTAAAGGCAGATTAGAGCTATTTTTGTTATTTTTGCTACAGGCAAAATGTAGCTTAACATGGCATGAGATAAATACTCACTAATATATGAATCAAATAGCTTTTTGAGATAGATGCTTTTTGGTAGATAAATTGCCAGTAAATAATAAAGCTTATTTTTGGAAGAGGGCCAACTCTGCATGTTGTACAAAACATGCATGAACAAAGATGAATTTATATCTAGACATTTTGTGTTGATTTCTATTTTCCAAATGATTTAAAACTGACTGCCATTATTCGATTTGGAAATACAAGAAAAAGGGAAAAAGAGCAGGTGGCGTCGCAGGCCGGATATGGAGGAAACCAGGCCGCACAAAGGCAGGCCGGCCCAACTTCGCCAGCGGAAGCGCGCGCGGGGGCAAGTTCATAACGCGGTGTCGGGCCCACCCGTCGGCTGCTCGATGATGCGAAGGGGTATGGGCGCTCGAGGACCGTCGGATTAGAGGGGAGATCGACGACGCGGCATCGTCTCCTAGCTCCCAACGCGGTGGCGGGGACGAAACCCTAGCAAAGGGGAGCGGGGCGTGGGAAGGCTCACCGGCGGCTGGATAAGTGCCAGGGCGATGCGGTTGACGACGGGGAGCCGAACGGTGGGCGGCACGGGAGACTTCTTTGTCGGGAGGGAGCTCGCGTGACGTCTGCCGAGAGTAACCTTGCCGGAGCTCGGCGGGATGGCTCCTGACTGTCGGAGGTATGATGCTGTAACATCCCAAAACTTTAATCAAGGTTATCAAGATTCTAATCACCCAAATTAGGGTTAACAAAAACTTTTTATTATTAAAATAATTATGAATGCATGTGTGTTTGCATTAGTATATAATTGTTTAGAAATGCCATGTTTGATTGTTCTAAATGATATGAAATGGTTCAAAGGTGAATGCCACATCATCTAGACCAATTACAAACAAAATCCAAAGAAAAAGAAATCAAATAAGATTAAATAATGCAAATGGTGATTTGGACCATTTTAGTCCACTAAGCCACTTTAGGTGTTCCTAGAAGTCAATTCCCAACAAAAAACAGTTCTAGATCTTTGCACCCCTTTCTAGACCAAGTAAAGGTGTACCAAGACCCACTTTACAAACTTACAAAAACCTTTAGCAAGGCAATTTAAATGACAGTTGAAAATTGAATCCAATGTATATGTGAAGATCACCATTTCTCAAAAACCGACCAAACCAATTCACCTTGACATTGCCCAGCAACCAGATACTACCAAGCATAAGATAAGATCACACACCAAAAATCTTTCCAAAATTCGAATTTAAATCTCTTGCCGCCATTTGATCGAACACCTGGTAGACAAAACTAGACTAGCCTAACTATTACTGTTCTTGATCAATGCCTTGTCCACCATTTTGCCCCTTTACACCCCCTTGTCCCCTCTAGTCACAACCAGCACCAATGCACCACTCCTAGTTGCTATTTTCACCAGTGCCAAGCCACCCCGAGACCTCCATGTCGGTCGACCATGAGCAAGCCCCAGCAGACCGCCTCGAGCTCGACTATGACGCCTAGGAGGTAGGAGAGGCCACACCACTGCCCTCTGTCCCCTCCCTGAGCAGAGCCGAGCCATGGACCACACACAGAGCGCTACGCCCAGAATGTCTTCACCATGTCGAGCATGCGCCAGAGCGTCGCGCCCGACAAGCGTGCACACATCGCGCCTCGACCGCAGCCTACGCGCACCGCTTTGCCACGACCCAGCAAGCCCCCGGACATGCCCGTTCGCCGCTGCTTGACTGCTGACTCGTGTAATAACGAGCTCGTTGGAGAACACCAAGAGGAAGGTATGATGAGCATAGCAGTAAGTTTCCCTCAGTTATGAAACCAAGGTTATCAATCCAGTAGGAGCAAGGAAACACCTCAAAGGTGTTGCTAGCTGGACTTTGGCAGGGCGCACTACCAGTGTCAGCAGCAACATGAAGACCTGCACAACACAACCTCAGAAGTCTGTCCCCAACTTACGATGAGGTTGTCAATCTCACCAGTTTTGCTGAAAACAAAGGATTAAATGTATCGAGTGGAAGAAAGTAATAGTTTGCAGAAAGTAAACACAAAGCAGTAAACAGTTGATTGTAGATTGATGGTAAAAGAAAGGATCGGGGTCCATAGTTCACTAGTGGTGGCTCTCCTTAAGATAGATGACATGTTGGGTGAACAAATTACAGCGGGGCAATTGACAAACATCGAGAAAGCAATATGCATATACAACTCATCTTGACTCCTTTGAGTTTCGGTTGGGCATTACAACATTATACATAGACCCCCATCCAACTGCATCTATGACTAATAATCCACCTTCAGGTTATCATTCGAACCCCCTCCAGTATTAAGTTGCAAGCAATGAATAATTGCATTATGAATTGCGTGTAAAGTAAACAATACGATTCTTATATGAACAAAGGATTGTTGTTTTCTCCCTAGTAGCAACAACACATCTAGCACCCTAGAGATTTCTGTCACTTCCCCAGATTACTAGAGGCATGAACCCACTATCGAGCATAAATACTAACTCTTGGAGTTGCTAGCATCTACTTGGCCAAGATAGCTACTAACAACGAAAAGCATGCAAGATCACAAACAACAAAGACATGATAGAATCAATAATCAATCTAAAATAGCATCTCAATGTCCATTGGATCCCCGCAAACACAACATGTAGGAATTGCAAATAGATGATCTTGATCATGAACGGAGCTCACAAGATCTAAACATGATAGCACAAAGGAGGAGAACCAGCCATCTAGCTACTACATGGACCCGTAGTCTAGAGATGAACTACTCACGCATCACACTGGAGGCTTGCATGATGATGAAGAAGGCTTCCAGGGTGAATTCCCCTCTCCGACAGGGTGCCGGGAAGAGCTTCAGATCCCTCCCGATCTAGGGATGGAGATGACGGCGGCTACAGACTCTTTCGTGAAATTTTGATCGGGTACTTAGGGTTTCTGTATCAGAGGCAATATATAGGCGAAACGAGAGGCCGAGGGGGTCCCTGGGGCGGCCAGACCTGGCCGCGCGGCCAGGTGGTGTGGCCGGGCCCCAACCCATCTTTGTCTCGTATTTTGACTCCTGGTGTCCCTCGGTGAAAAACAGACTTTGGCTTTTGTCCCGTTCAATTCCGAGAATATTCATTTTCTGACTTTCCTGGAACCAAAAACAACAGAAAACAGGCAGCTAGCACTGTGGCTCTTGTTAATAGGTTAGTCCAAGAAATCATATGAAAAGTACTCCAAAGTGTGGACAAAAGCGTGGAACATCAAAAATTATGGATACGTTAGCAACGTATCAACATCTCCAAGCTTAACTCCTGCTCATCCTCGAGTAGGTAAGTGAGAAAAAGAAAGAATAATTTTTTAGGTGACATGCACCATCATAAACTTGATCAAAGTATTTGTAAAACCTTGATAGCTGGGATCATAGTAATTTAATCATAACATGAAAGACAAAGTTCTAGCAATAAGACAAAGCAACTATTTTGCAACATGAAAATGTACAAACAAAAGATTCATGCATAACAATGCTTTGCAAGACGTTTGTTTGTTTCACATAAAGAAAACATAGCATAGTTGCATTCAGCTTGTCCCTCATAGAGTAGCAAACATAAATGCATAGGACACCTTCAAAGTTCATAAGAGTGACTAGATACAAATAGTTTAAAAAAGCAATATCAAAGCTATGCATCAATCAACAAGGCTTGGGACAATGCACATAGAACTAAGAATGGCCACTATGCTCTCAAAGTAGGTGCATAAAGATAGAAGGTGGAGACTCAACATAAAAGTAAAAGAAAGGGCCTTCATAGAAGGAAGTAGGGATTCAAGTTTCATAAAGTTCTTCCAAAAATTATGGAACTTTTTAGCTTTCAGCTTTCATTGCCCCTATTATAAGCATCTTGAAGGTGATTAAGGTTAAAGTGACACAACTAAGAGGATATGCTTGACAAGTTATAAGCCGAAATCTCATGCCACTTACTTACGAAGACTGAACCTCATGCTACTCAACTTTAGTCACAAGTAAGCTCTTGTCATTGTATGTACATATGTATCATTGAGAACCGCCAACGGGGTACCCCTTGCACATGATACAGAAGCTATCCCATAATCAAAATGACAAGGCAAGCAGACAATGAGCATCTCGGCGGTCTTTTTATTTGCTATTTGCATAGGTTTTTATTGAGGATGCTTCATAGAGTGCTCATTATGGTTATGCTGCAAGTTTCCACCATGATTAGGCATGGCTTAGGCTAGCGGCCCAGGAGTTTCTCTAACACACATACAAACTCCATGATCTTACAAGTTCCACTTTTATTTCACACCGCAGAGATCCATAGGCAAAAGAACATGATATCAACGGGGTACAAAGTACAAGTGCAATGTTGAAAGCGTTCCCCATGATACATGGTTCTGCTAACTTCAACTTATAAAGCGCAAGCATATACGCAACAAAGATGGACGCAATGGTTCAAGTTTATTAAATGCAAGAAAAGTAAAGTGTGCGATCAAGTTCGTGAGAGCTTTAATCACTAGTTTTCTCATAACAACTTTAATTCGGAAGGTAGACAAAAACATGAATATACTTGGAATAGCATTTGCTAGTAGGTAGGTATGGTGGACTCTTTGGAATAACTTGGTTTTAGGAGTTGGATGCATGAGTGGAACTCATACTTGGTTACGGAGGCTAGCAAAAGACTAGGAGCGACCAACTAAGAGAGTAACAATGGCCATAATCATGCAGAGCGACAAAACATCATTAATCAAAGCATAAAGTGATACTACAAGTTGAAAACTAAAGGATCATAAAGGCTTAGGGTGACTTGGGATAGTCATAACATGGTGTGAGCATGCACCAAGTCAACCCAAATAAAGCATCAAACAAGAATACCACAATACTATGCTTTAATATGCTAAAACAATGCATGATTCTTCCAAGGCACATTAAGCAATCTCAATTGTTTATAAGAAGTCATGCTACAGCAAAGAATATTAAGCATAAAGCCAAAACAATATCAAGCATGGCATGACAAAGCATAGGCCACAGTCAAAAACAAGCTCTCTTTACCACTTAAACATGAACTTTCCTACTCTTTTCCAAACCAAACCAAACTATTTCAAAACCAATGCATGAAAGAGGGGGTCCAACCAATTTATTAATCAAACCAAGCAAACGAACAACCAAAACAAAAACGAAAAAGAAGATGCTCCAAGAATAACACAACTGTGCATGAAACAATAAAAATGAAGCGTTTGGAAGAAACCTGGGATTTTTATTGATGAAGAAGGGGATGCCTTGGGCATCCCAAAGCTTTGACGCTTGTACTTCTTAGATATTTCTTGGGGTGACACGCGTGGCATCCCCAAGCATGAGATTTATTCCATCCTTCATCTCATTACTCATTCCTTCCATACACCTGAAATTTTTCCTTCATACAAAACTTCACACAATCTTTATTAGCAACATTAGTGCACTCAAGATAATAAGTCTTTGGGTTCAGTTTCAACACCAATAAAAATTCTATTAAGACACAAGCTACTGTAGTACTTCCCTCAAAAATCTCAATTCCCCAAAAGAACTCAAAAAGGAACCAACAAGAAGCAAATGCAAATAAAGGCACAAATCTATCAAAATAGACCAGCAGGTAAAGACGAATTTTTTCGAAGCCCTTCTGTTCCTCAAATCGAAAAGTATTGAAGAAACGAAAGTTAGATAACAACATGGGGCAGAAGCACAAAAATTCACGCCTCAAAAGGACGTAAGAGATTTTACACGAATTTTTACGGTGAAGCTCAGAAATCTGTTTCGGGACAGCAACTTTCCCAATCATTACTTCCTCTCATTAGAGGTTACTATTGGCACAAAAAGCAAATGAAAAGGATAAGGAGAGGTTATTACAGAAGTAATAACTTCCAAAACTCATCTAAAACTTTTGGGTTATCTCCCAATAAGTACTTTTCTTTAACGCCTTTAAGTTAGGCATAAGAAGCAAGAAAAATAATCAAGTGTTATCAAATGAACAAGTATTAAGAGAAATTTTTTTTTCATAGGAGAGGCAAAAGAAATCTTCTCTCTCTTCTTAGGGAAGTGTTCTATAACTTTATTGAGTGGGAGTTGATATTTAATGGTGCCTTCTTTCATATCAATAATGGCACCAACAGTTCTAAGAAAAGGTCTTCCGAAAGTAATAGGACAAGATGCATTGCATTTGACATCCGAAATATAGAAATCAACAGGGACATAGGCATTGTTAACCATAATAAGAACATAATTAATACTCCCCATGAGTTTCTTTTTAGCATTATCATCAAGTCGGACATTCAAATAACAATCTTCCAATGGTGGAAAATCAAGCATATCATAGATCCTTTTAGGCATAATAGAAACACTACTATCAAGATCACATAAAGCTTTGAAATCAAAATCATTTACTTTCATATTAATGATGGGTTCCCAACCATCTTCTTGTTTTATAGGAATAAAAGCGTTATGTTTCATCTTTTCTTCTTTAATCTTTATGAGAGCATCTGTAATGTGTTTTGTAAAGGCCATATTCATAGCACTAGCATTAGGACTTTTAGCAAGCTTTTGTAGGAACTTAATAACTTCAGAAATTTTGTGACCATCAAGATCAAAATCATAATTATCATCTAAAGTAATAGAGCTATTACTAGTCTCAACACTAGTGGTAGTGATAGTAGAAACACTAATGTTTCTAGCAATTTCATCTTCACTTTGCCACTTAGCATGCAATTCAGCTAATAGTCTAACATTTTCATAAATTCTAACTTGTATGGCATTAGGAGCAGCAAAGGAATTATCAATAGTTTCAGGTTTAGCAGCCATTTTATTAATCAAAGAGGATTGTGCTTCAGACAAAGATGATATATTTCTTTCAGCATTAGAAAGTTTCAATTGTAAACTAGGAATTTCCCTATTCAAACCCTCTAGTTAATGACTAATGTTCTTCAAAAGTATAGATTGTTCCTCCATAGTTTTAGTAAATAATTTGTTTTGTTCATATTGCATTTGCATGAAGTGTTTAGTGGCTCTTTAAACTTCTAAAATTCTTCCTTCACTAGGTGCTCCAGGTTCTCCATTATAACCTTAAGTATTATTAGGAAGGTAAGTCCTATAATTGTAATTACCATAAACATTGTTGGCAAAATTATTATTTCTTATAAAGTCCACATCAACTTGCTCTTCTTGAGCAACCAAAGAAGCTAAGGGAACATTATTTGGATCAATATGGGCTTTCCCATTAACAAGCATAGACATAATAACATCAATTTTATCACTCAAGGAGGAGGTTTCCTCAACAGAATTTACCTTCTTACCTTGTGGAGCTCTTTCAGTATGCCATTCAGAATAGTTAACCATCATATTATCTAGAAGCTTTGTTGCAGCACCCAAAGTAATGGTCATAAAGGTACCCCCAGGAGCAGAATCCAATAGATTTCTTGAAGAATAGTTCAATCTTGCATAAAAGGTTTGGATAATTATCCAAGCAGTCAGTCCATGAGTTGGACAATTCTTTACCAAAGATTTCATTCTTTCCCAAGCTTGAGCAACATGTTCGTTATCAGATTGTTTAAACTTCATTATTTCACTTCTCATAGATGTGATCTTAGCAGGAGGATAGTATTTTCCAATGAAAGCATCTTTGCATTTAGTCCAAGAATCAATACTATTCCTAGTTAAGGAATTCAACCATTCTTTAGCTTTTCCTCTCAAAGAGAAAGGAAACAATTTAAGCTTAATGATATCTCCATCTATATCCCTATGCTTTTGCATCTCACAAAGTTCAACAAAGTTATTTAGATGAGCAACAACATCTTCATTACCAATACTAGAAAATTGTTCTCTCATAACAAGCTTGAGTAAAGCAGGTTTTATTTCAAAGAAAGTAGCTTCAGGAACAGGTGGAGCAATAGGTGTGCTCATGAAATCATTATTGTTGGTGCTAGTGAAGTCACACAACTTAGTATTTTCCAGAGTAGTCATTTTTTGTGTTTTTAATAAAGAAAGCAAACTAGTAAAACTAATTTTTTGTATTTTTGATAAAAGAAACAAGCAAACAAAACAAAAGTAAACTAACAAAAACAAAAATAACAAAGTAAAGAGATTGGTTATGAGGGACTCCCCTTGTGAAGATGTCCTTGACTCCCTGGCAATGGTGCCAGAAAATCACTTGGTGACTCGTGTAATAACGAGCTTGTTGGGGAACCCCAAGAGCAAGGTATGATGAGCACAACAGTAAGTTTCCCTCAGTTATGAAACCAAGGTTATAAATCCAGTAGGAGCAAGGAAACACCTCAAAGGTGTTGCTAGCTGGACTTTGGCAAGGCGCACTACTAGTGTCAGCAGCAACGTGAAGACCTACAAAACACAACCACATAAGTCCGTCCCCAACTTACGATGAGGTTGTCAATCTCACCAGTTTTGCTGAAAACAAAGGATGAAATGTATCGAGTGGAAGAAAGTAATAGTTTGCAGAAAGTAAACACAAAGCAGTAAACAGTTGATTGTAGATTGATGGTAAAACAAAGGACCAGGGTGCATAGTTCACTAGTGGTGGCTCTTCGTAAGATAGATGACATGTTGGGTGAACAAATTACAGCGGGGCAATTGACAAACATCGAGAAAGCAATATGCATATACTACTCATCTTGACTCCTTTAAGATTCGATTGGGCATTACAACATTATACATAGACCTCCATCCAACTGCATCTATGACTAATAATCCACCTTCAGGTTATCATCCGAACCCCCTCCAGTATTAAGTTGCAAGCAACGGATAATTGCATTACAAATTGCGTGTAAAGTAAACATTACGATTATTACATGAACAAAGGATTGTTGTTTTCTCCCTAGTAGCAACAACACATCTAGTACCTTAGAGATTTCTGTCACTTCCCCAGATTACTAGAGGCATGAACCGACTATCGAGCATAAATACTAACTCTTGGAGTTGCTAGCATCTACTTGGCCAAGATAGCTACTAACAACGGAAAGAATGCAAGATCACAAATAACAAAGACACGATAGAATCAATAATTAATCTGAAATAGCATCTCAATGTCCATTGGATCCCCGCAAACACAACATGTAGGAATTACAAATAGATGATCTTGATCATGAACGGAGCTCACAAGATCTAAACATGATAGCACAAAGGAGGAGAACCAGCCATCTAGCTACTACATGGACCCGTAGTCCAGAGATGAACTGCTCACCCATCACACCGGAGGCTTGCATGATGATGAAGAAGGCCTCCAGGGTGAATTCCCCTCTCCGGAAGGGTGCCGGGAAGAGCTTCAGATCCCTCCCGATCTAGGGTTGGAGATGATGGCGGCTAAAAACTCTTTCGTGGAATTTTGATCGGGTACTTAGGGTTTCTGTATTGGAGGCAATATATAGGCGAAAGGAGAGTCCGAGGGGGTGCCTAGGGCGGCCAGATCACCCCCTGGCGCGGGCCAGACCTGGCCGCGTGGCCAGGTGGTGTGGCCGGGCCCCATACCCTCTCTGTCTCGTATTCTGGCTCCTGGTGTCCCTCGGTGAAAAACTGACTTTGGCTTTTGTCCAGTACAATTCCGAGAATATTCATTTTCTGAATTTCCTGGAACCAAAAACAGCAGAAAACAGGCAGCTGGCACTTTGGATCTTGTTAATAGGTTAGTCCAAGAAATCATATGAAAAGTACTCCAAAGTGTGGACAAAACATAAGAAAGTATATAAAACCAAGCATGGAACAACAAAAATTATGGATACGTTAGCAACATATCATGGACCCGCAGCCACTGTGCGCCGCGTCGAACGCCGCTTCTTCCGCGCAGAGCACGAGCCGCGCCCGACCAAATGCCACCACCCCTAGCCACGCCTTTACACCGTATTTGACCACCAGTAGACCGAGCACCGTCCCCTACCTCCAGCCACGACGATAGCATGCTATACCGCCCTCGCCGGAGACGCCAGCCCATCCCGTTTGGTCGCTTCGTCGAACTATAAATAGAGGCCACCCCCAGCCCCATTTTGCACACCATCTCACTCCCCTCTTGTTGGAAATATGTCCTAGAGACAAATAGTAGTAAGGACTATTATCATATTTCATATAGTTTATGATTAAGTTTTATATCATGCTATAACTGTGTTGAGTGGAAACATCAATACATGTGTGATATACAAACAACCAGGGGTTCCCAGTGAAACTCTAGTCACTGGTTCATTGGTCAACAAATGATCAAGTTTCCTGATCATGTGGCATTTATGCTAGTTGGAAATGAGGTCATCTCATTCTGAGAATGAGATGATGAACCAATACCCAACCTAAACATCATGACCCGATCATGTCACGAAGTTCAAATTACGATGATTAGAAATGGATCCTCGTAGACTATTCCCTAGACCGTGAGACTATATCAATCACTGTCTCCCGAGAGTGCTTAGATAACATCAAACACCATCTGGTAAAACGGTGGTTATAAAGGTGTGTTCAGGTACTCAGAGGAAACCGTAGAGGCAATATATGTCAAGAGCGGGATTTGTCCGTCCATGTGACGGAAATATACTCAAGGGCCCACTCGGAGAAGTTATATCCAATAGCTGCGCAACGTGTGATTAGATCACGGGGATATCACTTGTCGGAACGAGTTAAGTAGCATTGTTCAGTAACGAGACTGAACATGACATGGTGATGTCAATGATCAGATCTCGGGAAATGCAAGTATCGAATGACAAAGGGAATAAGACACGACTGTCCCGGTTCAAACGGCGAAAGATCTTCGTGGAACACACAGGGGTCACATGGCCATCCGGGTCCCTTTGTCGATCATTGGTGCGGGAGTGTCCCGACCATGTCTGGAGTGTTCCCGAACCGTGGGGTATCACACTTAAGGGCTTGATGATGCTTAGAGAGTGTTTATAGGATTGGTGGAATCACCAAAGAAAAGAAGGGAGAAAACCGGAAGGGTTTCGGTAAATCCGGAGGATGTCCGGAGTTGAGGTGGAAGGTGTTCCATAGCCACGAGATTGAATAATATGTGTATGAATGTTTAAATATTGATTTAATCATTTATTCATAATTATTTAATAAAGAGAAAATCAATTAAAGGTCAAAAAGGCTTAATGGGCCAATTCTAGAGGGAGAGGGCCCATTAGGGGAAATGAGAGAGGGAGAGGGGCCAAAGGGGAGGCCGGCTGGGCCTTGCCCCCCCCGCGGGGCCCACTAGGTGCTGGCCGGCGGCCACCCACCCCCTCCTCTCCTTTTGTCCCACCCCGGGACTTTGAGGGAGGTAGTACCTCCCCTCTCCCTATATAAAGTGGGGTATTTGGCCTAGAAAAATACACCAATAATCAATAAAGGTCTCCACACTTTTGGGAGGACCTCTAATTGATATTTTCTCTCTCCCCCTCTCTCTCGTGACCGTGGTCCCAAGTCTAGACTGCGCGAGCGAGAGACATCTTCACTGCAGAGCGACGTCGCGCTGCGGGATTCGGATCCCGGAGCTCTACTTCCGCAACTGCTGCTGGATCGGGGAAGAGGGAGTCATCGGCAGGCACCGGACGTGTGTAACTCCCCGCGAGGTGTCGCACTTGAGGCACTCAAGTCGTTGGAGCCAGAAGGAGCGCAAGGACTTCATCACGACCTTGAGGTTGGCTTCAGCTCGTGTACACCAACCACTCTCTCCTGAGTGTTGCCAATGCTTTTCCGTCTTCAAGGGTAAGTTCGCGAAAAGCTCCTCCCGTTACTGTACTACTAATAGATAGGTCCTGGCAGCTTCAGGGGTTCAGGGGCGTAGAGTAAAATTTATTGTTTTTATGCGCGGAACCCCTACACCTCTCTCGACTGATCCTTCCACCCCATCCCCGGAGCAAGGCGGGCCACCGTTCGCCGGAATTTCGCCGGAGCTTGTCGCTGTAGAGGAGAAGAGGCGCCGTCGATTGGTGATGCCCCAGGAGCCGCCGCGACCACGCCTAGAACCACCGTCGTCTACCAGTTCGATCGCCCCATCTCCATGCCTAGCTGGAGCCTAGGTGAGCCACCGTAGACCCCCACCGTGCCGTGTTGGGGTTCGTTATCGCCGGAGCTGTTCATCGGAGATGACGAACCACAGCCGTAGATTCTTGTTCTAATCGCACGCCTGAGATTGCCCCGTACCGTTTCGCGTTAGATCTGCCGCTAACATGCGGGACCAGCCTATTAGTAGCCCTCTGTGACATAGAGCTCCACTGGGCCGGCCCGTTAGCTTTCCCGCGCTGGCCCTAAGTTTCAAATTAGTATTTTTCCATTTAGGTTTAAACTAGATTATGTGCCTAGATTCAAAAATCAATTCAGAGAGTTTCACTTAACCAAATGACATGATTCAAATTTTGTTAGAAAGATAATTAAAATATCTATCCAATCCCGTTGGATTGAAATGAATTGGAGTTAGATATCACATATAGAAAAAATAACAAGACAAAGACTTTTCTACATTCAAACATTTTTCAAAAATCAACCATAATAGCTTTTGAGTTGATTCCAACTCTCAAAAATCACATTTGACCATACCTATCTGAATATGTAAAAATATTTAGGCTTGCACGCAGTGACATTGGACTAGTACCAAAGAAATATATTAGGGCATTTCTAGTCACATTAAATCATTTGAATAATAAACTTAAACTTTATAAAATGTGACCAACCCTTTAAATCACATTTCCATGTTTTAGAATATGTGGTGATGACATGTGTCCACATGATCCCATATTATAATTGGAGAATATTAAATCTTAATTAAATTCAATTAGTAGAAATTACTTTTCTCAAATAAAATAATGAAACTAGTTCTTTAACTCATGTGATGATTGTGATGATGCTAGATCATCAATTATGTGCCTTAGTGTACTAAATAGACTTAGTTAAGTATTGTTTGGTGATTGTGTATCCCGTATTCCTTTATAGATGATAGACCAACCATGTCTACGAGGAGCAGGAGTTCTACCCCGAAGAAGACGAGGAGAATTTCAATCACTGCACCAACCAAGGCAAGCTATTATTGGCAAGCTACTACTTGCAAGGCACCAGTAGATGCAAGTTAACCTATGCAAGATGACTTAAGCATGCTTTGGTTCTAAATTTTAATTTATACCCATCCCACGTTTTACTTGCAAGCTTTACTTTCTTTCTTTACCAAAGTTCTTTACTTTTCTTATAGATAGCATAAAGAGTATAAAACTTGGCCTATCTAGTTATACTTATATGTCATTCTATGGCATGAGATTGAAGATTATCACCCCTCATTAGTGAACACTCTTAACCTTAGTGTCTAGTTCTAAGCATAAAACTTGATCACTTTAGATGGGAATACTTGGTGAAAATGATTATGAAAACCTTGGAATGATGAGTCATTCAGATGTTTTGACATGTGTTGAGAAACACAAATGGTTTATGATGATGAAAATGTTGAGGCCTGAGCCTTAGCCCTTTATAAAAACTGATGGTTGGGTTCGGATGCGATACCATTCCAATTTTACCATACAACCACAATACCTGAATTGGGTAAGGCTTAGCCGGAAGTTTGTATGCATTAGTATGGGTTCCCTCACGGAAGAGGTTTGAGATGAGGCTACCTCTTGATGATGTCCACCTATGCAGTGCCCAGGATGGCAGATGGCCATGGCTAGGAGGCCAAGCTCATAGGAGAGGTGCCTATACTAGGGTGTGTAATTGAAAGGTTATGATTGATTATCCACATACTAAGTATGATGATTCAGGGTTATCCCTGACGGATGTATCGAATTTTGTGGTGAAAGTGTACTACCTCTGCAGAGTGTCAAACTATTCGAATAGCCGCGTCCGCGGTCATGGACAGTTGGAGTGGCCATACTGTTCCGTAGTCAGATGTTTTCAAAATGACTTATGAAATGAATGATGACTTTGACTTGACCCCAACAGGGTTGTGACTATGAAAACTAAGTTCCCAACTTAAGTGATTCAGAACATTAAATTAGCTTTCTTTACTTCTGAACTCAGCTTAGGTTTCAAATTAGCTTTTGCAAAAAAACTTAGAGTTTAGCGTTCCTACTAGAACTACCTTACTTGTTAGTGATAGTTTGTGAGTACTTAAAGAGTACTTATGGATTTGTCCCTGGCTATTCCCGTGGCCAGACTATGAGGAGGAATATTCGGAAGAAGGATCGCAACATTGCTTGTGACGCTGAAGATGGAGCCCACCGCTACGCTTATTATTCCGCTACTTGTCTGTATTAAGACTGGATCATGAGATCCTTTATTTGTGTAAAACCTTATTATGGTTTGTAATGGATGATGTACTGTGATATCCAATCTGTTATGTCTCGCAAAAATGGTAATCCTGGGATTGCGATGTATGGCATAACAGGCATCTGGGATTAAAAACCCGTGTGTTGACAGATGTGGAGGACGACACCGGCTCCGTAGAGAGGCGACAGAGGTGGTTCTATCGTCGGAGCATGTCGCAAGCATCCACGCCACCGGGGTTTGCATCGGTGCTCGCCGGAGTGGCGCCCGTAGTGCATGCATGTCGAAAATATAAGTAGGGTTAAATAGAGGAGGACGGGAGGATCTCAGTGCAGCGACATGCAGGGGAAGGGGAGTGGAGGAGAGAGCTTACGGTCCAGATCTATATCATGGCCGAGAAGGGTGTTCTTCTCTTCTCCCAGCCAGGACAGAGCAAGGGGGAGAGAGGAGCTTGGGGTGCGGTTGGTGGAAGTAGTGGAGTGGAATGAGGACGGTGGGGAGCGTGGTACTGGCCTCTAGCCTTATAAACCAATGTACAATGGTCCATGGTGTTCTAGGTGTAGAGAGAGCTTGGAGGGAGGGAGGTGGGCAGGGATTGTGCTGGATGGGCGGTGGAGAGGTGAAGTGGGACATGTTACATGACCAGATAGAG
The DNA here is from genome assembly GCA_910589775.1 of Avena eriantha. Lineage (NCBI taxonomy): Eukaryota > Viridiplantae > Streptophyta > Magnoliopsida > Poales > Poaceae > Avena > Avena eriantha. Next base: position 160,881,540 of record OU342740.1, on the reverse strand, counting down.
GGGTGAGTCTTGTTGCAGCTGCTGTGGAATTTACTTCCTAAGATTTTGCAAGATATGTCCATCTCTACTTGCTCCAATAGCTAAAGGACAAGGGGCTAGGGTTGCTATAGTGGAGACACAATCTAGATCGACCAGGGGAGGGTGTGGGTGTTGTGCTGAGCAAGGGAGTAGTTGGTGGGGGATTTTAGTGGTGATTAACTCAAGTCATGACCATAGTTGTGGAAATGGCCATTTTAATGATCATGAAGGAAGGTTCTAATATTTGATATTGGAAAGGTGAGGTAATGAAGCTGGTAGATAGGTATGGCTAGGGAGCTTCACCATAATTTATTTGGGATTTATTTGATCAGTTTAGATCACTTTTATATCCATTATTCAAATATTGCTGAAATGGTTTTTAGGATTTGATTTGATATTTTTGAATTGGACCAGGTGTGTTTTTTTTGAGATGGTCCCAAATAGTATTTCATACCTTGGAGATTTTTGCCAAGATTTATTGGTGCATAAAAGTATTTTAAATGTTTATTTTATCATTTCCTCCTATTAAGAAAATAGCAAAAATAATTATTAAAACTCTTCAAAAATATTTATTTTAGAAGTGGGAGGATATAGTATGATATATATGCATCAAATGTGATTAAATTTAGGCCAGTGTTTTGGAGAAAAAATCTTTCTTGCATAGATTAAGTTTTGGAGGTTTTGTGCATTAAAGAGATTAAATAGTGTTTGGTCCATAATAATTATGGATGATATTTGATAAATCTTTATAATCAAGTTAGAGAATCTAAACAAGGTGTATCCAGAATGCGCCACTTGGGGTTTTGAGATACCAACTTCATTTTTGGTAGAAAACAAGGAAGAAGGGATCTAGGATAATGTTATTTTCATACCAACAAAACCTTGCTGGATCTTGGAGCTCAAAGCTCCTCTTGGGTCATGGGCTATATGGATAGATAAACCAAGTGATGTATATCACCATGGTAGAGTCTTTTAAGGTTGATCATGGTTGATCTCTCCAAAGATCGATTCCAAACTTTGAATAAAATAAGGCTGCCAAAACTGATTATCATGTAGCCTTCAGAACCTTGTGGGTTTTTGGAGCACAAAGATCCATTTGGAGAAAGTGAAGTAGTTATTGCTAGAAATTTATGAGTACTACACAACCATGCAAAGATTTGGTCCAAAGAAGATGATATGAAGGTGTGAGCTTCTGACCAAGTAGGCTGGTTGATAACATTTGCAGAATAAAGTTACTTTCTTGCCTGCAAAACCATCAAGAACAAGTGGGTTAAAAGGTGATATAGCCAAGGGAAAGAGTGGTCCTTGGTATTCCTTAGGATGGTTTACAAGATGGTTCAAGTACATTTCCAAAAATGCACAAGGGTTGAGAAAGGGAGGTATTCAAAGAAGTGATGTTGGAACAGCTTCCAGACTTGGTCAAATTTAACAGATTTTTGTTTTTTACTAGAATATGGGTGGGGATGTTTTTGATGGGTTTTCAAGGTACCTAAGAATCATCAAATGGATGATGTTGAAGTGTAGATGGAGTAGGAAGGATCCATGCTTGATATTGGTCTTTATAGACTTGGAAGATTCTAGAATGAATAATCATCAGAAGTGATTTGGTTAAGGGTTTTAGATGATCATCTAGTGGTCATAGATCAGATACAGCTTGGTTAACTTGCTTACGGTTGATACACTTGGATTAGCTAAGTGCTATATGATGAGATCCTAGGGTAGCTCATACGACTTCTAAGCAATCAAGTCAAGCATCAGATCAAGGCAACTCATCTTACAAACAAAACAAATCAACTACCATGGGTACCTCCAAGCCTAGCTTGAGGTAAGGATGTGTATTTTGAAAAGGTGGAGTGATGCAGCCTGTCCTACGGATGCTCCTATATCTACACCAACATGTCCCCCAAGTGGACCCATGACTCATGCCCAAGCCAAACTCCTACAAGCTAAGGTGAACTCGCTCCTCTCCTCGTGCCAATTTGATACCTCCTTGGATGGTGTGCTACTTCATCCAACTACTCTATGCATCATATGGTATGAAGATCCAACATAGCACCAAGCACCCAAGGATGGAGAACAAAGAGCAGAGCGTGAAGCAGAGGCCGCTGGAGCTGCTCAGACCGGAGTCTCCGGTATGCGCACACTGGAGTCTCCGGTCTGAAGACCCTGGAGACTCCGGCTCACCTCCAGTCTGACCCCCAAACCAGGCTCCGGGACAGCCAGATGGCCAATCCGGAGATGGACCAAATACCCCACTAGAATCTATGGCCCAGACTAGAGTCTCCGGTCCACACACCAGAGTCTCCGGACCGAGTGACGCCAAGCATGTGAAAGGCCTTTGGGCCTTCGGCCCATGTACCCCTTAGTCCGTCTAGAACTTAGCTTTTATCCCCTAAGTAACCCTGACTCTATGGCTGGCCTATATATAGTCCCCCACCTCTATTGTAAACCCTAAGCATGATATTTGTAATTAGTGGAAACCCCTTGTGGATCTATCTAATTATTGCCTCATGTTCCTTGACCAAGGAGCACCAAATATCACAAACCTCGTTGGAGTTTGCATCGTGCCTCCGCGTTGTACAAGGCCTAGGCATCGGAGTCCCTTTGCCTAGACATCAACACCTCACCGAGTCTCCCTCCTCATCATGCCGGTTCGAGAGAGTCCTCCGCCCGACGCTGATCCTAGGGATTGCGCCGGACCGGTCACCGCCGGCGTGACCTATTGGCGTGTATCATGGTTTTGCGTGTGTGTGTTCATCGTGTTCTTCATGCATGAGTTCGTCATGTTCATCCCCTCCTCCTCTCCCCGCACTCCATCCTCGATTTGAAAGAGATCCGTGAAAGATCAGGCCACCCTAGAGGTTTGCCCTCAACATATTGGTATCAGAGCCAAGTGGTACAAGTTGAGCGACGCCCACCACATCATGAGGCTCAAGACCATGATCTTCACCGTGAGGCCTATGCGCCTAATCATCATCAACAAACGAGGAACGAGCCTCCCCTTCGTCATCAACCGCGTCATGAGGCTCCACATCCTCAACACCCTCATGGGGTCCAAGTGCCTCAAAATCATGAACAACCGCACCAAGATCAAGAGCAAGCTCCGCAACAAGGTCACGAGAACCAAGTTCCACCACATCAACAACAAGATCATCAACAAGGTAACCAAGCTCGTCGCAATGACCGCAACGGTGAAGAAACTTTCGGCAAGCTCAAGTTTACAATGCCCAAGTTTACCAGATCCAATGACCCCGAAGAAGACCTCTCATGGGCACTCAAAGTCGACAAGATCTTCCGCATGCACAATTATACCAACGATAAGATGGACGCCATGGCTTCGCTTGAGTTTGATGATTACGCCAACAATTGGTGGGAACAAGTTCAAGTTGCTCGTGACGCAAGACAAGAGCCGCCAATCACAACTTGACATGACATGAAGGCTCACATGAGATCCTGTTTCGTCCCCGCACACTACACGTGTGACCACTTCAACAACCATCAATCGCCGCGCCAAGGGACAAAGACCGTGGAAGAGTACTTCAAGGAAATGGAACTCAACTTGATTCGCGCCAACATTGATGAGTGCATGGAGAAAACAATGAAACGCTTCCTTATTGGGTTGAACCACCCTGGTTGAGCTTGTGCACATCGCAACAAAGTCCGAACATCAAGTGCAAGAGGACATCAAGTACAACAAGCCCAAGATGTATTTCACCTACAAGCAAGCTTCAACCACTACGCCAACAACCTTTTATGGAAGCTCCTCAAGTACCTCCAAGCCTTCCTTCTAGCCCACACTTCCTCAAGGAAAAATGCCCCCAAGTGGCAAACAAGCAAAGAGTGATACACCTTTCAACGATGAATGCTACAAGTGTGGAGGCAAAGGACACAAGTCGGCCGAATGTGGCAATAAGAAGGTATTGTTCATCCATGACAATGGCGATGAAGAGTACTTGAGTGAAGATGAATTTGATGCCCATGTCAAGGAAGCAATGGCAAATCAATGAGTGGAAGATGACCAAGAACTCCTCATGTGTGAACATGACGCAAGTCCATCACTTGTTTTCACAAGGATCTTGACCACTCAAGCACAAGAGCATGAAGACCAACGCTCCAATATCTTCAAACACGAGCCGGCATCAATGGAAAATCTATCAAAGTGATCATCGATGGAGGGAGTTGTCACAACCTTGCTAGCACCGAGTTGTGTGAGAAGCTCAACCTCACCCACCATCCGCACAAGCACCCGTACAATGTGAAATGGCTAAGTGACCAAGGGTCCGTGAAGATCAAGCATACCGTATCGGTCTCCTTCCCCATTGGTCCTTACAAAGACATGGTGGAGTGCGATGTGGTTCCTATGACAGTTTGCCACATGCTTCTTGGTCAACCATGGCAATTCGACAAGGCTGCTCTACATGATGGTCGCACCAATGTATACACCTTCAAATGTGTCACATCCCAAATTGTACCAAATTTTGAAATGTGAATTTTTTTAAACAAAATAAAGAACCAAGTTCTTTGAAATTCAAAAGGAACAAAAACTTTTGGAACATTTAATATAATGCCTCAAAAAAACCCAAGCCAAACAAAATGATTTTGTTTGTGAAGTGGTGTGCATGTTTTAAAATCCCAAATCATGAAGCATGCATGAGCATCTTGACTTGGTTGCATTTTAAAAACCTAAGAGAAGTGAAAATTATCTCAAACCCTAAAACTCTAATTATTTGTTAACACTAAGAACAACACAATACTATGGATATACTCCATATTTAAATTATACAAAAGAACTCCTATGAGAGATAAAAAGGATAAAGTACAAAAGAATAAAATAATAGAGATTGGTTTCATCCAATTTGGATCCATGGGTAAAAAGATATGAATTATTTGAGAATAGAATTAAGAAAATACAATATTAGCTATTAAAGCCAAAGTGAATAAATTTAATTAGAAAAATTTGAGTTAGAAAGTAAATGTGTTCTATAATGCCCTAAAACCCTAATTTGAGTTTTACAAATTTTTAGAAATTTGTTTGATTCAAATTGGATCACTAAATCAAAAGTTTTTGGAGAAAACAGAAAAAGAAAAAGAAAAACTGAAAGAATAAGCAAAGAAAAAAATCGCAGTAGCAGTCTGGCCTGCTCGGCCCACACTCCCAGCCCAACAGAAGCCCACCCGACTCTCCCCTTTCCCTCTTTGGTTCTTTATCACCGTCCCACTTCGCACCCCCTCTCGCTGACACCCCGACCCCACCTGCCCCGTCTCTCGCCAGCTCACCGTCTTCAACCGTACGACGAACATCCCACTCCCTCCTCTGCCGTTTCTAAAATCGGCTCGAATTCGTGCGTTTGCACAATTAATCTCCACTCCGACCCCTGCCCCTTAAACTCCACTCCCTCCTCTCCGTTTTCACTCAAACCCCATCACTTGAGAGCCCCTAGGCTGCTTGGAATCGAGCTCGGACCACCGCAGACCCCGATGAGCTCCGGCGACGATTCCGGCGAGAACCCGCTACCCCGTGCTCTCTTTTCTGCCCTGTTAGCTTAGCCATGCTCTGGTGCACCTACTGACAATTCCCATGCTTTTTTCTGTGCCCTAGGTCGTCGCCACGGTCATCACCGGAGCTTTTTCCGCCGCCGCCGTTCATCGGCGAGTTCCGGTGAGTCGCAGGTTCCTGCCGCCCTCTTTTGGCCACAACCAACTTCTACACGACCTGGCGCACCTCACTGATGCCTTGTTTTCCCTGCTCGAGCCCTAGGGCGACTCCACCGTCTCGGAGACGCGAGCTCCACCGTCGGCAGGTACTCCGGCGAGGAATCCCCGGCGAATCCGAGCGTCCCTTCATCGACCGCGACCATCCCCAAGACCACCTCGACCGTGGCGATCGCTGGTAATAGTCCACGGTCCCCTGCCTCTCTAGAACCGCCGGAGCACCACCCTCCCGACGCGCCGCCGCCGCGCGCAGTGGCTAGCGCCGCCAGTCCGTGGCCAACGCGCTGAGCGCCGTCCGATCTGTCGCCATCGGCCAGGATTAGATTTCTAAGTGAAGCGGTACGGGCTAATCTGGATCGCTCGTTTCCACTTAAAATTCAACAGCCCGCAGCGATCGATCCAACCGAATCGGTACCAGCCAATAAGATTACGCCACGTCAGGCCTGGCGTCTGTTTAAATTAGAAAATAGACAGAATTTGTATTAAACTTAGAAATTCAATAACTTTTGATCCAATTCAGAAAAATAAAAATTTGGTGTCCATGGATTCAGAAAAATGAGAGCTTCACTGCTGAGTCCTTATTTCACCCTTTAGCTTCTGCAAAATAGGAGTTTTAGGCAGAAACTTTTTAAGAGTATTTTACCCATAAAAATTGTTTTGTAAATTATTTTTGGGTGAATCTGTTTGCTATGGATTGCAAATTGAACCCTCTGTCCAGTAAGACCAAAATATAAATTTGGTTGACTATACATAATAACATGGAAATTATTTAGTGAGTCTAGCCTTTCTAAATACTAGAAATTATTGCTAATTGTTACAATTGCACAAATGGTTGCATTTGTAATCTTGTAATTATAAAATGTTCAGAAAACACTTAGTAATGTTCAAACCTTGTTATAACAATTTGTACAATAAAAATTGCCATCCTACATGCTTGCATATTTTGCATGATTTTTGTATTGCCATTAGTGTTGATCTTGTGCATGTTTTGTTTTGGTTATTTTGTTTGATAGGTTGTGTGGATTTTCAAGTGTGTTACTGCGAAGAGTTACCAACACCACCAACTACTAAGGCAAGTGACACTATCATCCATGTCCTACTATTTTCATTACACTTAGTGGATTTTTGTAGTATGCATGATAGGACTACTATGTTACTATGCTACACTATGTCCTATTTAGGATATCCTTTATATCTTCCTTAGTGAAAACACTATAGTTGTAGTATGCTTAACCCTGCTATAGATTCAAGGTGGAATATACCATATTGTGATTATATGAAGTGTTGGAAAAATATATGTTTTATATAATAAAACAAGTACTCAATGAATCACCTGGGTGGAATGTGGATACTCAGTTGAGAATAAGGTGGCAATGGAGGGAACCATATCTATGGCTATCTCTTTTGTGTGTGCACTAGAAGAATACCACCCAGGACCTTAGAGATTGAACATGTTTCTCGTATAGTGGCTTTCGTGTGCAGCCACATGCCAAATGGGCTCTGGCCTAGTCAATTACATAGTGGGAGACCCATGCATTGGTACCTGTTTAGGTTAACTAGAATTATGTATTGGAAGTATATCCTTACATTGGTGCCTGGTAGACGTGCTAGCATTATGTATTGGGAGGACTTCTATGGAAAGACTTTGTCACATTCTCGATCTGCCGGTACTCCATCTTGGTGAGTACTAATCCAGCGGCCACTGGTGGCGTCAAGACGAGATTGTGTCTTGTGGGTAAAGTGTACAACTTCTGCAGAAGATCAAATTCTAAGTACTTAGCCGTGTCCCCGGTTATGGACAACTCTGAGCAACTAAGGCCTGAAGCTATGGAAGATCTCGACATTCTAATTTCTCAAAGTAAAACTTGATGGTGACAACAAGGGATTAGAAGAACTTGGATTTTGCCAAGGAGTTCAGAAAATTATTGAAAGATGAAAAGTATTTTGCAAAGATAGGATCAAACCATGTTGCTTTCTGCAAATAAGCCTAAGCTCTACTTAGACAAATATGCATGTAGTGATAGTCCAACTTATATTCACCAACTTGTGACACTTGCCAATACATTCAAAGTATTGACCCTTTTGTGGCTGCAACCTATCATGTTGCAGGTTATTCTATTGATGAGTGAGGAATGATGATAGGATTATGAGTCTACACCCAACATGTTTGCCTGTGGCACATGAAGATGAAGGACTCCATGCTTTACTTGTATTCTGCTGCTTTGTAATAAGATAGCATATGGCTATGAGTTTGTAATAAGTATTCTTATTCTGGATCATGCGATGTAATATGACCTTTGTATCTTGATATTACATCTTAAACTGTGGGTGCTAGCTATTTGATCTAGGGACTAGCACTGTAATCACAGGGATTCGAACCAAGCCAGGTTCGGGTCTTTACAGATGGTATTAGAGTATTGTGTTGCCTGTAGGTTCGAAACCCTAGGAATTGGACAAACCCCTTGTTTGGAATGAACTTATATTTTTATACTTATTAGATTTTCTCGTACCTTGATCATTCTTTACTGAATCTCTTCTCATTCAAACATGTAGAGGACCAGCCTTTGCTTTCTCTAAGGACCTTAAGGATGGATCATGACAACTAGGAGATCAAGATACAAGTTGCGACAAGTCCTCGAGCTTGCAAAATATGTGTAGAAGTAGGCCACACCTCTAAGGAACATCAAGATCAATGTCCCTTTTGTGATCACAACCATCCAGTTGGAGAATGTCCCACATCTCAAGACACTTGTTACCTATGTGAAGGAACCAACCACATTCCTGCCAAGTGCCATCTCGACTTCATAGTGCATCAAGTGAAAGAACAAGTCAAGGATGGAATGTATCAAGCTCTCGGGAAGATAGAAGAAAACCTTATCCATATCACCTCCTCCAAATGCAAGAAAGAAGGACACAATATCAATGAATGCCCAGAGAAGGAAGTTCAAGAAAACCATAACAACACTTCAAGAAAAAGTACTCGAGACATGACAAAAGTGGTTTGCCATTGCTGCCAGAAGATTGGACACTTCACCGATGATTGTCCAACTCGAAAGAGAGCTCCCACTGATGTTATCATAGTGCGACCCATGAGACATTAGATTGCCTACTAATTATCATGTTTGAGTTATCGATATCGTGTTACCGTATGTATCATGCCAACCTATGTGGTATGACTATACTAGGTTGCTTGTTTCAAGAAAACTTGTTGTTTTCTTCTATAATGAGTTAAACTTAGAAGTTGCTAAGTGATTGGTTGCTTGATGAATGTTTGATTGAACTGGTTTGTTTTAGGTTGAGTGTGTTAGAACTCCCTTAGACCTATCTATCTATCTATCTATCATTACTTATCCCTATTAAACCAACAGATGCCTCCAAGACGCGCCAATGACCACGATAACAACAGAGACAACAACAATAATGAAAATGAGATGCAACAGATGATGACTGCATAGACTCAGCTAATGCAGATGATGACACAATTCATGACAACCATCAACAATCAGAATCAGAACAACAACAATAACAACAACAATCCACCACCTCTGGATATGCTCACTAGATTTCTAAGGTTGAGACCTGCAAAGTTCTCTAGTACTTCTGATCCAATGGTAGCTGATGACTGGTTACGTTCAGTGAACAAGGATCTAGTGACTGTTGGATGCTCTGATACTGAGAAAGTGAGATTTGTAGCACACTTGCTTGAAGGCCCTACAGCTACATGGTGGGACAACTTTCAAGTCACTCACCCCATTGAAGAAGTGACTTGGCAAATATTTGAAGATGGTTTTCGCACTAATCATATCTCTTCAGGCGTGATGAGTCTGAAGAAGAAGGAGTTTCACAACCTTAAACAGCGTCACCGCAGCATTGCTGAATATATTGAGGAATTCAACAATCTATCACGTTATGCTCCAGATGATACTGATACTAATGCTAAGAGGAAGGAAAAGTTCCTAGATGGACTGAATGATGAACTTTCCATGCAATTATCAGTTGCTTATGTTCCAACTTATCAATCACTGTGTGACAAAGCTAGAATTTTAGAGAGTAAGAAGGACAAAGTTGAGGACAGGAAGAGGAAGCATAGCTTTGACAAATATCACTCAGGATCATCAAACAAGATGCGTTCATTCAGAAAGGACAATGGGGATTCTAGATCACATCAGCATGAAGGAAATGGACATAATCACCATCATCACAAGAATCACCACATCAATAATGGAAGTGGTAGTAACAATGTGAATGGTACTAACAATGGAGATAACCTTGGTTAAAACCAACATAATGATCCCAAGAAGGACATTAGCCAGTTGCAGTGTTACAATTCTAAGCAACTTGGACACTTTGCAGCAGACTGTCTTGAGAAGAAGAATAATAAGAATATTGGAGACTCTAATGGGAGCAATTCCAAGGTGACCCAGAAAGGACATGTGAACCACATCAACATGTATGGACCTCTTGAAGAACTAGATGATGTGGATGGTAAGCTTTAGCTAACTCAATTCAGTGGTATAAGAATCTCAAGATGGATAAATGTTAACAACCTATGGATATCAAGCATTGGACCCTTAGCCAAGTGAATCATCGAATAAAACCCAACAAAGTTTCCTTTTAAGGGTGGTAGCACCCATGTTATCCTAAAATCCAACCTATTATTTCTAGCCTTCTCCAATCTCGGGACGAGATTCCTTTTAAGGGTGGTAGTCTGTCACATCCCAAAATTTTCCAAATTTTGAAATGTGAAACTTTTTAAACAAAATAAAGAACCAAGTTCTTTGAAAGTCAAAAGGAACAAAAACTTTTGGAACATTTAATATAATGCCTCAAAAAACCCAAGCCAAACAAAATGATTTTGTTTGTGAAGTGGTGTGCATGTTTTAAAATCCCAAATCATGAAGCATGCATGAGCATCTTGACTTGGTTGCATTTTAAAAACCTAAGAGAAGTGAAAATTATCTCAAACCCTAAAACTCTAATTATTTGTTAACACTGAGAACAACACAATACTATGGATATACTCCATATTTAAATTATACAAAAGAACTCCTATGAGAGATAAAAAGGATAAAGGACAAAATAATAAAACAATAGAGATTGGTTTCATCCAATTTGGATCCATGGATAAAAAGATATGAATTATTTGAAAATAGAATTAAGAAAATACAATATTAGCTATTAAAGCCAAAGTGAATAAATTTGATTAGAAAAATTTGAGTTAGAAAGTAAATGTGTTCTATAATGCCCTAAAAACCTAATTTGAGTTTTACAAACTTTTAGAAATTTGTTTGATTCAAATTGGATCACTAAATCAAAAGTTTTTGGAGAAAACAGAAAAAGAAAAAGAAAAACTGAAAGAATAATCAAAGAAAAAAAATCGCAGCAGCAGTCTGGCCTGCTCGGCACACCCCCAGCCCAACAGAAGCCCACCCGGCTCTCCCCTTTCCCTCTCTGGTTCTTTCTCACCATCCCTCTTCGCACCTCTCTCGCTGACACCCCGAGCCCACCTGCCCTGTCACTCGCCAGCTCACCGTCTTCAACCGAACGACGAATAACCCACTCCCTCTACCGTTTCTAAAATCGGCTCGAATTCGTGCGTTTGCGCAATTAATCTCCACTCCGACCCCTGCCCCTTAAACTCCACTCCCTCCTATCTGTTTTCCCTCAAACCACACCACCTGAGAGCCCCTAGGCTGCTCGGACCACCGCAGACCCCGATGAGCTCTGGCGACGATTCTAGCGAGAACCCGCTGCCCCGCGCTCTCTTTTCTGCCCTGTTAGCTTAGCCATGCTCTGGCGCACCTACTGACAATTCCCATGCTTTTTTCTGTGCCCTAGGTTGTCGCCACGGTCATCACCGGAGCTTTTTCTGCCGCCACCGTTCACCAACGAGTTCCGGTGAGTTGCAGGTTCATGTCGCCCTCTTTTGGCCACAGCCAGCTTCTACACCACCTGGCACACCTCAGTGATCCCTTGTTTTCCCTGCTTGAGCCCCAGGGCAACTCCACCGCCTCGGAGACGCGAGCTCCACCGTCGGCAGGTACTCCGGCGAGGAATCCCCGGCGAATCCGAGCACCCCTTCATCGACTGCGACCATCCCCGAGACCACCGAGACCACGACGATCGCTAGTAATAGTCCACGGTATCCCTGCCCCTCTAGAACCACTGGAGCACCACCCTCCCGACGCGCCGCCGCCGCGCGTAGTCGCCAGCACCTCCAGTCCGTGGCCAACGCGCTGAGTGCCGTCCGATCTGTCGCCAGCGGCCAGGATTAGATTTCTAACCGAAGCGGTACGGGCTAATCTGGATCGCTCGTTTCCACTTAAAATCCAACAGCCCGCAGCGGTCGATCCAACCGAATCGGTACCAGCCAATAAGATTACGCCACATCAGCCCTGGCGTCTGTTTAAATTAGAAAATAGACAGAATTTGTATTAAACTTAGAAATTCAATAACTTTTGATCCACAATTCAGAAAAATACAAATTTGGTGTCCATGGATTCAGAAAAATGAGAGCTTCACTGCTAAGGCCTTATTTCACCCTTTAGCTTCTGTAAAATAGGAGTTTTAGGCAGAACCTTTTTAGGAGTATTTTACCCATAAAAATTATTTTGTAAATTATTTTTGGGCGAATCTTTTTGCTATGGATTGAAAATTGAACCCTCTGTCCATTAAGGCCAAAATATAAATTTGGTTGACTATACATAATAAGATGGAAATTATTTAGTGAGTCTAGCCTTTCCAAATACTAGAAATTATTGCTAATTGTTACAATTGCACAAATGGTTGCATTTGTAATCTTGCAATTATAAATTGTTCAGAAAACACTTAGTAATGTTCAAAACCTTGTTATAACAATTTGTACAATTAAAATTGCCATCCTGCATCCTTGTATATTTTGCATGATTTTTGTATTGCCATTAGTGTTGATCTTGTGCATGTTTTGTTTTGGTTGTTTTGTTTGATAGATTGTGTGGATTGTCAAGTGTGTTACTGCGAAGAGTGTACCAACACCACCAACTACTAAGGCAAGTGACATTATCATCCATGTCCTACTATTTTCATTACACTTAGTGGATTTTTGTAGTATGCATGATAGGACTACTATGTTACTATGCTACACTATGTCCTATTTAGGATATCCTTTATATCTTCCTTAGTGAAAACACTATAGTTGTAGTATGCTTAACCCTGCTATAGATTCAAGGTGGAATATACCATATTGTGATTATATGAAGTGTTGGAAAATATATGTTTTATATAATAAAACAAGTACTCAATGAATCACCTGGGTGGAATGTGGATACTCAGTTGAGAATAAGGTGGCAACGAAGGGAACCTTATCTATGGCTATCTCTTTTGTGTGTGCACTAGAACAATACCACCAGGAACTTAGAGATTGAACATATTTCTCGTACAGTGGCTTTCGTGTGCAGCCACATGCCAAATGGGCTCTGGCCTAGTCAATTACATAGTGGGAGACCCATGCATTGGTACCTCTTCAGGTTAACTAGAATTATGTATTGGAAGTATATCCTTGCATTGGTGCCTGGTAGACGTGCTAGCATTATGTATTGGGAGGACTTCTATGGAAAGACTTTGTCACATTCTCGATCTGCCGGTACTCCATCTTGGTGAGTACTAATCCAGCGGCCACTGGTGGCGTCAAGACAAGATTGTGTCTTGTGGGTAAAGTGTACAACTTCTGCAGAAGATCAAATTCTAAGTACTTAGCCGTGTCCCCGGTTTTGGTAAACTCTGAGCAACTAAGGTCTGAAGCTATGGAAGATCTCGACATTCTAATTTCTCAAAGTAAAACTTGATGGTGACAACAAGGGATTAGAAGAACTTGGAGTTTGCCAAGGAGTTTAGAAAATTATTGAAAGATGAAAAGTATTTTGCAAAGATAGGATAAAACCATGTTGCTTTCTGTAAATAAGCCTAAGCTCTACTTAGCCAAATATGCATGTAGTGATAGTCCAACTTATATTCACCAACTTGTGACACTTGCCAATACATTCAAAGTATTGACCCTTTTGTGGCTGCAACCTATTATGTTGCAGGTTATTCTATTGATGAGTGAGGAACGATGATAGGATTATGAGTCTACACCCAACATGTTTGCCTGTGGCACATGAAGATGAAGGACTCCATGCTTTACTTGTATTCTACTGCTTTGTAATAAGATAACCTATGGCTATGAGTTTATAATAAGTATTCTTATTCTGGATCATGCAATGTAATATGACCTTTGTATCTTGATATTACATCTTAAATTGTGGGTGCTAGCTATTTGATCCAGGGACTAGCACTGTAATCACAGGGATTCGAACCAAGCTAGGTTCGGGTGTTTACAAAATGGCTCAATAAAACATGTGTTTTGCAACCAATGTCTCCTAGCCAAATAAATGCGGAGAATGCAAAGGCTTTAGCGAGGGTGCAAAGCACAACACCTACTTGTGAGAAGAGCGGTGACAGAGAACCACCTCATTGTCAGTGAGAGCCACAAGCCAAACTCGAGTGGAAAAACGAAGATTGTTGTCCTTGCCACCAAACGTGAGATGAGAGATGTTCGGAACAACCCATCCATCTTGCAGTATGTCCTTGTTTGGAAGGGACTAGCACAAGGAACTAATCAATTAACCAATGTTCCTCCATCTTTGATGAGTGTTTTGCAAGAATTCAAGGATATGCTCCCCGAAGAGCTCCCACATGGACTACCTCCTCTTCACGGCATCGAACATCACATTGACCTCATCCCCGACGCACCACTTCCCAACCGCGCCGCTTACCGCACGAATCCGGAGGAGACAAAGGAGATTGAGCGTCAAATCAACCAACTCGTCTCCAAAGGTTTGATCCAAGTTAGCACTAGTCCAAGTGCTATTCCCGTGATTCTTGTTCCAAAAACAGATGATATGTTACGGTTATGCATTGACTACCATCCAATCAATGCTATCACCATGCGTTTGCGACATCCCATACCACGCCTTGATGACATGCTTGATGAGTTTTGTGGAGCCACTATTTTTTCGAAAATTGATCTTCGTAGTGGTTACCATCAAATACACATGGCTGAAGGTGATGAGTGGAAAACCACCTTCAAGACCAAACTTGGTCTCTATGAATGGTTGGTTATGCCCTTTGGTTTATCTAATGCCCCATCCACCTTCATGCGCCTTATGAATCATATCTTGCATTCTCTCATTGGAAAAAGTGTTGTTGTCTATTTTGATGATATACTTGTTTATAGCAAGTCACTTAAGGACCATATTAAACATGTCAAGGAATTCTTGCAAATCCTTCGACATAAAAAGCTTTATGCTAATCTTCCCAAGTGCACTTTTGCTAAAGACAAGTTGATTTTTCTTGGATTTGTCATTTCTTCAAAGGGAATTGAAGTTGATGTTTCCAAGGTAAAGGACATATGAGTTTGGCCCATCCCAAAATGTGAGTGAACTCCAAAGTTTTCATGGGTTGGCCGGTTTCTATCATTGCTTTGTGAAAGACTTTTTGACCATTGCCTGTCCCCTCAATGAATTGACCAAAAAGAATGTCACCTTCATGTGGGGCAAGGCACAACAAAAAGCTTTTGATAAACTTAAAAAGAGGCTCACCGAAGAACCTCTTCTTGCGTTACCGGATTTCACTACAACTTTTGAGATAGAGTGTGATGCTAGTGGTATTGGCATTGGAGGAGTACTTATGCAAAATGGACGTCCTATATCCTACCATAGAGAGAAACTCGATGGTGCTCGCCTTAATTATCCGATTTATGACAAAGAGATTTTTGCCTTAGTTCGTGTCCTTCAAGTTTGGCAACACTACCTATGGCCTAAATAATTTATCATACATTCCGACCATGAGTCGTTAAAATATCTCAAAAGGCCAAGCCAACTTGAGTAAGAGACACGCTAAGTGGGTTGAGTTTATGGAGTCTTTTCTGTACATTGTCAAGTATAAGAAGGGCAAAGATAATGTAGTTGTGGACGCTTTGTCTTGCAAGCACACAAACCTTCTTACAAGACTTGAAATGAACGTTTTGGGTCTGGAGGGAAAAAATCTTTGTATGCTTCCGACCTGTTCTTTGAACCAATTTTCGCAAAGTGCTCCGTTGACAAAGGAGTTGATGATTTATATTTGCATAAGGGCTTTCTATTTAAACAAAACAAGCTTTGTATTTCGAAGTCGTCGCTTCAACTTTTGCTTCTCCAAGAATCTCATGGTGGAGGCGTTATGGGTCACTTTGGCTGTGACAAGACATTGGACACGCTATCCACTCACTACTTTTGGCCCAAGATGAAGCACGACATGGAGCGCTACGTTCAACGGTGCACGACATGTGTTCAAGCTAAGTCACACGATGACACTTATGGTCTTTATATGCCATTGCCTATTCCTCATACACCTTGGTCCGACATTGCCATGGATTTTATGTTAGGATTGCCTAGATCTAAGCATGGTCATGATTCAATATTTGTCGTCATGGATCGCTTTTCCAAAATTGCACACTTCATACCGTGCCATAAGACCGACGATGCTTCACATGTTGCAAACCTGTTTTTAGGGAAATCGTCCATCTTCACAGTGTGCCAAGAACAATCGTCTCCGACCACGACGTCAAATTCATGAGCTACTTATGGAAGACCCTCATGGCCAAGCTCGGTGTCAAGCTCCTCTTTTCATCCGCGTCGCATCCTCAAACCGATGGCGAAACCGAAGTTGTCAACCAAAGCCTCGGGACTCTCCTTCGTGTGTTGATCAAGAAAAAGCTCAAGGATTGGGAGGAATGCATTCCACACGACGAGTTCTCCTACAACCATGCCAAGCACTCAACAACCAATATGAGTCCATTCATGATCGTCTATGGTTTCGAGCCCCTCACCGCGCTCGACATCCTACCACTACCCCTCCATGAGCGCATCAACATGGACGTTGAGAAGCGCACACAAGATATGAAGAAACTTCATGAACAAACTAGAGCTACTGTCGAACAAAAAGTCCTTCACCAAGCTTCAAGGTTACACAAGGACACGAAGGAGATGATATTTCAAGAAGGTGATCTTGTGTGGATACACCTAAGAAAAGGCCGCTTCCCCAAGGAACATGACTCCAAGCTAAAGCCAAGAGGAGATGGTCCCATCAAGGTCCTCAAAAGAATCAACAACAATGCCTACATCATCGACGTACCGACCTCCAAGTACCTTAAAATCAATACATTTTATGTCAATGATCTTTCACCCTACCATGGAGATGTTCAAGATGATACCCATGAAGAGTTGAGGACGACTCTTTCCCAAGGGGGGGAGCTGATGCAGCCCGTCCTACGGACGCTCCTACATCTAAACCAACATGTCCCCCAAGTGGACCCATGACTCATGCCTGAGCCAAACTCCTACAAGCTAAGGTGAACTCGCTCCTCTCTTCGTGCCAATTTGATACCTCCTTGGATGGTGTGCTACTTCATGCAACTACTCTATGCATCATCAGGCACAAAGCTCCAACATAGCACCAAGCACCCAAGGATGGAGAACAAGGAGAAAAGCGTGAAGCAGAGGCCGCTGGAGCTGCTTAGACCGGAGTCTCTGGTCTGCACACACCGGAGTCTCTGGTCCACCAAAGTCTCCGGTCTGACCCCTGAACCAGGCTCCAGGATAGCCAGATGGCCACTCCGGAGATGGACCGAAGGCCCTACCGGAATCTCCGGCCCAGACCAGAGTCTTCGCTCCGCACACCAAAGTCTCAGGACCGAGTGACACCAGGCATGTGAAAGGCCTTTGGGCCTTCACCCTATGTACCCCCTAGTCCATCCAGAACTTATATTTTATCCCTTAAGTACCCCTGAGTCTATGGCTGGCCTATATATAGTCCCCCACCTCTATTGTAAATGCTAGGCATGATATTTGGAATTAGTGAAAACCCCTTGTGGATCTATCTAATTCTTGCCTCATGCTCCCTGACCAAGGAGCACCAAATATCACAAACCTCGTTGTAGTTTACATCGTGCCTCCACGTTGTACAAGGCCTAGGCATCAGAGTCCCTTTGCCTAGACGTCAAGACCTCACCGAGTCTCCCTCCTCGGCGTGCCGGTTCACGAGAGAGTCCTCCACCCGACACCGATCCTAGGGATTGCGCCGGACCGGTCACCGCCAGGGTGAGATATTGGTGTGTATCATGGTTTTGCATGTGTGTTCATCGTGTTCTTTGTGCGTGAGTTCGTCGTGTTCATCCCCTCCTCCTCTCCCCGCAGTCCATCCTTGATTTGAAAGGGAATCGTGAAAGATCGGGCCACCCTAGAGATTTGCCCTCAACATGGAGTTTGAATAAGGTGGGAGTCCTTGGTATTTGTACTAAGGGTAGAATTCAAAAGCTTTAAAAAGTTTTAGAGAAACCTAGAGGTAAGAGTATTTTGAAGGTTCTATCTTTGAAAACATAGGGACATTATATCATATAGATCTCCATAACTTTGTCAATAGAAGCTACTAAAAGGTTTTGGGTTACAAGGCATCTTGGCTCAGGTTTTTGAAATACTAGAAAATTTGAGAATATGAAAAAGGAGCCATCTTAGTTTTGTGAAATAGCTTTTGTCAGATGATGGTGAGGTAAGGGGTATATCATATGGTATACATTAAAATGCACAAACACAAGCAAACAACAAGCAAACACTGCATCACTAAACAAGAAAAAGTTTTTGTTCCCCCTGATTTTTGCAATCTAGAAAACTAATCAGGGTTGCTGAAATTGGGATGTTATAGACCTTTCCCCCTAAAAAGAATCTCGTCCCGAGATTCAGGAAAGTAGGGTTAGAGAAATTTTTAGTCAGGGTTAGTACTATGTGTCCTAAGCGTACTATTTTATGATTTTCTTCTTTGAACATTGTTACTATGTTGGTTAAGTTGAGCTTTAGTCCGCTTGGAGGAATGGAAAGTGGAGCAGGCTTTAGTCCTGGTTGCGAGGTATGACCTTCCTTTTGTAAGGATTTACGGTGTTTCTCTTAAGGGCTTACCGTATTCTCGTTAAGGTCTTTAGGTCTAACTTCTAAGGTTGCTTGTGACAGATGGTTATTTTATTTTGTGGGAAAGATATAGTGTTTCCCCTTAGGGTTAAACTTGGGTGGCTCAGACTTAACGCAGTCCTTCCTTCTTAGAGTCGTTGGATGATGCTTTTTAAGATTGTCGCCAAACTTCTGTCTGGGGTTGAAGCCTTTAGATGTCGTCCATAAACCATGTCCTACGAGGCTCATATACTACTGTTATTCGTACTTAGCCTATTGGAATATGCGGAAGTCATGGGTCCTCTAAATGGGTTGGAACTGAGGGGTTAGTGATACAGTGATCCTTTAGGTGGGTCTTCAACTGAAATATCCAAGGAGAACCTTCGTGGAATCTTCTTAGACATGGACTCATTTGTCTTCTTCAAACCCCTTGGGAGGATAGTTTGGTCGGCTTTCGTAGTCTTGTTGACTTTGGGTATTCTGGTTGTATGGATTTGGGACTTCCTTGGTACTCGAAGATTGAGTAGACTTCTGACGGCTATTGACAAGGTCTTCCCTTTGAGGTTGTGATGACTCTCGAGTTGATTCCTGGAGAAGGGCGTTGGATTTGGAAATCTTCCTGAAGTATCTTTGGTAGGTAGTCCTCAGGATTTGAGTTGGAAAGACACAGTCTTTCCACCTTAGAGCTTTGCTAAGGTCCATTCGAGGGTGGTGCTGATCTTCTGTCTTGAAGTGTTGGCAGGATGCTGAAGAAGGTTGTATCTCCTTGGGTCTTGAGTTGAGGTCCTCGAGTGTCGTTCTATTGCGTGAACCTTGTTGGGGGTGGCTTCCTCACGAGATTGAAGGAGTTAGTTTAGGGAAAGTTAGCGGTTACCGACACTTATTGGTAGTCTTCGGTCAAGGTAAGGTAGCTAACTTCGGAGGAGACATCTTCAGTTGGACTCTTTGTGTTGTTTCTGCTCGATGGCGAAGTAGACTCGTTGTCTTCATGTAGTCCTGTTTTCAGGGTTTAGGGTGATCCTGGCATTCTATTGAGGACTTCCTGTCGGTTTGGGTAGGGTCGACTAGAATAGTTAGTCTTTTAGGGACTGTCGGAAGTCCTAATATACCAAAGGTTAGTGGAGTTAGCTCTTTACTTCCTGTCTAGGCTAACATATCTCGTGGTTTCTTGGGACTAGTAGGGAGCCTTCGGGGATAGTCTTCTAGTTTCCAACGGGGCTCTTGCTCTTTTCGACCGGTGATTAATGGCATCCATTGTTGGTGACGAGTCGTGAGAGTTGAATTTGATGAAGTATGCCATCCTGCTGAGGAGGAATCTTTGAGTTGTTCTCACTGGGCGATGTCAGACTTATGGTTCTTAATGTACTCTTGCTCTCCTAACTCTAGAGGTTAGTCTAGGTTCTCGTTAGCGATAACTAACATGGGAGTTTCCGAAGTTACTAGGTGGGTCATAGATTTTTAAAACCATTTGTCTTGGGTCAATCAAGCCAGAACATACCTACAAGGTGAACGTAGCAGTAGGGTCACATTGTTATTCTCAAATAACACACATCAAGCAACACATCATGCACTAAGGCAAGCAAACCCAGTCTACTTTAGTGACCAAGGAGTTAACTACACGAGATAAAGGGGAATCCTAGTCTTAGGACTTATTGATCCTAGAGATCACGAGATTGCGGTCTGGGTCACTATCTTGCGACTAAAGCCTTCGTGCGTCATCGGGCGCTTCCCGATAGTGCAGTACTTGATTTCTTCGGATTATGAGGATTCCACTGGTAGGGCGATCTTGTAGTCTCATTGTTTTTGCTGGTAGTTGCTTATCTTCATATCGTCCTCACGTCTTCACCGGGTTCTAGGTCCTAGTTATTTGAAATCCGTAGGTTTGAAATTTGGACAAGGGATATAGGATACCATGTCTCAAATTCCTTTAAAATAGGAGAGAATAAGAAGTAAAACTTTCCAAAAAGCTTTTGAGAAAGTAGTTTTCGAAAGTCGGTGTTTCCAAAACAGTTTTCCTATCTAACGACCATGCTAACTAAGGATATGCTACAGTCAGGATGGCACTGATACCAAGTCTGTGTGGCCCCCGAATTAATCCTCCGAGAATCCCTATTATGCATACACCACGATCCCATGGTCCGTTAGTCATGGCACATAACCGACAAGTATCAAAGTAAACATCCATTCCTAAAGCGGATACATGTCATACCTTACATACCGTTATGGATACATCAATAATCATCAGCGGAACTTCATCAAGCATAGAGCCCGAGCCATGCCTTAACCTATAGGTACCGAACTGGGAGAACGTCCTAGGTCACATAGTCGCCAACTTCAACTTCTTCTCGATATCTGACCAAGTTAATAGCTAGGGGCAATGCCAGTGAGTACTTTGAATGTACTCGCAAACCACCTTAAAATATAACAATAATAATAAGTGGATATGCATTATGGCTGTGGTAATAGGAGGGCTCCAATGGAGGTTCTTTTCTCAAATAGTTTCTCTTGTAGATATAACATCTACATATCTTGGTTGAAAACTTTTTTAAACATTTTGGAAACCTTTTTGAAAAGTTTTGTAAAACACTAGGACTGGGTCACCCATTTGTTTCTTCCTTCCGGTCATCTCCTGACCAAACTCCCTTCCTTACTTTCCGACCATCCCAGGGTCAAATCATTTCCAAAGCCTTTGCTTTTCCGAAGTCCTTTTTGAAATCAAAACCAGCACCGCTCTATAGTAGTTTGGCCAAATCGTCCATAACCGCGGACACAGCTATTCGAATAGATTTACACTCTGCAGAGGTTGTACACTTTACCCACACCATCTGGGTACCCTGCCCTGATCCTCACTGATCGTGGGTCGAGTAACCGATCAAGACTCTCCGGATGCCACTCTAGTATGGGCCGTACCCTATGAGTTGTTCCTCTCAACACCAGGACGTCGAGGCCACATACCAACTGGAGTGCATTCCGACTGCTCCAGAGTGGGCACTTTCAATGAGAGGCTCATACTATCGCCCGGCTACTCCCGAGGGTAGTTCACAATTCCTCGAGGTGACTGTCTAGCAGTTGACCCTTTCTATAATGGAACCCCGACATTAGAGGGATATGATCCTTTATAAGTAGTTGTGAGAATTCCCACACCAGAGTAGCAAACTTCAAGTCTAGCCCTGTCCCATTCCAGAGTAGTGTGGTTGCACGGGTTAAGTTGTTATAGCTAAAGCTGCAAAGAACCGGGTGCGTTTTCATAAACATTTTTTCCTCCATCTTTCTTTCAGCATCTTTTGTAAAACAAAAATGTCTTTCTTTCTCAAACTTCTCTTTGTAGGTCAAACCAAGGTTTTACCATAAAACCTTTGGTAAACGTTTTTCTGGGTCTTCCATCTTTATTTCAGCATTTTTTGTAAAACAAAAACTTCTGTAGTCTATTTGTCTTTTTAACCAGATTTATTGTACTGGTCCAAATGATATTAGGTAAAGAAAAATGGATAGGTATTGCAAATACCTTCCAGTAGAAATTGGAATCACTATTTTTGGAGTTGTTAAGCTTCTGGAATGATTTATCTAGTGAATACACCACATACAAAAGTATGTAATTCATCAAAAATCAACAGAGGCTCAAAATATTATTGAAATCTTGGGTTATGATATGTATTGAGGTACCACATCATTGAGAGTTGGAATTAGGTCAATAAAAAATTTGGTTTGATTCAGAGAAATTCCTAAAGGCAGATTAGAGCTATTTTGTTATTTTTGCTATAGGCAAAATGTAGCTTAACATGGCATGAGATAAATACACACTTATAGATGTATCAAATAGCTTTCAGGGGGACTTGGGCTTACACCATTTAGAGATGTGAATCTTCCTGAGGGATTTATTGATTGAGATATATGCTTTTTAGTAGATAAATTGCCAGTAAGTAATAAAGCTTATTTTTGGAAGAGGGCCAACTCTGCATGTTGCACAAAACATGCATGAAAAAAATATGAATTTATATCTAGACATTTTGTGTTGATTTCCATTTTCCAAACGATTTAAAACTAACTGCCATTATTCGATCTGGAAATAAAGGAAAAAGGGAAAAATAACAGGTGGCATCGCGGGCTAGATCTGGAGGGAACCAGGCCGCACAGAGGCAGGCTGACCCAACTTCGCCTACGGAAGCACGCGCGGGCGAGTTCAAAACACGGTGCCAGGCCCGCCTATCAGCGACTCGATGAGGTAAAGAGGTATGGGCGCTCAAGGATAATCAGATTAGAGGGGAGATCGACGGTGCGACGTCGTCTCCTAGCTCCCGACGCGGCGACGGGGATGGAACCCTAGTAGAGGGGAGTGGGGTGTGGGAAGGCTCACCGAGGGCTCGCCGGTGGTTGGAGAAGTGCCGGGGTGGTGCGGTCGACAACGGGGAGATGAACGGTAGGCGGCACAGGCGACTTATTTGTCGGGAGGGAGCTCGCGCGACGTTGGCCGAGAGTAAGCTCGCAGGAGCTCAGCGGGGCGGCTCCTGAGCGTCGGAGGTGATGGCAGGGTTGCAGGTACGATGCGGAGGATGACACCGACTCTATAGAGAGGCGACAAAGGTGGTTCTATCGTCGTATCATGTCGCAAGCATCCACGCCACCGGGGCTTGCGTCGGTGATTGCCAGAGTGGCGCTCGTAGTGCATGCATGTCAAAAATAAAAGCAGGGTTAGATAGAGGAGGACGAGAGGATGTCAGTGTAGCAACATGCAGGGAAAGGGGAGTGGAGGAGAGGGCTTACGGGCCAGATCTATATCATGGCCGATAAGGGTGTTCTTCTCTTCTCCCAGCCAGGACAGAGCAAGGGGAGAGAGAGGAGCTCGGTTTGTGGTTGGTGGGAAGTAGTAGAGTGGAATGAGGACGGCGGGGAGCGGGGTACTGTCCTCTGGCCTTATAAACCGATTACAATGGTCCATGGTGGTCTAGGTGTAGAGAGAGCTTGGAGGGAGGGAGGTGTCGAGGGATTGGGATGTATGGGTGGTGGAGAGGTGAAGTGGGACATGGTACACGACCAGAGAGAGGGGCGAGGCATGTTGAAGCTGCTATGGCATTTACTTCCTAAGATATTGCAAGATATGTCCATCTCTACTGGATCCAAGAGCTAAAGGACAAGGGGCTAGGTTTGCTACAGTGGAGACACAGTTCAGCTCGACCAGGGGAGGGTGTGGGTGCTGTGCTTAGCAAGGGAGTAGTTGTTGGGGGGATTTTAGTGGTGATTAACTCAAGTCTTGACCATAGTTGTGGAAATGGCCATTTTAATGATCATGAAGGAAGGTTCTAATATTTGATCTTGGAAAGGTGAGGTAATGAAGCTGGTAGATAGGTATGGCCAGGGTGCTTCACCATAATTTATTTGGGATTCGTTTGATCAGTTTAGACCACTTTTATATCCATTATTCAAATATTGCTGAAATGGTTTTTAGGATTTGATTTGATATTTTTGAATTGGACCAGGTGTGTGTTTGGTTTGAGATGGTCCCAAATAGTATTTCATACCTTGGAGAATTTCCCAAGATTTATTGGTGCATAGAAGTATTTTAAATATTTATTTTATCATTTCTTCCTATTAAGAAAATAGGCAAAAAGAATTATTAAAACTCTTCAAAAATATTATTTTTGAAGTGGGAGGATATAGTATGATATATATGCATCAAATGTGATTAAATTTAGGCAAGTGTTTTGGAGAAAAACAATCTTTCTTTCATAGATTAAGTTTTGGAGGTTTTGTCCATTCAAGAGATTAAATAGGTTTTGGTCCGTAATAATTATGGATGATATTTGATAAATCTTTATAATCAAGTTAGAGGATGTACACAAGGTGTATCCAGAATGTGCCACTTGGGGTGTTGAGAAATCAACTTGATTTTTGGTAGAAAACAAGGAAGAAGGGATCTAGGATAATGTTATATTCATACCAACAAAACCTTGTTGGATCTTGGAGCTCAAATCTCCTCTTGGGTCATGGGATATATGGATAGATAGAACAAGTGATGTAGATCACCATGGTACAGACTTTTAAGGTTGATCATGGTTGAGCTCTCCAAAGATCGATTCCAAACTTTGACTAAAATAAGGCTGCCAAAACTTATTATCAGGTAGCCTTCAAAACCTTGTGGGTTTTTGGAGCACAAGGATCCATTTGGAACAAGTGAAGTAGGTATTGCTAGACGTTTATAAGTAAAACACAACCATGCAAAGAGTTGGTCCAAAGAAGGTGAGATGAATGTGTAAGCTTCTGACGAAGTAGGTTGGTTGATAAGATTTGCAGAAAAAGTTACTTTCTTGCCTGCAAACCCATCAAGAAAAAGTGGGTTAAAAGGTTATCTAGACAAGGGAAAGTGTGGTACTTGGTAGTACTTAGGATGGTTTAAGTACATTACCAAAAATGCACAAGGGTTGAGAAAGGGAGGTATTCAAAGAAGTGATGTTGGAAGAGTTTCCAGACTTGGTCAAATTTAGCAGATTTTGGGGTTTTGACTAGAATATGGGTGGGGGTGTTTTTGATGGGTTTTCAAGGTACCAAAGAATAATCAAATGGATGATGTTGAAGTGTATATGGAGTAGGAAGGATCCATGCTTAATATTGGTCTTTATAAACTTGGAAGATTCTAGAATGAATACTCTTCATAAGTGATTTGGTTAAGGGTTTTAGATGATCATCTAGTGGCTATAGATCAGATACAGCTTGGTTAACTTGCTTAGGGTTGATACACTTGGATTATCTAAGTGCTATATGATGAACTCCTAGGGTAGCTCACACGATTACTAAGCAATCAAGTCAAGCAGCAGATCAAGGCAACTCATCTTACGAACAAAACAAATCAACTACCATGGGTACCTCCAAGCCTAGCTTGAGGTAACGAGGGGTATTTTGAAAGGTGGAGTTTGAATAAGGTGGGAGGCCTTGGTATTTCTACCAAGGGTATAATTCAAAAGCTTTATAAAAAAGTTTTAGAGAAACCTAGATGTAAGAGTATTTTGAAGGTTATGTCTTTGAAAACATAGGGAGATTATATCATATAGATCTCCATAACTTTGTCAATAGAATCTACTATAAGGTTTTAGGATTGCAAGGCATCTTGGCTCAGGTTTTTGAAATACCAGATCATTTGAGAATATGAAAAAGGAGCCAAGTTAGTTTTGTTAAATAGCTTTTGTCAGATGATGGTGAGGTAAGGGGTATATCATATGGTATACATTCAGATGCACAAGCACAAGCAAACAACAAGCAAACACTGCAGGAGAGCAAACACTGCAACAGATGCACAAGCAAACAACAAGCAAACAAGCAAACACTTCATCACTAAACAAGAATTCGGATGCACAAGCAGAAGCAAACAACTAATCAGGGTTGCTAAAAGTGGGATGATACAAATGTAGGGGTTCTGCGTATGAAAACAATAAAATTTTACACTACGCCCCTGAACCCCTAATGCTACCAGGACCTATCTATTAGTAATACAGTAACGGGAGGGGATTTTTGCGAACTTACCCTTGAAGACCGAAAAGCATTGTCAATGCTAGGGAGAGCGTGGTTGATGTAGATGAGTCGAAGACGACCTCAAGGTCGTGATGAAGTCCTTGCGCTCTTGTGGCTCAACGACTTGAGTGCCTCAAGTGTGACACCTCACGGGGAGTTTCACACGTCCGGTGCCTGACGATGAATCCCGCTTCCCCGATCCAGTAGCAGTTGCGGAAGTAGAGCTCCTGGATCCGAATCCCGCAGCACGACGGCGCTCCACGATGAAGATGTCTCTCGTTCGCGCAGTCCAGACTTGGGACCATGGTCACGGGAGAGAGAGAGAGAGAGAGAGAGAGAGAGAAATATCAATTGGAGGTCCTCCCAAATGTGAGAAGACATTTATTGATTTTGTGTATTTATTTGGCCAAATACCCCCACTATATATAGGGGGAGGGGAGGTACTACCTCCCTCAAAGTCCAGGGGTGGAACTAAAGGAGAGGGAGGTGGGGGGAGGCGCCGCCGGCCACCCCCTCATGGTCCCCACGTGGGGGCTGGCCCAATAGCACCGCCGACCACCCCCTTGGCCCCTTCCTCCTCTTTCCTTTCCCTAATGGGCCCTCTCCCCTCTGGGAATTGGCCCATTAAGCCTTTAACTATTTAAATTGATTATATCTTTTATTAAATAATTATGAATAAATGATTTAATCAAGATTTAACATTCATTCACATATTATTTAATCTCCGTGGCTATGGAACACCTTCCACCTCCACACCGGATATCCTCCGGACTTACCGAAACCCTTCCGGTTTTCTCTCTACTATTCTTCGGCGATTCTTCCGATCCTATAAACACTCTCTAAGAATCATCAAGCCCTTAAGCGTGATACCCCACGGTTTAGCAACACTCCAGACATGGTCGGGACATTCCCACACCAATGATCAATAGAGGGACTTGGATGGCCATGTGACCCCTTTGCGTTCCACGAAGATCTTTCGTCGTTTGAACTGGGACAGTCGTGTCTTATTCCCTTTGTCTCTCGATACTTCCATTGCCCGACATCTGATAAATAACATCACCATGTCGTGTTCAATCTTGTTACTGAACAATGCTACTTGACTCGTTCCGACAAGTGATATCCCTGTGATCAAATCACACGCTGCGCAGCTATTGGATATAACCTCTCCGAGTGGGCCCTTGAGTATCTTTCCGTCACGTGGACGGACAAATCCCGCTCTTGACATATATTGCTTCAATGGTTTCCTCCGAGTACCTGAACACACCTTTATATCCACTGTATTACCAAGTGGCGCTTGATGCTATCAAAGCACTCTCGGGAGACAGTGATTGATATAGCCTCACGGTCTAAGGAATAGTCTACGAGGATCCATTTCTAATCATCGTAACTTGAACTTCGTGACATGATCAGGTCACATTGTTTAGGTTTGGGTATTGGTTCATCATCTCATTCTCATAATGAGTTGACTCCATTTCCAACTGGCATAAATGCCACATGATCAGGAAACATGATCATCTGTTGACCAATGAACCAGTGACTAGAGTTTCACTTGGAACCCCTGGTTGTTTATATATCACACGTGTATTGATGTTTCCACTCAATACAGTTATAGCATGATATAAAACTTAATCATAATCTATACGAAATATGATAATAGTCCTTATAACTATTTGTCTCAAGGGCATATTTCCAACAGTCTCCCACTTGCACTAGAGTACAAATACACTAGCTGCATTTGTTCTTAATCATTGGCACCATATCCGTCACCCTGAACATGCTCGCTCATGGAAGAGGTAGAGTCTTGGGTATGTACTTTATAGTCCCAAATCCTTTGCAATTTACTAATGTCACCTTGATTGACATTAATACTTTATCATCACATGATAACATCTATGTGTATGCTTCGTCGCTATGGCAGTAGAACAAGGCCTGATTCCAGGAGCCTACAGTGACTTTAGATCAACCTCGAGGGCTTTCTCATGGGCACTGTGCCTTGGGACACATCATTCTACGTTAAAAGCAAACTAGCCCCACTATAACATTATACAACACTTTAGATGGTACCCTTATCTCTTACTATAAATGTATTGATCGAAACATAGTGCACTCTGTGCAACTTTCGATGTTTTGTTCACCTCGCTTCCTACTTGACTCTAATCGGTATTACGGGAGTTTCCAACATATTTTCTTATAACATAACTCTTTATACTTTAAGATATGTCATCCTTTTCCGGATTTGGAAAATATGTCTATAGTTCTTTATTAGACACTGTGGACATACTTAGCTCAACATTCTGTGATTCAAACTTAATCACTTTTAAATGTTCCTTATTAGATCATATATTATGTTAAGTTATCATCATGGTTTTCTAAGATAGAACCTATGTCTTAACATAGTGGATGATGATCATCCTTTTGTTTCTGTCAACCATTGATGTTAAACTTAATGCTATTCCTAACTTGAGTTATTAAGGACTAGTTCCTTAATTAACTTCTATTCTGAAACCCTTTTTAGAATCCCTTAAGGAATACTACATAATATCATAATACACCTATTATTAACTTCTACACCTTATAAATCATTATTTATAAGTATTTGCACTTTTATTCTTAACACACTTAAGAACTACTCTGTAAGCTCCCACTCAAAATATGTTTCTACCATATTTGGGTATGAGTCAGTACTCTTTCTCAAAATATGTTCCTACATATTTGAATTTGAGACTTATATTGCTCCAACTCAAAAATATGTCATTCACATATTGTTTTAGCAAGACTTTCATAGCTCCCACGCAATTTCATGAAAATTGCATATCTACTCACTATTTTGAACAACTTCAAATCCTTTGATCAAATATCAAACTTGGAGATTTACTATGAGATACTAGTACTATTACTAGTTTTAAATCCACTAGACATTTAGCACACTTGAATCAAGTTCATTTGAATTCGTCCAATACTTGACAAATTGTGCTTTTGTCATTCACCCCCTTTTCCACTCTGGCTTTGTAGTCATTTGGGAAAATTCCAAGTAGCCCCTTTTACTTGTGAGACTCAGCAACGAATTGCTTTCTAATCTCAAGGGACTCCTGCTTCTAGGATTTCTCATAATTCTAGTTTACCATTATTTCCTTAGTACTTTGTAGGTATGACATATTCAAGAATCATGACAAATGATTCACAAATGTCTCCATACAAGATATGGATTACATTTTTGAATCCTACTTCATGTAGTGAAAATACAAGTGGGGAAAATACAATGATCATTATCATTGATTCTTTCCTTTGCGAAGAGAATCGTTCATGAACGTTTTCCGTTGTGCTTCTCAACACTCTGATGCAGGGATTTGAATCCTCATCATGTTTTTCACTATCTTCCATTTGCTTCATAATTGAGAGGTATCACTGAATGTGAACTTCCTCAAAAATGCACCAAAATCCAAGCAATACAAGTTTTGCTTTCCTTTTGGTTTTAGATATGTATTTTGTATTCAAAGTTTCCAATGAATACTCTACAAGCACTTATTCGTGATTGTTTTGGTTATATCAAATAACCCCAAATCTTTTACGATGATCCATACTAGTTATGGAGCCGCTTTCACGAATACAAATGGTTCACTATATATTCTAATTGAGTGCTAACTATTTCTAACTAATGGTCTCTACATCTACACTACAACGATTTACTTGGTGCCATCTATTTACCCATTTTGATATCTAATATCATATTGTGATGCTTTGAATTTTGACATTTCAAAACGCTTTGCATTCCACAATTTTGTTTATGCCATTCTTATAAAGTTGAATTTCATTACTATTGATCAAATCATAGTAATTAGATTCTCTTTTATCTTTAAAACCCTTTGTTTGATGAAACACTTTGATCAATCAAATAGTTTCATATTCATGCTTCCTTTGGTAAACTACTTTACACTTTTAAACAATCATTTAATGATAATTACCATTTTGTTAAAACACAATACATCAAATATGTATTTACTTTTAACAATTCATTAAAACACTTTGTATTCAAGTAATACACGGTGTTCAAGTAATTTTGCCAAACTTAGGCATTATTTATATGTGATAAGAAAACAAGTGTCTTTCACATATTATCAATAACTTTGAATTTATACAATGTTTTCATTCGTTAATGAATATCATTTAAGTTGGGTATTTTAAGGCATTTCAATATTTTACAAATGTTCATTCATTATCAATTAGTTTCAAACAACAAGGACAATTCACATATAATCAAATAAGATATGAACACAAATAGAAATCATTCATAATAGTAGAACAACTGTTTGTTACAAACTTATATGAATAACCGTCTCACAAAGTGTGAGACACACTAAAGAGGTTCAATATCTATTGATTACAATAACTATCCAAAATATAAACTAAATGATAAATGGTGAGGGAGAGTGTCGTCGGCCATCATCATCATGCTCGCCATCAACACGCAACGTCACCTCCTCTCCAGCAAGCACCTCTCATGCAGAAGGACCTGTTTTCAGTAAAATAGAACAAGTATCAAATATACTTAACACTGTAGATGTGTTTGCAAGATTATAACATTTATAAAATTGTATATCAAATATATACCTTTGTCATTGATGACCTCAGCGACATTTGGTTCAACCAACACATTCCTGAGATGTGTTACGAACCGGTGGAACTCCATTGATTCTACGTCGCCTCTCATAATGCAAGTCTTGACTTGTGCTTGGTAGCTCGGTGGCAGCGACCGTAGCACAACGCCATTTGCAAAAGAGCCCGTCATCCAGCTATCCAGGAAGTATGCAGGCCTCATGTACACATCATGCATGCTCTCCAAGTGATCGTCAAGTGATGAGTTCTCCTCCATCTTAATGGAGAGGAAGTCTCCCATCAGCTCATGCTTCCATATGCGTGCTTGTTCCACGAAATGTGTCCTAAGCTGTAGCATTACTGTATGAGGGTTGACATCACCCACGAAAGGCCATACCTCATCACCATTCTGAAACACATTGTAACTAAAATGAAGGAGGCCATCTCCCGACGGAGATAGCGGTCTTCCCACTACTCTTGGGTCTCATGAGAATAGGGTGGCTCCAAGTACATCTTGTAGGTCATGTAGTCAGCTAATTTGTTCTCACCAAGGAGGTCATAAAGGCGCATGACCCATGCAGAAAAGTTGGATCCATCTAACTTGAGCTTTTCTCCTTTTAACCAATTGTCAATAGGGAAGGTAATCTCGGGGAGAACCATTTCTACATTTATAATTGCAAAAAGGAATTTAGACTAAGTTTATAATTAAATGAGTTAATAATAACTCCACTCAGAAACACCTATCCCCATAAGGGTTCCTAGTGATAACACGACCCCTATCAGCCACATCTCCCCCGATCGTCACGACCATCAATGTGGGTTCAAGGGTGGACGCTAAACGTCGGTTACATCATTCATGCGACTCGTGCTCGATCTTTCGACCATCCGCGTTCCGAGGCCATGTCTGCACATGCTAGGCTCGCCAACTCAACCTTAGTGTATTCGCTGTGCAACATGGCTTACACCCACTGTATGCGAACGTAGATATGTCTAACACCCATGCCTGTACCATGGATCGCCTCATACTGAAGAACTGTCTTGGTGGTGCACACTAAGGGGGAACACAATTGTTGGTAATTTTCATAGGGATCATCTTATTAGGCTAACGTCGAGTATCTAATACTAGAAGACAATAAGATATACAAACAATAACATTGAATGTAAAGGCGATGTGATATGGTCCTTCACGTCGTGATCTCCATCCGTTGTCACCGGATTCCGGCGCCAGAGTTCTCGCACCGTAGACACCAGGGTACCCGTGTCTTTCCGGCGTGGTAGTCCGTCACCTCCATGACTATCTACTACAATGTAACATAAGGTAATCACTTTACCTTTGCCACAACCATATCACAAAGCAACGCCCCCTGCAAAACAAAGTTAGACGCCTCTACTTTATCTTTGCATGTTTTACGCGGCTGAATCGGCTTTCGCACAAGAACCATTCTTAACTACGAACTTTCAGCACGACGCTGATCAAATAGTTGTCTCTACTACACCCCTTTAGGGGCCCTCCGTTGTAAATGGCATACCAACTAATGCGAGAGAGACATACACCACCTAAGCCACTTTAAACGGTACAAGACGTATGTCAAGCGTGGACCAGTCTCACGAATGAACGCGTAAAGTCGGTTGGGGGCCGCTTCATCAAGCATTACTGCGGTATACACAAGTACACATCGGAGGATAACAACTAAAAGATCAACGCCCACACGCTACATCTCGTGTGTTCTACCCGTATTAGCATTACAACGCATAAACCTAGCTCTGATACGACTGTAGGGGTTCCGCGTATGAAAACAATAAAATTTTACCCTATGCCCCTAAACCCCTGATGTTGCCAGGATCTATCTATTAGTAATACAGTAACGGGAGGGGCTTTTCACAAACTTACCCTTGAAGACCGAAAAGCGTTGTCAATGCTCACGAGAGCGTGGTTGACGTAGACAAGTCGAAGCCGACCTCAAGGTCATGATGAAGTCCTTGCGCTCCTGTGGCTCAACGACTTGAGTGCCTCAAGTGTGACACCTTGCAGGGAGTTACACAAGTCCGGTGCCTGACGATGACTCCCGCTTCCCCGATCTAGGAGCAGTTGCGGAAGTAGAGCTCTTGGATCCGAATCCCACAGCACGACGGCGCTCCGCGGTGAAGATGTCTCTCGTTCGCGTAGTCCAGACTTGGGACCACGGTCACGAGAGAGAGAGAGAGAAATATCAATTGGAGGTCCTCCCAAAAGTGAGAAGACCTTTATTGATTTTGTGTATTTATCTGCCCAAATACCTCCACTATATATAGGGGGAGGGGAGGTACTACCTCCCTCAAAGTTCCGGGGTAGAACTAAAGGACAGAGAGGTGGGGGGACATGCCGCCAACCACCCCCTAATGGGCCCCACGTGGGGGGCTGGACCAATAGGGACGCCGGCCACCCCCTTGGCCCCGTCCTCCTCTTTCCTTTCCCTAATGGGCCCTCTCCCCTCCAGGAATTAGCCCATTAAGCCTTTGACCATTTAAATTGATTATATCTTTTATTAAATAATTATGAATAAATTATTAAATCAATATTTAACATTAATTCACATATTATTCAATCTCTGTGGCTATGGAACACCTTCCACCTCCACTCAGGACATCCTCTGGACTTACCGAAACCCTTCCGTTTTTCTCTCTACTATTCTTCGACGATTCTTCCGATCCTATAAACACTCTCTAAGCATCATCAAGCCCTTAAGCATGATACACCACGGTTCGAGAACACTCCAGACATGGTCGAGACACTCCCGCACCAATGATCGACAGAGGGACCTGGATGGCCATGTGACCCCTGTGCGTTCCACGAAGATCTTTCATCATTTGAACCGGGACAGTCGTGTCTTATTCCCTTTGTCTCTCGATACTTGCATTGCCTGAGATCTGATCAATGACATCACCATGTCGTGTTCAATCTCGTTAATGAACAATGCTACTTGACTCGTTCCGACAAGTGATATCCTTGTGATCAAATCACACGCTGCGCAGCTATTGGATATAACCTCTTCGAGTGGTCCCTTGAGTATCTTTCCGTCACGTGGACGGACAAATCTCGTTCTTGACATATATTGCCTCAACGGTTTCCTTCGAGTACCTGAACACACCTTTATAACCAATGTATTACCAAGTGGCTCTTGATGCTATCAAAGCACTCTCAGGAGATAGTGATTGATATAGCCTCACGGTCTAAGGAATAGTCTACGAGGATCCATTTCTAATCATCATAACTTGAACTTCATGACATGATCGGGTCACGATATTTAGGTTTGGGTATTGGTTCATCATCTCATTCACAGAATGAGTTGACTCCATTTCCAACTGGCATAAATGCCACATGATCCGGAAACATGATCATCTGTTAACCAAAGAACTAGTGACTAGAGTTTCACTGGGAACCCCTGGTTGTTTATATATCACATGTGTATTGATGTTTCCACTCAATACAGTTATAGCATGATATAAAACTTAATGATAAACTATATGAAATATGATAATATTCCTTATAACTATTTGTCTCTATGGCATATTTCCAACAACAAAGGCATAGACTAATCATAATCAAGAGCTCCCTACGGATCGTGCTCATTCCTAAACAAGAAAAACATTTGTGCTCATCTTGGCTGTTACGCTCTGATTGGTTGAGACAGTTGTCATGCGGATCGTGCCCACCAATTGTTGATCCTCTGTGATCTAGCGGACAGGATAACCCCTATATCTGTCGGGGGCACCCCTCTATCCATGCAAAATAACGAGTTTGCCACCGGTACTTTAACTCCATAAACAAAAGTAATTTGAATATATTTTGTAGGGAAAGTGTTCAAAGGTGTATAATTAGTGCATTACATTACACTCTATGAAAATCATAATCTCATAAGATTTTCTTAGCACAATATTATCATGTATTAAGTGCGATTTCAAAGAGTTCAAATGTGTATAATTTTCGTATATGCAAGTTTATACATTACATTCCACTCTATGAAAATGAGGGAGAAACTGATAATCTCGCAAAATTTTGCTAGCACATAATTTTCTCATTATTAAGTGCGATTTCACAGTGTTCAAAGGTTTAAAATTTTCGTATACCCAAGTTTATGCATTATATTTCACTCCATGGAACTGATAAATGATCAGTATTTTATTAGCACAACATTATCCTGTCCTAAGTGCGATTTCAAAGAGTTCAAAGGTGTCTAATTTACGTATATGCAAGTTTATGCATTACATTCCACTATATGACAATGATAATCTCTCAAGATTTTCTTAGCACAACATTATCACGTATTAAGTGCGATTTCAAAGAGTTCAAATGTGTATAATTTTTGTATATGAAAGTTTATGCATTACATTCCGCTCTATGGAAATGGGGGAGAAAGTGATAATATCTCAAAATTTTGTTAGAATATCATTATCACGTATTAAGTGCGATTTCAATGTGTTCAAAGGCTTATAATTTTCGCATATGCAAGTTTGTGCATTACATTCCACTTTATGAAATTGATAATCTCTCAAGATTTTCTTAGCACAACATTATCACTTATTAATTGCGATTTCAAAGATTTCAAAGGTGTATAATTTTACTATATGCGATTTTATGTATAACATTCCACTCTATGAAAATGGGGGAGAAAATGAGAATCTCTCAAAAATTTGTTAGCACATATTATCACGTATTAAATGGGATTTCAAATTGTTCAAAGGTTTATAATTTTCATATACGCAAGTTTATGCAATATATTTGACTCCATGGAAATGATAAATGATCAGGATTCTATTAGCACAACATTATCATGTCCTAAGTGTTCAAAGAGTTCAAAGTTGTATAATTTTCGTATATGCATTACATTTCACTATATGAAAATGAAGCTAGAAAAAGGACGCCATCGCTAGAGAAGAAGAAGAAAGGGGAGGCAATAGCACCTGCGCGAGCGCAGGGCTGGCTCGGGCTCCCATCTTTTAACACCAACCTGGATAAGCCATGGGTCCGGTGCTCACGTGCATA
Organism: Avena eriantha; assembly: GCA_910589775.1. Lineage (NCBI taxonomy): Eukaryota > Viridiplantae > Streptophyta > Magnoliopsida > Poales > Poaceae > Avena > Avena eriantha. Next base: position 160,845,699 of record OU342740.1, on the reverse strand, counting down.
AGCTGTGGGTCCGATGCTGACCTAGAAAGTGGAGAGAGGTGTCGATTACAGGAACCGACTAAACTTGGCCCTACTTGTCAGCATGTAACGGCGAGGGTCCACTATGGGACCCGACTCAACGTGACCCCACTGGTTAGCATGTAACGGCAAGACTGACGGACATCAAGTTTTCAGACCATGTTAGAGTTTTGTACAAGGAAATGGGCAAAAGGGAGGAAAAGTTAAGCGGCTAGGGAAAACTGAGTACAACTAATGAATCGAGGGTACAAAAATATAATCCCTTAATAAAACTACCAACTGTGTGAATTCCTTGGAAGTACTTCCTCGTTTGGTCTTGAGGGGGAAACTCCAGGATGGGTTATGTTTGGTGTTAGTATCAGCTTGGTTTTCAGTAGACCTCTCTTACCCCTCTCTGATATCCAAAAAATTTATGGAGACTCTACAGGTTTTTTAGTGCATGCTTTGTTGCCGCTTCAGTGCACCATACCCATGTAGGTTAGAGCCACCAAATTCTGAGACTCATCGTGTAATGGCCTCAGGACTAACCACTCCCTTTTTCATTTGCCATTTGTCGACACCCCTTTGATTTGATAGGTTTGAGTTTGACGATGTTAGCAAGGTTCCCTTCCACCTTGGCCTAGGCAGGGTTATGGTTGTTATTTGTTATTCTTGAGTACTCTTAGTCCCATTTGCATCTTGTATATACTAGGATGTTATATCGTTTTAAATATGGTTTTGATCTTTGTAATGTGTATTTGTATTCTTGACTCGCTGAGGAATTTTTGTATCTATATGTTCTTGTGGGTTCCATCATGGACTATTCTGTAATTGTATTGCTTAGTTTTCCACCCGCACAAAAGTGCTTGGTGGGCATCATCGAATCTCGTTTATGCAGGTTTGGTGGGAATCTCTAAAATCTTCACAGGTCTAATTCGAGGGTGTTATAGTGAAGCGGGTCCAGTGCGTTGTACGAGACCACATCTCTAGAATCTCCAGCCACTGTGGAATTACCACCGGCCCGTGAGCGTAATGCTCATGCAGGTGGGAGCGTGAGACGGTAGTTTGGATCTTTTGGGATGGCCAACGGGAAATAGTGCATGAATTAGGACTATAAAGTTGAACATAAAAATAATTATGAGCTTACCCCCAAGCTACCAACTTTAGCATGCTCATTTATTATCTAAACAATGGGTATAATAGTATTTTTAAAGTGTTTGAAAACGAATGGTATAAAATGTTTTAGGGCCCGTTTTAGATTTTGCCACTCGATTGAGATTTTCAATTTGTCACATCTGTTCAGGAATTCAAGGTTGAGAGTCACATCAACTCATCATCCATGACCTTGTATTTGCACTAAAGATTGGATACCTCTGATTCAAACAGGATTGGTGGAAAATTTTGCCACTCGATTAAAATTTTGAATCTGGCTAGAGTACATCTACTAATACAAAAATGGTACTCCCTTGGTGGGAGATTGTGCCTCAAAGTTTTTGAAACGTTGGGGCATGAAATGCTTCAAGGTCGGTGGGTGGTTTTGCCGCTTAATTTATATTTTGAATTTTGCTAGCATCCATCTACTAATAATAGAAATGGTACTGTCCAGATGTGGGTTTATGGCTCAAAATGCTTCAAGGTCGGTGGGTGATTTTACAACTCGATTGAGATTTTTAATTTGGCCACCGGCCAAATAATAATAAAATAGTGGTACATCCCCGGTGGGAGATTTTTCCCCATAGTATTTGAAACAAAGGGACGTGAAATGCTTCAAGGTCGGTGGGTGATTTTGCCTCACTTTTGAGATTTTGAATTCATCTACCGTCCAAATAATAGTAGAGAAAAATATAGTACACCATACACTATCTATCCAGGATTCAGTGCCGAGAGTCACAACAATGATCATACAAATAATGACGATATTTGCAAAGAAAATTGGATACCTATATCTCTGATTCAAATAGGTAGGTGGTTGGTTTTGCCACTCGACTGAGATTTTGAATTTGGCGGTTATCTAAATAATAAAACAAATATGGTTAGGACATTCTACTTCTATTGATGAATCCAAGGACGAGAGGGTGAGGTTCGGGCACATGATTTTTGTGCATGGACCAAAGTGTAAATAGATAAAATCATGATGGAAAACAAATACTTTATCAGATTTTTGTATAAAAGGCCACAAATACAACCCGTGCTATCTATTATTTTCCGAAACAAACCTAGCTAGCTCATATCATCTTCTTTACGTTTTCTTGAAGTCATGCTTTTGTGTTTGATTTCGGTGTTCTTCACTTCTATAAACTTTAGTTGCTACTCGTAATGTGCAGCGGATTTTGTGTCAAACTCTATATGATGAACTATGGGTCAGTGGCATGTACGACCACTACGAATAGGGTTAGTCCCGTTAGTTCCCTTAAAAGTTGCCTAAAAAAGGTAATGTAGCAGTATATTTGTTGCGTTCTTCTATTCTTTCCAATGTTAAAAGTGGTTGGCTGCAACCTGGATGTATCCTTGTGCTAAAAGTTGTCTCTGTCTGCATCTTGTTTTTGTGGAAGCCTCTATGACACCATCTCTTCTATATTTACTGTAGCACGGTGGTACATACCTGTGAACGTGCGGTTCTCCATGTGCGACAAATAGGATGGTACCCCACATGCTGTAGGATTCAGCTAGTACCACTACTCACCAACGAGCGCAAGGCCAGTGACCAGCTGGGATGGCCCAGCTTAAAGAGAAATGTATTTTTTCTTAATACCCTTATTACCATGGTGCTGTCTGATTTAATTATTACTCGCTTGGTGTGATGCATGCTTATCATATATTCAGAAACCTATGTGTGGTTTTTTAATTCTGGCACTGTGTTTATGTGAATCCAGATCTGGATCTGTGTAACTATCTCATACAGTCAGTATATGACTACTATGTACTGTATTGAACTACTGAGCTATACTGCTATTTATGCAGATTGAAGGTGCTGCTGTGAAGGCTGAGGCTGCTGTAGAGGCTAGTAGATTGCTGATGCCCGCACCAAAAGAAGACATCGTCTACACGACGAGGAAGCACCAACACAGTACCCAGGTGGGCAGTGACCTCTCTAAGGAGTGAGTATAATTTGGAAATCCACAAATTTCACATGTTATGATTTTCCGGGTTATTGTTATCAGATAGTACTATATCTTTACGCTCATCAGAAGTTCACAAAAATCAAATCTGTTTGCTTTACAGGCAATGGGTTTGTCTTATATTATTATATTTACTTGCTCTTTATATAATTTAACCTTTCCACTTAATTTCAATCAGTACCACGCACCAGCTGCTCAGCCCTTTCTGCTACCGTCCTCTTGTCAAGCTTGTGGATTGAAAGGGAGGCCCTGTATGCCCTTCCAAAGGCAGAGGGAAGAAAAATGGTGCATGGCCACCCTTTACAAAGGGTACCCATGGTATCAGGTATGGATTCCAAGTGGTTTAGACCGACTTGATGTAATATCGTGTATCTCACTTTTTTTGTTATGGCCTTACTTCTCTATCAATTTTCTCATGAAGGATGTCCCTTGTATCGCTCGCCCCATTATAAAAAAGATATTCAGAAACGACAGGTTTCTAACTCTGTATAGCAAGGGCCCTAAAGGCATGCGGCAACTATATGATGTGGATGTCTCCTAGACGATGGCCACCACCTATTTGGGTGGCCGAGGTTGGTCCAAGTATGTCTATGAGAATGGTCTGAAGCAGGGGGACGGGGTAAAATTCAATTTTAGTAAGCCTGACCAGATATTTGCACGCCATCGTACACCTGTTGACCTAAGGACCAAGAACAGAGGTAGTACTAATTAATGTGTTTCTGTACTTATCACAACATCTAATGATTTTCTTGCAACTAATTGTTCTGCACCATTGTCTTTACTCATCATGTGACACTGACCACTTCTGTATTTCGCTTCCCTTTATGTACCCCCAAAAGGGTGCCATCATCAAGCTACTGGGAACGAGACTGGCACCGACCCCAGTTCCTGCAACGCACCTGTTGACCTTAGTAGGAGAAAGAATAGAGGTAGTAACTTAATTCGCTTGTATACACTAGTGGAGAATGTGCCTTTAGTCCCGGCCCGTAAGAGCCTTTAGTCCCGGCTGTGGTACCGGGACTGGAGATGCGGGACTAAAGGCCCACCCACTAGTCCCGGCCCGCTTACCAGCCGGGACCAATGGGCATCCACGTGGCCGTCCCTGCGTGCGCTAGGTCCTCCCCATTAGTCCCGGTTACTATTACAAACCGGGACTAATGGTTCTCTGCCGCGACAGAGTTTTGGCCCCTTTCTCTGTCGTGGCATAGAATTCATTTTCTTTCTATTTATTTACTTTTTCATTTCAAAATATATTTCTATGCTACCACATACCGTACATGTTACCGGGACTAGAACATACAAATATATACATGATAGTTATAGGGAGAACCATTAGGATTGAGTATACACAAATATATACATGATAGTTACATGTAGACATCACAGTTACCGGGACTAGATCCCGTCTATTCAATTACACGGTCAGGGGATCCTCGGTAGTGCCTATACACACTAAATTCTACGGCGTCATCTATCATCTCGTTCATCAAGAATCCTGCCAGTTATTCAGCAATTCCTAGTATGCGTTGCTCTAGTAGGAGTTGATCCCGCATTCTATCGAACTATATAAGAAAAGGAGATCAATATATGAATACCAATCATGATAACAAAAAGGTATGGTAATAAAAATAATGTTGTGAATGTATTTCTTACATCGACTTTATCATTTTTGTGCTTAGTGGTAAATGTGCAAATGAACTCGCAAACGTAGAATCCACATAGATTCATCCTGGGTGGCTTCTTAGCACACTTTATGAGAATAGAATTCAATCAAAATAATATTCTAGCATCATAATTATATTGAAACTATAGAAGTAAAGAGATGTGTGTACTACTTACCGAGACCAGCTTAAACATCAGCTTCTCACTAAAGTGACCTGTAACCGCACTCTTGAACTGGTTCCAAACCCTGCCCAGTAAAGAAAATGAATGAGTTATTTATTACGTGATATCTCAGGAAATCAACGAAAGAGACCGATGTAGCGTGAAATTACCTCTGGAGTGTGTCCTGCATGTCCCTAACCTGTTCCAGGGGTCTTTTTAATGGGTCCATGACTTCAACTCTTCCCTTATCAAGTTGAATGTTTAGCAGAATCCAGTGGAATCTGCACACACGTTTATATATACATTAGTAACTCATCAATAACACTTAAATTGAGTAAGCAAAAGTGAATGTGTACACCAGAGTAAGACCCTCACTTGAAACTGTAAGGAAACAGTATGTGGTCACATAAATTTTGCTCCGTTAGAAAACTTAGAAGATTTTCCTCCGTGTCCTCGGGTTTATCCGTTAGCGTCTTTATATGTATTTTATCTGGGTCAATGAACCCAACACTAAAGAGTGACCTTCTTTTACATTCCTGGATCTTCCTTCTGCATAATAATAGAGTACAAAAGGATATAATGAGGATAATTACATGCAATGAACTGAATAACTAAAAAATTGAACAACTTATATGTAGATAATGAATTCAACAACTTATAGACAGTAGCAACTCATGATAGATTTGTCGAGGGCGTCAAAATCATATAAATGCAAGAGTTCTAGAAACTCAAAATGGACCTCTTCCTCTCGGAAGTAGTAGTCATGTGGTACTTTCGCTACGATCATTATTCTCTCCTCCTTTGTGGCTTTCAAGTACAAGTTATTAAACTCTGCATTTGTGTTGGCAGTTGTTGCAACCTCTCTTGGGTGACCAACGACATCCCTGGGACATATTGAGGGACTACATCAGCCTTGGGTAACTTGTCGTCCTGCGAACCTGGCAATACCTCAACAGGCACATTCATAGCGGCCGCAAGCTTTGCAGCTTCTTCCATATCCTGTTGGGAAATGTCATAGGATGCCACCCTGAGGGGTGGGATAGATTTTTTGGCCTGTTTCCCGAGATGGGGGATGTCCTTTCTTTTCCCGGTTGCAATTTGACTTGATGATTTGCTCCTGCTTGCACTTTTACTTGATTTGCTCTTCTTCACTGCCTTTTGAAGCATGCGTTGATAGTCATCTAGATTATGGTGCAAGTCATATTGCGATTTTGTGTTCAGAAAAGCAAGTGCATACGCTTTTTGCTTCTCGGTGTATACCGGGGTAGGCTCAGGTTTCTTATTTTTAAGTTGCGCAACACATTCGGCCTTTGCGATCGCTGCGGTTTCCTCTTCAGTACGATCATAAGGTCTGATGGGAAGATTTCTTACGATGTACTCTTGGGAGGGGCGACATTTGTAGTTTTTGGCTGTTGCGTCGTTTAGTACTCGTCGACGGAGCATGCTTCCGCTTATTGTCCTTAGAAAGCGGCGAAGACGGCTGACCCTGCGGCGGAGATCGTGATGGACTCGAGCTGTGGTGGTCGTAGTCATGGGGTGTGCTTCTTGGATGTGATGGAGGTGAAGGTGACATGCAACGACTCAGAGGCGGTGTTGGCCTTGGTGCTAAGCCTGGAAGCTTGATGTTGTTCTTGTCCCATAGAATGATACCACCCAATACTTCTCCGAGTGTCCTCTCACTTTTTGGTCCAGGAATGTCAAGCTCCATTGAGTCCCACCCCGTTGCAATTTCATCCACCCCGACTTTAGCATAGCCAGCTGGAATCTCACGGCCATGCCAGCGTGCGTCAGGTGGAAAAGGTAAAGCACATCCGACCGCCACCTTGATGGATAGGTTCTTCACCTTCTGATGGAGCTCACAAGATGTCTGCTCCTTGATTCCATCAACGGGGTAGCCGAGACCACCATCTACCATCCGTGCATCGTCAGACGGGACCTCCGATTCAGCCATGCTTCTTCTCCGTTGAGATGGGACGGCGGTAATATCGAGTGCAGGATCTTGCAGACGTGCTACTCCTCGAAGTTTGTCAATCTATTGCTAATGAATTCGAATTGTTCCTAGCAACTCGTTGAACCTGTCTCCCTCCTCCTCTTGCCATTTCCTCTTTTCTTTCTCTCGGCTCCTATAACTATCTCTATCTTTAGGAAACCCCATCTCCCATGTATAACTAGGGCCAAGGCCTCGTACTCATCCTCCGTGTTCTTTATTCCCGAGGACCTTTGTCAGCAAGTCATTCTCTCTATCGAGACAGAACTTTGTTGTCCCCTCTTTAATTTCCTATACCACTCTCTGCCATGTCACCCGGGGTATCCTAATCCCGTCACTAGAAATAAGGTCCCCTGTATTTTCCTCATACTCACTCCCATGCCCAAGGAACCAATTTCTTGCCCCCAAATCCCATTCTTCGCGTATTGGTTCCGGAGTGATCCCTTTAGCGAGCAGCTCATTCTCTTTAGCACCCCACTTTGGCATGGCAGTTGTGTAGCCCCCCGGCCCAAGGTGATGGTGATATTTCTTCTTCGCGGCATTTAACTTGTTTTTTTCGACTTTTCCTTAGTAGCTTCGGACTCCTTGTACTTCACCAATGCATCCCAGTTAGCCTGCTGCTTCGTTAGATAGAACTCGAATTTAGGAGGAGTCTTCTTCTTCTGATACTTTTGCGATAATGATTTATTCTAGTTCTTGAATAGTTCGGCCATATTCGTAAGAGCCCACTGCTTGACTTTCTTCCTCGATGTAGTGGTGTCGGTATCATCCTCAAATTCTGGCAGGGTGAAATGTGTCATGTGGTCATCCCAAAGACCCTCTTTGTACCTGTCGGCGACATACTCACCCTCTGCCACTCTCGAACGGTGATCGGGATGCGATCCCTAACTATAACTCCGCATTGTTGTACAAATACACTTTTAGCCTTTTCGGGTTCCAATGGTTCACCCCGTGGTGATACCCACATAATTGTATAACGCATAGATGCGTCCAAATTTTTGGCCAGGCCTCGTTTGGAATATTTTTGGCTCGATGTGGAGGCCTAAAAGAAGAAACATTCATCAATTTATATATATACAACTGAATTAATGCATCTACTCATCACCGGACTTCATATATATACCTCGCCGGAGTTAGTTAAGGGTCCACCAGAGGCGTCTGCTTCTCCATCATCGGATCCGTCGGCTTCTCCCTGGTCATTTCGGTCTACCTCCTCACCCTCACCGGAGGGGTTCAGATACATCGACGGAGATTCGGGTGGATGAACATGGGAGGCGCAGTTGATCATATTCTCGATAATTTCTTCTTGTTCCAGGTCTCTGCGGATTGGACTAGGTGCATCCATATTTTTTTTGCAAAAATGCACACAATATAAAATAATAATAAATAATAATATGTACACCTAATTTGCTACAATAAAACTAAACAATAGAAAAATTGTAGTGCACCCTACCAACCTAACCCTAAGTTCGGGGGCCCGCGAGCACTACCACACTATCCCTAAGTCCCGGGGCCCGCGAGCACTACCACCCTAACCCTAATTCCAGGGGCCCGCGAGCACTACCACCGCAACCTTAAGTCCAGGGGCCCACGAGCACTACCACCCTAACCCTAAGTCTGGGGGCCCGCGAGAACTACCACCCTAACACTAGGTCCAGGGGCTCGCGCGCACTACCACCCTAACCGTAAGTCCCGGGGCCTGCAAGCACTACCACCCTAACCCTAAGTCCAGGGGCCCACGAGCACCACCACCCTAACCCTAAGTCTGGGGGCCCCCGAGCACGACCACCCTAACCCTAAGTCCGGGGGCCCACGAGCACCTCCACCCTAACCCTAAGTCTGGGGGCCCGCGAGTACTACCACCCTAACCCTAATTCTGGAGGCCCGCGAGCACTACCACCCCAAGCCTAAGTCCGGGGGCCCGTGAGCACTACCACCCTAACCCTAAGCCCGGAGGCCCGCGAGCACCTCCACCCTAAAAATACATACACTAAAAAATACACTATATATTACACTATACACTATATATTAATAATAACACACTAACATACTACACTCACATACTAAACTAACATACTACATACTATATAATACTACTATACAATATACTATTATACAATATACATACAATATAATACTACATACTATACAATATAATACATACTATGCAATATACTACTATATAATATTACAATACTAAATAATATTACACTACTATATACTATAATATTACACTACTATATACTATAATATAATACTACTATACAATATACATACTATACAATATAATATATACTATACAATATACTATTATATAATATTACACTACTAAATAACATTACACTACTATATACTACTATATAATATTACATACTATACTATATAGTACTATATAATCTTACACTGCTATATACTACTAAAAATAAAAAATAGAAAAATAACTAGAAGTGGCCGGGGGGCGCCGCCTCGGACTGCTCGCCCACATCGCTACTGGCGTGCATGGCTGTCGCCCCGGCCTGCTCGCCCACAGTGGCCGGTGCCGCCACGCGCCGGTGTGCACGTACGGCTGCCGCGCCGCCGTAGCTGGACGGATGAAAGGGGAGGGGCGGGGTACCTAGCCGGGGACGGCGCGCGCGCAGCGGCTGGAGGTAGCGGCCAAAGAGGGGGAACGCACGTGGCGGCGGTTGGGGGTGGTGGCGGCTGGAGTGGGGGACGACGCGCTAGTGGCGGTCGGAGAGTCCTCGCGCGTGGTCGGGCAGCCTACCGACGTCTTGCGCCGTCATCTTCGCGTGCTTCCCCCTGCTGCAGAGTGTGGTGATTTGGGAAGAAGAAGGGGCGCAGCAATATAAAGGGTATGGACCTTTAGTCCCGGTCCGTAGCACACACCAGTACTAAAGGGTCTTTAGTCCTGGTGCGTGCTATGGTCTTGGGCGATGCCGAAAATTCTTTAGTCCTGGTGCGTAGCATGCACCAGGACTAAAGGTCATTTTTTTTGAATTTTTGCCAAAAATAAGGGGCGTGCCTGTTTTAAAAAATTTCTATTTGCATATTTTTTAAACATTTGAATTATACAGTTTTTGCATACTTATGAATTTGAGAAAATTTTCAACATGAAAAATTCTTGAATTTGAATAAGTAATCCAAATCTATTTTCTGTTTTATAAAATAATTATTCTAACTAGTGAAACTATTTACCATTTTTCCATTTTTAATTTAAAAATCCATTAACTATTATACTTTGCATATATTTGAATCTCACTAAACTTTTAGCATAAAAAATGTTTGAATTTGAATAAGTAATCCAAATCCATTTTCTGTTTTATAAAATAATTATTCTAACTTGTTAAACTATTAACCATTTTGCCATTTTCAATTATAAAATGCATTAACTATTATATTTTACTGAAATCTCTGTTTCGGGTTTAGGGTTTAGGGATTTGAGTTAGGGCTAGGGTTTAGGGTTTTGGGTTTAACTATTATATTTTGGGGGCCTTTAATCCCGGTTGGAGCCAATAACCAGGACTTAATATATTTCCCGCCCTTCTCAGAGTTGTCAAGCCACGCGTCATGCTTTCCCGCCATTTCCCTCCGCTTCCCGCCTTTTCTCTCTATACCTAGGTCGGCCACCATGGCCATGCGCACATCCACATCTTCCACTCTCACAACAATGGACACCGCATATTGGGCCATTCTAACCCTCGAGGAGACTGAGGCGCTATGGGCCTCCAGCAACCCATGCCCGCCAGGCTACCGGCTGCCCGCCTACTGGATGTTGAGAGCTGGAGGAGTTCCTGTCCCTCATGTGCCTCAAGGTTCCGCCTGCCAGGCAGCCATCACGAACCACTTCTACCTCGATCTCATGCCAGAGCAGCAGATGGATCCCCATTGGGATCCAATAACTACGACACCTGGAATACCTTCTTTACTAACCGACAGGAAAGGGAGCTCGCCAGGTACGAGGGTGAAGGCCCGCCCCCATTGAAACACACCGAGGTTGGTCGTCGCCTGTGGAGGGTAAACCGTACTATCGTCGATGTGATGCGCTACATCTCCCAAGGAGATCATCCTCGCCTGCGGTGCACGCACTTTGACCCTCCACAGAGCCACAAGAAGGGTGGGGATGGTGAAGGTCGCGGGCTACATTGCATCGTCATCCAGCAGCCCCCTCCCTCGCGCGTCGTGAATCCGAGGTCAAAGTGGTAGGTACCCCTGGAATATGCCATGGCTGGGTTTAGGATCCAGCCGCGTGTGCCTAGCGACGACGATGATGACGAAGACGAAGACGACCCTGAAGCTGTGTACTATAGGGCTAGATATGAGTATGACTAAAGGGGGCCTTTAGTCCCGATTTGTTAGTTCCAGTTTTTTAATAATAATAAATGTCTTGAGTGTTAGTCCCGGTTTGTGGCTGGACCAGTGGGACTAAAGGGGGGGGGGACTTTAGTCCCGATTCCGTAGTCCTAGTTTCCTACTCATATCTTTAGCCACAAGAAGGGTGGGACTAAAGGGGGGACTAATGGATCGTTTCCTACTAGTGTTGGTCTCTCTACAACTTTCCCGAACTATGAAGATGTGGTTCTATTCTTGTGCCGAGGAGCTAAATAATTTCACATATTAGGGAGTACATCTATGACCAACTTGTTGGAGATGCCGGAGGACTAGGCTCTGGCGACATCTCCCTCAAGTTGGCCGTAGTGTTGTCCCTACTCTCACACACCATCTTGTAGTTCACAACTTCTCTAGCTAGATCAATATGTCGGGGAGCTAACTAATTTCACATATTAGGGAGTGCCACTATGGACAACTTCAGAGAGATGCCTGAGGACTGGATCCTTAGGCATGTCCCTGAAGTTGGTCGTAGTGTTGTCCCTGCTCTTGCACACCATCCTGTTTCACATATTAGAGAGTACATCTATGGCTAGTTTGTTGGAGATGCCGGAGGACTGGGCTCCGGCGGCTTCTCCCTCAAACTGGTCGTAGTGTGTTGTCCCTGCTCTTTCACACCATCTTGTTTGAAGTTGATAACTTCACAGGGATGCCTATTTATAGATTAAAGCAGCACAACATAGTGTCGACATTCACGACATAATGTCGACACTCACCACTGTCATAGTGTCGACACTCACCCCTGAAGTCCCGGTTGGAAACACCAACCGAGGCTAAACATATTTCCCGCCATGTTTTCCCTCCATGTTTTCCCACCATGTTTTCCCGCCACGTTTTCCCGCCAAGTTTTCTCGCCATGTTTTTCCGCCATGTTTTCCCGCCATATGTTTTTTTCCGGCCACGTTTTCCTGCCCTTTCCCTCTATATATAGGTCAACGACAGTCATGAACACCACACATCCACACATTCCCCGCCACACATCCACACATTTCCCGCCGCCTACTTTAGGATGCCCCCGCGTGTTTGTCCATGACTCGGCGGCAATGACGGCGGAGTACTGGGCTCGAAGCTGACAACTCGAAGCTGACCAGACATTGGACCACATCAATTTGTAACCCTGATAGACTTTCTTGATCGATTACCTTCTGAGAAATTGCATTGAGAAATGCACATACCTTCACAATGGCTAGTCGAACATTTTCTGGTAGAATTCCCCTCAATGCAACCGGAAGCAATTGCGTCATAAGCACGTGGCAGTCATGAGACTTTAGGTTTTGAAAGTTTGTCTCTTTCATATTTTCTATTCCCTATATATTCGACGAGAAGCCAGACGGGACCTTGATAAAGAAAAGGACTTCAAAAAATATTTCCTTCTCTTCTTTGGTAAGAGCGTAGCTAGCAAGCCCTTGAAACTGCCCTGGATGCTTGCCGTCTCGTCCTTTATGATGTTGCTGGTCCTCCCGTGCTACCTGTGTATCTTTTGACTTCCCATACAAGCCTAGTAAACCTAGAATATTCACGCAAAGATTCTTCGTCAGGTGCATCACGTAGATGATAGAGCAGACCTCGTGCACTTTCCAATAGGGTAGCTCCCAAAATATTGATTTCTTCTTCCACATGGGTGCGTGTCTGTCGGCGTCTTTCAGAACAGATTGTCCCGCAGGACCCTTTCCAAAGATTACATCCAAATCCTTGACCATACCAAATACATTAGCACCAGTACGGGGGGACATGTTTCATCCGGGTTTCTCCCTTGCCATTGAAATGCTTGCCTTTCTTCCTTAAGGGATGACTTGGTGGAAGAAAACGACAAATGTATGGGTACACATTCTTCCTACATTTATCTAGATATATACTTTCAGTCTCATCTAAACAGTGCGTGCATGCATTGTATCCTTTGATCGTCTGTCCGTTAATGTTACTAAGAGCAGGCCAATCATTGATGGTTACGAACATCACGCTTGTAGGTCAAATTCCTGCTGTTTGTGCTCATCCAACACACGTACACATAGTTTGTCCCACAACTGTAAAAGTTTATCAACTAATGGCCTTAGGTACACATAAATGTCGTTGCCGGGTTGCTTCGGGCATTGGATGAGCACTGGCATCATAATGAACTTCCACTTCATGCACAACCAAGGAGGAAGGTTGTAGATACATAGAGTCATGGGCCAGGTGCTGTGACTATAGTTCTACTCCCCAAAAGGATTCATGCCATCGGTACTTATACCAAACCATAAGTTCCTTGCATCAACCACAAATTCCAGGAAGTCCCTCTCGATTTTTCTCCACTGCCGACCATCAGCAAGGTGCCTCAACTACCCGTCTTTCTTACGGCCTTCCATGTGCCATCGCAACAACTTTGCATTCTCTTTGTTTCTGAAACAAACGTTTCAACCCTGCTATTATAGGAGCATACCACATCACCTTGGCAGGAACCCTCTTCCTGTGTGGCTCGCCCTCAACATCGCGAGGGTCATCTTTCCTGATCTTATACCGCAATGAAGTGCATATCGGGCATTTATCCATATTCTCGTACTTCTCACCGTGGTAGAGGATGCAGTCATTACGGCATGCATGTATCTTCTGCACGTATAATCCTAGAGGGTAGACAACCTTCTTTGCTTCGTACGTACTAGAGGGTAATTCGTTATTTCTTTGAAGCATTTTCTTCATTATTACCAGCAACTTTACAAATCCCGAGTCAGTCACACCGGTCTCTGCCTTCCACTTCAGAAATTCTAGTGTGCTACCCAGCTTCTTCTGGCCATCTTCACAAGTTGGGTACAATAATTTATTGTGGTCCTATAACATCTTCTCGAACTGCAACCTCTCCTTTTCTGTGTCACAATCTCGCTTTGCATCAGAAATGACCTGACCAAGATCATCATCGGGCTCATCTGGTTTTCGTTCTTCTTCATTATTTTCAATTGTGGTATTAGCATATTCAGGGAACATAGATCGGTAGTTTTCATCATCGTTCTCTTCTTCACCACTGTCTTCCATCATAACCCCTCTTTCTCCGTGCTTGGTCTAAACATTATAGCCGGACATGCAGCCAGACCGAAGCAGGTGGCTTTGAATGACTCTTGAGGAAGTGTGAGCCTGCTCATTCCGACATTCAACACATGGACAACACATAAAACCATCCCGCCGCTTGTTCGCCTCGGTCACAAGGAGAAAGAACACACACCTTCCCTGTAAGCGCCAAAGCATCAGTCACCATACATCCATGGATGACTCATCTGCATCATACAACCGTATATATCAAACACAATCACAATGATAAAATTACTACCACACAGTCTAAATGAGAAAATACTTGCTAACCTTTTAGGACACCAGGAAACAAAGATGAGAAAACTTAAGTGTGGCTCTGGCACCTCATATCATGTTTTGTCTTGTGTGAACTCAAGTGGCATCGCACTAACGGGCATTTCACCGAACACCTCTAGTGCATATGAAGAAAAAAATAGCACAAAGTTATACCCACTTCACATAGGAAAAAATAGGATAGAGTGGAGGGCTGGTGCATTATATATAGGGCCCGACCATTAGTCCCAGTAAGAGATACAAACCGGGACTAATGGTTCTTCCAGGACCACGCGGGCGTGCACAGACCATTTACTCCCGGTTTGTATCTCAATATTGGACTAATGGTCCCTTACGGGCTGGGACAAAGGACTTCGACGACCTCGGGCCGTCTAGTTTGGACCATTAGTCCCGGCCCCAGCCACAGCCGGGACTAGTGGCCCAAACTAAAGGCCCATTTTCTACAAGTGATACTCTCATCTCTGTCTAGGAGTAACTATTCTATAAGAAACCATTTTTCTTGTACACATCTCATATGCCTCTCTGACCACTCGTGCAGTTCCCTTACCTACCTCGCAAAAGGTAACCAGCATCAAGATGCTAGCACCCGCATCGGCACTGGCCCTAGTTCCTGCTCCATCACCTGTTGACCTAATGAGAAAGAATGGAGGTAGTAACTTAATTTGCTTGTATACTCATCATATTCTGTGATCACTGTATTGTGAGTAACTATTGTATAATAGACCGTTTTGCTTGTACACATCTCATCTGCCTCTACCATCCCTACAGTCAGCTTAGCTACCCCTCAGAATAAATCTAGCATCAAGTTGCTAGCGCGACACCGGTTCTAGGCCTTTTGGCTCCTGCACCATCCCCCTACAATTAGTGGCACCATCTCCTACACCAGTACCAGCTACCGCACCCACCCCAGCATAGGCACCGGCATCGCCACAAGCTCGATCATCACCCCGGGAAGTGCCTTGTCAGACCATATCCTACACTTGTGTCATCACAAGGTCGCACTAGATTATGTTTGTGAGTATATGGCGGCAGATAAATTGCTTTGAATGTCTTCTCAAGTTTCACATGATTTAGTGCATTGCTCTTAGTAATTATGCGTCTATCTCTTGCCCTGACTCAGAAATTGCCTAAGCGTGCCACAAAGCAACTCCAGGCCAGACGAAAGGGCACAATAGTCTTCATGATGCAAAGTGAAGGAATGCAAATCGAGGGACGCCACGCCATTAACTCGACTGATAAGCACTTGACAGCTACTTCTAGGTGGATCAAGTTTTGGAAAGCAGCCAAACTTACCATTGGAAGAATGGTCAAGGTTGATGTATCTGGCTACCCTGAATGATGCATGTTGTTCATGAGCTTCCTAACTGTATAGCTCTTTGGTCGTGTGCTATTGTAATTAATTATGTTTTTGTCTTATCTCCAGTGATCATATATGGGTGGTAAAACTGTGATAACCTTTTGCTAGATTGGAGCTATGAGTAGTACGTGCTGGTATGGTATATTTGTATCTATATGATGGTTCCCCATATGACCAAATATTATGACAATTGTTGTGTTCTAGTGATCGAGTGTGTTAGGAGAAAAGGGAAAACTAACCGTGTGACATGATTTTTAGAGCTGAAACAAGAACTTGCTCTCTTTATACTGCTATTGAATTTTAGTGTCTGTATTGCTACAGTCACTTTGAAATACTTATGTATTGGTCAAATGCTGCTGAATATGAACAAGGAATCTATTTATATTTTTATGCCTTATTATTCTGTACTCCTTGATCTTTTAGATGCTACTGAATTTGTAAAAAGTTCTGTCATTGGTGCTGGCTGCTTGCTCTAGAGCTTTTGCCTATGTGTCATCGGAACTATTGGATGTGTTTTCGACAGAGATTAGAGGGTAAATATATACAGCTCGATTTCACCAAGTGAAGTTATTGGATACTAGTCCTGTTTTGGCGCACGTGGTGTGTGTTCTTTAGATTTTTACATGAATATCTGTCAAAGGAATTATCCTTTTTTTCCTCCCTCGGTGAGGTCTGTTTTTGAATCCGGCGAGCCACAACCCAGTGAAATTTGAGATAGAATTCCATTGACCATAGCCCAAAAACTTTTTAATTTGGACGTTTTGGCATTGCCGCCTACCCATATTTTTAAGAAACTAATCCATTATGTCGCATTTTATAAATTGAGGTTCCAGTATCACTAGCCTTTTATTTTAAGAGACATAAACATGGACACACAAAATATTTTTAAGAAGACTAATACATAAGTTATAGGCGCTATAAAGATTTTAATGATAATTTTCATCTGATTTTTTTGCATAGTGGCTACGCATACTATTTATATTTTTTGAGGTTTTGAGATTGAATCATATGTGCTTGACATATATTTATTTAGGTTTACTTTTTTCATGTCGCAATATTTCTCTACGGAGAGGCTGACATCACGGACCCACTAGCTTGTAGCGTCCCTCGAGTTTAATGGGCGGGTTTGAAAAAAGACGTTAAGTACTTGTATAGCGAGGCTGGCATCTGGGACCCGCAAGCCAGAACATACCAGGTAGGCTAACATGCGCAAGCCAGAACAGACCAGGTAGGCTGACGTGTGGGCCCTAGAAGCAAGACCACACCCGGCTGCTGCATCAAGCAATGTTTCCAAGGTCAAAACAGCAGACACAGCCAAAAAAAGTCCATCATACACACGTTTTATTTACAAAGAGACTGACATGTGGAACCTAGTAGCGAGACCTTATATAGGTACTGCATCGAGCAACGTTACCAAGTACGAAACAGGGAGGCATGAGTGAGGAAAAAGTCCAACATGGATACTTTTCTTCTAATGAGAGGGACATGGGGTCTTTTTTTGGAGAGAGATACTTGGTCGACTGCTGAGCACAAATCATAGAAATTTGAGAAAGGAGCCCATGGATCATAACCTATGTAGTATAGCCTATGTAGAGTAGCCCATGTAGATAGGCAAACTCTTTTTAATTCATCCTTTTGGGTATTCCCCCCACCTCTCAAAATAAAAAAACTCGGCCTACCCATGTTTGAAACTGGTCCATTATGTGGCATTTTATAAATTGAGATGCCTGAGTGCTGCCATTTTATATTTTAATAAAATAGATAAACGTAGACACTCAAAATATTTTTTAGAAGGCTGATACATAAGTTGTAGTACTTATACATGTTTAATGATTTAATTTCTAAAAATATCTTTGGTGTAGTGGCAAAACACTCAGTTTACATCTATGTGATTTGATTTGAAGGTCTTTAGTTCGAATCCCCTGTGTGTACATATTTATGTATATCTTAGTTTTACATTATTTTGAGAAAGGGTTTACATTTTAATATCGCATTATGGAAAGGCTAACATCACGGACCCACCAGCCTGTAGCATCCCTCGAGTTTAATGGTCAGCTTTGGAAAAAATATTAATACTTGTTCAGAGAGGCTGTCATCAGGGAACCACTCGCCAGAACATACAAGGCTGCATGGGGGACCCACAAGCCAGAACATACTAGAGAGGCTGACATGGAGGCCTCGGCACCAAGACCTACACGGCTGCCGCATCAATCAACGTTGCCAAGGTCAAAACACTGGACGTGGCTGAAAAAAGTCCATTATGTGCAGGTTTCATTTACAGAGAGACCAACATGTGGGATCCAGTAGCGCGGTCTTATACAGGTGCTGCTTTGAGAAACATTGCCAAGTTAAAAATAGGGAGGCGCTAGCGAAAAAAGTCTAGCATGCAGACGTTTCTTCTAATGAGAGGCTAACATGGGGGACCCAGCATCCTGAAAAACGGCCGATGCATCGAGCAACGCCATCAAGTTCAAAACACGGAGGCACGATCGAGAGAAAAAATTCCATTATACACATGTTTCTTCTAATGAGTGGATGACATGTTGGGCCCAACAACGTGATTAAACGGTAGATGCAGTGAGCAACGCTATCATGTTCGGAACACGGAGGCGTGACGGAGGGAAAACATTCTATCATACACACGTTTCTTCTAATGAGAGGATGACATGTGGGATCCAGGAGTTTGATTAAACGGTAGATGCATCAAGCAACGCTATCAAGTTCGGAACAGGGTAGCGCAAGCGAAGATTTTTTTTCATCATACACACGATTCTTGTAATGTGAGGCTGACATGGGGGACCCAGCCACATGACTAAACGACAGATAGATCACACAACCTTATCGAGTTGAAATCAGGGAGGCAATATCCAAGGAAAATATTCCATCATGAACACATTTCTTCTAATAAGAGAATGACATGTGGGATCCAACAGCCTAATTAAAAGGCAGATGCATCGAGCAACGCTATCAAGTTTGGAATGGGTAGCGCGAGCGAAGAAAAAATTCCATCATACACATGATTCTTCTAATAAGAGGCTGACATGTGTGACATGTGGGACCCAGCAGCCTGACTAAACGGCAAATGCATCGAGCAACGTTATTGAGTTCAAATTAGGGAGACACAACCGAAAAGAATGGTCCGCTAGAGACACTGACATCAGATACCCACACACCTCAAAATACTTCGACAACTCAACATCGCGCGAGGAACCGAAATTCTTGCTTCTTCCACATGATAGCTGAGCTTCCTCCATGTTTTTAGCGGTTCCGTCGTAGTAGATGGCCACAAAACTGGAAAAAAACTTTTTCATCGGCCATGGTCGAGCCGATAATTTCGTCGCGGAAGATGCGCCTTGTACGACAACCGTCAGGCTAAGTCGTCACGAAAGGAAATATTTCTTGTAGTGACTATGGAAGGATCTATCCCTTTTTTATCGCCGAGAGTGTATCCAAAAGCTTCACGCTGTTTGACAAGTACTTCGAACAATTTCTTAATTTCTTCAGGAGAGAGCTTATCATCTAAAATTACAGGGCACTTACCTTCCTTGTCTAAGAATTCATACCTAAGCCCTGGAGGAAGAGGTTTTAAAACGAGAGGTGCTGGATCCACATCCTCTTTTCTTTCAAGTTATTGAAATTTGTCTCTAAGATGAGTCTCAATTTCTGGTCCAGCGTTGAGGATTTTATCCAAATCTTCTTTTGTAGAGTCGTTTGAGAGTGAATCATTACCTGTCAAACTCCTCTCCAACTTGGATTGTGGAGTACCAAAATAGATTGCTACCAATTCTTCAATAGTTGTCTCCTCTTTAACTTCAACTCTATTTTCATAAGGGACCAGACAAAGGGAGTTCAAAGGCATTTCAATGATATGAAAATTAACTCGGTACATAAAAGCTCCCACAGAAACACAGGCATTGCAAAGTAACCCATGAGTCTGCTGCAAAGCTCGGTTAGAAAGCATAAAAGTAACTTTTGATGTCTCAAGGTCTGGTTACTCAAGATGGCATCATAACTTCTCATAGATTGTGTAAGGCATAATGTTAATGGAAGAGCTTAAGTCATAAAACCCTACATAAGTAGTTCCCCCTAAACAAAAGGGGATTTTCTGTTGAATTCTATTTTTACCATCAAACTTGCCTCTTATCATATTAGAAGATTCTTTACTCACTACCATTACTTCATCCTCGAACACCTTAGGTTGCAGAAGTTCTTATACTATTGCAATGTTCTTTTTAATGGTTCCCAGGTCCTTAGTTAACCTCCCTATCCTTTTATTTCTTTCACCATTACTCTCTATTATTTTTTTGAGGATACTTTCCTCCTCGTCTAACATTTTTTTCTATATTTGCGAGTATTTCTCCATGTGGTAAGTTTTAGGGGGATTCTCCTCTATAGGAGGTGTGTAGCATTCCCATTCTCTTGGGATCTGCAGATTATTCGGCATAAGTTTTAACAATTTGAACAATCATACGGGGGTCATGGTTGAAATTTCCAAGCAGTTTTTCTACTTTACCCGAAGCTAGAAATCTTCTCAAACAATTATACTCTATAGGATTTTCTTTATTAAGTTCAGCCACAAAATAATCTTTCTCTATCCTATGCACTATGTCTAGCAAATTCTAGGCTTTTTCAACACTAAATTTAGTAAATGGCCCACTAGGAAGGGAGTCGAGTTTATTTTTGTTATCTGTGCTCAAACCTGCGTAGAAGGTATGTATTACCAACCAAGGTGGGAAGTTGTGGTGGGAGCAACGATCTAGCAATCCACTAAACCTTGTGTATCCTTCATGCAAGCTTTCTTTAGGTTTTGCTTTAAAATTTGTGATCATGCGTCTCGCTCGAAGAGTTTTCGTCCTCGGAAAGAAATCAACTAAGAACGAAGAGGCTAATCTATCCCAGGAGTTAGTAATATTTTTAGGACTTTTATTATACCAAGATCGGCCCTCATCAATAAGAGTTTGAACAGAAATAGCAAATTTAACCTCATCCTCAGTAAGTATATTAAGACGAAAAGTCCCACAAGTATCTTCAAAGAACCCTACATGCTCATACGGATCTTCTGTACCGTCCCCTGCAAACTTTTTAGCATGCAAAAGATTTAAAAGAATGGGGTTATTATCATACCCTCTCGGGTTATATGATTTTAAATAAAAGTCCATGGGTAGGACATAATTCTTTATAGCCTCCAGCTGGATTATATGTCGGTACTCAGCCATGGTGTTTACCTGAAATTAGTAAACAACTTTAGTAAAACAATTAGTTGAATAAGCAAGTTATAACAAAGACCAAAAACACTTAGCTCCCCGGCAACGACACCGGAAAATAGCTTGATGGCTGCAAGTGCACATATCAATTGTAGCTTGTTTTGAAATAAGAGTATCGTACCCGCAGAGAGCTATTTGGTTAAGGTCTTTATGCCCCTCATCACTTTCCGCCAAAGGATACTTTTAAGCTACCTTTGATCTCAAGTAAAGGGTGTTTGAAAGGTTTTTGTTGAGTGTAGAAAAGTAATTAAAACAAGTAAAACAAAGTAAGTAACAAGGTTGTGTGAAAACATGGTTGAACTCAATGGGGCTAAAACATTCTCGAGGGTGTAGGATACACCACAAGCATGATATTATTATTCATAATTACGATAACATACTTATTGTGTCATCATATGTGTGGGGAGAGCTCTATAATAAGATGTTCACTACAAGTCTTGTAGGAAGCCACTTTGTTGAGCCAAGAATGAGGTCACCTCTAAATAACCACCGTGATGTCTGAGAGAAATCACCCACCGCGATGTCAGGAAAATCAAAGCAGCAACAACTCTAGTTCCGGCTCTGCCGATGCCGGAGCGGGAAAATCACTTCTGAGGCACACGTTGAGGCGTATGATGCTAGGCAGAAACACCAGCATGGAAGTGATCCTTGAGACCATCAGGTGTTTCGAGGAAGACAATGAAGAAATTCACAACTACCTTAGGGCGCACGCATCGCACTTCTTTGGATACGTTGGATCCGGATCCGACTCTACTGATGTTGGAGATGACAACGAATCAGTGCTAGAGGCAATCGGAACAAACATCGACTTACCGACATCTTAGGATGACTCCATGACATTGGTAGATTTCCAAAAGTTCTCTGCGGAATATGAAGAGGAGTTCAACTCCAAGGCTGCGGAAGAAGGAGAAGCTATGGATCAAAGCCCTCGCAATAACAGGGATGAAGGATCTAGAGAAAACTCTCCCGAACCGCAGGACAATATGGATCTCGGAGATAATCCCGACGTCTAGATGTACGAGAGTACTAATAGAAGCTTAACACGAAGAATCGGACCCAAAGCCATCTTTTCTACTAGCGCAACCAAGAAGGCAAAGAAGAAGAACAAGAAGACTACGGCTAAGGACCTTCCAACTGACGAGGTAATAGCTGAAGAATATGAAGAAGACACAAATGGAGCTTTAATCACTGATGAGCCAAAAGACACTTCGTTGGATGGACATGTGGTTAGACCTAGTTCCCATAAACTCCTCGGAGAGGCGATTACTGGGCTTGTTCCTTTGCAGCCCCAAAGTTCGTGGGCGAGTGCATCGCGGGGCAGGAGTTGCCTGAAATTGTCGTGTTTCACAAAGTTTGGCCACCAACTACCGAGAGGGGCCATTTCGAGGAAAACTCATCTCACCCCTACCAAATCCAAAGATTTTGTCAAATTGCCCTGTGAAGTAGACGGTCGGGACCCCAATGTTAGTCATATGTCCATGACGCGAGCGCCAACGCAACAACCACGTACGAAAAATGAGGGACTAAAGGGGCTTGATGCGTTGACCAACTTCACAAATCGACTCCCTCCTTTCGCATGAACCCTAGTACCGACGGCGTCGAAATCCACCCTCCCACCAGGAAGATCCCTTCGGACATTTGAATTCCGGCGCTAAGTTGCTGCGCCTACTCACTAATCCTGAGCTCCAATGCTGAATGCCATGCCCGCTGTTGCGATGCTCTAGCCTGCCTCTTCCGCCGACGAGCTGAGCAGCATGAAGGATGGCAGATCCTATTACCGAGAAAGAAGTAGTTCTGGGTAATTGCGGGTGAGCTACTCTTATCTTTGCTATTTGCACTATCTATAACTGCTAGCTGGTTACAGATATAGAATGAACCTAGAATTGTTTGCTAGCACAACGCTGAGAAACAATTCTTATCTTTTGTCCCCAATTTTCTGTCAAGTAGGATCTCCGCTGAACCCAAATACACGGTTATAGTCACCCTCTACGGCTACCACATTAAATTAGCAGATGGGAAGAGAAAGTGGAATCAAACTCGCAGTCTGAAGATGAAAGTAACGCCTGTGCAGTTATGCACTATCCCTGGTATGGTTGATGGTATGCGTGAACATGCTGAAATGGGGCCGGAGCAGACGACACGGTTCCGCTTCATGGATGAACGAGGCTTCATTGTTCCTATAGCGTGTGACAGTCAGCTAATTGGGTTGATGAAACAGTTTGTTGGGCTTCGTGTGTGTATGTTGATTTGTAAAATACTTGATGTGGAAGATGTTGTTACTGCGAGTCACCCAGCTATTATTGGACATGGTGGTCTAACTCGAACCCCTGGTTCCTCGTCCGCGCCATGCTTCTATCAGGCAACCTCCTCGTAGGAGTCCCCATATTGCTGTTGTGCAAAACTCTGCTCTAGAATCTACTGGTACTGGTCATCCCCATGGTGTTGTTGCTCTAGCTGCTCCTCCTCGAAACCATTCTCAAGTTGTCCCTGGTATGGTTGATGGTATGCGTGAACATGCTGAAATGGGGCCGGAGCAGACGACACGGTTCCGCTTCATGGATGAACGAGGCTTCATTGTTCCTATAGCGTGTGACAGTTAGCTAATTGGGTTGATGAAACAGTTTGTTGGGCTTCGTGTGTGTATGTTGATTTGTAAAATACTTGATGTGGAAGATGTTGTTACTGCGAGTCACCCAGCTATTATTGGACATGGTGGTCTAACTCGAACCCCTGGTTCCTCGTCCGCGCCATGCTTCTATCAGGCAACCTCCTCGTAGGAGTCCCCATATTGCTGTTGTGCAAAACTCTGCTCTAGAATCTACTGGTACTGGTCATCCCCATGGTGTTGTTGCTCTAGCTGCTCCTCCTCGAAACCATTCTCAAGTTGTGTAAACCCCTTGTAACACCCCGTCCACTCCTGGGCCCGGGGGGTGTCACTCCTGGCACCTTAATAGGATATCTAGAGTGGCCCCACAGACCAACACTAGTCTTTTCTGCGCACTTTGTCCTCACTCGTGCGCACCCGGTTACCCACTTCCCGGTCGGTCACCCATCCTAGAATTGCTCTAGGCCAAGCACGCTTAACCTTAGAGTTCTTTTCGAATGAGCTTCCGGAAAAGAAGTTGCAACTTGTTGATATGGGTATCCTATCAATCCTAGTAAGCCATGTGCCTGGATCTCACATACACCCACCCTTTAGAAGATCGATGCCCTCATCGATCAAGCACACCCCAGGAACGTTCCCTCTTGGCACGCATCTATGCGTCCAGTGCCGGCACATGTGCCATGCCATGTTCACTCCGGGCCACACGCGCCATGCTCCACATGTCCCGACACTAACCCGCACACACCCGTGTAATCGCAAGGGTCGGCTCTGATACCACTTGTAACACCCCGTCCACTCCTGGGCCTAGGGGGTGTCACTCCTGGCACCTTAATAGGAATCTGTTTTAGTGGGTTATGTGGATTTGGGCTCTGATACCAAATTGTAACAACCTCGGACCCTACGCTCTAAGTTCAAGCCTGGATGAACCAAAAGTGGTTAAAGCTGTACAGCGGGGGCCCAGGGCCACCCACGTGTAGGCCTGTCGGCCGCCCTAACCAGTTCCAAGAACATCGGAACAAGAGCGAGTGACGTAGAAAATAGGCGAAGACATCAAATACATAAACAAGTGAGTATGTATGCAAGCTACCTTACAACAGTTCTTAGAGCCATACCATCTAAAAGAAATAGAAATATTGCAACGCCATACGGCAAGATCCAATATCCTAGATAGTTATAATAGTGTAGGATAGCTCCTCATACATCAATCAACAGAGTATCAAGCGGAAGCGGGAAACAAGATCTGAGTACGGATAAGAAGCAAATCGGCATAAGATGCCACATAAATAAGCACATCCTGCCCACAGATCTCACGGATCCCCATCCCCAGAATCTCTACACCGAGTGATCATTGCCAACATCATCTGTCTCCTCCACCCAGTATCCATCTTGCGAATACACCTGTTCATCTGAATCAAACAATTTATCGTGTGAGACCCTAGGGGTACTCAGCAAGTCTTTATGCCTCTAAAGGGGACATATACCTGGGGTGACGCAATTGCAGCAAAAGATAATAGCTAACAAGTCTATAGATACTCGCTAACCATCCGCCTAACCAATGATAGACGGATGTCCGTTAATTAGAAACAACATTTATAGTCGTATAAAGTAACATATCCATCCTCCTTCTCGCTTACCAACAAGAAAGCGGACGAACAACCCATCCGTTGGCAGTTTTATTACTCATTCCATGAATATTGCACTATCTCCTAGTCAGATATTTAGTCAAATTAAATTCGGTACTTTAGTTATACTTGTCTATGATCAAGAAACTGTGCTCCAAGTCATCCATAACCACGGACACGGCTTTCAGAAAGATTTACCCTGCAGGGGTGCACAAATAGCAACACACACTCGATCAACCTCGGAAAAACCAACTCAAAACCCAACGAGGCATTCACGACAAAGCGATCACAGGATTCATAAAATATTTCAGGGGGCCACCCCATTAAGCTACCCGCAACGAAGTTGTCCGGCTCCGAGACGGACCCAACGTTTGCACCAATGGCTGTAAACAACTGGGAACCCGAAAGTGTGACTGGGCTTGTCGATACCGCGAAAACACTCCGCAATTCCTAAACAGTACAGGTGCTCCACGCACAATCTTAATAAAACAGTAACATGGCATAAGTACAGGATAGTAAATAAACCCCCAAACTAGTTGGTGGCCCCAAGAAATAGAAATGAATCAAGCTCTGGCTCAGGGGGGTCCATAAGGCCTCCCGGATGTAGATAGTGCGAATAGTCAAGGAACAGGAATCAAGTACTCGGGGTCCTACGGGACACAAGTGAGCATGAAAAACCAAATAACAGATATTGCCCACCGGTGCCGCTTTCATTAGTTATCCCATGCTACTCAGGTTAAGTTGTTTAGGTACCTCATTATCCATCAGACTCTCACATACCCTACACATGCTGTTCTACGACTCGCATGGCTCAAACAACTCCTGTAGTAATGGCTCATGGGATGGAGGAACAAGCTCGGTGGGGTTTAAAGTAAAGGCTCTGCAGTACTTGGGATTCAATTTAATGCATTCGTGACTCAATGATGCAAGAATAAGATGGAGGAAATAGGTACTATGTGTATGCAAGCATGTGGTAGTGCTTGCCTGGCAGCTCAGTTGAAGCGAGAGATGGAACTGGGTAGTACTCCTGGGATTCCTGATATTTCCTCTGCTCGGCGTCTATTCGAAAAAAGAACCAAACAAACAAGGGCCAACATAAATAAAGTGCACAAGCATATAAATAAAATGCGACAAGCAACCAAGCATGCCATGATGAATGATGCACAATTTACATGGCAATAGTGTAGCATGGCAAGGGTGAGGTGTGGGGACAAGAATAACACATTTTATTAATTATTTGGTCAAGTTTTATTGCCATAAACAGTTCTGATTTTTAATATTGATATGATGCGTAGTGCAATTCAGAACATGGAATGCATAAACAGAACGGGATCGTCGTGCTGATTGATTTAGATATATTATTTGTCAAATTTGGAGTTATAGAATTAAAGTTATTAATTATTTAAGGAAAGGTATTTTTATTGCAATTAAACATTTTCAAAAATTGAAATTAGTCAAACATTATTTTGGATGGCATATTTGAAATCCTCACATTTTTTCTGATTCAAAAACGTATATCATTTGCATTAGTTGGATTTATCAATTAAAAGTTATTTAAATCTGGATTTAAAATCATATTAAACATTTCTGAAATTGTTTTTATTAAACAGAAAAAGAACAGACACTTTTTATACTCAGAGGGATTTAGCCCGAATCACAGACAGGTGGGGTCGTCTGCTGAGCTGGCGAAAACCACGCGTGGCAGACTTTTCATACCCAGGCAGAAGGTAGCCACTGTAGCTGACGGTTGGGGCCTGCGCTGATCTGGCGGAATCGATGTGCGGCAGGCTTTTCTCACCGCCACAGATGTGAGACGCAGAAACTGATCGGTGGACCCGACGCTCAAACGGGCCCACGCGCCAGCGGGTGAATGGGCGGGTGCCACGCGGCGCGGACGAGGACCGCGGGTTGAGAACAAGGGTTATCGGGTGCCTTATTGTAAAACGGCCTATGACATGTGGGCCTGGTCTAGAGTGCGGGTTGAGGGTTAAGAGCACCAGGTGCCTTTCTGTAAATGTTACACAGAGGCAGACAGGTGGGACCAGGTGGAGTGCGGGTTGAGTGAAACAAAAAGCTAGGGGTTTTTTGAGAAAGTGCCACCACGCACTATTTTTCTTCTCTCCGCTATCTGACGAAACTGAAGCCGCGGAAACGACAGGGCGCGGCGGGGGTTCGATCCTGCGATCTAGCACGTGCGCGTGGCGTCGGCTACCACTGAGGCTACTGCGGCGCACAGCGAAAACGAAGACACGCACAGAGGGTGCTCGACGGAGCGATCTACGCGTCCAGGAAGAGAAGGTGCCAGAGGAGATGTGTAGGAGGCACCGAGGCTCACCGCGGGGAGGTTGGTGGTGGTGGTTCAGCCTGGAGCGCAGGGGATCGCCGGGGGAGCTGACGACCGGCCGATTAGGGTTTTGCTCGGTTACGTCTACGTGTAGCGGGGTGGGACCTCCTCCTCCTCGTCGGCGTGGACAGGGGCAACGCAGGTGCTCGCCTGGGTCTTCCCCAACAGCCAAACGCCACGCCCGCCGCCTGGTACGGTTTAGCCGAGAGGAAGCCGACTGTGAGGTTGACGGGGCTGGGAGAGAGAGGGTAGCAGGTAGATGGGGAAGGTCTGCGGCGGCGGGTCTGGGGCGACGCCAGACAGAGAGGAGGGGGTAGATAAGGCCGAGGGTGTGGTTCACATGGGGGTCGGGGTGGAAAAGGTGGTGGTGGCCACCTTTCTCTCCTCACGTGTTCAGCGTGGCTCGGGAGGCCAGGGGAGGTGTTGCAGCTGGGGCCAGAGGGGATAGAGCAGGTGTGGCTCAGGTGGGGCCTGCCTAGCAGCGAAGGAGAGAGGAACGAGAGGGCGGTTTCGGTTACACGGTGTTGAGCAAGGGCTCGGCCTAGGGTTTAGGTTAGGAGTGTGGCTCAGCATGGAGTAGAGGGGATGGGTTGGCAAGGTAGGTAGGTTTGGGGGGTTGGTTCGAGCCAACCCACAAGGTGTGGTGGCGCCTAGGGTAGAAGGGAAGGGTGGTGAGGTGAGCTAGGGTTTAGAGATAACTTAGGTTAAGGCTTGAGCTAGGTAGGGTAGATAGGGGTTTTTAGATGGCATTTGATTTGATTCAAATGAATATGCCTCAACCCAATAAATCCATCTACCCAAAGAGCAAGAGGTGGAAGAGGTGGAGAAAAGCACGGGGTGATGAGGTGATGGAGGTGGGGATGGGGTTTGATATGTGTATGTGACAAGGTAGGGAATGAAATGTGTAAAACACAATCACAAACTAGATGGGTTGGATTTGATTTGAACCCAAACCAAGGAAAAGAAGAAGTGAGAGATAGGTGTATGGTTTCTTTGGTATGAGACAAAAAAGATCACATCCATGCATGCATGGTGGTGAAAAAGAGGTTAGGGAAAAGGTTTGGGGTAGGAGAGAAGAGGTCTTGGTTAAGAGGGAAAACATATATCCCATGTGGTGCATGCAAGCCATGAGGCTTACAAAACCAAAACAAGGAGTGGATGCCCTAGGATGGTGGAGTCCAAACAAAATTGAGCCAACTTTAACTGATTCCAAAAGAACCATTCTCCACTCAAAAATCCAAGAAATAGCCAAATTAAGAGAGTATATGATGATCTTGCATGGCCCATGCATAAATAGTAAATGCATTCTCTAGTAGTGAAAACCGCTGGAATAACTCATGGCATTTATCTAAGTAAGGTTTCAAGAATTGAATATGGCCCAACAAAAGGAAAGGAATCTTGTTTACCACATGGCCTAAATACAAGATCGTGCATGAATATAAGGTGGCCAAGCTTGTGTGTATATGCCAGTAGCCAACATGAACCACAATTGTATTCCTCCATGAGCTTATATTCAAATTTAAACCATATGGAAGATTGACAAGGCACTCCACTCACATATCATGCAAAGGTGGCCATGTGGCTCTCCACATATCAATAATGTGAAAACAACATGATGCATATAAGGGATCATGTGGAATTGTAAGTGGACCCATCTCAACCCACATGAGCTAGAGGTAAACGCAATAAAATGAAAAGCTCACATATAGTTGGATGGTGGAATTATGGGGTGGTGACAAGAAAGGTGATGGAGTTAATAAAAGACATGCCCCCAACTCAACTTGGGCACCAAGTATTTATCAAGAACCAAATACAATTTATTAAGAACCAAAATCAAACGATAAATGCATATGAGACAAGATCCAAGAGAAAAGGGTTTTATATGATGCTCAAATGCAAAGTGGCATGATGACATGAGCATGATATAATTATGATGTAACAATTATATGTAGGAAGGTAGCATATATAGACTAGGCAAGTAGCATTGCAATTGTTAGACAATTGGGATGCTACAACTCTCACCCACTAAACAAGAATCTCGCCCCGAGATTCCTAGGAAAAAGAAAAAGGCACAAGGGGAAGTCGGGTGTTCGGAACAAAGGTGGTCCTCGTATTCCCAAGTTAATGAACAACGGAATGGTGCGACCACTACACCTTGCAAAACTTGCTAGACTTGTTGCGAGTCTTGCGTTTTGCTTGAGAAATAGCGGGTTAGAAGAGTTGAAGGATTGTCGTGAGCCAAGAAGGATAGGATAAACATAGCTCTGGTTTTCTCGAGAAACATGATAAAAGAATAGAACCGTTTGAAAGAATATGAAAAGACGATGTATCGAGAGTGAAGGAAAAACCAAACCGTTAGGATTAAAGATTTTACAGATATAAGAGAGGGTGAATCTTTGTCTCGCCAGAAGAAAAGAATAACTTTGGAGAAGTTATCAACCACTATGAAAATAGCATTGCATCTTCTCTCGGATTTGAGAAATGAAGTTCGGAACCAATATTGCCTTCAAACAATAGAGTTCCTTGATATCTACGGAAAGATTGAGTTAGACATTGTCGAATTAGATTCTTGTTGCGCCGACAAGAACCAAATGATCACGCAACTGAGGTGCGTGGATATAACTTCAAGAGAAAGAGAGAATGCTAGCTTATGGTAGAATCCCGAGAAGAAGTGGAAAATTTTGCGATTGATGGCATCAACCATAATTGGCTTTACCAAAGAAAAAGAATTGATGAAACAAGAGAGAGATATTTTCCTTCCATCTTGTTTGAGGATGTCGAGCACCGGTGGAATGAAGAGTAACCGAAAGATAAATGCATCTGCTTCCACTAGATAATTGAAGATTTTGCTCCATGTTGAAAAAGACGAGATCACCCACAAGAGATTCTTGATTACTTTCTTCGAGAGAGCACTCCAGAAAAACAAGGACGGACGTAAAAGTATCGGGGATAAAGGCCACCTCTAACTTCCGGGGGATGGGTGGAATCACATTAATTCACCAATTCAATGTACAAGAGCGAATGATGAGAGTAGTGGTATGGTAGCTACTCCATCCCGCACCCAAAGCATTACTCCGCACATGAATGGAAAACAATGCAACCCAACTGCCGAACAAACTGAAGAACTTGACAAAAAGAACTCGTGGAACTCCATAAGAAAACAAAGATTGATGCAACGATTTGCCGGATCCAAGATAGATAAGGATGATGATGTTGTCGTCGCGTCGGAAGTCGCAAACCACCAGAAAAGATATGAAGGAAGATTATAGAGAACATTTGCAAGATTTAACAGGTAGAGAAAGGATAACACTAGCTTGAACAGGAGGATTACAAAAGATCTGAAAAGTCTTCATGGCATCCGGTGGATTGAGGATACAAGATGGAACGAGAGGATTTCAAAAGATTACTTGACGAGACAGAGGTGAAAAGAACTCCATGTTCTTCTTGAAATGATTGAGAGAGATTTAGCAGTCTTGAGGAACTCTTCAGCGGAACGACAATGATAACTCGCCAACAAGGAAAGACTCCGGGTTTGATTGAAGGTGGAGGATGGAATTAACAATGGACTTGCTGATTCCAGAATTGAAGCGATGTATTTAGCAGAAGGACGTGGTCGAGATTGGTGACTTCAAGAAGCCAGAATTCACACTTTGAGAACTTTGCACACGCGCGGTGTTCTCGCAGCTTGAGAGAAAAAGACACAGATGATCTTCTATGTTCTTCCATTGATATAGAATAGGCAAGCATATCATCAAGATATACCACCACGGATTAACAAGATATTCCAAGAATATCAAGTTCAAGAGGCGGGAGAAACGAAAAAATGCTCGAAACACTTTCTGAGCCCAATGCTCTTTTGAAAGATCAACATCAAGAGCATGGATTCGAGTTGAAGAAGATGTATTGGCAGAATAGATTATCTGGTCCTTCAGAAAAGAAAAAGAGTTGCCGCCTGGTTCACATACTTGATCGGATCACCGGTTACAAAGATAAGGAGATCTTGGTTAAGAATGATTGTAGCCCATACATTAAGCAAAGTTGTCGGATATGAAAGGATGAGATCCTCCTATATCAAAGATAACCTTGCAGATACGGAGATTAAAATATATGAAGCACAACAGTCGGATGAAAATCCATCATAGTGCCTTAAGAAACCTCCGGATTGCCAAAGATACTTGATTATGACAATGATATGATCACGGTATAACTCAAAATCACAAGAGAATAACCATCATCATTTGAAGGATTAGATTGCTAGCATTAATTATATTCCACTCATGATAAGTGTCATATAGCTGTGCCGAAAACCAAATTACAATCACAAGCATCGAATCGGCACACGTTTATGTATTTAGCCTAGAAGAATTGAAAATGAAGTAAAAACTTCAGTATTAAGCATCGGTGACAAAAGAATGAGTTAGCATGAACATGCCGATAAAATGAAGATAGATAATGTTTCACACACGACTGAAGAGGAGTGTGGAAACACAGATGTATCAAAGAAAAAATGTCCGCATTTTTCGGCATTAAAATACCAATAAATGCGCAAAACCACTTATCAGATAGGGATTAGCAACTCCACATTCTGTGAAAGCAAGCTGGAAGGAAGAACACCCTTAACAAGATGGCACCGGTTAACAAGGAGTCGGATAGATCACGTCGGTTTACAAAAGCCTGTCAGTATGGACTGTACCAACAGTTGATAACCAAAAGCAGATTGCGACAACAAGGTTGGATGCAACAGATAGACAAGGAGATACACACTCACACACACTTTATATGGTACTATGGAAACCCAGAACACGTGAATCCTAGTTTGCATTTTAGAAGAGGATTGAAAACGTTACACTTCCTTACCAGAAAAGGGTGGGTCGGTGGGTAAGAAGAAAAATGGAAGCAGTCCTCCTCTCATGTTTTGTTTTTCCCTAATATACATAACTAGCAAAATATTTGCTAGACTGACACGACCATTTTGGCTGAGACCCTGAAGGGCGGGATGGCTCTGATACCAATTGTAACAACCTCGGACCCTACGCTCTAAGTTCAAGCCTAGATAAACCAAAAGTGGTTAAAGAAGTATAGCGGGGGCCTAGGGCCACCCATGTGTAGGCCCGTCGGCCGCCCTAACCACTTCCAAGAACATCGGGACAAGAGCGAGCGGCGTAGGGAACAGGCAAAGAGATAAAATACATACACAAGTGAGTATGTATGCAAGCTACCTTACAACAGTTCTCAGAGCCATACCATCTAAAAGAAATAGAAATATTGCAACACTATGGCAAGATCCAATATCCTAGATAGTTATAATAGTGTAGGATAGCTCCTCATATATCAATCAATAGAGTATCAAGCGGAAGCGGGAAACAAGATCCGAGTACGGATAAGAAGAAAATCGGCATAATATGCCACATAAATAAGCACATCCCGCCAACAGATCTCACGGATCCCCATCCCCGGAATCTCTACACCGTGTGATCGTTGCCAACATCATCTGTCTCCTCCACTCAGTATCCATCTTGCGAATACACCTGTTCATCTGAATCAAACAATTTATCGTGTGAGACCCTAGGGGTACTCAGCAAGTCTTTATGCCTCTAAAGAGGACATATACCTGGGGTGACGCAATTGCAGCAAAAGATAATAGCTAACAAGTCTATAGATACTTGCTAACCATCCACCTAACCAATGATAGACGGATGTCCGTTAATTAGAAACAACAGTTACAATAGTATAAAGTAACAGATGCATCCTCCTTCTCGCTTACCAACGAGAAAGCGGACGAACAACCCATCCGTTGGCAGTTTTATTACTCATTCCATGAATATTGCACTATTTACTAGTCAGATATTTAGTCAAATTAAAGTCGGTACTTTAGTTATACTTGTCTATGATCGAGAAACTGTGCTCCAAGACGTCCATAACCGCGGACACGGCTTTCAAAAAAATATACCCTGCAGGGGTACACAAATAGCAACACACACTCGATCAACCTCGGAAAAACCAACTCAAAACCCAACAAGGCATTCACGACAAAGCGATCACAGGATTCATAAAATATTTCAGGGGGCCACCCCATTAAGCTACCTGCAACAAAGTTGGCCGGCTCTGAGACGGACCCAAGGTTTGCGCCAATGGCTGTAAACGACTGGGAACCCGAAAGTGTGACTGGGCTTGTCGATACCGCGAAAACACTCCGCAATTCCTAAACAGTACAGGTGCTCCACGCACAATCTTAATAAAACAATAACATGGCATAAGTACAGGATAGTAAATAAAACCCCAAACTAGTTTGTGGCCCTAAGATATAGAAATGAATCAAGCTCTGGCTCAGGGGGGTCCATAAGGCCTCCCGGATGTGGATAGTGCGAATAGTCAAGGAGTAGGAATCAAGTACTCGGGGTCCTACGGGACACAAGTGAGCATGAAAAACCAAATAACAGATATTGCCCACCGGTGCCGCTTTCATATGTTATCCCATACTACTTAGGTTAAGTTGTTTAGGTACCTCATTATCCATCAGACTCTCACATACCCTACACATGTTGTTCTATGACTCGCATGGCTCAAACAACTCCTGTAGTAATGGCTCATGGGATGGAGGAACAAGCTCGGTGGGGTTTAAAGTAAAGGCTATGCCGTACTTGGGATTCAATTTAATGCATTCACGACTCAATGATGCAAGAATAAGATAGAGGCAATAGGTACTATATGTATGCAAGCATGTGGTAGTGCTTTCCTGGCAGCTCAGTTGAAGCGAGAGATGGAACTGGGTAGTACTCCTGGGATTCCTGATATTTCCCCTGCTCGGCGTCTATTTGAAAAAAGAACCAAACAAACAAGGGCCAACATAAGTAAAGTGCACAAGCATATAAATAAAATGTGACAAGCAATCAAGCATGCCATGATGAACGATGCGCAATTTACATGGAAATAGTGTAGCATGGCAAGGGTGAGGTGTGGGGACAAGAATAACTCATTTTATTAATTATTTGGTCAAGTTTTATTGCCATAAACAGTTATGATTTTTAATATTGATATGATGCATCCTGCAATTCAGAACATGGAATGCATAAACAGAATGGGCTCGTCGCGCTGATCGATTTAGACATATTATTTGTCAAATTTGGAGTCATAGAATTAAAGTTATTAATTATTTAAGAAAAGGTATTTTTATTGCAATTAAACATTTTCTAAAATTTAAATTAGTCAAACATTATTTTGGATGGCATATTTGAAATCCTCACATTTATCTGATTCAAAAACGTATATCATTTGCATTAATTGGATTTATCAATTAAAAGTTATTTAAAACTGGATTTAAAATCATATGAAACATTTCTGAAATTGTTTTTATTAAACAGAAAAAGAACAGACACTTTTTATACTCAGAGGGATTTAGCCCGAATCACAGACAGGTGGGGTCGTCTGCTGAGCTGGCGAAAACCACGCGTGGCAGACTTTTCATACCCAGGCAGAAGGTAGCCACTGTAGCTGACGGTTGGGGCCTGCGCTGATCTGGCGGAATCGATGTGCGGCAGGCTTTTCTCACCGCCACAGACGTGAGACGCAGAAACTGATCGGTGGACCCGACGCTCAAATGGGCTCACGCGCCAGCGGGTGAACGGGCGGGTGCCACGCGGCGCGGACAAGGACCGCGGGTTGAGGACAAGGTTTATCGGGTGCCTTATTGTAAAACGGTCACAACATATGACATGTGGGCTGGTCTAGAGTGCGGGTTGAGGGTTAAGAGAACCGCGTGCCTTTCTGTAAATGTTACACAGAGGCAGACAGGTGGGACCAGGTGGAGTGCGGGTTGAGTGAAACAAAAAGCCAGGGGTTTATTGAGAAAGTGCCACCACACACTGTTTTTCTTCTCTCCGCTATCTGACGAAACTGAAGCCGCAGAAACGACAGGGCGCGGGAGGGGTTCGATCTGGGGCGACGCCAGGCAGAGAGGAGGGGGTAGATAAGGCCGAGGGTGTGGTGCACATGGGGGTCAGGGTGGAAAAGGTGGTGTTGGCCACCTTTCTCTCCTCACGTGTTTAGCGTGGCTCGGGAGGCCAGGGGAGGTGCTGCAGCTGGGGCCAGAGGGGATGGAGCAGGTGTGGCTCGGGTGGGGGCTGCCTTGCAGCGAGGGAGAGAGGAAAGAGAGGGGGGTTTCGGTTAGATGGTGTCGAGCAAGGGGTCGGCCTAGGGTTTAGGTTAGGAGTGTGGCTCGGCATGGAGTAGAGGGGATGGGTTGGCAAGGTAGGTAGGTGTGGGGGCTTGGTTCAAGCCAACCCACAAGGTGTGGTGGCGCCTAGGGTAGAAGGGAAGGGTGGTGAGGTGAGCTAGGGTTTAGAGATAGCTTAGGTTAAGGCTTGAGCTAGGTAGGGTAGATAGGGGTTTTTAGATGGCATTTGATTTGATTCAAATGAATATGCCTCAACCCAATAAATCCATCTACCCGAAGAGCAAGAGGTGGAAGAGGTGGAGAAAAGCATGGGGTGATGAGGTGATGGAGGTGGGGATGGGGTTTGATATGTGTATGTGACAAGGTAGGGAAAGAAATGTGTAAAACACAAGCACAAACTAGATGGGTTGGATTTGATTTGAACCCAAACCAAGGAAAATAAGAAGTGCGAGATAGGTGTATGGTTTCTTTGGTATGAGACAAACAAAATCACATCCATGCATGCATGGTGGTGAAAAAGAGGTTAGGGAAAAGGTTTGGGGTAGGAGAGAAGAGGTCTTGGTTAAGAGGGAAAACATATATCCCATGTGGTGCATGCAAGCCATGAGGCTAACAAAACCAGAACAGGGAGTGGATGCCCTAGGATGGTGGAGTCCAAACAAAATTGAGCCAACTTGAACTGTTTCCAAAAGAACCATGCTCCACTCAAAAATCCAAGAAATAGCCAAATTAAGAGAGTATATGATGATCTTGCATGGCCCATGCATAAATAGTAAATGCATTCTCTAGTAGTAAGGTGGCCAACCTTGTGTGTATATGCCACTAGCCAACATGAACCACAATTGTATTCCTCCATGAGCTTATATTCAAATTTAAACCATATGGAAGCTTGACAAGGCACTCCACTCACATATCATGCAAAGGTGGCCATGTGGCTCTCCTCATATCAATAATGTGAAAACAACATGATGCATATAAGGGAGCATGTGGAATTGTAAGTGGACCCATCTCAACCCACATGAGCTAGAGGTAAACCCAATAAAATGCAAAGCTCACATATAGTTGGATGGTGGAATTATGGGGTGGTGACAAGAAAGGTGATGGATCTAATAAAAGACATGCCCCCAACTTAACTTGGGCACCAAGCATTTATCAAGAACCAAATACAATTTATTAAGAACCAAAATCAAACGATAAATGCATATGAGGCAAGATCCAAGAGAAAAGGGTTTTATATGATGCTCAAATGCAAGGTGGCATGATGACATGAGCATGATATAATTATGATGCAACAATTATATGTAGGAAGGTAGCATATATAGACTAGGCAAGTAGCATTGCAATTGTTG
The DNA here is from genome assembly GCA_910589775.1 of Avena eriantha. Classification (NCBI taxonomy): domain Eukaryota; kingdom Viridiplantae; phylum Streptophyta; class Magnoliopsida; order Poales; family Poaceae; genus Avena; species Avena eriantha. The sequence continues at coordinate 160,808,339 of OU342740.1, read as the reverse complement.
GACAATTGGGATGATGTGGCATCCCGCTAAAACCACTACCAGAAAATCGCTGTGTTTTTGTGCATTGCATCATCATGACCGCATGTTCATGTTATCATGCCACATTGCATTTGAGCATCATCATCATCTTGCATGGTTTGTTTAAAAACTATTTTTGAAAAGCCTATTTTTGTTTTCTAAACGCCCCATCTTTTGTTCAAACCATAAAAACCCCGGTCTTATCCGGATCTTTTATTTGCCTCAAAACTTTTACAAAATCTTTTAAAAATAAAAATCTTTTAAGTAAAAAGTTTTACCCGGGGAGGCCGCTAGCCTGCCAGGCCAAAAGCCCGGCAAGCCAACAGCCTACTACCCCGGCCCAGTTAAAACCAGACCAAAACCCTATCTAGTTCCTCCCCTAACCCTAATCCCCATAGCCCACCTACCCCCTCCTTTTTCCGCCTCCCGCACGCCATCCACCACCTGCCGCCCAACAGCCCCACACCCTGCATGCCTCCCCACGCCACCCCGCGCCAGCCACCACTCCATCTCCCGCCCACCTGCCCGACCACACCCCACCTGATCGCCCACCCTACCACCTCACTCCCTCCACTCGCAGCGCGACACGTCACCCCACTGACTCCACCTCCCCACCACCCTGCCCAGCTGGCCCTCCCGCGTCACCTGCCAAGCCCACTGATCTCGCTACATGGGCCGCACCTGGCGCGACTCCCACCGCCCTGCTACCGACAACCTCCCGCTCCTCTCGTCTTATCCTGGCCCCACCACCCGACAACTCCCCACTCCGCCTCGGTCCTATCGCCAACCATCGCCGCCTCCCTCGCTTCCTCCCGCGGCCGCCCACGCGAGCCCGCGCCGCCGCCTGGCCCTCTCCTCTCCTCCGGCCGTCTGGGCCCCTCGCCGGATCCCAAGCGCCACCGCGCTGTCCCCAAGCCTCGGGTGCCTCTCCTCGGGTCGGCCCCGCCTGGAGCCGTCGCTCTCTCCCGTTGTAGCCGCGCCTCGCACGGCTGCCGTCCGCTCGAGCCCAGCGCTGCTGGCCGCACTCCTCTTCCGTCGCCGGCCACGAGCACCCTCACCATGAGGCCTTGCCTCCTCTGCCCCGTGTCGCGCCCCGGTTGCCGTCCGGTGCTTCGTCAACAGCGAGCCCGCCCAGAGCATCGCCGCCATCTCTGCTCGGTGCCGGCAGCCGCCGTGGTGGCCTCACGGCCTGCAACCTATGCACCGGCCGCGTCCTCCTCCGCGCCTTGCTTCCCCGAGCGGCCTCCTCGAGCAGGGAGGACTACTCCGCTGTTCCGTTCCGCGAGCCGTCTCGAGCGGGCCCCTGCAGTGCCGATGCCGTCTCTCCATCCTATAGACCTCTCGTGCCTCCGTCTGCTTCGCCTCGTCAACACCAAGTTCGCCTAATTGTGTGCTCCGACAGAGAGGGTCTGGCCCTTGTTTGTAATCTTCAAGGAACATTGTCGTGTGTTCTTCCTATAGCGAGCTACGAGCCTCAGCTGTGTTTTGTTTCAGGTGTTTTCGCACTCTCTCGGGCACCGCACCTCTGTCCAAGAATTCCTGTTCTATAGTTTGTCTCGCGGCATCGTTTCCGTCATCCTCCATGTTCAAGAATGGTGTCACTCGGAATATCAAGATCTTTGTATAGGGATGCCGTCGACAAGACGCGCCAAGATCCCCTCGCCAACCAGAGCGGCTCGATGCCGATGTTTTCCTAGGATGTACATGGGGCCACCCAAAGCCCCGACACTGATCCCAAGATCTTCGTACCGGATTCCAAGGCCATGACATGGACTTTGAGATTCCCTTCTCGGAACCCGAAGACCATACCCGAAGTTCTCCTTTCGCCTCGCCGAAGACCGAAACCGTACCCATTCGAACCAAGATCTTCGACCCTAGATGTGTGACCCCTACCTATCCCTATTTTATAAATGCTATACATAAAACTGTTGCATATAAATTGTCCATACATGCATACCTGTCTGTGGTTTGGGGCATTATATCGATTCATCTAATAATTAAATATGGATCTATATGCGGACTTTTCTAGTCTTATATTGGCTCCATTTAAATTTGATTAGCGAACCGATGCCATGTTTTGCCTTGTTAAGACAACATTTAAATTGCGGGGTTGTTAAATAACTTGAACCGTTTAATTAATTGTTGGGACCCCGATTCCGCTTAATGTTGCCTAATTGCGCCGCATCTGGGCCATTCCATGCATCATATCATAATCATGACGGATCTTCTGTCGTAGTATTAAATATTGCATCCGGTGTTTCTCTAGTGTTTGCTTCTTCACGGATTAGGCCGATGAGTTGATGCGAGTATCGACAAGTTCTCCGGATATGATCCTTCGGAAGTGTTTTCCAGGCGAGCATCTCTCCCCCTTCTACCTATTTTGCATTTATAGTCTTTATTTCCTCATGTTGATCTATTGCTATCTGTGTCGCGGTGCTTTAGTTTCCGTGTGCCAGTTATATCCCGTGCAGCCTCTATATTGCCATGGACACCTCCTAATACCTGACGTTTGGTAGATAGCTAGCCTCGCAAGTCGTAGTTGCTTGCTCGGGTGCGATCTCGTGATGTCGAGTACCACAGTTGTTGGAATGCTAGCAGATGTATATGGTGGAGATGATCATGACTTTAAATACAACTATTAAATTGCTAGATATAACTAATGCAGAGGCATCGGTGGGGAATAGATGTTATTTGGTCCTTCCACGCTCACTTGTGTCCCGTAGGACCCTGAGTACTTGATACCTGTTCCTTGACTATTCGCACTATCCACATCCGGGAGACCCTATGGGATCCCCCTGAGCCAGAGCTTGATTCATTTCTATTTCTTAGGGCCACAATGTAGTTTGGGACTTTATTACTATCCTGTACTTATACCATGCTTTACTGCTTTATTTACGATTGTGCGTGGAGCACATGTACTATTTAGGATTGCGGAGTGTTTTCGCTGTATCGACAAGCCCAGTCACACTTTCGGGTTCCCAGTTGTTTACAGCCATTGGCGCAAACCTTGGGTCCGTCTCGGAGCCGGCCAACTTCGTTGCGGGTAGCTTAATGGGGTGGCCCCCTGAAATATTTATGAATCCTGTGATTGCTTTGTCGTGAAAGCCTCGTTGGGTTTTGAGTTGGTTTTTCCGAGGTTGATCGAGTGCGTGGTGCTATTTGTGCACCCCTGTAGGGTAAAACTTTCTGAAAGCCGTGTCTGCGGTTATGGACAACTTGGAGCACAGTGTCTCGATCATAGACAAGCATAACTAAAGTAGTGTTATAAATTTGACTTAATATGCGACTAGTAATCAGATTCAACTATAACGGAATGGATATTAAAAATTCCAACAACTGGTGGAGCTGGGGTTCCTTGTGTCTTGTTATACCTGCCCAGTAAGTATTGCAACTCCAATGGAATGTGATAAAAGTGCCAACAACTGCTGGGTTTTGGGATTCCTCAGGACAATCATATCTGATTAGTAAATGTTCCAACTACAACGGACTGTTAACTAAAACTGCCTACTATTTATGCTATCAGGATGACTCATGCTATCTATATCTGATTAGTAATTGTTGCAACTATAACGGAATGAGTAAAATTGCCAACTATGTGAGTTCCTTGGTCCGACTTCCTCGTTTGGTCTCAAGGGGGAAATGCCAGGATGGGTTGGTTTGGTGTTAGCTTCAGGTTGGATCCGAATAGGTTTTCTTATCCCTCTCTAATAACCGCAAGTTGTGTCGAGTCTCTATAGGTTGTTTAGTGCACGCTGCGCTGCCGCTTCAGTCCACCATACTTATGTAGGCGAGAGCCGCTGATTTCTAGCCTCGCCGTGTACTGGCCTCAGTACTATCGCTCATATTTTTCCTTTGCCCTTTGTCGGCACCCCCTTTTGTTTTTAGCTGGTTTGCGATCGACGTCGTTAGCAGGGTTACCCTTCCGGCTTGGCCTGGGCAGGGTTATGGACTCCATTGGTTATTCTACAGGGCTCTTAGCCCAATTTGCATCTTGTCCGTACTCGGACGCTGTATCGTTTTCAAGGTGATTTGGATCTTTATACTGTATATCTGTATTCTTGACTCATGGAGTCGCGTTGTATATATCTGTTCTGTGGGTCCCATCGAGGATTGTTGTGTAATGGTATTACTTCGTTTTCCACCCGCACGAAAGTGCCTGGTGGGCGTCCTTGAATCGTTTCTATGCGGGTTTGGCGGAAAAGGGCTAAAACTTGCATAGGGCCGATTCGAGGGTGTTACAGAGTGGTATCAGAGCCTACGTTCTGAGTTATTTATCCCATCTGTCTAACATCTGTAATGCTACATGGTCTAATAATAAAATGCTACTTCCTACATATAATTGTTGCATCATAATTATATCATGCTCATGTCATCATGCCACATTGCATTTGAGCATCATATAAAACCCTTTTCTTTTGGATCTTGTCTCATATGCATTTATCAATTGTATTTGGTTCTTAATAAATTGTATTTGGTTCTTGATAAATGCTTGGTGCCCAAGTTGAGTTGGGGGCATATCTTTTATTTAACTCCATCACCTTTCTTGTCACCACCCCATAATTCCACCATCCAACTATATGTGAGCTTTGCATTTTATTGGGTTTACCTCTAGCTCATGTGGGTTGAGATGGGTCCACTTACAATTCCACATGCTCCCTTATATGCATCATGTTGTTTTCACATTATTGATATGTGGAGAGCCACATGGCCACCTTTGCATGATATGTTAGTGGAGTGCCTTGTCAAGCTTCCATATGGTTTAAATTTGAATATAAGCTCATGGAGGAATACAATTGTGGTTCATGTTGGCTAGTGGCATATACACACAAGCTTGGCCACCTTATATTCATGCATGATCTTGTATTTAGTCCATGTGGTAAACAAGCTTCCTTTCCTTTTGTTTGGCCATATTCAATTCTTGAAACCTTACTTAGATAAATGCCATGAGTTATTCTAGCGGTTTTCACTACTAGAGAATGCATTTACTATTTATGCATGGGCCATGCAAGATCATCATATACTCTCTTAATTTGGCTATTTCTTGGATTTTTGAGTGGAGCATGGTTCTTTTGGAATTAGTTCAAGTTGGCTCAATTTTGTTTAGACTCCACCATCCTAGGGCACCCACTCCTTGTTTTGGTTTTGTAAGCCTCATGGCTTGCATGCACCACATGGGATATATGTTTTCCCTCTTAACCAAGACATCTTCTCTCCTACCACAAACCTTTTCCCCAACCTCTTTTTCACCACCATGCATCCATGGATGTGATCTTGTTTGTCTCATACCAAAGAAACCATACACCTATCTCTCACTTCTTCTTTTCCTTGGTTTGGGTTCAAATCAAATCCAACCCATCTAGTTTGTGCTTGTGTTTTACACATTTATTCCCCTACCTTGTCACATACACATATCAAACCCCATCCCCACCTCCATCACCTCATCACCCCATGCTTTTCTCCACCTCTTCCACCTCTTGCTCTTTGGGTAGATGGATTTATTGGGTTGAGGCATATTCATTTGAATCAAATCAAATGCCATCTAAAAACCCTATCTACCCTACCTAGCTCAAGCCTTAACCTAAGCTATCTCTAAACCCTAGCTCACCTCACCACCCTTCCCTTCGACCCTAGGCACCACCACACCTTGTGGGTTGGCTCGAACCAACCCCCCAAACCTACCTACCTTGCCAACCCATCCCCTCTACTCCATGTCGAGCCACACTCCTAACCTAAACCCTAGGCCAAGCCCTTGCTCGACACCATCTAACCGAAACCCCCCTCTCTTTCCTCTCTCCCTCGCCGACAGGCAGCCCCCACCCGAGCCACACCTGCTCCATCCCCTCTGGCCCCAGCTGCAACACCTCCCCTGGCCTCCCGAGCCACGCTGAACACATGAGGAGAGAAAGGTGGCCACCACCACATTTTCCACCCCGACCCCCATGTGCACCACACCCTCGGCCTTATCTACCCCCTCCTCTCTGCCTAGTGTCACCCCAGATCCCCAGGGCCCTACCGCCGCAACCCTTCCCCATCTACCTGCTACCCTCTCTCTCCCATGCCCGTCAACCTCACCGTCGGCTTCCTCTCGGCTACACCGTACCAGGCGGCGGGCGTGGCGTCTGGCTGTTGGGGAAGACCCAGGAGAGTACCCGCGTCGCCCCTGTCCATGCCGACGACGAGGAGGAGGACCCGCCCCGCTACACGCAGACGTGAACGAGCAAAACCCTAATCGGCCGGTCGTTAGCTCCCCCGGTGATCCCTGCGCTCCAGGCCGAACCACCACCACCAACCTCCCCGCGGTGAGCCTCGGTGCCTCCCAGACATCTCCTCAGGCAACTTCTCTTCCTGGACGCGTAGATCGCTCCGTCGAGCACCCTCTGTGCGTGTCGTCGTTTTTGTTGTGCGCTGCAGTAGCCTCATCTGGTCGCGCCGCCGGTTCCTAGCATCAAACCCCCTCAGCCGCAGAGGTAGCCACCGCCGCGCACGCTAGACCGCAAGATCGAACCCCCGCCGCGCCCTGTCGTTTCCGCGGCTTCAGTTTCGTCAGACAGCGGAGAGAAGAAAAACAGTGCGCGGTGGCACTTTCTCAACAAAACCCTGGCTTTTTGTTTCACTCAACCCGCACTCCACCTGGTCCCACATGTCTGCCTCTGTGTAACATTTACATAAAGGCACCCGGTGCTCTTAATACTCGACCCGCACTCTAGACCAGGCCCACATGTCATATGATGTGGCCGTTTTACAATAAGGCACCCGATAAACCTTGTCCTCAACCCGCGGTCCTCGTCCGCGCCGCGTGGCACCCGCCCGTTCACCCGCTGGCACGTGGGCCCGTTTGAGCGCCGGGTCCACCAATCAGTTGCTGCGTCTCACGTCTGTGGCGGTGAGAAAAGCCTGGCGCGCGTCGATTCTGCAAGATCAGCGCAGGCCCCAACCGCCAGCTGAAGTGGCTAGCTTCTGCCTGGGTATAAAAAGTCTGCCGCGCGTGGTTTTCGCCAGCTCAACAGACGACCCCACCTGTCTATGACTCGGGCTAAATCCTTCTGAGTATAAAAAGTGTCTATTCTTTTGCTGTTCGATAAAAACAATTTCAGAAATGCTTAATATAATTTTAAATCCAGAAAGTAATAACTTTTTATTGATAAATCCAAATAATACAAATGATATATGTTTTTGAATCAGAAAAATGTGAGGATTTCAAATCTGCCATCCAAATTAATGTTTGAATATTTTAAATTTTCGAAATTGTTTAATTGCAATAAAGATGCCTTTTCTTAATTAATTAATAACTTTAATTCTATAACTCCTAGTTTGACAAATAATATGTCTAAATCGATCAGCGCGACGAGCCCGTTCTGTTTATGCATTCCATGTTCTGAATTGCAGCATGCATCATATCAATATTAAAAATCAGAACTGTTTATGGTAATAAAACTTGACCAAATAATTAATAAAATGAGTTATTCATGTCCCCACACCTCACCCTTGCCATGCTACATTATTGCCATGTAATTGTGCATCATTCATCATGGCATGCTTGTTTGCTTGACGCATTTTATTCATATGCTTGTGCACTTTATTTATGTTGGCCCTTGTTTATTTGGTTCTTCTTTCGAATAGACGCCGAGCAATGGAATTATCAAGAATCCCAGGAGTACTATCCAGATCCATCCCTCGCTTCAACTGAGCTGCCAGGCAAGCACTACCACATGATTGCATACATATAGTACCTATTGCTTCTATCTTATTACTGCATCATTGAGTTGCGATTGCATTATATTGAATCCCAAGTACTGCATAGCCTTTACTTTTAAACCCCACCGAAGCTTGTTCCTCCATCCTATGAGCCATTACTACAGGAGTTGCTTGAGCCATGCGAGTCGTAGAACAGCATGTGTAGGGTATGTGAGTATCTGATGGATAACGAGGTACCTAAACCACTTAACCTGAGTGGTAATGGGATAACTAATGAAAGAGGCACTGGTGAGCAGTATCTGTTATTTGGTTTTTCATGCTCACTTGTGTCCCGTAGGACCCCGAGTACTTGATTCCTGTTCCTTGACTATTCGCACTATCCACATACGGGAGACTCTGTGAATCCCCCTTTGCGAGAGCTTGATTCGCACTGTATTTCTTGGGGGCACAAAGTAGTTTGGGGCTTTATTACTATCCTGTACACTCCTTTTACCAAGTTTTTCTAGATAATCTAGCTATCTAAATAAAGACTCCGTCTCTAATATTTATTTATTTTTGTCTCTTGATCTCTGTCTAAATCTTTGACACTAAATCCATCTAAAGTTTTGTCTAAAACTAGTCCCATCTAGTCTAGTTTAGACTATGTGAAAACTTCAATCCCCTTCTTCTTTCCCAAATCCTAATCACATGCACATATACACACATACACCCACATGTATACACACTCTCACACCCAAGCTTCACATATCGTTAATGCTAGCTCTCTGCCTTGCTACAACCCGCTTGCTGTTCAAACCATGGCAATCAACCTGACCTCTCTCTGTTCCCAGCAACACCAGATCGCAAGAAGCAGCAGCGCACCAGGTTCGGCCGCGAGCAGCAGTTGCACCAGCCGCGCGCACCTCTCTCACTTGCACCTGGACCCAGCACCGAACCACCACAGCTGTGCCGATCAAGACCAGTCGCGGCCGCGCCCACGCCCACGCGATCGTACCCGTGCCTGGACCCTCGCATCTCCTGTTCCTCTCTCCCTGATCGTCACGTGTGCCTGCCCATCGGCACGCCGGGCTCATGCTCACTTTATCCCCGCTCCCTCCTGGCCACAAAAGCAGCAGCAACATATCTCCTCCCTCCCCGTTCCTCTTTTCTCTTCTCCACGACAGGCACCTCGCCCCTTCTCGCCATGGCCGCCGCTGTGCGCACCTGCCTGTCACCGCCTCCATCACCGTCCGGCACCAAGAGAAAGAAGGGGCACGTCGCTTCCCTTCTGCTTCGAAGCAGGAGGAGCCGGGCATGCCTTCTCCTGCCATTGAAGACGTTCGTGCCGAGCACCGCGCGACATGGCCATCGCGCGCCTCTCCTTCCTCTTCGGCCACCCACGCCATCCAAGCTCTTCGTCGACCTCCACCCCAGTTAGCACATCCCCTTCCCTCTCCCTGACTTTCCCTGCACTGCATCGGAAGCATGCGCTACCGCCGTCGCGCTTGCAGCCCTCCCGACAGCAGGTCGCCGCGCTGCGTGCGCATAGTTTGTAGCTAAAACAACAGCAACACGCCTCTGCAGAAGCCTCAGTTCCCCATCCAATTACGGTGAGTTCCAACCATCCCTGACGATCCCAATCATACTCCCGCAAAGAGGGCATCTCCATCTCACCATAGAAATTTGTGGCACCCCAATTCATGGTCCATAGCGTTTAAAATCATCCGAAAAAGAAGGCACGAATCTGCACTTTTCTGAATTTGATCTCTGTCAGTCGGGAATCGTGAAAACTCTCTCTGTTCTCCGTAGATTCCCCATCGATACAGCCCATATCCGGCGATGATTCCTTAACAAAAGTTGTAGCCCTATCATCCCTCCCTAACGTTCGTTCTTGCGGTTTTGCAAAAATTGTAGTGGTTCACTCGCCATCGTATTTCGAAAATCGTTGCAGCTAGCCAGTTTTTTGTCAGATCCAGTTCATCCCAGAACCTTTTCTAAAAGAACCCCTGGAATTTTTGTACCTCCAACGTTCGACCCCTGAGCTGCCACTTGTCACCCTCGTGCGCCTGTGGGCCACCAGCATTGCGGTCCCACTGGTCATGCACCGAGGCTATCTTCGGCCTGAGTGAGAAAACCCGTGAGCGTTTTTATTATTATTATTATTTTTAAATAAAAATGTTTTCCAGAAATTGTTTAATACGTTTATAAATCCAGAAATTAATAACTTTTAATTGGTAATTCCAAATAATGCAAATAATGTATGTTTTTGAATCATAAAAATGTGAGGGTTCCAAATATGCCATCCAAAATAATGTTTGACTAATTTAAATTTTCGAAATTGCTTTAATTTGTAAAAATTCCTTTTCTCAATTAATTAATAATTTTAATTCTATAACTCCAAATTTGACAAATAAGATGTCTAAATCGATCAGCGCGACGAGCCCGTTCTATTTATGCATTCCATGTTCTGTTTTGTAGCATGCATCATATCAATATTAAAATTATTTTGGCGCAGCGGAAGCGGGGTGGGCCCATAACCCACAGGTCCCAGGATCGAAACCTGGCTCTAATACCACTTTGTAACACCCCGTCCACTCCTGGACCCGAGGGGTGTTACTCCTGCTAGCTTAATAAGATATCTAGACTGGCCCCACAGAACAACACTAGTCTTTTCTGCGCACTTTGTCCTCACTCGTGCGCACCCGGTTACCCACTTCCCGGTCGGTCACCCATCCTAGAATTGCTCTAGGCCAAGCACCCTTAACCTTAGAGTTCTTTTCCAATGAGCTTCCGGAAAAAAAGTTGCAACTTGTTGATATGGGTATCCTATCAATCCTATTAAGCCATGTGCCTGGTCTCACATACACCCACCCTTTAGAAGATCGATGCCCTCATCGATCAAGCACACCCCAGGAACGTTCCCTCTTGGCACACGTCTCTGCGTCTAATGCCGGCACATGTGCCATGCCGTGTCCACTCCGGGCCATACGCGCCATGCTCCACATGTCCCACCACTAACCCGCACACACCCGTGTAATCGCAAGGGTCGGCTCTGATACCACTCTGTAACACCCTCGAATCGGCCCTATGCAAGTTTTAGCCCTTTTCCGCCAAACCCGCATAGAAACGATTCAAGGACACCCACCAGGCACTTTCGTGCGGGTGGAAAACGAAGTAATACCATTACACAACAGTCCTCAATGGGACCCACAGAACAGATATATACAACACGACTCCATGAGTCAAGAAGACAGATATACAGTATAAAGATCCCAATCACCTTGAAAACGATACAGTGTCCGAGTACGGAGAAGATGCAAATTGGGCTAAGAGCCCTGTAGAATAACCAATGGCGTCCATAACCCTGCCCAGGCCAAGCTGGAAGGGTAACCCTGCTAACGACTTCGATCACAAACCTGCTAAAAACAACAGGGGGTGCCGACAAAGGGCAAAGGAAAAAGAGGAGCATCAGTACTGAGGCCAGTACACGGCGAGGCTAGAATTCGGCGGCTCTCGCCTACATTGGTATGGTAAACTGAAGCGGCAGCGCAGCATGCACTAAACAACCTATAGAGACTCGATACAACTTGTGGTTATCAGAGAGGGATAAGAAAAACCTATTCGGATCCAAACTGAAGCTAACACCAAACCAACCCATCCTGGCATTTCCCCCTCGAGACCAAATGAGGAAGTCGGACCAAGGAACTCACACAGTTAGCAATTTTACTCATTCCGTTATAGTTGCAACAATTACTAATCAGATATAGATAGCATGAGTCATCCTGATAGCATAAATAGTAGGCAGTTTTAGTTAACAGTCCGTTGTAGTTGGAACATTTACTAATCAGATATGATTGTCCTGAGGAATCCCAAAACCCAGCAGTTGTTGGCACTTTTATCACATTCCATTGGAGTTGCAATACTTACTAGGCAGGTATAACAAGACACAAGGAACCCCATCTCCACTAGTTGTTGGCATTTTTAATATCCATTCCGTTATAGTTGAATCTGATTACTAGTCACATATTAAGTCAAATTTAAAACACTACTTTAGTTATGCTTATCTATGATCGAGATACTGTGCTCCAAGTCGTCCATAACCGCGGACACGGCTTTCAGAAAGTTTTACCCTGCAGGGGTGCACAAATAGCAACACACACTCGATCAACCTCGGAAAAACCAACTCAAAACCCAACGAGGCTTTCACGACAAAGCAATCACTTGATTCATAAATATTTCAGGGGGCCACCCCATTAAGCTACCCGCAACGAAGTTGGCCAGCTCCGAGACAGACCCAAGGTTTGCGCCAATGGCTGTAAACGACTGGGAACCCGAAAGTGTGACTAGGCTTGTCGATACCACGAAAACACTCCGCAATCCTAAACAGTACTGGTGCTCCACGCACAATCGTAAATAAAGCAGTAAAGCATGGCATAAGTACAGGATAGTAATAAAGCCCCAAACTACGTTGTGGCCCCAAGAAATAGAAATGAATCAAGCTCTGGCTCAGGGGGATCCCATAGGGTCTCCCGGATGTGGTAGTGCGAATAGTCAAGGAACAGGTATCAAATACTCGGGGTCCTACGGGACACAAGTGAGCGTGGAAGAACCAAATAACATCTATTGCCCACCAATGCCTCTACATTAGTTATATCTAGCAATTTAATAGTTGTATTTAAAGTCATGATCATCTCCACCATAAACATCTGCCAGCATTCCAACAACTGTGGTACTCGACATCACGAGATCGCACCCGGGCAAGCAACTATGACTCGCAAGGCCAGCTATCTACCAAACAACAGGTATTAGGAGGTGTCCATGGCAATATAGAGGCTACACGGGATATAACTGGTGCACAGAAACTAAAGCATCGCGACACGGACAAAAATAGATCAACAGGAGGAAATAAAGACTATAAATGCAAAATAGGTAGAAGGGGGAGAGATGCTCGCCTGGAAAACACTGCCGAAGGATCATATCCGGAGAACTTGTCGATACTCGCATCAACTCATCAGCCTAATCCGCGAAGAAGCAAACACTAGAGAAACACCGGATGCAATATTTAATACTACGGCAGAAGATCCGGCATGATTATGATATAATGCATCGCATGGCCCAAATGAGGTGCAATTAGGCAACATTAAGCGGAACCGGGGTCCCGACAATTAATTAAACGGTTCAAGTTATTTAACAACCCCGCAATTTAAATGTTGTCTTAACAAGGCAAAACATGGCATCGGTTCGCTACTCAAATTTAAATAGAGCCAATATAAGACTAGAAAAGCCCGCATATAGCTCCATACTTAATTATTAGATGAATCAACATAATGCCCCAAACCACAAACAGGTATGCATGTATGGACAATTTATATGCAACAGTTTTATGTATAGCATTTATAAAATAGGGATAGGTAGGGGTCACACATCTAGGGTCGAAGATCTTGGTTCAAAGGGGTACGGGTTCGGTCTTCAGCGAGGAGGAAGGAGAACACCGGGTACAGTCTTCGGGTTCTGTGAAGGGAATCTCGAAGTCCATGTCGCGGCCTTGGAATCCGGTACGAAGATCTTGGTATCGGTGGATGGGCTTCGGGTGGCTCTATGTACATCCTAGGGAAACATCGGCATCAAGCCGCTCTGGTTGGCGAGGGGATCTTGGCGCGTCTTGTCGGCGGCATCCCTGTATGAAGATCTTGATATTCCGAGTGACACCATCCTTGTACATGGAGGACGATGGAAATGATGCCGCGAGACAAACTATAGAACAGGAATTCTTGGACAGAGGTGCGGTGCCTGAGAGAGTGCAAAAAACACCTGAAAGAAAACATAGCTAAGGCCCGCAGCTCGCTATAGGAAGAACACACGACAATGTTCCTCAAAGATTACAAACAAGGGCTAGACCCTCTCTGTCAGAGCACACAACTAGGCGAACTTGGTGTTGACGAGGCAAAGCAGACGGAGGCACGAGAGGTCTACCGGATGGAGAGACGGCATCGGCACTGCAAGAGCCCACTCGTGGTGGCTCGCGGAATGGAACGACGGAGTAGTCCTCCCTGCTCGAGGAGGCCGCTCGGGGAAGCAAGGCGCGGAGGAGGACGCGGGACGCGGCCGGTGCAGAGGATGCAGGCGGTGAGGCCACCACGGCGGCTGCCGGCACCGAGCAGAGACGGCGGCAGTGCTCTGGGTGGGCTCGCTATTGACGAAGCACCGGACGGCGACGGGGGGCGCGGCACGGGGCAGAGGAGGCGAGGGCTCATGGTGAGGGTGCTCGTGGCCGACGACGGAAGAGGAGCACGGCCAGCAGTGCTGGGCTCGAGCGGACGGCAGCCGTGCGAGGCGCAGCTACAGCGGGAGAGAGCGACGCCTCCAGGTGGGGCCGACCTGGGCAGAGGCGCCTGTGGCTTGGGGACGGCGCGGCGGCACTTGGGATCCGGCGAGGGGCCTAGACGGCCGAAGGAGAGGAGAGGGCCCGGCGGCAGCGTGGGCTCGCGTGGGCGGCCGTGGGAGGAAGCGAGGGAGGCGGCGGTGGTTGGCGATAGGACTGAGGCAGAGTGGGGAGTTGTCGGGTGGTGGGGCCAGGATAAGTTGAGAGGAGCAGGAGGTCGTCGGTAGCAGGGCGGTGGGAGTCGCCCTAGGTGGGGCCCACGCGGCGAGGGGGATAGGTGGAGGCTAGGGATGGACCGATCGGTGGGCTTGACAGGTGACGCGGGAGGGGCCAGCTAGGCAGGGTGGTGGGGAGGTGGAGTCAGTGGGGTGACGTGTCGCGCTGCGAGTGGAGGGAGTGAGGTGGCAGGGTGGGCGATCAGGTGGGGTGTGCTCGGGCAGGTGGGCGGGAGATGGAGTGGTGGCTGGCGCGGGGTGGAGTGGGGAGGCGTGCAGGGTGTGGGGCTGTCGGGCGGCAGGTGGTGGATGGCGTGCGGGAGGCGGGAAAAAGAGGGGGTAGGTGGGCTATGGGGATTAGGGTTAGGGGAGGAACTAGATAGGGTTTTGGTCTGGTTTTAACTGGGTCGGGGTAGTAGGCTATTTGCTTGCTGGGCTTTTGGCCTGGCAGGCTGGCGGCCTCCCCCGGTAAAACTTTTTATTTAAAAGATTTTTATTTTTAAAAGATTCTGTAAAAGTTTTTAGGCAAATAAAAGATCCAGATAAGACCGGGGGTTTTATGGTTTGAATAAAAGACGGGGCGTTTAGAAAAAAAATAGGCTTTTTGAAAATAGTTTTTAAACAAACCATGCAAGATGATGACGATGCTCAAATCCAATGTGGCATGATAACATGAGCATGCGGTCATGATGATGCAATGCACAAAAACACAGAGATTTTCTGGTAGTGGTTTTAGTGGGATGCCACATACTTTAACTCCATAAACAAATGAACTTGAATATAATTTGAAGGGAATGTGTTCAAAGGTGTATAATTTGTGCATTACATTTCACTCTATGAAAATGATAATCTCTCAAGATTTTCTTAGCACAATATTATCACGTATTAAGTGTGACTTCAAAGAGTTCAAATGTGTATAATTTTCGTATTTGCAAGTTTATGCATTACATTCCACTCTATGAAAATGGGGGGAGAAAATGATAATCTCTCAAAATTTTGCTAGCACACCATTATCTCGTTATTAAGTGCGATTTCACAGTGTTCAAAGGTTTAAAATTTTCGTATACGTAAGTTTATGCATTATATTTCACTACATGGAAATGATAAATGATCAGGATTTTATTAGCACAACATTATCATGACCTAAATGCGATTTCAAAGAGTCTAAAGGTGTATAATTTTCATACATGCCAATTTATGCATTACATTCCACTATAGGAAAATGATAATCTCTCAAGATTTTCTTAGCACAACATTATCATGTAATAAGTGCGATTTCAAAGAGTTCAAAGGTGTATAAATTTCATATATGCAAATTTATGCATTACATTCCGCTCTATGAAAATAATGATCTCTCAAGATTTTCTTAGCAAAACATTATCACGTGTTAAGTGCAATTTCAAAGAGTTCAAAGGTGTATAAACTTCATATATGCAAGTTTATGCATTACATTCCACTCTATGAAAATGGGGAAGAAAATAATAATCTCTCAAAATTTTGTGAGCACATCATTATTAAGTATTAAGTGCAATTTAAAAGTGTTCAAAGGTTTATAAGTTTTGCATATCCAAGTTTGTGCATTACATTTCACTCCATGAAAATGATAATCTCTCAAGATTTTCTTAGCACGACATTATCACGTATTAAGTGCGATTTCAAAGAGTTCAAAGGTGTATAATATCCGTATACGCAATTTTATGCATTATATTTAACTCCATGAAAATGATAAATTATCAGGATTTTTTTAGCACAACATTATCATATCCTAGGTGTGATTTAAAAGAGTTCAAAGTTGTATAATTTCATATAATTTTCATATATGCATTAAATTTTACTCTATGAAAATGAAACTAGACAAAGGGTGCGGGCGCGGGGATTGCTCGGGGTCCCATCTCGCAACACCATCCTGGGTAAGATGTGGGTCCGGTGCTCACATGGATAAGCTATGGGTCCAACGCTCACGTGGATAAGATGTGGGTCCGATGCTGATCTGGATAAGTTGATAGAGGTGTCCACTACAGGAATTGACTGAACACAGACCCACTTGTTAGCATGTAATGGCAAGGCTACACTACGGGACCTGACAGAATGCGGCCCTACTCGTCAGCATGTAACGGCGAGGGTCCACTACGGGACCCGACTGAACACGGGCCCACATGTCAGCATGTAACGGCAAGGCTGACGGACGACGAGTTTCACACCATGTGAGAGTTTCGTACAAGGAGATGGGCAAAAGTTAGGAAAAATTAAGCGTCTAGGGAAAATTGAGTACAACTAACGAACCGAGAGTACGAAAATATAAATCCCTATTATTATTATATGTTACGATAATATGAATTGGTTGTAATCGGCTAGATACAATGCTTTAAATTAGTGTTATTCATCTATGACCATTTTGTGCTTACATAATATGACGTTTTTAAAAACATTGGTCTTAATTTTTCAAGGTTTGGATCCTCCCAAATTCCTGATGGCCAGTTGGTTTTGAATTGTCATAGATCTGTGACCAAAAAATCGATAGTCATTAACAAAATGTCACTAGTGAGTAGATTTCTTGTAGTGGACGCTTCGATGAAGTTCCACTGCTAAGGGTCGATGTTAGCTCGTCAAGGCTTTCATATGATGTAGCTATAATGGCATTGAGGTATGACTTGTATCCCTTATGTAATGGATGTTTCCTTTGATACTTGTCGATTATGCTCCACGACACGCTAATTCTAGGCTCGTGGTCGAATGCATAAGGGATTATCGGATCACTAATCCGGGGAACCCACAATAGACCGAAACCCAAAGATAGAAAAAGGAACGAATCGTACGAGGTGTCTGATGAGAAGACACATAAGAGAACGCGAGGTCGTGCTACCACGTGTTATCACTATGAAGAATACCATCTCACAGTGATGCCGATGGGCTGCCATATTTAAAAATGGAATCCATTAGTAAACATAAGCGTGAACATGAAGGAGGAAAGGAAGGAAGAAAACATACCTGAAACGTAAGCGAGGGATCATCAGGATAAGGAGAGAGGTAAGAGGCACTTGCACTTATTATAGGTCCTTCACGTTGGCGGGTGTAGAACTTCCATAGGATAGATCCATCCAAGAGTTACATGAAGCTAACGATGGGAGAACACCGAAACATAACAGTATTGTGTAGAACATGGTAGGGGATGGGGAATGTGAAAGCAAGCTAACTTGCTGTGTGCGAACTAAAATGATAAAAGTGTTTTATACCTGGACCTTCCACGCACAAAGCCGCAAGAAGATATGTGCATGGGCTAGCCACATGTGAGAGATGTTTCTAGTGTCAACATGATCCACCATAAAATGCTACCGTCTCTGATGCCAACTCGTCTAGCAGAGGACACCACCGAACGCGACAACCCATGGACGGCGATAGCTAACACTTCCCGCTCATCTCTCACCCGCGAGAATCTGCCGCTAGCTAGAGTCTACGTCGCCAGTTGTTCTTGCAGCCACGAGAAACCTCTATGGCAAGGGATACCGAGGCTATATTGGCCATGGAGAGGCTCCATAGAACGATCTCTCCATGATAAAACACGGATGCCTATAAACTATCATACCAGCTCGGTTATCCACTACGACTACCTACATCCGTCCATGACTTCCTATGCCACCAATGCTGCCAGCTCGGCTATCTAGCACGGTAAACCGTGTATAGAGAGGGCCCATGATAGAAGGGCTCCATTGCAGCGCCGCAACATGTACTTTTGGGCATCGATCTGACACCCAAAAAGAATCGGAAAAATGTTGATCACAGTTTGAGCCGAAACAATCTAGTGTTATTATTTACTCCCAATATAATTTTCAGTTGATCCATTGGTATGAAAAATACATGTTCAAGGTTGAACCCAACTTCTCCATTTCTCCCATTTTACTTTCCTAGTTTTTTCTTTAGTTAAAATCCTAAACTTATTGTTAACAAACAGTAGATAAAGTTATTTTACATAATACAAGGACACACATGTGAGATTATACCGAATAGTATTGGAAAGCACATGGATTACACAACAAAACATAAAACCATTAACTTTTTAAGTCTAACCCTCTTCCTATGCATTGGCATTCTATATATGAAGAAATAGTAGCAACTTCATGGTAACCAATGCATACAATTAACTATAGCTTGCATTTTAAATAATGTGGAAGAATAGAGGGTTGTTATATATTTATCTTTCATAATATTTGCAAGCATTAATGGTAAAGTCAACCACATAGTTTCTAGAAAAATCAGCACATAATGACTTGTCATTGAATGAGTTTAATGGATCATATAACTCGATTATATCACTCTCATTCTTCCATATATTCTACATAGTTTTTCCATGTAGAGGACTAGGCAATAAAGGATCGTCATCTATAGCACTATCAAAGAGAAACTCGTCATATTCATTTTTATTAGGAGGGTTAGTACTAATAGAATCATTTAACCTTTACAAATATCTTTTTTGCCCAACTATCATATGATTGTCCATATAACGCACTTAAATCAAAACATTCATCAAGTATGGGTTTATCCGAATATAGATCATCATTACTTAAAATTTTATAAGAAGGGCTCTTCATGGGAATTTGTGTGTTATCATTGTTAGGAGTGGAAATGGGTAGCTACTCCATTTTTCGTCTATTTGTTCTTCATTATCCTCCTTCTTTTTCTCTTCCTTGGCACTTTCACCATGATTTGTTGCATTCAAAACATTATTGTCCAACAAAATATTAAAACATTTAACAAATTTGAGTAGAGTATCGTGCATATGTTAGTGCGACTTACACAAGACTCTAGAGCATCTTCCATTATCTATTTTTTGGGTTTTAGTTTTATATGTTAGCTTCTGCAAGTAAACTAAAAAGTAATACAATCAATAAGAGCTTTTCAATACACTCTGCGACAACGACGCTAAAAAAGTACCTGATAATTCCTAAGAGCGGGGAATCACTATATCACAATTCGATAAGTATTTGAGTGTTAAACACACGAGGATATGAAGGTAAAATATCTATTTTCTAAAGCCATATAACCCACTTATATGACTTTTTGTGCAATGCGACGAACTAGAAGGCATAAGGTACACTTTACTTCTAACTAGAAAACTATAAAGTGCTGAAAGTAAATACAAAAAGTAAAACTACTACATGTAAAGTAAAAAAAATAAAGGTAAAATCAAGTAAAAGTAAAAGTAAAAGAAGGTAACTCAAGGGAGCAAGTGTTCTAGCAATTTGTTATTTCATTCGTTTGGTTGTCACAACTAGTGAAGCACATGGATAGTCTCTATTGTTTCTTCTAGAGAGTAGTCATACATAGTTGTAGCCTTGTAACTGGGAAATTACACCCTTAGTGATTTACCCAAGATTGTTTCCATGCAAGAAAAAGAGTTATTAAAAAAGTCCAACCACCACTCTAAGTTTCAAGGTCCCCATAATTTACCCCCACCACCTGTTAGTTAACTATGAATTAATATAACATGTATATTTAAGACTGAGGACATGTTTTTGTCAAGTCCCTCCAGGCATCCCTCGTCCTAGAAACATGCAATGGTGAGAACCTTATGCATCCCCCAACATATGTGTACACTCATATATTAGTAGATAACACCATCATAGAAGATAATATACTTGTATCCAAACTACAAAAAACTATTTCCATGAACATATGCTATCAACCACAGACACATGGACACAATAAATCATGGGAAGATTATACATTACATCACACTTCATTTTTTCTAAGAGATTACAATAGGGATATGAAAATTGTGCTGATGTAGATGTTGATGATGACTACACCATAGGGGTGGATCCATCCGGAGGTGATTCCGGCAGCGATTTCCCCTCCGATCTCCTCCCAATGGAGGCCTGCTGACTGCCAGTTACTTTGTTCTCAATCTCCGTTTATGTGAATCTCAAGGAAGGACGCCGTGGGGTATATATTTTAGGTTAAAACAAAGATAATGGTAGTGGAATCGATGACATCAAAGCTTTGACGGCTAAGACCCTATGGGTGTCGTAGTCTAGAATAAATGGGCCGCCATTTTAATCTCGTTGGGCCCCTCGGGTCCTAATTTAGCTCATTTGTAGTTGAAATTATATAACAATACTCGTTGACCCAGCCCTTTTGGAGTTTCGTAGCTCCCTGGAAGTTAAAAACACTAATAGAAGGTTTTGCTACTAGACAAAGTTAGAACCAAAAGAAAGGGGATTATTCAGAAAATCCTCGAATCGTTAAAAACATTGGTAATAATTATGAATATGATGCAAATATGTTGAAATATGTAACAATAGAGTATAATGTTCATGTATGAAATTCACATGCATCACCGAGAAGCGAATTTGTTCTTGGTACCACTAGGACAAGCTAGGTTTGGTGAACAAAGAAGGGAACACACCTGTTTATATCGGATATGCATAGGAGTTCTCTGCTAAAAACAAGATGTGCACTCTTGATGAAACCAACTATGTGTGTGCCAATGTAGGAATCATATTATCCCCACAATTGTGACTCGAGGATTTTTGTTCCCCCATCCACCATGTGGTTGTCAAGCAAAAGGGTTCATATTAGGATTGTAAACTTAAATAAAGTAGTACATTAATGTATAACTAAAGTAGGAAATTATAAAAATAATGTAAAGTTCTTTTTGTTTTCATGTTTGTAGAAAGTAAAAGTGTTTTCATTTTTAACTAGACTTTGTTGCGCCCCTGAGGGCATAGCTGTTAGACATAATATAGCGAAGTTGTGATTGATATGAAGGAAAAAATAACTAAGCTCTCTTTGTGCCCCCTCGGGGCGTAGCTGGTACTGAACACGCGTGAACTAGCTTTCACACTTTTAAGTCATATGTGTAATTCCGGAAGCATGACGTATACGGGGCACGTTCCTTCTATGTCGGTCATTCTATGGAACGTGCCAAATGGTGAGGGAGGGCGTTCTACTCTGATTTTTTGCTCGGCGCTAAGTGAACAGATAAGTCAGGCGGAGTTTTTACATCGCGTCGGAGGCATACTTGCGATTATGCAGTGAGTGTGCGAGTGATAAGTAGGCTTCTATTGTTTAGAAGAATGTTCGTCTATATGTAATGATTTAATTTTTATTATCGGATGTCCCTCGCTGAAGCTACGCGTTGCTTTCAGATGCACTCATCTGACCATATTATAAAACGAGTTAACACGATACACGATGATAAACTTGTCTTTGTTATAATTGTACAACCCCAGAACAAATACATATAGACTGACATAATAAAACCGAAATAACAAATAGTGTACTAAATCCAGTCTTCAGTTTATATGATTCAATACTATGTGTAAACACATCTAGACAATCCTAAATACGTTAAAATATAAATTGTAGTGTTATACTAATATCTAGATGCTCTATGTGGCGTCGAAAACAACTGCATTCTCATCCCTTCTGAACTTCTTCATTTTGCACTTCACGGTGAAGCCATTCACCTGGAATGCAAGTCGCGAGAACTTGTGGAGCCCATAGTTGACATGCTGGCAGACGGTGCCAAATTCCATGGTGGACTAAACTTGATGTGCCGGCTGACGGTGCCAAACTCCATGGTGCACGTCCACAACTCGTCGGCCAGAGCAGCTTCTGCACAAATCACGCTCAGTGAGACCGCTTCCTAATAGTGTAGCAGACACATGGCCGAGGTCCACACACCTGGAGTGACCACGTTCTGGATGCTCACATATCGTGTCCTACAAACACAGGAGGGGTAAGCAATAGGCGATCGAATCTAGTAGAAAGTACTGTAGCAATGTTGCTTATGTACCTACAACAGCGAGAATAGTAAATCATCACTACGCGTGCTTGCTGCTACCTTCTCCATCCTTGTCATCCCCACTGCCGACGGAGAAAAAGAGAGTACGCTAGCGTTGCTGCCTTACAATGTGACCCGTGTCCTGCTTCTTGCGAGTCCACCATGAGATGCTACTGGATTGGACCAAAATAAAAGAGGAAAGATCACCACTGTTGCCTCCAGTAGGAGAGAGAAATAGAGAGGAAGGTACTGGGTGAACCTACGAAATTTCTCGCGGCATTGGTGCCTCTTGCTACACTCTGCAACTACTCCGTTGCGCTTGAACTGGTCCACTCACGAAAACAACACTATAGAGAAAGAGATTAAGAGGCATTAGAACCAAATTAGAGGAAGAGGAAAGCTGAAAATAGAGGAGATGGCCACACCCGCACTTTTAGAATAGGACGTTCTGAGTGTCGTTGTGGTGTCTTTTCACACAACAGATCGTGCTACTTGGACCACTACCCCAGAGGTCAACAGAACACGCAAACTTCCATGGATTACCGCTATGAAAAACTATGTGTCTTAATCAAGGGAGAGTGTACCGTTAGAAGAGTAGCGCCCAAGCGCATACCTCACCGCCACTTTCTCACCCCAATGATGGCCAATGCGCTCGTTGACAGATTCGCATGGGGAAGGCCCATCCTACTACCGCACCAAAGTGCGGGAGGCCAGGTGACTATCACGTGTCACGTCGGTGAGCATACACCTTCTTTCAGCTGACACCCATACCCACACACCTCGTCGGCACCCATGCCAGTCAGCATCCATCTCCTTTCAGCTCACGCCCATAGCCACACGCATTGCCGGCACCTGGTGTGTTCACCGGGCCGTCGCACGCGACTAGTGAGTGGAGGAATCTAAGCAAAGGTGAAAGTGTTAGAGGATAGAGACTATGAGATGCATCACCTAGAGAAAATCGTTTTATAGTACATTTGCTGACGCTGACACGAGAATCCACGGATGCTATAGTCTACACTGGTGAGAACCCAGTGTAGAACCCATGGGCTTGTAGCCTACACCGCCATGTTTCCTCGTTTGTCCGCCGTGGTAACCCGCACATGTCTATAGAGGCGCAGGGAGAAACCGTAGGCCCATAGTGTCCATGATACCATGCCACCTCCTCCCCTCGAGGGACTACGTCCTCCAATACCTCTCGATGACACGCAGACACTCGGCAGGGCCCACGACCACGCTAACACACAGACGTGTACTCTGTACATTGCCAACTCGAGACCTGTCGAGCCCCAATGCCGCGAGAAACCGCGGTCACCTAGAGTATACACTGCCACGTTGTGTACGGACGTGCCCCATGACCGCGAAATTCCACAGGCAGCATGGGCTATTGGCGCCACGTTGGATGTTTGTGGGCCCCGCCACCAGATGGGTGCGGATGCGTATCGCGCCGGGAATGCGTCTCACAGAGCCCATTCATGCCTGCGTACGGTGACGGCAGGCCCATGGCACACACGTGGTCCACCATCCAGCGACTACGGGTATGATGGCGCATGGTACACTTGTCCGTGATCCGGAATCTTTCGGCCTGACCCACAGCAGGGCCTGCCTCATGGGATAGCATGGCTCCATTGTGACGTCGCCAGACGTCTTCCGTGGCGTCCATCCCACGGCCGAAAAGAATTGGAACGACGCGGATAGTAGTTTGAGTCGAAATAATCTAGCGCTATTATTTACTTCTGATAGTTGTAGAAAACATAAAGAATAGTAAAAGCAAGTATAAGGTATTTCTTATAATTAAAAAGTGGATCAGGGTTCATGGATTCACCTATCTATTATCTCATAAAGTATGGTGGAGATAAAACCGATAGATAACATAATATTGTTGAAGCTTCATTATGTATTTGATTAACATTCATATGGTAATGATGTACTATTATAAAGATGATGCAACACATCTTATTTATACTTAGCCTCCTCCCGTGTCACCTCCCGTACCACTCTACGAGCCACCCTATGCTTCTCCTGTCGTGTGTTTGCTTGTTCTTCCTCCAATCGCATCCCCCATATGGCATCACTTCTCTCGTTAGAGTCGTCGAGACATATGCTGTCACTAGAGTGCTCACCGTAACTTTCCCATTGCCTTCGGCATTGTCTTTTTTGAAGTGTTGGCCTTGGCATTCTCATGTGCCACATTGTTGTCGTTGCCGAGGAGATCATCCTCTAAGTTTTAGACCTTAGGGACGTTAGCATGGACCCCTATGGCAGCCCCAGCATGGTCCCCCATGGGAAGATAGTGCCAAGAGAGACTGTTTTGAAATAGCGTGTTTTTTAGAACCTGATTGCGATGGGAACATGAGTAGACAGAATGTACGCATATACGTTGTCAACATGTTACACTTCCGATCGTTTTCACATGCAATGCGTTTGCATGCAATGTTTTCATAGTCATTGGGTTCACATTTAACTGGTTCGCTCTTCAACGCATAAGAATAAAAATAAAACGGGGAGAAGAAAAAATGCAAAGCACTAGATGCCAAAAGGAAGAACAAAAAATAAGAGCAAAATAAGGCAAAATAGGAATTTGATACTTACCTACCACCTGCATTATCATCGACGGTTGTAGCACTGACATGGCACCCGAGACATGACCTACGATTAGACTGTCACCGTCCGCGCCATCACCAACAACTGGAGCACCACCAACGTCGCCCTAGTCAACAGTTCTACCACATCCACAAGCAAGGTAAATTGAACTGAATCCACGAGAAGCAAGGTAAATTGAACTGAATCCACGAGAGTGTGACCTAGGATACTACAACTAGAACTCAGTATGGTGGAAGTCATTTCTTGTCCCGCCATTTGGCAGGATCTCATTATCATGCGATGCACCTGTGGGTAGCCTTAACGCCAACACTGAGTGTGTTCAACGGAACAATGATGGGTCATGCAGGATCCCTGCGTGGTACTCCCAAGATCTAGCTGAGGTAGAAGGCCACAAGATTTACCACTAGACGCGCAAGTGAGGATTATCAATGAAGCACGTCAATTGATGTAGTGCAGTCTGATCTCACAAACAGCACTCCCGAATTCACCATGAATCCTTTCCCTTCAGCGTTACTCATGCAACGCCTCTACCAGTATCCACACATGCGGGGTGGAGCTCCGGGCATAGGATTGCTAGATCATATCAAGCCTGAGATGGGAGTGGAGAAAGTGATGGCTAGGTCAGGGATTATCCCTTGTCACTCCACTTATATAAACTCCTAGTTAGGCTCAACGCTTAAGGCCCATCTATGATGTTCCCCAATGTCCACACAAATCTAATCCACATGGGCTCCTTTCTCCTAAGTGTGTGACCATTTATGTTCACATAGACATGTACACGACACAAGTCACCACTCTGAATCGATAGTTACTAGCATCATCTAGCAAGACGTGTCAACTCCCAAGCGCGGTAAAGTCAGAAGACGAACCTTTCCAACATGACTTTTGTCCAATTCACTTTTCCTCACGATATATATTTTGAGGTATATGCGAGTAGTTGCGATCCCTTAAACAACTCAAATCTATTATCGTTCATGATATACAATTCACTAGACTAACACTTAGTCTGACTTCCTGGTTAACACTTAAGAAAGTCGAGCATGTCTATGCTTCCGAATCATATAATACAAGAGGCCCCGGAGAATATCTCATCATTATGGAGGGGAAAATCCCATCTTGGTAATCCATGTCACGTAGCTTGATTCCATCCAGCCTGAACTCTACCTTTATAACTGCCCATTTAAGGAACAATGTTTGATAGAACCTAGGTTGGGGATCCACAACTCGAAGCATGCGATCACCTCAAGTCAAAGGAATCCATTGCTTCAGACTACTCAAAGGATTACATTTATAACATGCTCGTTGCATCTCAACTATGGGTCAGTCCGACTCGCTAAAATCTTTAGCCGAGTCCGTGTAAGTTAGAATAGCATCACCAAGCCCATAACAAGTGAAACCTAGTCATCAGCCGACTTTGACATTAGTCTAAGTTGTGTGTCCAGCACAACCTCAATAACCAAAGACATCTAATATGAACAACATGAATATATAGTTCCACAACCGAATCACATATTCAATGATACATATCAGATTTTAATACTAGGTAAACTTAATAACTTTATGAATACATAAGGAATTACATCATGCATGATTGCCTCTAGGGCATATTCCCAACAATCTCCCACTTGCACTAGGGTCAATCATCCTGACATCACATGTCTAGGCATCTAATTCCCATAGCTCTCTTTTGGGCGTCATGCTTAGGCTGTGGTAGTGGTTTTGTCAATGAATCTTCAACGTTTGCATCTGTGCATACCTTGCATAGCTTGATATCGCCTTGATCGACAAACTGGTGAATCATGTGGTAACACATGAGTATATGTTTGTTCTTCTAGTTTTGTCTAGGTTCTTTGGCTTGTGCAATGGCACCATTATTGTCACAATACAAATCTAATGGATTGGACAAGCCCTGCACCACACCAAGATCCATTAGGAAGTTCTTGATCCAAACGGTTTCCTTTGCCACCTCTGAGGCAGCAATATACTCAGCCTATGTCGTAGATGCAGACACAGTGTCTTGCTTGGAACTCTTCCAGCTCACAGCCAATCCGTTCATTGCAAACATGTATCCAGATTGTGAACGAGAATAATCTGAGTAAGTAAGATAACTCGCATCCATGTAACACTTTAAACTGAGTTCAACCTCACCTCCATAAAGTAGGAACACATCCTTGGTCCTTCTCAAGTACTTAAGGATAACCACTACATAGTGTATTTCTCTAGGGTCAGCCTGTTATCTGCTCACAACACTTAGAGCATAGGAAACATATGTCCTAGTACAAATCGTGGCATACATGATGGATCCAACTGCCGAAGCATACCGCACTAATCCGACCTCGCTCATTAGTTGTCAAAGGTCACCGAGTCTTGCAAAGTTTTACATTGGTACATCGGTAAGAACCCCTTATTAGAAGATTCCATGTTGAAATTTTCAATAATTTGTCCCGATATGTAGTCTAACTCAATCCAATTAGTCGCCTTGAGCTATCTCTATAGATACTGATGCCTAGTATGTAAGTTGCCTCACCCAAGTCCTTCATTGAGAAACTCCTTTCGAATGATTCCTTGGTTTCTTGAAACATCTGTATATCATTTCCAATCAGTAATATGTCATCCACATATATGATCAGGAAGTTTACTTTCCTCCCACTAAACTTCTTGTATAAACAAGAATCATGATCTCTCTTGATGAAGCCAAACAATTTGACTACCTCATCAAAGCGAATGTTCCAACTCCGAGATGCGTGCTTCAATCCATAAATGGATTTATGAAGCTTGCATACCTTGTCAGCATTAGCCAGATTGACAAAACCCTCAGGTTGTTGCATATACACATACTTGGTTAAATTTACATTAAGGAAAGCCATCTTGACATCCATCTGCCACATCTCATAGTCAAAATAGGCTGCAATAGCTAACATGATATGAACTGACTTAAGCATTGCTATGGGTGAGAAACTATCATCATTGTCAACTCCTTGAACCTGTAGGAACCCCTTAGTGACAATTCATGCTTTACAGATAGAAATATTTCCACCCATATCATTTTTCTTCTTAAGACCCATTTGCACTCGACGGGTCTTGTACCGTCTGGCAGATCAACCAAGTTCTAAACTTGATTCTCATCCATGGACTTTAACTTGGATCCATGGCTCCAAGCCATGACTCAGAATAGGATCCCACTATCGCTTCAGAATAAGTTGTCGGCTCATCACTTTCTAATAGTAATACATCATGAACACCTCGCAATGTGCCCGATCTTCGTAGTGTAGGTACAGCTGCCGGCTCAGCTACCATGACTGTCTCAACCTCCAAGGCTTTTGCTGACTTGCTACTAGCCAGTTCATCTCGAATTTCTTTGAGCTGCACTATGCTCCCACCGACTCCCTGACTGAGAAACTCTTTCTCAAAGAAGAGACTTCTCTGGGCAATAAACAATCTTCCCTCTTCTTAGTTGTAGAATTAGTGACCCAAGGTTTCCCTCGAATAATCCAGGAACATACACTTATCTAACTTGATCGCGAGCTTGTCCGACTGAAGCCACTTAAGAAATGCTTCAAAACCCCAAAGCTTAAGAAATTTCAAACTCAGCTCTTGCCAGTCCACATCTCATGCAGTGTCCTCTCTACCAACTTTGATGGTACTCTGTTTAGTGGGAATGCTGCAGTTTCCACATAATAACCCCAAAATGACAAAGGAAGATCTATCCGACTCATCTTTAATCATATCATGTCTAGCAAGGTCCGATTCCTCCTTTCCGACACACCGTTTCATGGTGTTCCTGACAGAGTGATCATGGGAACTATTCCACAACTCTTCATATGGTCATAAAACTCATGGCTCATGTACTCGCCTCCTCGGTCCGATTAAAGAAACTTTATTTTCTTGCCAATTTTATTCTATGCCTCATTCTGGAATTTCTTGAACTTTCCAAAGGCTTCCGACTTGCATTTCATCAATAGATATATCCATACTTACGGAAATAATTAATGAAGGTAATGAAGTACTCATAACCACCTCCGGTTGTCATGCTCATCGAGCCACATACAACCTTTCACAACTCTTTGCAAAAGGTGTCTTGGTCATCTTTTTGAGTAAGAATGATTTGAATGTCTCAAATGACTCAAAGTCGAATGAAGTTAGGAGTCCATCATCATGGAGCTTCTTCATGCATTTCAACATATATCACCAAGTCAATAGTGCCAAAAGTAAGTCATATTCTTATCATTTGGTCTCAACCTTTTCACATTTATGTTATAGACCGATTCACCATTAAGATTTAAAATAAATAACCAGTCTTGGATAGGTGCTAAACCATGAAACATATCATTCAAATATAAAGAAGAACCATTATTATTAATATTAGACTCATAGCCTTGTCTTATCACACATGAGGCTTAAATAATGTTTATACTAAGCACTAGAACATAATAACAATTATTTAGCTCCATTAAGAATCCTGAGGGTAAATGAAGTTGCATCGTGCTGACTTCTGACACAACGACTATCGCGTTGTTGCTGAATCGAATGTCAACCTCGCCTCTTACCACTCTCCTAGTTCTTACCAATTCTAGCAACAAGTTGCATATGTAAATCACTAGTTTAGTATCATATACCCAAGAACCGTTAGGTGCATCAGCAAGATAAATGTCTATAACACTGCAAACAAGTGTACCTGAGTTGCAAATGCCACCTCAACTCTTGGCTTTTTAGCCAAATACTTGTTGCAATTCCTCTTCCAATGGTCATCCGACTTGCAATAGAAGCAAGTGGATCTAGATGAAGGAGATGAATTAGTCCCCGAGGAAACGTTTGAGATCATCCTCTGCCTTCTTGAGCATCCCACGTAATTCTGTGAGCTTCTTATCCATACCATGCATGTGGTAGTTCAAAATGTAACCAACCATCTTGATCCCATCTGGACTTAATGGATCACCATCCTTAAGCTTACAACTCAACAAAGCTTGAGGGACTTGATACCTCTCAGTCGTTGCCTGAGCCTAGAACATACTTATGAGGCTTTCGATCATATCATATGCCTCAAAATTCTCGAAGTGCTATTGCAAGTCTGGTTCCATGTGACCAAGTATAAGACATCTAATTTCCATGGAATCTCATCAGAAGTCCTATGGTAGGCATTGATTGCATTGACACTCACATTCTCGTTTGGCTCATCTGGAAGTGGGTTATATAGAACATGGTCCCTCTTTTGTTGTTTGAGAAAAATTCTCAAATTACGTTACCAGTTGGTGAAATTAGTTTCATTAAGCTTATCTTTCTCAAGGATTGTTGTCAACACAAAACTGGACTACTGAGGGAGACTGTTAGGTGCCATTGATCTACAACAGAAAATGTGTGAAACACTTAAGACATGTCTCCATAAAAGAGCAAGCATATTAAACATTTTAATACTAATGCTCCTAAGAACCAAAATCCCTCTGATGGTTACTTAGTGTTTTGGGATCCTAAAAAAGAATGCAGATTAGTGAGATTTAGCATCACCGCTAGCCATCAAGTGATCTTGGTAGGAAACTTCATGCCAATCGCATCTCATGCGACTCCTGTTTGTCAGGTGGAATCACATGCCACGGCTCCCGACCGACCTCTCCCCGAGCCCCACAACTATTGTGATAGACCTGTCTAGATTCTCAAGTGGTTCCGTTGTAAGAGTCCGGCTCAAACCCACCTTGTGGCGACCCTGGATTTTCACCCGAGCTTACGAAATTATGCAAACCACCACGATCCCATGATCAGTGCATCGTGGAGCATAACCGACATGATATCCAAGTACACACATCCATTACAGTATGGTACAATAAGTCTTACAATAATAGTCTTACAACTTTTCCTCCATGGGCACACATAGATAATAGCAGCAGTACTAATTAACGCGGAGGACCCGAGTCAAGCCATAGCCCAACAGGTGTCTGACTCGGAGAAACACCCTAGTTTGGGAAGTCGTCATCGTACCCTCCATTGTCTTCCTCATCCTGCTCATAGTCTGGCCAAGTTGATAGCCAGGGAATATTGCCAGTGAGTACTTTGAATGTACTCGCAAACCACCATACAAGAAGAACAAAGAGTATGCAATATGGCTTGGGATATGATGGCTCCTAGGAAGCTATTTGCGAAATCTCTTAGAGATATACTCTCAACTCTACCACTTGTTGTTTGCAAAACCCTTTTAGGGTAAAATAGTTAGTAAAACTTGAAATACTAGGCTAGGTCAACCATGTTATTCATTTCCACTATGGTCATCCCATGACCAGTACTTCAAGTAGGTCCGACCATCCCATGGCCCATCCTCATTGCCCTTCGACCATCCCATGGACGAATCTCTTTTTAGCAAACCTTTTTATAAACCAAAACCAGCACCGCTCTACAGAAGTTTGTACAACCCGTCCTTGACCGTGGACATGGCTATTTGAATAGATTTACGCTCTACAGAGGTTGTACAGTTTACCCACAAGATCCGATACATCCGCCGCGAGCTATCGTGGATCGTCATACATTAGTATGCGGGATTCGGATAACCGGACCAGACCTTTGGGATAATCCCCTCTTAACACAAGAACCTACCCTATGGGTGTTATTCCCCTCAAAACCGGGACGTCGGGTACCGAGGACCAACCAGCGCACTTTTTCCACTTCTCGAGTGTGCTCTTTCATCGAGGGGCCCATAGTAACGCGTGGAGGCCAACAGACCCTTCGTTCCTTCTCCAGGTCGATGTCCCACATGGACCTTTACCGGAGAAGGCCCACCCTCCAGGGATCCCCGATCCCCTATAGTAGTTGTGAGGCACTTGTATCAGAGAGAACCACTTTCGGGTCAAGCCCCTTACCATATAGGGATAGTGTGGTTGCATGGGGTGGATGTTATAGCTAGACTGAAAGAACCGAGTGCGTTTTTGAAAACAGTTTTTCCTCCAACTTCATCTTTGGTGCCTCCAACGGTGGCACGAACACCAAATCATTTTAAAAGCTCCTCGGCAAGTCCCACTTGCCAAGGTTTTCTATCGAAACTTTTTATAAAACCATCTTTGCCTTCGGGTTCCCAACCTAGAGTTTTTGTTAGCCTAAACCGGGGTGTTTAATGGGTTGTGGTATATTAGACCACCTTAACTACTAGGGTAGGAGTAGGTAGTCCAAAGGGGAGTACTTAGACAGTACCAGAGGCATAAGTTTGGTGGAGCCAAACTAATACCATAATAATATTATAGCGAGTAAAACCAATGCAGTAGTAGAATAAGTAAAACGGAGTGCATGAAAATAAAGATGGGACAAGTCTCATGAAATTGTAGGTGGCTTGCCTTGGTTGGCAGGTTCTTCCTGGTCCTCTTCCTCAAAATCTTCCCAAGTACCTTCCTCAAACTCGTCCTCATTCATATCTACCGTCGAAAAAGAGAATTATAATCAAACCACCATACCAACCATCACCCAAAGCACAAACAATACAATCAGTACAAGGAAGATGCACAACTTTACCAAACCAACCAAGCACAAGTAGCTACTGA
Organism: Avena eriantha; assembly: GCA_910589775.1. NCBI lineage: Eukaryota > Viridiplantae > Streptophyta > Magnoliopsida > Poales > Poaceae > Avena > Avena eriantha. The sequence goes on along the minus strand of OU342740.1, from coordinate 160,776,152 downwards.
TCCTAGCAGTACAAATCCATTGAAAGCAATCAAAAAGATTTAACCAAACTTATTTGGTGATTTTAGTGGTTAAGACTAGATTAGCACTCAAGCAGAAATTTCGACCAACATAAGTTGGTGGAAATTGACCACAAAATATATATCTGAGTAGCTAAAGAGATTACCAAGCTAACCCCATTGGTTTCACATTTTCATCAAAATGGGTTGATTTTTAATAAATAAAATACTGAAAATAGTGCAGAAACTAGTACTAAAATCCCTAGGGCAGAATTGCAGAGTCAAAAATTAAGCCCTTCAAGGAATAAGTAGTACTATCAGAGGCCTAACTCTGGGAGTTGGTTTCATCCCAAAATTAGCATCACAGCAACCTCTAGAAAATAATAATAACCCTCTATTCATAACTTGTAAAATTAAGAATAGAGGCTTCACACATCCAAAATGGGTGATTCAAGTTTTGCTCAGTAGGCATTTGCACAGGCAATGCCTGGAACTTGGTTTCACAATTTTCTGAGCTCTAGAAGTAAAGCTAAGGAATTAACACTCTAATCAGATACTATTTACCACAGAAAATATCAGTAAAAACACAGACATGCTATGGACTAGCTACCAGTGCCATGCAACAGATAATTTCTTAGGCTAACTCACACAATTTGAACTAGGCCTAAATACTTCACAGATAATAATTCATGGAATTAAAACTACAGGACAATTTTTAGGTAATTAAAATGGCCTAAAGTAAAAAAGAAAAGGAAGTGCAGAGGCTGGGTTGTGGCCCGCTAAGGAGCTGGGCCGGTGTCATTGTATTGGGAACGGCAGTACCTGAGAAGGTTAGATAGAGGTGTGGGGACTAGCAGGGAAGGTATCGACGGCGTCCGCAGGCGGGATTGGATACAAGCGAGCGTAGCGGGACGCAAGAAGTACCCAGGTTCGGGGCCCTCGTGGTGAGGTAAAGCCCCTACTCCTGCCAGATCTGACTATGTGGAATACTCGAACTACAAATGCTCCTCGAGCAGTATACGCTAGCTATTGCCTTAAATGCTGTAAGACTAACCCCTTCTACTAAGGCCTTGCCTCTCCTTATATAGGCAGAGATACAAAGGTCTCACTAGCTAGTCCGACTGGCGGGCCCCACAGGCGGGGCCCAGCCGGCCAGTCATCTACAGTGTCTAGTATGGCTTGTCTTGTTGGAGTACGAGCGGTATGGCTGTCGTAGGCATAGTGGATGTCGTGCGAGCCTATCGTCAGTACCGGCCACTATTCCTGCGTCACCCACGCAAAGTCTTCAGTATGGCCGGGTAGTTGCCAGTCTTGTCACCGTACAGGGCGTACCGTGCACTGATACACACGTCGCCCTGTCCCATTGATTGAGTCCGGCTACGTCGCCGTATCCGGCTGGCTCTTGCTGATCCGGCTACCGGGGGATAGCCGGCCTGTCTTGCCCTGTCCGGCTGCATCCGGTCAGCCAGACGTGATCCGACTGTCTTGTTTCTTATTCGGTTGGGGTACCTGGGGATCATCCCCCTGACACTAGCCCCCAAGCGCGTGTGGATTCCGCCCTCAGGAGAAATGTGCGCGCGCTTCCTCTTACTTTTGAATTTGTGTCCGGCTGAGTTTGGCGGTTGTGCTACCCGTGACGTCGGTGCTGACGCCGGCCACGCGCGCACGTGCCATCATTACTCTGTGGCGGGAAGCGTAACGTCTCGCCGCACATCGCTTTGGGAAACTGCTGTTCGGCGCTTCGGTTCTCGCTCCAGGATCTTCTGTGCATCTTGCTCTGGCACACGGGATCTAGGCAGCATTTGGGGTGTGGGTTGTCCGGATGCGCGCCACGTGCCCCGTCGACGGTTGCCCTTCTGGTCCTTTAAAGGGACGCCGCGGGGGAGGCAATTTCTTTCCTTCGCTCCCCCGCTGCAGTTTCCTTCTCTCTCGCTGCTTCTGCTCCTGTGCCCTTGCCCTTTCGTCGCCCGCTCGCCGTCGTCGACGCTACGGGCCACCGTCAATCTTCCGTCGCCGCTCCCCCTCATCAACCGTAAATGGCCGCCGACCGCGGGGCCTGGTGCGGCTCCGCCGTCATCGAGGACCAAATCGCGAAGTACCGCGCCACCCGCGTCCTCCCGCCGGCGGAGGAGGTGTCGGTGCGGCTGGCGCCGGCCGGGGAGGTGTCACCGCATCCGGCGGAGGGAGAGCGCGTCATTTTCCTTTCCCATTTGGCATGCGGGTTCGCCCTTCCGGTGAACCCGTTCCTCTTGACCTTCCTTGCTTTCTTCGATCTTCGCCTACACCACCTCAGCGCCAACGCAATCGGAACGTTGGTGCACTTCGTGGCTTTCTGCGAGAGCTACCTCGGGATCCGGCCGGATCTCGGGATCTTCTGCCGGCTCTTCTGAGTTCGGCCGCAGGTGCAATTCACCCAGGGGCCACTAGTCGTCTGCAGCGGAGCCTCGATCTACTCCCGCTCGCAGACCGGCTACCCCAAATTCCTTCTTCACGATACGGTACGACTGTGGCAGCAGTCGTACTTCTACGTGAAGAACCTCACCAACGTCGACCGGATCAATCTGCCAGCCTTCCAGGACGTCGAGTCTAGCCGGCAGAACTGGGACTTGAAGTTCCACGGCGACAAGGCGGAGACGGATGAGCTGCTGAAGCGCATGCACTCGCTCGTCCACTGCCGGCTGACCGGCATGGACGTCACTCTCAGCTGGATGTCCCAGCTGATGATGCTATTGCAGCAGCGAGCACAGAAGATGTGCTACTAATCCGGCCGGCTGGACCCGACCCGACTGTCGCGCCGCGATCCCCGCTACCACAACCTGAAGGAGTGGGTGTGGACGATCACAAAAGAACGGCTACCGGAGAACTGGAAGTTCAGCCTAGCGCCTTATACTCGGGAGAACCGCGTGCCCCAGGTAAGCTCTTCTAACCGGATGCTCTTTTGGTGTTTCTTGTACTTGTTCTTTGTTTTCGTCTGGCTGATCTCTTGTATTCGGCAGATGCTCCCTTGCATCATCCGCGAGGAGGGCGTGGCGACCCTCGAGGAATTCACGCCCGACCTGCCCGAGCCGCGCGCTCGGCGGTCCGGCGAGGAATCGGATGGGGATAGCGACGCCTTCCCTAGCCAGAAAGCCGGCCGCCGACCCGCACGCGGAGGTGCATGAGGAGGAGGCCGCACCGACCACAGAGCCGACAACGCCCTCCGCGACGGACGGGGTAGCGGGTGGGAGCAGCTCCAGCCGTTCCGGCTCCCGCCGCCCTGCGACGAAGGACCCAGTGCCCAAGAGGAGCCGGTCCGGCGCCCTGCCGCCAAGTCGTCTCAGCCGGAAGAAAGGGCCGCCTCCTGTTGTGTCGGGGTATGCTGCTTCCCCCCTCCAATTTTTCTTTCGGTGCCCTCTGCCTATTTGCCCTTTTTCTTCTTTTTCTGACTTTGTTTTGTTTTGCCTTTGCCTTCTCCTTTTTCTCTTTAGCACACTGGTTTCCTTCGGAGCCGCGACCCGGCACGCGCGCCAGCCGGGTCGCCGCCCCGTGCCCCGACTACGCCGACCAGCGCCCCTCCTTCTTCTGAGGCGCAGGCTTCGCCTCCCCCTCGGGCTGAGCCGACTGCCTCCGCCCAGCCGGAAGTCCCCCAGCCGGAGGCGGGGTCCTCCCAGCCGGAAGGCTCCTCCGCGGGCACGCGGGGGGCTGCTGGCAAGGAGCTCGTCGTCGTTGGCAACGACAACTCCGATGAGGAGCCTGGGGAGGAATGGCAGACGGCGGTGGTCGCGGCGAAGGAGTCCTTGTCCGTCAACGCCGTGGATGACGACGTTTCTTCCGCCGCCTCGCTGTCGGACCTTGCCGCTACGCTCGAGCTGGCGGTCAAGGAGATCCGGCTGCTGGAGGCCACAGCCGGCGGGAACCGGGCGTTGGAGCAGAAGCTCGCTGCCGCCAACGGGACTTCCCAGAGTAAGTTCGCTTCACCCGGCTTGCCCCTTTTTTTTGGGGGTACTGACAGCCGGTTTTGTTGCAGCCATCCTTTTGTGCGCTCAGCGCGAGATCGATCGCTTGAAGAGAGCGAACGACCGGCTGAGCAAGTCCAATTCTACTCTACGGCAACAGAACAAGGATTGGCACGCGAGGGTGGATGGTCTGGAGGCCACCATCAAGGAGCGCGACGCCTCGCTCACTAGCCGGACCGAAGCCTTCTCCCTTCTCGAGGCCCAGAACAAGGACCAAGAGAAGGAGATCAAACGGCTAGCGACCAAGGAGAAGGGGCTGGTGGAGGAGCTGATGCAGGTCGGCCACACTGCCAAGGGTGAGTCCTTTTCCCGTCTTCCTTTCTTTCCGGATCCGGTAGCCGGATCTGACTTCTCTTTTCTGACAGCCTTTTACCCCGGCATAGACCTGTTGGCCTACAACCGGCTATAGGAGGACTAGCCGAGAGCGCAGCCGACGGCCCAGGAGCTCGTCGTTCTTCTTGGCGAGGAAGCTGCCATGCTTCGCCAGGCGGCGCGGGACGTCTTCTCCTTCGTGTGGCCGGAGGTTCCGGCTCCGGAGACGATGGCGCAGCTAGCTGCGAAGGTGGGGGAGGTGCCTGCTGCGGTGGACCGGCTGCGAGATTTGGCGGCACGGGTCGGGGCGGAGATGGCTCTGGCCCTCATGCTCTCCTGGTACAAGGACGCCCGCGTCGAGAAAATCGACGGTGGCTTCCGTGCCGGAGCCGATCTTGCCGCCATCCGCCAGGCCCATCCGGAGCTCCGCAGATCTTCCATCAAGATCGCCGATTACGTGGATCCCGATGAGGTGCTCACCGACTCGGAGTCCGTCGGTACTCCTGATGTGGAGGTCCCGATGCCGCCGCCTGCCAGCGCCAGAACCGGATCAAGCTCCGTGCCTCCACCGCCGCCCGAAGCTTCTGCCGGCCAAGAACTCCCCCACGGCAAGGGCCCTGCCGCTTAGTCATCGCCCCGGGATGCCAGGTGTATCTGTCTTGTGTTACATACTTATGAACCTTGTTTGTTTGTGCTGGCCGTTTTTGATGCCGGTATCTTATGGGAGCTTCGTCTCTCTTTTGTTTGTTAATATTGACCTTGCTTGGATTTCCTTCAACTTGTGTGCTTCGAATTTTCTATCAATACTTCGCCGGTTAACCTTATCCGGCTTACTTCGCCCGGCTACACACTTTTTAGGCGGGGGAACTGCACCTCCAGTGGGGGCGCGCGAGCACACCCACTGGGTGTAGCCCCCGAGATTCGCAGTAGCTGGCGTAGCCAGGTGCTTTGAATCTTCCTTCTTTCCCAATTCTTCTGTCTTTATCCGACTAGACTCATCTCAGTCGGTTGCTTTTGCTGGCTAAACACCCTCAGCCGGGGGAACTAACATTCTAGTGGGGGCGCGCGAGCGCACCCACTAGGTGTAGCCCCCGAGATTCGGAGTAGCTGGCGTAGCCAGGTGCTTCGAATCTTCCTTGTCTTCTCTTGCTCCAGCCCTTGCCCTCACTTGGGCTCCGATTAACCGACTAAACGCCTTTAGCCGGTCGGGAACCACAAGATTCCACTGGGGGCGCACGAGCGCACCCAGTGGGTGTAGCCCCCGAGATTCGGAGCACTTTTTGAAGGCAAGGACTTCGAATCTTCTTTCCTTATCTCCTGAATTTCGACTCTAGGTATGAAACAAAACGTACATACGCATACACACATGTCCACATAGGTTACTAGGTTAGTCTGCCAAATTGTAGCCGGAAACGGCTTGTTTTTTTGAAAACTGACTTGTCCCTTTCTAGACACTTAGTCACTTTCCCGGGAACTCTGTTGTTTTCGCTGCGTCCTTGCCGGGCAGCCGGGTTGCGGTCTGCAGCCGGAATCGAAGGGAGCTGACAGTACATTGCACACGGTACTAATGGCTTAGCGGCTGGACTGGTTCGAGCTAGTTGCAGGGCCGGGACACCCGATCTATCGCGTCTCCTCCCCATTTTTCGTGTGGGATGCCTCGGGCTTTTGCTCTTGCTAGCCGGACAGCCGGGTTCGGTCTGTAGCTGAGACGAAGAGTGGGCCTCTGGCATCGTCGCATAGTACTCAGCCGGTTTGTTGACTTAGCAGGCCGGGCCAGCCGGCGAGCCCCCGGGTAGGGGTTGCTGGAGCCGGAAAATCATAACCGGAAAAAAGATGCATACACATTTCTAGCAAGGAGCCCCCGAGATTCTCGTGGGGGTCCGCATTTTCATTCATAGGGTTTTCAGGATACATACACTGCCTTGCGACTAGGTGTAAAACGGGCACAGTAGCGCCGCGTTCCAGGGATGCTCGGTTTCCTCGTCCGATTTGTCCATCTTGTTCTTGCGTGGCTGCTGCGCGTCGATGAGGTAGTAGGAGTCGTTGGCCAGTGCCCGGCTGATGATGAAGGGGCCTTCCTAGGGTGGCGATAGCTTGTGCATGCCCTTCGTGTCTTGCACCAACTGGAGAACTAGGTCGCCCTCGTGGAATGCGACTGGGCGGATCCGGCTTGAATGGTAGCGACGTAGTCGCTGCTGGTACAGGGCTGATCTGGACAAGGCCAGCTCGCGGGCCTCCTCCAGGAGGTCCACTCCGTCCTCCCGTGCCTCTTGGTTGGCTTTTTCGTTGTAGAGGAGCTTGCGAGCGGAGTCGAACTCGATGTCGGCGGAGAGGACGGCTTCCGATCCGTAGACCAGGAAGAATGGCGTGTAGCCGGTTGACCTATTCGGCGTGGTGCGGAGGCTCCACAGCATAGCCGGAAGTTCTTCGATCCAACATCCAGGTGACCGCTCTAACGGCTCGATGAGACGTGGCTTGATGCCGGCTAGCACCAAGCCGTTTGCTCTTTCGACTTGCCCGTTGGATTGCAGGTGCGTGATGGAGGCGAGGTCCAGTCGGATGCCCTTGTTGCTACAGAACCGGGCGAAGGCCCCCTTGGCGAAGTTCGTGCCATTGTTGGTGATGATGCTATTGGGGTAGCCGAAACGGTTGATGATGTCGGTGAAGAAGGTGACAACCGTCGCCCCGTCCAGCTTCCGGATAGGCTTGGCCTCGATCCACTTCGTGAACTTGTCCATCACCACCAGCAGGTGGGTCATGCCCGCGCGTGCTCGTTTGAAGGGACCGACCATGTCAAGGCCCCAAACCACGAAAGGCCAGGTGATCCGTATGGTCTTGAGTACCGAAGTTGGCACGTGCCTGAGCTGCCTGAAGTGCTGGCACCCATTTCATGCGCGGACCAGCTGCTCGGCGTCCTCGAGGGCGGTGGGCCAATAGAAACCATGGCGGAATGCCTTGGCGACTATTTCCCTTGATGAAGCGTGATGCCCGCACTCGCCCTGGTGGATATCCTTGAGTAGCCGGTAGCCCGTGTCCACATCAACACATCTTTGGAATATACCGGATACACTGCGCTTGTACAGCTCGTCGTTTATGATGGTGTATGTGTGCGCGCGGCGCCGAATTTGCCTGGCCTCCACCTCGTCGTCCGGAAGTTCTCCATCGGTGATGTAGCTCATGAAGGGCTGTGCCTAGGATGGCACTTCCCGGATAACAAGGACGCTCTTGTCCTCCAGTTGACGGGTGTCGGGGGGTCGTCCGGGTGGCGTACCTGGAACGGCAGCCCCCGAGCCGCTAGGCGAGCCGACAGCCCCCGGGTCTTGCAAGCCGGAAGGCACTTCCTAGCCGGAATTGGTGCGGGTCTTCTTCTTTGGCGGTTCTGCCGGCTCTGCTTTCTCTGTTCCGTCAGCCGGTACGGTTCCTGCCTAGACGATGGAGTCCGATTCTGGCGACGGGTTGATGGATGGCTTGCGCAGGTGCTCCAAGGAGGCCCCTGGTGGGATGGCCTGCCTGGTAGAGCCGATCTTGGAGAGCCCATCGGCCGCCTCGTTATTGATGCGGGGGATGTGGTGAAATTCGCACCCGTCGAAGGAGGCGCTAAGCTTCTGGATGTGGAACCGGTAGAGAGCCATGTTTGCGTCTCTGGCGTCCCATTCTCCGGATACCTGCTGCACCACTAAGTCCGAATCGCCAAAGCTCAGGATTCGGTTGACACCAATCTCCTTGGCCAGCCAGAGCCCGTGTGCTAGTGCCTCGTATTTGGCTACGTTGTTGGAAGCCTTGACGTGGATCTGCAGTATGTACTCCAGCCAGTCTCCTTTGGGCGAGGTGAGCACGATGCCGGCTCCCAAGCCCCCGAGCATCTTCGACCCGTCGAAGTGCATCCTCCAATGGTCCGAATCTAGAACTGGTGGGAGATACTGGGTCTCGGCCCAGTCGACGAGGAAGTCCGCCAACGCCTGCGACTTGATCGTGAGCCGGGGCTCATACTGGATGGAGTAGGCGGCAAGCTTGATGGCCCACTTGGCGACTCGGCTGGTGGCATCCTTGTTAACGATGATTTCCGAAAGGGGTGCCGTGCACACGACCTTAATCGGGTGTTCCTGGAAGTAGTGCTTGAGCTTCTTGCATGCCAGGTACACGCCGTAGCACATCTTCTGGTAGTGGGGGTAGTTCTGCTTGGAGAGGGAGAGAACCTCGCTGAGGTAGTAGACATGTCTCTGAACCGGCTGAGCCTTGCCTTCCTCGGGGCACTCCACCACTAGGACGACACTGACGACCCGGCTGATGGCTGCTATATAGAGCAACATCGGCTCCTTACTAGCCGGCGTGGCTAGAACCGGTGCTGTGGATAGCATGCGCTTGAGGTCATGAAACGCAGCGTCGGCTTGTGAAGTCCAGGAGAACTTGTCCATCTTCTTCATCAGCTGGTACAACGGGAGTGCCTTCTCCCCCAGCCGGCTGACGAAGCGACTAAGGGAAGCCAGGCATCCGGTGAACTTCTAGACTCCAAGAAGGTTCCTAGGCGGCTGCATCCTCTTGATGGCCACGATCTTCTCTGGATTCGCCTCGATGCCTCGCTGCGAAACGAGGAAACCGAGTAGCTGGCCGGACGGTACTCCGAAGACGCACTTCTCTGGGTTCAGCTTCATCTGATATTGGCGGAGGTTGCCAAATATTTCTCCCAGGTCCTCGAGGAGGGTGCGCTTCTCCTTGGTCTTCATGACCACGACATCCACGTAAGCGTGCACGTTTGGGCCTATCTACGAGTGCAAGCACTTCTGCATACATCGCTGATAGGTGGCGCATGCGTTCTTTAGGCCGAAAGGCATGGTTACATAGCAGAAAGCCCCATAGGGGGTGATAAATGATGTCTTAATCTGATCAGCCGGGTTTAGCCGGATCTGATTGTACCCGGAATAACAATCTAAAAAAGACAACAAATCCCAGCCCATCGTGGAATCGATGACTTGATCGATACGGGGCAAGGCGAAGGGGTCTTTCGGGCACGCCTTGTTCAGGCTGGTGTAGTCGATACACATGTGCTAGGTCTTGTTCTTCTTCAGCACCAGGACTGGGTTCGCCAACCAGTCCGGGTGGTACACTTCCATGATGAACCGAGCTGCAAGGAGCCGGGTGATCTCGTCACCGATTATATTTATCTTCTCCTCTGCGAACCGGCGCAGAGGTTGCTAGACCGGCTTGGCATCCGGATGCACGTGAAGTGAGTGCTCGGCAAACTCCCTCGGCACACCCGGCATGTCCTTAGGGGACCATGCGAAGATGTCCCGATTCTCACGGAGGAAGTCGACGAGCGCGCCTTCCTATTTGCTGTCCAAGCCGGCGCCAATGGTGACGAACTTGGTCGGATCGGCGGGGTCGAGCAGGATCCTCTTCGTCTCCTTTGCCGGCTGGAAGGCTCCTTCTCCAGCCGGCTTGCTGCTAGCCGGAATGTCCTGCTGGGCCATGGCCACATTGCGCATGATCACGCGCTTCTCCTCGGCTATGATGAGGGCCTCTGCCAGTTTGGAACCGGCTGAAGCGCACTCCATCGATCGCCTGAAGCAGCCGGTGACGGTGATCACGCAGTGGGGTCCCGGCACCTTCGTCTTGAGGTAGGCGTAGTGGGGGATGGCCATGAACTTGGCGAGGGCGGGGCGCCCGAGGAGAGCGTGGTAGGAGCTCGTCAGATTTACCACCTCGAACCAGATTGGTTCGCGGCAGAAGTTCTCCTCAGTCCCGAAGATGACGTCCAGCTGGATTTTCCCCATCGGGGCGTAGGCTGGCCCCGGCAGTACGCCGTGGAACGTCGTGGTAGTCGGGCGCAGGTCGCTTTCACGAATGCCTAGCTTCTCCAGCGAGGACTGGTAGAGGAGGTTGAGGCTGCTGCCTCCGTCGATGAGGACACGTGAGAATCGGCAAGTGCGCGCGTTGGAGACGATGAGGGGGTCGAGCACCATGGCGTAGCCCCCAGGAGTCGGTAGATGCTCAGGCTGGTCCGCCCGGCTCCAGGTGATGGGGGTTTCCATCCAGTTTAGGTACTGGGGGACCAGAGAGGCGATGGTATTGACCTCCTTGGAGCATTGCCTGCGGCTGTGCTTGTCGTCCTGCTCCGTCTCGAAGATGTGGTAGGCGGCATGCGGCTGGGGGTAGCCATTGTTGTTGTTGCCGCCGTTGCCGCCGTTACCATCATTGCCGGCTACCCTAGCCGTTGGTGGAGGTCCACCCGGTGGGGGAGGCGGGGGACGAGGCTGGTTGCCCTGGTCCTTTAGCTGGCGGGTCCAGCTACAGTTCTGGGTGGTGTGTGTAGCCGGCTTGAAGGGACCGCTATGCCACTTGAACGGGCCATCGAACATCTGGTCGAAGGTGAGCCGTGGCTTCTGCCTCCTTGTTTCATTAGCCGGCGCGTCTGGCGGTCCCCATGGGACCGGTTGTCGTTGCCGTGGCGTCTGGAGGATCCGGCTTCTCCAGTTGGATTGCTGGGTCGGTCGCGAGCCGGCTCTGTGGGAGTCGGACGGCCGTCCGCGTTTACTCGGAGGGGCTTCTTCATGGCGGCATCCGCCGTGGCGTACTGGTCCGCAACCGTCATGAGCTCCGCCATGGTTTTCGGCTCGTCCCACAGTAGGCGGTGGCGAAGCATGGTGCCCTCTCGGCAACCCTCGATGAAGAAACCAATGGCTTGGCTCTCCAGGATGCCCTCACAGGTGTTGCCCAGCTCCGTCCACTTGGCGAGATACTCGCGGTCGGTCTCGTGGACGCCCTGGACGCACAAGGCCAGGTCGCGCGGGCGCCCTGGGCGCTTGTACGTGCCGTTGAAGTTGCGGACGAACACCTTCTCGAAGTCAGGCCAGGTGTTGATGCTGTTGGGCGAGAGGCTGTTGAGCCATGTCCTTGCCGACCCGGTTAGCACGAGGGGGACGTAGCGCACGGCTGTGCGCTTGTTCCCGTGGGCGATGCCGACTGCCGTAGCGTAGTCGGTCAACCAGTCTTCCGGCTTCATGCTACTGTCGTACTTGGGGGTGTCCCTGGGCAGGGAGAATTTATCCGGAAATGGCTCGTTTCGGATGCGGGGTCCGAAACAAACCGGACCGGTAGAATCTTCCTCCTCCGTGACGCGCGCTTGAGCGAGGAGCTCGATACGGTCGCGGGCATCCAGACAATCTGGGTTGGGCGCTCCCACCCGGCCCGACAGACGGGAACCGGCTGGTCTGGGCGCTCCGGCTGGCGGAGGGGGAGGTGGTGGGTTGTTGTTCACCGTCTCCTCCTGGCGCGGCTAGCCCCTGTTGCCAGAGCTGCGACGCCTGCTGCGGGCCCTGGGTGGCTGAGGGGAGGACACCTGCTCGGTGTCGCGCGGCGCGCCCCTGCTGTTGGCAGGTAGCCTGCTCCCCCTGGAGTAACTAAGGTCTTCCTGCATCTGCCGGTTGGCACCAGCCTGCTCGTCCGCGACGCGGAGGAGCTCCTGCACGCGAGCGTGCTGGCGGGCTCGCTCCTCGCCCTCCAGGCTGGGTAGTTCCTCTGCCGCGGCTCGCGCCGCGCGAAAGTTCTTGATGGGCGTGCTGTAGGTGGGCTATGTGGGGGCAGGCGCGGGATCCAGTTCCCCGTTCTTTTCCATCCTACCGCCGAGCTCGCCGCCCCGACGCCATACCTGGCCACGCCGGCTGTAGCCGGAGTTTGGCCATGCGCGCGGTCGTACTCGCGCCGGGTGATCTCGAGTTGCTTGCGGGCTGCCGCTAGCTCCATGGCCTCATGGAGGAGGATCTGTCTCTCCATGCTGAAGTTGGCCTCCGCCTCCTCCGGGTTATCCCTGAGGTTAACCGGCGTCAGGAGCCGATCAATGGCATCCTCCACCGGGTTCTGGGGCTGCGGGGGAGCGGAAGTTCCGACCTCGTCCGTGCCTCGCTCCCGTGGTTGGCGGGGATGGGAGCTGGAACCGGCCATCATGACCTCTACGCTGCGAGACGCGGCGGATGCGCTGCCGCCTGAGCACGGCAGCTCCGCGGCAGAAACGATTTCCCTAGGGAAACGCTCCGGGATGGTGGCGACGTAAACGGGGAGGTCGCCGAATAGCAGAACGGTGCCGTTCGCCGGGAAGGAGGTTCCAGCGAAGCAGGAAGCGTTGTCGATGACGCAGTCGAACTTGCCAAGCGTGAGCACCAGGCCAGAGGCCACGCGCTCACCGGCTGAAGTGTGGGGTCCCGTGCGGAACGTGGCTCTGGTCGAAGCCATCTTGCCCCACGGTGGGCGCCAACTGTCGTTGTATTGGGAACGACAGTACCTGAGAAGGTTAGATAGAGGTGTGGGGACTAGCAGGGAAGCTATCGACGCGTCCCCAGGCGGGATTGGATACAAGCGAGCATAGAGGGACGCAAGAAGTACCCAGGTTCGGGGCCCTCGTGATGAGGTAAAGCCCCTACTCCTGCCGGATCTGACTATGTGGAATACTCGAACTACAAATGCTCCTCGAGCAGTATATGCTAGCTACTGCCTTAAATGTTGTAAGACCAACCCTTTCTACTGAGGCCTTGCCTCTCCTTATATAGGCAGAGAGGCAAAGGTCCCACTGGCTAGTCCGACTGGCGGGCCCCATAGGCGGGTCCCAGCCGGCTAGTCATCTACAGTGTCTAGTATGGCTTGTCTTGTCGGAGTACGAGCGGTATGGCTGTCGTAGGCATAGTGGACGCCATGCGAGCCTATCGTCAGCATCGGCCACTGTTCCCGCCTCACCCACGCAAAGTCTTCGGTATGGCCGGGTAGTTGCCAGTCTTGTCACCGTACAGGGCAAACCGTGCACTGATACACATGTCGCCCTGTCCCATTGATTGAGTCCGGCTACGTCACCGTATCCGGCTGCCTCTTGCTGATCCGGCTACCGGGGGATAGCCGGCATGTCTTGCCCTGTCCGGCTGCATCCGGTCAGCCGGACGCTATCCGACTGTCTTGTTTCTTATTCGGTTGGGGTACCTGGGGATCATCCCCCTGACAGCCGGCCTACGTACATGGTGGCCTGCGCGGGAGGGCTGGGGATTCAAATCCCGCAGCGGGGCTCGCGTGTCAGGTGCACAAAGGGGCGAAACAGTATCGGGCGATGCTGGCCGTTGGATTAAAAGCCGGATCAATGGCTCGCAGCGCATCTTCTTCCTGGAACAAGAACGCCGGCGAGCAAACCCTAGCTGGAACGTGCGGGGCTCGGGGTGGCTCACCTAGGGGCGGAGAGGGGTCGGTGGTGGTGTGGTTCGAAGCGGTTGAGGACAGGACATCGACGTCGCATCAGCAGCGGCGCAGCTCGGGACCCTCGTCCTCCTCACAGCTCCGGCGTGCCTGTTGACAAGAGCAGCCAGAGGAGAGGGGGATTAGGGCCGGTTTTGGGAGGGGAGTGTAGTGGAAGGGGAGCATGGAGGAGAGGTGGAGCAGGGACGAGGGAACCTTCTCGGTCATCGTCGGCACCTAGACGGAGAGAATGGCAGAAGAGAAAGGAGAGAGCGAGATGCTCTGCCTCCGCTCTGGGGTGGTGCTGGGGAGCTCTGGGAGAGAAATGAGGAGTGGGAGGAGCGTGCGAGAGGTGGGGGAGCTATTTAATGGACAGGGCCAGACCACAGTGCACCGGGTGCACGGCGAGGCGGTGGGGTCGCAATGGGGGCTAGGGGTTGGCCAGGAGGGGCGGTGGCGACGCCGTGGGGTGACCTGGGGACGGTCTTACCTCGGGGACTGGCCGGGCCTACAAGAGAGCGAGAGAGAGGTGGCCACTGCGTGCTGCCGGCAGGCTGTTCGACAGAACAACACGAGCTGCAGCGTGCGGTTTGCATGGCTAGGGCCTGGGGGAGTAGGAGGGGTAGGGGTGCAGTAGGGTGGCGGGGCTCTCCTCTGTCCACCGCGTGTTTTTGCACCGAGAGAGGAAGGGGGCGTGCGAGGCATAGGGTTTTCTGCTAAGGTGGGCCCCGAGGGTTGGGGGTTGCTGGGCGCGCGGGAGAGAGAGAGGGGTGAGGTGGAGAGGGGCCTGGGGAGTTGGAGTTATCCGAGGGTGGGGCCATATGTGACTGAAGGGAGGAAGAGACCGCTGGTTTTCGAGGGGGCAAGATTTGCAAGGATCTCATTTGTCTCTCCCCTTTGAAGCGTGCCGGTGCGTTCATGTGAGCTGGTGAGTGCAAGGTGGTGGCTGGGGTGGAGAGGCATCGTGCCACGGTGAGAGAGAGCTGTAGCATGGGTGAGAGGGAGAGAGAGGGTTTTTTGGGTGATCTTGTGCCACATTGGTGAGGTGGCCACTTTGGACACTTGCCATTTCAAGCCAGGGCCATTAATTACAGAGGGGAAGGAATGGGGTGGCAGAAGGATACTAGGGGGTCATGCCTAGGTCTTGGTTGCCTCCTAGATCACAGCCATGAACTCACAAGGATCATCCAAACTTTGGAGAAATTAAGGTGGTCATTCCCTAAGTGGCAACTAGTGAGGTAAATACTCACATGCAAGAGGCTAGGGCTTGTGGTTTAAACAGGACTAGGGAGTGGTTCTCAAGTATTCCTAGCCTAGTACCACATGGTACTCTTGCATGGTAGAAAGGATGAAGGATTTATTCAAACCAAGGCTCCAAAGTTGGAACAAATCTATGTTTCTATGACTTAGCCAATATAGGCTTGTGGGGTGACTAACTAAGATGACCCTTGGTGGTCATGCAATCATGCAGACTACCAAACAATACTACCAAAATAACACAAATGATCAAGCAATCTAATAAGGCTAGGCTTCTATGCAAACAATTTATAAAAGTTTTATTTCCCCCTAAATTTCTAGCTTCCTAACCCTTAACAAAATGGATGCAGAAAATGGGATGTTATAGACCTTCCACCCTTAAAAGAATCTCGTCCCGAGATTCGCCGGTTTTGCTGACAGGAGATGGGGGAATTCCTTCTAGAGAAAATCCTCTCGTTCCCAGGTGGCTTCGTCTTCCGAATGGTTACTCCATTGAACCTTGTAGAACTTTATGTTCCAGCGCTGGGTAAGACTATTGGCTTTCTCTAGGATTTTGACGGGCACCTCTCGATAGGTTAGATCACAGTTGAGATAAATGGCTTGATAATCTATCTCTTTGAAGGCTTCGGGCTTGTTGGCTATCTAAAGGCACTTTTGGAGTTGGGACACATGAAAGACTTTATGGAACTCCGCCAATTCCTTTGGTAGCTCTAGCTGATATGACACCTTTCCTCGTTGAGCGAGGATTTTGAAGGGCCCAATGTACCTGGGGGCGAGCTTCCCTTTTTCATGAAACCTCTGCATTCCTTTGAGAGGGGAGACGCGAAGATACACGAAGTCTCCCTTGTTGAAAATCACATCTCGGCGCTTAGTTTCAGCATAGCTCTTTTGGCGAGATTGGGCAGCTCTCAAGCGATCACGGGCTAGCTGTACTTGCTCTTCTGCTGCCTTGATCACATCAGGGCCGAAGATTTGGCTCTCTCCGGACTCAGTCCAGTTTAGAGGGGTTCTACACTTCCTTCCGTAGAGGATCTGAAAGGGTGCCATCTTCAGGCTCGATTGATAGCTGTTATTGTAGGAGAACTCCGCGAAGGGCAGGCAGTCCTCCCACTTAGATCCATAAGCTAGAACGCAGGAACGCAGGAACGGAGCATATCCTCCAGGACTTGATTGACTCTCTCGGTTTGTCCTCCGGTCTGTTGGTGATATGCGGTGCTAAAAGATAGAGTCGTACCTAAGGCCTGATGTAGCTTATTCCAGAAGCGGGAGGTGAATTGTGGTCCGCTATCCGATACGATCTCTTTGGGGACTCCATGGAGACTGACAATCCTGGAGATATGCAGTTCTGCCAACTTCTTTCCATTGAAGGTTGTCTTCACAGGGATGAAATGGGTGACCTTGGATAGGTAGTCGACTATAACCCAAATTGAGTCATGACCCCTGCTGGAGGTAGGTAATCCTGTGATAAAGTCCATTCCAACCTTTTCCCATTTCCACTTGGGAATCTTCATGGGTTGTAGCAATCCCGCGGGTTGCTGGTGCTCGGCTTTGACCTTCTGGCATATATCGCACTTGGCCACGAACAAGGCGATCTCGCGCTTCATCCCATGCCACCAGAACTGTTCTTTCAGGTCCTAATACATCTTGGTGCTACCGGGGTGGATGGAGTAGAGTGTCTCGTGGGCTTCCTTCATAATCATCTGCTTCAAGCCATGCTTGCTGGGCACGCAGATGCGCCCTTTTGTACCATAGTACACCCATGTCGTCAACTTTAAATCCGAGGACAGTTTCTCTCTCCATTCTTCTTTTAGTGCCTTCAATACTTTTGGGGTCTTTCTGAGCCTCCTTGATCTGGTCTAGGATGGTCGGCTTTAGTTCCATATGGGCTAAGAATCCATGGCTAACTATTTCGAGTCCGAACCTTTCTAGTTCGTGACTTAGTTCTGGTTGTTCTTTCATGATCACCGCATTTAGGGAACAAGGTTCTCGACTAAGGGCGTCGGCTACAACATTAGCCTTGCCCGAGTGATAATGAATGCCAAGGTCATAGTCTTTGATTACCTCAATCCATCTTCATTGCCTCATCTTCAGATCTTTTTGGGTGAAAATGTATTTTAGACTCTTGTGATCTATGTAGATCTCGCAGCGATTCCCCATTAGATAGTGGCGCCAGGTCTTAAGTGCATGAACCACTGCTGCGAGCTCTAGGTCATGGGTGGGGTAATTTACTTCATGGGGCTTCAGTTGTCTGGATAGATAGGCGATGACCTTGCCTTCCTGCATCAGTACACTTCCAAGTCCCAACTTGGAGGCGTCGAAGTAATCTTCGAAGCTCTTGGTGATATCTGGCATGGTCAGGACGGTGGAAGACACTAGCTCTTCTTGAGTTCCTGAAAGCTCTCTTCACATTTCTCGGTCCACTCGAATTTCTTGTCCTTCTTCAGCAGTTGTGTCAATGGTTTTGCGATGCTTGAGAAGCCTTCAACAAACTTGCGGTAGTATCCGGCTAAACCCAGAAAACTTCGGATTTCCGAAGGGTTGGTAGGGGCTTTCCATTCTAGAACTATCTTGATCTTGGAGGGGTCGACTGAGATTCCTCCTGCAGATTGTATGTGGCCAAGGAATCCAACTTCCTTTAACCCAATCTCGCACTTGCTGAACTTAGCATACAGTTGATGCTCCCTGAGTGTTCCCAATACGACTCTCAGGTGCTGTTCATGCTCGGCTTCATTCTTGGAATATATGAGGATGTCGTCGATGAACACTACGACGAACTTGTCCAAATAGGGCATGAATACCTTATTCATGAGATTCATGAAATAGGCAGGGGCATTGGTTAAGACGAAGGACATGACGGTTTATTCATATAGACCGTATCGGGTGGTAAAGGCGGTCTTGGAGAAGATTCGGGCTCCATTTAAATGATCAAACAGATCTTCGATCTTCGGTAAGGGATACTAGTTTTTGATTGTGACATCATTAAGCTTCCAGTAGTCAGTCACTAGCCGGGTGGTTCCATCTCTTTTATCTACAAAAAGAACGGGTGATCCCCAAGGGGAGGCACTCGGCTGAATGAGACCCTTGTGTTCCATGTCATACAGTTGTTTCTTCAACTCGACCAATTCTTCGGGGTCCATACGGTATGGCCTCTGAGCTATAGGGGCGGTTCCGAGGACTAACTCTATGATGAACTCGATATCCCTGTCAGGGGGCATACCAGGCAACTCCTCCGGGAACACATCTGGATACTCACAGACTACTGGAACTTGTTCTAGGGTAGGTCCGACTATACTCTTCTAGCAATAGATCCGAGATGAGGGCACAGTTGCCTTGTACTTGATTTGTACTCCTTCACTACTTATCAAGGATATGGACTTTTTGGCACAATCTATGATTCCATGGTACTTGGTCATCCAATTCATTCCTAGGATCACATCTAGACCTTGTGCTCCCAAAACTATTAGGTCGGCCGTGAAGGTTATGCCATGGATGACTATGGGGATATCTCGGCAGACGGATTTGGTTTTGGCCGTCGAGCCGGGTATTTGGACTAGCATGAGCCTGCTCAGATGGCTAGGTTCCATCCCACTTCTTCCAACAAATGGCTCCGTAACAAACGAATGCGAGGCCCCGAAGTCAAATAGTACTATAGTAGGGATGTAGTTGAGAAGGAATGTACCCAGAACAATGTCAGGAGACTGCTGGGCTTCTTCAGTAGTGATATGGTTCAGATGTCCTATGATAGCATTGGCAGGCTTCTTGGGGGCGGCGCCCTTAGCGGGGGCTCCCTTGGCGTGACCTTGATTCAGGCGGGCTGCATTAGGGCAGGGTGCATTATCCTTCTTCCTCTCGGGGCATTCACGGGAGAAGTGCCCCACTTGTCCATAGTTGAAGCATCCAACTGTATTGGGGCGGACACTGGTGTTGAAAGGGCCTCTAGGGGCGGGTCTTGGGTTCCTGCCTCCATGGCGAGGGTTGTTGTAGTTACGATTGGGGTTGTTGGGGCGCGGAGCATAGTACGGAGTCCTCTGCGGTGGGGGCACAGGCCTTGAGGGTGGCATGCTTCGCGACCTTTGTCCACTGGGTCCTCCCTGCTGCATCATCCGGCGCTTGCGGTTCTCAATCACCCCCTTGCGCTTGTTTTCCACCAGAATGGCAGCATCAACAAGGGCATCCAGCTCCTGGAATCCCTGGGCTACTAGGTGGCACTGTAGTTCATCCTGGAGTCCATTCATGAAGGTATCCACCTTCTTCTCTTCAGTGTTGGTGTCATCCTGGGCGTATCTGGCCAGATCAGTGTACTTCTCCAAATATTGTAACACAGACATTCCTCCCTGCTTCAGATCACAGAATTGGTCTCTCATCATCTTGATCAGACCGGGTGGGATATGACGCTTGCGGAACCATTCCTTAAAGTCCTCCCAAGTGATGGCTTGTCCCGAGGGCAAAATTTCCTTGACGCTGATCCACCAAGTCCTTGCTTGACCCGCAAGGAAATGGGTGGCCAAGGTGACTTTCTCATTCTCTCCAACACGGGCAACTTCCAGATTGTTCTCAATAGTGCGGAGCCAGTCATCAGCGTCAAGTGGGTTGGTGCATTTGGTGATGGGTTGGTGTTTTGAAAGTCTCTGAGTTGGGATCTTTGCTCTTCGCCCTCAGGGTCGGGGGCGTTTCTAGCTGCGGCTTGCACAAGCTGCTGGAGAGCGGCGATGTTGGCTTGGCATTCCTCATTGGCGGCCTGGCGGTCTTGCATGAACATGTGCAGGAGCTCCGCCATGGTCGGGGGTCCGCGAGGGCGCACCATCCTGAAGGTATACGGTTAGGAGGGGTTACCAAGGGGGCGGTTCGTAACCATAAACATCAAGGTGCAGGAAGGAAATAACTAATCGAACATGCATGCATAAGAAAGACAGGTGCTTAGGAGTTAAGCAACCACAGAATTAATCACAGAATAACCAAGTTCATGCATCACATCTCGACGCTAGATAGCATTACGAGTTCAACCATACAAGCAAGCAGAAGACAGACAAATCGCCACTCAAAAGGGGACACGGTGATATTCTCACTTGCTCTCATAGACTAGCGTGAAGCCTACTCCGCGTCACGGCGTGCGGTGGTGTCTTCCTCAATGATGACCTCAGTGTCATCCCTAGACTCGAAAACACGCTCCTCGGAATCCTCTTCTTCCTCACCCATCTGATCATCATCTTCGGGTTCACTCTGCGGCTCCATGTCGAAATCCTCCTTGTAGGCGGCATCATTATCGGTCTCATTCAGCAAGTCATCGTTGTCCTTGTCGAGCTGAGCGCATTCCTCCTCCAATGCTTCTATCCGGGCCTCCATGGTCACCAAGAGTTCCTTCTGCTCCTTGGTGGTCTTCAGGAGACGCTTGTTTCTTGCCACTACCGTCTGCTTGTTCAGCTTGGTTTGAGCATGCTCCAACTTCTCGATCCTCAAGTCCTCCACAAGGGTGAGGTATTCTAGGGTCTTGTTGTCTAGGCGCGTGCGAACATCATCCATAGATTCCTGGGTCTTCCTCAGGAGATACTCCAAGTTCTGGATATGCTCACCAAAGTCATAGTGCTGCGGGGTCACGGTGGCGTAACCCCGGGGGTGGCGCCTCCCAAAATGGTAGAACTTGGTACCCTCTAGTTTCTCGCGGTGGTGATAGGCGAGGCGTGCTGAGCCACACGAAGCACACCATTGCCCCAGTCCTTCTCTAGTACCTCCACCTTCAGCTCCTCAGACAATGGGGGCAATACACCACCCCTCCTGGTGCAGACAACCAAGCAATTCTTCTCTCCTTAAACCATCCTAGGAATGAAGGCGCCCTAGATCTCCAGTGTGGGACGCCCCACATGCTTGGCCAAGTCCCTCAGCTCAGCCTCAAACAACTGGAGTGGCAGGTCCAGTCCGACCTGACGGTACATGTTGAACACCACAGCCATCCACACAATTTTAGGTAAGTTTAAGTTAGTGAACAGTGTGCAAAATTTTTAGATATGCAAAAGTTAATTTGATGCAAGTTGTTTTCGAAACAGAGGGGAGGAGTCATAAGCAATATTTTTGCAAATATCAAATTCCTTCCTTTATAGAGAAAATAGTTTTTGAGGTCCAGGTCTAACGTCCAAGCTAACTAGGGGCTCCTAAGGTTAGGATGGCTCTGATACCAAGTTTGTGGCGACCCCGGATTTTCACCTGAGATTACCAAATTATGCAAACCACCACGATCCCATGATCAGTGCATCGTGGAGCATAACCGACATGATATCAAAGTACACACATCCATTATAGTATGGTACAATAAGTCTTACAATAATAGTCTTACAACTTTGCCTCCATGGGCACACATAGATAATAGCAGCGGTACTAACTAACGCGGAGGACCCGAGTCAAGCCATAGCCCAACAGGTGCCTAACTCAGAGAAACGCCCTAGTTTGCAAAGTCGTCATCGTACCCTCCATTGTCTTCCTCATCCTTCTCATAGTCTGGCTAAGTTGATAGCCAGGGAACATTGCTAGTGAGTACTTTGAATGTACTCGCAAACCACCATACAAGAAGAACAAAGAGTATGCAATATGGCTTTGGATCGGATGGATCGAAGGAAGCTATTTGCAAAATCTCTTAGAGATATACTCTCAACTCTACCACTTGTTGTTTGCAAAACCCTTTTAGTGTAAAATAGTTAGTAAAACTTGAAATACTAGGCTGGGTCAACACTGCTATTCATTTCCACTTTGGTCATCCCATGACCAGTAGTTCAACTAGGTCCGACCATCCCATGGCCCATCCTCCTTGCCCTTCGACCATCCCATGGCCGAATCTCTTTTTAGAAAACCTTTTTATAAACCAAAACCAGCACCGCTCTACAGAAGTTTGTCCAACCCATCCTTGACCGTGGACACGGCTATTCGAATAGATTTACGCTCTAAAGAGGTTGTACACTTTACCCACAAGATCCAATACATCCGCTGCGAGCTGTCGCGGATCGTCATACATTAATATGCAGGATTCGGATAACCGGATAAGACCTTCGGGATAATCCCCTCTTAACACAAACACCTACCCTATGGGTGTTATTCCCCTCAAAAACCGGGACGTCGGGTACCAAGGACCAACCGGAGAGCGTTTTCCACTTCTCGAGTGTGCGCTTTCAATGAAGGGCCCATAGTAACGCGTGGAGGCCAGCAGACCCTTCGTTCCTTCTCTAGGTCGATGTCCCACATGGACCTTTATCGAAGAAGGCCCACCCTCCAGGGATCCCCGATCCCCTGTAGTAGTTGTGAGGCACTTGTATCATAGAGAACCACTTTCGGGTCAAGCCCCTTCCTATATATGGATAGTGTGGTTGCACGGGGTGGTTGTTATAGCTAGACTGCAAAGAACCGGGTGCGTTTTCGAAAACAGTTTTTCCTCTAACTTCATCTATGGTGCCTCCACCGGTAGCACGAACACCAAATCATTTTAAAAGATCCTCGGCAAGTCCCACTTGCCGAGGTTTTCTGTCGAAACTTTTTATAAAACCATCTTTGCCTTCGGGTTCCCAACCTAGAGTTTTTGTTAGGCTAAACCGGGGTTTCCAAGGGGTTGTGGTATATTAGACCACCTTAACTACTAGGGTAGGAGTAGGTTATCCAAAGGGGAGTACTTAGACAGTACTAGAGGCATAAGTTTGGTGGAGCCAAACTAATACCATAATAATATTATAGCGAGTAAAACCAATGCAGTAGTAGAATAAGTAAAACAGAGTGCATAAAAATAAAGATGGGACAAGTCTCATGAACTTGTAGGTGGCTTGCCTTGGTTGGCAGCTTGTTCCTAGTCCTCTTCCTCAAAATCTTCCCAAGTACCTTCCTCAAACTCGTCCTCGTCCGTATCTATCGTCAAAAAAGGGAATTATAATCAAACCACCATACCAACCATCACCCAATGCACAAACAATCCAATCAGTACAAGGCAGATGCACAACTGAACCAAACCAACCAAGCACAAGTAGCTACTGATCCTAGCACTACAAATCCATTGAAAGCAATCAAAAAGATTTAACCAAACTTATTTGGTGATTTTAGTGGTCAAGACTAGATTAGCACTCAAGCAGAAATTTAGACCAATATAAGTTGGTGGAAATTGACCACAGAATATATATCTGAGTAGCTACAGAGAATACTAAGATAACCCCATTGGTTTCACATTTTTATCAAAAGGGTTGATTTTTAATAAATAAAATACTGAAAATAGTGCAGAAACTAGTACCAAAATTCCCAGGGCAGAATTGCAGAGTCAAAAATTAAGCCCTTCTCAGAATTAGTAGTACTATCAGAGGTCTAACTCTGGGAGTTGGTTTCATCCCAAAATTAGCTTCACTGCAAACTCTAGAAAATAATTAAGAACCCTTTGTTCATAACTTGTAAAATTAAGAACAGAGGCTTCAAACATCCAAAATGGGTGTTTCAAGTTTTTGTCAGTAGGCATTTGCACAGGCAATGCCTGGAACTTGGTTTCACAATTTGCTGAGCTCTAGAAGTAAAGCTAAGGAATTAACACTCTAATCAGATACTATTTACCACAGAAAATATCAGTAAAAACAGACATGCTATGGACTAGCTACCAGTGCCATGTAATAGATAATTTCTTAGGCTACCTCACAAAATTTGAACTAGGCCAAAATACTACACAGATAATAATTTGTGGAATTCAAACTACAGGACAATTTTCAGGTAATTAAAATGGCCTAAAATAAAAAGAAAAGGCAGTGCAGAGGCTGGGTTGCAGCCCCCTAAGGATCTAGGCCGGCCAGCGTACACGGTGGCCTACACGGGAGGGCTGGAGATTCAAATCCCGTAGCGGGGCCCGCGTGTCTGGGGCACAGAGGGGCGAAACGGTATCGGGCGATGTTGGCCGTTGGATTAAAAGCCGGATCGACGGCTCGCAGCGCGTCTTCTTCCCAGAACGAGAATGCCAGCGAGCAAACCCTAGCTAGAACGGGCGGGGCTCGGGGTGGCTCACCTAGGGGCGGAGAGGGGTCGGCAGTGGTGTGGTTCGAAGCGGTTGAGGACGGGGCGTTGAACGATGTACGGCACGATGGCTCTGGTCGTCTAGATGCGTCGCGTCAGCAGCGGCGTGGATCAGGACCCTCGGCCTCCTCGCAGCTCCGGCGTGCATGTTGACAAGAGTAGCCAGAGGAGAGGGGGATTAGGGCCGGTTTTGGGAGGGGAGTGTAGCGGAAGGGGAGCATGGAGGAGAGGTGGAGCAGGGACGAGGGAACCTTCTCGTTTGTCATCGGCACCTAGACGGAGAGAATGACAGAGGAGAAAGGAGAGAGTGAGAGGCTCTGTCTCTGCTATGGGGTGGTGCTGGGGAGCTCTGGGAGAGAAATGAGGAGTGGGAGGAGTGTGCGAGAGGTGGGGGAGCTATTTAATGGGCAGGGCCAGACCACGGTGCACCGGGTGCACGGCGAGGCGGTGGGGTCACAATGGGGGTTAGGGGTTGGCCAGGAGGGGCGGTAGCGATGTCGTGGGGTGACCTAGGGATGGTCTTACCTTGGGGACTGGCCGAGCCTACAGGATAGCGAGAGAGAGGTGGCCGTTGCATGCTGTCGGCAGGCTGTTCGACGGAACAGCACGAGCTGCAGTGTGTGGTCTGCATGGCTAGGGCCCGGGGGAGTAGGAGGTGTAGGGGTGCAGTAGGGTGGCGGGACTCTCCTCTGTCCACCGCGTGTTTTTGCACCGAGAGAGGAAGGGGGCGTGCGAGGCAGAGGGTTTTCTGCTGAGGTGGGCGCCGGGGGTTGGGGGTTGCTGGGCACACGGGAGAGAGAGGGGTAAGGTGGAGAGGAGCCTAGGGAGTTGGAGCTGTCCGGGGTGGGGCCAGATGTGACTGAAGGGAGGAGGAGACCGCTGGTTTACGAGGGGGGACAAGATTTGCAAGGATCTCATTTGTCTCTCCCCTTTGAAGTGTGCCGGTGCGTGCATGTGACCTGGGTAAGTGTAAGGTGGTGGTGGGGTGGAGAGGCATCGTGCCAGGGTCAGAGAGAGGTGTAGCACGTGTGAGAGGGAGGGAGAGGGTTTTTGGGGTGATCTTGTGCCACATTGGTGAGTGGCCACTTTGGACACTTGCCATTTCAAGCCAGGGCCACTAATTATAGTGGGGAAGGAATGGGATGGTAGAGGGATACTAGGGGGTCATGCCTAGGTCTTGGTTGCCTGCTAGATCACAACCATGAACTCACAAGGATCATCCAAACTTTGGACAAATTAAGATGGTCATTCCCTAAGTGGCAACTAGTGAGGTAAACACTCACATGCAAGAGGCTAGGGCTTGTGGTTTAAACAGGAGCAGGGAGTGGTTCTCAAGTACTCCTAGCCTAGTACCAGATGGTACTCTTGCATGGAAGAAAGGATGAAGGATTTATTCAAACCAAGGCTCCAAAGTTGGAACAAATCTAAGTTTCTATGACTTGGCCAATATAGGCTTGTGGGGTGACTAACGAGATGACCCTTGGTGGTCATGCAATCATTCAGACTAGCAAACAATACTACCAAAACAAAACAAATGATCAAGAAATCTAATAAGGCTAGGCTGCTATGCAAATAATTTGTAAAAGTTTTATTTCCCCCTAAATTTCTAGCTTCCTAACCCTTAACAAAATGGGATGTTACACACCTAGTCAGAAAGAATTGGTTGCACCTCAATTTTATGAGCCCACTACCAAGAATGTCTAACTTGTCATGGTGTAGCACTGGCGGGAAAACCAACTAGACCTTATTTGAGGGGTTAAATTCTACCAACCATCTAATAGAGGTAAAACCATAGATATACCAATAACACAAAATAAAGCAAATATAATGTGAAATGGTATGGCTCTCTTCATGGTGATCTCATATCCATGAAACATGTAAGGCAACTAGTGTCAATTCTTGTCACGTGTCATCTTACTCCATGTCACCGACATGTACATTGATTTGCATGCCATCCAGGTTCTCCAAAAAGCTACACTAGTTTAGTAAATGAAAATTACATAGAGAATCTGACACGCAGGTCATTATATAATAAAATGACAACACCTAGGCTCCAGCCAACTGACAAAATCCGTGATACATAGATCACTTATGGATTACACACACCACATGCATATAAGCTATACCATTAACAACATCATCCTACAAAAAGATGTTTTGCATAGATACGATATCTACCGGCATTGTGAAATTTGCAACAACATCTAAGGTTTTATGACAAGGCGAGGGCCGACGGTCTAGATTTAAAAACTGCAGATCCCATCTTCATTTCGAACATGGATTTATTCATCAGATAAAAGCATTTTATCCAAATCCAATCCATACTCTGATTCGATCAAACTCCTTTGATCTTTGATCACTGCATCTGGATATACGTGTCACAGTCTACCCCGATGACGGAAGCCGATCAGTTGGGGTATGTTGTTCCACGGCCTTAGCAGTATGATCATGGAAACAAGATCATCCATTCCCCAAGTAAAGTTGATCTAATTCAACCTTGTACAAAACTGATCTATCTCAAAGATCGACCACCAAAATAGGAACTAAATCCAATATAATGCCTATCGCATATCACATATGCAAGATCGCAAGCCTAAAACAAGAAGCTATCACTAGGATACCACCGTTGGGCCACACATATATAAACAAAACTTTTTCTCCATGTGGTACTCCCAAGATCTAGCTGAGGTAGTGCGGGACCCAACATACCACTTTATGTCCTAGTATACTATAGTCGTGGACATAACACTAACGAAACACCATTCTACAGATATTACATCCTCAGAGCGGTACAACAGAAATAAAGTTGGTCCACAAACATACATTTTATTATTACAACAAGAAATTACATGACGACTTTGAGATTCTCCTAGGTCCATAGAGGAATCTCGACGACTCAAAGCTATACTATAATGACTTGAGAAGGAGATAAAGGAGCAAACTACACCTTAAGATTTATACGAGAGTAGTAGATAGAGGATAGAGATCTAAACTACTAGATTTAACTAACTATATCGGACACATCTATGCTTCAGACTCTTCGGACTCCATTCCATAGATGCTTTCGGATTACTCTAGCTCCTCATAGCAAAATTTTGTTTGTTCTTCGGCTGAATATAGTGTTTCATCTTCTTGGTCGTCAATGTCTTCAGAATCTAGCAAGGGTTAAGAAGTTACGGTTGAGTACGATCATAGTCAACAAGTTCACTAAGAAGGAGTGTTTGATGCACTAACTACAGCCACAGACCATAGGTTGTAGGCTATGCAAGTTTTTGTAAACATTTCTTCAAAGGTTGCTTTTATTCTGAAAACTATATCTGTTAGTGTTCATAGGCTGACCAGAATGTTGTGGAGTTCCTTTCCTGTAGCATTCGCAGCTCCTTCCCGTAATAGGAAGTAACATGTCACAGTTCTTACACTCTACAAAGGTGTGCTACTTTACTCATAAGAGATCAAATCCTTGTTGCACAACCGGGCAGCTTATTCTTATCCAATATTCTGTGATGTGGGGCCCAGTTAGATGATCCAACCCAGTACTGCCCTTCTCCGCGACACCGCATACTCACCCTTTTGCTAGCTCAGGACAACAGCTAAGCCGGTTTACACTCCTAAAGAGAGAAATACTCGACATCTAATATCGGGGAATTGACGATCCCCACCCTTGCACGTGCCTCGATGTAGGATCACGACTCTGATAAAATTTGTTCGTCAGCATACGAAAGGGAGAAGGTCCAACTGACTTCCCATAGCCATTAGAGATCTTATGGTTAACGCGTGATATACGTCGCTAGAATCACTGACGACATTGGTGGTTAAGTCCTAGATGATATATTCCTGGACAATGGTATTCAAATAGTCATGCTTAATAGATTAACTGATCACCCTACATCAGTAACCAATAGTTTACATTATTATCAAAATAGTGTTTTCTGACCTTTTTGAAATGCAGGTGACTTCTCTATACCAAAGGACATGAGCAAGTGTGAAATTGCCTTGCTATAGAGAAGTATTGTAGTCGAATGTGTCGACCTGACCAGGGACCTCGGGTTCTATAAAATACCATCATTGCCTGATAAGGACAATGTTTAAATAAGCAATATGCAGATATGCATATGTAATGAGATGCATGTGTTTAAAACCCCCAAAGTATTCCTAACATTATAAGTATGTTGGATTTAGATGATTTATTTAAGATTTGATTTATCTTCAAATTTACTTCACAAAAGAGTAAGAATTCAAAGATGTTAAGATTAACTTATAAGACATAAAAAGTGAAGTAAAATCATAATACAAGATTTAGGTTGAATGGTATCTTGTAATTATTACAAGGCACATGTATAAAGTTGTTATGACTTAAAAGAAAGAACATAGTGTTTCCTTTGAAGTAACAAAAATAATAATAGTTCACAGAAATTATTATTTATGTTAAGTCTATCAATTCTGAAGATTAATAAGGCCAAAGTTTTGGTATTTGATAAGGTTTGAATAAACTTAGATTATTATATTCTTAGTTTATGGTGTATTAGGCCAAAGTTAACTATAAAAGAGCAATAACAGTTTAAACACATATCGTCTAAGGGTATGGGATCATTCACTTTGAGTGTAAGTGGATGATGAGTTTAAATGTGATTGGTTAGTATGAACTTGATTTGACTTATTAAACAAAGCAAATTTAGATGATCTCATTGATGTGTTAGGGTTTTAAAATCATGTTAAGCATGGTTAAGAGATAAAGAGCATTCACTTTTATCATGAGTGAATGATGTTTAAAAGTTCCTTGAATTGTTGATTTAACTTTGGATTTAAGACTCCAAAGGAGTGTTATAAGTTTAATAGTTTACATTTAAAGAACTCTAGTTATGGTTTTGTACTTGGTACTTAAACTTGAAAGATTTAATGTTTATAAGTAAAGGTGATTATTTAATTAAGAAATGTTTTTAAAGCATTTACAAAGTAGGTATTTTATAAAGATTTATTAGTTTAAAAACATTTGGAATAATATATCTAGTATTTTTCTAGTAAAATATATTTATTCAAGAACTTAAAAATGATTTTATTTATTTATTTTCAAGTCTTATTTGTATTTTTATAAAATTCCGAAAAGGATTAAATGTCTTTGTATATTTTCTTCAGGAATTATTTGTAGAAAAAATAAGTTAGTATTTTTATAAAGTACTGGACTTATTTTCATAAGCAAAAATGATTTTTATTCATTTTTAGGTCTTTACCTCAATTTATGAAATATCACTTAGGCTTTAGTGGTGTTAGTATTTATTAGCATTTTATTTAACTTAAATAAGTAAAGTTATATTTTTCTTAGGTAGAATTATTTTTGTATTTAACTTCAATATGTTATATGTATTTAAAGGATTTTTCTATATTTTTCTAGGGCTAAAACAAGTTTAGGGGTATTTTGGTAATTTTTTTTTATTTCTTACTTTATTTTTAAACTGGCCTGTTTGGTTGTGCTTATAGGCCGGCCTGGCCCAACCGGCCTTGCTAGACCGAATCAGCCTAATAGAGCCCACTCTGGTTGGGTCAACCCGACCCAACCCTCTCCACTCACGCACAGGCACTCAGCGAGACTTGGTCTTGTTCCTCTCTCGCGACTCTAGTGCTCCACCGTGACCCTACTCACCTCCGGCCACCGATTTTGGCGATGCTGACCATTATGGTCGCCAGCCCTGGCAGCAAAAGCTCCACCGCTCTCTGGTAATTATCCCCAATCGAGTTGATTTGTGAGTATCTGTCAAAATTGCTCGCCCTCGCCTTGTTTTCGACTTGGGCCTGATGTCACTATTGTCAGCCACTCCAGCTGGTTCTGGCTCTCGCAAGCACTGCTGCTTGCTGGTTTTTTCTCGCTTTGTTCTCCTTCTTCGCCTCAACCACCTCTAAGCCTCCCATGCACGGCCCTGCTACCACGGCAGGTTTGCCATTGCAGCCTCCCGACCTATGCCCCTAGATGCTACTTGCGGATGACCACAAGATCCTCTCTAGCATCCTTACCCTCTGGTACTTCTGTTCGACCTCTGCTAGTTGCTTATTTCAATTTTGATTTGGGTAGGACGGCAGGGGTGCCTACAGCCCTGGTGACTATCATATGTTTACATTGGACAGCTTATAGGGGTGGTGTGGTTGATGGTGTGATAATGGATTGGTGGTGTTGTGCTAGTGTTGCAGCCGATGGTACGGTGGTGATGCCATCACTGCAATATTGCCGATGTGTTGTGCCCTGGCTTTGTCACGCCTATGCTCCAGGTGCTTGGCACCATCGGTGAGTTCTATTGTGCCCGGCCTTAGATCCAATGACTCTACTCAGTGGCTTGTGGTGTTGCTTGAGCTAGTTATTGTTGTCGTAATTATCCCAGCGATGATTAATTTATTACCAGGTTTTGGTATGTCCGATCTGCAACCATGGTTTGTAGTAGGTTATCTAGAGATGATGTAATGGTGAGGACATGCTTTGGTTGATTTATTGATTGAATTGGATCACACAACCTTGGAACAATTGGCTAGTTCCTAATCATACCTTATGGATAATTCAATTTATTTCAATAATTCTAGGTTCCCTAAGCTACATGCTTGTGTGACTGAAATCTAAAGGTTTAAAACCAAACCTTGGATTTTAGGATTTGGCTAGAACCCTCCTATAAGATTATTGGTTGTATATCCATTTGGTTTTAAATATGGAAAATTACAGGTACTGATGTTAGTGATTAGATTATGTACTTTGGCAGCTTGATGTTTAATTAAGGTGCTGGATATGGTTGGTTGCACATTCAGTGTGGTACCTTTATTTGAGATGATTAGTTCATTCCTGGCACACTTGCTTGTAGGTGAATATCAAATATATATGGAAAGGATATTACTTGTTTAAGATGGTTTTGTTGCTAGGTCCATATGATCCATTGATTATCTGATCCTGCTGATGTGTTGCATGCATAGGAGTGCATGTGGATGTGCAAAGTGACCCCTACTAATATTCTAGACAAGATCTAGATGATGATTAATTTGTTTAGGTTTCTTGTACTCTCTTGTACCATCTTTTTATGTGTTCTACAATCTCTCTCTCTCTGAATTGATAAGAACATGTATTGTCCTTGATGGTTTGGCCTGGCCTATGATGGAAAGGCTGAGGCACATTTATGCAAAACAATATATCTTGGGCTTGAATAGATAGCTTCTGTAGTGTGGCTATGCTACTGTGGAACCTCCCTGAGAGTGTGCACAGTGGCACAGACCACCTACATGATCTGCTATTCTATACTTGACAAAGATATGGTCTATGACCCCTCCAAGGATGCTTAGACTGAGGCCATAATTCTGAATGGGAACTAGTATTTCTAATACCCCAACCTCAATGATGATTTTACATACCACTAGTATGTAAAACTGAGAGTAATCTTCCCATTACACCACACCCTGTGACTAATCAATGCTAAGAATAGATGCTAAAAAATGAGTGACCAACCTCCAACTGGTGTGTAAGGATTATGTTGGGTCTGTCTTGTGGTGCTATTGTTAACTCATTGTCTTGCTGACCTTCTCTCTTCATGTTGTTGCTGGCCTTCTATTGTATCAGTACCTATTCCTCCTCCTTGGTAAACTTACTGGTGATACTAAACATTGATGTTCGTTGTGTAGCTTATGGATGCTCAAGCATACAGGATTTGGTGTGATTTTGAGATGGTTGTGTGATACATTGCAAATGTATCTATAATTTTTGTTGTTCCATGCTTGTTTTATATCTACTTTCTTATGTTTTGTTCCAACTTTGGAGTACTTTTCATACACTTTCTTGGACTAACCTATTAACAAGATCCACAGTGCCAGTTGCTTGTTTTCTGCTGTTTTTGGTTCCAGAAAGTTAGAAAATGAATATTCTCAGAATTGGACCGGACAAAAGCCAAAGTCAATATTTTACTGGAAGACTCACGGAGCCAGAAGACGAGACGGAGAGGGGCCACAGCGAGGCCACACCATGTGGTGGCGCGGGCTAGCCCTGGCCGCGCCATCAGGTGGTGTGGGCCCCCTAGCCGCCGACCGACCTTGCCTCTTCGCCTATAAGATGCCTCCCGATGCAAAAACCCTAAATAGTCAAGCCTCCAGCTTTCAAAAGTTCCGCAGCGCCGCCGCCACCGAAGGGGAGATTCGGGGGACAGAAAGTCTCTGTTCCGGCACCCTGCCGGGACGGGGAAGTGCCCCGGAGCCATCTCCATCGATCTCCACCACCATCTCCATCACCATTGCTGATTGCCATGATGAGGAGGGAGTAGTTCTTCCTCGAGGCTAAGGGTTCTACCGGTAGCTATGTGTTCATCTCTCTCTCTCTATGCATGATCATATTATGATCATGAGCTTTGTAATCAAGTAGATCTACCTTGCTACTCAATTGCTTTAATAGATCTCTGCTCTCCCCATGTGTGTGAAAGTGACAGTGTGCACACCATGGTGGCACTTAGGCTAGAGATTACAAATACTTGTTATGAGTTATATTTGGAGTTGGATGTCTTTATGAATTTTTTTTTTGTTGGAACCATCTAGTGCTCAAGGTGACAGTGTGAGGTTATCTAGATGGGAAAGGCTTACTTTGAGGTGTGTTGTTATAGCCCTACCAACGACTAGAGTGTCCAACCGGAGAGTAGTTAAGAGTAGTATCATGAAGATAATATATTTGTGAGAGAGTGTTCACTAGTGAAAGTATGATCCCTAGGCCTTGTTTCTAAGCATTGATACACCGTTTGCAATTAGATTTGTTACATGTTTGCTTGCTTCCATCTTTATTTCAGTTTGCCTTTAGTCTTTTCCCATGTCAACCACATGCCAGCAAGCTATTTTCTAGCACCGTTACCACTTATAATTATCCATACCACTTGTATTTTACTATCTCTTCGCCGAACTAGTGCACCTATACACCTGACAAGTGTATTGGGTGTGTTGGGGACACAAGAGACTTCTTGTATCTTGATTGCAGGGTTGCTAGAGAGGGGATACCTTTGACCACTTCCTCCCTGAGTTTGATAAACCTTGAGTGATCCACTTAAGGGAAAACTTGCTCCTGTTCTACAAACCTCTGCACTTGGAGGCCCAACAACTGTCTACAAGAATAGAAGTGCGTAGACATCAAGCTATTTTCTGGCGCCGTTGCCGGGGAGGTAAGGTAAAAGGTACTCACATCCTCCGGTGTGAGTGCTCGAAGTAATTTCCTTTAGATTCTGCAATTTTGTCTTTTTGTTTCTTGTTTTCACTAGTTAGGCTTAATGGAAAACAACAACAAAATTAGAGAGCTGTATAGTATTTATCTTCAGTTAGGACATGAAGTGTTTGAAGAGAAAATTAAAAAACTTATGGAACTTTATTTGCATGCTAATAGCAATGTTATTAGTATGAATTCTTTGAACACCATTATTGCTAATGCTATGGAAAATTCTAAGCTTGCGGAAGCTGGTTTTGATGAGCATGATATTTTTAGTCCCCCAAGCATGGAGGAGAAAATTTACTTTGATGATACTATGCCTCCAATATATGATGATTACAATGATGAATATGATATTTTCAGTCCACCTACTATTGAGGAGGCAAGTAATTATGACTACAATATGCCTCCTATATTTGATGATTATGGTGATGAGAATAATAATGATAGCTATTTTTTTGAATTTTCTCCCACCATAATTAATAAGAATGACTATGCTTATGTGGAGAGTAATAATAATTTTATGCATGTGGCTCATGATAAGAATGTTTTATGTGATAGTTATATTGTTAATTTTATTGATGATGCTATTGAAAGTTATTATAAGAGAGGGAAACATGGTTTTATGCATCTCAATAATATTAAGTTTCCCCTCTTTATGTTGAAAGTCTTGAAGTTGCACTTATTTTTCTTTCCTATACTTGTTGCTTTCTTCTTTCATGAATTGTTTCTTTACAAGATTCCTATGCATAGGAAGTGAGTTAGTCTTAAATGTGCTTTGAATTTGATTCTTGATGCTCTCTTTTACTTCAATTCATATTTCCTATGTGAGCATCTTCTCAAACTATCAAGCCTAACTTAAAGGCGTTAAAGAAAAGTACTTATTGGAAGATAACCCAAAAGTTTTAGTTGAGTCTTGGAAGTTATTTCTTCAATAATAACCTCTCCTTATCCTTTTTATTTGCTTTTTGTGCCAAGAATAACCTTTAATGAGAGAGAAGTAATGATTGGGAAAGTTGCTGTCCCGAAACAGATTTTTGTTCTTCACCGTAAAAATTCGTGTAAAATATATGTACGTCTTTTCTAGGCCTGCATTTTTG
Organism: Avena eriantha; assembly: GCA_910589775.1. Taxonomy (NCBI): domain Eukaryota; kingdom Viridiplantae; phylum Streptophyta; class Magnoliopsida; order Poales; family Poaceae; genus Avena; species Avena eriantha. Next base: position 160,742,073 of record OU342740.1, on the reverse strand, counting down.
TGCTTCTGCCCCAGGTTGTTATCTAACTTTCGTTAGTTCAACACTTTCTTATTTGAGCAACTGAAGGTCTTCGAAAAAATTCGTCTTTACCTGCTGGTCTGTTTTGACAGAATTCTGCCATTTTGTGCATTTGCTTCTTGTTGGTTCCTTTTTGAGTTCTTTTGGGGAATTGAGCTTTTTGAGAGAAGTGCTACAGTAGCTGGTGTTTTAGTGGAAGCTTTATTGGTGTTCAAACTGAACCCAAAGACTTATTATCTTGAGTGCACTAATGTTGCTAATAAAGATTGTGTGATGTTTTGTATGAAGGAAGAATTTCAGGTGTATGGAAGGAATGATGTAATGAGATGAAGAATCGACTAAAGCTCAAGCTTGGGGATTCCACGTGTGTCACCCCAAGAAATATCCAAGAAGTACAAGAATCAAATCTTGGGGATGCCCAAGGCACCCCCTTCATCAATAAAAATCCCAGGTTTCTTCCAAACACTTCATTTTTATTGTTTCATGCACAGTTCTGTTGTTCTTGGAGCGTCTTGTTTTTCGTTTTCTTTTTGTTTTTTCGTTTTCTTGGTTTTCTTAGTTTTATGAATAAATTGGTTGGACCCCCTCTTTCATACATTGGTTTTTAAATAGTTTGGTTTGGATTGGAAAAGAGTAGGAAAGTTCATGCTTAAGCGGTAAAAAGAGCTTGTTTTTAACTGTGGCTTATGCTTTGTCATGCCATGCTTGATATTGTTTTGGCTTTATGCTTAGTATTATTTGCAGTAGCATGACTTGTTGTAAAAAATTGAGATTGCTTAATGTGCCTTGGATGAATCATGCGTTGTTTTAGCATATTAAAGCATAGTATAGTGGTATTCTCCTTTGATGCTTTGTTTGGGTTGACTTGGCACATGCTCACACCATGTTATGACTATCTCCAAGTCACCATAGACTTGATGATCCTTTAGTTTTCAACTTGTAGTATCACTTTATTCTTTGATCAATGATGTTTTGTCGCTCTGCATGATTATGGCCATTATTGCTCTCTTAGTTTGTCGCTCCCAGTCTTTTGTTAGCATCCACAACCAAGTATGAGTTCCACTCATGCATCCAAATCCTTAAACCAAGTTATTCCAAATAGTCCACCATACCTACATACTAGCATATCATACTCCAAGTATATTCATGCTTTTGTTTACCTTCCGAATTAAACTTGTTATGAGAAAACTAGTGATTAAAGCTCTCACAAACTTGATGGCACACTTTACTTTTCTTGCCCTTAATAAAATTGAACCATTGTGTTGTCTATGTTGTATATGCTTGCAATTATTTGTTGGGGATTAGCAGAACCATGTTGTCATGGGGAACGCTTTCGACATTGCACTGGTACTTTGTACCTAGTTGATATCATGCTCTTTTGTCTATGGATGTCGTCGGTGTGAAATGAAAGGGGAACTTGTAAGTCCATGGAGTTATGTATATGTGTTAGAGAAACGCCTGGGCCGCTGGTCTAATCCATGCTGACATGATGGAAACCTGCAGCTTAACCATAATGAGCTGTCTATGAAGCATTCTTCTTATAAAAAAAGAGTCCTATATTGAGAAAAAGGAGAAAAAGAAACAAGAAGATATTTTGAAAAGAGGAAAGAGAGAAAAAAGCACCATATTCCCATGGTAAATAAGAAGATTGCTGAGATGCTCGTTGTCTGCTTACCTTATCATTTTGATATGGGGATTCTTCCGTATCATTAGGCAAGGGGTACCCCATTGGCGGTTCTCTATGATACACATTTACTTACAATGACAAGAACTTACCGGTGACTAAACTTGAGTAGCATGAGGAGCGACCCTCGTATTCAAGGGACATGAGATTTCTTACTTATACCTCGTCAAGCATGTACACCATAGTTTGTTCACTTTAACCTTAATCACTTCAAGATGCTTATGATAGGGGCAATGAGAACTGAAAGCTATAAGTACCATAATTTTTGGAAGCTCTTTATGAAACATTGAATCTCTGCTTCCTTCTATGAAGGCCTTTCTTCCACTATATATATTGAGTCTCCACCTTCTATCTTTATGCACTTACTTTGAGAGCATAGTTACCATTCTTAGTTTTATGTGCATTCTCCCAAGACTTGTTGATTGATGCGTAACTTTGATATTGCTTGTTTTAAACTATTTGTATCTAGTCACTCTTATGAACTTTGAAGGTGTCCTATGCATTTATGTTTGCTACTCTATGAGGAACAAGATGAATGCCACTATGCTATGTTTTCTTTATGTGAAACAAACAAACGTCTTGCAAAGCATTGTTATTCATGAATCTTTTGTTTGTGCCTTTTCATGTTGCAACATAGTTGCTATGCCTTATTGCTAGAACTTTATCTTTCATGCTATGTTGAAGTACTATGACCCCATCTTTCAATGTTTTACAAATACTTTGATCAAGTTTATGATGGTGCATGTCACCTCAAAAATTATTCTTTCTTTTTATCACTTACCTACTCGAGGATGAGAGGAGTTAAGCTTGGGGATGTTGACACATTGCAAATGTATCTATAATTTTTGTTGTTCCATGCTTGTTTTATATCTACTTTCTTATGTTTTGTTCCAACTTTGGAGTAATTTTCATACACTTTCTTGGACGAACCTATTAACAAGAGCCACAGTGCCAGTTGCCTGTTTTCTGCTGTTTTTGGTTCCAGAAAGTCAGAAAATGAATATTCTCGGAATTGGACCGGACAAAAGCCAAAGTCGATATTTTACCGGAAGATTCACGGAGCCAGAGGACGAGACGGAGAGGGGCCACAGGGCGGCCACACCATGTGGTGGCGCGGGCTAGCCCTGGCCGTGCCACCAGGTGGTGTGGCCCCCCTGGCCGCCCACCACCTTGCCTCTTCGCCTATAAGATGCCTCCCAATGCAAAAACCCTAAATAGTCAAGCCTCCAGCCACGAAAAGTTCCGCAGCACCGCTGCCACCGAAGGGGAGATTCGGGGACAGAAAGTCTCTGTTCCGGCACCATGGCGGGACGGAGAAGTGCCCCCGGAGCCATCTCCATCGATCTCCACCACCATCTCCATCAGCATTGCTGATTCCCATGATGAGGAGGGAGTAATTCTTCCTCGAGGCTAAGGGTTCTGCAGGTAGCTATGTGTTCATCTCTCTCTCTATGCATGATCATATTGTGATCATGAGCTTTGTAATCAAGTAGATCTGCCTTGCTACTCAAGTGCTTTAATAGATCTCTGCTCTCCCCATTTGTGTGAAAGTGACAGCGTGCACACCATGGTGGCACTTAGGCTAGAGATTTCAAATACTTGTTATGAGTTATATTTGGAGTTGGATGTCTTTATGAAATTGTGGTGTTTGTTGGAACCATCTAGTGCTCAAGGTGACAGTGTGGGGTTATCTAGATGGGAAAGGCTTACTTTGAGGTGTGTTGTTATAGCCCTACCAACGATTAGAGTGTCCATTCGGAGAGTAGTTAAGAGTAGTATCACGAAGATAATATATTTATGAGAGAGTGTTCACTAGTAAAATTATGATCCCTAGGTCTTGTTTCTAAGCATTGATACACCGTTTGAAATTAGATCTGTTACATGTTTGCTTGCTTCCATCTTTATTTCGGTTTGCCTTTAGTCTTTTTCCACGTCAACCACACGCCAGCAAACTATTCTCTGGCACCGTTACCACTTATAATTATCCATACCACTTGTATTTTACTATCTCTCGCCGAACAAGTGCACCTATACACCTGACAAGTGTATTGGGTGTGTTGGGGACACAAGAGACTTCTTGTATCTTGATTACAGGGTTGCTTGAGAGGGGATACCTTTGACCACTTCCTCCCTGAGTTCGATAAACCTTGGGTGATCCACTTAAGGAAAAACTTGTTGTTGTTCTACAAACCACTGCACTTGGAGGCCCAACAACTGTCTACAAGAATAGAAGTGTGTAGACATCATTGTGACAAGCTTCTTGGCTGTGTGGAGAGAGTGGAGTAGCAAGCTGAAGCTGCTACTACTGTACTTTCTTTTATGAGCCTGCTGGGTTGTTGTTGGGTTGACAACTCATCCTTTGACATGGATGTGTATGCTTCTTCCATCTGGGGCCCACTGGGTGCAAGTTCCCACATGTTGGAAACTTGGTGTTGGGGATGTGCTTCAGCTCATTTGGTATTATCCTATTTTGGCTATTCCTTTTATTGGAAATGGTAAAATTTGCCCCTGCCTATGATGTTGTACTGAGGCATACAAGCTGATAAGAACAATTTCTAAAATTGGTGAAACTTGCCCCTTTAAGATTTAGTTCAGTGATGAAATAATTACAGTGCATTACATTGTTCATTCTGACAGCAAAACCACTACACTAACCCCCGTTATCCTTATATTATTGTTTGTCTTTCTGTTCTGTTTTGCAGGAACCCACTAAGATGAAGATCTCTTAATTAGATATAGGGTTTAGTGTAGGATGTAAATTCTATAATCTTTCTTTTAGTTGTACACTGTAATATTATTTATATAATAAAAATATTCTTTTATTCTTACTTGTGTAATATCTATTTATCCATTTGTTTACTGTAAAGACAATGTAATAGGTATAGTCTTGCAATAAATAATTCTCTTGTTTATTTCCTTTTCTATTAGGTGTCTAATTACATAATCATAATTTACTTTTATTCTTTTATTGTAAAAGAACAGTGTACTACTTCATGTCTTCTTATTAATAAAGAATTATTTTATATCATTATTATAATCATTTATTTTTACTTAGTTATAGTATGATTATTCCTACATTTCTAAATTCAAATTTGAATTGAATTTGGAAATTCAAAGTAAATTTTAAATTATACCCCTCCAAAAAATACATAATACCCTAAGGTCATGTTAAAATCTAACACACTCACTGAGATGGCTAATCTATAACCCATCAAAGCAAGAGAGACTCTGATCGCTCTAGGGTTTTAATTTGAGAAACATTTACCCAGATCTTCAGATGTATGCATGTAGATGCACAAAATCCTAAATCTACCGTTCATTTAGTCCTAAATGATGGGATGTTACTGTTGGGTCCGCAGCATAGAACACACAAACTTTCCTACGGTGTGAACTACACGCCAAGATCTATCTACTAGGTACAAAGCAACGGGTGGACATACATCCAACGAGAACTTACCCTCGAAGACAACTAGTTTTGTTAACGAGTAGGAACTCGTGGTTGATGTAGTCGTACACTTGCCAATCTCAAGATCGTGAGGAAGTCCGAGTGCCACAACTCAGCAGTGCATCCATACTCGCACACACGTTCAAGCCACCGGACAACCTCCACCTCCTCGCTCCAGTGATCCAGCAGAAGAAGCAACTCCTTTCAGAAAAAATGCCACCGGGAACATGTATCTCACTAATCCGAGACCATGGAGGAATAATTCTAGAGGGGGAGAGAGATCCTTCACAAGGAGGTGTGAGGAAGAAGGAGGAAGAGGGTGGCCTTTTATAGGAGGAGGGGGTGCCCCTCCTTCATGGCCGGCGCATGGGGGGTTGACTCCTCAACTCCCCCATTCATGTGGTGGTAACCCCTCCACATTAAAATTCCTCTTCACATTGCCCTTTAAAGTCCCTACTTTAAAATGCATTAAAATTCTCCAAATTTAATGCTCTCTCATTTAATAAAACTCTTTTATTAAATTTATTCAGAATTTTGTTAATTACTTTAATTAACAAACATTCACATATAACCCCTTGCAATATTTCAATATCACATGCATAACCACTTTCTGCAATTTCACCCGAAACAATTTCCGGTTTCTATCGAAACAATTCCTGCGCTTTGCAATTCTTTCGTTTGAAACATATGTGCTCCAAAATGGTGTCCGGTAACTCTTAAGTGTGTCACCCTACGGTTCGCGAATAATGTAGACATGATTGAGACTCCTCTCAGATCAATAATCAGAAGCGGGACCTGGAGATCCGTACTGACTCCGACACATTTAACGATGACTTCTGTGATCGTGAGAACCTTTATCGCTAGTAACTAAATCCCTTTGTCCCGTGATATATTGCATGTCCGAGATTCAATCATTGGTATCTTCATACCTAGTTTGATCTCCTTACCGACATGCACTCTTTTCTCGTTCCCGTGATATAATATTCTAGTGATCACATCACTTGCTTGCAAGCTATCTTAATGTGATATCACTGAGAGGGCCAAGAGTATATCTATCCGTCATCGGGATTGACAAATTCCACTCTTGATCCATGAGCCTCAACATAACACCTTTGTAGCACTGGACCCATCTTTATAGTCACCCTGTTATGGTGTGACGTTTGTTGTTATCAAGATACTCTTCCTGTGTTAGCAATTAACATGATCTCATGGTCTAAGGATAAAGATTACTTCGTATAGTGTTATAGCAATATAAACATAATGACTTTGATCGTAATGCTATACTTCGGATGAATGTTCATCACATCATTCAACTAATGTTGTGACCTTGTTATTAACAACATCCAATGTCCATGATCAGCAAACCTTGATCATCTTGTTAATCAACAAGCTAGTCTATAAGAGAGGCTTAACTAGGAACCCTTTTTGTTTATTAAACACACATGTATTGATGTTTCCGATCAATACAATTATAGCATGCAAAATAAACATTTATCATAAACATGGAATAAGATAATAACCACTTTATTATTGCCTCTCGGGCATATTCCCTTCAGTCTCCCACTTGCACTAGAGTCAATAATCTAGTTTGAAAAACTTTGTGTATTGAACACCTATGGCATTCTAGTGTTGCATATACGTGATTGCTAGTGGTTAACATAATCTCCAGATCTGACAGTTTCAGGTCCGTGTGGATTTGCATGTCTTTGCGTCTCTACGCATCACTCATTCTCAAATGAGATGGCATTGTATAAATTTGTCCTTTGGTGAGACCTTTAGTTCGTTCCGGTTAAAATATGTTGATATTAATGTCACACAATATATCTTCATAGTATTAGCCCACTTTGAACCACACCTAGTTTGATAACAAACTACTTAACATAAATACCCTCCTTTGCTGCTACTATATATCAGTTATATACTTAGCCTTTTGTTGTAGTATCCGTCACAATGTCTCAACTTTGGAACTCATCCAAATCCATCATGGAACATCCTTTCCATTACATTGTGCCACCCATAGTCTAAATTGAGATAAATTTAATTTGTATCTTGTGAAAAAACTAGTATCAATGTAACACTTTACAATGAACTGCCTTTAACTATTTGTCACTTATACATGATATATTCTTAGTTCTTCCAAAGCACATAAAAATATCTTTACTATCGTCCAATGATCATCTCATGAATCATCCTGGTATGTGCTCATAACATTTAGAGCATAGGACATTCTGGTTATATACATATCATGGTATAATCGATCAAAATCTTCATGTGATTTTACTCACCAAGTGTTGAAACACTTGAATCTCGATACAATCCTTTCCATGCAGCAAGAACCTTTATTGTTGTTTCCATATTAAACCCTTTCAATATCTCATATATGTATGTCTGGCACAACCATATTAGCGCCTCAATCTATCCATACAGATATTGATGCCAAATATTCCGGGTTTGCCCAAGTCTTTCATCAAAATCTCATTTTAATGAAATTCTTAACTTGTGTCAATACAAGATACATCATTTCCAATCAACAATATGTCCTCTACATAATGTATTAGAAATATGTCTCAGCGCTCCCACTTAATTTCTTGCAAATGCAAGCATCTTCATCATCTCCGATGAATTTAAACTCTTTTAACAGTTTCATCATGGTGAAGATTCCAACTCCGCTATGCTTACTTCAACTATTGAAGTTTGCATGCCCTTTTAGCACCCTTTAAATTAACAAAACCCTTCGGACCGTGTCTTGTACACGTCCTAAGTAACCATTCTATTAAAAGAACATTGTTTTGTTTGTTCAACTACCATATACCAAATTATATGTAGTAGTTACTACATTAATCCGTCAAGACTAAATATCGCTATGAAAGATCAAATCTTGTCAGAGTCAACTCCTTGAACATTGTTGTAAACTTCTTTCCAACATTTCGACTATTTCATAGATGTTAAACATCCATGTCTTATTTCTTTATAGATCCAAATACGACCGATAGGCTTCACGCCTTTCCGGAGGGTCTTCCAAGTTCAGAAACTTGATTTCTCGTGTATGGATACTATCATGGATTCTATGACTTCTAGTAATTTTATGGAGTCAGAGCCCATCATCGCTTCTTTGCATGTAGTCGGTTCATCATTGTCAAAACAATAACGACTTGCTTATCAAAATCAGACTATTTGATTCTTACTGACCCACACGGTTCAATAGAAACTCTAATCTCCAAGATCACACCCTTTGTAATCATGGGAGCCATGAGCATTGTGGCTGCCACCGGGACACTTTCCAGCGTTGCGCTACTTAGCACATATAGCTAAGGTTCAACAACCTTATCAAAGTTCTATTGTCCTCCCACTTAACTTTTCACGAAAAATTCCTTCTCAAAAAACTTGACGTTCCAAGTAACAAACTCTTTTGTCCTCGGTGTTCAGGAGAAATTCCCAACAAATTCTTTGGGATAACCTACAAAGATGTGCTTATCCGACTTTGGTTGTAAACATTTTACTTATGCTTAGCATACCAAAATATAAGAAAAGATAATTCGGGTTTTATCCCAAACCATAACTTATATGATGCCATTTCAATGGATCACGATGGTGCTCTTTTCAGTGTAAAAACGGTAGTCTCTAAAGCTTCAATCCTTAAAACATAATGGCAGTTTTATAAAACGGTAGTCTCTTACCATGTCAAACATGGTTTGATTTCATCTCTCGAATATGCCATACTCCTATGGTTTATCGGGAAAACACAAATTATGGAACAATTCCTCAAATCTTAGGTGTTTTGCTAAACCTGTAACTCAAATATCTTCCTTTATGATCAAATCATTAACTCTTCTATTTTCTTGTTATAATGATTTTCCACTTCATCTTGAAAGTCTTTGAACAATTTTCAAATGTTTCATACTTCTTCCTTATTAAGTAAATACTAGTTGAATGCCCGTGCGTTGCTACGGGACATCAAATGAACATTAGGAGAAACAATTTTGATTTGTAGATATTTTAATGTAGTCCTCTTGAAGTATTGTCTCCTTTTAGCCTATCCCCACAAAAATATAATGCTTTTCTTCCTCCTCCTACCTTCTCTGATCTCCTCTTATGCTAGTGTATTATGGCTAGGGAGAGGGAACACATATGGCGGCCATCTGCTGCTGCCAAGTGTGACCCTAATATACAAAGATAAAGGGAAATGCAAAAAATGACAATTTGGTTATCTCTCCCTAATATAAATAGTTAAAGGGGACATTCAACAATGACAATTTAGTTATGCTCTCCTATGCATTAAGAAGAATATTTCGATGTCAGTCTGCTCGGGTGAGAATAAGAGCATGTCACTATAGTATGATAACTCTTGATAAAGATCACAAATATCATAATTTAGGTATTAAATCTTATGCAATAACAAACTTCACCGAATTCATAGATAAAATTCCATACCTATAACACTTAAACTTTGTTCACTTCCACTTCAGCGGGATATCACAAAAAAATAGTATCGAGATATATGGGTAGAATGATTGTGCTCGACCATGTCACACCAAATGTCATACGTTTAAATACAGCATGGAGGGGAAGCACTACTTTTCCCGCTTTCAGTATACAATACACACAACATACTTATGATTACTCTGATAAATACAAAGATTAGGATAAGGTACCTATACTTTTTGCAAATTTTAGAAGACAAACTAATACACCATATTAAAGTGGAAGGAAATTGCATCACGCACACATTTTGGCTCAACCAGTTCGGATATTAGTGGAAACACATAAAGAATCACCGTTCTACCTATGTGGCTAAGCACTACTCAATCTACTGTAGCGTCATTTAAGCAACCAACCAATTTGGTTGTGGCTTTATATACCTCCCTATCATTTTTGCCGAGCTCTCTTCTTGATTCTCTGGATCTTTGTCTCTGGTATGTTGTTTCCTCCGCTCCTTCTCCTATTGCCACATGTTACTCTCCCACTCGTATAGACGCTGCCACATCACTTGGCCGGGTTTGTGGCTACAACCACCTTCTATCAAGGTTATCCGCATCATACTCATCCACCAAGTCTTTGTCCAGGAACTTCAGAGTCGCATAGGGGAATCACCGGATTACCAACTAACCTCTCATGGCAGTGAGCGGATGCTACTATCGAATTGCACCAGTCTCTTCCTCTCGGTTCACATAGACCATCTGTTGTGCATTGTGGAACGCCCAAGCGTTATGCCGAAATGCGTAGATCAGATGCCACTTACAATTGCAACTAAAATGCTGAAACACTACATTACCTCCACATGCAACAGACATTTTACTCTTTTGTTGGATAAGAAGTGTGTGAATCTTGATGTGCTCGATTATGTTTGACAAAGAGCAGCAGGGCAGCCATCGCTCGACTCCTGCACAACTCATGCAAAAAATACACGCTGCTATGACCTAGTAGTGAAATAATGATAATCATCTATACTTTTGTGCATTAGGTACATGCTCTAACATAAGATTTAAAAAAAAACATAAGAGCAACAACATATTATCAAGCCCCATAATGCAATATTTAAGGCTCGGGACCTGAATAATGGAGAGATCACGGTATGAAATCCTAGAATATTAAAAAAATATACACTTATCATCTCACTTTCATTTATTAATATTGAAAGAAGCTAAGAAATCATAGTAAGTATATGAAATGGTAAGAATAGACCAAATGATTTTAGCAAGTTTGTGATATATATAGCTGAGACAACAAGTAGCGATCCCCTGGCGTCGGGTGTGAGTGTGACGGAACAATGGCAATCAAGAAACAAAATCAACTTTTCAGGATAAAATAGAAGACATGTACATGCAAAATTGAATGATATACTTTGGTACAACTGCATACAGGACATGCAGAATGATTTCTTTGGCAACAACAATCCCAAAATATTCCGAAAAGAGCCACCAAAGTGAAGATGCTATGGATGGATTAAAGTCAAATAGTATGTGATCTGATAGTAGTCCTAAGAACCAGCAACACATACTTTTTCCACGACCAGAAGGACGCCGATTTCTGCCTGGTCTCCGACCCAACCTGCACAAGAAAACATACTTCTTCGTTATGATTTAACAACTTCAAAATCCACATTAACCTGCACCGGTTAGAGCAATATAAGCTAATTGGTGCATGTCAAGTTCAGTGCAGCTGGTTGACTAACATCAGTACAGCTGGTATACTGAGTTTAATAAGGGATATATGCATTCTATCTTGCCTAAAGGTTCATAGAGCCTGGTTGCACTATCTACCACGTTGACATTGCTAAACATTTGCATATCATATTCATAAAGCCCTGATGTGCTACCTATCATGTTGACATTGCTACACCACATCAACGACAATTTTTTTGACAAAACTGAGATAAATGACATTGCATAATTATACCAACTGAAAAGGAGAGAAAATCCATGAAGGACTGCATATCTTTAATAATCGCGTAAAAGTTAAACCATGTTAATAGTGGCATCTATTTTGTATTTAAAGTTGGCATTATGAATTGGTGGATCTAGCGCTTGCCCAACATCAGGGTTATAAGCATAATATACCTCATTTCTTTGTTTGGTCAAAACAATATCAGCTTCGGAGCTCTTAGCCTCTCACTTCATCTAGATTGTCACCTAAAAGGACATGGGTGGAAGCAAGCTTTATGAGTACAACTAAGTAGGTAACAAAGAATAACAAAGTGGTACAAAGGATTGGGAAAATATAAATACAATCATGAGCACCAAAGTAACTATCGGCTCTCCACAAACAAGAGCAACAAAAATCTATTAGTCAATTCGTCAATCACAACATGACTTTTGTGCAGTAAGTACTTACTCTAACAGAAGACTTTTCACACAAAAAAAGAGCAACATCGTATTATCAAGACTCATAATGCAAAGGATGATATTTAAGGCTTAAGATCTGAATAATCAAGATCAAGATAAAATCTTATTCACAAATATTTTCTCACTTTCGTTTATTAATACTAAAAGAAGCTAAGATCATTATATGTACTCCCTCTGTCCGGACTTGCATTTGTCTATATTCGTATGTATCTATACACTAAAGCATGTCTAGATACATGTGAATATAGAAAAATCCAAGTCACTTGTATCCAAATGGAGGGAGTACTTTATATGAAGTGGTAAGAATAGACCAATTAATTTCAGAAAGCTTACAACATAGCTCATACAACATGTATTGAAGAAACAAAATCAATTTCTTTAGGGTAAAACGGATGACATGTACATGATAATTCAAAGGATACACTCTAATTCAATATTCTGAACTGGATCTCTACACTTCTAGAGAAAACAAATTAAAAACGAATCACCAGACAAAAATGATAATCTGATATGCAAAGATCAATAAGATGTTGAACTTATGGAGCTCTTCTAAAGAATGTGACACCTTGTCATGGCATACAGTATATACCTGGAGGATACAAAGTAAGATCAATGATCTGAAATCAGACCAAACCCTTGGAGACATGTGTTTTTACATGGCAGCAACGACGACAATGTGATAGTATATGTGGTTAACTTAAAACTGATCATGCAGTGCCTACTTAAGAGCATCTTTGTGACACAATTAGTATCTATTAATCACAATTATTGAAACATTATCAATTCATGTGTAGTAGTATGACCAGAGGTGAATGGCGGTGAACTGGTGATGGCGAATAGTGTTGGAGTGGTGTCCGGAGGTACTGAAATACACCACAGTACATTATTTTAGTTTGCTTACTTTTCCTAGACCTTTGAGTGTAGTCATGAATCACTCACTTAAAAATATTGAACATCTACTTCAGTCTATTGCTTTTCTACAAAGAATTGCATACAAAATCAGCAAACCATATCGTTTTCCCATCTAACTGTATAGACAATTTGTGGATCCACTGGAAACCTGAAGCTAGTAAAATTTGATCAGCACAGATATCTTATTGAATCAGCCACCATAGGCTAGCGCTAAAAGGGAAACCAAGCGCCACTATCTCTTGCCTTTGCTGCAGCCCCCGCAGCCGTTCTGCCCCAGAGAAAGTTGGAGATGGAGGATAGAGATAAAGAGAGGGAGGGAAGAGAGAAGGCATTGGATATAGAGGATAAAATACCCACTACACCTCCGCAACATTAGATGCACCACTAGGGTCCCTGTTGAGTCTGCTATTATTTCATCGATATGGGGAGCCGCCGCCACTTCGATCGAGCGAGAGACCGGGAACTGGGAGGTATGTCGGTGGTGGAGGTTCGTGCTTTGAGAGGATTCCCGGCGCTAGAGGTGGGGTGATGCCGCGCTCTCTGCCCTAGTGGCCGGAAGACATGGATGTGCCTACACGAGAAAGAAGAGGGGATGGGGGAGTGGAGAAAATGCGTGAGGCAGGGGAGGAGAAAGAAAAAACCCGGTAAGTTCACTCGGTGGTAGAAACGTATGTACCTTGTCCGTGGGGTGCTCTGGGGTCGCCAGGAGATGGGGCACCTGACCATCAGAGGCCCGACTGGCGGTGGGAGGGGTTGGGGTGGCCGACGAGTTGGGTGGCGAGGCGGCGGTGGCGCTACTGGTTTAGGAGGGGAGAAGGTACCGGGGACTACATACAGAGAGAAGACAGATGGGAGAGGGTGGCGGGGTGGGAAGACCATGCCATCCCAGTTCGCCGAAGGAGGGACCTGCACCACCGCCTGAGGATTTGGGGACTGGGGCCTGGGCACTCGTGTTGCATTGTTGTGGCAATCTCATACCACGTCGGGCTGGAGGCACTCTGGAAGGAGGGCGTCCTCCTTGGACATTCTCGGGCTATTAGTGGCGGCGGGAGGGCGACTGGGTGGGAGCGAGATAGGAGGGGCGTCCGCGATGAGACCCTGTGCTAGGGTTCGTGGGAAGAGATCGGGATATTATGCGTCATGGCCCTTGCCTCCTTTTCCATTTGGACGTTCTGAATCGACATTTTCCACTTAGCGGTGGCAGAGAGATGTAATTAACTAAGCCATGTATTGGGGGACTCACATCATCATCGGATGTGGATCAGACGCTCAGAAGGGGCTACCTAATGAAAGCCTAACTTTATAATTGGAAGGTCTAATCTATTTTCAGCCAACATCTCCAGTGGCCAAATCAGAAATCATGACCAAGAAGAAACTGAACTGAAAAGGAAAGGACACTGAAGAAAAATAGCTAGCGATACAGAGATATCATGGTTACCTTGAAAATGTGTACCTCGAGGCTTCTATCAGCTCCAGAACACTTGATACAAATGAACACACCAAATGTTAATGATCTAAAAGCACCACGGCATTGGAAGATTGTGAATGATGTGAAGCACTCAGTCTCAGATACCGTGCTAGTGAAAAGTGTTGCTCCATATCAAAAAAATGAGAAATACACATAGAACTGCAACTTGATTTGCGTCCAAACACACGCATGATATTGAACAATTCAAAATCATTTACGTGCTCATGTTTCTCTAAGATGTATAGTAATTTGTATACACTACAAAAAAAGAAAACATCAGCTCAAGGATACTTACACCCATTTTGGATATGGAGCACCATAGTCTGCACAACATTTATTTATTTACTGGATGGCTCATAAGACGATCTAATCTCTCCGCTGTAGCAGCTGACCCTGGCAGTGATCATGGAAGCGAATTGGCTCAATGCAGAAAATATCGGCTGTATATGTGGCAACATCATCTAATTATTTGCATAATGGGAATGAGATTCATCTATCTAGAGATAGGCTAAGTTTTATGGGAGTGAGACATGACACATGATCTTCAAGATGGTGCTCGGAAACTAACAGGCACATTGCAGTTAGTGAGAAAATTAAAACGCCAGATCATTCATGATATTGTGACTCTTGTCCAATGTTTGATTATCTAAACTATCAAGGCAAACTGGTGGCGCATTGCAATATAAAGGCTGCATTTCCATCAAAATGGAGAACCACAAAATAAGATGCAGCTAAAGCCTGCACATCCTCCTTAAAAAACCTGCACATGCCACAGCTTCTAATTGAATAATTAAATGGGGTTGCACTTTCAGATGATTTCACCCATGTTTCGTCTGCAATGTGACACGGTTGTAAAGAGAACAACATATACGTAGCATAATGGGAGAACCTGGTTGGTTATTGGCTTGGTCGCTGGTGCCCATCTTGGTACCCTGTTGATTGGCCTGGTCGTAGGTGCCCATCTTGGAATCTGGCTGATTGGCCTGGTCGCTGGCGCCCATCTTCGTTGCCGTTCTAGACGATTTTCTTCACGAAACGGAGAAGGGGATCACAGGTTAGGTCATCTCCGCAAGATTTCACCCATTGGCAGGGCGGATCACGCAGAGGTTGAGGGGAAATGCGTCCTATCTCTAGAAGAAGAAGTCTCCACCTACCTCCGGCCTAGGTGCGGCTTCTGGCTATCGACGACAGGTCCATCCTTTTCCTCCCCCCTCTCCCTTCGATGTCGGTGCCTCTTATTCTCCTTCCCCTGCTTACGCTACACCATCCTCCTCGCCGTGGAGACGAGAATCAGAGAATGTGGCGGCCCATCACCGCGATAATTAATTGGGTCGGGATCTGGGGTGATCGTCGTGCGTTCGTCCATGCTCTGGACGGAGCGAATAGAAAATTGGAAGTCGCTGGCTGGCGGCGATTTTTTTTCTCTAGGGATGGGGTGGAGGGACACTTGTCGGTGGAAAAGCAGTGTAATTAAGGAACCAAAGAACTAATGTACCATCGGATATATATTGGACAGTCCAGATATTTCCAATGTTTGATGTTTGAGGAGGACCTACGATCACCAACTCCCATTTAATAGTAAAGATTGTCCAATGTTTGATTATCCAAACTATCAAGGCAAACTGGTGGCGCATTGCAATATAAAGGCTGCATTTGCATCAAAATGGAGAACCACAAAATAAGATGCAGCTAAAGCCTGCACATCCTCCTTAAAAAACCTGCACATGCCACAACTTCTAATTGAATAATTAAATGGGGCTGCACTTTCAGATGATTTCACCCATGTTTCGTCTCCAATGTGACACGATCGTAAAGAGAACAACATATACGTAGCATAATGGGCGAACCTGGTTGGTTATTGGCTTGGTTGCTGGTGCCCATCTTGGTACCCTGTTGATTGGCATGGTCGTAGGTGCCCATCTTGGAACCCGGCCGATTGGCCTGGTCGCTGGCGCCCATCTTCGTTGCTATTCTAGACGATTTCCTTCACGAAACGGAGAAGGGGATCATAGGTTAGGTCATCTCCGCAAGATTTCACCAATTGGCAGGGTGGAGCACGCAGAGGTTGAGGGGAAATGCAGCCTATCTCTAGAAGAAGAAGTCTCCACCTACCTCCGGCCTAGGTGCGGCTTTTGGCTATTGACGTACAACTCCATCCTTTTCCTCCCTCCTCTCCATTTGATGACGGTGCCTCTTATTCTCCTTCCCCTGCTTACGCTACACCATCCTCCTCGCCATGGAGACGAGAATCAGAGAATGTGGCAGCCCATCACCGCGATAATTAATTGGGTCGGGATCTGGGGTGATCGACGTGCGTGCGTCCGTGCTCCGGACGGAGCGAATAGAAAATTGGAAGTCGCTGGCTGGCGGCGATTTGTTTTCTCTAGGGATGGGGTAAGGGGACACTTATCGGTGGCAAAGCAGTGTAATTAAGGAACCAACGAACTAATGTACCATCGGATATATATTGGACAGTCCTGATGTTTCCAATGTTTGATGTTTGAGGAGGACCTACGATCACTAACTCCCATTTAATAGTAAAGATACAGATATATTCATTGAAATTTCTGGAGAAAGCATATGAAGCAAAAGGATCCATCGCATATGGCTACACATAATGAACTATATACATCAACATGCATAATATCCAATAAGTTAGTCATCCGTTCCTCTTTGGCCTATGGACGGAGTTTCAATTATCTCGAGAAAAGTCTCACAAGCATCTATTGATCAAAATCAAAGACTCCAAAAATCCATCAACATGGAATTTCTTCATGTTTTCTTTCAAATATAATTTAAACAGCGATGTCACTTTATAAGTGATGTTTCAATCATTTGTCTTGCGACATTTTAGCAATAGTGTTTATGGATGTGACTTCATAAGTGATGTCACTTCTCCCACTAGACTTGTAAAAGTTCATCCATCCTTTATGGAATACAGTAATTATTTGAACAACCATTGTTCTCGTAATACCGGAACAAAATAACAATTATTAAAACAAATCTTGAAGGCTAGGTTTGACGACAACGAAAAACACAATAACACTTTATTTGTTTTCGATGAACATCATCACTTATTCTCTTGCTAGTTTCTTAGGCCATTGCAGTTCATGAATTGTGTTGTCCTGTATGACACTTTATACCAACCAATTCGGTATCCAATACCTAAGAACCACATTGTTTAACAAGCAAGGAATAAAACCATAACATGTATATCTTCTATATACCTAAGTTGGACATCTCCAACCTTTTATTTTTCTGCCAAATATTTTATAGATTCTCTTTCAGCAATTCCTTTTTCTTTTAAAAGAATCTATCAACATCAATAGTGGTGTCATTCACATGACACATAGTACAAAGCATACATAGTCAAATACTAGTACCTTTGGACTTGCACTTTGAAGTGGATCACCATCATCACATGTTTGGTATTCTTTCAAAAAATCCATTCTTTAGTAATCTTTTAGTGTAGTAAACATTTTACTTACATCTTCTATTCACCCTTATCATGACAACTTTCATGATCAAGCTACTATAGCCTATAAGGAAGAATCGCGAGTATAATGTTAGTTCCCAAAACCTTTTGGGAGATTCAGATGCCTAGCATCTCCATCCTTCACAAATTCTCATACAATATGAGAACATGTATTTTGCTAAATTATACTCTATCATAATGCAACCAAAAACATTTTTTCAGATATCACAATATCTTCCACACATGATGGTTTCTGAAACAATTTTTCACCTCCTAGATAATCTTGATATTAAAAGAACTTTTGAATATCAAAAATCATGGAGGCAAACATGATACTTTAGATACTAACATTGGAATTCTTACTCTTGATTTAATACTACTTATTAAACTTCATGGAGTAAATAGAGTTTGCTGAAAGTTTGCAATAGGACTTCTAAACTTTAAATTGACATTCAAAACAATACAATACCAATTCGTAAAGTAAATATCCAGAATTCTATAGTTCTATTATCTCAATTAAAACTAAGTATAAGGTAGTGAACAGACGCCAATGACTACAACAAATTATGCAAATTCACTTCAATTTAGTTTATGACAAATTGAGTTCGACTAATCCAAATTGGAAATGAACTCCCACTCAAAAACGACATCCCTCATGCCCTTTTGGTGATTACATGAACCAAATCCACTACACCAAGTCCGATCATCACGTGGGTTGATGTAGCTTCAAAGGCGAGCATCTATATGGGCATCATATCAACTATATGACTCATGCTTAACCTTTCGGTCCGTGTTCCGAGGCCATGTCTGTACATGCTAGGCTCGCCAAGTAAGAACCTTAGTACTCGCATGTGTAAAACTATCTTACACCCGTTTGTATGAAAGCGTAGAGTCGAGTACACCCGATCATCACATGATGTCTCGAAACACTATCTATAGAACGGTGCATACTCAAGGAAGAACACATTTTATCTTGATATCTAAATGAGGTATCATCTTACAATGCTACCAAAAGTGCCAAACTAGCAGTATAAAATGCTAACATCTAATGTGTAAGGTGAGATGATATGGTCCATGCATTTGATCTCTATCATTTGCATCGTGGTATGATCTCTATCATTCCTTTGTGTGTAAGGCCAAGGTCTATGGGACTTACACGTTGAATGTGTTGTAAGAGTATCTATCATACATCTACTTACAACAATACCATATCAATACACTAGCCCAGCAACGATCTAAACTAGACGCCTCCAATTTATCAATTGCAAGTTTTACGTGTCTTAGGACTTTCGGAGATAGAACCGTTCTTACCTACGAACATGAACCACAATGAGGATAACCAAGTTACTAGAAACTCGTTGTATATCAGATATTGACTATAGTAGGAGAGACAGACACCCGCCAGCCACTTATGCAAAACAAGTTGCATGTCAGTCGTGGAACCGGTCTCATGTACGATGACATGTAAGGTTGGTCTGGGCCGCTTCATCTCACTATGCCACCAATATCCAAAACACATAGAAGATGCAATAACATGATCATCATCGCCCACATATAAACATATGTGTACTACCCGTGCAAAGCACATACGCATAGATCAGGCTCTGATACTACGGTTGGGTCCGCAGCATAGAAAACAAAAAATTTCCTACGGTGTGAACTACACGCCAAGATCTATCTACTGGTACAAAGCAACGGGTGGACATACATCCAGCGAGAACTTACCCTCGAAGACAACGAGTTTTGTTAATGAGTAGGAACTCGTGGTTGATGTAGTCGTACACTTGCCGATCTCAAGATCGTGAGGAAGTCCGAGCGCCACAACTCAGCAGCGCATCCATACTCGCACACACCGTCAAGCCACCAGACAACCTCCACCTCCTCGCTCTAGCGATCCAGCGGAAGCAGCAACTCCTTCCAGACGAAATGCCACCGGGAACATGTATCTCGCTAATCTGAGACCATGGGAGAATAATTCTAGAGGGGGAGAGAGATCCTTCACAAGGAGGTGTGAGGAAGAAGGAGGAAGAGGGTGGCCTTTTATAGGAGGAGGGGGTGCCCCTCCTTCATGGCCGGCACATGGGGGGTGACTCCTCACCTCCCCCATTCATGTGGTGGTAACCCCTCCACATTAAAATGCCTCTTCACATTCCCCTTTAAAGTCCCTACTTTAAAATGCATTAAAATTCTCCAAGTTTAATGCCCTCTCATTTAATAAAACTCTTTTATTAAATTTATTCAGAATTTTTTAATTAATTTAATTAACAAACATTCACATATAACCCCTTGCAATATTTCAATATCACATGCATAACCACTTTCTGCAATTTCACCCGAAACAATTTCTGGTTTCTATCGAAGCAATTCCTGCGTTTTGCAATTCTTTTGTCTGAAACATATGTGCTCTAAAATGTTGTCCGGTAACTCTTAAGTGTGTCACCCTACAGTTCGTGAATAATGCAGATAGGATTGAGACTCCTCTCAGATCAATAATCATAAGCGGGACCTGGAGATCCGTACTGACTCCCACACATTAACGATGACTTCTGTGATCGTGAGAACCTTTAACGCTAGTAACTAAATCCCTTTGTCCCGCGATATATTACATGTCCGAGATTCGATCATTGGTATCTCCATACCTAGTTTGATCTCGTTACCGATATGCACTCTTTTCTCGTTCCCGTGATATAACATTCTAGTGATCACATCACTTGCTTGTAAGCTATCTTAATGTGATATCACCGAGAGGGGCTAGAGTATATCTATCCGTCATCGGGATTGACAAATTCCACTCTTGATCCATGAGCCTCAACATAACACCTTTGTAGCACTGAACCCATCTTTATAGTCACCCTGTTATAGTGTGACGTTTGATGTTATCAAGATACTCTTCCGGTGTTAGCAATTAACATGATCTCATGGTCTAAGGATAAAGATTACTTCGTATAGTGTTATAGCAATATAAACATAATGACTTTGATCGTAATGCTACACTTAGGATGAATGTTCATCACATCATTCAACTAATGTTGTGACCTTGTTATTAACAACATCCAATGTCCATGATCAGGAAACCTTGATCATCTTGTCAATCAACAAGCTAGTCTATAAGAGAGGCTTAACTAGGAACCCTTTTTGTTTATTAAACACACATGTATTGATGTTTCCGATCAATACAATTATAGCATGCAAAATAAACATTTATCATAAACATGGAATAAGATAATAACCACTTTATTATTGCCTCTCGGGCATATTCCCTTCAGTTACAGTCTTCCCTCCTTACATTAAACTTCGTCCTGAAGTTTGTGATTTCTGATCCTGAAGAGTGTTGGATAGGTTTATCTAGAGTTTTCTTCCTTCCTCTCAGTATCCTTACTTCTAGCGTGATGTTTTTAATGAACTATATACTCCTTGAGTTTACTCTACCTATTGATTCAATTATGGATAATACCTAATATTGGCTTTAAACTCCACCCTTATGCTCCATGAGATGGCTCTTACCCTTGGACAATATTACTGAAGAAGGACTACTAATACTAAACATACCTATTATGGATTGCTCGGAGTGATTCACTTGTCCCATCGTGTGATGATGTGATCTTTCGAATGACATTCCTTGCTTTCTATTGTTGTTTCTTCCAAAGTTTATATCTCTTAATATTGGTTCTCCATCATTAATTACTTGCTTGTGAGGGCAGAGATGTCTCATGTGCCCATCTTGTCAACAAGTATAACAAACGACCTTGGATATTTTATAGTCCCTCTTGATATGCCCCGGAATTCCACAATTTCCACATATAATTCTTTTCTTCTATTTTCGAACACTCTGATTTGAACCATTTCCTATAAATAAAATGTTAGGTTTGAAATCCAGTTTAAGCCTTGCTCATTTGTCTGGAAATTCTTTGGTTCAATCTTAGCTCTTTTTTGGCTATTTTCTTCCTCTCTTGTAGTACCATCTTATAATCTTCCTCAAAAGTAATCACTGCATCAACCAACTCTTGAAATCGTCGTATTGCAGCCACCCGTAACATCATCTTCCTGGAAGGGTTTAGTCACCAAGAACCTTTTATTGCACTTCTCCTCCGTTTTTACCTCATCAACATCATAACGAGATAACTGACTAAACTCCCCAATATATTTCATCACCATTGCATTGTTTTTTCTTAAGTCCTCAAAATATCTTATCTTAAATTCCATAATACACCCTGGAACATGGTACTCACACTACAAGAAAAGTTGGCTTTTACAACGGAAGATTTTCGTGGTTGAAGGCCCGTTTTTTCTGGCTAAAGAGTCTTTCACGATGGATGGCCTTCGTGGTAAAAGCCCCGTCACAAATGAATTAAGCATGGTTTTTTCGACCGTGGCGGATCACACCCTTCAGCCATGAAAACTTGTTCCGTCATAGATCTATTTGCTAGCCGCGTTGATTGTTGATGTCATGCAAACTGCCACGTGGCAGTCGCTGTTAGCGGCCGGTTACCGCCATTAATGGTCATAGAAACCGTGGCAGAGGCTAGGCCTAGCCAAGGCCTACTAAATACTAACTGGGTCGGCCCATCGGGAGAGCCCAATAAGAAGATGGCATGTTACTGTTTTGTCCTGCACTCTATGAAATGGGCCTAGAAATGCAGCCGGCTGGGGCCCGCAAACTTTCAGGCCTGGTTCTGTTTCGGCCTATAGAAGGCCTATGTTGGTCCAACACTGTGTGGCCCATTAACAGCCTGCGCCAAGTCGCTCCTGTACACTTGAGGCCTTTGGTCAGCCCATCACTGTTATCGCAGCCCATCGTCGACCGCCTACTGACGGTCCTTCTCTAAGATGGTCCGTTACTGTTCTGGCCTGTTACTATTCTAGCCTTTTACTGTTCTGGTCTTTAGTTGTTCAGTACCACAAATGGCCCTTTACTGTTCTAGCCTGGTAAATTTGTTGGCTTGTTACTGCCCTCGTCTGGAATTTTCTCGGCCCATACTATTTAGGCTTGACACTGTTCTGGCCTTTTACTTTTGACATCTTTTACAGTTGAGGCCCGCAACTATTTTTGGCCTATTACTGTTCTACGATTTTTTGCAGTTTCCTGCATGTTACTTTAATGGGCTATTTCTGTTCTGGCCTGCTATTCCTCTGGCACATTACTGTTATGGCCCGTTATTGTTATGGCATGTTACTTCTACGGCCTATTACCACATGCGGGTCGGCCCGTCACATTTACGGCCTTTTAGAGTTTCGACAAATTTATGTCCAATATTTTTTACTGTTCATCGTCGGCCGAATACACGATGGGTCAATAACAAAGAATGGTATTGTTCCCTAATCGACCTACCTGGCATAGTTACCGTAACGACTATCGTAATATGTGGACGGCGTCAACTAAATGCCTACATGTCCTACGTGAGTTATCTAGATATTACATCAGTTGAATACTTCTTAAAATTATTACGTATTATCAACTCAAGGGAAAGAAAAATCGGCATTTCAGTTGATAATCAAGTTGATAGCAGAGTCCTCAATTTGCTTTCTCAATCGATCACCTCCATCTTCCATTGAGTATAATAGCTACATTGGAGGAGACATGATCTTGCAGGTCCCTCTTTGGTGGCGATAGCAATAATTGCAGTCTGAAACTAAGTAATAACAACTATATACAGCAAACAAGACAAACTACTCATTTGACTGATATGACAGTAGCTATGAACTGGAGTTTACAACTGGTCAATGGTTCAATTATTGACCAACACGTCAAACAAATATGACAAGCAAGAACGCATTAAACAAGTGTGACTACCGTGAAACGAGCAATCAAAAAATGTGTGTGTGTGGCTTAGAATTTCAGCAGATATAAACTAGCCAGTTCATTTTGAACAAATATATATGGAAGAAGTTCTATTCCGTAAAATGCAAGAGACGTTGGTTGACTCGGAATTTGCGCTGAGCCACAAAATGGCATGCAGTTACTGTCATAGCGAAGAATGAACCAGATAGAAATTATAACCGCATCATATGAGAACTTGTAGAGCAGGAATGCAAACCACGAATGAACTATATATTGTAGAGGATAGTTATCTCGTGACTTAGGATGAACCAGACCCAGGAGCAGATGTGAGATATAATAGCGTCGCTCGTGAACCTGTAAAAGAGGACAAATAGGCATTAGACAAGTGTGCCTAGAATGTAATGAGCAATCAAACAAACTGTTTCTTAGAATTTTAGCAAATATAAACTAGCGAGGTCATTTCAGTAAATTTATATGGAAGCAGTGGCATCTCCTGGAATGCATAGAGTCGTTGGGTGACTCAGAATTTGCGGTGAGCTACACAATGGCATGTAGTTACTATCATAGCTAAGAATCAACCAGATAGAAATTATAATGGCATCATAAGAGAAATCCTAGAGCAGGAATGCACACCACGAGTGAACTACATAGTAGAGGACAGTTATGCCATTGCTTAGGACAAACCAGCACCAGATAAGGAAGTAATGGTATCCCTTATGAACATGTAGAATAGGCTATGCAAACCAACATGTTCACTCTATTTTGAGCACTATGTAAGAAAAAGGAAATAGTTAGTGATGCAGCTTTTGAAGAACCAGATGGCATTATGGCAACAACAAAATTGTAATTGAATTAGTACGAAGAGTTTAAACGGCTACTACCGGACACTAGAATGATGCCAAGGAGGAAATAATAGCAGGAACTGATCTCAGGATGAACCAGATATAGATTCAGCAACTGTAAAGCATGGAATCCACACTAATATTTTCCACTCACTATAGATTTTGCAAGAATTACACGGAATCAGGCAATTACTGTTGTATGGAGTAGCTAAGAACATGTGCTTGACAAAATAACAGACATGTGCATGACTTGACATTTGTAGAGCAGCGAATGCAAACCATCATGCCTAATGACCTTGCATGTACTATCATGAAGAACAAGCGTGCCCAATGACTTGTATGTACTAGCACGATTACAAAAATGCAGTTCACTACGACAGGCTTGAACTTGCTATACTGCTGACAAAACAAAAACGGGTTGGATATTTGGTTAACCTTGGTCGGAGAGGCGTCTAAGCATCATAGGTACCATGCGAGTGATGTCCAGGTCACCGAGGGTGCTACGGTTATGGTGGCTATTGGTATTGGGGAAGCAGATCTTGGGCGGTCGTTGTCGGCTTGAACGCGGTGGACGAGAGCGTTGCTGAGGCAGATCCGGTGCAGTGAACGACAATGGTCGTGCAGCTGGTCTGGAGTGGTGGACATGGAACTCCTTGAACTAGATCACGTCCGGTGGACACTGATGAAGCGGATCCGGTACGGTTGGGTAGCTTTCAGTGGCGAGGAAGCAGAGCTTGGGCGGTCAATGACACCATCGGCGGTGAGGAAGCAGAGCTTGGACAGTCGATGGCGCCATCGGTGTGGTGAACAACACTGCAGCTCCGGTGCAGTGGTAGAGAGACCCGATGAACTAGATCTAGTGGGTGAGCATCGGTGAAACGGCTCCATGGCGGCGCACGAGACCACAGATCAAGCCGGTGCGCGCGGTGGCCGTGGAGGCGACAGAGGAGCTTGGGATTTTTGGGAGGGCCAGCGAGAAAACTGCACGAATCGGGACCATAGTATAGGTGAATAGCAATATAATTATGATCGTGCCCTCGAGCTACTAACTTTACCATGCCCATCTATCGTCTGAACAATGGGTAGAATAGGAAATTTAGAGACAAAAGTTTTTGAAACCGAGGGGGGCGAAATGCTTCAAGGTTGGTGTGTGATATTGCAGCTCGATTGAGATTTGAATTTGGCCCGCATCCAGCTAATAATAATAATAGAAAAATGGTACTATCTGGTGGGAGATTTTGGGTCAAAGGTTTTGAATCGGTGGGGCAGGAAATGATTCAAGGTTGGTGGGTGATTTCGTCACTCGATTCAGATTTTGAATTTGGCTAGCGTCCATCTAGCAATAGGAAAATGTAGTAGACCGTAACCTATTTGTCCAGAAATTCAAGGCCGAGAGTCACATCAACTGATCATCCATATCCATACTAGTAAAAGGCACATGACACAATTTCCATACCACTATATGGTGCTTGACACTTCTTTTCAAAACCAAAAACGACTATGTTGCTTCACAATTTCCATACCACTATATAATGTTCGAATAACTTTGAACATTGGTAGTTGGATATAGATTGGCAAAACCCCACATTGTTGACCATTGGATCTCTTTCAGTATATTTGATTATGGCATGTCTACCATATAGAAGATCCCATTATTGTTTGCCTCTAGCACCATGAATATACTATGCACATAAAGTACAGAGAACATGGTTTTGAATGCCACAAACCAAGTTTCCAGTTATAGTGGACAATGTTTTATGTATGATTCCCAAGTTTTATGAGTTTTCAAAGCTTCCGATCTAACTCGGCGCACTCAAATGACTTTAAGTCTCTATTAACAAAATCATGTCATATTTGAACTAGAATCTCTAGAAAGTGGTAGATTTGTATCGAAGATCTACAAAAATCTTTTAGTGGTATGCATCAGGTAATTAATATATCGAAAACAATTGAGAGTTTTGACAAATTCAACTTCCTGCTAAGAATTTGTATCTTGACAACTTTGAACCCATTTTGGAACAATCACATGTAATAAAGAAAAATAGAAAAAATATTTACGCATGGCATCGTATCACGTCACGTGTACAGCCTGCCAGGAAACTGATAACCATGGGATTTGACAACTTCTGAAAACCAGCCCCGCCATATTTTCCCACCATGTATGAATATTATTAGGTTTCAACCCTGATGACCAAAAAAGGTCTTGGCCATAAAAATGAAAATTCCATCCAAGTCCATGCATTTAGCTGTAAGGCTGCAGGAGTGAGCACCACGCTGATTTCCTTTGTTAAGAAAGTACAAGTGGACCTCATAAAAACGAAAATTGCGTCCAAATCCATGCATTTATTAGCACAAGGACCCTGAAAACTGAGAAATGATTTTGTGTTTTTAAGTTTGCGCATACTAGCATTCATCATGCTAAAGTAGAATCTTTTTAGATGCTAAGAATGGAAAAGAAGATCCAACGGTTGGCAATGTTTGGATTTTATAGTCTTTATCCAATGTTCAATGTTCAAAGTTAATACGTACACTATGAAGTGGTTTATTATATTATAAGAGATGAGACACGATAAAGAGAAGATAAGAAGTACTGTGAATGGCTATCAAAAGGTAGGTCTCGTAGGAGAGAGGTGCTTGAGAGTTAACACGGTCGGTGGAAGTACAAGTTACATCATGGACCTCATAAAAAATGAAAATGGCATCCAAGTCTATGCATTTATTAGCACAATGACCCTGAAAATTGAGCAATGGTGTTTGTGTTTCGAGGGTTGCACATACTAGCGTTCATCTTGCTAAAGTAGAATCTTTCTAGATGCTAAGAATTGAAAAGAAGATCTAGTGGTTGGCAATGTTTGTATTTGCTAGTCCTGATCCAATGATAAAAGTTTAAAGTTAATCCGTACACTATGTAGTGGTTTATTGTATTGTAAGAGATAAGACATCATAAAGAGAAGATAAGAAGTACTTCGAATGGCCTATCAAATGGTATGTCTCAAAGGAGAGAGGTGCTTGAGAGTTAACACTGTCGGTGGAATGACAATTTACATCATGGACCTCATAAAAAGTGAAAATTGCATCCAATTCTATGCATTTATTGACATAAGGACCCTGAAAACTAAGCAATGGAGTTTGTGTTTTGAGGTTTGCGCATACTAGCGTTCATCGTGCAAAAGTAGAATCTTTCTAGATGCTAAGAATGGTAAATAAGATCCAGCGGTTGGCAATGTTTGGATTTGCTAGTCTTGATCCAACGGTTAATGCTCAAAGTTAATCCGTACACTATGCAGTGGTTTATTGTATTGTAAAAGATAAGACACGATAAAGAGAATATAGGAAGTACTACGAATGGCCTACCAAATGGTAGGTCTCGTAGGAGAGAGGTGCTGGAGAGTTAACATGGTCGGTGGAAGTATAAGTTACATCAAGGACCTAATAAAAATGAAAATTACATCCAAGTCCATGAATTTATTACCACAAGGACCCTGAAAACTAAGCAATGAAGTTTGTGTTTTTAGGTTTGCGCATACTAGCATTCATCGTGCTAAAGTGGAATCTTTCTAGATGCTAAGAATGGAAAAGAAGATCCAGCGGTTGGCAATGTTTGGATTTGCTAGTCTTGATCCAACGGTCAATGTTCAAAGTTAATCCGTACACTATGCAGTGGTTTATTGTATGTAAAAGCTAATACACGACAAAGAGAACATAAGAAGTACTACGAATGGCCTATCAAATGACATGTCTCATAGGAGAGAGGTGCTTGAGAGTTAACATGGTCGGTGGAAGTACAAGTTACATCATGGACCTCATAAAAATGAAAATTGCATCCAAGTCCATGCATTTATTAGCACAAGGACCCTAAAAACTGAGCAATGGAGTTTGTGGTTTGAGGTTTGAGCATACTAGCGTTCATTGTGCTAAAGTATAATCTTTCTAGATGCTAAGAATGAAAAAGGAGATCCAGCGGTTGGCATTGTTTGGATTTGCTAGGCTTGATCCAATGGTCAATATTCAAAGTTAATCCGTACACTATGAAGTGATTTATTGTATTGTAGGAGATAAGCCACGATAAAGAGAAGACAAGAAGTATTACGAATGACCTATCAAATGGTAGGTCTCGTAGGAGAGAGGTGATTGAGAGTTAACATGGTCGGTGGAAGTAAAAGTTACATCATGGACATCATAAAAATGAAAATTGCATCCAAGTCCATGCATTTATTAGCACAAGGACCCTGAAAACTGAGCAATGGAGTTTATGTTGTGAGGTTTGCGCATACTACTGTTCATCGTGCTAAAGTAGAATCTTTCTAGATGCTAAGAATGGAAAAGAAGATCCAATGGTTGGCAATGTTTGGATTTGCTAGTCTTGATCCAACGGTCAATGTTAAAAGTTATTCCGTACACTATGAAGTGATTTATTGTATTGTAGGAGATAAGACACGATAAAGAGAAGATAAGAAGTACTGCGAATGTCCTACCAAATGGTAGGTCTCGTAGGATAGAGGTGCTTGAGAGTAAACACGGTCGGTGGAATTACAAGTTACATCAAGGACCTCATAAAAATGAAAATTGCATCCAATTCCATGCATTTATTAGCATAAGGACCCTGAAAACTGAGCAATGGAGTTCGTGTTTTTAGGTTTGCACATACTAGCGTTCATTGTGCTAAAGTAGAATCTTTCTAGATGCTAAGAATGGAAAAGAAAATCCAGCGGTTGGCAATATTTGGACTTGCTAGTCTTGATCCAACGGTCAATGTTTAAAGTTAATCCGTACACTATGCAGTGGTTTATTGTATTGTAAGAGATAAGACACTATAAAGAGAAGATATGAAGTACTGTGAATGGCCTATCGAATGGTAGGTCTCGTAGGAGAGAGGTGCTTGAGAGTTAACACGGTCGGTGGAACTACGAGTTACATCATGGACCTCATAAAAATGAAAATTGCATCCAAGTCTATACATTTATTAGCACACGGACCCTGAAAACTGAGCAACGGAGTTTGTGTTTTGAGGTTTGCGCATACTAGCGTTCATCGTGCTAAAGACTTGCAGCACAAGGACCTCGTACACTATGTAGTGGTTTATTGTATTGTATTGTATTGCAAGAGATAAGACATGATAAAGAGAAGATAAGAAGTACAGTACTACGAATGGCCGATCTTTTGAATAACCTTCCCTCCTGATGTTTGGGAAGCAAGTGACAATTTCGAAAACCGGAAAACTTTGAATTTTTGTGCCGCCAAGGACCAAAGTGGTTTCCTTCCTATGCACTCATCATCCCTACTCCACACGAACACGCGGCTGCCGAACACGCCGGAGACACAAAGCCGCCGTACCAAGGCACACGTGCGCAGCGCCACGCTATGGACGAGGGAGAGATCAGCCGAGCCGATGCGTGAGGGGAAAGGGGAGGAGAGAGGGAGGATAGCAAAGGAGAGAGAAAACACACGATTTGTTTTGCGTGCATAAGTCCTGAAATTTACTACTAGTAGAGTGTAGTACACTGTTAGGCTGCAGGAGTACCTCGTGTCAGAAACCCATCATAACTTTGCTCTGACATGGAACCGCCTTCAACTTCTCTTCGCCGCTGCCCTCTTCCCCTTCCAACGTTTTATTCTCTCATCATGTACAACGCGTGGATAGAGGTGGCCATATGTCTAACCAAAGAAATATACTACTGCCGCATTGTGTAAAAAAGCACACCTTAATAAGGCCTACTATGTGGCATCCGCTAACGTTCACCTTATACATAGTGGAAAAAATAAATTTATCTTTAAGCCTAAGGTGCACCTCAACCTTGTGGGTTACCCATAGAGAATAGAAATATCATCCCCTCTCTCCCTATTTCATGTGATCGTTTTCAAAAGGGGTTCAAAATTTTCAAGATGCAAAATCTTTTTTTTTCTTTGAGGGAGATGCAAAATGTTAGCTAGAGGTCGAACTAATCGTCATCAATTGAGAATGTTCTTTCCTGGTAGTTGGACACTCACACCGACGACACTGCTTTTACAAGAAGAGATGCACCCATCTACCTTCGAAAAGACAATTAATTTAAGAGTAATTTATCACGCTTACTTGTAGCTCAAGTTTGACCTAATTTTGTTAAACTATCAAGATGGAAAATCTTAGCAACAAGTTGAACCTGTTGTGGACGAGGAAGAGACAAGCCGGACTGTGCACCCGCGGCTGTAGAGAAGAAATCGATGGAAAATGGATGGTGAGGGCCAACGAAGGAGAGAGAAAACACAACTTGTTTTTCCTGCATATACTAGTACTAGGTCCATACATTTACTACTAGTGGAGTGTACCGTGTACCTCGTGTCAGCAGCCCATCATAGCTTTGCTCTGACATCGCACCGCCTTCAAGTCCTCTTCTGCGCTGATCTTGCGCTGCCTCTTTTTTTGAAAGTCACACACTGCCTCCCTCTTGTTCTCTTACTTCTGTAGCTCAGGTTGGACCAAATTTAGTTAAATTTTCAAGATGCAAAATCTTATCAAGAAGTTAAACCTATTGTCCAAATTCTCGGTGGTTTCAGATATACTCCTAATTGACCCTTGATGTGTACCACCAAAAACTTTTTCATAAAACTTTAATAGAAACCTACGATTTACTTGTAGTTCAAATTTGAAAGATTTAGCAGTACATAATATGATAGGAAAATATCACATATTCATATTCAGCAGCACTAGACAGATTCAGTAGCATTTCCAAGGGACCGATTCAGCAATACAGACACTGAAATTCAATAGCAGTACAGAGAAAATCAGTTCATGTTTCAGCTCTCAAAAACTTGGCATGGGATGAGTTTTCCCTTTTTCTCCGAACACACTCCATTATTGGAGAAAGCAAGACTGATGATTAAGTCTACATTTGTGTGCATACCTTGTTCTTACATCAATGCATGTGTGACCAACATATATGCAGCCCAAGAAGCCTAGGCCTCATCTAGATAGAGAAGGACATGTTTCAAAAGAAAAGCAAAACAATCTACTGCCATTGATCAAAACAAGTACTAGTACAAGAGTATTAGTTCTACAAAATACTTCAATAATAGCAACATCAGCATATTTGAGAGATTCGGTAGCTTTTGAAAGATTCGACAGTACAAGCCATATTCTGCACTCGATCTGAACAATTACCAATACATAGGAATTATTACAAAATATATTAGTAGTTGCAGAACTCCATACAAAATACTCTGTAGAAGTATAAAACTACTCATAGTAGTACTTTAATCTAGCTAGGAATGATTACATGTCCCATCATATACTCCAAACTTGCATGAGAGAAAAAGAGAGGTTAGAATCACCACAAGATCTGTATACCAACGATTCAGCGTGTCTAGGTCGTGGCCAGGTAGCACTTGCTTTCCCGCCTAGCACGCTTCTCTCATTTTACTGTCATCTGTGGATCCTCGTAATAGGCTTTCGCATGTTCACCATTAGCAAGATAGAGGTAAAATTCACGGATCTTTCCAGCCATTACCGCCACTCCAATTATGAAGGGAATCTGCCACTAAAATAAATAAAGTAATTAATATTAGAACAGAGGGACTAGAAAATTACATAGTATATTCATATTAGGACCATCACGAGAATGTTAAGATGTGATATCTCACAATGGGTTGATGTCGTCATCGATCCAAGATTGGAACTCCACGAGGTACTCCGACCAACAATTGAGGAGCTTGACAATAAGTCCCCGCTACCAACAGGTAATGGTTGAGTGCATGCAGCGCGGCTTCGGCCGATAGCTCCACAATCTTTGGCTCAGAATAAAACTCGGGCTGATAGAACCCACAAAAATAGACCAATGATGATATCCTTACCTCGTACTCCTCCAATTGCCACTCCGCGGACCTTATGCGGCTGACGGACAGGACAATCCCGTGCTGTGCCCGTCAATCTGGCCAATGAACTACATGCCCGTCTTCCCGATGCCAATGACATTTGTTCTCCACGAGCACCCTGCAGGCACCGTCTTAGACAGGTCCCATTGTTTGACGCTATAGAGGACTATGGGAACCTTGATCGAGTGGGTGGATTTGAGTTGCAGATACAACATTAATTTGTTGCTGACCCAGTTGCATCCTGGCTCCATGCAGATAAACGGCTGTGGATACAGGAGATCATGTGGGCATAGAGGTTGTTGAAGGAGACCACTTGCGAGCGGTTGTAGTTTAGGCAGATGTAACCT
Source organism: Avena eriantha (assembly GCA_910589775.1). Lineage (NCBI taxonomy): Eukaryota > Viridiplantae > Streptophyta > Magnoliopsida > Poales > Poaceae > Avena > Avena eriantha. The sequence continues at coordinate 160,709,413 of OU342740.1, read as the reverse complement.
TCTCCGCCGACAACTTGGCGGTGTAGCTCCTTGGAGCATGCGGCCAGCCGGACGGCGCTTTTAGTGTCGAGACGCTCGGCGATTTGGTTGATGATGTCGTCGCCGACCTTGCTAAAGCCGTTGCACTACCGGCTCTCCCTCGAACCACTCCAAATTTTGTACAGACGATCCACCATCGTGTCGAGGAGGATTGGGGGCAAGGGCGGATCTATATAGAACATTTTGGGTTTTTTGGACGGGAGGGGTGGTGGTCTGGAAGGAGAGATGCACCAGTCGAGATGGCGTAGTATAGTCTCATCACGCTGGTTTGACTAGACACATTGTTAATTTACAGGTTCTACTGTTGTACTATTTGCATAAGTAGGAGTAGTAGGTAGGAGTATTACTCTACCTCCGTCCTGAGGAATAAGGCGTCCTCATTTTGCGTGTTTTTATTTGACCAAGATTTACTGTAAATATATATAAAGAATGCTTGTAGAAAATTAGCATTATCGGAAAGTTTTACTCTACCTCCAATAGTACTAATTTTACACAAATTAATCAAGTGTATTAGTTACTCTATTTATTTGGTCAAATTTTACACAATTAATCAAGTATGTGTCTTCTCAGCACCCACGCGCACACTTGCTAGTTGATCTCTCCCTCATCCGGAGTGTGGCGCTTAGCACATGTGTCATAGTTAGGGTTGCGAGCAGGATCCCGCGAAAGTCTCGCCTCTAGTTTATTTTGAAGTTTCTATAGGAGTACTTCAAAATGAACTAGAAGAAGAACTTTCTCGGGATGCCTCTTTCAAATCTAACATTGGTAGGACGGCTCTGTGTCTATCTATCGTGTGTTCGTCAGCTACGGTGTGTTGGTGTGCATAGGAAGGAACCACTTTGGGTATTGGGTTAGGGCGGCGGCAAAAAGGTAGTCGCGGATCAAACTTTTCGGGTTTCTATTTTTTCACTTTCTTCATCCCAAACATCGCATGGAAGGTTATTACAAGGATCAACACTCACAACACTAGAGAAGGGATATTGTACTTGGTATGTATATATAAATATATACACGTCCCATCGCATTCCATGCACTTCATTAGCAAGATCTAGCAGAAGTGAGCACCGCGCTGATTTCCTTTTTATTAGCAAGTTGTTGTTGTTCTAGTACAAATGGTATGGCTCAGCTAGTGGGTGGAGAAGGAGAGCCAGTCTTGACTGATTTTCCATGCTTATTTTCAGGCCCCTTTGTACTAAAACATGGTTTAGGTGTAATTTTCTCGTTTTTGAGGTCCTTGATGCAACATGTACACTTCCACTAACCATGTTAAGTTCCTAACCAAGGCATCTCGCTCCTTCTAGGCCAAACCTAGTTGAAAAAAGGTGCCGCCGCACCACATTTTAGACAAAGTGGACCATGCTTTCTTATAACTTCCTTGTTTTAGAATTATTGAATCTTCCTAGCTAGGTAACTTCCCCCACTTAGAGGACTTTATGCCGATTTAACGAAATTATGCCAGATATGAACTACTCCCTCCAATCGATATTACTTGTCGCGGAAATGGACGTATCTAGACATGTTTTAGTGTAGATACATCAATCTAGGGACAACTAACATGAATCGGAGGGAGTACAAGTATGCATGATAGGTTTCTCTTGAATTTTACAGATGTCGTTTGTTGGTACCAATGTCGTCAATATATCAAGAACCATCGCAAGATTTGAAAAATGCAATTAACTTCATGCTAAGAATATGCATGCCTTCAAATTTGATAATGTTTTGAAGACATTGAAATAAAATAAATAATAAACCAAATACTTTCATGTGTCGTCCTCTTATGCGTATTGATCGCCATAAAAAATCAGAAATAAGTGCTTGACACTTCTTTTCAAAACAAAAAACGACTATGTTGCTTCACAATTTCCATACCACTATATAGTATACGAATAACTTCGAACATCGGCAGTTGGATATAGATTGGCAAAACCCAACATTGTTGACCATTGGATCTCCTTTAGTACATTTGATTATGTCATGTCTAGAAGATAGAAGATCCCATTATTGTGGCCTCTAGCACCATAAATATACTATGCATAGAAAGTACAGAGAACATGGTTTTGAATGCCACAAGCCAAGTTTCCAGATATAATGGACAATATTTAATGTAGGATTCCCAAGTTTTATGAGTTTTCAAATCTTCCGAGCTAACCCGGACCACTCAAATGACTTTATGTCTCTATTAACAAACCATGTCATATTTGAACTAGAAGCTCTAGAAAGTGGTAGATTTTTATCAAATTTCTATAAAAGCTTTTGGTGGTACACATAAGGTAGTTAATATATCGTAAACAATCGAGAGTTTTGACAAATTCAACTTCCTGCTAAGAATTTGTATCTTGAAAATTTTGAACCCGTTTTGAAACAATCACATGTAATAAAGAAAAACAGAAAAACAATTATGTACGCATGGCATCCTTCATGTCACGTGTAAAGCCTGCCAGGAAACTGATAACCATGGGATTTGACAACTTCTGGAAACCAGCCCCATGGTATCTTTCCACCATGTATGAATATTATTAGGTTTCAACCCTGATGACCAAAAAAGTCATGGCCATTTTGACATCATAGTTAATGTACTTTTCCCACATTAATTTGGTATATGGGTGCATCTTGGCGTAGTAGAAAATGTTTGATTCGCGGGATTGGAAAAACAAAGGAATAGGGAAAACACAATATTATTAGAATATCATGTATAGTTGAATCCTACAAGATTTGGAGCCTACAGGAAGTTTTCTTAAAGAAGTGTTAGATTCACAGGAAAGTAAAGGAATTGTAACATGAGGCTGAGGTGGATTGTTCTTAAAATTTTACAGAAGACATGTGCATGGCGTCCTTTTGCATGTATCACATTTCATGCAAAATGATAAACTTGTGTTTTGACAACTTTTCAAAAACCAGGTTCACAAAATTATCCTGCAATGCATATGAATAGGTTTCGAGTCATACGACCAAGGTCAATGCCATAACCTATGAACCACATCATAGTTTATGGTAATTTCCCCATATTATGTAGATTGGTGTGTCTTGGCATTATTGTAAACAATATTTTGCCAAGGGGAGTTTCCAAGAAGTTTTATGAAAAGAGATGATCTCAATTTTCTAAGTGGCATGATTTTTTTTGCGAAAACTGGAACACTGTTTTCCACAAAGCAAATAGTAGTACTAGGAAAAAGAAGGATCAAATGGAGGGGGGAAATGAAGAGCTACTATAGCAGAGATTGTGGGGTTAGAGAAGGCAGCCCGAGAGGGCTGCATCAAAGAGGTGTTGAACGCGGTTCAATGTCAGAGCAAAGTTATGAAAAAAGAGATAGAAACAGAGCCGCCGTAGTACCATCGCACACGTGCGCAGAGCCACACTGACGACGAGGGAGATATCAGCTAGAGGATGGGTATGATGAAGCAAAGGAGAGAGTAGTACACCGTTTATTTTCCTTGCATAGAGGAGGAGTAGCACACTTTAAGGCTGCAGGAGTGAGCACCACGCTATTTTTCCTTGTTAAGCAAGTACAAGTGGACCTCATAAAAATATGAAAATTGCATCCAAGTCCATGCATTTAGCACAAGGACTCTGAAACTTAGCAATGAAGTGTGTGTTTTGAGGTTTGCGCATACTAGCGTTCATCGTGCTAAAGTAGAATCTTTCTAGATGCTAAGAATGGAAAAGAAGATCCAATGGTTAGCAATGTTTGGATTTACCAGTCTTGATCAAACATTCATTGTTCCGTACACTATGAAGTGGTATATATGGTATTATGAGAGATAAGACAAGATAATGATAAGATAAGAAGTACTGCGAATGGCCAATCTACCTTTAGGTCTAGTAGGAGCAAGGTGCTCGAGAGTTCACACGGTCGGTGGAAGTACAGGTTACATCAAGGACCTCTAAAAAATAAAAAATTGAATCCAAGTCCATGCATTTAGCACAAGGTCCCTGAAACTGAGCAATGAAGTGTGTGTTTTGAGGTTTGCGCATACTAGCGTTCATCGTGGTAAAGTAGAATCTTTCCAAATGCTAAGAATGGAAAAGAAGATCCAATGGTTGTTAGCATTGTTTGGATTTGCCAGTTTTGATCAAATGGTCAATGGTTCGTACACTCTATAGTGATGGTATGGTACTGTAAGAGACAAGACAAGATAAAGATAAGATAAGAAGTATTACGAATGGCCGATCTAATGGTAGGTCTCGTAGGAGCGAGGTGCTTGAGAGTTAACATGGTGGGTGGAAGTACAAGTTACATCAAGGACCTCATAAAAATGATAATTGCATCCAAGTCCATGCATTTATTAGCCAAGGACCCTGAAACTGAGAGAAATGAAGTGTGTGTTTTGAGGTTTGCGCATATACTAGCATTCATCGTGCTAACAACTATTAGTAGAATCTTTCTAGATGCTAAGAATGGAGAAGAAGATCTAGCGGTTGGAAATGTTTGGATTTGCTAGTTCTGATCTAACGGTCAGTGTTCAAAGTTAATTCGTACACTATGTAGTGGTTTTTTGTATTGTAAGAGATAAGACACGATAAAGATATGATAAGAAGTACTGCGAATGGCCTATAAAATGGTAGGTCTCGTATGAGAGAGGTCCTTGAGAGTTAACAAGGTAGGTGGAAGTACAAGTTACATCAAGGACCTCATAAAAATGAAAATTGTGTCCAAGTCCACGCATTTATTAGAACAAGGACCGTGAAAACTGAGCAATCGAGTTTGTGTTTTGAGGATTTGCATACTAGCATTCATCGTGCTAAAGAACTCCCTCCAACCCAAATTAGTTGACTTAGCTTTATCTAGATTTAGATGTATCTAACACTAAAACAAGTCTAGATACATTCGAATCTAGACAAATCTAAGTCAACTAATTTAGGTCAGAGGGAGTGGAATCTTTCTAGATGCTAAGAATGGACATGAAGATCCAGCGGTTGCAATGTTTGGATTTGCTAGTGTTGATCCAACAGTCAATGTTCAAATTTAATCTGTAAACTATGCAATGATTTATTGTATTGTAAGAGAAAAGACACGATAAAGAGAAGATAAGAAGTACTGCGAGTGGCCTACAAAATGGTATGTCTCTTAGGAGAGAGGTGCTTGAGAGTTAACACAGTTGATGGAAGTACAAGTTACATCAAGGACCTCATAAAAATGAAAATTGCATCCTACTCCGTGCATTTATCATCACAAGGACCCTGAAAACCGAGCAATGGAGTTTATGTTTTTAGGTTTGTGCATACTACCGTTCATCGTGTTAAAGTAGAATCTTTCTAGATGCTAAGAATGGAAAAGAAGATCCAGAGGTTGGGAATGTTTGGATTTGCTAGTATTGATCCAACGGTCATTGTTCAAAGTTAATCTATAAACTATGCAGTGGTTTGTTGTATTGTAGGAGATAAGACACGATAAAGAGAATATAAGAAGTACTACGAATGGCCTATCAAATGGTAGGTCTCAAAGGAGAGAGGTGGTTGAGAGTTAACACTATCGGTGGAAGTAAAAGTTACATCATGGACCTCATAAAAATGAAAATTGCATCCAAGTCTATGCATTTATTAGCACAAGGACCCTGAAAACTGAGCAATGGAGTTTTTGTTTTGAGGTTTGCACATACTAGCGCTCATCGTGCTAAAGGCTTTTAGCACAAGGACCTCGTACACTATGCAGTGGTTTATTTTATTGTATTGTATTGCAAGAGATAAGACACGATAAAGAGAAGATAAGAAGTACAATACTGCGAATGGCCGATCTTTTGAATAACCTTCCCTCCTGATGTTTGGGAAGCAAGTGAAAATTTCGAAAACCGGAAAACTTTGAATTTTTGTGCCACCAAGGATGAAAGTGGATTCCTTCCTATGTACTCCTCGTCCCTACTCCACACCAACGCACGGCTGACGAACACGCTAGAGTCGCCGTACCAAGGCACACGTGCACAGCGCCACGCTGTGGACGAGGGAGAGATTAGTCGGGCCGATGCACATAGGTTCTGATTTTTGTTTTGCGTGCATAGGTCCTGAAATTTACCTAGTAGAGTGTAGTACACTGTAAGGTCACAGGAGTACCTCGTGTCAGAAACCCATCATAACTTTGCTCTGACATGGAACCGCCTTCAAGTTCTCTTCGTTGCAGCCCTCTTCCCCTGCCAACGTTTTATTCTCTCAACATGTACAACGCATGGACAGAGGTGACCATATGTCTAACCAAAGAAATATACTACTGCCGCATTGTGTAAAAAATCACACCTTAATAAGTCTTACTATGTGGCATACGCTAAGGTTCACCTTATACATAGTTGGAAAAATAAAGTTATCTTTAAGCCTAAGGTGCACCTCAAACTTGTGGGTTGCCCATAGAGAATAGAAATATCATTTCCCCTCTCTGTCAACACCTGAATTTTGAAGTTTATGCCGTACATCGCAATCCCAGGATTACCATTTTTGCGAGACATAACAGAAGTGGTACCACAGTACATCATCCATTAACAACCATAATAAGGTTCTTACAAACAAAGGATCTAATGATCCAGTCTTTAATACAATCAAAGCAGCGGAAAGTAAATGTAGTGGGGCTTCATCTTCAAGATCAAAGGCAATGCTGACAATGGGAGATGATCCTAGTTGTCATAGACCTCCTGTTGTCCATCTTCCGGGTAATCCTCCTCATAGTCCGGCCATGGGAATAGCCAGGGACAAAGCCATGAGTACTCTTTAAGTACTCGCAAACTAACTCTAGTATAAGTAAGGTCAAAGGTAATAGGAATCTTAAGCTCTAGGTTTGTTTTGCAAAATGCTAGATTTACTTCATAAGGGTTTTCAAGAGAAAGACCTAATTTAGTTCTCTATATAACTTAAGGGGGAAACTAGTTTTCATGTCCACAACTCTGTTGTGGTCAAGTCAAGGTCATTTTTCAAGTCACAAATCATTTTGAAAACATTTGATAGCGGAACAGTGTGGCCACTCCAACTCTCCATAACCGCGGATGCGGATATTCGAATAGTTTGACTCTGCAAATATTGTACACTTTCATCAAAAAATTAAATACATCCATCAGGAATAACCCTGAATCATCATACTTGGTATGCGTATAATCAATCTTAACCTTTCAATTACGCACCCTAGTATAGGCACCTCCCCTATGAGTTTGGCCTCCCAACCATTGTCATCTATCATCTTGTGTACTGCATAGGTGGACATTCATCACGAGGTAGCCTCAGCTCAACCTCTTCCGCAAGGGAACCCATACTAAGACATATAAACTTCCAGTCAGGCCCTACCTAACTCAGGTATTGTGGTTGTACGGTAAAATTGGACTGGTATCGCATCCGAACCCAACCATTAGTTTTTATAAAGGGTCAAGGCTCATGCCTCAACATTTTCATCATCAAGCATTTTGTTTCTCAACACATGTCAAAACATTTCAATAGAATGAATCATCATTCCAAGGTTTTCATAATCATTTTCACCAAGTATTCCCATCTAAACTGATCAAGCTTTATGCTTAGCACTAGCCACTTAAGTTGAGGGTATTCACTAATTGGGGGTGCTAATCTGGTACAAGTATCCAAGACTAATCCTAAGATATTGATAGGATCCAATATATTTTCCACTATTCATTAACTAAGTAAAAACAGTAGTAAAGGGGAAAGTAAAGCTTGGAGTAAAAACTAGGAATTGGTAAAGTTGCATAACCAAGTATGCCTAGTTCATCTGGTATAAAGGGACTTGCATATATAGTATGCGCAACTCTAGCTTGCATATAGTGATGGCTTGCATGGATAGCTTGCCTTGAGCAGAGCAGTTGTTGCAGTCGTTGAAGTTTTCCTCCTCCTCCTCGAAGTACTCCTCTTCTTTGAATTCTGGGTCGGTACTAGTGTCTTAAATACATTAAATGTACACAATCACTAAACAACACTTCTCTACTCCTATTTAGCACACAAGGCTTATACTAGATGATCTAATATCATCTCAAGCATTCCATGTTATAATGGCATATTTTTATTTCTCTTTAATGAGAAAAGTAATTTCTACTCATTGAAATTGTTTAAGATTTAATATTCTCCAACTAGAATATAGGTTCATATGGACCATGTCCTCACAATATATTCTCAAGCTTGGGAATGTGATTTAAAAGGGTGGTCATGCATTACAAGATTTAATATTACTATTTAGTAATATTTAAATGACTAGGAAAGCCTATATAGCCTTCTTTTAATACTATTCCAAGTATAATATCTATAGAACCAAATGTTTTTACATATTCAGGGAGATCATGGAAAATGTGATTTTTGAGAGGTGGAATTATCTCAAAATCATTATAATTTATTTTAGAAAAATGTTTGAAGTGCCAAAAGTATCTGTCTTGTTATTTTTGGTATAGGTGATATATAATTCCAATTAGTTTGAATCCAACGGGCGTGATTAGATAATTTCAATACCTTTCCAAAAAAATTGGAATCATGCATTTTGCTCTAGTGAATCTCTTTGAATTGATTTTTGAATCTACTAACATAATCTAGTTTTATCTAAAATGGAAAAGACTATTTGAACGGGTGGGATCTGCGCAGGAAACTAAACGGGTCGGCCCAACTGAACAGCGCTAGCGCAGCTAGCTACTGACAGATGTGTCCTACTCATGAGTGACTTAATCGAACTGAAACGGTAAGTTTCAATCTGAGCCCTACGATTAGAACATGATCTAACGGTTGAGGTTCATCTTCTACGTCGAACTGCTTCGGCGAGAACTGAACCATACCGTGGTGGTGGGGGTCGCATGAGACTCACCTGGGCTCCAGCTAAGGTCGGCAATAGGGGCGAATGGGGTTGTCGTCGACGGCGGTTCGAGGCACGGTCATGGCGGCTCCTGGGGTGGCTCCAATCGACAGGCTCCTTTATCCTCTGCAGCAGCGGACTTCGGCTAAATTCTAGCGGTGTTGTGCTCGCCTTGCTCCGGTGAAGGGACGGTGAGGTTCTGTGGTGAGTGGGGAGTGGAATGGTGTGGAGATTGAGGGCTGGGGTGGTCTCTATTTATCCACCTAGTGTGGCGCTTGGGCGGCATGGTCGAGGTACTCCGGCAACGTCGCTACAGGTTGCAATCATCACGGGAGAGGGCATGGGTCGAAGCGGTGGACTATGGCGGTCGTCATGGAAGTGATGGCACGACAAGGGGCGCTCTCCATTGGCCGGGGTACATCGGTGCTCTGGGCGGGTACGCAGGCGTTCGTCACTTGGTATGGTGGTCACGGTGCACGAGACGGCGAACGATCAAGTTTGGCGGCTTACTGGGTCATGACGAACGCGGGTACGGGTGGAGAGAGTAAGGCGCGACGTGTGTGAGAGAGGCGGGTGTGGCGCTCCATCGCACTCTCGGCATGGCCAGGGGTTAAATGGGCAGGGCTGGTATGGCTCCTTCTCGCCTCACCGTTGGTCCAGGGGTGGTCAGTGTGTGGCGGTGAGGTCACGCCTACCTCATCTGGGTCTGGGTAGAGGGAGGCACGACGCGCAGCGACTGGCTCGTGCTCTACTGGCATGGATGGCTCGGCATGGGCATGTTAGTAGTGCAACGATGGGCAAAGTGCTCTCCACTACACGATAAAGTACTGGGAGTGATCTAGGACAATTCACAATGGCCGCATGAATTTATAATTCGAATTTTTGAAAGATTTTTGGTGAGTGATCTGGTTGTTTGCTTGGTAGACCGTGGTTGCTGGGATTTGTCAAGTGGAATTGATTTGAGTGGTTTTTGAGAAAAGGTGATCCATACATATGATCTTGATTCAATTTTGTACTGCCTCTTAAATAGATTTAAATTTAGTTTTTTCCACTTTGTAAAGTTTTCTTGGATTCATTTTTACTTGATCTAGCAAGGGGTGAAAATAATCGGAATTGTTTCTGTTGAAAATTCTTTACTATGAACACTCAAAGTGGTCTAGTGGATTAGTTTGGCCAAAATGACCATTTGCTTATATATCTTATTTTTGATTTTTCCTTTATTTGATTCTGCTTGGAAATGTTCTAGATGATGTAGTAATCATCTTTAAACCATTCATCATCATTTGTAGCAATTAAACATGGCAATTTCCAGCATTCATACACTAATGCAAATCACACATACACTCATATCCATTTTAATAATAAAAGTTTTTGTTAACCCTAAACTTGGGTGATTAGAGCTTGATAAGCTTGATTAATATTTTTGGGATGTTACACTCTCTCCGTATTTCATGTGATCATTTTCAAAAGGGGTTCAAAATTTTCAAGATGCAAAATCTTTTTTTGAAGGAAGATGCAAAATCTTAGCTAGAGGTCGAACCAGTCATCATCCATTGAGAATGTTCTTTCCCGGTAGTTTGACACTCACATCGAAGACACTTCTTTTACAAGAAGAGATGCACCCATCTACCTTCGAAAACATAATTAATTTAAGGGCAATCTATCACGCTTAGTTGTAGCTAAAGTTTGACCTAATTTTATTAAACTGTCAAGATCCAAATCTTAGCAAGAAGTTGAACCTGTTGTGGACGAGGAAGAGACAAGCCGGACTGTGCACCCATGGCTGTAGAGAAGAAATCGATGGAGGATGGAATGTTGAGATCCAGCGAAGAAGAGAGAAAACACAACTTGTTTTGCTTGCATATACTAGTAGTAGGTCCATACATTTACTACTAGTGGAGTGTACCATGTACCTCGTGTTAGCAGCCCATCATAGCTTTGCTCTAACATCGCACCGCCTTCAAGTCCTGTTTTGCGATGATCTTGCGTTGCCTCTTTTTTTGGAAGTCTCGCGTTGCGTCCCTCTTGTTCTCTTACTTGTGTAGCTCAGGTTTAACCAAATTTCATTAAATGCAAAATCTTATCAAGAACATAAACCTATTGTATAAACTCTCGGTGGTTCGAGGTTTGCACATACTAGCATTCATCGTGCTAAAGTAGAATCTTTCTAGATGCTAAGAATGGAAAAGAAGATCCAGTTGTTGGCAATGTTTGGATTTGCTAGTCTTGATCCAATGGTCAATGTTGAAAGTTAATCCGTACACTATGCAGTGGTTTATTTATTGTAAGAGATAAGACACGATAAAGAGAAGATAAGAAGTATTGTGAATGGTCTATCAAATGGTAGGTCTCATAGGAGAGAGGTGCTTGAGAGTTAACACAGTCGGTGGAAGTACAAGTTACATCATGGATCTCATAAAATGAAAATTGCATCCAAGTCCATGCATTTATTAGCACAAGGACCCTGAAAATTGAGCAATGGAGTTTGTGTTTTGAGGTTTGCGCATACTAGCATTCATCGTGCTAAAGTAGAATCTTTCTAGATCTAAGAATGGAAAAGAAGATTCAGCGGTTGGCAATGTTTGGATTTGCTAGCCTTGATCCAACAGTCAATGTTCAAAGTTAATTCGTACACTATGCGGTGGTTTATTGTATTGTAAGAGATAAGACACAATAAAGAGAAGATAAGAATTACTACAAATGGCATAGCAAATGGTTGGTCTCGTAGGAGAGAGTTTCTTGAGAGCTAACATGGTCGGTGGAAGTACAAGTTACATCAAGGCCTCAGAAAAATAAAAATTGCGTCCGATTCCACACATTTATTAGAACAAGGACCCTGCAAACTAAGCAATGGAGTTTGTGTTTTGAGGTTTGCGCATACTAGCATTCATCGTGCTAAAGTATAATATGTCTAGATGCTAAGAATGGAAAATGAAATCCAGCGGTTGGCAATGTTTGGATTTGCTAGTCTTGATCGAACGGTCAAGGTTCAAAGTTAATCCGTACACTATGTAGTGATTTATTGTATTGTAAGAGATAAGACACAATAAAAAGAAGATAATAACTACTGTGAATGGCGTATCAAATGGTAGGTCTCGTAGGAGAGAGGTGCTTGAGAGTTACCACGGTCGGTGAAAGTGCAAGTTACATCAAGGACCTCATAAAAATGAAAATTGCATCGAAGTCTATGTACTTACTAGCACAAGGACCCTGAAAACTGAAATGGAGTTTTTGTTTTTACGTTTGCACATACTAGCGTTCATCGTGATAAAGTAGAATCTTTCTAGATGCTAAGAATGGAAAAGAAGATCCATCGGTTCACAATGTTTGGATTTGCTAGTCTTGATCCAACGGTCAATGTTCAAACTTAATCTGTAAACTATGCAATGGTTTATTGTATTGTAAGAGATAAGACACGATGAAGAGAAGATAAGAAGTATTGCGAATGGCCTACCAAATGGTATGCCTCGTAGGAGAGAGGTGCTTGATAGTAAACACAGTTGGTGAAAGTACAAGTTACAACAAGGACCTCATAAAAATGAAAATTGCATCCAAGTCCATGCATTTATTAGCACAAGGACCCTGAAAACTGAAATGGAGTTTGTGTTTTTAGGTTTGTGCATACTAGCGTTTATCATGATAAAATAGAATCTTCTAGATGCTAAGAATGGAAAAGAAGATCTATCGGTTCGCTATGTTTGGATTTTCTAGTCTTGATCCAACTGTCAATGTTCAAAGTTAATCCATACACTATGCAATGGTATATTGTATTGTAAGAGATAAGACACGATAAAGAGAAGATAACAAGTACTATGATTGTCCTATCAAATGGTAGGTCTCATAGGAGAGAGGTGCTTGAGAGTTAACACGGTCAGTGGAAGTACAAGTTACATCATGGACCTCATAAAAATGAAAATTGCATCTAAGTCCATGCATTTATTAGCACAAGGACCCTAAAAACTAAGCAATGGAGTTTGTGTTTTGAGGTTTGCGCATACTAGCGTTCATTGTGCTAAAGTAGAATCTTTCTAGATGCTAAGAATGGAAAAGAAGACCCAGGAGTTAGCAATGTTTGGATTTGCTAGTCTTAATCCAACGGTCAATGTTCAAAGTTAATCTGTACACTATGAAGTGGTTTATTGTATTGTAGGAGATAAGCCACGATAAAGAGAAGATAAGGAGTATTGCGAATGGCCTATCAAATTGTAGGTCTTGTAGGAGAGAGGCGCTTGAGAGTGAACACGGTCGGTGGAAGTACAAGTTACATCAAGGACCTCATAAAATTGAAAATTGCATCCAAGTCCATGCATTTATTAGCACAAGGACCCTGAAAACTGAGAAATGGAGTTTGTGTTTTGAGGTTCACGCATACTAGCGTTCATCGTGCTAAAGTAGAATCTTTCTAGATGCTAAGAATGGAGAAGAAGATCCAGCGGTTGGCAATGTTTGGATTTTCTATTCTTGATCCAACGGTCAATGTTCAAAGTTAATATATACACTATGCAGTGATTTATTGTATTATAATGGATAATACACGATAAGAGAAGATAATAAGTACTATGAATGGTCTACCAAATGGTAGGTCTCGTAGGAGAGAGGTGCTTGAGAGTTAACACGGTCGGTGGAAGTACAAGTTACATCAAGGACCTCATAAAAATGAAAATTGCATCTTGTATTCTTTCTTAGGGTTTGGGGATTTTAAAGTTTCTTCATCCTAGAGAATGAGCTCCTAGAGTATCTCATACTACTTCTAAGCAATCAAGTCAAACATCCGATCAAGACAACTCATCTTATAAACAAATCAACTACTACTAGGGTTACCATCAAGCTTAGCTTGAGGTAAGGATGGGCAATTTTGAAAGGTTGGAGTTTGAGTAAGGTAAGAGGCCTTGGTATCCCTACCAAGAGTAGAATTCAAAAGTTTTGTACAAGGTTTTGAGAATCCTAGAGGTAGGAGTAATTGAGGGTTCTGTCTTGAGAACATAAGGAGATTATATTATATATCTCTCCATAGTTTTGTCAATAGAAGCTACTAAAATAGCTTTGGTTACATAAGCATCTTGGCTCATGTTTTGGAATGCCAGAACATTTGAGAATATGTAAAATGAGCAAGGATAGTTTTGTTAAATAGCTTTTGTCAATTGATGGTGAGGTAAGGAGTATCATATGGTATACACTCACATGCACAAGCACAAACAAACAACAAGCAAACACTGCACCAATGAACAAGAAAAAGTTTTTTTTCCCCTTGATTTTTGCATTCTGGATAACTAATCAGGGTTGTTGAAATTGGGATGTTATAGACCTTTCCCCCTTAAAAGAATCTCGTCCCGAGATTCGGGAGAGTAAGGTTAGGGGATGTTCTATTGGAGTTAGCGTAATGTGCTTCTCGCATACTAACTTGTCGGATTTGTCCTTGAGTAGGGTCATTGTGATGGTGAGGTTAAACATCAATCGTCTTGGATGCACGAGTATTGCGCAGGCTTCAATCAGGATTGTGAGGGGTGATCTTCCTTCGATAAGGATTTACAGCGTCTCTCTTAAGGGATTTTCGTATCGTAGTTTATGTCTTTGGGTCTAACTGCTAGATTGCTTCTGGCAGAGGGTTATTCTAATTTGTGGGAAGTACGCAGTCCTTCCCCCTTAAAAAATTAGACTAGGGTAGATCGGAGAGTTGACATACTCCTTCCTTATTGGAGTCGGAGGTTTATGCCTTGGAGACTATCATTATCCTTTCTCCTGGGGTTGGAATCTTCAGATGGCGTCCGCGAAGCTAGGTCCTACGGGGCTTATATACTATGATTATTCGTACTTAGCCTGTTGGAGCCATTGGAGTCTCATGTCCTCTAAGCGATTGGAACTGAGTGGTTAGTGATCTTGTGGTCCTTCTAATAGGTTTTCAGCTGACGTAGCGAAGCGATTTCGTAGAATCTTCAGTTTGTTTCTCCTCTGATGAACTGCGAGTTGCTACTTGGAAAAAAGACGTCAAATCTGGAGATCTTCTCTGGAGTATCTTCTAGTCGGCAGTTTTCTAGAGACTGAGTGGAAAGAGGTACCTTAGAGCTTCACTAAAGTTCATCGAGAAGGGTTTGGATCTTCTGTCTTGGAAGGCTGACTTGCTATTCGCTGAAGGATATATCTTCCCTGAATCTTGAGCTGAGATCTTCAAGTGACGCCCTATTTTATCAACCTTGGCGGTGGTGGTTTCTTAACGCAGCCTTTAAGGGGGTTAGCTCAGGGTAAATTAGTGGTTTACGACTCTTCTTGCTAGTAGTTAGTCAGGGTTGAAGCAGTCACCATCGGATAAGCGGTCTTCATTGGCATTTCTTGCGTTGCTTCTGCTTGATGGCGGAGTGGACTCAGTGTCTTCACGCTTCCTAATCATCTGACTTCAGGGGTGGTTCTGACCTTCTAGGAGGGATCATTTTGTTAGTTTCGGTAGGGTCGACTAGGTTAGTTAGTCTCCCGAGGCGACCAGAAGCTCTAATACACTAAAGGTTAGTGTGGCTAGGTGTTCACTTCTTGTCTTAGTTGACTTATCGGGTGGTTTCTTGTGGATATTGAGGATCCTTCGATGGTCGACTTCCGGCTTGAACATGATTTCTTGCTGTAATTTATCGATGAATAAGGGAGTGTTGCGCTATCAACGAGTCTTGAGAGGTGAGTTTGATGAGGTATGTCGTCCTGCTGAGGTGAAGTCTTCGAGTTGTTCTGACTTGACGATGTCGAACTCCTGGTTATTGCGATGCTTTTTCGTTTATATACCCCTAAGGTTAGTCTAGGTTTTTGTTAGCGACGACTAGCAGGGGTACCTGAGATACTAGGTGGGGTATTGATGACCCACAAGTATAGGGGGTGTATCGCAGTATTTTTGATAAGTAAGAGTGTCGAACCCAACGAGGAGCAGAAGGTGCTGGCTAGTGGTATGGATCAGGAATTCACTGCAAATACTTAGCAAACGGATTTTTAGTGGTTTTCGATAAAGCAAGTAAACAAAGTACGAGTAAATAAAAGACAGTAGGAATAAATGCAGCAAGTGCCCCAATCCTTTATGCAGCAAAGGACAAGCCGGTTGTATTACTAAAGATGACCAAACGTTCTCGAGGACACATGAGAAGACTGTCAAGTGCTTTCGCTTCATATAGTCGATTAATCTTCTTTAGCTTGCTAAGTGTTGTGTGGGTGAACCTGTGCTAATGTACCACCCCATCCAAGACTAATACATACTTGTGATTATACCCCTTGCAAACATCCGTAAGTACAAGAAAGTAATTAAGGTAGAAACCTAACCACAACTTTAAACTCTAAGACCCTTACGTCCCTTGTGCAATGGTTTCCTAACGGGGGTTCAGGTTTCTGTCACTCCGGCAACCCCTACGATTAGTAGCCAAATACACAATGCATTCCTCTAGGCCCATATAGCTGAAGTGTCATGTAGTCGATGTTCACATGACACCACTTGAAGAAGTACACCACAACTTAAATAAAAATCTGCTGAATCTTTCTCAACACAACTCCACTACTAACAACAAGACTTCTCCCATGTCTCAAGAACAAAACGAACTACTCACAAGACATCATATGGATCATGATCAGAGATGGAATAATGATGTATAACAATCTGAACATAAACAATAATTCGATGGTTCACTCAATAGCATCAACTACAAAGAGTAATCAACACCGAGAAAGTTTCCCCTATGAACTATGCAAGATTTAACGCAATTGTTACAGCAATATGGAAATGGTGATGAGGGTGCTGATGATGATGATGATGATCCCGATGAAGTCCAGCTTGATGGTGGTGTTTATGGCGATGATCTCCCCTCTCCGGGAAGGAATTCTCCCGGCAGAAATTTGTCTACCGGAGAGATCTTTCTCTCTCGGTGTTTTCCGCCTCGCAGAGGTGGCGGAATCTTTCTGTGGTCACTCCCTGAGTCTTAGGGTTTCGGGAGGATGATATACGCCAGAGGGGAGAGGCTGGAGTAGGCCAGGGTGGCCACACCACCTCCTGGCGCGGCCTAGGGCTGCCCGCGCCATGGGGTGGTGTGGGCCCCTGTGGCCCATCTCCACTCCATCTTCTGGCATCCTTAGTCTTCTAGAAAAATAGGATTTTCCGTATATTTCCCGGATTTTCTGATCTTCGCGAATTTTGCCTCCAAACAACACCTTTTCCATCAGAATCCTGACTGCAGCGGTCCATGCTCCAAAAGTCATCAACCATGCAAAAACAGATGAAATAACATAAGTATCACCTCTCAATATGAAATATGTCAATGAATAATAGTGAATTAAGACATAGAATAGTGATGCATAATTGACGTATCAACTCCCCCCAAGCTTAGACTTCGCTTGTCCTCAAGCGAAACTGAGCTCAATAAATATGGCCTCAGGTTTATGGAGTGAAGAGTCGATAAAAGAATACTGACAAGAAGCATCACATTCATCAAAAGCATAGATTATAATAGAAGACCACTCACTATTATATAACTCAACTTGTAATAAGTAAAGGAAACACAATAAAGATACATAAAGTGAATCATAATTGGTAATGGCGAACTTAGCTCTTGGTCGAAGAATAGTTGATAATTTGCTGGAGTTCACTAATAGCTGTTTTTTCAATGATAGCTTTCGAAGTAGTAAACATCAAGATAATAGCAATGTGCAAAACAAGGAACATAAGAAACATGATTGAATAAATCATCATATGAATGAATGAAACACAACAACTCAAAATACTTGCTGAGATAGAGAGGAATAGGTTTACTGACTCAACTAAAAAGTAAAAGAAAGGCCCTTCAAAGAGGGAAGCAGGGATTGCAAGTCTCATAAAGAGCTCCCAAAAATTATGATACTTACTAGCTTTCAGCTCTCATTGCCCCTATCACAGGCATCTTTAGGTGATTAAGGTTAAAGTGACACAACTAAGAGGATATGCTTGACAAGTTATAAGTTGAAATCTCATGCCCCTTACTTATGAGTACCGATCCTATGCTACTCAACTTCAATCACGAGCAAGCTCTTATCATTGTAAATACATGCGTATCATTGAGAACCGCCAACGGGGTACCCCTTGCACATGACATAGGAGCTATCCCATAATCAAAATGACAAGGCAAGCAGACAGTGAGCATCTCAGCGATCTTTTTATTTGCTATTTGCATAGGTTTTTATTGAGGATGCTTCATAGAATGCTCACTATAGTTATGCTGCAAGTTTCCACCATGATTAGGCATGGCTTAGGCTAGTGGCCCAGGCGTTTCTCTAACACACATATAAACTCCATGATCTTACAAGTTCCACTTTTATTTCACACCACTGGGATCCATAAGCAAAAGAACATGATATCAACTAGGTACAAAGTACCAAATGAAGTGTTGAAAGCGGTCCCCATGATACATGGTTCGGCTAACTTCAACTCATAAAGCGCAAGCATATACGCAACAAAGAAGGACCCAATGGTTCAAGTTTATTAAATGCAAGAAAGTAAACTGTGCCATCAAGTTCATGAGAGCTTTAATCACTAATTTTCACATAACAAGTTTAATTTGGGAGGTAGATAAACAAGAATTTACTTGGAATAGCAATAATGCTACTAGGTAGGTATGGTGGAAACAAATGGCAAAGGTTTTGGTTTAAAGGAGGTGGATGCACGAGAAGAATTCCCTCTCGGTACAGGTTTTTGGCTAGCAAGGCTGGGTAGCAAGTATAAGAGTTGAAGGAAACAACCAAACATACAAGTGATAAAAAACAAACATGCAATCTTCCTTGGAAGCACAAAAGATCTTAACTAGAGAATACTAGACTTATGAGTAGAAAGATGATGAAATAATTTTTCTTTAAAGGTACTTTTATCTTTTTCATTCAACTCTCAAAAATAGTGTTGCTACTGACCGAGCCAGGTTTGCCAAAACCAACTAAATTAACTCAATGATCCTAAAGTGATACCAATACAAACAACAAGATCAATCATATAACCACGAATTGAAAACTAATATAAGCTATGCAAAAAGAGTGAATGATAGAACTTCTCATTAATATTCCATAACGGAAACTCACACCAAGGGATATATATCTAATGAGGGAGGGGACACTTCCATAATTCAAAGCATACTACATAATAACTCCTCTATTCATGATATGACTCTACTAAAAAGGTAAAAAGATAGAAGATAGTGATGTGATACCGCGGCACTCCCCCCAAGCTTGGAACAAACTAAGGGGATGCCAAACCTGATGACGAATTACTCCTTAGGTGGTGGTGGTGTCCTCTCAATGAGCTCTTTGATGAGTTTCCCCAAGTCTTCAATCTCGAAGGTGAGATTACGAATCAGCTGTGAGTTTTGCTCAATGCGGCTCATGATCATGTCGTGTTGAGAATTCCAGCTCTTGCTATTCTTTCCCCACTCTTCCTCCTTGAAGCCTTCTTTTCCTGCATGGCTAGAATGAGGCAAATCCCAATTGGAGGGTAATTTCCCCTTGGGCATATTCTGGTATTGATGCTCATGGATAAGGGTATGGAAAGGATTCTTGGTGCGTGGAGGAAGTGACCAAGGATCTGAATGGTGGTGAGGAGGCTTCCCTCCAATGGCTGGGTTTGCCACCACTCCAATGCTTGCAATGGTAGTGCCGGTGTGCGGACGTTGGCCTTGCTCCTCTTCACCTTCACTCTTGATCTCCTTCTCCTTCCCGGGATCTTGGAGGTCTTCCTCCATAGGCTCCTTCCCTTTATCCTTGGCATACACCATGGTGCTTCTAAGCTTTCAAAGAGTATGTCTAGGCAGAAACAGATCGAAACAAAAACATGACGAAAACACGATATACAAACCTCAGGGGATCTGGGGGTTATATATTACGAAGTTTCATATCAAAAGGAAGGTATTGGAAGAAAACGAGTCGGAGGCGGAGTCCGGGGTGGACTCACCACCTGGTGGCGTGGCTAGGGGTAGGCCCGCACCACAGGGTGGTGTGGGCTACCCGGCTCCGGTTCTATCCCTTTTTCGCTTCGTAACTTTCCTTATCGACTGAAAACTGCAAAAATATAGTTGTATTGTATTTTCGCGGAACTTTTCTTACTAGAATTGTTACCTATTTGAAAACAGACTCTGCAGGTCTCTGAATTTGGTCCTCGATGAATTTCTCTGGAGTTATAACTTGAAAGGCATCAACGTCTTCATTGTAAGAATCTCCAGCAATATAGTGTTTGAGTCGCTGTCCATTCACTACTTGTGTAGTATTATCTTTTAGAGAAGAAATTTTTATTGCTCCTGAACGGTATACTTCTTCAATGATGAAAGGTCCTTCCCATTTTGATAGTAGCTTACCTGCAAAAAATCTGAGACGAGACCTATACAATAGAACTTTCTCACCAACATGAAATTCTCTCTTAAGTATTCGCTTGTCATGCCATATTTTAACTTTTTCCTTAAAGAGCCTAGCATTCTCATAGGCTTCACTCCTCCATTCATCTAAAGAACTTAAGTCAAATAATCTTTTCTCACTAGCGAGCTTACAATCTCTATTTAGTTCTATCACTGCCCAGTAAGCTTTGTGTTCTAATTCTAAGGGTAGGTGGCAAGCTTTCCCATAAACCATTTTATAAGGAGGCATTCCCATAGGATTTTTGTAAGCAGTTCTATAAGCCCATAAAGCATCATTCAACTTCTTAGCCCAGTTTTTTCTAGACCTATTAACAGTCTTTTGCAAGATAGATTTAATTTTTCTATTTGAGAACTCTCCTTGCCTGCTAGTTTGGGGGTGATAAGATGAAGCAATTCTATGATTACCATCATATTTAGCAAGGGTCTTCCTAAAACCACCATGAATGAAATGAGAACCCCCATCAGTCATGAGATACCTAGGCACCCCAAACCTAGGAAAGATAATATCCTTAAGAATTTTTAGAGAAGTCTCCCCGTCAGCACTCTTTGTAGGAATGGCTTCTACCCACTTAGTAACATAATCAACGGCAACAAGAATATGAGTGTAGCCTTTCGAAGGAGGGAAAGGACCCATAAAGTCAAATCCCCAACAATCAAAAGGTTCAATAACTAGAGAGTAATTCATAGGCATTTCATTGCTAGAAATATTACCAACATGCTGACATTCATCATAAGATAAAACAAATTTTCTTGCATCTTTAAAAAGAGTAGGCCAGTAGAAACCTGATTGTAGTACCTTTTGTGCAGTTCTATCTCCTCCATGATGTCCTCCATAGGCACTACCATGACATTTACGCAATATCTCCTTTTGTTCATATTATGGAACACATCTTCTCATAATACCATCCACTCCTTCTTTGTATAAGTGTGGGTCATCCCAAAAATAATGCCTCAAATCATAGAAGAACTTTCTTCTTTGTTGAGCTGTAAAAGTTGGAGGCAAATACTTGGAGACAATAAAGTTAGCATAATTAGCATACCAAGGGCTTCCTCGCGAGCTCACCCCTACTGCAGCTAACTGTTCATTTGGGAAACTATCATTAACAGGCATAGGGTCAAAAGAGATGTTTTCCAAACGAGATAAATTATCAGCTACAGGGTTTTCAGCACCCTTCCTATCTACTATATGTAGATCAAACTCTTGTAAAAGAAGTACCCATCTAATAAGCCTAGGCTTAGCGTCCTTCTTCGTCATAAGATATTTAATAGCAGCATGATCAGTATGAATGGTTACTTTTGAGTCCACAATATAGGGCCTAAACTTATCACAGGCAAAAACAACATCTAGAAATTCCTTTTTAGCAGTGGCATAATTCCTCTGAGCAGCGTCTAGAGTCTTACTAGCATAATGGATAACGTTTAACTTTTTATCAATACGTTGCCCAAGGACAACCCCTAAGCAAAATCACTAGCATCACACATTATTTCAAAGGGTAAACTCCAATCAGGTGGTTGAACAATAGGGGTTGTAGTTAAAGCCTTCTCAAGAGTTTCAAAAGCTTCCCTACAATCATCATCAAAAACAAAGGGTACATCTTTTTGAAGAAAATTAGTGAGAGGTTTTGATATCCTATAGAAGTCTTTAATAAACCTCCTATAGAAACCAGCATGACCAAGGATACTACAAATACCTTTGATGTCTCTTGGACATGGCATCTTCTCAATTGCCTCAACCTTAGCTCTATCAACTTCTATGCCTCTTTCAGAAACTTTATGCCCAAGAACAATCCCTTCATTAACCATGAAGTGGAATTTCTCCCAATTAAGAACAATATTAGTTTCTTCACATCTCTGCAAAACTTTATCAAGGTTGTGCAGACAATTATCAAAAGAAGTTCCATAGGTAGAAAAGTCATCCATGAACACTTCTACAATTTCCTCACAAAAACCATGAAAGATAGCAGACATGCACCTTTGGAAAGTAGCAGGAGCATTACATAAACCAAAAGGCATACGTCTATAAGCATAAGTTCCATAAGGGAAGTAAAAGTAG
The DNA here is from genome assembly GCA_910589775.1 of Avena eriantha. Lineage (NCBI taxonomy): Eukaryota > Viridiplantae > Streptophyta > Magnoliopsida > Poales > Poaceae > Avena > Avena eriantha. The sequence goes on along the minus strand of OU342740.1, from coordinate 160,687,187 downwards.
TTTTTTCTTGATCTTGTTGTTTAATAGCAATTTGAGAGAAACCAGAATAACCATCAAGAAACCAAAAATGGGTCTTTTTAGATAACATTTCCAACATTTGAAAAATAAAATGAAGCGGGTAGTGATCTTTCTTAGTAACTTTATTGACTTACCTAAAATTGATGCACATCCTATAGCCTACCACTATTCTTTGAGGAATAAGCTCATCATTATCATTAGGGACAACGGTAATACCTCCCTTTTTAGGAACACAATGAACAAGACTAACCCATTCACTATCAGCAATAGGGTAAATAATACCAGCATCAAGGAGTTTCAATACCTCATTCCTTACCACTTCCTTCAGCCTAGGATTTAAACATCGTTGGTGCTCCACTACTGGCTTCGCATCTGGTTCTATGTTGATAGAATGCTGACATGTAGTAGGTGAAATCCATTTTAAATCATCCAGAGTATAGCCCATAGCTCCTCGATGTTTCCTCAAAACTTCCAATAACCTTTCTTCTTCCTTCCCTGAAAGTTTAGCGCTAACAATAATAGGATATATCTTTTTATCATCAATATAAGCATATTTAAGATCATCAGGGAGAGGTTTTAGATCGAAAACCGGATCCTTTTTAGGTGGCATCGTGGTACCCAAATCTTCTACAGGCAAGTCGTGCTTAAGCATCATAGGTTGATCACAGAGAATCATGTCAATCTCATTCCTTTCTTCCATGAAGATTTCACTTTCATGATCTTACATAAATTGCTGCAAATCATTGTTAGGAGCAAGAGAAATAGAAGCAAGTTGTTCAACCCCAAAATCCTCATTATGGGTTTCCTCTTCTCAAGGTTCTTTAGCAAATTTCAAAAAATTAAACTCATAAGATTCCCCATCAAACTTAGTCAAGATTTTCTCCCTCTTGCAATTAATAATAGCTCCACAAGTACTCAAGAAAGGTCTACCAAAAATGATAGGGTAGGTTTAACTAGCAGCCGAACCAAGTACTAGAAAATCAGCAGGGTACTTAATCTTACCACAAAGAACTTCCATGTCTCGTACAATACCAATTGGAGAGATGGTCTCTCTATTAGCAAGGTGAATAACCACATCAATCCCTTCCAACTTGCAAGGACTGATTTCATGCATAATTTCTCTGTAAGCTCATAAGGAATATCACTGGAACTTGCACCAATATCACATAAACCATAATAGCAATGATCACCAATTCTAACAGAAAGCATAGGAACACTAGCCTTTCTAGTTCTATTGGGATGTGAAACAATATTAGAAGCATCCTCACAAAAGACTATGTGCCCATCTTCTATGCTTTTAGTGACAAGGTCTTTCACAATTGCTACCACAGGTTCAATGTTTATTTGTTCATCAGGTTTTACAGTTCTTTTTTCACTTTTGGTGATTACATTAGTTATCATAGGATGGTCCTTTACCTTTTCGAGGAAGGGAATCTTCTCGATATAAGGTTCAGGTAATATGGGGTCAATAATGCAATACTCAGCACTTCCAATAGGAGCATAGTCAACAATATCTTTGTAAGGTGCATGGTATTTGTTCCATCCCCTTTTTGGAATTTTGATATAGGAAGCAAAAGCTCTAAAGCAATTTGTAATAACTTGCAAATCAAGACCATAAATATTACTAATATTTTGAAAGTCATCAATTCCCATAAAAGATTCAATGCATTCATAATCATAATTTATACCTGACTTTCTACCTTTTTCATTCTCCCAAGCTTCAGCATTGTCTTGAATACGGTCCAGAAGATCCCATTTAGCTTCTTCTTCCATGCGAGTGAATGATCCAGCATAAGAAGCATCCAATAAATCTTTATCATGTAGAGGGAGCCTTGCATAAAGGTTACTGATAATAATATTTTTGGGGAGCTCATAAATGGGACATTTGAGCATTAGTAACTTCAATCTCCCCCAAGCTTGAGTTGTACTCTCTCCATTAAGAGGCCAAAAGTTGTATATTTGATTCCGATCTTTATGAATCTCACTAGGAGGATAAAACTTTGAATAAAAGAGAGGCACTATTTCCTCCCATTCCAGAGCTTGACCATTCTTCAGCAGCTTATACCACTCCTCAGCTCTTCCTTTTAGTGATAATGAGAATAACTTCTTCTTAAATTGATATGTGGTAATACCTGCACACTTGAAGAACCGCATAATTCGTGTATAAAGAGCAAATGATCACCGGGATGGACAGTCCCATCCCCAACATAATAGTTAGCCATAACACGATCAATAATTCTTGTAGGTATTTTGAAAACATCATTCTCAGCAGGTGGTGGTTTATCTACTACCTTAGCAGTGGTAGTAGCATTACCAAATAAGAAACTCTGTGAATTATCCATAACGAATATAAAGCAACTAACAGAAGTAAACAATACTCACAGTAGAAATTTCCTTTACCAGTTCCACTCTCCAATACCGCTTCACTCCCCGGCAACAGCGCCAGAAAATATTCTTGATGACCCACAAGTATAGGGGGTGTATCGCAGTATTTTTGATAAGTAAGAGTGTCGAACCCAACGAGGAGCAGAAGGTGCTGGCTAGTGGTATGGATAAGGAATTCACTGCAAATACTTAGCAAACGGATTTTTAGTGGTTTTCGATAAAGCAAGTAAACAAAGTATGAGTAAATAAAAGACAGTAGGAATAAATGCAGCAAGTGCCCCAATCCTTTATGCAGCAAAGGACAAGCCGGTTGTATTACTAAAGATGACCAAACGTTCTCGAGGACACATGAGAAGACTGTCAAGTGCTTTCGCTTCATATAGTCGATTAATCTTCTTTAGCTTGCTAAGTGTTGTGTGGGTGAACCTGTGCTAATGTACCACCCCATCCAAGACTAATACATACTTGTGATTATACCCCTTGCAAACATCCGTAAGTACAAGAAAGTAATTAAGGTAGAAACCTAACCACAACTTTAAACTCTAAGACCCTTACGTCCCTTGTGCAATGGTTTCCTAACGGGGGTTCAGGTTTCTGTCACTCCGGCAACCCCTACGATTAGTAGCCAAATACACAATGCATTCCTCTAGGCCCATATAGGTGAAGTGTCATGTAGTCGACGTTCACATGACACCACTTGAAGAAGTACACCACAACTTAAATAAAAATCTGCTGAATCTTTCTCAACACAACTCCACTACTAACAACAAGACTTCTCCCATGTCTCAAGAACAAAACGAACTACTCACAAGACATCATATGGATCATGATCAGAGATGGAATAATGATGTATAACAATCTGAACATAAACAATAATTCGATGGTTCACTCAATAGCATCAACTACAAAGAGTAATCAACACCAGGAAAGTTTCCCCTATGAACTATGTAAGATTTAACGCAATTGTTACAACAATATGGAGATGGTGATGAGGGTGCTGATGGTGATGATGGTGGTGATGATGATGATGATCCGATGAAGTCCAGCTTGATGGTGGTGTTGATGGCGACGATCTCCCCTCTCCGGGAAGGAATTCCCCTGGCAGAAATCTGTCTGCCGGAGAGATCTTTCTCTCTCGGTGTTTTCCGTCCCGCAGAGGCGGCAGAATCTTTCTGTGGTCCCTCCCCGAGTCTTAGGTTTTCGGGAGGATGATATACGCCAGAGGGGAGAGGCTGGAGTGGGCCAGGGTGGCCACACCACCTCCTGGCACGGCCTAGGGCTTCCCGCGCCATGGGGTGGTGTGGGCCCCCTGTGGCCCATCTCCACTCCATCTTCTGGCATCCTTAGTCTTCTGGAAAAATAGGATTTTTCGTATATTTTCCTAGATTTTTTGATCTTCGCGAATGTTGCCTCCAAACAACACCTTTTCCATCAGAATCCTGACTGCAGCGGTCCATGCTCCAAAATTCATCAACCAAGCAAAAACAGATGAAATAACATAAGTATCACCTCTCAATACGAAATATATCAATGAATAATAGTGAATTAAGACATAGAATAGTGATGCAAAATGGACGTATCAGGTATCGATCCTCGAAACACGTTTTACGGAGGTCAAGGCAAAGCAGAACAACATACAAGGCGAACAGAGCGAGGGGATCGCAATATCCTTGGCGACAACACACATCAAGCAACACATGATGCACTTAGGCAAGCAAACACGTCCTACTAGGGGGACCAAGGGGTTAACTACTCGCTATACAGGGGAATCCTATCTTAGGACTATTAATCCTAAACATCGTTGTTCTTAAGGTCCAAGTCACTATCTTGCGTAAGAAGCCTTCGTCGAGTCATTGAACGCTTCTCGATAGTGTAGTATTTGATTTCTTCTAGTTAGGAGGATTCTGCTGGTAGGGTGATCTTGTAGTCTCCTTGTGTTTGCTGGTAGTTGCTTCTCTTCATCTCGTCCTTAGTGTCTTCTCCTGGTTCTAGGTCCTAGATACTGGAAATCCGTAGGTTTGAAATTTGGATGAGGGATAGAGGAAACCATTTTCATAATCATCTAAACTAGATTGAGATAAGAAGTAGAATCTTTCGAAATGTCTTGAGGAATTAGTTTTCAAAAGCCGATGTTTCCAAAATAGTTTTCCTGTCTAACGACCATGCTAACTAAGGTTCTCCTGCAGTAAGGATGGCTCTGATACCAAGTCTATGGGCCCCAGACTAATCATCCGAGAATCCATGTTATGCATACAACCACGACAATTATCAGTTAGTTGTGGCACATACCCGACAATTCTCAAAGTAAATATCCCATACTTAACGAATATGTGTCATACTTTACATGCCATTATGGCTACATCAATAATCATCAGCGGAATTTCATCAAGCGTAGAGCCCGAGCCATGCCTTAACCTACAGGCAACTAACTGGGAGAACGTCCTAGCTCGCACAGTCGCCAACTCCACCTTCTTCTGGATATCTGACCAAGTTAATAGCCAGGGACAATGCTAGTGAGTACTTTGAATGTACTCGCAAACCACCTTAAGTTAACAATAATAACAAGAGGATACATTATGGTTGTCGTAGTAGGAGGGCTCCAAGAGAGATTCTTTTCTCAATTAGTTTCTCTTGTAGATATAGCATCTACATATCTTTGTTGAAAACCTTTATACACATTTTGGAATCCTTTTTGAAAAGTTTTGGAAAACATCAGGATTGGGTCACCCATTTGTTCCTTTCTTCCGGTCGTCCCATGACCAAACTCCTTTCTTTCCCTTCCGACCATCCCATGGTCAAAACCTTTCTCCTTCCCGACCATCCCATGGTCAAAACATTTCCAAAGCCTTTGCTTTTCCGAAATCCGTTTTGAAAACAAAACCAGCACCGCTCTGCAGCAACCTTCCCAACCATCCATGACCGCGGACACGGCTATTCGAATAGACTTACACTCTGCAGAGGTTGCACACTTTACCCACACCATCCGGGTACACTACCCTGATCTACACCGATCATGGGTCAAGTAACCGATCAAGACTCTCCGGATGCCACTCTAGTATAAGTGCCTACCCTATGAGTGTTGTTCCCCTCAACACAGGGACATCGGGTACCAAGGACCAACCGGAGCGCATTTTACACTTCACACAGTGGGCGCTTTCAATGAGGGGCTCATAGTAACACCTAGCTGCCCGCAGACAGTTCGTTCCTTCTCCAGGTAGATGTCCCACATGGACCTTTACGGGAGAAGGCCCAGCCTCCGTGGATCGCGAACCCTTGTAGTAGTTGCGAGGCAGCTTATACCAGAATATACAAACATCAAATCCAGCCCTGTCCCATTCCAGAGTAATGTGGTTGCACGGGTTAATTGTTCTAGCAAAACTGCAAAGAACCAGGTGCGTTTTCGTAAACCTTTTTCCTCCATCTTTCCTTCAGCATTTTTTAAAACAAAACCTTTTTATTTCTCAACATCTCTTGGGAGGTCCCACCTCACCAAGGTTTTATCATAAAACTTTTGGTAAAACTTTTTCGGTGGTCTTCCCATCCTGTAGTTTTGCTTCGGCTAAAACGGGGTCTCCAAAGGGGTATGGTGTAATAGACAATCTATCATACTAGGGTTAAATAGGTGTCATTAAGAGGGTTGTACTTAATAGTACAAAAGCGTAATGGTTTGGAGAAGCCAAGCCACTACCAAGTAGAGATCATCATATAGTGAAACAATACAGTTTTCATAAAGTAGTAAGTAAAACATGCATAAGTAAAACAGTATGACAAGGCTTATGAGCAAGAAGGTGGCTTCCCTGAGATCAGCACTCTGGCAGAATATGTCCCTGGACTTCTCCGTAGAAAACCATAATAACCAATAATAATGACCAACTTCTTCTGGTCTCCGATATAATGGCATCTATCGTCGATAAGGATCACATGCAAGCAAACAAATGACACAATGAACCCCAGGCATACAAACATCAATACATACAGCAAGCAGTGAACAATACAAGTTTACAAATCAATAGGTCTTAGGAAGAATGGATTTAATAGGATTGGCCTTGGTGATTTATTGTCTAGAAACTACTTGAGAGAGGGGTTTTGGATCAAGGCTAGGTTTTGGACGATATCATTGTATACAAATGCTTCCATCAGGTAGGTATTGATAAAATGAAACCAACAAAAGTGGTTTCATGATTTTATCACTTTTCTTTATTTAGTTATTAATTTTCCAGTGAAATAAACTCTAGTTTTAGGAGATAATTCACCAGAATCGTTCTGGAGCTCCAAAAATTATTTTCTTGGTTGGTTCAGTAGGGTTTTATGTACTGATCCAAATAGAGTTGGAATCATGTCAAAATATTTACCAGAATGCCCTCAGGAAATTCCCAAAGGCAGTTCTGGAGGGTTTTTGTCGTTTTCACCAGATTTAATCTATAGTAGATTTTGATAGGAAACCAATGCCACATGGTAGGTATTTTTAATACCTTTCTGTAGGAATTGGATTTACTCTTTTTGGAGTTTTCAAACTCATTTATTGATTTTTCTATTGACATAACACTACACAGAGATAATTAATTCACCAAAATTGAACAGAGCCTCAAGAAAATTAGATCTTCTTGATTTCGGTAGACCTTAGTGTACCACATCACAGGGAGTTGGAATTAGGGAAATACATTTCATAAATTGGCCTAGAGAATTTTCTAAAGAAAGGATATAATTAAACTTGTCATTTTTATATCTTTAGACATGTAGCTCCACTTAGCTGGAGACAAGGGCTATTAGACAGGTATATCAACTACCTTTTAGGGGAACTTTGTTTCATCCCATTTTGTTATGTACAACTTACAGAGGAAATTATTTGGTGTAAAACACACATTTTAGTAGATTTAAAACCAGAAAATGACGAAGATAAATATTAGTAGGAGACTAGCTCTGCATGGTAGAGAAAACCTCGTAGGGCATGTCAAAATTTAGATCTAGCCATTTAGTGGTATTTTTCATTTTTATTTGAATTTAATCCTGGCAGTGGATAATGCACAGAAATAAACTATGAAAAGGAAAAAGGGAGGGCACAGGAACTCGCTGGCCAGCTTTAAACGGTAAATGGGCCGCCCCGGGGCAGATCTGGGTACGGGAGGCGATTTTGAATCTAACGGGCGGGGCCCGTACGTCAATGGGCAAGGGTGCGCGAAGGGGTAGGGAGGCCTCCTGGCCGTTGGATCAAGTGGCGATGAGCGGACCTCCGGCGTCGTCTTCGACGCGACAGGACCCCGGGGACGAAACCCTAGCTACGCACTGGGCGCGTCGTGTGGCTCACCGGAGTGCGGGAGAGGCATCGGGGATGCGCAGGGACGACGCGGTGGTCAGAGACGACCTCGGCGAGGGGAGGAAGGGGCCCTTTTGGTGCATATCCGTGGAGTCCGATTTCGGGTAGAGGACAGCGGCTCCGAGCTTGTTCGCGGCGGCGCCAGGGAGGAACCTAGAGGAAAAAGAGGGGGTCGGGTCAGATGCAGGGGAAGGAGGGGAGCTTGCCTAGGCAACATGCAGAGGAAGAAACGGAGGGGTGGAGGAGATATGCTCGAAACGAGGGAGGAGGTCGATGCTCCTTCTTCTTCTCACGAGCAAGGTAGAGCTGGGGAGGGTCAGTGGGCTTCGGGGGAGGTGAGTGGGGAGCAGAGGGAGTAAATGAGGGGCAGAGGGAGGCACGGGGTGGGTTCTAGCCTTATATCCGAAGGGCTAGTCCAAAATGATCTTGGCTCATAGGGGAGCTTGGACATGGTCCACGGCCTTGGCATTGGACAATGTGGGCGGTGGAGGGGTGTGGTGGGGTACAAGGGTTGAGCAGTGAGTGGTGGAAGGGGTGGTGGTTGCTGCTGCACATTTATTTACAAGATTTGAAGGATATGCCATCTCTCTCTTTCTCTCTTTCCAAGAGCAAAAGGCAATGGGAGGGCAGATGCTACAGTCCCTGGCTGACCAGAGGAGAGTTGGGGTGCTATGGAAATTCGATTGACCAAGTTTGAGATGGTTTTGATAAGATTTATCTCTATGTTTTGAATAAGTTCAAAACTTGACCAATGTAGTGGTTATGAAGGAAGTCCTCATTTGTGATCTTGTAAATATGGAGAAATTGTTCTGGTGGAAGGGGTATAGTCCATATATACCTCCTCTATTTATTTGGGATTTTTAAGATGATTCTTAGTTCACTAAAAATCATTTATTCAAAAAGTGTAGAAATGGTTTATAGAAGCTAATTTGATAAATTTACATTGGAGATAGTTGGTTTTTTGATGTGAGATGAATCTGAATATGAATCCATACTTTGAGGAATTTTCCCATGATTTATGGGGGATTAAAAGTATTTAAAACTATTATTATTCCATTTCTTCCATTTAAGAAAATAGGCAAAAAGAAATAATAAAAGTCTTCCAAAATATTTATTTTTGAGGTGGGAAGATATAGTATGATATATGGATCTCAATTGAGTTATAAGTTGGGGAAGTGCTTTGGTAAAAACCAAACTTTCCCTTGGGAAAGGAGCTTTGGAGATTTTGTCTATTAAAGAGAGTAATTAGATTTGGAGCCATAATAAATATGGGTAATTATTGATAAATCTTTATAAGCAAGGTAGATGATTAACAAAAGGTGGAACAAGTATTGTCAACCTTGGGATTTGAGAAGTCAAGGTGATTTTGGTGGAAAACAAGGAAAAAGGGATCTGGGGTAAAGTTGTTGCCATACCAACAAAACCTTGCTGGATCTTGGAGCTCAGAGCTCCCCTTGGGGCATGGGTTAGATGGATGGATATACCAAGTGATGTACATCAACATGTTATATAGTTTTGAGATTTATCTTTCTTGAGTTCACCAAGAATTGATTTGAAACTTTGAATAAAATAAGCCTGCCAAAGCAGATTATCAACTAGCCCTAAAAACCTTGTGGGTATAATAAGAACAAAGATCCTCTTGGAACAAGTGAAGTAGATATTGATAGACCTATATGAGTAGAACACAACCATGCAAATAGTTAGTCCATATAAGGTTGGATGATGGTGTGAGCTTCTATCAAAGTAGGCATGTTGACTAGATTTGCAGGAATAGTTATTTTCTTGCCTGCAAAACCATAAAGAACAAGTGGGTTGGAGGATGATCAAACCAAGGGAAAGAGTGGTCCTTGGTAGTCCTTAAGATGGTTAACAATATGGTTCAAATGCATTTTAAAAAATGCACAAGGGTTGAGAAAAGGAGGCATTCAAAAAGGTGATGTTGGAACAGATTCCGGACTTTGCCAAAAAGGTGATTTTAAAGTTTCTTGATCCTAGAGTATGAGCTCCTAGAGTAGCTCCTACTACTTCTAAGCAATCAAGTTAAACATCCGATCAAGGCAACTCATCTTACAAACAAATCAACTACTACTAGGGTTACCATCAAGCTTAGCTTGAGGTAAGGATGGGAAATTTCGAAAGGTTGGAGTTTGAGTAAGGTAAGAGTCCTTGGTATCCCTACCAAGAGTAGAATTCAAAAGTTTTGTACAAGGTTTTGAGAATCCTATAGGTAGGAGTAATTGAGGGTTCTGTCTTGAGAACATAAGGAGATTATATTATATATATCTCCATAGTGAATAGAAGCTACTAAAATAGCTTTGGCTCAAGTTTTGGAATGCCAGAACATTTGACAATATGTAAAATGAGCCAGGATAGTTTTGTTAAATAGTTTTCGTCAACTGATGGTTAGGTAAGGAGTATCATATGGTATACACTCACATGCACAAGCACAAACAAGCAACAAGCAAACACTGCACCAATGAACAAGAAAGAGTTTTTGTTCCCCCTGATTTTTGCATTCTGGACAACTAATCAGGGTTGTTGAAATTGGGATGTTACAAAGTTAATTCGTACATTATGCAGCGGTTTATTGTATTGTAAGAGATAAGACATGATAAACAGAAGATAAGAAGTACTTCGAATGGCCTATCAACTAGTAGGTCTTCTAGGAGAGAGGTGCTTGAGAGTTAAAATGGTCGGTGGAAGTACAAATTACATCGTGGACCTCAGAAAAATGAAAATTGCGTCCAACTCAATGCATTTATTAGAATAAGGACCCGGAAAACTGAGCAATGGAGTTTGTGTTTTGAGGTTTGTGCATACTAGCGTTCATCGTTCTAAAGTAGAATCTTTCTAGATGCTAAGAATGGAAAAGAAGATCCAGTGGTTGGCAAAGTTTGGATTAGCTAGTCTTGATCCAACAATCAATGTTCAAAGTTAATCCGTACACTATGCAATGGTTTATTGTATTATAAGAGATAAGACATGATAAAGAGAAGATAAGAAGTACTGCGAATGGCCTACCAAATGGTATGTCTCGTAGGAGAGAGGTGCTTGAGAGTTAACATGGTCGGTGGAAGTACAAGTAACATCATGGACCTCATAAAAATGAAAATTGCATCCAAGTCCATGCATTTATTAGCACAAGGACCCTGAAAGCTGAGAAGTGGAGTTTGTGTTTTGAGGTTTGCGCATACTAGCGTTCATCATGCTAAAGTAGAATCTTTCTAGATGCTAAAACATAATGCAGCGGTTGGCAATGTTTGGATTTCCTAGTCTTGATCCAACGGTCAATGTTCAAAGTTAATCCGTACACTATGAAGTGATTTATTGTATTGTAAGAGATAAGACAAGATAAAGAGAAGATAAGAAGTACTGCGATTGTCCAACTAAATGGTAGGTCTCATAGGATAGAGATGCTTGAGAGTAAACATGGTCAGTGGAATTACAAGTACATCAAGGACCTAATAAAAATGAAAATTATATCCAAGTCCATGCATTTATTAGCACAAGGACCCTGAAAACTGAGCAATGGAGTTTGTGTTTTTAGTTTTGCGCATACTAGCGTTCATCGTGCTAAAGTAGAATCTTTCTAGATGCTAAGAATGGAAAAGAAGATCCAGCGATTGGCTATGTTTGGATTTTCTAGTCTGATCCAATGGTCAATGTTCAAAGTTAATATGTACACTATGCAGTGGTTTATTGTACTGTAAGAGATAAGACACGATAAAGAGAAGATACGAAGTACTGCGAATGACCTATCAAATGGTAGGTCTCGCAGGAGAGAGGTGCTTGAGAGTTAACACGGTCGGTGGAAGTACAGGTTACATCATGGACCTCATAAAAATGAAAATTGCATCCAAGCATATGCATTTATTAGCACAAGGACCCTGAAAACTGAGCAATGGAGTTTGTGTTTTGAGGTTTGCGCATACTAGTGTTCATCATGCTAAATACTTTCAGCACAAGGACCTCGTACACTATGTGGTGGTTTATTGTATTGTATTGTATTGTATTGCAAGAGATAAGACACGATAAAGAGAAGATAAGAAGTACAGTACTGCGAATGGCCTATCTTTTGAATAACCTTCCCACCTGATGTTTGGGAAGCAAGTGAAAATTTCAAAAACCAGAAAACTTTGAATTTGTGTGTCGCCAAGGACCAAAGTGGTTTCCTTCATATGTACTCCTCGTCCCTACTTCTCACCAACGCGTGGCTGCCGAACACGCCCGAGACACATAGCCGCCGTACCAAGGCACACGTGCATAACGCCATGCCATGGACGAGGGAGAGATCAGTCGGGCCGGTGCGCGAGGGGAAAGGGGAGGAGAGAGGGAGGATAGCGAAGGAGAGAGAAAACACATGATTTGTTTTGCGTGCATAGGCCCTAAAATTTACTACTAGTAGAGTCTAGTACACTATAAAGCTGTAGGAGTACCTCGTGTCAGAAACCCATCATAACTTTGCTCTAACATGGAACCGCCTTCAACTTCTCTTTACTTCTGCCCTCTTCCCCTGCCAACATTTTATTCTCTCAGCATGTACAGCGCGTGGATATGGGTGGCCATATGTCTAACCAAAGAAATATACTACTCCCGCATTCTGTTAAACAGCACACCTTAATAAGGCCTACTATGTGGCATCCTCTAAGGTTCACCTTATACATAGTGGAAAAAATAAAGTTATCTTTAAGCCTAAGGTGCACCTCAAGATTCTAGGTTGCCCATAGAGTATACAAATATCATTTCCCCTCTCTTCGTATTTCATGTGATCATTTTATAAGCGGTTCAATATTATCAAGATGAAAAATCTTTTTTAAGGAAGATGCAAAATCTTAGCTAGAGGTCAAACCAGTCGTCATCAATTGATAATGTTCTTTCCTGGTAGTTGGACACTCACACCGACGACACTACTTTTAAAAGAAGATATGCACCCATCTACCTTCGAAAAGACAATTAATTTAAGAGAAATCTATCACGCTTACTTGTAGCTCAAGTTTGACCTAATTTTGTTAAACTCTCAAGATGCAAAATCTTGGCAAGAAGTTGAACCTGATGTGGACGCGGAAGAGACAAGCCGGACTATGCACGCGCGGCTGCTGAGAAGAAATTGATGGAGGATGGATGGTGATAACTAGTGAAGGAGAGAGAAACACAACTTGTTTTGCATGCATATACTACTAGTAGGTCCATACATTTACTACTAGTGGAGTGTATCCTATACCTCGTGTCAGCAGACCATCATAGCTTTGCTCTGACATCACACTTCCTTCAAGTCCTCTTCTGCGCTAATCTTGCACTGCCTCTTTTTGTTTTGAAAGTCTCGCGCTACCTCCCTCTTGTTCTCTTGTGTAGCTCAGGTTTGACCAAATTTCGTTAGATTGTCAAGATGCAAAATCTTATCAAGCAGTTTAACCTGTTGTCCAAACTCTCGGTGTTTCTGATATACTCCTAATTGACCCCTGATGGGTACTACCAAAAGCTTTTTTGTAAAACTTTTATAGAAACCTACGATTTACCTGTCGCCGTCCTCCTCTCCGTCGTCGCGCTTGGCCGCTGCTCTACACCACCGCCACCATCACCACCTCCGTCACCTTCGAAAAGATGTGCCCATCTACCTTCGAAAAGATAATTAATCCAAGAGCAATCTATCATGCTAACTTGTAGCTCAAGTTTGACCTCATTTCCTTAAGTTGTCAAGATGCATATTATTAGCAAGAGGTCGAACGTCTTGTCCAAATTTCAGGACCTTACTAAATACATGCATGCAAAACAAATTATGGTTTCTCTCTCCTTCTTCACTACCTCATCACCATCCACTCACACCCCTGCCAGCTGATCTCTCCCTCATCCACAATGTGGCGCTTCCCATGTGCGTCGACCTATTTTGTCGTTCCATTTCACACCCTACACAGAGGAAGCACCAAGCACATCTCCCATCATGTTGGTTCAAAAGTGTGAGGAGCGTTTTTTGTGTGAAGCGAGTACAGTACTACGAAGGGTATGGCTCAGTTTCTCGCTCGAGAAGGACCCACCTGCTTTTCCTTGCTTAACTTTAGGGCCATTTGTGCTAAATTTATGGACCTCTACATGTAATTTTCTCTTTTTTGAGGTCTTCGATCTAAACCATACTCCCAACGATCGTGTCAAATTTTAACTACAAGTAAGCGCAATAGATAGTTTCCTCATAAAATTTTCCAAAAAACTTTTGAAGCTAACTAGAAATTTATTACATCGAAAACCACCAAAAAGGTTTTTTCAAAAAACTTCCAAAGCAACCTTAATTTACTTACAAATTTGACCTAGTTTCGAAAATTGGCACATAGTCTCATTCAAGTCGGCAGAGTTAGCTAGGAAGTTTTAAAATTCGCAAAACATTATAAAATCAAGAATGTTCTTTCGTGATAGTTGGAAACTCACACCGACGACATCGTTTACTAAAAGAAGATGCACCCATCTACCTTTGAAAATACAATTATTCCAAGAGCTATCCATCATGCTTACTTGTAGCTAAAGTTTGACCTAATTTCATTAAGTTGTCAATATGTAGAGTCTTAGCAAGAAGTTAAACCTCTTGTCAAAATTGCAGGACCTTTACTATATATGCATGCAAACCAAGTTGTGTTTTCTCTCTCCTTCACACTACCTCATCACCATCCACACACACCCCGACCGGATGACCTCTCCATCATCCACAATATGGTGCTTCCCATGTGCGTCAACCTGCCTTGTCGTTCCATTTCACACCCTACGAAGAGGAAGCACCAAGCACACCCTAGCACACTCGTTCAAAAGTGTGAGGAGCGTTTTTGTGTGTGTGTGTGAAGCAAGTACACTAGTACGAAGGGTATTTGGCTAAGTTGCTCTCTCGAAAAGGACCAGACTGCTTTTCCTTGCTTAACATTAGGGCCCTTTATGCTAAATTTATGGACCTCAATGTAATTTTTTTAGGTCTTCGATGCAAATCGTACTTTCTCCCACGGTCCATATCAAGTTTTAACTACTAGTAAGCACGATAGATAGATTCCTCTTAAAATGTCCCAACAAACTTTTGAAGCTCTAACCAGGATTTGAGTACATCGAAAACCACCAAAAGCTTTTTCGTAAAACTTCCAAAGCAATCTATAATTTACTTGAAGTTCAAATTTTACCTAGTTTTGATAAATTGGCATAAAGTCTCATTCAAGTAGGCAGAGTTAGCTAGGAAGTTTTAAAATTCACAAAATATGGGAAAATTGAGAATGTTCTTTCCTGATAGTTGGAAAATCACACCGAGAACATCGTTTACTAAAACAAGATGCACCCATATACCTTCGAAAAGACAATTAATCCAAGAGCTATCTATCATGCTTACTTCAATCTCAAATTTGACCTAATATAATTTCGTTAAGTTGTCAAGATGTAGAATCTTAGCAAGAAGTTGAACCTCTTGTCAAAATTTTGGGACCTTTACTATATATATGCACGCAAAACAAATTGTGTTTTCTCTCTCCTTTCCTGCCTCATCACCATCCACACACACCCTAGCCCGCTAATCTCTCCCTCGTCTACAACATGGCACTACCCACGTGCGTCGACCTGCATTGTTGTTCTATTTCACACCCTGCGAAGAGGAAGCACCAAGCACAGCCCCAGCACGCTGGTTCGAATGTGTGAGGAGCATTTCGTGTGTTTCTGTGAAGCAAGTACAGTAGTACGAAGGGTACAGCTCAGTTTCTCGCTCGAGAAGGACCAGAGTACTTTTCCTTGCTCAACTTTAGGGCCAGTTGTGCTAAGTTTATGGACCTCTGTGTAATTTTCTCTTTTTTGAGGTCTTCGATGTAAACCGTACTCCCACCGACCGTGTCAAATTTTAACTACAAGTAAGCATGATAGATAGATTTCTCTTCAAATTGTCCAAATACTTTGTGAGCTAACCAGGAATTTAGTACATCGAAAACTTTTTCTTAAAACCTCCCAGCTTATAGATAAATCTTGCCACCATAGGTGATGCTCTAATACTAGTATGAAAATAGAAGCTGTAAATAGTACTTCGCTGACGTGACGAGAATGTACTGCGCTAGGAAGTGACATGTTTATTTTTTTGCACAGGGGCACGTTTTACACGCATTCACGCTAGCCGGTATCCTCGATGCAGCCGCTTCTTACAGCAGAAAAAAAGAAAAACCTCTTTCAAAGAGCCATCCTATCTTCCCCATCTCTGTTTAGTTTTTCCCCACTCGCCGACGTTGCCTGGCCACATCTCTGGCGTGTGCTTCACACATTTTATTCCCCATCTTGCACGCTGCATCACTCCCTCCAGGCCACCAGCCCTCTCCTCCAAAAACCACCAACAACTCAACATAGATCCACCCTCGCCCCCAATCCGTCCAGACGGCATGGCGGATTCGAGGTGCAACCCGCGACACTGCGGTTGGAGCAAAGTCGGCGACGACGTCTTCAACAAAATCACTATGTGTCTAGACACTATCAGCACCGTTAGGCTGGCCGCATGCTCCAAGGAGCTGTATCGCCAGGTCACCAGCGGAAAAGGTAGCAGGTGCCCCAATGATCGTTGTTGTTCATTGGTCTCCTACAATGACGTCTATGAACACAAGATCTAGTGCCGCTACACCCTGTGCGCAGCCTACATGAAGCGAGGATGCGAGTTCGTCACCCGGCTATTGACTATGCACGAGCTCTTTGACCACTTGAAACTTGCCCACAAGATGTACTATTTTCCCAAGTGACCTACTCCAACAAGTACTGGTACCCGACTAACCGGGTGCACGCACCAGAGATCATCGACATCGAGAAAGAGGGCATGGAGTTTTCCACCCTAATTGGAGGGTACACCATGGAAATCTTCCTATCCATTAGGTACGTTTGGTTGGCGGCGTGCGAATCACCGCGGTACAAGGTGATGTTATGGTCACTGCCGTCATGGAATAAGCTCCATTAGGTTGAAATGGAAGCGACATCTGAGCAGACGAGCAGGCCTCCATTGGCTGAAGTCGCGCTGAAAGGGCTCATATCGTACCTATCAAAACCGCGACGTTACTTGCGAGCTTCTCAAGATCTTGTCGGAATTCCTCCTGGATTACAAGAATATCAATGAAAAGTGAGTTAACACATATAAATCTTCTTGTGATGATCCTAATACGAATATATGTAATGTCGTACTAATTAATTACTTTATGTTGGTGACAGACCCAATTGGTATGGGCTGTCTAGGAAAATATGTCTTCATGTTCAATGCTCGCTGATGTAGTCCAATTGAACACCGTGGTGCCTGGCTGCGAGTTCGCCGCAATTCCGTTTGTGTTGCACTCCCACCTCATATAAGCAAACGCCATGAGGTTGCGCATTTTACACTATGGTAGGAAATGCAGGTACATCTCTAAGCCGGTGCCGGCACCGGGCTCTCAAAATATAGATATCGGGCTAACCAGGTTCGATGACACGGTGTTCTGCATGCTATTCGATGGGCGCGATGATGTCATCTTTATATCCATCGTGTGCATTAGGCCGACGGCTCGTGTGTCGCCATAGTTAATGGTGAAGTTGAGCTCTGCACATCCAAATGGCTTGTGTGAGAAGTTATTCTATGCGAATTCTAAAGCCACTTTCTCTTTGTTGGTTTGTCAGTCTAATCTAGTCGCTCGTCATCGGAAACGACCATCGAAGATCACCGTGGAATACAAGCTTCATATCGACAAGATTCTTACCATAGATGCAGAGGTGGGACATGTGGGATTCCACTTTTAGACATCTAAACTAACTCTAAACTAAGTGGGATAAGCGGGATAAGTGAGATTTGTTAAATCCTACGTGTCCCACTTCTCCCACTTAGTTTAGAGTTAGTCTAGGGGTCTAAAATTAGGATCTCACATGTCCCATTTGTCCCACTTCTTCATCCTATTTCTTAGCGATTAACCCATCTTTGTCTTCTTGTGATGATCCTAACTTGAACACATGTACTCCTCGACAAGATTTTTCTTATCATTTTGGGACATGTGGTTCCAAGCTTAAGGTAGTTCTGAGTATTTTGTATGGAGTTTTGCTACTGCTAATCTGTTTTGTAGTAGGAGTAATACCTATGTTCTGGTACTTGTTCAGACTGACGGATCTAGTGCAGAATATGGTCTCTCTTTCCTTTTGAATCATGGCCTTGCTACATCTACTGAATGTCAATGTCTGCATTGCTGAATTTGCCAATTCCTTTGGTCATTATCTGTACTGCTAAATCGGTCACTTTGAGATGGTGCTAAATCTTTCAAGTGCCGCTTATTATGAAATGGGAATATGATGATTATTTTATGTCTTATTTAGTACTCCTGAATATTTCAAATGCAATTGAATCCGTTGAACGTTCTATTGTTGCTATTACTAAAGTATTTTTTAGAACTAATAGTGATGTATTGGTACTTGTTTAGATCAAGACCAGTAGATGGTCTTGCCCTTCTTTTGGAACATGGCCATAATATGTTCTCTCTGTCCTTTGGAATTATGGCCTTGCTACATCTATTGAATTTTAGTGTCTACTTTGTTAAATCTATCAATACTTTCGTTCCTTATCTGTACTGCTAAATCAATCACTTTGAAATGCTGTTGAATCTGTCAAGTGCCGCTCATTATGTATTTGGAATCTATTGATATTTTTCTATTTTATTTAGTCCTGCTGAATCTTTCAAATGGTAGTGAATCTGTCGAATGTTCTATTTTTTCTATTACTAAAGTATTTTTAGAAATAATAGCGATGTATTGGTACTTGTTTAGATCAAGACTAGTAGATGTTCTTTCTCTTCTTTTGGAACATGGCCAGAATATGTTCTCTCTGTCCTTTTAAATTATGTCCTTGCTACATCTATTGAATTTTAGTGTCTGCATTGTTAAATTTATCAACTCTTTTAGTCATTATATGTACTGCTAAATCGGTCACTTTGAAATGCTGTTGAATCTGTCAAGTGCCGATGATTATGTATTTGGAATCTATTGATATTTTTCTGTTTATTCAGTGATGCTGAATCTTTCAAATGGTAGTGAATCTGTCAAATTTTATGTCGTTTTATTACAGTACTAAAGTACTTTGTAGAACTAATACTGACGTACTTATAATTTTTTAGATCAAGGGCAGTAGATGGTCTTACTGTTCTTTTGAAACATGGCCTTGCCACAATCTAGATGAGGCTTGGGGCATTTTGGTTTGCATATGTGGGTCACACAGTCATTGATGTGAGTAGAAGGTATGCATAGAAAAGCAGGCTTGATGGTCAGTTTTGCTTGCTCCGATGATCGAATGTGTTTGGAGAAAAGCGACTAATCCTGCACCAAGATTTTTAGTGGTGAAATAGGAATTGATTCTCGTCATCCTGCTATTGAATTTTAGAGTCTATATTGTTAAATCGTTCACTTTTAAATGATGCTGAATATGAACTAGGAACCTGTCATTATTTCACCAAGCATGATGCAATTTAGGCCATGGGTTCTTGCCTTTCTAGAAGTTTCAGCAATTTTAGCAGGCTTGCCAATCTTTGCAAAGGGGTACCTTTCTAGAAAGTTCATATGAGGTTCAACATCTTGGTATTTTGGTACGTACTATGAAGTATCAAAAAATGAAAGTGACTCAACTTACAACTACTCTGTCTAACTGATGTGAATCTAGACAAAGTTGAGGGCATTAGAACATGAACTGGAGGGAGTAGTATAAAAATGGAAGCAGTAAATAAATCATCTCTCGGTTCTTATAACTGGAGATGTGATGAGAGAACACTCCATGGCAGCATGTCAGTCAAGAGTACCTATAGTACTCCCTACTCCATAACTCTAGTCAGCGTGCTCGATGCAGTACGCCTGGCAGAAGACAGCTGAAGGAGCACGGCAAAACCCCCTCCTTCAAAGATACATTCCCAACTCTGAGAGGCCGCATTTGGATCTTCTCTAGCACACACTTCACACATTTTTCTCGCCATATCACGCATAGCATCGATCCTTCTAGGATGCCACCCCTCTCATCCAAATAATTCCAACAGTCATACATAGATCCGCCCTTTCCCCTAATCATTCGGACATGATGGCTATGGATTCGAGGACAACTGGCTGAACAATGTCTGGACGAAGGTCGCCGACGACGTCTTCAATGAAATAGCTAAGCGTCTGGACACTACCAGCACCGTTCGGCTAGCACATGCTCCAAGGAGCTGTACCACTAAGTTGCTGGTAGAAAAGGTAGTAGATGCCCCAATGACATCTGTTGGACTTTGGTCTCCTACAAGGACGTCAATGACCACAAGATCGCATGCAACTACCGCCGGTGTGTCTACACGGAGACAGGATGCGAGTTCACCGGCGTCAAGAAAGTGTTCGTCGACCACCTCATATCTGCCCACTCAATGACAATGCCCAGATACAGCCCCAAAAATGGGACCCATCTGTGCCGGTTTGTGCACCGGGCTCGCTCAGGGTTGAGGTCATCGGCATCAGGAAGGAGGGCAAGCCGTTCATCACCCAAATTGACGGGCGTAGCACGGACTTGCTCCTGTCCGTCAGGCCGATCAGGTCGGTGGCGTGCGAATCTCCGCGGTACGAGGTGAGGTTTTGGTCGTTGGTCATGTTGGCTAGTTTCAATCAGGTTGTAGTAAAGAGGTCACCTGAGACAACCATTAGGCTATCGCCGGCCAACTCCGCGCAGAAAGTGCTCACGTCTTTTCTGTCCAAGCTACGACTTTACTGGCATACTACTGAACCTGTCGTCAGACAAGATTCACTGGTGAGATGTCACATCTTCATACTCTTGTGATGATCCTACTGTGAGTGTATGTAATGTTGTACTGATTAGCTCGATTATGTTGGTGGCAGATTCCCTTCGTAATTGGAATTGCCGAAATTAAGAATCCTGAATTTCCTGGTTTGTCATATGAATTTTACATGTATGCTGCTAACCTAGAGGCCAAAGACGACAATGAAATGAGAGACGCGTCCCAGGCAGGAAATCGAGGGCACAGCCTGGCCAACACTTTGACACGCTGAAACATTCTCGTTTCTTTGAGTACGTATGATGGGACATGTATTGGTTCCTAGCTTAGTGTAAGCTTGTAGTTCTACACTTCAACTAAGCATTTTGTATGGAGTTCAGTTGCTGCTAATCTATTTTATAGTAATACCTATGTACTTGGACTTATTCAGATCGGAGTGGAGAAAATGCATGGTCACGCTTTCCTTTTGAAACTTGGCGTTGCCACATTACTGTACATCCATTGAATTTCAATATCGGCATTGCTGAATCTGTCAATTCTTTTGGTCATTTTCTGCCACTGTTGAATTGGTCACTTTAAATTGCTGCTAAATCTGTCATGTGTTGCTGAATGTGAACCAAACGCATGCTCGTCGCCCTTGTACATGGTCGTGTCATAATCTAGATGAGACTTGGGCATTTTGGGTTGCATACGGGGGTCACACAGGCATTGATGTGAGAAGAAGGTACTCAAAGAAGACTTGGTTATCAGTTTTGCTTGCTCTAATGGTCGAGTGTTATTGGTGAAAAGGACAAACTGATCGCGCGACACGGTTTTTAGAGCTGAAACAAAAAATGGTTCTCTATGTACTGCTATTATATTTCATTGTCTGTATTGCTAAATTGGTCACTTTTGAAATGCTGCTGAATTGGTCAAGTGCCCCTGAATATGAACTTCGAATCTGTTGATTAATTTTCTACCTTATTCTGTACTACTGAATTTTGACATGAATAGCTGCCAAATGGAATTATCGCTTTTTCCCCTCCCTCTCCGAGGTCTTTGTTTCGAATCTGGCCGAGCACATCAGAATGCAATTTTATTAACCAGGAGAAGAAATCTAGTAGCTCATTTGGCCCCTCTTTAGCCTAGAACATTTTTATTCGGTCTTTTTTGGGGTGAGGGGACTTCTGACCATAGCCCAATGAAATTTTAGAAAGGAGCCCATGGAGCATAGCCAAGAACATATTAATTTGGACTTTTAGAGGTCAGGGGACTACTGAACACAACCCACTAAAATTTTAGAATGAAGCCCATGGAGCATAGCCTACGGAGTATAACCCACATAGAGCAGCTATGTACAATAGCCACTCTTTTTAATTCGGCCTTTTGGGCATTTCCCCTACCTCTCAAAATAAAAAGAAACTCTGCCTACTGATGTTTTTAAGAAAATACTCCATTATGTGATATTTTATAAATTGAGATGCCAGGAGTGCTGCTCTTTTATATTTTAAAAGAGATAAACATAGACACACAAAATATTTTTTTAAAGACTAATACATAAATTGTAGTACTAATAAAAGTTTAATGATATTTATTCAATAAATATCTTTGTTGTAGCGGCAATGCACTCAGTTTACGTTTATTTGATTTGAAGGTATTTTGTTCGAATCATATCTTGGGTTTACATTTTTTGCTTCTAGCAATATCGCATTACGGAGAGGCTTACATCACGGACCCACCAGCATGCAGCGTCCCTAGAGTTTGTTGTGAGGGTGTGTTCGAAAAAAAAGTTTAAATACTTGTACAGAGAGGCTCGCATCAAGGACCCACCAGACAGAACATACAAGGCTGCATCAGAGACCCACAAGCCAGAACATGCTAGAGAGGCTGACATAAGGGCCCCAGTAGTAAGACCATACACGACTGCCACGGTGAAAACATCGGACGTGGCCGGAAAAAAAATCCATCATACACATGTTGCACTTACAGAGAAGCTGACATATCAGACCCAGCAGGCTCAGACATAGCCCGTGAAATTATCCTATCAGCCCCAATCATAGCCGAATACCTTCTAATTTGGTCTTTTCATGGTCTTGTCGCCACCGACCATAGCCCATTCAATTTAGGAGTGAGCCCATGGAATATAAGCCATGACGAATAGGGCATCCGCCCCGAGTTACCCAGAATCTTTTTAATTTGGCCTTTATAAGCATTTTTTGTACTCTGAGGTTGACATCTGGGACCCGAAAAACAGTCAAACATACACATGTTTCTTTCAAATAGAGGTTGTCAGCTAGGACCCAGCATAGACACGTTTCCTGCACAGAGGTGGTTGACATCTGGAACCCAACAAGTTGCCAAGGTTAAAACAGTGGACATGGCAAAAAAAGTCCATCATACGCACGTTTCATTTATAGAGAGGCTGATATGTGGGACCCAGCAGCTCGACCTTATACAGATGCTGCATCGAGCAACGTAGCCAGTTCGAAACAGGGAGGCATGAGCGAGAAAAAAGTTTAGCAGATTCGTCGAGCAAAGCTATCTAGTTTGGAACATGGTAGCGGTAGAGAT
Organism: Avena eriantha; assembly: GCA_910589775.1. NCBI lineage: Eukaryota > Viridiplantae > Streptophyta > Magnoliopsida > Poales > Poaceae > Avena > Avena eriantha. The sequence continues at coordinate 160,664,189 of OU342740.1, read as the reverse complement.
GAAAAATATTCCATCATACCAATGATTCTTCTAATGTGAGGTTGACATAAGGGACCCACCAGCCTGAATAAACGGCTGATGCAGTGAGCAACACTATCAAGTTCGGAACACGAAGGCGCGATAGAGGGTAAAAAATCCATCATACACACGTTTCTTCTAATGAGATGATGACATCTGGGACCCAGCATCGTGATTAAACGGTAGATGCATCGAACATCGCTATGAAGTTCAGAATAGGGTAGCATGAGCGAAGGAAAAAAATCCATCATACACACATTTCTTCTAATGAGAGGATGACATGTGGGGCTCAGGAGGTTGGATAAATGATACATGCATCGAGCAGCGCTATCAACTTCGGAACGGGGTAGCGCCAGCGAAGGAAAAAATTCCATCATACACACGTTTCTTCTAATGACAGGATGACATGTGAGTCCTAGGAGGTTGATTAAACGGTAGATGCATCGAGCAGTGCTATCATCTTTGGAACAGGGTAGTGCGAGCAAAGGAACAAATTCCATCATACACACGATCCTTCTAATGAGAGGCTGACATGTGGGACCTAGCAGCCTGACAAAACGACAGACGCATCGAGCAACATTATCGAGTTCAAATAAGGGAGGCGCGACCAAAAAGTATGGTCCGCTATAGACACTAGCGTCTGGGACCCACACGCCTCAAAAGATTTTGGCGAGTCAACATCGCGCGAGGAAACAAAAATCTTACTTCTGCCACGCGCTGGCTGAGCTTCCTCCACGTTTTTAGCAGATCTTTCGTAGTAGAGGGCCGCGAAACCGGAAAAAAAAAAGTTTTCCATCGGCCACGACCGAGCCAAGAATTTCGTCGCAGAAGTCGTGCCTTCTACGATGACCGTCGGGCCAAGTCGTTGCGGAAGGAAACTTTTCTTATAGTGTCATGAATCTTCTGCCTGAACTCTTCCCAGGTGAATACCTCTTCCGGTGTGTCTATAGCTAATTGATTCTCCCACCAATTGGTAGTTGGTCCTGATAGAAGAAATGTAACGCAACCTCTCCTCATCATGGCATCCAACTGTTTTAATCTTCCTTTTTGTATCCATCAGCCAATCTCCATAGGTTCTGATGCCGATGCAAAAGGAATTTGTTTGGCATTTCAGATATCAGAAAGCCTTACTTGCCCATGTGAGCATACTTTCACCTATTACGACATGCCTCTCAAACACTACAAGACGCATTTCGGAATATGTACCTTATTCAAGTTGTCTACTTCTACATATTCTTTCTTCTTACTTTTCTCCCCTTCTTAGTACTTCATTGAATTTCATCATCATGACGAGAAGTTTGACGACTGCCTTCTGGAGCCTATAAACATCCAGAGGATGCGCACTCTTGATTAGAAGTACTTATATTGAGGTCAGTCATTGAAAAATGGCAAGAAAATGTGTGATATCCTATGGAATTCTATTGTCCACCTTCAAACACACTTTCGAAGTAAAGTGTGTTCTTTGCTTTTTCCATGATCCAATAATAATTCATAGTGGTGTAATATCTACCAATACACTCTTCTCGGTAAATAGGATAGGTACTACCCCCATATGGACCATAGCGTTCCATGGTATTGTAACTTGTTTCTACTTCGATGCCACAATCACAGGATATTGGATCCTCCCTGGTTCTGGTGTAAAATTCTACTCCATATTTGGCTCCTATATCTTCAGATTTCTATGGTTTGTGCTAATAATAAGCATAGGTTTCAGACTATGGATCATTAAACTCAGACTCCACAAATGCACTCTTTGAAAAGCTAGTTTATGATGTCTAACATCTTCATCTAATTCCCTTATGCATCCAATTGACCTTACAAGATGAGTGGAATCCTCAGGGACAGTATCCACTCCTAGATTAGAACTTGATAGGTATTATGATAGGTATTGAGTAATGACCTATAATGATTCATGTATTCAGTAGCTAAAGTAGATTCAGTCTGCACAAGAACAGAATGTTCTAACTCGGACTCCTACTTAGGGAGTCACGAGGTATAATGTTATAAGCACTACCTTCCAGCTCCTTGAATTTCTGCTTTCAGATCAAAGTTATTGCTTCCAATACCGTATTTGATATGCCACCTCCATACATCTTGCCTCCCTAGATGGCACTTCTCCACTTATCCCCAACTTTTAGGGTAGCATAAGCACTACATGGTACTTGGCTAACACATGTCCAACATACAGACTGTAAACCTTGACGAGAAGTCGAGACTCGCAATCCAAACTATGTAGAAGTGGTCGCAAAAGATGCATCCATTCGCCTCCATAGTCATCTAAAGTCATATTCAGCACTTGAGCATTCCGACATTTATACTGACACGCCATTCCTCACTTTGGGTAAGTAATTATAACTAGTCCTAATGGGTTATAACTCAGTATTATTTCCCAAAATTCATCATAATAAAGAATTATCGCACTAGAAACATGACAATGTAATTATCAATTGAATACTCATCACATTTCTAGAGAACTCTTTATCGTTGCTATTATACTTCCTACAGGTTCTACCCATTTAATAGATTTTCAACCAAAGGTCAAAGCTTTTGCTCTGATACCAGCTACGGTGACACAGCATACCACTGAATGTTGTAGTATACTATAGTCGTGGACATAACACTAACAAAATATCATTCCACAAATATTACATCCTTAGAGCGGTACAACAAAAACAAAGGGTCCACAAACATACATTATTATTATTACAACCAGAAATTACACGATGACTTTGAGATTCTCCTAGGTCCATAGAGGAATCTCGATGACTCAAAGCTATACTATAATGACTTCATAAGGAGATAAAGAAGCGAACTACACCTTAAGATTTATACGAGATTAGTAGATAGAGGATTGAGATCTAAACTACTAGACTTAAGTAACTATATCCGACACATCTACGCTTCATACTCTTCGGCCTCCATTCCATTGATGATTCCGTATTCGTTTCCTTCGATGCTTCCGGATAACTCTAGCTCCTCATAGCATAATTCTATTTCGTCTTCGACTGAATATAGTGTTTCATCTTCTTGGTTGTCAATGTCTTTAGAATCTAGCAAGGTTTAAGAAGGTAGAGTTGAATACGAGCGTACTCAGCAAGTTCACTAAAAAGGAGTGTTTAATGCACTAACTACAACCACAAACTATAGGTCATAGGCAATGCAAGTTTTCGTAAACATTTCTTCAAAGGCTCCTTTTATTCTGAAAAACTATGTCCGTCAATCTTAACAGGTTGACCAGAACTTCGTGGAGTTCATTTTTTGTAGCATTCGCAGCTCCTTCCAGCCGGGAGTAACATGTCATAGTCCGTGCACTCTGCAGAGGTGCACTACTTTACGCATAAGAGATCAAATCCTTGTTGCACAACCGAGCAGCTTATTCTCGTCCACAATTCGGTGATGTGGGGCCCAGATAGATGATCCAAGCCAGTACTTGCCTTTTCCGCAACCTCGTATACTCACCCTTTTGCTAGCTCAGGACAACGGTAACCGAGTTTACACTCTTGAAGACAACAATAGTCGACATCTAATATCGAGGAATTGATGGTTCCCACCCTTGCACGTGCCTAGATGTAGGATCACGGCTCCGATAAAAGTTGTCCGTTAGCATACGAAAGGGAGAAGATCCACCAAACTTCCCTAGATCTATTATAGATCTTATGGTGAACGCGTGATATACAGTGCTAGAATCACTGGCGACGTTGGTGATTAAGTCCTAGATGATATATTCCTGGACAATGGTATTCAAATTTCCAGGCTTAATAGATTAACTAATAATCCTGGATCAGTAACCAATAGTTTACATTATTATCAAAAATAGTGATTTCTAACCTTTTTGAAATGCAGGTGATGATAACAACAGTTTGCAAATACTTGATAGAAAATAACTAAACGACATGAGCAAGTGTGAACTTGCCTTGGTATACCGAACTATTGTAGTCGAATGTCTCGAATTTACACGGGACCTCGGGTTCTACAAAATACCATCTTTGCCCGGTAAGGACAATGTTTAAAGAAGCAATATGCAGATATGCATAAGTAATGAGATGCATGTGTTTAAAACCTCCAAAGTATTCCTAACATTACAATTGAGTTGGATTTAGATGATTTATTTAAGATTTGATTTATCTTCAAGTTTACTTCACAAAAGAGTAAAATTGTAAGGATGTTAAGATTAACTTATAAGACATAAAAGGTGACGTAAAATGTTAAGATTTAGGTTGAGTGGTATCTTGTAATTATTACAAGGCTCATGTTTAAAGTTGTTATGACTTAAAAGAAATACATAGTGTTTCTTTTGAAGTGACAAAAAGAATAATAGTTGATGGAATTTACTATTTATGTTAAGTCTATCAATTTTGAAGATTAATAAGGCTAAAGTTATGGTCTTTGATAAGGTTTGAATGAAATTAGGTTATTATATTCTTAGTTTATGGTGTATTTGGCCAAAGTTAACTATAAAAGAGCAATAAGTGTTTTAAGATATATTGGCTATGAGTATGGGATCATTCACTTCGAGTGAAAGAGGATGATGAGTTTAAATGTGATTGGTTAGTATGAACTTGATTTGACTTACTAAAGAAAGAAAATTTATATGATCTTATTAATGTGTTAGGGTTTTAAAATCATGTTAAGCATGGTTAAGAGAGAAAGAACATTCACTTTTATCATGAGTGAATGATGTTTAAAAGTTACTTGAATTGTTGATTTAACTTTGGAATTAAGACTCCAAAGGAGTGTTATAAGTTTAATAGTTTACATTTAAAGAACTACAGTTATGGTTTTATACTTGGTACTTAAACTTGAAAGATTTAATGTTTATAAAGAAAGGTGATTATTTAATTAATAAATGTTTTTTTAAAGAATTTACAAAGTAGGTATTTTATAAAGATTTATTACTTTAAAATCTTAAAAACCTTTGGAATAATATATTTAGTATTTTTTAGTAAAATATATTTATTTGAGATCTTCAAAATGATTTTTATTTATTTTTAAATCTTATTTGTATTTTTATAAAATTCCACAAAGGATTAAATGTATTTGTATATTTGCTTCAAGAATTATTTGTAAAAATAAGTTAGTATTTTTATAAAGTCGTAGATTTATTTTCATATGCAAAAATGATTTTTATTCATTTTTAGGACTTCTCCTTAATTTATGAAATATCACTTAGGCTTTAGTGGTGTTAATATTTATTAGAATTTTATTTAATTTAAATAAGTAAAGTTATATTTTTCTTAGGTAGACTTATTTTTGTGATAATTTCGATATGTTATATGTATTTTTGGGATTTTTCTATATTTTCTTGGGCTAAAACAAGTTTAGGGGTATTTTGGTAACTTTTATTTTATTTCTTACTTTATTTTTAAATTGGCATGTTTGGTTGGGCTCATGGATCGGCCTGGCCCAACTGGCCTTGCTAGACCGAATCGGCCTAATAGAGCCGGCCTGGCCCAACTGGCCTTGCTAGACCGAATCGGCCTAATAGAGCCAACTCTGGTTGGGTCAAACCAACCCTCTCCACTCACGCACATGCAATCAGTGAGACTTGGTCTCGTTCCTGTCTCGCGACCCTAGGGTGCCGCCGTGACCCTGCTCACCTCCGACTATAGATTCCGGCGATGCTGGCCGTTATGGTCACCGGCCCCGGCAGCAAAAGCTCCACCACTCTCCGGTAATTAGCCCAAATCGGGTCGATCTGTGAGTGTCTTTCGAAATCACTCGCCCTTGCCCTGTTTCTGACTCGGGCATGATGTCGTTGCCGCAAGCCTCTCCGGCTGGTTCTAGCTCTCGCTGGCACTACTGCTTGCTGGTTTTTGCTCGGTTTGTTTTCCTTGATCGCCTCAACCACCGCTAAGCCTCCCCTAGGCGTCCCTGTAGCAATCCTAGCCACCACGATAGGTTTGTCATTGCAGCCTCCTGGCCTGTGCCACCAGATGTTACTCGTGGATGACCACGAGATCCTCTCTGGCATCCTTACCCTCTGGTACTTCTATTCGACCTCTTCTTGTTGCTTATTTCCGTTTTGATTTGGACGGGACGACAGGGCTGCCTGCAACCCCGGCGACTATGATATGTTTCAATTGGACAGCTTATAGGGTTGGTGTGGTTGATGGTGTGGTAATGGATTGGTGGTGTTGTGCTAGTGCTGCAGCCGGTGGGACGGCGGTGATGCCATCACCGTAACCTCGCGGATGTGATGTGCCCTAGCTTCGTCATGCCTATGCTGCAGGTGCTTGGCACCATCGGTGAGTTCTATTGTGACCGGCCTTTGAGCCGATGACACTGCTCAGTGGCTTGTGGTGTTGCTTGAGCTAGTTATGGTTGTTGTAATTAGCCTAGAGACGATTAATTTGGTAACAAGTACTGGTATGTCCGATATGCACTCATGGTTTGTAGTAGGTGATCTAGAGATGATGTAATGGTGAGGACATGCTCTGGTTGATTTGTTGATTGAATTGGATCACACAACCTTGGAACAAGTGGCTAGTTCCTAATCATACCTTCTGGATAATTCAATTTATTTCTATAATTCTAGGTTCCCTAAGTTACATGCTTTTGTGACCGAAATCTGAAGGTTTAAAACCAAGCCTTGGATTTTAGGATTTGGCTAGAAGCCTCCTATAAGATTATTGGTTGTATATCCATTTGGTTTTAAATATGGAAAATTACAGGTACTGATGTTAGTGGTTAGATTATGTACTTTGGCAGCTTGTTGTTTAATTAAGGTGTTGGATATGGCTGGCTGCACATTCAGTGTGGTACCTTTATTTGAGATGATTAGTTCATTCCTGGCACACTTGCTTGTAGGTGAATATGAAATATATATGGAAAGGATGTTACTTGTTTAAGATGTTTTTGTTGCTTGGTCCAGATGATCCATTGATTATCCGATCCTACTGATGTGTTACATGCATAGGAGTGTATGTGGATGTGCAAAGTGACCCCTACTAATCTCCTAGACAATATCTAGATGATGATTAATTGGTTTAGGTTGCTTGTACTCTCTTGTACCATCTTTTTGTGTGTTCTACTATCTCTCTCTCTGAACTGATAAGAACATGTATTGTGCTTGATGGTTTGGCCAAGCCTATGATGCAAAGGCTGAGGCACATCTATGAAGAGAATACATCCTGTGCTTGAATAGATAGCTTCTGTAGTGTGGCTATGCTACTGTGGAACCTCCCTGAGAGTGTGCACAGTGGCACATATCACCTACATGATCTTCTATTCTATACTTGACAAAGATATGGTTTATGACCCTTCCAAGGATGCTTAGACTGAGGCCAAAATTCTGAATGGGAACTAGTATTTCTGATACCCCGATCTCAATGATGATTTTAAATACCAATAATATGTAAAACTGAGATTAATATTCCCATTACACCACACCCCTGTGACTAATCAATGCTAAGAACAAATGCTAAAAAATGTGTGAACCTCCAACTGGTGTGTAAGGATTATGTTGGGCCTTTCTTGTGGTGCTACTATTGAATCATTTTCTAGCTATCCTAATCTCTTGATGCTGTTGCTGGCCTTCTTTTGTATTAGTACCTATTCCTCCTCTTTGATAAACTTACTAGCGATACTAAACATTGATGTTGGCTGTGTACCTTGTGGATGCTAAAGCATAGAGGATTTGGTGGAATTTTGAGATGGTTGTGACAAGCTTCTTGGCTGTGTGGAGAGAGTGGAGTAGCTAGCTGAAGCTTCTACTACTGTGGTTCCTTTTATGAGCCTGCTGGGATGTTGTTGGGTTGACAACTCATCCTTTTCCATGGATGTGTATGCTGCTTCCATTTGGGCCCCACTGGGTGCAAGTTCCCACATGTGGGAAACTTGGTGCTATGGATGTGCTTCAGCTGCTTTGGTATTATCCTATTTTGGCTATTCCTTTTATTGGAAATGGTGAAGTTTTCCCCTGCCTATCATGTTGTACAGACACATACAAGCTGATAAGAACAAAATATCAAATTGGTGAAACTTGCCCCTTTAAGATTTAGCTCAGTTATAAATAATTACATTGCATTACACTATTCATTCTGAGAGAAAAACCACTACACTAACCCCCTTTATCCTTTTATTATTATTTGTCTTTCTGTTCTGTTTTACAGGAACCCACTAAGATGAAGAGCTCCAAATTAGATATAGGGGTTAGTTTAGGATGTAAATTCTGTAATCTTTCTTTCCGTTGTACACTGTAATATTATTTATATAATAAAAATATTCTTTTATTCTTACTTGTGTAATATTTATTTATCCATTTGTTTACTGTAAAGACAATGTAATAGGTATATTCTTGTAATAAAGAATTCTCTTGTTTATTTCCTTTTCTATTAGTTGTTTAATTACTTAATCGTGATTTACTTTTATTCTTTTATTGTAAAAGAACAATGTACTACCTCATGTCTTTTTACTTAGTTATAGTATGATTGTTCCTAAATTTCTAAATTCAAAGTAAATTTCAAATTTTACCCCTCCAGGAACAAAGATAATGCCCTAAGGTCATGTCAAAATCTATCGCACTCACTGAGATGGCTAGTCTCTAACCCATCGAAGCAAGAGAGACTCTGATCACTCTAGGGTTTTAATTTGAGAAAAATTTACCCAGATTTTCAGATGTATGCATGCAGATGCACAAAATCCTAAATCTACCCTTCGTTTAGTCCTAAATGCTGGGATGTTACAGGTAGAAAGCCATAAAATTTACCACTAGACGCGCATGTACAGATTATTGATGAAGCTGGTCAATTGATGCAGTGAAGTCCGATCCCATGAACAACACTCTCGAATCCACCACGAACTCATTCGCCTTTAGCGCCACATGTGCAACGCCTCTACCGTTATCCACACATGCAGGGAGGAGCTCCGGGCAGAGGATTGCTAGATCTTGTCTAGCCTGAAATGGGAGTGGAGAAAGTGATGGCTAGGTCAGGGTTTATCCTATCCCACTCCACTTATATACACTCCTAGTTGGGCTCAATGCTTGAGGCCCATCTAAGCTATGCCCAAATGTCCACATAGATCTAATCCACATGGGCTACTTTCCCCTAAGTGTGTGACCCTGTTGGTTCACATACACCTGGACATGACTTGAGTCGCTGATACGTTGCTAACATACCTATAATTTTTGATGTTCCATGCTTGTTTTATATCTACTTTCTTATTTTTATCCACACTTTGGAGTATCTTTACACATTTTTTGAAACTAACCTATTAACAAGATGCCACAGTGCTAGTTGCATGTTTTCTGCTGTTTTTGGTTCCAGGAAAGCCAGAAAATGAATATTCTTGGAATTGGACGGGACAAACGCCAAAGTCAATATTTTACCAAGGGGAACACGGAGCCAGAAGATGAGACGGAGGAGGGCCTCGAGGAGGCCACACCACCTGGCCGCGCGGCTAGGCCTGGCTCGTGCCTAGGGGTGGTACAGCCGCCTCGGGCACCCCCTCGGCCTCCCTCTTCGCCTATATATTGCCTCCGATACAGACACCCTAAGAACCCGATAAAAATTCCACGAAAGAGTCTATAGCCGCCATCATCTCCATCCCTAGATCGGGAGGGGTCTGAAACTCTTATCGACACCTTGCCGGAGGGGAGAATTCACCCTAGAGGCGTTCTTCATCACCATGCCTGCCTCCGGTGTGATGCGTGAGTAGTTCATCCCTGGACTACGGGTCAATGTAGTAGCTAGATGGTTGGTTTTCTCCTTTGTTCTATCATGTTTAGATCTTGTGAGCTCCGTTCATGATATTGAGATGCTATTTCATATTGATTATTGATTCTATCATGTCTTTGTTATTTGTGATCTTGCATGCTTTCCGTTGTTAGTAGCTATCTTGGCCATGTAGATGCTAGCAACTCCAAGAGGGAGTATTTATGCTCGATAGTGGGTTCATGCCTCTAGTAATCTAGGGAAGTGACAAAAATCTCTAAGGTACTAGATGTGCTGTTGCTACTAGGGAGAAAACAAAAATCCTTTGTTCATAGAACAATCGTATTGTTTACTTTACACACTTTGTTTAATGCAATTATTTGTTGCTTCCAAATTAATACTGAAGGGGGGTCGGATGATAACCTGAAGGTGGATTATTAGTCATAGATGCAGTTGGATTACGGTCTATGTATAATGTTGTAATGCCCAATCAAATCTCAAAGGAGTCAAGATGATTAGTATATGCATGTATGCTTTCTCGATGTTTGTCAATTGCCCCGCTGTAATTTGTTCACCCAACATGTCATCTATCTTAAGGAGAATCACCACTAGTGAACTATGGACCCCGGTCCTTTCTTTTACCATCAATCTACAACTGTTTAATGTTTTCTGTTTACTTTCTGCAAAGAAATTACTCTCTTCCACACAATACGTTTAATCCTTTGTTTTCAGCAAAACCGGTGAGATTGACAACATCACTATAAGTTGGGGACAAAGTTCTGTGGTTGTGTTGTGCAGGATTCCAAGTTGGAAACAACACCTTGGAGGTGTTTCCTTGCTCCTACTGGTTTGATAACCTTGGTTTCATAACTGAGGGAAAACTTGTTGCTATATTAATCATACCTTCCTCTTGGGTTTCCCCATTGAGCTTAACATTTTGAGTAACCAGTCGCCACTCCAAGTCGATAGCTGGAAGTTGCCTCTAGCAAGACGAGCTAACACCCAAGCGTCGTAAAGTCAGGAGACGAATCTTTCCAGACTTTTGTCCAATTCCCTTTGCCTCAAGATATGTGTGTTGATCTATGGGCGTGTAGTTTCCATCCCTTAAATAGCTCAACTCTCTTGTTGTTCTGTGATATATGATTCACTAGACTAACATATAGTCTAACTTCCTGGTTAACACTAAACCAAGTTGTGCATGGTCATACTTCCGAATCATATCACACGAGAGGTCCTAGAGAATATCTCTCCATTATGGAGGGGAAAATCCCATCTTGTTAATCCATGTCACGCAGCATGATTCACAACCGTCCTGAACTCTACCTTTATAACTACCCATTTAAAGAACTGTGTTTGATAGAACCTAAGCTAGCGATCCACAAATCGGATCACCTCAGGTCAAAGGATTCGATTGCGTGATACTTCAAATGACAACATGATCATTGCATCTCATTGGGTTAGTCTGACTCGCTAAACTCTTTAGCTAAGTCCATGTAAGTCGGAATAACATCATCATGCCCATGATAAGCGGAACCTAGTCATCAGCCGACTTTCACATTAGTCGTATGTCCATCACAACCTCAACGACCAAGGACATATAGTATGAACAACATGAATATATAGTTCCACAACCGAACCACATATTCAATAATACATATCAGATGTTCATACTATGACAACTTAATAACTTTATGAATACATTGGGAATTACATCATACATGATTGCCTTTAGGGCATATTCCCAACAACTGACGCATGTGATCAACGACTAGAGCAGGATAAAAGAGGTGGAGGTGGGAGAAGAGAGATGTTATATCTCATGTGTTATGTGGAGAAAAACCGCGTGAAGCATTTTATACTCCATATGCTGACGCGAAAATCTGGAAGTAGAGACGTGCAAGGCATGGAGCGAATCTGCGTTGCACATGGGCGTCTCCAAAAACCTGCGGTGACCGCACTCTCTGGATACATGAGGGATTGACCACTATTGGTAATACGAGTAAGGATAGCATCTATGAGATCATTTCTCCTGGTTGGACTAGACCCACTACACGACCTCGTCACGAAAACATGCAGTGGGCGAGGATTCCCACTACCAAATCATCTCTCGTCCGCGAGGACCCGTGGAGGGCAAGGGTTTCCGCTGCCATATCAGCCACTAATGGGACTCATGAACCAGGAGGTTCGGAGCACCTATCTCCCTCGAAATGCCTCTGATGGAGCGTGTCCCCAACCACGGCCGCTGGCATTGGACACAATCCACACACGTGGCCTACCTACCAGTGACGCAGGGCAAGATATGTCGCTCGTGCTCTTAGTGGCACATAATCCTTGATGGTAGGACCACCTCCCCGGGATAGCGGGGCTCCGCTGTGATGTCATCGCGTGTCTTCCCGGTGGTCCATTAAATAGCCTAAAGGAATCGAGACGGCGTGTATATCATAATCGGCCGAAACTTTTGTACGCTATTATTTACTCTAATGTGTGACAATTTGCATGTGCACTATTTAGTGCTAGCTTTTATTTACAACATATATGGTTAATTTTAAGTTAATGTCTTATATTAATAAATAATTAGTACTATGTACACTTTTGCATGCCTCTAGATGGTCAACCATCCCCCTCTTGCTAGCCTTTCTAATAAAAACAAGCAATTATTAGTTCATCTATAATCCCTTAAAACCAAGTCATTTTCCATATGTCTTCATGATACCTACCTATATATAAAAATGATATTCCAAGTACATTTTCATGTGTGAATTTTATTTAGCTACCAAATGGTATTTATTATAGTTTTCCTTGTCATAGAGAAGTTCATTGTGGGGTGACCACTTATATATATGATAAATAAAGTCATGCATGATAAATGTTAAAATTGGTTTTTGAAGGAGATATGTAGTATTGTAGGGTAATAAACTAGAAAGAGATGCCAACAAGGGGACAAAGGGACATGAGATACTCCCATTATGATTAGTAACCAAAGGGTCAACTTATGCTATTTATTGATATTTTATTACATGTGCTCTCATGGAAAGTGGTTGAATGGAAGGTACGCAAGGATTTAGTTAGCCATGGAATGAGAAAGTAAATGGTTGGGGACCATGTGCCTTGATTAAATGATCCATGAATAAAAAGTTATGTTGGGGCTATTATTATACAATACCATTGACTGATACCATGTTCTATGGTGAAAGTGTTCAGATGTTCAAGAAAAATACCCGGGCATGTGATTGAACTTCATGTCTATCATGTTCTTGCTAGTGTCTTCTTTTAGTTGGTTGTCCTATGAGAGTTTATCTCTTTTGCAAAGTAACTAGTAATACTCTGAATAGTGCAATGGTTACTAATTTAAGGATACAAATGTATCCAGTCATAATTAATAAGTGCTGAATAGAAATGTGGGGTAATGGTACCAAACCCTGGTGATGTACGATGGTTAAGCATATCTTAAGGGGTAGTATTTGGAAGCTAGATATCTCTTGTACATGTTTAATCCCTTCTTACTTTCTACTTTTTCAAGTGTCCACATATATGAGAAATATTCATGATTCTAAACACCAAAGTAGGAGAATACACAATGCACTTTCACTTGAACTTTGCATATTTAATTGTCCATAGTACTTTGTGCATTTCTTATACAAGATTTACATCATAGCACCAAACAGTTGTAACCATGATTTTGTGCCCATAGTGTAAAAAAAGGGAGAACAACAACTTTTTGTAAGCAAGTTGTGTGTCAGTGCTTGCTTGACTGTACTGCTATTCCTTGATTGCATACATGGTTTGGTCAGGAAAATACAATTACTCAAAGTAATAAAACTATTTACCGAAGATATCATATTGGTCTGACTTCTATTGTCATGGCGGTGGCACGGCAGATGCCATGGATAGGCTAAATATGGGGCCAATGAGTGCTAGGGGAATCCAGAGAGGGAAAACTTGGTGATTCCACGCACATATGTTGTTGTATTTCCTCAATCAATGGTGATCATAAGTGCTCCTCGAGCTGTTCGTGAGAAGGAGACTATGTCTCTTACTCCCCACAACCTAGCTCTAGAGTTCTACCTTAGACAGGAAAAACCATCGATCCCCCTCTATGGAGGCCCCGGTGCTCCTTATATAGGGGAGCCTAGGTTACAATGTTAGGGCACACGTGGCAGCATATTCCCCGAATATGCCCCTTGACTAAAGCTAGATGCTTATTTTTTCTCTTTAACAGCTCGTTCGGGCTTTGATCGTAACCCATTGCGTAATCCTTGCGTTTTAGCGTCACTAGACACTGGCTACATCAGCCGACACTGCCTGCGTCATATTGGTAGCCCCTGTCCCGATGGTCCTTCCCTCTGTTTTGATTCGCTCATGCTAACCAAAGCCACCTTTTGACCAACGGGAGATTCCTTCCTTCTCTTGGAAGACAAGTGGTAGTCCAGTTAGCACATAGCTAACCCGGCTATGAGGGTACCTGCGTAATAGATAGACAGACATGGCCGACATATATCTTATGTCGGCCGGGTTAACGCTAGGGAGCTGCCTCACGGGCCGGGTTACTCTGTAAGTCGGCCTGCCTTGAGGCGATCCTGCCAGCACTTGCTTTGTCCATGTCGTACCCCGGCTAACCTGGCCTTTATACCCCGGCGTGACCCTACCCAGGGGTATCCCCCCAACATTAGTCCCCAAAGCTGGTGTGGTCTTATCAACCTTAGTTGTTAAGGCCATAGGAGGTTCCTTTATCCGGATCTTAACTTCTTTGGCCGAGTTAATCCTTAACCCAGACCTTTTTCTTCTATACTCCCTTGGCGCATTACGAGTTATTTCTCGCTGGACGGGTCTTTGCTCATATATCCGGGTTACCTTTCCTTCTCTCATACGCTTCCCCATGTCCTATGTGGAGGGTAATCATCATCTTGCCTCATTTTAAGGGCAACACCCATTTACTGCGCCGGTTACTATTGCAATGTCAGGAATAACTGTTGTGCACATCCATTCACTGCAGCGCCTCGTTAACCGTAACACCACGTCGCGTCACATGATCTCTTTATCCATGTGGTCCTTACTGTGGCTGGCGCTTCATTGGCTGCTCCACCGCGTACACGGCCACACCGCGTGGTTTGGCCACCGAAAACAATCCCACTACGCGCACACACGCATGGTTAAATAGAGGGCAGGGGCCTTCTCGGGAGATTTCCCCACACCTAGCATGCTCCCTTCCTCCTTTCTTCTCCGCTGCAACTCCACCGCCACTACTGCTCCATTGCCATTTCTGCGCTGCTACGACCGTGCTCAGCAGTTCCCAGCGACCGCGCCGCTGCCTTTGTTCAAGATTTTCGCCACAGGGCCCTGTGCTTCTAGGTTCCCCACGAGCGGCTACCTCTACTCAGATTTCCTCCTCGAAGATCTCGACCTCACCATGACCGAGGAAGAGGCCTCCGTGCTAGCGTAGCAAGAGGAGGAAGACGAAACCCGCGAGCGCGGCGGGTGGGATGATGCGTTCGTCTGCGAGGATGATTTGAATTGGCTTTACGCCACACACCGCATCCCTGCAGGCGTTGCCTGCCGCCTCGCCGCCGACAAGGTTTCTCCCTCTCCCAATGCAGGAGAATACGTTGTTTTCCTCTCCCACTTTTAGCGCGGCTTCGGCCTTCCTGTCTCCAATTTCTTTTTAGATTTCATCTCCACATACCAATTGCAGCCACACCATCTCCCTGCCAATGCCATCACCTCTCTCTCCTCTTTTGCCTCTAGCATAGAGGGGTATATCGGCCTCTAGCCATCTAAGGAGATGTGGATCAAGTTCTTCGGTCTCCGGAAGAACGTTGTTCCAGATCCGGAGCTTACTCCGAAAGAAAAGCATCCGACTCAATGCGGGGCTACCTCCATATCTCCTCGTAAAGGCTCCGTGTTCCCCTGGGTCACCAGGCTCGAGTCTTGCAAAGGTTGGGCCCGAACTTTCTTCTACATCCGGAACACGACTGACGAAGACTTGATCCGGCTCCTCCCCTTCAATCTTGGAGTCCCGGACACATCTCCTTGGGAGAGCGTCCCCAAACGACCCACAGCCCTGGCGAAGCAGGTTGACCGCCGGATCAAGGACCTGCTCAAGGAGAAGCTGCGGGGGGAAGATATTATGATCACTTTCATTCGCAACCGAGTTTGCCCCCTGTAGAAACGTGCCCACAAGATCTGCTACTTGAGCGGCCCCCTCGACCCCCACCGGACTTCCTACTTCGAGCTCGATAAGTCGATGGTATACCACCGGGTCAAGGACATTTTCAACGTAGAGAAGGAATTCTCCGAGGCTTGGGAATGGGGGCTTGCGCCCTACACCTGGGACAACCCTCCTCCAAAGGTAAACTTCTCTCTTATTGTTTTTCCGGAACTTCTTTGTATGTCGGATGAATTTCTTAACTTTAACCTTCTCCGCTTTGTTCAAAGTGATTCCTCCAACAACCATTGGAGGATGGCCAGGAGTTGGCAAGTAAGTGGGTGCCGGACCATGCCGCGGCAGATGAGGTGGAACCTGATCCAGGGACTTTCCTGCCCACTTCGGACACCGTCAAGTGTACCTCTAGTAAGGCCTCTTATTTAAGGGATTGGTCGGATGACGATGACTCAGATGTTGAGGTTCTTGAGGTACTTGACCTGGTGCCCCTACCTTACGCATTTCCGCTTCTGTCCGGATCTGCAGCTAACCCGGCCGGTCAGGTCCACGAGGTTCCCCCCCCCTTGCCGCTAGTGGTCTGGCCCCTACTCCCTCCCAAAAGCGCGCGGCTATCTCGGCCACAGCTTCGGAGGCGCCGCCGCCCAAGAAGAGGCAGAAGAAGTCCAGGGTGAAAGCCTCAGCCAAGCCAGCAGCCAAGAGCACGGTCCAGAGGGCACCCAAGCCTCGGGCACCTCCAACCTCGGATGAGTAAGACTTTCCGCGTTTGCTCTTGGGTCCTTCCATTTCTACCTTTACCTTTGCTTCTTATCTGTTTTTCTCATTTTTCTGGACTTGCTATTCTTTTATTTTCCAGAGCTCCTAGGGTCATTCCCTCGAGCGGATCCAGCATTGCCTCTCCAATCCAGAGAAGCCCTTCTTCCCTCCCCTACAATAACAATGTTCGCCTGCTCAGTCCTATTCAAGAGGACTCCATGGCTGCGCCTGATCAGAGCCCACCTCGCCATGAGGAGGGCAATGTCGGCGTGGGGGGTAGTGGGGCGGCTCAGGATACGGTCATGTCGGATCATCCTAGCTCCTCTTCGGTGCCAGCGCCCAGTTTTGAGGTGCCAGTTTCATCGACACTGCCCCAATCAAGTTTTTCTCGAGCTCCAGTTTCTTTTGAATCATCAACACCAGTACCATCAGCACCAGAACTAGTAGCACCACCAGCAGCACCAACAGCACCACCAACAGCATCAACAACATCAGTTCCAGCACCAACCTTGGCACCAAAGCCAGCAACAGCTACAGCCTCCACCAAGCCTCCAAAAGGAAAGCTCCATCAACTGCCTCCGGATCAACGATGTCCATCGCGGACATCTTCCAGCCAGCTTCCCAGGCATCGTCTGGATCAGCAGCCTCTGATCTTCTGCCGCGTCCTCCGTCATCCGGCAAGCTAAAGAAAGCTGTTGTGCCAGTCAAGGGCACTCCTTCCGGGTCCTCCGCTGCCGGATCAGAAGGTAGTAGGCAGCTGGTCCTGCATACCAGTCCTGCTGTAGCCCAATCTGCAAGGCGAGAGGCCCATATCAAGGGCCTGGTGGTGAGCCATTCTCCCAGCGGCGAAAGTTACAGCCCAGTGCTCCTTGAGTATGTGAACAAGTGGAACAAAGCTGAATTCGTTGATCCTAAGGATGATCTGCTGGAGAAGTTCGGCCCTGCGGAGTTTAGCACTCAGATAAACTCCGCCACCAAGGCCATCTCTTTGGCTGGCTGGATGATGGAGGTAACTTTTTTCTTCGGCAATGGTATTTTATATGAATACTTATAGATATATCCCCTAGTCCCTGAGCCTTCGAGGGAGTAACTTGTTACTCGGTCGGATGCTCCTAGAGAATTTAGTTCACATCTTTAGTAATTTCCAATAGTGATAAAGTTAGAGCCGGGTTAAGTTCCACTTGGCCCGGATCTTGTAGACTTCGAATATACACACTCCTAGAGCCGGG
Source organism: Avena eriantha (assembly GCA_910589775.1). Classification (NCBI taxonomy): domain Eukaryota; kingdom Viridiplantae; phylum Streptophyta; class Magnoliopsida; order Poales; family Poaceae; genus Avena; species Avena eriantha. The sequence continues at coordinate 160,646,376 of OU342740.1, read as the reverse complement.
TTAAGTTCCACCTGGCCCGGATCTTGTAGGCCTCGAATATCCACATACCTAGAGCCAGGTTAAGTTCCACTTGACCTGGATCTTGTAGACTTCGAATATCCACACAACTAGAGCCAGGTTAAGTTCCACTTGGCCCGGATCTTGTAGACTTCGAATATCCACGCACCTAGAGCTGGTTAAGTTCCACTTGTCCCGGATCTTGTATACTTCGAATATCCACACACCTAGTGTCGGGTTAAGTTCCACTTGGTCCGGATCTTGTAGACTTCGAATATCCATGCACCTAGAAATTTCCACTTGGCCCGGATCTTGTAGACTTCGAATTATTCTCAGTTTCCCTTTGAACTAACCTTGTGTTGCTTTTTCTAGATTACCACTAACCGCTGAACTGCTAAGTTCCAGTGCATGCTAGACTCCTACAAAGATGTTCCCGCCCGTTATGGCAAGGTCTTAGAGGATCATCAGAAGAAAGGTAACTTTCTTTACTCAAGACTTGTCCTTTTCCACTTGCGTTCTTTCGAGTTATCCATGATCTGTATTAACTTGTTACTCCAATTATGCAGCCGAGGTTGAGGCTGAGAATATTATCATGCAGAAAAATCTTGAGGAAATCCAAGGTATTTGTCGTGTTCACTTCATCCTTGTGCGATTCTTTTCTTGACTCGGTAGACATTTATACTTCGGCTCCATCAGATTAACTTATTACTGCAGTTGCCCTTGAAGACAGTGTACCTATTCCTGATATGATTACACATTTTCTTGAACAAGCAGGCAAGCATCAAGCTGAACTGAAGAGCAAGGACGACGAGATAGCTCGGCTACGCCTCCAGGACTCAGAGATTACTCGGCTGAATGCGGAAATCCGGAGGCTTAAGGACCTCCACAAATCCGAACTAGATAAGGCTGGCGTAAGTTTCCAAGGACAAGGACTTATTAGAGGAAGCCAATGTAAAACTTACGTCGGTGACCTCTGAATATGAGAAACTCCAGGCCAACAGTGCCAATGTCCATTCCGAACTCCAGCGTCTCCTCTTCCAGATTTCCCGTGAGTTCCTTGCCCCTGTTCAATTCTCCTTTCTCCGGATCAATGCTTTTACTCATTGCTTTCTCTGTTATGTTCTCAGGCAAGTTTCAAGAAGGTGTACTCTCGCTGCTGCTGCTACAGTCTGGTCTCGCGACCAACGTGGTATTCCCACGGGTCCTGCTTCCAGGTCAATCCCTTACACGACAGAGGATCTGCTTGTGAGCCTTGTTGCCTGCATGGAGCTAGTAAGAACTATGACGCAGATATCATGCCGGCCGCAATGCGGATGGTCAACTCCCTCTGGCCTGGTGAACCCACTCCCAAGGGAAATGCTACTCTTATTGCCAAATTAATGGAGTGCGAGACGCAGCTGCATCTGTGGCTTGAGTCAGCTGCGCGAGCCGGGACTGACATTGCGCTGTAGTTTGTCCTATCGTGGTATGAAGGGATAGACCTGGGACTGCTCACCCGCATGCGCACCGGATCAAAGTGGTCCGAAGATCCGGTGTGGTTTGCTCATCGCGAACCATATGCTAACAAGCTTATCCAGTACTCCTTCTTCCACGCTTGGAACGAGGGGCCGAGCTACCTTGATGTGTTTGAAGATGCTTCTAAGGGTGAGGAAGATGAGGGAAGCAAGGGTGAGGCCTCCAAGCTTGGCAACAAAGCTTAAGATTCGGAGGATGGATTGGCTAACCCCAAGGAAAAGGCCGAAGCTAGCACCCTACCCACAAACTCCGAAGTACTTCCACCACCGGCTGATGGTTCGGCTCCTGCACCTGCTCCTTGAGCGTGGAAACATTTAACTAAATTTTTCAGATCCCCAGAATGTCGAGTGAAGATGTATTTAAGTACATTGGTTTGGTTTTGCTACAATATGTGTTGTTTGCCACTAAGGTTTTTAATGTCGGATTATCGTGGGCGAAGTTCCCGAGTTTCCTTTTCTTGTTCCCCCAGTTTTTGACTCGACTCGCGTCCACCTTGATTCGGTTTTTTCGACTTATGAGTCCGAGATTCAAAAAATCGAATAAACAATACTTGAAACTCTAATATTAGCTCAAAATAATCTGACAAGAAATGAATGAAGTAAACATAGGGTTAGTCCGAATAACAAATGTCGGCGTGCTTAGGTTCTTTCCCTTAGTCGTTTTTCATGTGCTTTGCAATTCCAAACTTGTTCTCTTGCTTGCCATGAAGCCAATTCTTGTTGGATAGCAGCAAAGTCGAAGAGTTGGGTTTTTGGTGCTCACACACTACTAATCCGGCTAAGGTACACGTAAGGAAAGATAGTCAACATATAAAGAACGTAAAACAAGAAAGACAGTTATTATGTTTGTACCCAAGTTTCTGCCGGGGGTGGAGAAATTTCATTGATAAGCTCGTTGCCGACATAAATACTGACATACGAGTGACTCAGATACATTCACCTCTTTGCTAGGTGTAAAAGGGACGAAGTAGTGCTACATTCCATGGTCGCTTAGATTCTTCTCCGGACCTGTTCGCCTTGTTCTTCTCCTATAGCTGTGCATCAATAAGATAGTAGGAATCATTGTGCAAAGCTTTGCTTACAATGAAAGGTCCTTCCCATGGAGGGGATAACTTATGCATGCCAGCAGTGTGCTGTATTAACCGGAGTACCAAATCACCTTCCCGGAAAACTCATGGGTTTACTTTCCGGCTATGGTAGTGTCGGAGGTTTTCTTGATATATGGTGGATCTGGACAAGGCCAGTTCTCTCGCTTCTTCCAGCAGATCAACATCATTTTGCCGGGCTTCACGCACTTCGGCTTCCATATATTAGGTGACCCTTGGCGAATCATGCTCTATGTCAGTTGGTAATACAGCTTCTGCCCCCATACACCAGAAAAAATGGCATATCGCCTGTTGATCGATTTAGAGTTGTTCTTAAACTCCACAATACCGCTGGTAGTTCTTCTATCGAGCACCCCGCTGATCTTTGCAGCGGCTCTATGAGCCGTGGTTTTATCTCGGACAACACCAGTCCATTGGATCTCTCCAATTTCCTGTTCGATGCGGGGTGGGCCATGGAGGCTACATCTAGCCAGATTTTCTTCTCTCGACAAAACCTCACAAATGCTCCTTTAGCGAAATTTGTGCCATTATCAGTTATGATACTATGGGGGTAGCCATATCTCAGGATTATATCCTTGAGGAATTGTACCACTGTTGCCCCATCACATTTCTTGATTGGCTTCACTTCAGTCCATTTAGTAAATTTGTCCACCATAACAAGGATATGGGTCATTCCTCCTTTAGCCGACTTAAATGGTCCTACCATTTCTAGGCACCATACAATAAATGGCCAAGTAATGGGGATAGTTTTGAGTTCTGACATTGGCAGGTGGGTCTTTGTGGCGTATCTTTGACAACCATTGCACTTCCTCACCAAATCTTCTGCTTGCTCCAAGGCACTTGGCCAATAAAATCCATGCCGGAAAGCCTTTGCCACTACTGCTCTTGAAGATGTGTGGTGGCCACATTCTCCTTGGTGGATATCCCGAAGTATGTCAAGTCCTTCATCCGGGTCAACACACCGCTGCAGCACTATGGTTACACTTCTTTTGTATAGTTTGGCATTGATAATGGTATAGGCCTTTTCTCTTCTCTAGACCAGCCTTGAGAGTATCTCATCATCCGGCAAGATTCCCTCTTTCAGGAAGTCAAATATTGCCTTGGCACAAGCTGGTGTAGCTTGGACGGGGAAGGGTGCCTCGTCAATTTCCATCGCATCTACCGACATCACCCCTCTCGGGTTTGGCTGAACAGTCCCTGGGTTTACCGAGGCAGTCCCCGGGTTTGCCGAAGCAGTCGGGTTTATTGAGGTGCCTCCCCAATCAATTTCCATTGGCGTAGCTTCTGACCCGGAGAGAGCCGGGATATAAATTGACTCGGATTCCGGCGATGGGGTAATAGATGGTTTTCCTAAGTGCTCCAAGGCAACATTTGGCGGGATTGGTTGCCGAGATGAGCCCAACTTAGACAGTACGTCGGCGGCCTCGTTTTCAATCCGAGGTATGTGATGAAATTCGCATCCCTCAAAGAATTCGCTTATCTTTTGCACATGAAATCTGTAAAGGGCCATATTCGAATCCAACGCATCCCAGTTGCCAGATACCTGCTGCACCACCAAATCCGAGTCGCCAAAGCATTGTATCCATCGTATCCCCACCTCATTTGCCACTTTGAGGCCAAGGACTAGTGCTTCATATTCTGCGACATTATTCGAGGCGCTGAAGTGGATTTGGAGGACATACTTTAGTTGACCTTTCTTTGGCGAGGTAAGCACCACTCTGGCACCCAGCCCTTCATTCAGTTTTGATCCATCGAAGTGCATTCGCCAATAATTGGAGTTCGGCAGAGGTGGTTCGTATTGCATCTTGGCCCAGTCCACAAAGAAATCCGCCACGGCCTGCGACTTGATTGCATCTCTTCTGTCAAACTGTGGTACGTATGGGGCTAGCTCAATTGCCCGTTTTGCTATTCGGCCACTAGCATCTTTGTTACTCATAATCTCTGATATGGGTGCCTCACATATCACCTTGATGGGATGTTCCTCAAAGCAGTGTTTGAGTTTCTTGGCCGACATATACATGCCATACGCCATCTTTTGCTAGTGAGGGTAATTCTATTTTGAAGCCGATAATAACTCGCTATGATAATACACTGGCCTTTGCACTGATTTTCCTTCTTCTTCACGCTCCACTCTAATCACTACACTTATGAATCAGTTGGTCGCGGCTATGGGTAGTGGCGCGGCTAGGATTGGTGCAGTGGACAGCATCTTTTGTAATTCTCAAAATTCGCTATCCGCTTGTGGCATCCATGTAAATGTATCTGCCTTTTTCATTAACTGGTAGAGGGGCAAGGCCTTCTCTCCCAGCCGACATACGAACTGACTTAACAATGCCAGGCAACTAGTAAACTTCTGCACATCGTTAAGGCATTTTGGCAGTTCCATTTTCTCTATGGCCCAGATTTTCGTCGGGTTTGCTTCAATACCTCGGCTGGACACCAGAAAACCAAGTAACTTCCCAGCTGGCACACCAAAGGTGCATTTCTCCGGGTTGAGCTTCATCCGGAACCGTCTCAAGTTCGCGAATGTCTACCGGATGTCATCAAGGAGCGTATTGCTTTCCATAGTTTTATGACCACATCATCCACATAAACTTGCACATTTCGACCTATTTGGTCATGTAGACATTTTTGCATGCATCGCTGGTACGTTTCTCCAGCATTACGTAATCCAAACGGCATAGTGCGATAGCAATAAGCCCCATACAGGGTGATAAACACAGTCTTTATTTGATCTTTTGGGTTCAAGGATATCTGGTGGAAACCAGAATATGCATTTATGAATGATAACAACTCACACCCCGTAGTTGAATCTATGACCTGGTCTATCCTTGGCAGTGGGAATGGGTCTTTAGGACACGCCTTATTCAGGTTTGTGTAATCAATGCACTTGCGCCATACCATGGCCATGTTCGGGTCATCATTCTTCTTTTACGCAAGCACCGGATTTGAGAGCCAGTCCCAATAGAGTTCTTCCATGATAAATCCGGCTGCAAGGAGCCTAGCTATCTCATCCCCAATAACTTTTCTTCTATCCTCGCCGAAACGTCGGAGAGGTTGCTTCACCGGCTTTGCATCGGGTCTCAAATTCAAAGAGTGCTCAGCCAACTCCCTCGGCACGCCTTGCAGATCCTGTGTGGACCAAGCAAAGATATCCCGATTCTCACATAGGAAGTTGACGAGCTCGCTTTACTATTTGCTGCTTAACCCAGCACCAATGGTTACGGTGCGCTCTGGGAACAAATCATCAATTGGTACTTTCTTGGTATTCGTTGTTGCTTGAAATGACACACTTCCATGCAGATTGGTTAGGGCTGTCATATGTTGCTGCACGGACTGAGCCAATGTCACAACTTCCATGATTCACCTTTTCTCCTAAGCTATCACGAGTGACTCGGCCAAGTTAGATCTGGCGGAGGCGCACTCGATCAAACGCCAGAAGTCCCCTGAGATGGTTATCACTCCCCCTAGTTCGGGAAATTTCATCTTCAGGTAGCTGATGTGAGTACTTGCCATGAAGTTTCTCAGAACGGGCCTGCCGAGCAATGCATGATAGGCGCTCTCTAGATTCACCACTTCGAACTCCAAATTTTCAGTCCGGGAGTTATCCCATGTCCCGAACAACACATCAACCCGAACCTTACCAAATGGCTCACAGGAGATACCTGGCATAATGCCATGAAAAGTGGTCCTCGTAGCTTGCACCATATTCTCTAATATTCCCAACTTGTGCATGGTATCCTTGTACATGATGTTAATGCTACTGCCATTGTCAATCAACACCTTGGAGAATCTCACATTAAGATTCGGCCCGATGAACGTCGGATCCAGGACTAGTGCGTAGGTCCCTGGCCTCGGCATAAGCTTTGGGTGGTCTCTGATACTCCATGTAATTTCTTAATCCGACCAAGGCATGTACCTCACTATTGCTGGCATTACCGCGTTTACCTCCATATGCCAGCGCTGCAAGCTTTTCCGGTCTGTTTCTTCCGTGGTAAATACGCATTAGCTTTGATGATGCTCCCTGTATTCATTTCTCCCCTCATTTCCACGGTATCGTTGATCTTGTTGCTATCGGTTATTCACCTGATGCACATTATCCCTCCTTTCTTGATTTTCATAACTCGGCGTTGGCAGAAGCAGCATGAGTTGATATTGGTTCCCTCCAGTGAGTAATGGCTACCGAGGTGCTTCGTTCCGAGGTGCCTGATCATTCCCGGAACTACCTTGTTATAACTTCCTCATCCACTCACACTGCTAGGTTGTATGGTTTGCCGGGATATTCGGACTTGGCGTGTGGAATTTACAAGGTTGGTCCAGCATAGACTCGAATGTATACCTCGAACGATCCTTTCGCTCCTGCCATTGCTTTTTTCTGCTCTGATGTCCAAGGCTTCTTCCACTCACTCTTATGTTGCCAGTTTTGCCCTCCAGTTTTCTGGAGTTCGCTGGCGCCGGCAACGGGCGGATCCTGGTCCATAGCTGCCACTTGCTGCGAGCTGTACCGGTAATCTGGGCATTCGTCCCTTCTTTTTCCTTGGAAATCATTTCTCCTTGATGACTCGGAGCCATATCGGATGTAATACCCTTCGTTTTCCTCACTTGACATTAGCCGGGGTTGAGTTGGGTCTCCCAAAGCATATGAATCTGCGATCCGGATCACCTCAGCCAAAGTGGTTGGCATATCTCGCTGCAGCCTTTGCCACAACATACTTCCATATCTACAGCCTTGGGTGAACCACGCAATTGCTTGTGATTCAATTACCCTTTCGCACAAGTTTCGCACGTTGCACCACCGAGTCAGGAAATCTCGGTCTCTGCCGGCATAACGCCGGAGTTTGTGGCCTATTGGGCCTCTTGTAAGTGCTTGAGAAATTGCTACCGAATAACTCCTCAAAATCCAGCCAGCAGTTAACACTTCATGGTGGATGGTTGTTTAGCCAAACCCTCGCTGGCCCCTCCAACATTTGCGGCACGTACCTCAATGCCCATCTCAAATTTCCAGTTGCAATCTTGACTACTGTTGCGTAATCAATAAGCCAATCCTCTGGTCTGGTGCTACCATCGTAGGTCCTTGTTCCTCTGGCCAACTGAAAGTTCAGCACTGGCGGCTCCCTCATGATCCGGGGCCCAAAGCATGCCGGACCAGGTGGACCATGTACCTCGATCAACTCCGACCTATAAATCCTATCCAACTTCAGCCATGCATCATCTGGCTGCAAGTTTCTGCTCCCCAGCCTTGATCCAATTACATGGTGCTCCGGTCTAGGGTATCCATCGTTAACCATCACTGAATAACCATCATTATACCTTTCTTGATCTGGACGAGCATTTTGCTGTTGTGCTGCTTGACCTGCACTTCTCTCCTACCGAGGTGCATTTTTCCCTGCTCTCGCCGGATCACGCTATCCGGCATTGCCGTTGGCAGCGTTCCGTTGACCGGCATTGCCTTGGTCGTAGTTACCTCGGCCATCTTCACCTCAACTTGTATTGTGGCGATCTTCGTCAACTTGCACTACTTTTCCTTTTCCAGCTCTCACTGGATCATAGGGGACCATTTGTTTGTCTCTTCTCCCAGTGTTTATTCTTCTCTCCTGGGGTTATGACTCGGAGATGATGCGGCTGCGTCGGACTGGGTTGAGTTATTCCTAGCTGAATGAACCACCTGCGATGCTCATGGTGGTGCCGGGTTTGCCTTGTTCATTTCCTTGTTTTGCTGGAAAGCGACCCTTAGCAAGTGGTTCACCCTCTCCTGTTGCCTTTCCCAGGCCTCTCCGGTTAAACCTTCTAACTCGGATGCAGCTGCGTTTGCTGCCCTAAGATTCTTTGCAGGGGTACTGTACCTCTCCAACCCTCCTGTTATGATCGTGGCTGTCTGACCTAGCCTAGGCTCATACTCCTTGTCAATCTTAGTAAACACGTTTCTACCTCGGATTCTTGGTCCATCTAAGCGGTTTCCCTTTGCATATTCTCTGAAAGTAATGTTCAAGGACTGTTGTAACTCCGCTACTTTCTTTGCGCTAGCTAACATTTTCTGCCTAATTTCCAGCAGCTCAGCCTGCGCCTGAGTCGGATCTACCACAGGAGCTATTGGCGTTGCTAGGCTATCTATTGCTTGTTGGAGCACATTCTCTAGCCTTTCTAGTGGAGGGAACCTAGATCTTGCCTGTTTTGGAGTAACTTATGGCTCTGGCATCGGGTCCTTGCTCGCTCCCGCATCTGGTGAGGCCATCATGACCTCAACACTGCTAGCGGGGCGAGTGATACGCACTCCGCGAGCTGTGCTGAGTGGTGGTTCGCCTCCCTCGACGACGTGCCACGGATGAACGCAGGACTCGTCCATGCCGATGTAGATCTTGTGTGCACCAAGTTTGATGAAGACGCCATTGGGTGGAGGGGGACGCCTTTTAAAGCTCCCTGCGTTCTCGCTAACGTAGTCCAGCGCTCCAAAACGCTGAACCAGGCCAGAGACGACGCGCTCGCCGGTGTTGGAGATGCTTCCCATTCAGATTTCCACCCCTGCTAGCACCCGTAGTCCCACGGTGGGCGCCAACTGTCGTGGTGGTGGCACGGAAGATGCCATGGATAGGCTAAAGATGGGGCCAATGTGTGCTAGGGGAATCCAGGGAGGGAAAACATGGTGATTCCACGCACCGATGTTGTTGTATTTCCTCTATCAATGGTGATCACAAGTTCTCCTCGAGCTGTTCGTGAGAAGGAGACTATATCTCTTACTCCCCACAACCTTGCTCTAGAGTTCTACCTTAGACAGGGAAAACCATCGATCCCCCTCTATGGAGGCCCCGGTGCTCCTTATATAGGGGAGCCTGGGTTACAATGTTAGGGAACACGTGGTAGCATATTCCCCGAATATGCCCCTCGACTAAAGCTAGATGCTTCTTTATTCTCTTTAATGGCTCGTCCGGGCTTTGATCGTAACCCATTGCATAATCCTTGCTTTTAAGCGTCACTAGACACTGGCTACGTCAGCCGACACTTCCCGCGTCATCTTGGTCTCCCTCGCCGTGCTGGTTCTTCCATCTGCTGTGCTTCGCTCATGCTACAGCTAACCAAAGCCACCTTTTGACCAGCGGGAGATTCCTTCCTTCTCATGGAAGACAAGTGGTAGTCCGGTTAGCACATAGCTAACCCGGCTACAAGGGTACCTGTGTAATAGATAGACAAACATGGTCGGCATATATCTTATGCCGGTCGGGTTAATGCTAGGTTGCTGCCTCACAGGCCGGGTTACTCCGTAAGTCGGTCTTCCTTGAGGCGATCCGGCCAGCACTTGCTTTGACCATGCCGTACCCCGGCTAACTCGGCCTTTATACCCCGGCGTGACCCTACCCGGGGGTGTCCGCCCAACATCTATTTTTTCCTATTTTTACTTTTCAATAGAAAGGGGGAAATATGACTTCATAAAAAGAAAATGCTTTCTTCACAACTAGGTTATAAAACTATAGGAATCTATATGATTATATGTCCACATAATTTTAAAAATAGTGTTGTATAAGGATTTGGGAAGATGACTCAGGGTAAGTAACACTGCTAGATTGTTTCGGCTCAAACTGCTATCCACGTCATCCCGATTCATTTTGGCCATGGGATGGATGCCGGAAAGGACATGTGGCGATGTTGCAATAGAGCCCTGTTATCATGTGAGGCGGGCACCGCTATTGATAGTGCGAAAATTCCCTCCCGAAGAAATTCTCATAGCTAGCAGGATGACCCTTTAATGCTCTGAGTGACTAACTAGTGGGGCTCAATGCCAAATGGACCCACGTGTCATTGGGTTTGGGTTGAACAAATGTACATAGATGTACGGCAAAGGGATGTCAATTTTACAGTTCTGCCCTCCCACCGCTGGAACCAATTTTTTTCTTTTGTTTCATATCGGTATAAAAAAATTCCCAAAATACTCTAGGACAAAAAATGCCCTCATTTCCCCATACCCTCCTTGCACCGAACGAGGATTTCCGCTGCCAACTCACCCCTCATCCGCTAGGACCCGCGGAGGGCAAGGGTTTCCGCTACCATATCGGCCACTGATGGGGCCCAAGACCTAGGAGGTGCATAGCACCTGTCTCCCTCCAAATGCCTCTAATGGAGAGCATCCCCAACAACGACGGCGAGCAACATACCCAGTCCGTGTGCATGGCCCACCTACCAGCGACGTGGGGCATGAAATGTCGCCCGATCTCTTAGCGGTAGGAAATCCCTGACGGTAGGCCGACTTCCCCGGGATAGCGGGGCTCCACCGTGATGTCACCTCATGTCCTCCCTATGGTCCATCAAATGGCCTAAAGGAATTAGGGTGACATGGATTTCATAATCAGCTGAAACATTCGTACGCTATTATTTACTCCCATGAGTGACAATTTTCAAGATACTTATTTAGTGCTAGATTTTATTTACAACACATATGGTTAACTTTAAGTTAAAGTTATCTATTAATAAATGATTAGTACTATACACACTTTTGCATGCTTGTAGATGGTCAACTACCCCCTCTTGCTACCCTTTATAATAAAAACAAGCAAAGACTTGTTCATCTGTAATCCCTTAAAACTAAGTTATTTTCTAGAAGTTTCCATGATACCTGCCTATATAGAAAAATGATATTCCATGTACATTTTCATGTGTGGGTTTATTTAGCTTCCAAATGGTATTTATTATAGTTGTTATTGTCAAAGAGAAGTTCGTTGTGGGGTGACCACGAACTTATATGATCAATACATTCATGCATGATAAATGTTAAAATTGGTTTTTGAAGGAGAGATGTGGTCTTGTAGGATAAAAAACTAGAAAGAGATGCTAATAAGGGGACATGAGATACTCTCTTTATTATTACTAACCAAAGGGTCAACTTATGTTATTTATTGATATTTCATTACATGTGCTCTCATGGAAAGTGGTTGAATGGAAGGAATCTGATGATTCAGTTAACCATGGAATGAGAAAGTAAATGGTTGGGGAGCATGTTCCTCTATTAAATAATCCATGAATAAAAAGTAAAGCTAGTGCTATTAATAAACAATACCATTGAATGATACCATGTTCTGGGGTGAAAGTGTTTAGATGTTCAAGAAAAATACTTGGGAATGTGGTTGATCTTCATGTCTATATTGTTCTCACTAGTCTCTTCTTTTAGTTGGCTGTCCTATGAGAGATTATCTCTTTTGCAAAGTAATTAGCAATACTCTGAATAGTGAAATGGTACATAATTTAAGGATAAAATTGTATCCAATCATAATTAATAGGTGTTGAGTAGAAATGAGTGGCAATGGAACCAAACACTGGTGATGTATGATGGTTAAGCATTATCTTAAGGGGTAGTATTTGGAAGCTAGATTTCTCTTGTACATGTTTAATCCCTGCTTACTTTTTGCTTCATCAAGTGTCCACATATATGAGAAATATTCATGATTCTAAACACCAAAGTAGGACAATAAACAATGCACATTAACTTGCACTTTTTATATTTAATTGTCCATAATACTTTGTGCATTTGATATGAAAGATTTATATTGTAACACCCCAACAGTTGTAACCTTGATTATGTGCCCATAGTGCAAAAATTAGGGAGAACAAAAACTTTTTCGGAGCAAGTTGTGCATTAGTTGTTTGGTCATGAAAATATAATTACTCAAAGTACTAAAACTATTTAACAAAGCTATCATATTGGTATCACTTATATTCATTCCTGTTTTGACTTTTCAAAAGAAAAGTGGTAAATATGACTTTGTAAAAATAAAATGCTTTCTTCACAACTAGGTTATAAAACTAGGGGCGACTATATGATTGTAGCTCCACATTATTTTATAAGTAGTGTTGTATAAGGATTTGGGAAGATGAATAAGAGTAAATAATAGTGCTTGATTGGTTGGGATCGAACTGTTATCCACATCATCCAGATTTATTTCGACCGTGGGATGGATGTCGGAAAGGACATATGGTGACGTTGCAACAGAGCCCTTCTATACCGTGAGGCGTCCCCACCATTGATAGTGTGAAAGATTCCCTCCTGCAGACTTTCTCACAACTAGCAGTTTGACCCTTTGACGCTCTGAGTTGCTGACCAATGGGGCTCGCTACAGACAGACCCACTTATTATTAGGTTTGGTTTGAATAGATGTGCGTAGATGTACACAAAAGGGATTTAAATTTTCAAGTTTTGCCCTCCCACCTGTGGACCCTAATGTTTTTTTGATGTTTTCTGTCTGTATAAAAACCTCACCCACAATGCTTCGGGCCAAAAAAGCCCTCATTTTCCACTATCCTCCCCGTGGAATCCAACCCTAGCTCATACCTATCATCATGCAAATTCCTCATCGTCTAGAAACCCTATCCTCCCCGACCCTCTCCTCATATCCCACTGTCGTCTACCACAGAAGTAGATCGCCGATGCGTGTCATAGACTCCTATCGTGGATGTCCATCATCGCCTCCTATCACCGCAACTGGCGCCTAGGCTGGCCACGGCCTCTCACATCTTAGGTAAGGTAGTTGGTTGTCGCTTGCCCGCCCACCGCTCGAGGGCCTAGGTCTAGCTAGATGTGGGTGTCGACATGCGTGGCCATGGCCTACCATAGACCACAATGACATTCTTCTATGGCGATAGCGGTGCCAGTCTACTATGGCGGCGGCGACATTCCAGTACGACGACGATGGTCTTCTCATGCATGCCTGCAAAAAAAGTTATATGTTGCCTCTCGCTTCTCAGCTCCTCCATTCAGGACGGTGTTTGCTACAGGCATGCTAGCTGTGTGGATTCGATGCAAGGAGGAACATGGCTTCGTGATGGTAAAATCTTTGCTCTTTCTTTCATCGACCACATCTATTTCTTCTCCAACCTCATCTTTTTCTTCTCTTTTTTCTAGGACAAGGTGCATGAGGCTATGGCAAAAGACTGCATGGATGTACCATCGTGACATGTGGTACGCACCAGTAGAGAATGTTTCCTAGGTCCCGAGGTGAGCCCCCGCCCCCTTATACGTCTGCACTTTCCTAGGACGAGGTGTAGGCACACGAGGTCACAATTGCACCACAATGAAGTCCATGAGGTAGTCACCTGCAGGAGGATCATACGTGGGGATGACGACAATGCTTGAGACAGAGGTTCACTTTCTAAGGATTTTCGCGGCCTCAGACATAGTTCGGATTCCCGCGGCCTTTAAAAACCTCCGGTTTTCTGGGGAGGCCTTCCTCAATCCCTTCACCCATATCCATTGAGATAATCCCTAACTTTTCTTTCAGGTCCAAATCAACCAGATGCCTTTAACGCTTGGACAGCGTCTGCGACAACCTGCAATGCTTGGACGCCGGCTGCAAGGACCACTGCTCCGGGTGTAGACCGATCATAGCGGTGAGTGTGTTGTCTGCTCAAAAGGTGTTGAAGAAGGGCGTGGTCAAAGGCGAGCTTTTGTAGTAGGCCACCTATGTTGCATATAAGTTGCATTTCTTAGGGTTAATTCTACTTCACCGTATTCTTTGCAAATTTGGTGTTGTTAGCTTGAGTGGTTGACTGTTAGATATTTAGATCTTGTAACGCCCTAGAATCGGGTCTATACACCACAATAGTTTATAACGTGACCCATAAGAAACATATATACACAACAACGACTCAACGAGTCAAGAATATAAATGGTACAATACCAAGATACAAATCATGATGAAAAACATACTGTATCGGATTACGGATAAGAACCAAATGGGACTAAGTGTCCTAAAGAATAACCAAGCAATGATCACAATCCTACCCAGGCCAAGTCGGAAGGGTAACCTTGCTAACATCATCGATCACATACCTGTCAAAGCCAAAGGGGTGCCGACAAAGGCCAAAGGAAAAAATAAAGAGCAGTTAGTACTAAGGCCAGTACATGGAGAGTCTTCGAATTTGGCGGATCTTGCCAACATGGGTATGGTGGCTCAGCAACATCAAATCTTGCACTATCTAACTTATAGAGACACACTACAACTTCAACTATTAGAGATGATAAGGGAGCTATATACGGTAGCAATAATATAACACCAAGCATAACCCATCCAAAGATTTCCCCCTCAACAACCAGTTGAGGAAGTCCTATTGTAGAACACACAAACATTGTAATTTTCATTATCCAATTGTTTAGTTGGTAAGGCTAACTACTAGTCATTTTATTAGAGGCGAAACATTAGTGGCATTGTTTATGATCATAACATACTCCTAAGGCATCCATAACCGTGGACACACGGCTTCTCGAAAAGATATAGCCTGTAGGGTGATACATTGCAAATGTATCTATAATTTTTGATGTTCCATGCTTAGTTTTATCCACATTCTTGTGTTTTGTCCACACTTTGGAGTACTTTTCATATGATTTCTTGGGCTAACCTATTAACAAGAGCCACAGTGCCAGCTGCCTGTTTTCTGCTGTTTTTGGTTCCAGGAAAGTTAGAAAATGAATATTCTCGGAATTGGATGGGACAAAAGCTAAAGTGCCTATTTTTCCGGAAGTCATCAAGTGCCAGAATATAGGACGGAGAAGGGCCAGAGGCCGTCCACACCACCTAGCCGCACGGCCAGGCTGGGCCCGCGCCAGGGGGTGGTGTGGTGGCCCCTGACACCCCCTCGGCCTCCCGTTCTGACTATAAGATTCCCTCGGGATGAAAACCCTAAGTACCAGATCAAAAATCCACGAAAGAGTCTGTAGCCGCCGTCATCTCCATCCCTAGATCGGGAGGGATCGGAAGCTCTTCCCAGCACCCTGCCGGAGAGGGAAATTCACCCTAGAGGCCTTCTTCATCACCATGCAAGCCTCCGGTGTGATGCGTGAGTAGTTCATCCTTGGACTACGGATCCATGTAGTAGCTAGATGGCTGGTTCTCCTCCTTTGTGCTTTCATGTCTAGATTTTGTGAGCTCCATTCATGATCAAGATCATCTATTTGTAATTCTGCATGTTGTGTTTGCGGGGATCCGATGGATATTGAGATGCTATTTTAGATTGATTATTGATTCTATCATGTCTTTGTTATTTGTGATCTTGCATGCTTTCTGTTGTTAGTAGCTATCTTGGCCAAGTAGATGCTAGCAACTCCAACAGTTAGTATTTATGCTCGATAGTGGGTTCATGCCTCTGGTAATCTGGGGAAGTGACAGAAATCTCTAAGGTACTAGATGTGCTGTTGCTACTAGGGAGAAAACAACAATCCTTTTGTTCATAGAACAATCGTGTTGTTTACTTTACACGCAGTTCGTAAAGCAATAATCTGTTGCTTGCAACTTAATACTGGAGGGGGTTCGGATGATAACCTGAAGGTGGATTATTAGTCATAGATGCAGTTGGATGGCGGTCTATGTATAATGTGGTAATGCCCAATCAAGTTCCAAAGGAGTCAAGATGATTAGTATATGCATGTATTGCTTTCTCGATGTTTGTCAATTGCCCCGCTGTAATTTATTCACCCAGCATGTTATCTATCTTACGGAGAGCCACCTCTAGTGAACTATGGATCCCGGTCCTTTCTTTTACATACAATCTACAATCTTTTACTTCTTTATGTTTACTTTATGCAAACTTTTACTTCTTTCCATTCGATACGTTTAATCCTTTGTTTTCTGCAAAATACGGTGAGATTGACAACCTCATCGCAAGTTGGGGACAAAGTTATGTGGTTGTGTTGTGCAGGTCTCCATGTTGCTACTAGCACCGGTAGTGCGCCCTGCCAAAGCTCAGCTAGTAACACCTTTAGGGTGTTTCCTTACTCCTACTGGTTCGATTAAACCTTGGTTTCATAACTGAGGGAAACTTGCTGCTGTGCTCATCATACCTTCCTCTTGGGATTCCCAATAAGCTCTACATCAACCACGCACCAGCACTTTTCTAGGCGCCATACTCAGAGCCATCACAGGGGTGCACTAATGTACCCAAAACACATGTTCAACCCTTCAAACAACATATTACGTGTGGATTCCAAATCTCACAACAATAACTTTCCCATAACTATGTGCATATATAGAGGTATCACCTATTGTGTTTTATCTAGCCAAAGAGGCACGACGATTCTCAATGTGTCATATCGTTCATGACTACTGTGATGGATCAGTCTTTGGAAGATAACTTGTAGAGATCCATCCAACTATCGCCATGTACCTCTTTTATGTATGCATGCCCGGGCTGTCCACCAAAGTCATATCATGACCAAGTCCGAATACATATTCAACTCACCCATGTTCGAGGACATATTATGCATATGCACCAAATGGAAAACCAATTTTGTAACCCTCTAGATATATGAATAGCACCAATGAGGCCCCCGCATTTGGTTAGCGTGATCAACTCAGAACTGGTATCGTAGAACGAATGGGTCCTAGGTTGGCTCAAGCAGTTCCCAAAGGTGGTCGCTGTCAAGGCATTATTATTAGGTGAAACCATAACCATAAACATAACCATAACCATAACCAAAACCACCAATTTAATTATCACGGTATCATCCATATCCAGATATCACGGTTCACCTGTGTGAAAGCGGTACTAAGCATGCATATGGCTCGCAAGGGCAAATCTAGCTACTCAAACAAAGGAAAAAGGATAACCAAGGAAACATAGTAGTGTAGGTAAATAAAGGTACGGTACTAAAGCATCGACAATAAGGATAGCAGTAGACAAAGGAGGAAGTAAAGACTATAAATGCAAAATATGTTAAGGTGGGTAGAATTATCGCCTGTGAGACAAAGTGGGTGACCGAAGGCTTGTCGTAACTCGCATCCACTCATCGCCTTATCCGGTGAAGAATGAAAACAATAGAAAGGGCAATCAATGCAATATTTAATATTGTGGCTGAAGATCCAACATGTTTATGATATGATGCATGACATGGAAATATACGATATAACTTAGCAATATTAAGAGGAATAGGACTCCCGATAAATAAATATTATGGTTCAAGTTGTTTATCTAACCCGCAAATGAAATGTTGATTAGCATGGAATGTCATGGAAAACACATGGCATCGGTCAGCTACACAATTTAAATGGAGCCAAGATAAGCCATAAACATCCCGCGTATACACTCCATATGTGATTATTAGTTGAATCGGCTAATTGCCCCCATACCACAAAATATGTATGCAAGTATGATAAATTTAATATGTAAAAAAGTAGATAACATTTATAAAACACGGCTTCGAGAAAGGGGTCACACATTTAGGGCTTCGAAGATCTTGAGGGTTCTAGGGGATTCGGGTCCAAGAGCGGTCTTCGGATCCAGGAAGGAGAACTTGGGGTTCCACGGGTCTTCGGACTCCGGTAAGGGGATTCATGTTTGTGTACATGACCTTCGAGTTCCATGTAGACGATATTTGGATACCAGATTCATGTTGATGTCGGACTTGTTCGGTGTCATTTCCCTAAAGTTCGGAGCAGAGGTCCTCATAAGATATTGCATTGATACAATTCTTGTAGTGGTTCTTTATCTCAGTCTTGGGCAGCACCACAAGGCATATTGGACTAAGGCGACAAACGAAGACACATGGAGCAGTGGCAGGATATCCAGAAGGATATGTAGAGGGTCAGAACCAACGGGAATGCATAGATGCGGCAGGACACACACGCCGGTAGCAGAGCAGACCAAAACGGGAGGCACCGGTGACTGAGCTAGAAGGGCCTCAGCAAGGAGGCCGAGCCAGGCAGGGCGAGAGGATCTCAATGGAGGGTAGCCCCCCAGGAGAGAGGGCGGGAGTTCTGGTGGCCATGCCGGAGTAGATGGGGGTGTTGCACGTTCGGAAGAGAAAGAGGGCTAGCGTCGGGCTCGAGGACTAGGGGAGGCCTGGGGAGGAGGTTGCGGGGCGACGGGGCCGATGAGGAAGAAGGGCCTAGGGGCAATGGTGCTTCGTGGCCAGGGAGGAAGCAGATGTGGCCTTGGTTCATAGTGCAGGGAGCTCGAGAGGACACCGGGGAAGAGCTCCTATGTGGGGGAGGCGATGGCGTTGAGTAGCCGGATGCACGGACGAAGTGGGCGGCGCTGGGCTGCGGAGCAGGGGATCAGCGAGCGAGGCTCCAGCAGTGGCACATGTTGGAGATGTTGAGAGGCTTGCGTGAGGGGAAAAGGAGATGAGGCGGGGCGTTGGGACGAGATCGGGAGGGGATAGATTGTGAGATCGATCGGGAGGGGATTGGGATCATGTGCATGTGTTACATGACCATGTGTGGAGTCCGTGTGTGGGTCCATGTTGATGCGTGCTTTGCATGTTGGGGTGGGTCGAGTTGTGTGTGTGTTGCTCCAGCGTGGTGTGCGTTTGTATGCATGGTGTGAGTGTGTAACGTGTTGCGTGTGGGTTGTGTACTGGCAGCGGGGTGTTGTGTGCAGTTGGGACTCGGGTTTGGTTCTGACAGGACGGGGTGGTAGGTGGCTGGCTGCTAGGCCTCGGGCCTAGCAGGCCGACTGCCTTCCCCAGACAAAACATTTTTATTTTTTTTGTTTTTATTTGAAAACACTTTTACAAATAGTTTTTAGGCAAACAAAATATCCGGAAATTACGGGGTTTTAATTTGAAATAACAAGGGGAAAACTATAAAACACAATAGGGTTTTTAATAAACATCATTAGAGTAAGAATATGGATGATGATGTCATGATGATGCACAAAATAAAAAAGCACGTGGATCTAATTGGGGGTATTTTGTGGACATTACATATATTGTGCTAAATCACTGAATAGTTAGGCTTGCAATTACCATGCATGATTAGTTTGTGGGGCCCCCGGATTAATCCTCCGAGGATCCCTGTTATGCATACAAACCATGATCCCATGATCAGTTAGTCGTGGCACATAACCGACAAGTATCATAGTAAACATCCAGTACATACGAATTCAAGACTTACATGAATGCCTTTATGGCTACATCAATAATCATCAGCGGAACTTCTTCAAGCATAGAGCCTGAGCCATGCCTTAACCTATAGGCAACTGACTGGGAGAACGTCCTAGCTCGCATAGTCGTCCACTTCACCTTCGTATTGATATCTGACCACATTAATAGCCAGGGACAATGCTAGTGAGTACTTTGAATATACTCGCAAACCACCTAAATACTGTAATAATAACAGGAGGCTATGCAATATGGTTTTGGTAGTAGGAGGGCTCCAAGAGAGGTTCTTTTCTCAATTAGTTTCTCTTGTAGATATAGCATCTACCTATCTTTGTGAAAACTTTTGTAAACATTTTGGAAACCTTTTTATTTTGAAAAGTTTTGGAAAACTTTAGGACTGGGTCACCCATTTGTTCCCATTTTTCAGGTCGTCCCACGACCAAGCTCCTTCCATACCCCTCTGACCATCCCATGGTCAAAGTAGGTATCCTTCCCGACCATCCCATGGTCAAAACATTTCAAATTCATTTCTTTTTCGAAATCCTTTTTGAAAGCAAAACCAGCACCGCTCTACAGAACCTTCCCAACCGTCCATGACCGCGGACACGGCTATTCGAATAGATTTACACTCTGCAGAGGTTGTACACTTTACCCACACCATCCGGGTACACTACCCTGATATTCACCGATCGTGGGTCGAGTAACCGATCAAGACTCTCCGGATGCCCACTCCAATATAAGTGCCTACCCTATGGGTGTTAATCCCCTCAAAACCGGGACGTCGGGCGAGGACCAACCGGAGCGCTTTTTCCACTCCTCGAGAGTGTGCACTTTCAATGAGGGGACCATAGTAACGCGTGGAGGCCTGCCGACCCTTTGTTCCTTCTCCAGGTCCCACCTTTATCGGAGAAGGCCCACCCCCCAGGGATCCCCGATCCCCTATAGTTGTTGCAAGGAAGCTCATACCAGAATAGACAAACTTCAAATCCAGCCCTGTCCCATTCCAGAGTAATGTGGTTGTATAGGGTTAATTGTTCTAGCAAAACATGCAGAGAACCAGGTGCGTTTTCGTAAACCTTTTCCCTCCGGTTTTCCTCCAGCCTTTTTGTAGAACAAAACCTCTTTCTTTCTCAACATCTCTTGGGAGGTCCCACCTCACCAAGGTTTTATCATAAAACATTTAGTAAAACTTTTTCCGGGGTCTTCCCATCCTCTAGCTTTGTTTCGGCTAAACCGGGGTCTCCAAAGGGGTATGGTGTAAAACGCCATCTATTCTATTAGTGGCAAGTAGGTATCATCGAGTGGGTTGTACTTAGTAGTACAATAGAGTAGTAGTTTGGAGGAGCCAAACCACTACCATATATATATATATATATATCAACATACAGTAAAACAATGCAGTTTCAAAATAGCAGGTAAAACATGCATAAGTAAAACAGTAGGACAAGGCTTATGAGCAAGAAGGTGGCTTGCCTGTGATTAGCAGTATGGCATAAATATCCCTGGACTTCTTCTTAGAATACCCAATAATACCAATAGTAATTACCATCTCTCCGATTTCATCGCAACTACCGTCGTCCAGACATCACATGCAAACAAACAAGGGCACAATCAACACAAGGCATGCAAGCACCAATACAATACAGAAAACAAATGGATAAAACCAGATTAAGATTCATATGGTTTTGAGAGGATTGGAATTAGGAGATTGAGATGGCCTTGCCTTGAAAGGTGAAAGAAAATCCCTTAGGATTTATAGTCTAGAACTACATAAGAGATGGATTTTGGAACAAGAGCATATTCTGTATGATACCATTGTAAAAACATGATACCAACAGATAGGTATTGATAAAATGAAACCAATCAAAAGTGTTTTCACTATTTTATCACTTACAAAAGATTTATAGTGATTTTTATAGTGAATAATACTCTAGTTTTAGGGAATAATTCACCAGAAAGGTTCTGGAGCTCCAAAAATTATTTGTTTGGAGGGTTAGGTAGGTATTGATGTACTTGTTCATTGAGAGTTGGAATCACTCCAAAATACTTACCAGAATGCCCTCAGGAAATTCCCAAAGGCAGCTCTATAGGCACTTTGTCTTTTTCACCAGATTAATATACAGTAGCTTTTGGTTTGATTCCAAGGTCACATGGTAGGTATTTAGAATACCTTTCTGGAAATTAGAATCAACATTTTTGGATTAGCAGAACTACTATACTGAAAAAAGAGGTGAATAAACCATGCACAGAATAGTTTAATTCACAGAAAAACATCCAAGGCTCAATAAATCATGAGCTCATGGAGTTGGATAGGCCTTAGTGCACCAATCCCAGGATAATTGGATTTGGGTCAATTGGACTCATGATTTGTTCTAGGGAATTTTCCAAAGGCCTAACTGCCTGGATTTTGTTATTTTTGCTACAGGCAAACCAAGGTTCACCTTGACCTGAGACCTATGCTGAGTGATTGGTATTTCCAAGGGCTTCCAGTAGAACTTGGATTCATCCCAAAGGGATATGTACAACTTCCTGAAGAAATTATTTAGTGTAAAGGACACACTTTAGTAGATTTAATTCCATCAAATCACTAAGATAGATATTGGTATGAGACAGGCTCTAGATGGTAGGGAAAACTTCATAGAGCATGCCAAAGTTTAGCTCTAGCCATTTGGTGGCATTTTCTATTTTCAAACAGATTTAAAACTAACTACTATAGAACAGATCTAAAGAGGCAGGAAAAGAAAAAGAAAAAGGGCATCGCGGGCCAGATCTGCAGGGTCAAGTGGGCCGGTGGGCAGATTTGGCCCACCCGGGCGGCAGGGAGCACGCGGGAGCCAGCTTTGAACCTGACGGGTGGGTCCCGCTGGTCAGCGGCGCGGAGCGGCGAAGCGGTACCGAGGTGCCTAGGCCGTCGGATTAGAGGGCGAATCGACGGCGGGGAGCTCGTCGTCCTCCTCCGGGGCGCGGCGGCACGAGAAAACCCTAGCTGGGCTCGGGGCAGCGTCGGGAGGCTCACCTGGGGGCTCGCCGGCGGAGGGAAAGGTGCGGGTGTGACGTGGCGCTTCACGACGAGCTCAGGGATGGGCAGGGCGACGAGGTTCTTCTCCAAACAACATCGCGGCGATGGCGCCAGCGTAGACGGCTTCGGTGCTCGTCGGGGCTGCATGCAGGGCTCGTTCCTAGCAGGGAAAACAGCAGGGGAAGGGTTAGAGAGGGTAGGGGAACCCGCACTGTGACATGTAGGGAAGGAGAGGCAGAGGGGAGAGCTCGAGGCTCGATTTTGGAGAGGAGGCCGAGGCTTGCTCTCCTTCTTCCTTTCGGCCAGACAAAGCTGGGGAGAGTGAGTGGGGGTTCAGGGGAGGTGAGTGGGAAGCAGAGGGGGTGAATGAGCAGCAGGGGAGTGCGGGGGTGGCCTCCTGGCTTATAAACCAAGGGAAATGGGTGTAGAGTGGACTAGGTCCATGAGAGCAAGAGAGAGGGGGTGAAACCAGTGGAGAGTTTTTTGGGGGCGGTGGAGGGTGGTTCTAGTCATGTGCAGAGGAGGGGAGAGGCAGGGAGAGTTGCTGCAAGCTGATTGGCCATGCTTGTCCTTAACTCTCTCCTCCTCACATCCAAGCACATGGGACAAGGGGAGAGGGGCTGCTACAGTAGCTTATCTATAGTGCAGCTCGACCAGAGGGGTGTGCTGGTGTAGTGGAGGCTTGCTGTGGAAGGCTTGAGGGGTTTTGACTTGATATTTGATCAACATCTTGGAAAAATAGACAAGATTGGCAATGTAGATGATCATGATGGAAGTCTCAAATCTTGTCTTAGGCCAGATGAACTAACGGTGCTGGTAGATAGAGGGGGCCGAGATACCCCTCTAGGAATTATTTGAGATTTTTCCATGATTTATAAGTCCTCTTAAATCCATTTGTTCAAAAACTGCAGAAGTAGTTTCTAGAAGATCATTTGATAAATTTAAATTGGACAAGGTTGGTTTTCAGTTTGAGATGGTCCCAAATATGATTACACACTTAGGGGAATTTTCCCAAGATTTATTGGGGCTTAAAAGTATTTAAAACATTTATTATTCCATTTCAGCCATTTAAGAAAATGGGCAAAAAGAAATAATAAAGCTCTTCAAAAATATTTATTTTTGAAGTGGGAAGGTAGGGTATGATGTGTGGACCTCAATTGAGCCAGAAGTTGGGGGAGTGTTTTGGCAAAAACCAAACTTTCCTTTGTGAGAGGAGTTTTGGAGATTTTGCCTATTAAAGAGATTAAATAGATTTGGAGCCAAAATAATTAGGGGTAATATTTGATAAATCTTGACGATCAAGGTAGATGATGTAGACAAGGTGTATCAAGCATTTGCAACCTTGGGATTGGAGAATCCAAGTTGATTTTGGTGGAATACCCTAGATTAAGGATCTAGGGTGATGTTAATTTCCTACCATCAAAACCATGTTGGATCTTGGAGCTCAGAGATCCCCTTGGGGCATGGTATAGATGGTTGGATATAAAAAGTGATGTATATTGCAAGGTTTTAGGGGTTTGAGCTTGATCCGGCTTGAGCTCACCATGGCAAGCTTTCAAACTTTGAATAAAATAAGCCTGCCAAGGCAGATTATCAACTAGCCTTCAAAACCTTGTGGGTGTAAACAGCTCAAGGATCCAATTGGAACAAGTGAAGTAGGTAATGATAGAACTATATGATTATAACACAACCATGCAAATATTTGGTCGATAGAAGGTGGTATGGTGGTGTGAGCTTCTAGCAAAGTTGGCATGATGACTAGATTTGCAGGAAAAGTTATTTTCTTGCCTGCAAAACCATCAAGAACTAGTGGGTTGAAGGGTGATATAACCAAGGGAAAAAGTGGACCTTGGTAGTACTTAGGATGGTTAACAATATGTTTCAAGTGCATTACCAAAAATGCACAAGATCTAAGAAAGGGAGACATCCAAAAAGGTGATGTTGGAAATAGTTTTCTAGACTTAGCCAAATTTGGCAGATTTAGGGGTTTTGACTAGAACATGAGATGGGATGTTTTTGATGGGTTTCAAGGTACCCAAGCATCATCAAGTGGATGATGTTGAAGTGTATATTTAGTAGAAAGGATCCAAGCTTGATGTTGGTCTCCATTGACTTGGAAGCTTCTAGAAGTAGATTACTTCAGAGATGATCTGGTTGAGGTTTTTAGATGACTACTGAGTAGCTAGGGATCAGATCCAGATTGTATTATTCCTTAGGGTGTGATAATTTGGAAACATCTTGATCCTAGTGATGAGCTCCTAGAGTAGCTCATACTATCTCCTAAGCAGACAATTCAAACAGCAGATCAAGGCAACTCATCTTATAGACAAATCAACTACTAGGGTTACCACCAAGCTTAGCTTGAGGTAAGGATGGGTATTTTGAAATAGGTTGGAGTTTGAACAAGGTAAGGTCCTTGGCATCTTTACCAAGAGTAGAATCCAAAAGCTTACAAAAAGGTTTTGGAGATCCTAGGGGTAAGAGTAGTTGAAAGTTCCGTCTTGGAAACATAAGGAGATTTTACTTTATAACTCTCCATAGTTTTGTCAATAGAAGTTACGAAAATAGTTTTGGTTACATAGGCATCTTGGCTCATGCTTTGAAATGCCAGAACATTTGAGAATATGGAAATTAAGCCAAGACTGTTTTGGGAAGTAGCTTTTGTCAACTGGTGTTTAGGGGAGGAGTATATCATCTAATACACATTCATATGCAATAAGCATATCCAAACAACAAGCAAACACTTCAGCATTAAACAAGAAAAGGTTTTTTGTTCCCCCTGATTTTTGCATTCTGGACCACTAATCAGGGTTGCTGAAATTGGGATGTTACATAGTTCCTCTGTTAGCGAATATTATGCAGCGGAGTTCTTTCCAAGATTGTGGTCATTGTTTTCTAGTTTCTTCTTAGTTTCCATTTGTATGCTTGGAAAATGTGTCGACACAGTGGCTTTTGGGCCCCTCATTATTTCAAGGCGCGCGGGTCGGCTTCTCACTATAAGCCTCGAGCCTGCATATAGGTATGAATACCTAGCAAAAGTATGTATACCCGCTTATTTGAGATGAGGAAATATGGAGGTACTAACAAGGGAAATGAAGGAATCCTCGCGTTTGACCTTGACCACGGGGCGGGATCCCCACAAGCCTACACCAAACCGTAACTACAACCACCGCCTGGGAGACAGCGAATGCCCCGCTGTCTCCTATGGCGATACACTAGCATGCATGGAACCCGCATGGCCCACGCAGCCTGGCAACACGGCCAATCATATTCAAGATCATTGCAGGCGCACCAATGGAGATGAGACAGGATGGTGCTGGTCGTCTGCTATCGAAGATGGTCAGGAGCCCCCAAAGTCAACAAAGCGAGCAGCTTTGGTAGAGCTTGGGACGACATGATGCGCACATGGTGTGCTTGTCCTGTAAGCTTTGCCCAAGAATTTATGGCGCCATAGGCGTGCCAGCCTGGACCGTCCTTAGCACGAGAGAGGCCGAAACCACTGGCCATCTACATCCATGGCACGTGGCAAGAAGTTCCTGACCCTACGAGGCATGCATGCCTCTCGTGAATGGCATCATTGTGGTAACCCCTTTGTGTATAAAAGGAGGTCCTCTGCCTATAGAGAAGGGAGATTGCCTATCGGGATATGATGCCATCCTCCTGCGCTCAGGGCATCCAGGATGGGTCGTCCTACATCACCCCGACCGGATATGGAGTAGCACGGCTCATCTGTGGTTTTTTTATGTATTCTTCCTTTTTCCAATTTAACCAAATATGTTTAAGCTACCTCATGGAATAAGTAGAAAATAGAATGGAGAATCCTTGAAATTGATAGGATTTAAATTTCTATTTGCAGCCCTATGTTTTCTCTAATATGTAGAAGAAGTACTTTGCCCCCAAAAAATGTTCATTATTTGCTAGTATTTAATCTAATAAATTATGTCTTTTCCAATCAAAAAATCCCCCAGGGAGTTTTACAGACCTAACAAGGATGAAACCACTGTAGTAAAAATATATCTACTGTAGTAAAAATAACAAAAAGAGCCTAGATCTGACTTTGAGGATTTTTCCAGGTTAGAATATAGAAGGATTTTAGTTGAACCCAACTCACAGTGATCATGAACAACTATAGAAACCATATTCCAGAGTTTAATAAATTATTAAGTGAAAATTGAATTTTAAGAAATTAAACACTTTAGCATGCAGTTGTTTCACTCAATAAATCATCACTAGAGTTTCACAACCCTAGATATAGT
Source organism: Avena eriantha (assembly GCA_910589775.1). Lineage (NCBI taxonomy): Eukaryota > Viridiplantae > Streptophyta > Magnoliopsida > Poales > Poaceae > Avena > Avena eriantha. The sequence continues at coordinate 160,619,632 of OU342740.1, read as the reverse complement.
GAAACCAATTTCTACGAGAAGGTATTGGAACTGCCTACTTCATGTCCTTGGATCATGGCATTTGGAACTATAGAATAAACCTAAAGAAAAGGACAAATTCATTGCAGAACTAACTTTGTGATTTTTTCAAGGGCATTCTGATAATTATTAAAAGATGAAACCAACTCTTAGTGAACCAGTTCCCAAGTACACTCCTAACCATTTCACTTACCAATATTTGCTGGTGAATTAACTACTAAAACAAGGGTTAAGGCCACTAGAAAAATCATAACTAAATACTCCCTTCATCCCAAAATTTTAGGCGCCTAAGGACTGGTCAAAAGTCAAATCTTACTAACTTTGACCAAATATTTAGGGGAACATTTGTACATCTACATTATGGAATGGACACATATTTATATTTTGGTGTATAATTTTGGTCAAACTAAAAAACGTTGACTTTTGACTATACCTTAGGCGCCTTATATTTTGGGACGGAGGGAGTAAATAAGAGTGATAAAAGGGTGAAACCAGTTTTAGTGGTTTTCTTATCTCAATACCTACCTACGGATACCGCATTTGCATGTTAGTATCATCCATAACTTGGCCTTCGCATAAAACCACCTTATTTAAGTAGTAGTTGGTAATAAATCAGAAGTAATAAGTTAACAAGGGAAATGATATACTTACAATTTCTATGAGCTAATATTATAAAAACCTATAGAAGTTTACGTATGTATTGTTCAATTTCTTGATGTATTGTATTGGTACTTGTATGTCTTGTGTTGATTATGGTATATTGTTTCTTTGCATGTGTTCTTTGTGACGACAATTGGTGTGATTGTGTTGAGGTCAATAAGAAGGAGGCATTACATTATTATTGGTCTCATAAGAAGAAGTCCAGGATTGCTGATCACAAGTAAGCCACCATTCATGAACCCAGTTTTATCATGTCTTTCATACATGGTTTATTTACTATGCACTACTTTTATTATCTTCTATTTAACGTGTCCATAACTTGGCATATCCAAGCCCTGGTGTAGTATGTTGTAGGTGAAACCCTTTGTAAACACCCATTACTCCCTTTAGAAACTGTGATTGATGATTAGCATCTCGTTTCCCCGAGCCTTGTTCCAAAAGATTGCAATATTGGGTTGGGGAAGTTTAAAACAAAAGTTTTCAAAAGAGTTCTGAAAAACATTGGGAAGGTTTCCCTTGCCGAGATAAAATGTTATCAAGCCTAGCAAAAGGAGGATGGAAGATTTATGAACGTGTTTTAAGATGGCACCTGATCACTAAGCATCTTCCCAGAATAACTAATCCATCCAACCACAATTACCCTGATATGGGAAAGGGCACAGTTGGAACCTTGTTTCGCTTTGTATGGTGGTCTACATGGGGTGGACCGAAAGGTCTGCTCCGAAGCCGATATTTTTTCCTACAAATATCCTGAAAGGATTGGGGAAATATTACACTATAGTTGCCTAGAGCCGGATGATACCCCACAAGTATAGGGGATTGTGTGTAGCCTTTTCGATAAGTAAGAGTGTCGAACCCAACGAGGAGCTAAAGGTAGGATAAATGTTCTCTCAAGTTCTATCAACCAGTGATACAACTCTACGCACACTAAACGTTTGCATTATCTTGGAAATAAAACTAGAGCAACAATACAAGTATTAGAGATAGATTTGCATGATAATAACAAGAAAGTAAAGTTAGTTGCTGCAGCAATAAAATACACTAAACTAACAAAACCATGAGTGTGAAATAGTGGTGGTAATTGTGGTGACTTTGTGTAAGTTTAATTAGCGAATAAAGCGGGTTAATTGTCTTCGATGCAGTTTTCTATGTGGGAGAGGCCAAATATACATGCACTTAATTACATGGAATTACATGTACTATATGATTGGATTATTAGTAAACATTGGTAACTAGTAACAATGCATTAAGGTTTCCCCAACCATAGCCTTATGTTTAATGGTCCTCTTACTCCCATATGTGCAACGTTCTGATTCGCGTCCTCAGGTTTCTGTCACTCCGGCAGAACTTCCCCCTTCCTCTTACACATACTACAAAGCCTATGATGTGTAATCCATGCGCGCACAAATATAATGGACACCAAAGGACTGTACCATATCAACATACAACTCTAATGAACCAAAGTCGTTCAACCATTCAATCTAAGAACAAAGAAACTACACAAACATGACATAGATCATAGGATTATAACTTATAGCATCAAATACCGTGTTTATATAGGATGGTACATAGGTGTGTGGGAGGATGAACCACTGCATACTAGGAGGATTAGGTGATGGAGATGGCGGTGAATATGGTGAAGAGGGCAGCGACGGCGCCGGCGGCGGCGCGGGGGACTCCTTCCCCGCCGCCGGTATCATGGGGGAGCACCGCCCCTTAGCCCCCTTCCTTCATGGATTCTTGGGAGCCCTTCCCCATGGAGATGGGATCCATGGGGAGGCAAAAACGTGGCTTTGGTGACTGCAAATTCGTGGGTGGAGATGTCCTTCACGAATTAGGTTTCCTCCCTTTATATAGCTTCTCGGATTCTTGTCACCCCATCTTGGGCTGTAGTAAATCGGGCCTATCAGGCCCGTCCGGACTCAGAATCAGCTAAATTTTATGTGTAGATCGTTTGCCACGGAAGTTTCAACAACTTTGTAGTTGAAGAGTTTTCCGTTTGACGCCGTCTTCAACCCGAAACGTGACCATCTTAAAAAAGAGTTGTGAGACAGATTTCTAGAAAATCCCAATTTGACTCCAACAAGGTTTCCACTTGTATTCTTGGTAATTCCTCCTCGAAACAGACATGCGCCCAACTTTATTAATATAGCAACCATGATTGAGACCACTGCTGGGACAGACAGCACAATGCCCAAAGGAAAGAACAGAGAAAAAGATAAAGAAATGAAAAAGAAAAAGAAGAGAAAATAAAGCCGACACCAGTGGCTCGACGAAAACGAGGGTGACCCGAAACCGGTGCACCCTCCAAAGAACTCCCACCATGCTCCTAGCGCTCCGAAGCATCGCGTATCAAGCAGCACCTCCAAGAAGGAAAGCGACGACAACGACGTTGCTCCCCGGACTGGTCCTAGGGTTTCCCCTGATACACGACGGGAGGTGGGGAAGAGATACACCTGACGCCCTTTAGGAAGGATGGAGACACCCGCAGGTGTCGTCACGTCGGTGTCAAGTGACAAGGATTTCTCCTGACCCCTCAAAAAACACGCTCCCAAACACTTCGAATTGCTCCACCTAGCTCACCGCCCACCAGCAAACGCCCCCACGGTTTCGCCGTCACCACCGTCATATCACTGTGACCCACGATACGAGGCTGGTCCGACCAAGAAGAGCCAACCTTGGCGGGGGTCGGCGGTTCAGTAACACGCGAGAGGGAACAACCTCCACAGTCGGGGGCGATAGCCGACCGGATGTAGCAACAAGGGAAAACCAGACCCTCGCTGATCTAGCCGAGTCCAAACAGACACGTGAAGCCCCGCCTCGACACTGTAGTAAGGGTGTCACTATGGCCACCGACCCAAGCTCCAGCACCTACTCCTCCATCCGCCAGTGGATCTGCTGCCACCACAGATCCCCGCGGCCAAGCAGCAACGCCTTCACCACCATGCTCACCCGGACCTTCTGGACCACTGTCGGTCTGACGAGAACCACCGACGCAGCCGCTGACCATCGACCGGACCCACAAGCACAGCTAACACCTTGGAGCGGGCGAGGGATATCGGTGACCAAGCTGAGGAAGCTGAGCGAAACGGACATGGCAACCTCTGCACCGCCCGCAGGCCATGCTAGCCGATGGTGGTAGCCAAACATGAGCCCGCCTGGCCCGCATCTAGCTTCTCTTGGTATTTCCTACACATCAAAGTGTAAAACAAGAACATTGTGCACTTTTGCAACTATTAGTAGGTTAGTCCAAATAAATCATAAACTTTATATAAAAAGGAGTGTCAAAAGCATATTATTAGCATAAAACCATCAAAAATTATAGATACGTTATGGACGTATCAACATCCCCAAGCTTAGTTCCTGCTCGTCCTCGAGTAGGTAAACGATAAAAACAATATAATTTTTTAGGTGACATGCAGCCAACACAATCGTTGTCATCATTATTATAAAAGCATTGATAGCTCGGATCAAGGTACTCTAAACATGAACATGAAAGATAGAGTTCTAACAATAAGACATAACAACTATGTTGTAACATGAAAAGGTACAAACAAAAGATCATGAATAACAATGCATTGAAAGATGTTAGTTTGTTTCACATATAGAAAACATAATAAGAGTGGTATTCGGCTTGTCCCTCATGGTATAGCAAAACATAAATGCATAGGACACCTTCAAAGTTTATAAGGGTGACTAGATACAAATAATTTAAGAACAAGCAAAATAAAAGATATGAATCAATCAACAAGTTTTGGGACAATGCACATTAAACTAAGAATGACCACTATGCTCTCTCATTTGGTGCATAAAGATAGAATATGGAGACTCAATATAAAAGTAAAAAAAGCCCTTCTAGAGGGAAGCATGGATTTCAAGTTTCATAAAGAGCTTCCAAAAATTATGGTACTTATTAGCTTTCAGCTCTCATTGCCCCTTTCATAAGCATCTTGAGGTGATTAAGGTTAAAATAACACAAATATGAGGATATGCTTGACAAGCTATAAGTTGAAAATCTCATGCCCGTTGCTTACGAGTACCGAACTTCATGCTACTCAACTTTAGTCATGAGTAAATTCTTGTCATTGTAAGTACATGTGTAGCATGGAGAACCTCCAATGGGGTACCCCTTGCCCCATGACACAGGAGCTATCCCATATCAAAATGACAAGGCAACAGACAATGAGCATCTTAGTGATCTTTTTATTTGCTATTTGCATAGGTTTTTACTGAGGATGCTTCACAGAATGCTCACTATGGTTATGCTGCAAGTTTCCACCATGATTAGGCGGGGCTTAGGCTAGCCGCCCAGGCGTTTCTCTAACACGCATACAAACTCCATGAGCTTACAAGCTCCCCTTTTATTTCACACCGCCGGGATCCATAAACAAAATAACATGATATCAACTGAATAATAAGTGCAATGTTGAAAGTGTTCCCCATGGTACATGGTTCTGCTAATTTAAACCTTATAAAGTGCAAGCATATAAGCAACATAGATGGACACAATGGTTCAAGTTTATTAAGTGCAAAAAAGTAAAGTGTGCCATAAAGTTTGTGAGAGCTTTAATCTCTAATTTTCACATAACAAGTTTAATTTGAAAGGTAGATAAAAGCATGAATACACTTGGAATGGTGTAACACACCATGCATAGGAATTTATAGTGGACTCTTTGGAATAACTTGGTTTTCTTGGATGTTGGATGCATGAGTGGAACTCACACTTGGTACATGTGGAGGCCAGCAAAAGACTGGGAGCGATCAACTAAAAGAGCAATAATGGCCATAATCATGCAAAGCGATAAAACATTATTAATTAAAGCATAAAGTGATATTACAAGTCGAAAACTAAATGATCATAGAGGCTAAGGTGACTGGTTCATAGTCTTAACATGGTGTAAGCATGTGCCAAGTCAACCCAAATAAAGCATCAAAGGATAATACCACAATATTATGCTTTTGTATGCTAAAACAACGCATGATTCCTTTAAGGAACATTATGCAATCTCAATTGTTTGGAACAAGTCATGCTACATCAATAATCACTAAGCATAAAGTCAAAGCAATATCAAACATGACATGATAAAGTCTAGGCCTCAGTCAAACCAAACTCCTTTTGTACCACTTATAAGCATGAACTTTCCTACTCTTTTCTAACACCAATCAACTTATTTGAAACATCATATGCATGCAAGGGTCCAACCAATTTATTTAAACAAACGAAACAAAATAAAACTAAGAACAAAAACGCTCCAAGAACAACACAATCATGCATGAAACAATTATTGAAGTGTTTTGGAAGAAAACCTGAGATTCTTATTGATGAACAAGGGGATTCCTTGGGCATCTCCAAGCTTTGACGCTTGTACTTCTTGAATATTTATTGGGGTGACATAGGTGGCATCCCTAAGCTTGAGCTTTTGTCCATCTTCATCTCATCACATTATTCTTCCCTACACTTGAAAATTTCCTTCATACAAAACTTCACACAATCTTCATTAGCAATATTAGTGTATTCAAGGTAATAAGTCTTTGGGTTTAGTTTCAACACAAGTAAAACTTTCATTAAAACACAAGATAATGTAACAATTCCTTCTAAAATCGCAAGTGCTCAAATAGAACTTAAAGAGAAAGAGATTAAGAGGCAAATGCAAATAATGGCAGAAATCTGTTGAAACAGACCAGCAGGTAAAAACCGATTTTTATGAAGACCTTCTGTTGCTCAAATCGAAAAGTGCTAAACTAACGAAAGTTAAATAAAAACTTGGGGCATAAGCACAGAAAATTACAGCTCAATCCGACATACAGGGATTTTTTACGATTTTTTACAGTGAAGCACAAAAATATGTTTTGGGACAACAACTTTTCTAAGTCTTACTTCTTTCTCATTAGAGATTATTCTTGGCACACAAAAATCACACAAAAAGGATAAGAAGAGTTTATTACTGAGGCAATAACTTCCAAGACTCAACAAAAAGAAAAACTTACTGAAAGTAAAAATAATTTGGGTTATCTCCCAATAGTGCTTTTCTTTAACCCCTTTCAGCTAGGCATGTTACTGAAAAGCTTCCATCGGAAGATTTGTTTTGGTTTCATAGGCATGAACATAAGTGTGAAAGGTCAACCCCCACTTAATCATTACTCATCTTTCCAATCACTTTCCATTTTGAAAACGTTTTTAGGTAACAAGTATAACTTTTTTTTTGTAATTCGCATTCCCTATCCATACTAAGATAGAGAACAACTTAAAACTGAAAGTAAAAACTACTTAGGGATAAAGAAAACAAGTGCACACAAGAATATTTATCCACACGCTATTGCTCCCCGGCAACAGCGTCAGAAAAGGTCTTGATATCCCACAAGTATAGGGGATCATGTGTAGCCTTTTCGATAAGTAAGAGTGTCGAACCCAACGAGGAGCTAAAGGTAGGATAAATATTCTCTCAAGTTCTATCATCCACTGATACAACTCTATGCACACTAAACGTTTGCATTATCTAGGAAATAAACTAGAGCAACAATACAAGTACTAGAGATAGCTTTGCATGATAATAACAAAAAGTAAAGTTAGTTGCTGCAGCAATAAAATACACTAGACTAACAAAACCATTAGTGTGGAATAGTGGTGGCATTGTCCAAGTTTAATTAGCGAATAAATCGGGTTTATTATCTTCGAAGCAGTTTTCTATGTAGGACAGGCTATTACATGCGCTTTACTACTTGAAATTACATGTACTATATGATTGGATTATTAGCAAACATCTGTAACTACTAACAATGCATTAAGGTTTCCCCAACCATAGCCTTAAGTTTAATGGTCCTCTTACTCCCATACGTGCAACGTTCCGGTTCACGTCCTCAGGTTTCTGTCACTCCGGAAGAACATCCCCTTCCTCTTACACATACTACCAACCCTATGATGTTTAATCCATGCCCGCATAACTATAATGGATACCAAAGGACTGTACCATATCAACATAACTCTAATGAACCAAAGTCGTTGAACCATTCAATCTAAGAACAAATAAACTACACAAACATGACATAGATCATAGGATTATAACTTATAGCATCAAATACCATGTTAACATAGGACGGTACAGAGGTGTGTGGGAGGATAAACCACTGCATACTAGGAGGATTAGGTGATGGAGATGGCGGTGAAGAGGGCAGCGGCGGCATCGGCGGCGGCGCGGAGGACTCCTTCCTCGTCGCCGGTATCATAGGGGAGCACCGCCCCTTAGCCCCATTCCTTCATGGATTCTTGGGAGCCCTCCCCCATGGAGATGGGATCTATGGAGGAGGCAAAAACGAGGCTTTGGTGACTGCAAATTCGTGGGTGGAGATGTCCTTCACGAATTAGGTTTTCTCCCTTTATATAGCTTCTCGGATTCCCGTCATCTCATCTTGGGCCGCAGTTCGGACTCGGAATCAGCTAAATTTTATGTCCAGATCTTTTGCCACAAAATTTCCAATAACTTTGTAGTTGAAGAGTTTTCCATTTGACGATGTCTTCGACCCAAAACGTGACCATCTTAAAAAAGAGTTGTCAGACAGATTTCTAGAAAATCCCAATTTGACTCCAACAAGGTTTCCACTTGTATTCTTGGTAATTCCTACACATCAAACTGTAAGATTGTATACTTTTGCAACTATTAGTAGGTTAGTCCAAATCTTTACTATTAAATGTCTTGTGGCCTTGGTGGTCTTTACGTTTTGGTACGTCTGTCTGTACGTAATCGATAGCTAAAAAAGCTTGGCTGTGTTCTTTCTTCCGGTTTCAATCGCTACAAAAACATGTGATCGATCCGGTCAGGAACTGGTGATCCGGCCGGAGCTTGTCCGCATCCATGTATGCCACCAGTGTGACCGTCAATGTGGCCCATCTCGACGTGATCCGATAGGAGGCCCATTTCCACGCGATCCGACTAGAACAAGTCCTTCACCGATCAGTAGCCTCTCTCCTTCTCGCGATCGGTAACGCAATCTTTTAATTTAATGATCGGTAACTGCAGTGTCTATGTACTGTACGACTCCAGGTGAAGACACGAGCTGTCGTGAGCCATACTCAATATGCGCTGATGTCCAGCTGGACATGCAAAGTACAAAATAGATGAGTAGAACAGCGCGAGAGTAACCGGCCGGCCGGCAGGGTCTGTTGCGTACAAAAAGTTAACTATTCTACGCATGTTGATCGACTTACTTTTCTGGTTCTTTTAAATTTTAAACTCATGTTCCAACGCACCGACATGTTTGCTATATCAGTTATATTTCTGCTTGATCAGTAGATAACTCTCGGTTACTGGACGTTGGAACTATTGCCATGCCTTTAATTTTTTGGGTCACAAGGATGCCATCAACACTCGGTGTAGTGTATTTTTGCTCCCTTGGAGTTGTTTTCACTAAGTCACATTGCTCGATATCTATTTACAAAACATGGATATAAGCGAAAAAGGAAATAATTAGGAAAATGAGAAAACCTCCAAAGAAAAGGTAAAATTATCACATTTAATTGCTAAAAGTCCCTAAAATATAATAAAACAACTAGGAGAATAATAAAATGATAAAATTGTTGATCTGAGCATAGTGATTTCAAATCTAAAAAAAAATCAGTTTTTATCATTTTTGTATAGCTCATTGTATAAAACATTTCGAATTGAGATTTTGCGCATTTGTGGGATACATCATCAGCTACCTTTAGGATTTTGTTTTATTTTTTTGTAATTTGTAAAAAAATGCACGGAGCACTAGATCTCAGGAGCCAAAATGACTTTCACAATGTTTTTACAATGTTTTTATTTATACTCCCTCTGTTTCAAAATATATGATGTTTTAGCTTTGTGAATAAAGTGTATCTAGACTTTTTTTAGTGTGTAGGTTCATCAAGATATTGCACAACTCATTGCTCTTTACATTTAAAACAAGTAATTGCCTAGAACTGCTCATAATGCCAATGTAGTATGTACAGTTTGGTATCATTGTTACAGCTAATACATGCTGATATTGGGTGATTTATAGAACAATGCTCCAATTGAAGAGTGTCGCAAGAAGGTTCTTCCCCAGTACAAGATACTGTTGCAGCGCTATGTGGCCATGATGAACCTTCAGGTAGCCCTATTGATTTCTTCGTAATATGAGAAGATCGACTATGTGAGACCGTGATTTTCTTACTGGGCGTGTGTAGTTCCGCACAACGTGTCTCACGGTGAGGCGGGTTCAGGATGCATAACCATGCTTTACTAAAAAATATGGTAATGATCGGCGTTATGTCTGCTAGCATTATCAATTAGTCAGGCGTACATCTGTGATTTCCCCTCTTCTGTTCTGCAATGATTAAATTTCTAATATGTTTATTGCAGTGGACTACTTATGTTATGGGATGCTCAATCTTCAATGGTATATGCACACTTTTAGTTCTGATAGCAAGGTTCACACTTAAAAAGATTGAGTTGTTTACATGACTGTCTATCCCTCTAGTAATGGAATTCTTCATGACTTAAAAATATTCAATAAAGGTAAACCCACCTCAATGCACCAACATAAATAATCTTTCAGATGATTATGGTTCATTCAATTTGTGACATAAATAATCTTTCAGATGATTATGGTTCATTCAATTTGTGATTTTTCTTAACTGTTAGTAGGCACCTGTGTGTGAGGGCGCCTTTATATATATGCTAAAGTTTTAAAATAATTTAAAAGGCAAAAAGAACTACAGGGAGTTTTTTATCCCGTAGCAACGCACAAGTACTCTGCTAGTAAATCATAAACTTTATATAAAAAGGAGTGTCAAAAGCATATTCTTAGCATAAAACCATCAAAAAATACGTTATGGACGTATCACCGGACGAAACTACCGGCGTTCCATTGAAATTGCACACTCAAGATGGAGTGAAAAATACGCTTAGGTTGGTCTTTGGTACCCAAAGCCATGGTGTTGGGAGGAACAACTTGTAGGGTATATGCCATATTGTGTTGGACAAGGGAAAGGTTGTGATCGATTATCCAACCCCTTCATACTTAGGTATGACGGCCCGGGAGTTGTCAGGGTTGGGTAATTAGTTGGTGTGGATAAAGTGTACAACATATGCAGAGTGTAAACCTATTTGAATAGCCATGTCTGCGGTCATGGATGGTTGGGATGGCAAATGTGGACACCCCAGATTAGCTATCTGACATACCCTTTTATGCAAACCACCATGATCCAAAGACCAACTGCATCGTCGGGCGTAAATGGCTTAATATCAAAGTGCCACATCTATTACAGTACCGAATACAAGTCTTACATAAATAATTCTTACAAAGATGCCATGTCGGGCATTATTCAGAATAGCACGGAACAACAAACGTAGAAGACCCGAGTGAAGGCATAACCCTATAGGTGCCTGACTCAGAGAATCCCTAGTTCACGTAGTGGTCATCGTAAGCTCCATCTTCTCCATCATCTTGCCCATAGTCTGACCAAGTAAATAGCTAGGGACAATACCAGTGAGTACTTTTGAATGTACTTGCAAACCACCTTAAGAGAACAATAATAAAAGGATATGCAATATGTCTTTGGTAGTAGGAAGGCTACAAAGGTGTTCTTTTTGAAAATAGTTTCCCGTTGAAAACCTTTGCAAAACTTTTGAAAACTTGCTTTGAAAAGTTTTGGAAATAGGTAGGATAGGTTCACCCTTACTCGCCTCAAGGTCTTCACTTGACCAGAATCCTTCCATCGTGATCTTTCTAGATCACCTCAATGGCTTGGTGGTCATTCCGACCCACCTTTCATATAAAAATCCTTCCTTTCAAACCATTTTTATAAAACTAAACCAGCACCGCTAAGCATCAACCTTCCCAACTATCCATGATCGTGGACACGGCTATTTGAATAGATTTACACTCTGCACAGGTTGTACACTTTACCGACATACATTCGCTCTAAACAACCACGGATCATCATACTTCAGTATACGGGGTTCGGATAATCAAACATAACCCTCAGAAAGTACACTCCGATATGGTCCCTACCCTATGAGTTATTCCCCTCAACATCGGAACGTCGGGATCCCCAGACCAACCGGAGCGCTACACTCAGACCTGGAGTGTGCACTTTCTGTAAGGGAAGCCCTACCCTATGAGTTGCTCATAGTATCGTCCAACCACCTACAAGGACGGTTCGCACCGCCCCCAGGTCATTATTGCCACATATGAACCTTTCTATAAGGGAAGCCTGGCATTCGAGAGAGATGATCCCTTATAAGTAGTTGAGAGGAATCTCATATCGGGGCAAACTAACTTTGAGTTAGGCCCCGTACCACTCTGAGGTAATGTGGTTGCACGGGTTAATTGTTTGGTCGAGGTGTGTTTTCATAAACATTTTATTTCTCCTTCCTTTGCCTTCATTTGAAAAACGAAAACATTTTTCTTTCTCAAAATCCTCATGGTAGGACAAGTCTACCAAGGTTTTTACCATAAAGCCTTTTATACACATTTTTCTAGGGTGTCCCATCCTATAGCTTTGTGTACAGCTAAAACGGGGTTTCCACAAAGGGTATGGTGTAGTCACCATATTACTAGCTATTGGTCGGTAGGTATCATCAATCTAGGTACTTAGTAGTTCCAAGGTATTTACTTGGAGGAGCCAAGTCAATACCATAATATACATACATGCAAGATAGTAAAACAATGCATATACTTCAGTAAATAAATAAAATCATGCATAATAAAGTAGTAGGACAAGATTTATGAGCAAGAAGTTGTCTTTCCTTGGTTAGCAACTTGTCCCTGGTCTTCCTCTTCAAACTCTTCAAAATCACCCTCCTTGTATCCTTCCTCGTTCGTTTCTATCATCGCAAATATGAAAAGGAAACACATGAGCAAGCACAAAATGAACCACTAAGCAACCAATTTCCACCAGTATAGTAAGAATGCTCAACTAATCAAACTGAATCACACAATGGTAGCTACTGACCACATAAGAACATGAAAATTGAAATTACTCAAAAATCCTTTACTTATCTTTTATAGTAAATTTACTCATGTGCTCTAGTTAAACACTTGGCATATTGTCACGAACAGAAACTGTACCGGAACAATATACAAAAATTATACCTCCAAATAGGTATTGAAATTACCAATGCAGGAAAGTTGGTTTTGCATTTTTATCCCTTATGGTTAATTTTTAATGTTTTTTCTAGTGTAGAAACCACTAGGAGAAGCAATTTAATTCACAGAAATTATCTATAGCACCAAAAATTATGGACTACTGGAAGATGATAAAACTTCGAGAGACTCAACTTTGAGAATTGGTCTCCCCTCAAAAGAATGTTCACGGAAGATTCTAACATTTTCTAAAGGCAACTCTGTTTTGAACTTAGGAAATTTAGTATAGGAGATTGGTAAGTCCAAATCATGCAAATTCAATTTCGATCTATCAGTATACAAGGCATATAAAGTGGAATCACACATTTTGGATCAACATAACAAATACTAAGTATTTTTAGGTAGAAATAGGTACTATTTTAGAGAGAAAACTCTCAGATATTCTACTAAAAGAATCTGGCAGAGCCATTGGTGCCACATGATAGATATTTTCCTAATTTACCAGAAAAAATTTGAATTATATTATTTGGATGAACTTGGCATATTTGGGGGAATTAATATTAATGTCTTAATTTTAGGAGATATAAATTAATAAAAATAAAAAGGTTAACGGGGTTCTTTTCCTGTGTCAGGGGCCATCACAGAGTGTATCTTGGAGTCCAGCGAGTTCAAAACCTGGGCGGGTCCTAGCTGCCAGCGGCACAGCACGGTGAAACGCTATCCGCTAATGATGACCGTTGGATCTAATGAAGATCTACAACATGCATTCGTCGTCCTCGCGTGGCGGTCGCTGGCGCGAGCTAAACCTAGCTGAGGCGGAGAAGTAGCGGTGTGGCTCACCTAGTGACCGAGGCAGCTCCGGGATGGTCGGAGTGGATGTGGTGGTCGACGACGAGTCTAATGGAGGGCAGAAACCTAGGCTTCTCCTCCAGAACGCGTCACAGGCACGATGGTGGTGGCGTGTGGCTCGGGTGTCCGCAACATCGCCATTGCAGTGTGTATCTTGGAGAAAATAGATGCGGGCTAGGTAGGCCATAGAGAGGCATGCACGACAACACGAGAGGACAAGAGAGAGGGCATGAAGTGGCCGCAACCTTCTCTCCTTCTGCTCGATACCATGGCGTTGCAGCGAGGATAGTGGGAAGTAGAGAGCGGTAGGCTCTGCCTCCGCTGTCTGGGTGGTAGTCGGAGGGTTAGGGGCGAAGTGATGTGGGTTTCTTATGCGTGCGAGGCAGGTGCCTATTTAACTCGAATAGGCGAGTCCATGGTGCACCGAGATCACGACGGAGTGGCGTGAGTGCCTTGGAGATCGTGGTTGGCTAAGCGGAGCTATAGGGGTGTCGTGGCGCTCCTGGGACACGGTCTCCATGATGGAGCAGACCGGGTGCCTTAGGAGTGTGCACACTGGTGGTGATAAGAACGACTGCGCGCAGGCTGTTCGATGAAACATGTCGAGCGTCAAGTTCTCGGGTAGGCATCCGTGAGGGGCGAGGCTAGGCATAGGGTGGTGAGGAGGGGTGGTGACTGTCTCCTGCATGGGCTCGCAGTCGTTTTGTACCGCGGGGAGGGGGATGTGCGCGTGGGCGATGTCGCTTTGTCCAACATGGACATCACTAGTTTGTGGTCACGGGGTTCGAGGGTGAGGGAGAGGGATGTCGGGGGCATGTCTGGGGAGCTGTAGCACGCAGGGCTGGGCCTAGGGGGAGATATGATAGGGCATAGCTACTGCTACACTTAAATGGTAAGATTTTTCTCCATCTTCTTTGTCTCACCTTCCTGAACTGGTTTGGGTCTAGGTAGTGTCGAGCTAGGGGTGCAAGGCTGGGACAAGTGTGTACTCGTGCGTAGTAGTGGACATGACCACATTACTAGTTCTTGGCCTTGAGAATTTCACTTTTCAAAAGGTTACAACCCGCCCAAGAAACTTTACAAAGAGAAACTTGTTTTCAACTTTTTTTCAATTAAGATATGGAGATATGTTTTACAAAGAAACCAACCTTAGGTAGAACCAATTCTCTAATACATCCATGATCTCTAATACATCCATGATGTATATCCTGTTCTTTTATCTTCTTATGGTGGTTTGCGAGTATATTCAAACGTACTCACTAGCATTATCCTTAGCTATTTTCTTGATAAAACTCTGAGAAGGCTAAAGGGAAGAAAGAATGAGTTGACGACTATGTGAGCTACGACGTTCTCCTAGTCAGCAACCTATAGGGTTAAGGCATGACTTGTGCTCGACACTTCGACGAAGTTCTGCTGTTAAGGATCGATGTTAGCCCATAAGGGCTTTCGTATGATATAGCCATAATGGCATTTAGGTATAACTTGTATCCTCTTATGTAATTGATGTTTACTTTGATACTTGTTGATTATGCTCCATGCCACACTAATTCGAGGGTCATGGTCGAATGCATAAAGGATTCTCGATTGACTAATGCAAGGGTCCCATGGACTTGGTATCAAAGTCATCCTAACTTTAGGATAACCGTAGTTAGCATGGTCGTTAGATAGGAAAAATAATATTTGGAAAATACCGACTTTTGAAAACTACTTCTCATAGCTTTTTGAAAGATCCTACATCTTATCATCTCCCACTTTAAGCTATTTTTAAAAATGGCTTATTCTATCTCTCATCCAAAAATTCAAATATATAGATTTAAAACAAGTAGGACCTAGAACTAGGCAAGACAATGATAACGAGATGAAGAGAATCAAGTACAAGCAAACCAAGGGAGACTACAACATTGTCGTACTAACGGAATCCACATGACCCAACGAATCGAGGGTTGCAATACAAATAATCATCCAAATAATACGAAAAAGAGTTCATATGCAAGATAGCGACCTAGATCACAATAACGCTTATACCTAGGACCAATAGTCCTAAGATAGGATTCCCCTATATCGTGAGTATTTTACTCCTTTGTCCCTAAAGTAGGTCGTGTTTGCTTGCCTAAGTGCACTATGTATTGTTTGATATGGGTTGTTTGCATTCATTTTTTTGGGGAGAGTATTGCACCCACGTCACACTATTCACCCCATATATGTGTTCGAGCCTTATCGACCTTAGTCAAATGTGTTTTAGGATCGATACACAATATAGGGAACTCCCCTACGATATTGTTTCCTCCCCTCTAGTATGGTGACCAACATCAGCTGTTGCTAGCAAGACCCCCTACTAACCTAGAGAATTGAATCAGACGCCACCAGGAAGAAAAGATATTAAGACTCAAATGATATATGGCATCAAGATTAAAGTTGCTTGCAGACCTCACATCAGCAGATGTTTTCTCAAATTAATTAGCCTTGTTATAAGCCAATATTCACCTGCCGACAACAGCCAGAGTTCTGGTGGAAGTCTGAAGTCTTCTACTGGAGGATCAATACCATCAACAAGAAACCACAACCAGGAGTGAATATCGTACTCCACTAACATTTTACTCAGCATATTTCTTGACATCTCCAAAAGACTAACTACCTTAATTGCCCTCACTTCCCCTCTCTCGAGGGGAAATTCTAAAAAGAAGACAAGAAGATCCACCCGCTAGAGACATGAAGGCATGAAGACTACAAGCCTGAAGTCTCCTATACAATGCTTGCAATCAGACATCTTTCGAAGATTTCGACTCAAGACCGGAGATCTAGAACATTCCTCTTGCACCAAGACATCTCCTCAAGATGGAAGATCTACAGCATCCACCATGACCCTTAGTAAAACTCTAAGGTGGGAAGACTACATCTCCCCAATTCAAGTGAAACATCCACTAGACGTTACTTTAGGAAACATTAACCCTCTAATCTCTAGAAAAATGAGACACCTCTTTTAGGACACCTCGTAAAACTAACATTTCTAGCCGCCTTAAGAAGCTATTGAAGTTGTCCCCCGAAAATACTTCAAGAAGTTTCCAATCAGACTCTTTCATCAAGAACCGACCCTCACATCACCAGCCGCAGACATGAAAGAGCCTTAACCTTGAAAACAAAGTCTGATGGCTACTCAATCCCCCGGTACCCAAGAGGCCAAAATCAAGATGGAAAGCATACTCTCGAACTTGTATGAAGTGGCATCAAGAGTAAAGATTACAGAAGGTTTTACGAATCCACTCATCTAGTATTTCTATTAAAGACCAACAAGAAGGGACACCAATTTTCTAACACGGCCAGATTTAACTTGTTTGAATCCCTGTTAGTTGATCATTTCGATATGCTACATACAAAAGAAGTAGCATATAAGCCTCATAAGGCATAGCATGCACAAAGTTAGGTGAATATTTCAACTCTGGGCGGAAGGTTTGTGACACTCTTCCAACATCATCCAACGACTCCTAAACAGAAGGTCTACATCATCTCCAAGATCCTTTAGTATAACCTTAAGGGGGAAGACTGTGCCATCCCACTATAGCATATTAAACCCCCCACTAGAAGCGACTCTAGGAGACTCGACCTCGGAGATC
The DNA here is from genome assembly GCA_910589775.1 of Avena eriantha. Classification (NCBI taxonomy): domain Eukaryota; kingdom Viridiplantae; phylum Streptophyta; class Magnoliopsida; order Poales; family Poaceae; genus Avena; species Avena eriantha. The sequence goes on along the minus strand of OU342740.1, from coordinate 160,602,407 downwards.
GTTGTTAGATGCAGTAATCCTCTAAGTAAGTACCGTGGACCATGTAGAAATGAAAACAAGTTGTAGAGTTTCTTCTAAAGGTACTACGAAAAGTTTCAACTAGATGTCTTTTGTCTAGTGTTGACTCTTGAGATATCGAGTCCGAAAAGAGAATAAGATCGACCATCGCAACCATGTCTGAGGCTTGCTCAACTCTCCGTGCATCCTAGAAGACTGAACTTCAACTCTACCAACAAAGTAACCATGTCAGAAGATGAAGTCCGCAAGCTAGTCCACTAGAAACTCCTACTACTACCCTCCAGAATCATCGGACGAGATTCTTTTAAGGAGGGAAGGTATGTAACACCCCACTTCCAGTAACCAGGATCAGTTGTCCCAAAGTGCAAAATTAGGGGGAACAAAAACATTTATGGCTTATTGGTAAAGTCATTGTTTGCTTTCTAGTGCTTATGCATATGATTGTGTAGTAGTTAAGAAAGTTCTCCACCTCACCCCAGTTGGCAAAAGCTATTTAACAAAAGTTAGGTCTTGGCTTATTTTACATATTCTTAAATGTTCTGGAATTTCAAAGAAAGAGCCAAGATTCCTTTGCAACAACAAATGTTTTAGTATCTTCTATTGAAAAAATTATGGAGATCTACATTATATAATCTACCTATGTTTTCAAGACCGAACTTCCAAACAACCTTACCTCTAGTCTTTCCGAAATCTTTTGTAAAGCTAATTTCCTTCTCACACCTAGTAGATGTACCAGGGGACTCTGACCTTATTCAAAACAAAACCCTTTTAAATATCCCCTTCTTTATACCTTAAGTTATGCTTATGTGTGTTTGATGTTTTCTGGAGATGTTTGGTTGAATTTCCTTGATCTGCTATCTTAAACCAAATTGTCTAGACTTGATGGATAAGGAAGTAGTATGATATACTCTAGGAGCTCCACATCGAGTAACTAAACCATCCCAACAATGCAACACCTTGCATCTCTTGAGAAGATGGCATCAAAACCCTGATAGGAAGACTATCTTGCTCCTTATTATCAAGATCACTTATGGGAACCGTATTCAAGACCCTTAGCTCTGGATCTAAGGAAATGCACTGATTCTATACTCATCCTTGTGTGGTACTCTATCATCACCCGTAGTTGCTTTGGATCAAGGAACCCTTCCACCGAGATTCCCAATCTTGTCCTGATCCCTAGTCACTAAATTGACCCTCTAATTCCATAATAAGATCAGTTTAAAGTTAATTATTTTTAGTAGTTTCCAAATCAATGTAGACCAACTCTAGGCATGAACCCATTCTACTCAATATAAACTTCAACCTCATTCACTTGGTGATGGGACTAGAACCTTTCATCCCACCAAAACCACTAGGTTTTGTTCCCTATTCAAAATCCCTAAAACAATCAAAATTTGACTAAGTCTAAAACTGTTATCATGATCCACTCTTTGGGCCTCTACCTATTTTAATCCTTGGGAATTTTTGGAAATGCACTTGAACCATCTCGTACACCATCGTGTGTACTTGCAATCCACACTCTTTCCATTGACTAGATCATCCTTGGACCCACTTGTCCTTGATAGTTTTGTAGTCAAGAAAATATTCTATTTCTGCAAACTATTCCAATATGCCTACTTTGGAAAAAGCTCCCAACTCCATCTCACCTCTTCTAGACCCATTATTTGCATATTTGTGATCCACTAAACCTTGTATATAAATCCATACTCTCCTTGTTTTAGTTGGAGCCCTGTCCTTGCACATGGTTCTGTAGGTAAGATGATGTTCTGTTTTGGCAGTGTTAAAATATTCAATCTTTGGCAGATGTTTCCTAGGCCCTCAAGCGTGATCTGGATCAACTTAAAGCATGTATCTCATCTATACAACTTAATATACCACCCCATTAATTTTCGTGAGCCTTGGGAAGCTTGCAACCATCTTCTCCAACTTGATTTTGCACCCTTGGAATTGTTTAACCAGAATATCCTTTTTCCTCTCTTATTTTGTGTTATCTTTAAATCAAGTGTTGATATTAAAAACCCAAGGTGTAAATATGATTGCAACACTATGTGGATATAATCTACCTTGAAAATAAAAATTTAATAATTTTTTTCCATAATTATTTTTCCCTAAAACAATTTATTCCTTTTCTTTTACACAAACTTAAAAATCCCTCTTATTGAAGAAAGTTTTTCTACCAAAAACTTTTCCGCTATAGGAAATTTTTGAGTCCTATATTATGTCCCCTATCCTCCTATTTGGAAAACAGATTTTTTGAATATTTTTACTAATTCTTTTTGCCTTCTTTTTAAATGGTGTAAATAAAAAAATATATACTCCCGCCGTTCCTAAATGTAAGGTGTATAGTTTTTTGGCACTAAAATTAAGGAACAGACCATGGAGGGTAAGATACACAAGTTCTGGGTGAGATTACACCTCACTAATTGGCATGAGAACATAGAGAAGTTTTCTTGAGATAAGGAAATGTAATCAAATCCCTAAACATATTATGCAAACGGGTGCTTCAATCCAATACACCTTATATTTTAGAATTTTTTCAAAAAACTATATACCTTATATTAAGAAACGGAGGGAGTATATTTTAAATACTTTCCTTATTCAATAAATCTTGGGAAAATTCTCCAATGTGTGATATGGTATTTAGAGCCATCTCACCCCACAACCCCCCTTGTTCGAGTTCAAGTTTTCAAAATAAAAGCCTAAAAACATGTTCTGGAATTTTGGAAAATAATGCCAAAAACCTATTCTTGGACTCCAGGAGATGGTCCCCACTGGCACCCGAGCGTGCTCCGCCGACCCTGATGCATGAGGCTCCTCCTACAGCCAAACTCGTAGAGGATTTCAGCATCTCCTCCACCACTCCACGGTCCGCCTCCTTGCCCTTAGGTGATCTCTCGAGGCATTCTCCATCCGCCCTAAAGTTTCTTCCTCGTCATCGCATCCCTTGAAGGAAAACGACCTCTAGGTCGTCGATTTCCCTTTTAATCCAACAGAAGACGTTGTCTCTTACCCCTTATCCTCTTCACTCTCGCTGATGGTTGGGCTCCCGTGCCGCTGTTTTGAAACCTTCCTCCTGCGTTCAGCGCACCCAGGATGAGCCGGCCCACCTCACCCCGACCGGATCTGGTGCAGTGCGGCCCATATATGGTTATTTCTTTATTTTTCCTTTTTCCAATTTAACCAAACCTATTTAATGTACCTCATGGAATAAATAGCAAATAAAACAGAGAATGCTTGAAATTGCCGAATCTAAATTTCTACTTGCAGCCTTGTGTTTTCTATAACATGTAGAACAAGTACTTTTCCCAAAACAATTTGCATTATTTGTCGGCATTTAATCTAATAAGTTATATATTTTCGTATCAATAAATCCTCTAGGGTGTTTTATAGACCCAATGGGGTGAAACCACTTCCTACTGGGAGGTACTTGAAGTGTCTATCATATGACGTTGGTCACATACCAAATAGATATGTTTATCCACTATGGCAAAAATAACAAAAAGAGCCTAGATATGACTTTGAAATTTTCTATAGGTTATAATATATAGGGAATTGATTTGATTCAAACTTAAAGTGATAATAAAATACCATAGCTACCATACTCTAGAGTTTAACTAATTATTAAGCAACAATTGAATTTTAAGAAATTAAACATTTCAACATGTGGTTATTTCACTCAATAAATCATCACTAGTGTTTTACAACTCAAAAAATAGTGAAACCAATTTCTACAACAAGGTATTGGAAGTACCCACTCTATATCCTTGGACTCATTCAATATGGACCTGTAGAATTAACTTAGACAAAAAAGACAAATTCATTGCAGAATTGACTTTGGGATTTTCCCAAGGGCATTCTGTTAATTATTTAAAGATGAAACCAAATCTCAGTGAACCAGTGCCCAAGTATCCTCCTTACCCTAAGATAAAATAATTATATGACTTGCCAATATTTTGTAGTGAATTAACTACCAAAACTAGGGTTAAGGTCGCTACAAAAAACCATAACTAAATAAATAAGAGTGATAAAAGGGTGAAACCACTTTTGGTGGCTTTCTTCTCTCAATACCTACCTACTGGTACCAAATTTGCATGTTGGTATCATCCATAACTTGGCCTTGGCATATAACACCCCTTATTTATGGAGTACTCGATTAATAGATCATAAGTAATAAGTTAACAAGGCTAATGAGATACTTCCAATTGCTATTAGATGATATTATCAAATACTACAGAAGTGTATGGGTGTATTGTTAAATTTCTTGTTGCATTCTATTGGTGCTTGAATGCCATGTATTAATTGTGGTATATTGTTTGTTTGCATGTGTGCTCTATGATGACGATAGTTGCGATTGTGTTGACATCGAGGAGAAGGAGTCATTATATTATTTTTGGTCTCATAAGAAGAAGTTCAAGGACATATTGCTGACCAAAGGAAATCCACCACTCCTGAACCCAGTTTTATCCTATCTTTCATACAAGTTTTATTTACTATGCACTACTTTTATTATCGTCTATTTATCTTGTCCATAGCTTGGCATCTCCAAGCCCTGCTGTAGTATGTTGTAGGTGAAACCCTTTGTAAGCATCCATTACTCCCTTTAGAAAGTGGGCTTGATGATTAGCATCTCGTTTCCCTGAGCCTTCTTCTTGAATATTATAATATTCCGTTGGGGAAGTTTAAAACAGAAGTTTTCAAAAGAGTTTTCAAAAACCTGGGGAAAGTTTCCCTTACCAAGAGGAAGTGCTTATCAAGTCTGAAGAAAAGGTGGATGGAGGATTTATGAACGTGCTTTAAAATGGCACCTTATCACTAAGCATCTTCCTGGAGCAACTAACCCGTGCAACCAGAATTACCCTGGTATGGGATAGGGCATAGTTGGAACATTTTTTAGCTTGGTATGGTGGTCTCAGAACTCTATGGGGTGGACCAAAAGGTCTCCTCAGAAGCTGAGATTTTTCCTTGATAAGATCCTATTAGGATTGGGGAAACTTTACACTATAGTTGCCTACAGATGAACGATACTATGAGCCTTCCACTGAAAATGCATGCTCGATATGGAGTGCAAAATGTGCTCCGGTTGGTCTTTGGTACCCGACATCCCGGTGTTGCGAGGAAAACCTCGTAGGGTAGACTCCATATTGGGATGGACAAGGGAAAGGTTATGATCGATTATCTAACCCGTTCATACTTAGGTATGGTGACCCAAGAGTGGTTAGGGCTAGGTAATCGGAGGTTTGGGTAAAGTGTATAACCTCTACATAGTGTAAACCTATTTTATTAGACGTGTCCGCGGTCATGGATTGTTGGGATGGGAAATGCCTAGCTTGTGCCAGGTTTGTATTTAAAAAGAGTGTTTTGGTCATGAGATGACTACAAATGGAGATGTGTGGATCGTGAGACGACCCTAGAAGAAATAAAGTTCCTGACCTTGAGAGGGTCATTTTTCAAAAGGTTACAACTTTCCCAAGATGCTTTACAAAGCGAAACTTGTTTTCAACAAAGATATGGATATAAGTTTTACAAAGAAACTATCCTTCGGTAGAACCAACTCCCTTATACATCCCTAATGTATATCCTGTTGTTGTCATCCTCTTATGGTGGTTTGCAAGTACATTCAAACATACTCACTGGCATTATTCCTGGATATTAACTTAGTTAGACTCCGAGAAGGATAAAGGGAAGGAAATATTAGTTGAAGACTATGCGAGCTAGGACATTCTCCCAGTCAGCTGCCTGTAGCGTTAAGGCATGACTTGGTCTCGACGCTTCGATGGAGTTCCTCTACTGGAGATCGATGTTAGTGTCATGGTGGTGGCATGGAAGATGCCATGGATAGGCTAAAGATGGGGCCAATGAGCACTAGAGGAATCCAGGGAGGGATAGTGTGGTGATTCCACACACAAGTGTTTGTATTTTCTCTCTATCAATGTGGGATTACAAGGGCTCCTTGAGCTGTTCGCGAGAAGGAGACTACTTCTCTTACCCCCCACTATAATGCTCTAGAGTTCTTCCTAGACAGAATGATCGATCCCCTTATATGGAGGCCCTGGCGCCCCTTATATAGGGGAGCCCAGGTTACAAACTTAGGGCATATGTGGAGACATATTCCCTGAATATGCCCTTTGGTCAAAGCTAGATGCCTCTTTATTCACTTTAAACAGCTAGTCTGGACTATGGACGAATCCTCTGTGAGCTCCTTGTCTTTTGGCATCACCAGACACAGACTACATCAGCTGACACTGCCCGCGTCACCTTTCTCGGCCACGCACCGCTGGTCCTTCCCTCTGCTTCCTTCGCTCACGCTACAGTGGACAGAGGCCACCTTTTGACCAGCGGGAGATTCCTTCCTTCTCTTGGAAGCCAAGTGCTAACCCGGCTAGCGCTTGGCTAACCCGGCTACGAGGGTACCTGCATAGATGGTAAATCAGGCATAGCCGTCATATGTTTTATGTCGGCTAGGCTAATGTTAGGTGAACACCCACCAGGCCGGGTTACCCCGTAAGTCGGTCTGCCTTGAGGAGACCCGGCCGACATTTCCCTTGAACATGCCGTACCTTGGCTAACTCGGCCTTTATACCTCGGCCTGACCCTATCCGGGGGTATCCCCCCCAACATTAGTCCCCGAAGCTGGTGCGGTCTTAGCAACTTCAGCTGATAAGGCCACAACAGGTTCCATTTATCAAGATCAGCACTTTCTTTGGCGAGTTATTCCGTAACCCGGTCTCATTGGCTTGGCATTCCCTTGACTCAATCGGAGTTACTCATTGTTGGCCGGGTCACTGTCCATGTATTCGGGTTATCTTTCCTTCTCTCATACGCTTCCCCACGTCCCACGTGGAGGGTAATCATCACTTTGCCTCATTTTAAGGGCTGCGCCAGTTTACTGCACCGGTTACTTTATTGATTGTCAGGAATAACTGCTGCGCGCGTCACGTCATGGTAGCCCCTTGTTAACTGTATCATAACGTCGTGTTGTAGGATCCCCTGCTCCTTGTGGCCCTTGGTGTGGCACGAGCCTGATTGGCCGGTTTGGAAAAGACATGGCCACACCATGCGGTTGTGCCGCAGCGGTTGATCCCACTACGCGCCCCTGAGGTGCGGTTAAATAGGGGGCAGGGGCAGCTCTTGGGGAAGTTCCCCCACTTCGCACGCGCCCCTGCCCTTTGCCCCTTCTTCTCCACAGCGACTCCACCGCCACCGCTGCTTCTACCTTAGCGTTGCGCCACCGCTGTCGTGGCTTGCCGCTCCTCCATGACTGCGCCATTGCTTCTGCACAAGCTTTCCGTCACGGGGACCTGCAGCTCCAAGTTTCCCACCACCGGCTATTCCTTCTCTGATTACTTCCTTGAAGACTTCGATCTAGTCATGACTGAGGAGGAGGCCACCATTGTTGTTGAGGAGGAGGAGGAAGATGAGACTCACGAGCGTGGCACATAGGGGAGCGCGTTCGTTTGCTAGGACGATCTCGATTGGCTCTATGCGACCCGCCGCATCCCTGTAGGCGTCACATGCCGCCTCGCCACCGAGGAAATCGCCCCTTCTCCAAACACAGGCGAGTTCATCGTCTTTCTCTCTCACTTCCAGCGTAGCTTTGGCTTACCTGTGAGTGATTTTTTCCATGATTTCATTACCACCTATCAGCTTCAGTTGGACCATCTTCCATCCAACGCCATCACTTCCCTTTCCTCTTTTGCCGCCGTCATAGAGGGATATGTCGGCCTCTGGCCCGCCAAAGAACTATGGATCAAGTTCTTTAGTCTTAAGAAAAACGTTGTCCCGAATCGTCATCCTGCCCCTGCCGATAAACATCTGACCCAGTGCGGTGGAGCCTCGATCTTTCCCTGTAAGAACTCCACCTTTCCCCAGGTTACCGGCCTTGAATCTTGTAAAGGCTTGGCCCAGACCTTCTTCTATGTCAGGAACAGCTTGGATGAATATCTAATCCGGCTGCTCCCCTTCAAGATGGGTGTCCCGAACACCTCCTTGTGGGAGAAAATCCCAAAGCGACCTACTACACTGGCGAACCAGGTGGATCGCCAGATCAAGGAGCTAGTCAAGCTGGGGCTGCGGAGCGAGGGTGTCATGATCACTTTCGTCCGCAGCCGACTCTCCCCCTGCAAAAGCGCTCCCACAAGATCTGCCATTTGAGCGACCCGCTTAACCCCAATCGGACCTCCTCCTTCGAGCTTAACCACTTCGAGGTTTTTTGCCAGGTTAAGGCCATCTTCAAGATAGAGAAGGAGTTCACCGAGGCATGGAAGTAGGGGCTTGTACCCTTCACCCGAGCCAACCTGCCACCTAAGGTATGTTCTTCTCCTGGTATTCTTTCCGAGTCTTGCGATATGTCGAATAGCATCCTAACTTAACCATTTCGTACTTTTGCTCTCAGTTGTTTCTCCAGCAAACAATTGAAGATGGCAAGGAGCCGTCTCTCAAATGAGTGGCGGACCGCGCAGAGCCGGACACGGAGGAGCCTGACTCGGAGAGGTTCTTGCCTAATCCGGACAACACCAAGCTAACATGTGGTAAGGCCTCTTCTTTAAGGGATTGGTTGGATGACGATGACTCCAATGTTGAGGTTACGGATGTCCTTGATCCGGTGCCCATCTCTTACGCGTTTCTGGTTACCTTCGAATTTTCAGCAAACCCAGCCGATCAGGTCCACGAGGTTCCTCCTCTTGCCATGGACGATCCGGCTCCTGCCTCTTCCTAGAAGCGTTCAGCTACCTCCGCTACAGCTTCTGAGGCGCCCCCGCCTAGAAAGAGGCAGAAGAAATCCGGGGTCAAGGGTCTGGCCAAGCCTATGGCCAAGAGCATCGTCCGGAGAACGCCCAAACCTTGGGAGCCCCCAACCTCGGATGAGTAAGTCACTTTTCTTTCCATGCTCATTTCTGCGTCTTGCCCCTTTTGCTCATCTCCTCTCCAATCCTGAGCAGCCCGTCTCCCCCGCGACGACGACATTCGTCCGCTGAGTCCTATCCAAGAGGATTCCGCGGTAGCACCGGATCAGATCCCACCTCACCTTGAGGAACACAACATCGATGTGGGGGCAGTGGAGCTTCCGAGGATACGGTGATGCCGGATCTCCCTGGTTTTTCTGCTCCGTCGCAACCATCAACTTCTGAGGTGCCATCTTCATCGGCACCGCCCCAGACACTTCCTTATTCTGGTCTGGTTTCTTCTGTATCATTAGTACCAGCACCAGCAACACCAACACCAGTACCAGTAGCACCAGCAGCACCAGTACCAGCACCAACAACACCAATAATAACACCAGTAGCACCAGCATCAGCAACAACAACACCAACAGCAACACCAGCAACAGGCGCAGTGAAGCCATCTACTAAGAAGAAATCCCAAAGCTGCCACCTCCGGCTCAACTTTGTCTATTAAAGACATATTCCAGCTGGTATTTCAAGCTCAATCCGGAGCGGCAGCTTTGCCCTCCTGCAGTGGCTGAAATCTTCCAGCAAAATCAAGAAGGTTTCCAAGGTAGCCAGAGATTCATCTTCCGGCCCTTCTGTTGCCAGATCAGAGAGCAGCAAGCAACTGACCTTCCATACTAGTCTAGCTGCTACTCCGTCCGTGAGGAGGGAGGCCCATGCTAAGGGCTTAGTGATGAGCCAGTCGCCTAGCAGGGAGAGTTACAGCCCGGTGCTCATTGAGTACGTAATGACGCCGAGTTTATTAACCCGTAGGATGATCCCCCGGAGAAGTTTGGTCCGGCTGAGTTCAGCGCTCAGATGAACTCCACTACCAAGGCCATCTCCCTTGTTGACCGTATTATGGAGGTAAGAACTTTTCCGTTATGCCTTTTATATGCAAATACTTAGCGAAATACCCACTAGTACCCGAGCCTCCTGGGGAGTAATTCATTACTCGGTCAGATGCTCTTAGAGAATTAGCGCAAGTCCTTAGTATTTTAAATATCCACACACCTAGATCTAGGTTAAGTTCCACTTGGCTCGGATCTTGTATACTTCAAATATCCACACACCTAGAGCCGTGTTAAGCTCCACTTGGCCCGAATCTTGTAGACTTCGAATATCCACACACCTAGAGTCGGGTAAAGTTCCACTTGGCCCAGATTTTGTAGACTTTGAATATCCACACACCCAGAGCCAGGTTAAGTTCCACTTGACCCGGATCTTGTATACTTCAAATATCCACACACCTAGAGCTGGGTTAAGTTCCACTTGGCCTAGATCTTGTATACTTCAAATATCCACACACCTAGAGCCGGGTTAAGTTCCACTTGGCACGGATCTCGTAGACTTTGAATATCCTTCTTCCTATTCCCTAACTAGCATTGGCTTATTTCAGATCACCACCAACCGCCAAACTACTGAGTTCCAGCGCCTGTTGGACTCATACAAAGATCTTTGCGCCAGATACGGCAAGTTGTTGGTTGATCACCAGAAGAAATGTAAATTCTTTGCTTAAGACCTTTGCATTTTTGTTTCTTCGAGTTACTTGCCATCCGTATTAATTTATTTTCTGGATTATGCAGCCGAGGCTAAGGCTGAGAATTTCATCATGCAAGAACTTGGCTGATATCCAAGGTAATTTATCTTGTTCACTTAGCCACTATATGCTCATTCCTTGACTCGATGGATATTTATACCTCAACTCTGCCAGGTCAACCCATTATTGCAGTTACCCTTTCTCTGACATGATGACTCACTTTCTCGAACAAGAAGGGAAGCACCATGCCAAGCTGAAGAAAAAGGATGATGAAATTGCTCAACTGCGCCTCAAAGACACTGAGATTACTCGGCTAAACGTAGAAATCTAGAAGCTCAAGGACTTGCATAAATCAGAGTTGGACAAGGCTGGCCAGGAGTTCTCCGAGGAGAAAGAGCTCCTGAAGACCTAGATCTCCAAGGACAATGACCTACTGTAGGAAACCGACATAAAACTTAAGTCGGTGACCTCCGAATACGAGAAGCTCCAGGCCAGAAATGTAGATGACTCGGATTCTCGGCCACATTGCTCGTGAGTCCTTTTCCTTCTTCCAACGTTTGTTTCTCTGGGTTACGTGCCTTTACTCATTGATACTTTCCGTTTTTCTCACATGCAAGTTTCTAGAGAGTGAATCTCTTGATTCTGCTGCTGTGGCTACGTCTCGCCTGCAGCGGGTTTTTTAGGCCAGCCCTGCCACCGGGTCAATTCCTTATGACACAGAGGATTTGCTTGTTAGCCTCACTTCCCGCATTGAAGTTATGAAAAACTATGGCACATACATAATGCCGACAGCAGTTCGGATGTTCAACGCCCTCTAGCCCAATAAGCCCACCCCCAAAGGAAGCACTGCTTTTATAGGAAAACTGATGGAGTGTGAGAACCAGATGCACATGTGGCGGGAATCTGCTGCACGAGCCGAAGCTGATACGGCGCTGAACTTCATTCTTTCATGGTATGAAGGGATGTACCTGGGGTTGCTTGATCCTCTGCGCACCTGATCTAAATGTTCTAATGACCCGGAGTGCATCGCTCAACGCAAAGCCTATGCCAATAAGCTTATCTAATATGCCTTCTACCATAGCTAGAACGTGGGTCCGAGGTATCTCGACACAGTTGATGACGACTATGTCTCTGATGGTGTTGAGGGTGAAGAGGATGAAGAGGAAGCCTCCGAGCTTGACAATGATACCGAAGACCCGGAGGATGAGGAGGTTAACCCCGAAGATGAGGCCAGGACTAGTTCCCCGCATACTGACGCCAAAGTACTTGCTCCCTCAACCAATGACCCGGCTCCACCTACTCCTCCATGAACTATAAACACTTAATGATATTCGTCAGATCCTCGGTATGCCGGGTGGAATTGTATCTATACACAATGGTTTGTTTTGCTACAATTAGCTATGTTTTGCTACTAAGTTTTTAATGCTGGATTAACTTGGGCATAGTCCCCGAGTTTCCTTTTCTCGTTCCTCCAATTCTATGACTCGGCTCGTGTCTACCTTGATTTGTTTTTTGACTTACGAGTCCAATGTTCAAAAAATTGACTTAACAATACTTGAAACCTTGAGATTAGCTCAAAATAATCCGACGTAGTATAGATGAAGTAAATACAGGGTTAGTCCAAATAACAAATGTTGGCTCGATTATGTTCCTTTCCTTAGTCGTTTTTCATGTGCTTTGCGATTCCAAACTTGTTCTCTTGCTTGCCATGAAGCCAATTCTTGTTGGACAATAGCAAAGTCGAAGAGTTAGTTTTTAGGTGCTCACACTACTAATCCGGCTAAGGTGTAGGCAATTTAAGCCAGCCGACACACATAATAAATACAAGAAAGACAATATTTAAGGCAGTCCCCGAGTTTCTGCTAGGGGTGCCGAAGTTTTATTGATATGCTCATTGCCGACATACATACCGACATATAAGTAACTCGGATACATTCACCTCTTTTTAGGTGTAAAATGGACGATGTAGAGCTACATTCCATGGACGCTTAGATTCCTCTCTGGACCTGTCTGCCTTGTTCTTCTCCTGTGGTTGTGCATCAATAAGATAGTAGGAATAGCTTGATGTCTACGCACTCCTATTCTTGTAGACAGTTGTCGGGCCTCCAAGTGCAGAGGTTTGTAGAACAGTAGCAAGTTTTCTCTTAAGTGGATCACCCAAGGTTTATCGAACTCAAGAAGGAAGTGGTCAAAGGTATCCCTCTCAAGCAACCCTGCAATCAAGATATAAGAAGTCTCTTGTGTCCCCAATACACTTGTCAGGTGTATAGGTGCACTAGTTCGGTGATGAGATAGTGAAATACAAGTGGTATAGATATAAGAAAACGGTGCTAGAAAATAGCTTGATGGCGTGGAAGAGACTAAAGGCAAACTGAAATAAAGATGGCAGCAAGCAAACATGTAACCGATCTAGTTGCAAACGGTGTTTCAGTGCTTACAAACAAGGTCTAGGGATCATACTTTCACTAGTGAACACTCTCATATAAGTATCTTCTCTTTATGATACTACTCTGAACTACTCTCCGGTTGGACACGCTAATCCATGGTAGGGCTATAACAGCACTCCTCAAAGTTCGCTTTCCCCATCTAGATAACCCCAAACTGTCACCTTGAGCACTAGATGGTTCCAACAAACACCACAATTTCATAGAGATATCCAACTCCAAATATAACTCATAAGAAGTATTTGTAATCTCTAGCCTAAGTGCGACCATGGTGTGCACGCTATCACTTTCACAAACACGGGGAGAGCAGAAATCTATTAAAGAACTTGAGTAGCAAGGTAGATCTACTTGATTACAAAGCTCATGATCACAATATGATCATGCATAGAGAGAGATGAACACATAGCTACCGGTAGAACCCTTAGCCTCGAGAGAGAACTACTCCCTCCTCATCATGGGAATCAGCAACGACGATGGAGATGCCGGTGGAGATCGCTGGAGATGGCTCCGGGGGTACTTCGCGGTCCCGGTAGGGTGCCGGAATAGAGACTTCTATCCCCCGAATCTCCCCTTTGGTGGCGGCGGCACTACAGAACTTTTCGTGGCTGGAGGTTGGACGACTTAGGGGTTTTGCATCAGAGGCTTCTTATAGGCGAAAGGGCAAGGTCGGTGGGTGGACCAGGGGCCCACACCACCTGGTGGCGCGGCCAGGGCTAGCCCACGCTACCACATGGTGTGTCCAGCCCCTGTCCCCTCTCCGTCTCGTCTTCTGGCTCCGTGAGTCTTCCGGTAAAATAGCGACTTTGGATTTTGTCCTGTCCAGTTCCGAGAATATTCATTTTCTGGCTTTTCTGGAACCAAAACCAAAAGAAAACAGACAACTGGCACTGTGGCATCTTGTTAGTAGGTTATTCCCAGAAAGTGTATAAAAGTACTTCAAAGTATGGACAAAACATAAGAAAGTAGATATAAACTAAGGGGAACGACTAGCGGGAGCGCGATCCTCAGGAAGCGCGCATGTTTCCGGCCGCACGGCAGCTCGACACATGGCATGTGGAAGTTCACCCGTGCGTATTTCCGGCCGCTCGGCAGCGCGTGTATTTCTGGCCACACAGCAGCGCGTGTATTTCCGGCCACACGGCAGCGCGTGTATTTCCGGCCACACGGCAGCCCGACACATGGCTAGCCGCTCATGCAATGCACGCGATGAAAGGAAGTTCCACGCAGTGCAATAAGGCAGTGCACGAGCGATGCAACTCATTTACTGTCGACCTAAAGCAGTGCAACGCAGTACACCGTGCACTCCAAGAATATCGCGCAGTGCACTGCGACCTTAGGCAGTGCAACACAGTACAACAAGGCAGTGCATGGAAGGTACACTGCCTAGACACCGCGCAGTGCACTACGACCAAAGGCAGTGCAAGGCAGTATAGCGAGGCAGTACACTTCCAGGACACCGCGCAGTGCACTGCGAACTAAGACAGTGCAACACAGAACAACAAGGCGGTGCATGGACGGTGCACTGCCTGGACAGTGCGTAGTACACTACTAGGACACCGCGCAGTGCACTGCGAACTAAGGCAGTGCAACATAGAACAACAAGGCAGTGCATGGATGGTGCACTACCTGGACAGTGCGTAGTACACTGCCTGGACACCGCGCAGTGCACTGCGAACTAAGGCAGTGCAACATAGAACAACAAGGCAGTGCATGGATGGTACACTGCCTGGACCGTGCGTAGTACACTGCCAGGATATCTCGCCGTGCACTCTGCCTAAAGGTAGTGCAACACAGTACAAACAAGCAGTGCACAGCCGGTTCACTGCCAGAATATCGTCTCGTGCACTGCGGCCGAAGGCAGTACAATGCAACACAAAAAGGCAGTGCACGAGTACACTGCCAGAATACCTCACCATGCACTGCGCTCGAAGGCAGTGCAATGTAATACAAAAAGGCTGTGCGTCGATAGTGCACTTCCAGGACATCGTTCCGTACACCACAACCGAAGGCAGTGCAATACAGAAGAAAAAGGCAGTGCATCGACCGTACACCGCCAGAACATCGTGTCGTGCACCGCAACCAAACATAGTGCAACGTAGGGTCAAATGGCAGTGCAAAATCAAATTTCATCAAAACCTATCAACATGAGATCTAGTTTTGTAGATCTCGACATGACTAGTACAACCGTGAAAACGGATCTCGGTTTGGCCAATTCGTTTAAAAGATATCGGATTTTTCGTATTTGAATCTAAAAGAGAAAGGGAAAAAGGACGGCGACCCTCTCTCCAAGCACCACGTGTCGTGCAGGAAAGGCCTGGGACAACGCGCGAAGAACTCCCAAGACGACACATGCAGGGATAGCAACGATTGTGGGACGAGCTCTGTAATGCACGCGCTTTTTCTAGTGTTTCTATAAACCAAGCATGGAGCATCAAAAATTATAGATACGTTAGCAACATATCAACATCCCCAAGCTTAACTCCTGCTCATCCTCGAGTAGGTAAGTGATAAAAAGAAAGAATAATTTTTGAGGTGACATGCACCATCACAAACTTGATCAAAGTATTTGTAAAACATAGATAGCTGGGATCATAGTACTTCAACATAGATTGAAAGATATATTTCTAAAAATAAGACATAGCAACTATGTTGTAACATGAAAAGGCACAAACAAAAGATTCATGCATAACAATGCTTTGCAAGACGTTCGTTTGTTTCACATAAAGAAAACATAGCATAGTGGCATTCAGCTTGTCCCTCATAATGTAGCAAATCATAATTGCATAGGACACCTTCAAAGTTCATAAGGGTGAATAGATACAAATAGTTTAAGAACAAGCAATATCAAAGTTATGGATCAATCAACAAGTCTTGGGACAATGCACATTAAACTAAGAATGGCCACTATGCTCTCTTAATAGGTGCATAAAGATAGAAGGTGGAGAGTCAAAATAATAGTAAAAGAAAGGCCTTCATAGAAGGAAGCAGGGATTCAAGTCTCATAAAGAGCTTCCAAAAATTATGGTACTTATTAGCTTTCAATTCTCATTGCCCCTATCATAATAATCTTTAGGTGATTAAGGTT
Source organism: Avena eriantha (assembly GCA_910589775.1). Lineage (NCBI taxonomy): Eukaryota > Viridiplantae > Streptophyta > Magnoliopsida > Poales > Poaceae > Avena > Avena eriantha. Next base: position 160,586,393 of record OU342740.1, on the reverse strand, counting down.
AAAGCGACACAACTAAGAGGATATGCTTGATAAGTTATAAGTTGAAATCTCATGCCCCTTACTTACGAGTACCGAACCTCATGCTACTCAACTTTAGTCACAAGTAAGCTCTTGTCATTGTAAGTACATATGTATCATAGAGAATTGCCAACGGAGTACCCCTTGCACATGATACAGGAGCTATCCCATAATCAAAATGACAAGGCAAGCAGATAATGAGCATCTCAATGATCTTTTTATTTGCTATTTGCATATGTTTTTATTGAGGATGCTTCATAGAGTGCTCATTATGGTTATGCTGCAAGTTTCCACCATGATTAGGCATGGCTTAGGCTAGCGGCCTAGGCGTTTCTCTAACACACATACAAACTCCATGATCTTACAAGTTCCACTTTTATTTTACACCGCCGGGATCCATAAGCAAAAGAACATGATATCAACGGGGTACAATGTACAAGTGCAATCTTGAAAGCATTCCCCGTGATACATGGTTCTACTAACTTCAACTTATAAAGTGCAAGCATATACGCATAAAGCTGGACACAATGGTTCAAGTTTATTAAGTGCAAGGAAAGTAAAGTGTGCCATCAAGTTCGTGAGAGCTTTAATCACTAGTTTTCACATAACAAGTTTAATTTGGAAGGTAGATAAAAACATGAATATACTTGGAATAGCAAATGATAATAGGTAGGTATGGTGGACTCTTTGGAATAACTTGGTTTTATTTGGAGTTGGATGCATGAGTGGAACTCATACTTGGTTATGGAGGCTAGCAAAAGACTGGGAGTGACCAACTAAGAGAGCAATAATGGACATAATCATGCAAAGCGACAAAAAATCATTGATTAAAGCATAAAGTGATATTACAAGTCCAAAACTAAAGGATCATAAAGGCTATGGTGACTTGGTAAGTCCTAACATGGTGTGAGCATGTGCCAAGTCAACCCAAATAAAGCATCAAATGAGAATACCACAATACTATGCTTTAATATGATAAAGCAACACATGATTCTTTCAAGGCACATTAAGCAATCTCAATCGTTTATAACATGTCATGCTACAACAAAAATCACTAAGCATAAAGCCAAAACAATATCAAGCATGACATGGCAAAGTCTAAGCCACAGTCAAAAACAAGCTCCTCTTACCACTTAAGCATTAACTTTTCCTACTCTTTCCGAATCCAAACCAAACTTATTTGAAAGAACTCACAAAGATAATAATAAATAAAGATCAGTGAGCTTGTCTCGCAAATACAAAAGGAAGAACTAAAAAGATCTAAGCTGAAAGCACAAGGCTAAACCCAGTGCTAGGAAAAGAGAACACTCACAAAACAATAAGAATGAAAACTAGAGAGTTCTAGGCAATGAATAACGGGGTGTGTCTCTCTCCAAAAGAAGTTGGATGGGATCCAACCAACTTATTCAAGAAAACTAAGCAAACAAATAAAACGAAAAATAAAAACAAATCGAAGACGCTCCAAGAACAACACAACTGTGCATGAAACAATAAAAACGAAGTATCTAGAAAGAGTTGAGATTTTTATTGATGAAGAAGGGGATGCCTTGGGCATCCCCAAGCTTTGACGCTTGTACTTCTTGGATATTTCTTGGGGTGACACTGGTGGCATCCCCAAGCTTGAGATTTAGTCCATTCTTCATCTCATTACATCATTCTTTCCCTACACCTGAAAATTTCCTTCAAACAGAACTTCACACAATCTTCATTAGCAACATTAGTGTACTCAAGATAATAAGCATTTTGGTTTAGTTTCAACATAAGCAAAACTTCCATTAAAACACAAGCTACTGTAGCACTTCCCTCAAAGAGCTCAATTCCCCAAAAGAACTCAAAAAGGAATCGACAAGAAGCAAATGCAGATAATGATAGAAATCTGTCAAAACAGACCAGTAGGTAAAGACGGATTTTTTGGAAGACCTTCTGTTGTTCAAATCAAAAGGTGTTGAACTAACAAAAGTTAGATAACAACATGGTGCAGAAGCACAAAAATTCACGCCTCAAAACGACGTACCGAGATTTTACACTAATTTTTACGGTGAAGAACAAAAATCTGTTTCGGGACAACAACTTTCCCAAGCATTACTTCTCTCTCATTAGAGGTTACTCTTGGCACAAAAAGAAAATAAAAAGGATAAGGAGATGTTATTACAGAAGTAATAACTTCCAAGACTCATCTAAAACTTTTGGGTTATCTCCTAATAAGTACTTTTCTTTGACGCCTTTAAGTTAGGCATGATAGTTTGAGAAGATGCTCACATAGGAAATATGAATTGAAGTAAAAGAGAGCATCAAGAAGCAGATTCAAAACACATTTAAGTCTAACCCACTTCCTATGCATAGGAATCTTGTAAAGAAACAAGTCATTAAAGCACAAAGCAACAAGCATAGAAAAGCAAAACAAGTGCAACTTCAAGACTTTCAACACAAAGAGGGGAAATCTAATATTATTGAGATGCATAAAACCATGTTTCCCACTCTCATAATAACTTTCAGTAGCATCATGAATAAAATTAACAATATAACAATTACATGAAACATTCTTATCATGAGCCACATGCACAAAAGAATTAATACTCCCCACATAAACATAGTCATTCTTATTAATTGTAGTGGTAGCAAATTCAACAAAATAGCTATCATTATTATTCTGATCACCATAATCATCATTTATAGGAGGCATATTGTAATCATAATTAATTTTCTCCTCAATAGTAGGTGGACTGAAAATATCATATTCATCATTGCAATCATCATAAATTGGAGGTGTAGTATCATCATAAGCAATAGAGTAATTATCTTCCAAAGTGTGTTCATTTGTAAACATATCATCATCGGAAGGAACATGGATAGCACTAATAGTACAACAATTACTAATATCATCATTTTTAGAATTGGTACCAAAGAGATTTTCAATATCAAAAGAAGTGTGCTTTTCCCAATCATGATCACTACTATAGGTAACAGGCATAGGAACATCATCGAGTTCAGACTCATCACAAACTATAATAGGAGCAACATGCTTAGGGGAAAATACCATTTCCTCTCTCCTTTTACTCCTCCTTTTCTTCTTTTCCTTATTCTCTTTAGGAGGGAGAGGCTTGAAAAGAAGCTTATCCATGTACCCTAGTTTATTGTTAGAGACAATAGAAGAAACTTTGGAGGATTCCTTCTTTATATTAATAAGATCAAAACACATATTAGTCCTATCATATTCTGGTAAAATCTCATCTTCCATAATATTTTGTATGTAAGTATTTGTGTGACAATTATCAACACAATAAAGATGACAACCATGCAGCACACTATTCATATCAAAAGCATCCATATCTACTAAAGAGGTTTTTCTTGATAACTCTTCACACCCCAAAAATAATGTAAGTTCATCATGCTGATTAGGAGTGATCATGTCATCACAATACAAACTTGCAGTACTCATTGGATTAGAAGGGCTATTATTATGGCCTGAGCATTGAAAATTGAAATGACCCACTTCAAAGCAAAGTTCACAAATAAAAGGATAGAGGGCACACACTTTTTTACCAAGATCATTTAGAGCCCTATACCACGTTGTAGTTTTTTCATTCCTATGGGTGATACAATATTCTTCTTCAATTTTATTATTCTCACAAGGTCTATGTATTCCAGAAAAATTAACATGCTTATGAGAAATAGTACTTTCAAAGGTTTGAGCATGTTTATTGCTATCATTAATAACAATTTCATTTTCCATACAAGTGTCTTTCAAAGGCTCATGATACATGTCCCATTTTCTTTGGGAGCATTAATATGAGAAGAAAAGGCTCTAAAACAATCAATAAGAATTTTAGGATCAAGACCATATTTAACACTATGCTCTTGAAAATCAGTAGTTTCAGCGAAAGACTTAATGCAATCATACTCATAGTTTATACCTGCTTCTTTACCTTTGTTGTTATCCCAATCTTTGGTATTGCTTTGAATTGGTGCAAGAAGATCCCACTTAGCTTTGACCTCCTTACTTGTGAAGGATCCCTCTAAACAAGTATCTAGATAGTCCTTGTAATGTCCTAAAAGCCTTGCATAGAAATTATTAATAACAATATTACTAGGGAGCTCATGAATGGGACATTTGAGCATTAGTGTCTTCAATATTCCCTAAGCTTGGGCAATACTTTCTCCATCATGTGGATGAAAATTATAAATGTAATTCCTATCTTTATGAATTTCATGAGGAGGATAAAATTTAGAGTAAAAGAGAGATTCAAGTTCCTTCCACTCCAAATGATGAGGATCATCTAGTAGCTCATACCACTCCCTTGCTTTGCCTTTAAGTGAAAAAGGGAATAGCTTCCTCTTAACTTGGTTCCTTGAAATACCTGCACACTTGAACAACTCGCATAATCCGTGTATAAAGAGTAAATGATCACCAGGATGGATAGTTCCATCTCCAAAATAACAGTTATTCATAACATGTTCAACAATTTTTATAGGTATTTTAAAAGGGATGCTTTCAGTATGTGGATTTAAAATATCACAAGTATCATTAGAATTACCACATATGGGAGATAAAGTATCATCAGAGAAAAATTTCTTCTTTAAAACTAGGGAACTAAAAATATCATTTTCATAAAAACTAACTTACCCAAGCTTAGACGTTTCCATAGCGTTAGTAACAAAGGTGTTCAAAAGATTCATACTAATTATATTGCTATTAGCATGCAAAGAAAGTTCCATGGTTTTTTAATTTTCTTTTCAGACAATTCATGTTCTACCTTAGGAAAAATACTAAAAAGCTTTCTAATTTTTTTCTTGTTTTCCATTAAGCCTAACTAGAGAAAATAAAAACAAGAAACAAAAAGACAAAGTTGCAGAATCTAAAGGAAATAACTTCGAGCACTCACACCGGAGGATGTGAGTACCTTTTACCTTACCTCCCTGGCAACGGCGCCAGAAAATAGCTTGATGTCTACGCACTTCTATTCTTGTAGACACTTGTTGGGCCTCCAAGTGTAGAGGTTTGTAGAATAGTAGCACGTTTTCCGTTAAGTGGATCACCCAAGGTTTATCGAACTCAGGGAGGAAGTGGTCAAAGGTATCCCTCTCAAGCAACCCTAAAATCAAGATACAAGAAGTCTCTCGTGTCCCCAACACACCCAATACACTTGTCAGGTGTATAGGTGCACTAGTTCGACGAAGAGATAGTGAAATACAACTAGTATAGATATAAGACAACGGTGCTAGAAAATAGCTTGATGGCGTGGAAGAGACTAAAGGAAAACTGAAATAAAGATGGCAGCAAGCAAACATGTAACAGATCTAGTTGCAAACGGTGTTTCAGTGCTTACAAACAAGGCCTAGGGATCATACTTTCACTAGTAAACACTCTCATATAAATATCTTCTCTTTATGATACTACTCTGAACTACTCTCCGGTTGGACACTCTAATCCATGGTAGGGCTATAACAACACTCCTCAAATTTCGCTTTCCCCATCCAGATAACCCCACACTATCACCTTGAGCACTAGATGGTTCCAACAAAGACCACAATTTCATAGAGATATCCAACTCCAAATATAACCCATAACAAGTATTCGTAATCTCTAGCCTAAGTGCCACCATGGTGTGCACGCTGTCACTTTCACACACATGGGGAGAGCAGAGATCTATTAAAGCAGTTGAGTAGCAAGGTAGATCTACTTTATTACAAAGCTCATGATCACAATATGATCATGCATAGAGAGAGAGAGATGAACACATAGCTACCGGTAGAACCCTTAGCCTCGAGAGAGAACTACTCCCTCCTCATCATGGGAATCAGCAACGGTGATGGAGATGGCTGTGGAGATCGATGTAGATGGCTCCGAGGGCACTTCCCCGTCCTGGTAGGGTGCTAGAACAGAGACTTTTGTCCCCCGAATCTCCCATTCGGTGGCAGCGGCACTGCGGAACTTTTCGTCGCTAGAGGATGGACGATTTAGGGTTTTTGCATCGGAGGCTTCTTATAGGCGAAAGGGCAAGGTCGGTGGGTGGACTAGGGGCCCACACCACTTGGTGGCGCAGCCAGGGCTAGCCCGCGGCACCACATGGTGTGGCCAGCCCCTGGCCCCTCTCCGTCTCGTCATCTGGCTCAGTGAGCCTTCCGGTAAAATATCGACTTTGGCTTTTCTCCGGTCCAATTCCGAGAATATTCATTTTCTGGCTTTTCTGGAACCAAAAACAGAAGAAAACAGGCAACTGGCACTGTGGGATCTTGTTAGTAGGTTATTCCCAGAAAGTGTATAAAAGTACTCCAAAGTGTGGACAAAACATAAGAAAGTAGATATAAACCAAGGATGGAACATTAAAAATTATAGATACGTTAGCAATGTATCAGTCGGCTGGTAGTACAGCTTCTTCCCCATATACCAAAAAAATGGTGTATAGCCCGTTGATTGATTTGGGGTTGTTCTTAAACTCCAAAGTACCGCTGGTAGTTCTTCTATCCAGCACCCCGTTGATCTTTGTAGTGGCTCAATGAGCCGGTGTTTTATTCTAGACAATACTAGTCCAGTGGATCTTTCCACTTGCCCGTTCGATGCGGGGTGGGCTACCGAAGCAACATCTAGCCCGATCTTCTTTTCTCGGCAGAACCTCGCAAATGCTCCTTCAGCAAAATTTGTGCCATTATCAGTTATGATACTGTGGGGGTAGCCATATCTCAGGATTATATCCTTGAGGAAAGTTACTGATGTTGCCCCATCATATTTCCTAATTGGCTTAACTTCAATCCATTTGGTGAACTTGTTCACCATGACCAAGATGTGGGTCATACCTCCCCTTGCCGCCTTAAATGGTCTGACCATGTCCAAACACCATACTACAAATGGCCAGGTAATGGGGATGGTCTTGAGTTCCGACATTGGCATATGGGTTTTTGTGGCATACCTCTAACAACCATTGCATTTTCTCACCAGCTCCTCTTCTTGTTCCAGGGCACTTGGCCAATAAAATCCATGCCGGAAAGCTTTTTCCACTAATGCTCTGGAGGATACATGATGACCACATTCCCCTTGATGTATATCTCGAAGTATGTCAAGCCCTTCTTTCGGGTCTACGCAACGCTGCAGCACGATGGTTACACTTCTTTTGTATGACTCGACATTGATGATAGTGTATGCCTTTGCTCTTCTCTGTATTTGCCTTGAGAGTACCTCATGATCCGGCAAAGTTCCCTCCTTTAGGAATTCAACTATCGGCTTCGCCCATGCAAGTATAGCTCGGATGGGGAAAAGCTCCTCATCAATCTCCATTGCATCCACCAACATAACCCCAACAGGACCAAGTTGAACAATCCCTGGGTCTTGCGAGGCAGTCCCCGGGTTTTCCGAAGTAGCCCCAGTTTGCCAAAGCAGTCCCCGTGTTTGCTGAGGTGCTTCCCCAGTTTATTTCCATAGGAGTAGTTTCTGATCTGGAAAGGGCCGGGATATAGATTGATTCGGATTCTGGTGATGGTGTAATAGATGGTTTTCTCAAGTGTTCCAATGCAACTCCTGATGGAATTGGCTGTCGGGATGACCCCAATTTTGACAATATATCAGCTGCCTCGTTTTCAATCCGAGGTACGTGATGGAATTCACACCCCTCGAAGAAACCACTTATCTTCTGGTCATAAAATTTGTAAAGTGCCATGTTTGCGTCCAGAGCATCCAAGTTGCCAGACACTTTTTGTACCACCAAATCTGAATCACCGAAACACAGTATCCGACATATGCGTACTTCCTTTGATATTTTGAGTCCATGCACAAGTGCTTCATATTCGGCCACATTATTTGATGCGCTAAAATGGATCTGGAGGACATATTTCAACTGGTCCTTCTTGGGCGAGGTAAGCACTACCCTAGCCCCCAGTCCTTCCTGTAGATTTGGCCCAACAAAATGCATTCGCCAATAATTTTAGTCCAGTAGAGGTGGTTCATACTGCATCTTGGCCCAATCCACGAAGAAAACCACCACCGCTTGTGACTTGATTGCATCCCTTCTATCTAATTGTGGTGCGTACGAGGTTAAATCAATTGCCCATTTTTTAATTCGGCCGCTAGCATCTTTATTACCCATAATTTCGGACATGGGTGCTTCACAGACCACCTTGATGGGGTGCTCCTCAAAGTAGTATTTGATTTTCTTAGCTGACATATACACACCATATGCCATCTTCTGATAGTGAGGGTAATTCTGTTTTGAAGCCGACAATACCTCGCTCAAGTAATACACCGGTCTTTGCAACTTTCCTTCCTCATCGTGTTCCAGTACTATTACTGCACTTACGACTCGGTTGGTCGCGGCTATATAGAGCAACATCGGCTCCTTGGGTAGTGGCGCAACTAGTATCGGTGCAGAGGACAGCATCGTTTTTAACTCCCGGAACACACTATCAGCTTGTGGTGTCCGTGTAAATTTATCTGCCTTTTTCATTAACTGGTAGAGGGGTAAGGACTTCTCTCCCATACGACTTACACACCGGCTTAACGATGCCAGGGAACTAGTGAACTTCTACACATCGTTAAGGCACTTCGGCAGTTCCATTCTCTCTATGGCTCAGATTTTCGTGGGATTGGTTTCAATACCTCGGCTGGAGACAAGGAAACCAAGTAATTTCCCTGCTGGCACACCAAAGATTCATTTTTCCGAGTTAAGCTTCATCCGGAACCTCCTTAGGTTCGCGAACGTTTGCCGAATATCTTCAAGGATCATTTTGCTTTCCTTGGTTTTTATCACCACATCATCTACGTAAACTTGCACATTCCGACCTATTTGGTCATGTAGACATTTTTGCATGCATCGTTGGTACGTTGCTCCTGTATTACGTAATCCGAATGGCATAATGCGATAATAATAAGCCCCGTACGGGTGATAAACATAGTCTTTATTTGATCATCCGGATTCAGGGGTATCTGATGGAAACCAGAATATGCATCTATGAATGACAACAACTCACACCCAGCAGTTGAATCTATGACCTGATCTATCCTTGGCAACGGGAATAGATCTTTTGGACATGCCTTATTCAGGTTCGTGTAATCGATACACAAGCGCCATACCACTGCCACATTCGAATCATCCTTCTTTTTCTCCATGAGCACCGGATTAGAGAGCCAATCCGGGTAAAGCACTTCCATGATAAATCCGGCTGCGAGGAGCCGAGGTATCTCATCTCTAATGGTTTTCCTCCTGTCTTCGGCAAAACGGCGAAGAGGTTGCTTCACCGGCTTTGCCTCGGTCTCACATTCAAAGAGTGCTCGGCCAACTCCCTCGGCACACCTTGTAGGTCCTGCGTAGACCAAGCAAAGATATCCCGATTCTCACGGACAAAGTTGACGAGCTCGCTTTCCTATTTGTCACTTAACCCAGCACCAATAGTTATATTGCACTCCAGAAACTGATCATCAACAGGCACTTTCTTTGTATCCTTCATCTCTTGAAATGACACACTCCCATGCGGGTTACTCAGAGCTGGCATATGCTGCTGCGCGGACTGAGCCAGCGCAGCCACTTCCATGATTTTCCTCTTCTCCTGAGCAATCACGAGTGACTCAGCCAGGTTAGATCCGGTAGAACCACATTCAATAGAACGCCTGAAGTCCCCGGCTATGGTAATCACCCCCCTTGGTCCAGGTAATTTCATCTTTAGGTAACTGATGTGAGTACTTTCCATAAATTTGTTTCGAGCAGGCCTGCCGAGTAACGCGTGGTATGCTCTCTCCAGGTTCACCACCTCAAACTCCAAGTTCTCAGTCCGGCAATTATCTCACAAGAGGTACCAGGAACAATGTCGTGAAAGGTGGTCCTTGTTGCCTGGAGCATATTCTCTAATATCCCCAACTTGTGCATGGTATCCTTGTACATGATGTTAATGCAATTTCCGTTGTCTATCTGCACCTTGGAGAACCTCACATTGATATTTGGCCCAATGAATGTCGGATCTAGTACCACCGCGTAGGTCCCTAGACTTGGCATAAGCTTTGGGTGATCCTTGATACTCCAAATAATCTCCTAATCCGACAAAGGCATATACTTCACCATGACCGGCATCACTGCATTCACTTCCATATGTCGGCATTGCAAACTCTTTCTGTCAGTTTCTTCTATGGTAAACACACAGTAGCTTTGATGATGCTCCCTCTACTCATTTCTCCCCTCATTGTCGTGATACCCTTGGTTGTGTTGCTGTTGGTTATTCACTTGGTGCACCACATCCCTCGTTTCCTGATTCTCATAGCTCGGTGGAGGTGGAGGCAACATCAGCTGCTGTCCATTTTCCCCAGTGAGAAGTAGTTGCCGAGGTGCTTCATTCCGAGGTCCATCGTGCCGAGGTGCATCATGCCGAGGTGCCTGAGCATTCCCCGGACTTACTTGCTCTAACTTCCTCATCCATTCACATTGCCTGGTCGTATGGTTCGCCGGACTATTTGGACTTGGCGTATGGAACTTGCATGGCTGATCCAGCATAGACTCGAATGTGTACCTCGGACGGTCCTTTATTTCCTGCCACTGTTTCTTCTGTTCCAGGGTCCAAGGATTCTTACCCTCACTCTTTTGTTGCCACTGTTTTCCTCCAGTTTTCTAGCGCTAGCTTGCACCGGCATTGGGCTGATCCCGGTCAACAGCGGCCACTTGTTGCGAGCTGTACCGGTAATCTGGACAATCATCCCCTCTTTTACCTCAGAAATCATTCCTCCTGGATGACCCGGAACCATCTCTGTTGTAGTATTCCTCATTTGACTTGCTTGATATTAGCCGAGGTTGCGTTGGATCTCCCAAGTTATATGAATCTGCAATCCGAATTATCTCGTCCAGAGTGGTTGGCATATCTCGTTGCAACCTCTGCCACAACATACTCCCATACCTAAAACCTTGGGAGAACTACACTATAGCTTGTGATTCAATTACCCCTTCACATGATTTATGCATATTTCACCACCGAGTCAGGAATTCTCGATCCGGCTCATTTGGTCTTTGCCTGCATAACGCCAAAGTCTGCGGCCTATTCAGACTCTTGTAGGTGCTTGAGAAGTTGTTGATGAATAGCTCCTCAAAATCCAACCAACAATTGATACTTCCTGGTGGCAAGTTGTTTAGCCAAACCCTTGCTGGTCTTTCCAGCATCTGTGGTACATATCTCAGAGCCCATCTCAAATTTCCTGTCGCAATTTTAACCGCAGTTGCATAATCAATGAGCCAATCATCCGGCTTTGTGCTGCCATCGTATTTCTTTGTTCATCTGGCCAATTGAAAATTCAGAACAGGTGGTTCCCTCATGATCCGAGGTCTGAAACATGCCAGGCCTAGAGGACCATGTACCTCGATCATCTCTGACCTATAAATCTGGTCTAGCTTCAGCCTTGCGTCATCCGACTACAGGTTCCTATTTCCAAATCTTGATCCAATCACCTGGCGCTCAGGTCTTTGAAATCTAGCGTCTGCCAATGCCGAATAACCATCATTGTATCTATCCTAATCCGGACGAGCGTTTTGCAGTTGCATTGCTTGGCCAGCACTTCTCTCATGCTGAGGTGCGAACTGCTGATGATGTTGCTGAGGCGCAATTTGTCCTCTTTCCGCTAGATTGCGTCGTTCGGCATTGCCGTTGACAACATTCCTCTGACGGCATTGCCTTGGTCATAGTTACCTCGGCCAACTTCACCTCGGCTAGCACTATGGCGATCCTCATCAACTTGTACTGTTTTTCCTTTCCCTGCCCTTACTGGGTCATACGGGATGATCTGTTTATCTCGTCTCCCCGAGGTTACTACTTCCTCTCTCTTAGGACCATGACCCAGAGATGATGCTGCTCCTGCGGATTTTGCCGGGTTATTTCTCGCTGAATGAACCACATGAGATGCTCCGGGCTGCGCCAGGTTTGCCTTGTTTATTTCCTCATTCTACTGACACCCTACCCTCAACAGATGGTTAACTCTTTCCTGTTGCCTCTCTCAGGCTTCTCCGGTTAAACCTTCTAACTCGAAGGCAGCTGCATTGGCAGCCCTGAGGGTCTTAGTCGGCGTACTGTATCTCTCCAGTCTGACAGTTACTATTGTTTCTGTCTAACCCGGCCTAGGCACAGACTCCCTGTCAATCTCAGTAATCAGGTTTCTACCTCAGATTTTCAGTCCATCTATATGGTTTGCTTTTGCTTACTCCCGTAGAGTAATGTTTATTGACTACTGCAGCTCAGCTACTTTTTTTCGCACTAGCTAGCATCTTCTTCCTAGTTTCCTCTAACTCGGCCTCTGCCTGAGCTGGATCTACTACTGGCGCTATGGGTGTTGCTAAGCTATCTATTGGCTGCTGCTGTACATTTTATGGCCTCTCTAGTGGAGGAAACCTAGACCTTGCCTGCTTTGGTGTTGTCTCCGGCTCTGGTGGCGGGTCCTTGCTTGCTCCTGCGTCTGGCGCTATCATCATGACCTCAACGCTGCTTGCGGGGCGAGTGATACGTGTGCCACGAGTGGTGCTAAGAGGTGTTCGCCTCCCTTGATGGCGAGCCGCCGGTGAATGCAGGACTCATCGATGCCGACGTAGATCTTGTGCGCGCAAGCTTGATGAAGAGGAAATTGTGCGGAGGAGAGTTCCTACCAAAGCTCCCTGCATTGTTGTTGACATAGTCCAGCGCTCCAAAGCGCTGAACGAGCTCGGAGACGACGCGCTTGCTGGTGCCGAAGATGTTCCCCATCCAGATTTTTACCCCTGCTCATGCCGCTAGCCCCACGGTGGGCGCCAACTATCATGGTCGTGGCACGGCAGATGCCATGGATAGGCTAAAGATGGGGCCAATGAGCACTACAAGAATCTAGGGAGGGATAGTGTGGTGATTCCACACACAAGTGTTTGTATTTTCACTTTATCAATGTGGGATTACAAGGGCTCCTTGAGCTGTTCGTGGGAAGGAGCTAGTTCTCTTAGCCCCCACTACAATGCTCTAGAGTTCTTCCTAGACAGAATGATCGATGCCCTTCTATGGAGGCCCTGGCGCCCCTTATATAGGGGAGCTGATACATTGCAAATCTATCTATAATTTTTGATGTTCCATGTTTGGTTTTATCCACTTTCTTTTGTTTTGTTCCAACTTTGGAGTACTTTTCATATGATTTCTTGGACTAACCTATTAACAAGAGGAACAGTGCCAGCTGCGTGTTTTCTATTGTTTTTGGTTCCAGGAAAGTCAGAAAATGAATATTCTCGGAATTGGACGGGACAAAAGCCAAAGTGCCTATTTTTCCGGAAGTCATCAAATGCCAGAATACGAGACGGAGAAGGGCCAGAGGCCGGCCACACCACCTGGCCGCGCGGCCAGGCTGGTCCCGCGCCAGGGGGTGGTGTGGTGGCCCCTGGCACCCCCTCGGCCTCCCCTTCCGACTATAAGATGCCCTCGGGATGAAAACCCTAAGGACCCGATCAAAAAATCCACGAAAGAGTCTGTAGCCGCCGTCATCTCCATCCCTAGATCGGGAGGGGTCTGAAGCTCTTCCCGGCACCCTACCGGAGAGGGGAATTCACCCTGGAGGCCTTCTCCATCACCATGCAAGTCTCCGGTGTGATGCGTGAGTAGTTCATCCTTGGACTACCGATCCATGTAGTAGCTAGATGGCTGGTTCTCCTCCTTTGTGCTTTCATGTCTGGATCTTGTGAGCTCCATTCATGATCAAGATCATCTATTTGTAATTCTGCATGTTGTGTTTGCGGGGATCCGATGGATATTGAGATGCTATTTCAGATTAATTATTGATTCTATCATGTCTTTGTTATTTGTGATCTTGCATGCTTTCCATTGTTAGTAGCTATCTTGGCCAAGTAGATGCTAGCAACTCCAAGAGTTAGTATTTATGCTCGATAGTGGGTTCATGCCTCTGGTAATCTGAGGAAGTGACATAAATCTCTAAGGTACTAGATGTTTTGTTGCTACTAGGGAGAAAACAACAATCCTTTTTTCATAGAACAATCGTATTGTTTACTTTACACGCAGTTCGTAAAGAAATAATCTGTTGCTTGCAACTTAATACTAGAGGGGGTTCGGATGATAACCTGAAGGTGGATTATTAGTCATCGATGCAGTTGGATGGCGGTCTATGTATAATGTTGTAATGCCCAATCGAATCTCAAAGGAGTCAAGATGATTAGTATATGCATGTATTTCTTTCTCGATGTTTGTCAATTGCCCCGCTGTAATTTGTTCACCCATCATGTTATCTATCTTAAGGAGAGCCACCTCTAGTGAACTATGGATCCTGGTCCTTGTCTTTTACATTCAATCTACAAACTCTTTACTTCTTTGTGTTTACTTTTTGCAAACTTTTACTTCTTTCCATTCGATATGTTTAATCCTTTGTTTTCCGCAAAACACGGTGAGATTGACAACCTCATCGCAAGTTGGGGACAAAGTTTTGTGGTTGTATTTTGCAGGTCTCCACGTTGCTACTAGCACCGGTAGTGCGCCCTGCCAAAGCTCAGCTAGTAACACCTTTGGGGTGTTTCCTTGCTCCTACTGGTTGGATTAAACCTTGGTTTCTTAACTGAGGGAAACTTGCTGCTATGCTCATCATACCTTCCTCTTGGGGTTCCCAACGAGCTCTACATCAACCACGCACCAGCACTTTTCTGGGCGCCGTGCATTGAGCCATCAAGCATTTTTCTGCCGCCGTTGCCGGGGAGTCAAGGACATCTTCACAAGGGGAGTCCCTCATAACCAATCTCTTTACTTTGTTATTTTTTTTTGCTTAGTTTCTTTTTTTGCTTTGTTTGCTTGTTTTCTTTATTCAAAAACACAAATTTTTTAGTTTTACTTGTTTGCTTTCTTATTTGAAAACCCAAAAAAACGACTACTCTTGAAAACACTAAGTTGTGTGACTTCACTAGCACCAACAACAATGATTTTATGAGCACACCTATTGCTCCACCTGTGCTTGAAGATACTTTCTTTGAGATAAAACCTGCTTTGCTCAATCTTGTTATTAGAGAGCAATTTTTTGGTATTGGGAATGAAGATGCTGCTTCCCATCTAAATAACTTTGTTGAACTTTGTGAGATGCAACATCATAGGGATATAGATGTTGATTTTATTAAACTGAAATTGTTTCCTTTCTCTTTGAGAGGAAAAGCTAAAGAATGGTTAAATTTCTTAACTAGGAATAGTATTGATTCTTGGACTAAGTGCAAAGATGCTTTTATTGGAAAATACTATCCTCCTGCTAAGATTATATCCATGAGAAGTGAAATAATGAAGTTTAAACAACTTGATAATGAGCATGTTGCTCAAGCTTGGGAAAGAATGAAATCTTTGGTAAAGAATTGTCCCACTCATGGACTGACTGCTTGGATGATCATCCAAACTTTTTATGCAGGATTGAACTATTCTTCAAGGAACCTATTGGATTATGCTGCTGGAGGTACCTCTATGACCATCACTTTGGGTGCTGCAACAAAGCTTCTGGACAATATGATGGTTAATTATTCTGAATGGCATACTGAGAGAGCTCCACAAGGTAGGAAGGTAAATTCTGTTGAGGAAACCTCCTCCTTGAGTGATAAGATTGATGTTATTATGTCTATGATTGTTAATGGGAAAGCCCATATTGATCCAAATAATGTTCCCTTAGCCTCTTTGGTTGCTCAAGAAGAGCAAGTTAATGTGAACTTCATAAGAAATGACAATTTTGGCAATAATGCTTATAGGAGTAATTTTGGTAACAACAATTATAAGCCATATCCTCCTAACAATGGTAATGCTTATGGAAATTCTTAGAACAATAATAGGAGTGCTCCCTCTGAACTTGAAGTTATGCTTAAAGAGTTTATCAGTAAACAAACTGCTTTCAATAAAACTATTGAGGAAAAACTCTCTAATGCTAAAAGAAATATAGCATCTTTGGTTGAAGCTCAATCTTCTTTGAATAAAATGGCTGCTAAACCTGAAACTAATGATAATCCCTTTGCAGCTACTAATGCTATACAAGTAAGAATTGATGAAAATGTTAGACTATTAGCTGAATTACATGCTAAGTGGGAAAGAGAAGATGAAATTGCTAGAAACATTAGTGTTTCTACTATCACCACCACTAGTGTTGAGGCTAGTAATATTTCTACTACTTTAGATGATAAATTTGATTTTGATCTTGATGGTTGCAATATCTCTGAAGTTATTAAGTTCCTACAAAATATTGCTAAAAGTCCTAATGCTAGTGCTATGAACATGGCTTTTACAAAACACATTGCTGATGCTCTCATAAAGATTAAAGAAGAAAAGATGAAACATAAAGCTTCTATCCCTATAAAACAAGAAGATGGTTGGGAACCCATCATTAATATGAAAGTTAATGACTTTGGTTTCAAATCTTTATGTGATCTTGATAGTAGTGTTTCTATTATGCCTAGAAGGATTTATGATATGCTTGATTTGCCTCCACGTGAAGATTGTTATTTGAATGTCCCACTTTATGATAATGCTAAAAAGAAACGCATGTGGAGTCTTAATGATGTTCTTATTATGGTTAACAATGCCTATGTCCCCGTTGATTTCTATGTTTTGGATGTTGAATGCAATGCTTCTTGTCCTATTACTTTGGGAAGACCTTTTCTTAGAACTGTTGGTGCCATTATTGATATGAAAGAAGGCACCATTAAATATCAACTCCCACTCAAGAAAGGTATAGAACACTTTCCTAAAAAGATAGAAAAGATTTCTTTTGCTTCTCCTATGAAAACAAATTTTGGTCTTAATGCTTCTTCATTTGAGAACACTTGATTCTTTCTTTGCTTCATATGCCTAACTTAAAGGCGTTAAAGAAAAGTACTTATTGGGAGATAACCCAAAAGTTTTAGATGAGTGTTGAAAGTTATTACCTCTGTAATAACCTCTCCTTATCCTTTTTATTTGCTTTTTGTGCCAAGAGTAACCTCTAATGAGAGAGAAGTAATGATTGGGAAAGTTGCTGTCCCGAAACAGATTTCTGTGCTTCACCGTAAAAATTCGTGTAAATTCTCTGAACGTATTTTTGAGGCTTGAATTTTTGTGCTTCTGCCCCAGGTTGTTATATAACTTTCGTTAGTTCAACACTTTTTTATTTGAGCAACATAAGGTCTTCGAAAAAATTCGTTTTTACCTGCTGCTCTGTTTTGACAGATTTCTGCCATTTTCTGCATTTACTTCTTGTTGGTTCCTTCTTGAGTTCTTTTGGGGAATTGAGCTTTTTGAGGGAAGTGCTACAGTTTCTAGTGTTCTAATGGAAGTTTATTTGGTGTTAGAACTGAACCTTAAGACCTTTTATCTTGAGTGCACTAATGTTGCTAATAAAGATTGTGTGAAGTTTTGTATGAAGGAAAATTTTCAGGTGTATAGAAGGAATGCGTAATGAGATGAAGGATGGACTAAAGCTCAATCTTGGGGATGCCATGCGTGTCACCCCAAGAAATATCCAAGAAGTACAAGTGTCAAATCTTGGGGATGCCCAAGGCATCCCCTCCTTCATCAATAAAAATCACAGGTTTCTTCCAAACGCTTCATTTTTATTGTTTCATGCACAATTGTGTTGTTCTTGGAGCGTCTTCTTTTTCGTTTTCTTTTTGGTTTTTAGTTTGCTTGGTTTTCTTAGTTTTCTGAATATATTGGTTGGACCCCCTCTTTCAGACGTTGGTTTTCAAATAGTTTGGTTTGGTTTGGAAAAGAGTAGGAAAGTTCATGCTTATGTGGCTAAAAGAGCTCGTTTTTGACTGTGGTCTATGCTCTATCATGCCATGCTTGATATTGTTTTGGATTTATGCTTAGTATTCTTTGATTTAGCATGACTTGTTATAAACAATTGAGATTGCTTAATGTGCCTCGGATGAATCATGCGTTGTTTTAGCATATTAAAGCATAGTATAGTGGTATTCTCCTTTGATGCTTTATTTGGGTTGACTTGGCACATGCTCATATGACTATCTCAAGTCACCATAGCCATTATGATCCTTTAGTTTTCAACTTGTAGTATCAATTTATGTTTTGATCAATGATGTTTTGTCACTCTGCATGATTACGGCCATTATTGCTCTCTTAGTTTGTCGCTCCCAGTCTTTTGCTAGCCTCCAAAACCAAGTATGAGTTCCACTCATGCATCCAACGCCCTAAACCAAGTTATTCCAAAGATTCCACCATACCTACCTACTAGCTTATGCTATTCCAAGTATATTCATGCTTTTGTTCACCTTCCAAATTAAACTTGTTATGAGAAAACTAGTGATTCAAGCTCTCACGAACTTGATGGCACACTTTACTTTTTGCATCTAATAAAATTGAACCATTGGGTCCTCCTTTGTTGCGTATATGCTTGCGCTTTATAAGTTGAAATTAGCAAAACCATGTTTCATGGGGAACGCTCTCAACATTGCACTTGTACTTTGTACCCCATTGATATCATTTCTTTTGCTTACGGATCCCGACGGTGTGAAATAAAAGTGGAACTTGTAAGATCATGGAGTTTGTATGTGTGTTAGAGAAATGCCTGGGCTGCTAGCCTAAGCCATGCCTAATCATGGTGGAAACTTGTAGCATAACCATAATGAGCACTCTATGAAGCATCCTCAATAAAAACCTATGCAAATAGTAAATAAAAAGATCGCTGAGATGCTCATTGTCTGCTTGCCTTGTCATTTTGATTATGGGAAAGCTCCCGTATCATGTGCAAGGGGTACCCCGTTGGAGGTTCTTAATGATACACATGTACTTACAATGACAAGAGCTTACTCGTGACTGAAGTTGAGTAGCATGAGGATCGGTCTTCGTAAGTAAGGGGCATGAGATTTCGGTTTATAACTTGTCAAGCATATCCTCTTAGTTGTGTCACTTTAACCTTAATCACCTTAAAGATGCTTATGGTAGGGGAAATGAGAGCTGAAAGCTATAAGTACCATAATGTTTGGAAGCTCCTTATGAGACTTGAATCCCTACTTCCTTTTACAAAGGCCTTTCTTCCACCATTACATTGAGTCTCCACCTTCTATCTTTATGCACCTACTTTGAGAGCATAGTGGGCATTCTTAGTTCTATGTGCATTGTCCCAAGACTAGTTGATTGATGCATAACTTGTTATTGCTTGTTTGAAACTATTGTATCTAGTCACTCTTATGAACTTTGAAGGTGTCCTATGCATTTATATTTGCTACTCTATTAAGGGACAAACTGAATACTATTATGCTATGTTTTCTTTATGTGAAACAAACAAACGTCTTGCAAAGCATTGTTATTCATTAATATTTTGTTTGTGCCTTTTCATGTTGCATCATAGTTTCTTTGTCTTATTGCTAGAACCTTGTCTTTCATGTTATGATTGAAGTACTATGATCCCAGCTTTGAATGTTATACAAATACTTTGATCAAATCTTTGAGGGTGCATGTCACCTCAAAAATTATTCTTTCTTTTTATCACTTACCTACTCGAGTACGAGCAGGAGTTAAGCTTGGGGATGTTGATACATTGCAAATGTATCTATAATTTTTGACGTTCCATGCTTGGTTTTATCCACTTTGTTGTGTTTTGTTCCAACTTTGGAGTACTTTTCATATGATTTCTTGGACTAATCTATCAACAAGAGCCACACTGACAGCTGCCTGTTTTCTGCTGTTTTTGGTTCTAGGAAAGTCAGAAAATGAATATTCTCGGAATTGGACGGGACAAAAGCCAAAGTGCCTATTTTTCCAGAAGTCATCAAATGCGAGAATACAAGACGGAGAAGGGCCAGAGGCCGGCCACACCACCTGGCCGCACGGCCAAGCTAGGCCCATGCTAGGGGATGGTGTGGTGGCCCTTGGCACCCCCTCGACCTCCCCTTCCGAATATAAGATGCCCTCGGGACGAAAACCCTAAGGACCCGATCAAAAATCCACGAAAGAGTCTGTAGCCGCCGTCATCTCCATCCCTAGATCGGGCGGGATCTGAAGCTCTTCCCGGCACCCTGTCGGAGAGGGGAATTCTTCATCACCATGCAAGCCTCCGGGGTGATGCGTGAGTAGTTCATCCTTGGACTACGGATCCATGTAGTAGCTAGATGGCTGGTTCTCCTCCTTTGTGATTTCATGTCTAGATATTGTGAGCCCCGTTCATGATCAAGATCATCTATTTGTAATTTTGCATGTTGTGTTTGCGGGGATCCGATGGATATTGAGATGCTATTTCAGATTGATTATTGATTCTATCATGTCTTTGTTATTTGTCATCTTGCATGCTTTCCGTTGTTAGTAGCTATCTTGGCCAAGTAGATGCTAGCAACTCCAAGAGTTAGTATTTATGCTCGATAGTGGGTTCATGCCTCTGGTAATCTGGGACAGTGACTGAAATCTCTAAGGTACTAGATGTGTTGTTGCTACTAGGGAGAAAACAACAGTCCTTTGTTCATAGAACAATCATATTGTTTACTTTACACGCAGTGTGTAAAGCAATAATCTGTTGCTTGCAACTTAATACTGGAGGGGGTTCGGATGATAACCTGAAGGTGGACTATTAGTCATAGATGCAGTTGGATGGCGGTCTATGTATAATGTTGTAATGCCCAATCGAATCTCAAAGGAGTCAAGATGATTAGTATATGCATGTATTGCTTTCTCGATGTTTGTTAATTGCCCTGCTGTAATTTGTTGACCCAGCATGTTATCTATCTTAAGGAGAGCCACCTCTAGTGAACTATGGATCCCGGTCCTTGTCTTTTACATTCAATCTACAAACTGTTTACTTCTTTGTGTTTACTCTCTGCAAACTTTTACTTCTTTCCATTCGATACGTTTAATCCTTTGTTTTCCGCAAAACACGGTGAGATTGACAACCTCATCGCAAGTTGGGGACAAAGTTCTGTGGTTGTGTTGTGCAGGTCTCCACGTTGCTACTAGCACCGGTAGTGCGCCCTGCCAAAGCTCAGCTAGTAACACCTTTGGGGTGTTTCCTTGCTCCTACTGGTTGGATTAAACCATGGTTTCCTAGCTGAGGGAAACTTGCTGCTGTGCTCATCATACCTTCCTCTTGCGGTTCCCAACGAGCTCTACATCAACCACGAACCAGCACTTTTCTGGGCGCCATGCATTGAGCCATCAGGAGCCCAGGTTACAAAGTTAGGGCATACGTGGAGGCATATTCCCCGAATATGCCCTTTGGTTCAAGCTAGATGTCTCTTTATTAACTTTAAACAGCTAGTCCGGACTATGGACGCAATCCTCTTTGAGCTCCTTGTCTTTTGGTGTCACCAGGCACAGACTACATCAGCCGACACTGCCCGCATCACCTTTGTCGGCCATGCCCCGCTGGTCCTTCCCTTTGCTCGCTTCGCTCACGCTACAATGGACAGAGGCCACCTTTTGACCAGTGGGAGATTCCTTCCTTCTCTTGGAAGCCAAGGGGTAACCCGGCTAGCGCTTGGCTAACCCGGCTACGAGGGTACCTGCACAAATGGTAAATCAGGCATAGCCAACATACGTTTCATGTCAGTCAGGCTAATGTTAGGTGAACACCCACCAGGACGGGTTACCCCGTAAGTCGGCCTGCCTTGAGGAGACCCAGCCGGCATTCGCCTTCACTGTGTTGTACCTCAGCTAACTCGGCCTTTATACCCCGGCGTGACCCTACCCGGGGGTATCCCCCAACATTTAGCCTCTCAAGTCTTTCGTATGATATATCCGTAATGTCATTGAGGTATGACTTGTATCCTATTATGTAATGGATGTTTACTTGGATAATTATCGATTATGCTCCACGACACACTAATCATGGGGTCGTGGTCGAATGCATAAGGGATTATGCCGCACTTGAGCATCTTAAACCAACATGGTTTAGTAGCCATGGCAATATTCTATTTTGGCACCCTTAAAAAAACTAAGTTTGACCTTTAACTTATAAGCACCAAAACATGATCAAGATCAAATAATTGCATTATCCTAATCTACAGCACCTATTATACCACCTCATATACCCCATGATCGCAATGGATCTCTGAGGCACTAACACTTGCCTGATCTTTTGGGCATGTCAATGTCAGGCATCAAAATCACAATTTCCTTTTAATCCTTCAAAACTAATATTTTAATTTAAAACCAACACCACCCCAGCACCCCCTCCCTCCCACTAGTTCTAGTTGAGTTCTTGGTCCCACTCCATCTCCTGGCCCACTTGGCATCCCCCCATAGCTAGACCTAACTATCCCACTCCTCCTTATTTACCCCAACCACCTAGGAAGGAGAAATAAAATCTCCTATAGCATCTATCTCCCCCAGTGCCTCTTATGTATCCCTTTCCATCACCATTCCCTTGGTGTCGCTCAAACCAGCCGACACAGTGCTCCTCTCCCCTATACATTGCCCTTGTGGACAAAGTTCACTGTGAGCAACCCCCCTCGTAGATAATGCACAGGCCATCCCAGCCACTCCCTCTACCTCTATTCTTCTCCACTCATACCTCTCTCTTCCATCCATCGCCTCCCCAAAACACCCATTCCTCCCTGCAGCCCAGGAGGAGGAGAAGCATCTCTCGGGTCTACAAATTGTTGAGCAAATTTTCCATCGGTCCCGACCACCTCTGCTCCATTTCTTTACATCTATGTGCTCCCCTACCTATGACCTTCCTCCCCATGCCCTATATTTTCCGCAGGGAGGCTGGAGCAGCCACCACCACCACATACCTGTGGTGAAGCTCTACTGGCAGAGTCGACGGTCCCGAGCGCTTTCTTACCCACCAAGTCCTTCCCGAGACCGTGGCGAGCCGTCAAACTGCAATTGATGCCTCCCGGCTGACATGCAGTCGTCCGGGAAGCACCCCTAAGCTTCTAAGAGTGCTCCTCAGGTGCAAAAGCGCGCGTCACCAAAACCACCCTTCCTGCCCATCCCTGGAGTCGTCGTTGACATCTGCATCACCTCTTGTAACTACCTTGGAAAAACCCTACGCTCTAAGTTCAAGCCTGGATGAAACGGAAGTGGTTAAAATAGTATAGCGGGGGCCCCGAGGACCGCCCACGTGTAGACCCGTCGTCCGTCCTAACCACTTCCAAGACATCGGGACAAGAGCGAGCGGCGTAGGCAACAGGCGAAGAGATCAAATACATACACAAGTGGGTATGTATGCAAGCTACCATACAATAGTTCTCAGAGCCATTCCATCTAAAAGAAATAGAAATATTGCAACGCCATACGGGCGAAGAGATCCAAATATCCTAGATAGAGATAATAGTTTAGGATAGCTCCTCATACATCAAACATCAGAGTATCAAGCGGAAGCGGGAAACAAGATCTGAGTAGGGACAAGAAGCAAATCGGCATAAGATGCCACAGAACTAAGCACATCCTGCCCACAGATCTCGCGGATCCCCATCCCTGAAATCTCTACATCGAGTGATCGTTGAAAACATCATCTGTCTCCTCCACCCAATATCCATCTTGCGTATACACATGTTCATCTGAATCAAACAATTTATCGTGTGAGACCCTAGGGGTACTGAGCAAGTCATTATGCCTCTAAAGGGGACATATACCTGGGGTGACGCAATTGCAGCAAAAGATAATAACTAACAAGTCTATAGATACTCGCTAACCATCCGCCTAACCAATGATAGACGGATGTGCGTTAATTAGTAGCAACAGTTATAACAGTGTAATTAACAGATCCATCCTCCTCGCTTACCAACGAGAAAGCGGACGAATAACCCATCCGTTGGCAGTTTTATTAACCATTCCATGAGCATTGCACTGTTTACTAGTCAAGTATTTAGTCAGATTAAGAGCGGTACTTTAGTTGTACTTGTCTATGATCGAGAAACTGTGCTCCAAGCCGTCCATAACCGCGGACACGGCTTTCAGAAAGATTTACCCTGCAGGGTGCACAAATAGCAACACACACTCGATCAACCTCGGAAAAACCAAATCAAAACCCAACGAGGCATTCATGACAAAGTGATCACAGGATTCAGAAATATTTCAGGGGGCCGCCGTAGTTGGCCGGCTCCGGAACGGACCCAGGGTTTGTGACGACGGCTGTAAATGACTGGGAACCCGAAAATAAGATTGGGCTTGTCGATAACACGAAAACGTGGCGCGATCCAAAACAGTACAGGTGCTCCACGCACAATCTTAAATAAACCAGTAAGCATGGCAAAAGTACAGGATAGTAACAAAGTCCCAAACTACTTTGTGGCCCCAAAAAATAGAAGTGAATCAAGCTCTGGCTCAGGGGGTTTCATAAGGCCTCCCGGATGTGGATAGTGCGAATAGTCAAGGAACAGGAATCAAGTACTCGGGGTCCTACGGGACACAAGTGAGCATGAAAACCAAAAAGCGGATATTGCTCACCGGTGCCTCTTTCATTAGTTATCCCATTCCTACTCAGGTTAAGTTGTTTAGGTACCTCGTTATCCATCAGACACTCACATACCCTACACATGCTGTTCTATGACTCGCATGGCTCAAACAACTCCTATAGTAATGGCTCATGCGATGGAGGAACAAGCTTCGGTGGGGTTTAAAAGTAAAGGCTATGCAGTACTTGAGATTCAATTTAATGCAATCGCGACTCAATGATGCAAGAATAAGATAGAGGCAATAGGTAATATATGTATGCAAGCATGTGGTAGTGCTTTCCTGGTAGCTCAGTTGAAGCGAGAGATGGATCTGGGTAGAACTCCTGTGATTCCTGATAATTCTCCTGCTGGGCGTCTATTCGAAGAAGAACCAAACAAACAAGGACCAACATAAATAAAGTGCACAATCATACGAATTAAAATGCGACAAGCAAACAAGCATGCCATGATGAATGATGCACAGTTTACATGGCAATAATGTAGCATGGCATGGTGAGGTGTGGGGTACAAGAATAAAGCATTTTATTATTTATGTGTTCAAGTTTTATTGCCTTAAACAGTTCTGATTTTTAATAATGACATGATGCATGTTTCAATTCAGAACATGGAATGCATAGATAGAACGGGCTCGTCGCGCTGATCGATTTGGACATATTATTTGTCGAATTTGGAGTTATAGAATTAAAGTTATTAATTATTTAAGAAAAGGCATTTTTATTGCATTTAAACAATTTCGAAAATTTAAAAAGCTGAAATGATATTTTTAATGGCATATTTGAAATCCTCACATTTTTCTGATTCCAAAACATATATATTTGTGTTATTTGGAATTATAATTCAAAAGTTATTAAAAACAGATTTAAATTTGAATTTAAACATTTCTGTAAATTCATTTTATAAGACAGAAATGCGCCCGGACTTTTTATACCCAGAGAAACCTAGCCCAAGTCACTGGCGGGTGGGACCTGTGCAGACTGGGCGAAACGGCGCGCGACACACCCGTTTCTACTGCTAGCACAACCAGCCACAGAGATAGACCAGTGGGTCCGGCGGTAGAGAGGGGCCCGCACGACAGTGGGCGAAAAGGGGCTGCCACGTGTAGGAGCTGGGGAGCGCAGGTTGAGGTTTTTGGAACCTCCGGTCCCTTTCTGTAAAACGGCCAAGGAGACCGACAGGTGGGCCTAGAGGGAGCGCGGGTTGATGAAACAAAAGGTTCGGGGGGATATGCAAAGTGTACAGCTGCTACTGTTTTTCTTCCCTTGCGAATCTGACGGAAACGACAGAGAATGGCGCGGCGAGGCGGGGGTTCGAACCCGCGAAGCGGGGCGCGCGCGCGGGCGGCGTCTACCGCTGGGCTATCAGGGGGTTGTTGCTGGGGTACCGATGCGCGGCTAGAAGTGCTGCTGCGACGCCGCGGCGAGGAAACGCATGAGCGACGCCAGTGCACCGAGACTGCTCGACAAAATGGCTGGCGTGTCCAGGAAGCGACGGCGACTGTGAGGATGTCTAGGAGGGAGGGTGGCTCACCACGAGGTGGTCGGCGGTGGTGGATCGGGCCGGGGAGCGGTGGATCGGCGACGATGCAGACGGCCGGCGGGATTAGGGTTTCGGTCGGCGTGGTGGTCGTGCAGCAGGTCCTGAGCCTCCTCCTCCTCGCTGCTGTGCACGGGGACAACGTAGAGGGTCGCCACGGTCTTCTCCGGCACCAACAGACCCGCCCTCCGCCGTGTAACGAGGAGAGGGAGGTGGAGGCCGACGATGGTCGCCGGGGATGGAAGAGGAGGTAGCAGTAGGTGGGGAAGGAGGGGAAGGGCGAGGCCCTGGTGGATCTGGTTGACGACAGGCAGAGAGGAGGGAGTAGATAGGTAGAGGGGAGAGGGAGGCGCACATGGGGATCGGGTAGAGAAAAGTGGCCTCCATGCCACCTTTCTCTCGTCCTCCTTCACGTGCTCGACCTGGGGGGCATGGCCGGCTGCAGCTGGGGCCCAAGTGAGGACAGGGAGGTGGGACTGGCTCAGGTGTGGGGCCTGGCTGGCAGAGAGAAAGGGAGAGAGGAGGGTGAGGCTCGGGTAGAGCTAGGGTGTGCTCAGCATGGAGCTAGGGTTGGGGGTGGCTCGGTTAGGTTAGGGGAGGAAGGGTAGCTCGGGAAGGTGAGGTTGGTGGGGTGTAGCCGAAGCTAGGAAGGGTAGGGTTAGCTTGGCATGGGTGAAGTAAAGCATGGGTAGGGTAGGGGTGGTTAGGGTTTTCTCATGGAGATTAGGGTTTTGGGGTATGATCTAACAAGATCCAACAAGGTGGGGTGTGAGGAAGGATAAGGAGATGGAGGTGAGTGTTTTTGTGTTTTGTTGGGCCCATGGTGGTGGTATAAGAGAGAGAGAGAGAAAAAGAGATGAGGTGTTTAGGATATGGTCTAACATGATCATGCATGGATGAAGGGAATGTGGTGGAGTTGAGGTCTTGATGCACATGGCAAAGAAAACAAAGATCAAGATGAGGAGGGTTTAGGGTAAGAGCAAAAAGAATAGATCCAACAAGAATTGATTCCCAAGGGACCATGATCCACTCAAAAATCCAAGTAAAACCCAAAACAAGAGAATGGTGGAGATTGTTGCATGGCCCATGCATGAGCATTAAATGCCATGTCTAATCTTGTGAAAACAAAATAATAATCATGGCATTTATACACCTGCATTCCAAAATATGGAGTAAGGCCAAGCTAAAGGAAAATAGAAGGAGGTTCCATGGGGAGTAGATGGAGATGATCATATTTGAATATAATTTGGACTTGCTAGTGTGTATGTCCCACTAGATGTTTAATAGTCTCAAAAATATTCCAACATGAGCATACATTCCAATACAATCCATATGGAAGCTAGAAAAATGGGTACCACTCATAATTCATGCAAAGGTTGCTCCACATATCAATAATGTGAAAACAACATGATGCTAATGTGAGGGCATGTGGAAAATAGAAGTGGATCATCCCAACCCACATGAGCTAGATTTATATGCCAAAGGAAAAATGTAAAAGCTCATGGATAATTAGGATGGTGGAATTATAAGGTGGTGACAAGGAAAAGGTGGTGGAGTTGAATAAAAGATATGCCCCCAACTCAACTTGGGCATCAAGGATTTATCAAGAACCAAATACAATATATCAAGAGCCAAATACAATTAACAATGCATATGAGATAAGAACCAAATGAAAATGGTTTTATATGATGCTCAAATGCAAGGTGGCATGATGACATGAGCATGATATAATTATGATGCAACAATTATATGTAGGAAGTAGCAATTATATTACTAGACCATGTAGCATTACATATGTTAGACAATTAACCTTCTCCTCCGCTTGAGTTACAATGTCGGGGCCAAACAATGTTCTTTCACCAGCGCCCGACCAACCAATCAGAGTTCTGCATTTGCGTCCATAGAGAACCCCAAATGGTGCCATCTTTAGACTTTTCTGAAAGCTGTTGTTGTAAGAGAATTCAGCATAAGGAAGACATTCTTCCCACTCCATGCCGAAAGAGATAACGCAAGCACGGAGCATATCTTCCAGAATCTGATTGATCCTTTCAACTTGTCCTTGCGACTGAGGATGGTAAGCTGTGCTGAAGTTCAACTTTGTTCCCAAAGCATTTTGGAAACTTCCCCATAACTTGGAAGTGAAGATGCTTCCACGGCCTGAGCTGATCTCAAGAGGAACCCCATACAGAGAGATAATTATGTTGATATAGAGCTCAGCCAACTGAATTACAGAAATTGTTTCCTTGACGGGAAAGAAGTGAGCCACTTTAGAAAGCCTGTCAATGACAACAAAGATTGCATTGTTGCCCTTCTGCGACCTTGGAAAACCAGTTATGAAGTCCATCTCTACTTTCTCCCATTTCCATTCCGGAGACTCCAATGGCTGTAGAAGACCGGAAGGTTTCTGATGGATAGCTTTAACTCTGCGGCAGACATCACACTCGGAGACATACTTGGCACAACATTGTTTCAACCCAGGCCACCAATATTTTGTTTTCAAGTCCATGTACATCTTAGTGCTGCCAGGGTGGATAGAAAGAACAGAATCATGCGCCTCCTTAAGAACTTGCTCTCTTAAACCCGGGTAGTTCGGAACAAACATCTGGTGTTCAAAGAAAAGAGTGTCTTGGTCGTCGACGTGGAAGGACTCATACTTCGAAAGATGAATGTTGGAGATGATGTTTTTAGTGTAAGGATCACCAAGTTGAATGGAGCGAACTTTTTCTTCCAAGAGAGGGGTTGCCAGAAGGTTCAGAAGATACCCTTGATCCATAATTTCAAGGTTGATCTTGCGGAATTCCTCACACAAGAGAGGCTGGTGTTCTTCCACCATGAGGTTGCTGACATAAGCTTTTCGGCTGAGAGCATCGGCCATGACATTAGCTTTGTCGGGAGTGTAGTTGGTGGTCAAATCGAAATCATTAATTGCTTCAATCCACCTCCTCTGACGAAGGTTGAGATCAGGTTGTGTGAAGATATACTTCAGACTCTTGTGATCAGAAAAGATCTCACAACGGTTGCCAAGCAAGTAATGCCTCCATACTTTCAAAGCAAAGACAACTGTTGCGAGTTCGAGGTCATGTGTAGGATAGTTGATCTCATGCGTCTTCAACTGTCGAGAGGCATAAGCAACAACTTTTTTTTCTTGCATAAGGACCGCACCCAATCCTTGCAAGGAGGCGTCACAGAATATCTGGAAAGGCTTTGAAGTATCTGGAGGAATCAAGACTGGTGTGGAAGTGAGCTTCTCTTTGAGTGTTTCAAAGTTTGCTTGACATGCAGGAGACCAAAGGTATTTCTTGCCTTTCTTGAGGAGATCGGTAAGAGGCTTCGCAATCTTCGAGAAGTTCTGAATGAAGCGACGACAGTAACTAGCCAAACCAAGGAAACTCCGGACTTCTTTGACATTTTTGGGTGGAAGCCAGTCAACAATTGTCTTAACAGTTTCTGGGTTGACGGCAATGCCCTTGGCAGAGATGACGTGACCAAGATAGGTGACTTCAGGAAGCCAAAATTCACACTTGGAGAACTTTGCATACAGGCGGTTCTCACGAAGCTTGTTTAGGACACACCGAAGGTGTTCTTCATGTTCTTCCTTTGACTTAGAATAGACTAGAATGTCATCCAGATAGACCACGACGAACTTATCAAGATACTCCATGAAAACCGAGTTCATAATTCTCGAGAAGGTGGCAGGTGCATTGGTGAGACCGAAGGACATGACCGTGTACTCGTACAGGCCATAGCGGGTGGTGAAAGCTGTTTTGGGAACATCTTCCTTGCGAATCTTGATTTGATGATATCCACTTCTCAAGTCAAGCTTAGAGAATACCACAGCTCCAGCTAGCTGATCGAAGAGATCATTAATCCGCGGAAGGGGATATTTATTTTTGATGGTTTTAGCATTGAGAGCCCGATAGTCAACACAAAGTCTATCAGTCTTGTCTCGCTTCTGCACAAAGATGGTTGGGCTACCCCAAGAAGAAGTACTGTGCTGAATGAAACCCAACTTCTCTTGTTCATCAAGCTGACGTTTGAGTTCAGCCAATTCAGCAGGACCCATTTTATAAGGCCGCTTGGAGATAGGAGCGGTTCTAGGTTCAAGCTCAATCACAAACTCGACCTCTCGGTCAGGAGGCATACCTGGCAACTCTTCAGGAAAAACATCTGGGAACTCACAGACCACCGGAACACTCTGAATAGCTTCCATAGCATCATCATTCAGAGCCGCCAAAGAGAAAAGCTGAATTGCAGGAGTCAGACTTGGAGAATAGACTATATGGCCTTCAGGAATTTTCAGAGAAACCGAGCGTTCAGCACAATCAATCACAGCTGCATGTGCTGTTAACCAATCCATGCCCAAGATGACATCAATGTTAGAATTACCTAGAATAATTAAGGAAGCCGGGAACAAAGAACCACCAATCTCAATTTGATTGCCATGGCTGATTTTAGAAGCCCTCATGTTTGATCCAGGGGATTGCACCATGAGGCGAGTTGGTAAAGCATCAGAAGGTAACCCATTACTCTCCACAAACTTGTATGACACGAATGAATGTGATGCACCAGAATCAAATAAAACTCATGCAGGAACTGAGTTAACAGGAAGCATACCCATCACAACTCCAGGTGCATGCTCAGCTTGAGCGACATTGACATAGTTGGCACGAGCAACCATAGACCCAGGCTTGGTGTTGATGTTGAGAGCCCGAGGTGGAGGTGCACGAACCATAGAAGAACTTGTCGCAGGTCTTGGAGGTGGTGGAGGAAGACCTTTGTTGTTCATTGGACAACTCCAGTGTTGATGCCTAGTGTTTCCACAAATGTAGCAAGCACCAGGTGGACGTGGAGCAGCGTAGCCAGGGACTCCGCCAGGCGCTCCAGAGTAGTTGTAGTTGTAGCCACTAGGAGCCGCGGTGAAGGAGTTTGGTGGCCTTGCCGCGTAGCTTGACGGTCTTGGTGGAGCCGGGAGCGACAGTGGGTTGTTAGGAACCCACACACGGCGCTTAGAAGGAGCTGTCATAGCTGAAGAGCTTGCTGCGTCATGGCTGTGTTTCTTTGACTCCTCAAACACTTGCCTACTTGCTTCTTCCTGCAGAGCTATATGTTGGAGTTCTAGAAAAGACCCCGGCCTTGCATGAGTGATTGCATATTTGATTGATGCATTGAGCCCTTGCCTGAACCTCTTTTGCTTCTTCTTGTCATCAGAGATCTCATCGCCACCATACCGTGAAAGGTTCATGAAGTTTCTGATATAGGTATTGACATTGTCATTGCCCTGCTTGAGGTTGAGAAACACTTCCTTTATCCTTTCCATGACAATTTCTGACAGATATTGCTCTTTGAAAGCCGTAGTGAATTGCTCCCAAGTAGGCTGAAAACCAGAGTGTTCTGCCTTCAGGTAATTTTCCCACCACAGAGCTGCATCTCCCTTCAGAAGGTGAGTGGCACATTTTACCCATTCTTGCTCAGGAACATCCGCAGTCATCAGCAACCTTGACATCTCCCGCAACCAATCATCAGCATCAAGTGGCTGATCAGACACCTCAAATTGGCGTAGGTTGAACTTCAGAAAACTCTTGATGTCTCCTCGCTTGGGAGGTGGAGGTAGCGGAACAAACTCATTCCTCCTTACACTTTCTTCAAATCGCTGTTGGTTCTGCTGCATTGCTCCCAAAGCATTAGCAATACTTGCCAACATAGCCCCCAGTTCAGGTGGTATGTCCTCCTCAGAACGGCGTGGTGGTGCCATCTTGTGATTGATATAAAACACAAGTCAGTACTATAATGGAGAATAATAATAATCCAAAATAGTACCAAAGTAGAATTAACCAAGATTTAAAGGATACAATTTACTAAGATGATATTAAAATATCAACAAAGTTGATATGGGGTGGCCCGATCTTCTCAGCAAGCTCTTGTCGATGGTGATGGTGGATGATAGATAACTAGTGCGTAGCTATGATCTCTCCCGCTCGATCCCTGATGCCAATGCAACAGCTCTTGAACCTTGTAGGATATTCACAACACCACACTCTTGCGCACGCAGTCGTGACCACGATCCGTAGTCTGCAATCTACTAATTCCCAATGGAACAACAGATCACACTCAATTATAGTTGGTAGATTCGAACACAGGGTAATTCCAGAGGTTCTATGAAAGAAACAACTCCAAAATATTTTAACGTGGTCTTAAAACCTAACTTGTGACGGCTACGGAGGTTTATATGAGGGCTTGGGCGTCCTCCCCTCTAAACGGGCCTAAAAACAGCCATAACTTGGCCCAAACTGACTTGGTTCGACTCAAACTGATACATACCGACCCATATATGGGTTCGGCCTTATTGGCACGCAGTCCAAACATCGTGGAACACCTCAAACATGGAATTCTTGGTGCGCCATCTCTCTCTCTTGCTCATACGTGATTTCCTCATTGCGTCCTAGTGCGCCTGCCTCCCACTCCTCCCTCGCGCACTTGTTGATATTGGAAATCAGCGCTTGTCCTTCTTGCTGCAACTCTCCTCCTCCTCGCGCAACGCTTGTGTTATCAATAAACCTGATCATACAAAGATGCATAGACTTAGGTAGTATAAAGTTCTCATTAAGTAAAACATCA
Organism: Avena eriantha; assembly: GCA_910589775.1. Classification (NCBI taxonomy): domain Eukaryota; kingdom Viridiplantae; phylum Streptophyta; class Magnoliopsida; order Poales; family Poaceae; genus Avena; species Avena eriantha. Next base: position 160,553,910 of record OU342740.1, on the reverse strand, counting down.
GGTTCAATTAAGAGTGAATTCACCTGTTGCTCAATCAGCTTTGCACGAGCTCTTGTAATGGGTCCAATCCTGATTTCATTGGACTTGTTCTTTGCAGCAACATCTTCATTGTGAATAGGAGTAGGAGATAGTGGAATAGTATGGATGTCCTCATCAAAAGTTCCAAGCACCTAGAAGATATTAAGCATATCACACACGACTGAACAAGGAGTGTTGTACACAAGCTAACAAAAAAAAATTCTGAAAATTTCGGCGTTAAAATACCACTATATGCGCAAAACCACTTAACGAATCAAGATTAGTAACTCTACCAACTCAATATACAAGAGCGAATGATAAAAGTAGTGGTATGGTCACGACTCCATCCCGCACTCAAATCATTACTCCGCACATGAATAAGTAAAACACATATCCCAACACCTTCTTCTTAAGATAAACCTAAAGATTAGCGACTATGGAAACGAACAACCCAAACAAGATAGTGTCGGATAACAAAGAGTAGGACAGATCGCACCGGTATACAACGAATCCGATAGATCGCGTCGGTTACAAAGGCCTGTCGGTATGGAATGTACCAACAGTTGATAACCAAAAGACAGATAGTGATAACAAGTTGGATGCAACAGATAGACAAAGAATTCACACACACACACAACCTATGGTACTACGGAACCCAGAACACGTGAATCCTAGTTTGAATTTTTAGAAGAGGATTGAAAACGTTACACTTCCTTACCAGAAAAGGGTGGGTGGGTGGGTAAGAAGAAAAATGGAAGCAGTCCTACTCTCACGTTTTGTTTTTCCCTAGTATACATAGCTACCAAAAATATTTGCTAGACTGACAACGACCATTTAGCTGAGACCCTGAAGGGAGGGATGGCACTGATACCAGTTGTAACTACCTAGGAAAAACCCTATGCTCTAAGTTCAAGCCTGGATGAAACGGAAGTGGTTAAAATAGTACAGCAGGGGGCCCGAGGACCGCCCACGTGTAGACCCGTCGGCCGTCCTAACCACTTCCAAGACATCGGGACAAGAGCGAGCGGCGTAGGCAACAGGCGAGGAGATCAAATACATGCACAAGTGGGTATGTATGCAAGCTACCATACAACAGTTCTCAGAGCCATTCCATCTAAAAGAAATAGAAATATTGCAACGCCATACGGCAAGATCCAAATATCCTAGATAGAGATAATAGTTTAGGATAGCTCCTCATACATCAAACATCAGAGTATCAAGCGGAAGCGGGAAACAAGATCCGAGTACGGACAAGAAGCAAATCGGCATAAGATGCCACAGAAGTAAGCACATCCCCGGAATCTCTACACCGAGTGATCGTTGCCAACATCATCTGTCTCCTCCACCCACTATCCATCTTGCGTATACACCTGTTCATCTGAATCAAACAATTTATCGTGTGAGACCCTAGGGGTACTCAGCAAGTCTTTATGCCTCTAAAGGGGACATATACCTGGGGTGACGCAATTGCAGCAAAAGATAATAACTAACAAGTCTGTAGATACTCGCTAACCATCCGCCTAACCAATGATAGACGGATGTGCGTTAATTAGTACCAACAGTTATAACAGTGTAATTAACAGATCCATCCTCCTTCTCGCTTACCAACGAGAAAGCGGACGAACAACCCATCCGTTGGCAGTTTTATTAACCATTCCATGAGCATTGCACTGTTTACTAGTCAGGTATTTAGTCAGATTAAGAGCGGTACTTTAGTTGTACTTGTCTATGATCGAGAAACTGTGCTCCAAGTCGTCCATAACCGCGGACAGGGCTTTCAGAAAGATTTACCCTACAGGGGTGCACAAATAGCAACACACACTCAATCAACCTCGGAAAAACCAAATCAAAACTCAACGAGGCATTCACGATAAAGCGATCACAGGATTCAAAAATATTTTAGGGGGCCACCCCACTAAGCTACCCACAACGAAGTTGGCCGGCTCCGGAACGGACCCAGGGTTTGTGACGACGGCTGTAAATGACTGGGAACCCGAAAATAAGATTGGGCTTGTCGATAACGCGAAAACGTGGCGCGATCCAAAACAGTACAGGTGCTCCACGCACAATCTTAAATAAACCAGTAAGCATGGCAAAAGTACAGGATAGTAACAAAGTCCCAAACTACTTTGTGGCCCCAAGAAATAGAAGTGAATCAAGCTCTGGCTCAGGGGGGTCCATAAGGCCTCCCGGATGTGGATAGTTCGAATAGTCAAGGAACAGGAATCAAGTACTCGGGGTCCTACGGGACACAAGTGAGCATGAAAACCAAAAAGCGGATATTGCTCACCAGTGCCTCTTTCATTAGTTATCCCATTACTACTCAGGTTAAGTTGTTTAGGTACCTCGTTATCCATCAGACACTCACATACCCTACACATGCTATTCTACGACTCGCATGGCTCAAACAACTCCTATAGTAATGGCTCATGCGATGGAGGAACAAGCTTCGGTGGGGTTTAAAAGTAAAGGCTATGCAGTACTTGAGATTCAATTTAATGTAATCGCGACTCAATGATGCAAGAATAAGATAGAGGCAATATGTACTATATGTATGCAAGCATGTGGTAGTGCTTGCCTGGTAGCTCAGTTGAAGCGAGAGATGGATCTGGGTAGAACTCCTGTGATTCCTGACAATTCTCCTGCTGGGCGTCTATTCGAAGAAGAACCAAACAAACAAGGGCCAACATAAATAAAGTGCACAATCATACGAATTAAAATGCGACAAGCAAACAAGCATGCCATGATGAATGATGCACAGTTTACATGGCAATAATGTAGCATGGCATGGTGAGGTGTGGGGTACAAGAATAAAGCATTTTATTATTTATGTGGTCAAGTTTTATTGCCTTAAACAGTTCTGATTTTTAATAATGACATGGTGCATGCTTCAATTCAGAACATGGAATGCATAGTTAGAACGGGCTCATCGCGCTGATCGATTTAGACATATTATTTGTCGAATTTGGAGTTATAGAATTAAAGTTATTAATTATTTAAGAAAAGGCATTTTTATTGCATTTAAACAATTTCGAAAATTAAAGAAGCTCAAATGATATTTTGAATGGCATATTTGAAATCCTCACATTTTTTTGATTCCAAAACATATATTATTTGTGTTATTTGGAATTATAATTCAAAAGTTATTAAAAACAGATTTAAATTTGAATTTAAACATTTCTGTAAATTCATTTTATAAAACAGAAATGCGCCCAGACTTTTTATACCCAGAGAAACCTAGCCCAAGTCACTGGCGGGTGGGACCTGTGCGGACTGGGCGAAACGGCGCGCGGCACACCCTTTTCTACCGCGAGCATAGCCAGCCATAGAGACAGACTAGTGGGTCCGGCGGTAGAGAGGGGCCCGCACGACAGTGGGCGAAAAGGGGTTGCCACGTGTAGGAGCTGGGGAGCGCAGGTGGAGATTTTTGGAACCTCCGGTCCCTTTCTGTAAAACGGCCAAGGAGACCGACAGGTGGGCATAGAGGGAGCACGGGTTGATGAAACAAAAGGTTGCGGGGATATGCAAAGTGTACAACTGCTACTGTTTTTCTTCCCTTGCGAATCTGACGGAAACGATAGAGAACGGCGCGGCGAGGCGGGGGTTCGAACCCGCGAAGCGGGGCGCGCGCGCGGGCGGCGGCTACCTCAGGTCGGCCGGCGGGATTAGGGTTTTGGTCGGCGTGGTGGTCATGCAGCAGGTCCTTAGCCTCCTCCTCCTCGCTGCTGTGCACGGGGACGATGCAGAGGGTCGCCACGGTCTTCTCCGACACCAACACACCCGCCCGCCGCCGTGTAACGAGGAGAGGGAGGTGGAGGCCGACGATGGTCGCCGGGGATGGAAGAGGAGGTAGCAGTAGGTGGGGAAGGAGGGGAAGGGCGAGGCCCTGGTGGATCTGGTTGACGATAGGCAGAGAGGAGGGAGTAGATAGGTAGAGGGGAGAGGGAGGCGCACATGGGGATCGGGTAGAGAAAAGTGGCCTCCACGCCACCTTTCTCTCCTCCTCCTTCACGTGCTCGACCTGGGGGGCATGGCCGGCTGCAGCTGGGGCCCAAGCGAGGACAGGGAGGTGGGACTGGCTCAGGTGTGGGGCCTGGCTGGCAGAGAGAAAGGGAGAGAGGAGGGTGAGGCTCGGGTAGAGCTAGGGTGTGCTCAGCATGGATCTAGGGTTGGGGGTGGCTCGGTTAGGTTAGGGGAGGAAGGGTAGCTCGGCAAGGTGAGGTTGTTGGGGTGTAGCCGAAGCTAGGAAGGGTAGGGTTAGCTTGGCATGGGTGAAGTAAAGCATGGGTAGGGTTTTCTCATGGAGATTAGGGTTTTGGGGTATGATCTAACAAGATCCAACAAGGTGGGGTGTGAGGAAGGATAAGGAGATGGAGGTGAGTGTTTTTGTGTTTTGTTGGGCCCATGGTGGTGGTATAAGAGAGAGAGAGAAAAAAATAGATGAGGTGTTTAGGATATGGTCTAACATGATCATGCATGGATGAAGGGAATGTGGTGGAGTTGAGGTCTTGATGCACATGGCAAAGAAAACAAAAATCAAGATGAGGAGGGTTTAGGGTAAGAGCAAAAAGAATATAGCCAACAAGAATTGATTCCCAAGGGACCATGATCCACTCAAAAATCCAAGTAAAACCCAAAACAATAGAATGGTGGAGATTGTTGCATGGCCCATGCATGAGCATTAAATGCCATGTCTAATCTTGTGAAAAATAATAATAATCATGGCATTTATACACCTGCATTCCAAAATATGGAATAAGGCCAAGCTAAAGGAAAATAGAAGGAGGTTCCATGGGGAGTAGATGGAGATGATCATATTTGAATATAATTTGGACTTGCTAGTGTGTATGTCCCACTAGATGTTTAACAGTCTCAAAAATATTCCAACATGAGCATACATTCCAATACAATCCATATGGAAGCTAGAAAAAGTGTTACCACTCATAATGCATGCAAAGGTGGCTCCACATATCAATAATGTGAAAACAACATGATGCTAATGTGAGGGCATGTGGAAAATAGAAGTGGATCCATCCCAACCCACATGAGCTAGATTTATATGCCAAAGAAAAAATGTAAAAGCTCATGGATAATTAGGATGGTGGAATTATAAGGTGGTGACAAGGAAAAGGTGGTGGAGTTGAATAAAGATATGCCCCCAACTCAACTTGGGAATCAAGCATTTATCAAGAACCAAATACAATATATCAAGAGCCAAATACAATTAATAATGCATATGAGATAAGAACCAAATGAAAAGGGTTTTATATGATGCTCAAATGCAAGCTGGCATGATGACATGAGCATGATATAATTATGATGCAACAATTATATGTAGGAAGTAGCAATTATATTACTAGACCATGTAGCACTACATATGTTAGACAAATGGGATGCTACACCTCTGCCCCTCCTTCATCACCATCGAGCCCTAGGTAAGTCTCCTGTGTCCCTCCCCAACAACGTTATGGTTTCTTTTTGTCATGTTCAATCGGAGGTGGAAGACGAGCGAGCATCGTTGATGTTGGCTTGATCGAATGGATGACAACACTGCATACCCCATAGGCCGCTAGCGCTGGCTGATGGATGGGCCCCTCCCAGGCCGTTTCAAACGTGCATCTCCCATGAAAGGTGACACTAGGGTGGGCCGAATCTGCTCTACGTGGCACGTTTCCACCAAAATCTAGGTCGAGAACCTTTTTTCGTTTTTATCTTTTAGTATTAGCTCGAGATCTACTAATCCACTATTAATATAAATCTCAAATAGAATGGAAAATTCCTAAATACTTCCAAATCTAAATTTTAGCATGTTCCCTAGTGTTTTCTACAATATACGGAACAAGCCTTTTTTCCCAAAATAAAATTTGTACTAGTAGCTACTCAAAGTACCTATCATGTAGCACTAGATTAATACCTTATAGTCTTATATTCTTATATTTGTAAAATTGACAAGAACGCCCTAGATCCAACTTTAACAATTTCTCTAGGTAGATATACCACTCCTTTAGAGTTGATTCCAACTCTTAGTGATGTGGTACTGCAAGATCTAGAAAACCTGAAGTTATTCATTATTTATTGAGAACCTAATGGATTATAGTGAATTAAATACTACTACATGTAGATTTTCTCTAAATAAATCATAACATGAGTTTTACAAATCTAAAATTAGTGAAACCAAATTCTGCAAAAAGGAATCAGTGATGGCTACCATGTGTCCTTGGTTTGATACCAAAAGGAACTATAGAGTCAATCGGGTGAAAAAGACAAATTATTGGTTAAACTGACTTTGGAAACTTCCCAAGGGCACCATTCTAATTATTTTGAAGTTAATACAATAACCCATGATCTAGAACTCAAGTATCTACAACCACCTCTAAGGGAAATTTTATTTGATATACAGATAATTTTGGCTGAATTAACTACCCTAAACAGAGTTAATCTCACTATGAAATTCATAACTAAATAAATATAAATGATAAAATGTTGAAACAACTTATGGTGGTTTGTTATTTCAATACCTACCTGATGATACCAAATTTGTGTATTGGTATCATACAGAGCTTGTTCATGGTGTACAAACCCCTTGTTGAATTAGTGCCTAGTAAATAAATCATTAGGAAAGTTTAAAAATGCAAATGGAATGATTCCACATACTTTGAACCCAAATTTTCAATACATACTTATTTGTTCTGATGGTTGTTAGTGTTGTTGTTGTGCTGCATTGGTGCCTTGTTTGCCTTGTGTTGATGGTGATATCTTGCTCGCCTGCATGTGTGATCTGTGACGACGATACTTGCAATTGTATTGACGAGGTCAAGAGGAAGAAGGCTTTTATTATTGGATTTCTAAGAAGTCTAGGGACATATTGCTACCTAGTCAAGTCACCTGCTTGCTCATAAGCTTATTCAAATATTTACAATATACATATTTTACCTATCTATTTAGGAAACTTGCATTGTTTTACTATTTTACTCTATTCATATCTCGCAGTAGATTGGATCCTCCAAGATATTACACTATGGTAATGCTAAGTACAAACCTTTGATAACACCTACTTATCCCTTAGTATTTTAGGTTAGTGGTTTACACCATACTCCCTTGGAGTCCCCTTTTAGCCAAAGCAAAACTATAGGTTGGGAAACCCTAGGAAAGTTTTACAAATGGTTTTTATGGTAGAACCATGGTAAGGTTTCCTTACCAAGAGGAAGTTTTGAAGAGGAAAAAAGTTTTGTTTTACAAAATGTATGGAATGGAACAGGAGGAAAAATGTTTAGAAAAACACACCCGTTTATCTATAGTTTTCTAGAACAACTAAATCATGCCACCACATTGCCGTAGAATGGGATGGGGCTTAGTTTGAAATTAGTTTTCCCTACCATGGGATACCTCGCAACTACTTATAAGGGATGATATCCCTCGATTGTCTGCTCTTCCCAACAGATAGGTCCAGTTGTCTGGGACAATGGCTGAGGGGAGATTGGAAGTGCCTACTCAAGAGGAGTCTAAAATGCGCTCTGGTTGGTCATTGGTACCCGATGTCCCCGCGTTGAGAATAACAACTCATAGGGTAGGTACCATGTTGGGGTAGGCTTTCTAAGAGTTATGGTCGACTATCCAAACTCCGCATACTGGTGTATGATGATCCGTGGATGCTCACGGTGGAAGTATTGAATCTCGTGGGTAAAGTGTACAACCTCTGCAAAGTGTAAATCTATTTGAATAGTTGCGTTTAAGGTCATGGATGGTTGGGAAAGTTGCTTCTTAGCGGTGTTGGTTTTTCTTTCATGGTTTTGTAGAAGAACTTTTCATGCGATGACTGGAAGGGAAGAAGAGGTGTGGTCATGGGGTGACCGCCAAAGGAAGGTGACTTTTTCATGGGATGTTTGTTAGATGAAAAGGTGACCCTTAGCTAGTGTGTTTCAACTTAAAATTCTTTCAAATATTGTCCAAAAAAATTCGACAAAGATATGGAGATGCTATATCTACAAGGGAAACTGGTTTTAGAAAATAACCTCAGATGTAACCCTCCTACTACCACAACCATATTACATATCCTTTCATTGATACTCTCTTAAGGTGGTTTGCAAGTACATTGAAACATACTCACTAGCATTGTCCTAGGCTATTTACTTGGTCACACTTCGAGATGGATGTAAGAAGCAGGTGACGTTAATGACTATAAGAGCTAGGACATTCTCCCAATTAGTTGCCTATAGGCTTGAGGTGTGAATTGGTCCCTATGCTCTTGATGAAGTTATGTTCCTGATGATTGATGTTTGCCCATCAAGTCTTATGAAAGGTATAGCCATAGTGGCATTGCAGTATGACTTGTACTCGTTTAGGTAAGGGATGTTCACTTTGATACTTGTCGATTATGCTTCACGACTCACTAATCTTGGGGTCATGGTCGAGTGCATAAGGGATTCTTGGATGGATAATCTGGGGGGCCCACATACTTGGTCTTAGAGCCATCCTGACTATAGTAAAACCTTAGTTAGAACGGTCGTTATATAGGAAACCAACTATTTTGAGAATACTGTCTTTCGAAACCTATTTTCTCAAATCTTTTCGAAATATTCAACATATTATCATCTCCTACTTCAAGTTTCTTTGCAAAGTGGTTTATTCTATCACTCATCCAATTTCAAACACATGGATTTAAACCAAGTTGGCCCTAGAATCATGTGAAGACGATGATAATAAGATGAATAGAAGCAAGTGCAAGCAAACCATAGGAAACTAAAAGATTGTTGGGAATATGCCCTAGAGGCAATCATGTATGATGTAATTCCCAATGTATTCATAAAGTTATTAAGTTGTCCTAGTATTAATATCTGATATGTATCATTCAATATGTGATTCGGTTTGTGGAACTATATATTAATGTTGTTCATACTAGATGTCCTTGGTCGTTGAGGTTGTGATGGACACACAACTTAGACTAATGTGAAAGTCGACAGATGACTAGGTTCCACTTGTCATGGGCATGGTGATGTTATTCTGACTTACAAGGACTCGACTAAAGATTTTAGCGCGTCGGACTGACCCATAGTGGAGATGCAACGAGCATGTTGTCATTTACAATCTCAAGCAATGGAATCCTTTGGTCTGAGGTTATCGCAAGATCCGATTTGTGGATCTACAACTTAGGTTCTATCAAATATTGTTCCTTAAATGGGCAATTATAAAGGTAGAATCAGGGCTAGTTGTGAATCAATCTGCGTGACATGGAATACCAAGCTGGGATTTTCCCCTCCATAAATATTCTCTGGTCCCTCTCGTGTGATATGATTCGGAAGCATGGACATGCGCGACTTGGTTAAGTGTTAAGTAGGAAGTTGTACTAAGTGTTAGTCTAGTGAATCGTAGATCATGGAACGAGAAGCAAGTTGAGCTATTTAAGGGCTGGCAACTACTCGCCTATAGCTCAACAAATATATCATGGGGCAAAGGGAATCGTAAAAAATTCACATTGGAAAGGTTTGTCTTCTATCTTTATGGCGCTTGGGAGTTAGCCCGTCTTGCTATAGGCCTCTACCAGATATCGAGTCGGAGTGGTGACTCGTGTCGTGTCCATATGTATGTTAACCTACACGGTCACACACTTAAGGGAAAGGATCTAATGTAGATTAAATCCATGTGGACACAGGGGACAGCATAGATGGGCCTCAAGCATTGAGCCCAACTATAAGTGTATATAAGTGGAGTTACAAGGGATAATCCCTGACCTAGCCGTCACATTCTCCACTCCCGTTTTTGGCTAGACAAGATGTAGCAATCTTATGCATGGAGCCTGCACGTGCGGATAATAGTAGAGGCGTTGCACATGTGACGCTGAAGGAGAAGGAGTTCGTGGTGGATCCAAAGGAGATCATGGTGGATTCGGGAGTGTTGTTCAAGGGATCGAACTACACTGCATCAACTGACGTGCTTCATTGATAATCAGCACTTGTGCGTCTAGTGGTATATCTTTTGGCCTTCTACCTCAACCAGACCTTGGGAGTACCGCATAGGGAAAATGTATTACTTATATCTGCATGCCCCAACAAAGATCGATCTACCAACGGAATCCTCATTAACAGAATAATCGATTGCTGCAATGCAAAGAAGCTCCCAATTGCTACGATAAAGGCTTCATATGCAAGACAGTTACCAAGACCACAAATAACATTGATACCTAGGACCAATAGTCCTATGATAGGTTTCCCATATATCGCTAGTAGTCTAGTCCTTGGTCCCTACAATATGCTATGTTTGCTTGCCTAAGTGAACATTGTGTTGCCTAAGTGAATATGCTATCTAGGGAGAATATTGTGACCATCTCACATTATTCATCCTATATGTCTGTTTTGGCCCTATCGGCCTTAGTCAAAAAAGTAATTTTGGGGATCAATACACTATCTAGTAAACTCCTCTAAAATGTTATTCCCTCTCCTCTATGATGGCACCCAATGTTAGTTGTTTCTAGAGAGACCCCCATACTAACCTAGGGAATGGAACAATGAATATCTAAGAGGAAAGCATATCATGACCCGGAAGTTTGACAATTGTCAAATTGAACTTCTTGAGATTCACTTCTCAAGATCGTAACCAACCCCACAAGCAATTTCACTGGATGACAATAGGAAGAGCCCCGGCTGAAGTCTGAAGTCCCTTATCGGAGGAGAGACACCAGCAACCAGAGGCAACGATAGGAAATGAAGACCCGACTCCCCTAACATTAGGCTTAATAGGGTTCCCAACTAGTCCAAACAAATAACTACTTCAATCATCCTAGCCACCTCCTTTAGCAGGAAGTTTCTCAAAAGAAGAACAAAACCTCCAAATCATGGAGCCAAGAATGCATGAAGATAATGAGTCTACTCCTCCATTGAGCTTAAGCAACACGAAGAGTACTAGTGAACATAATCCTTCTGAAGCTCATTGTCTCTATTTTGTCTGAAGGCTAGCAAGGAATGTCGTACAACCCCTAACACATTTATAGCTAACTCTTTGATGTCAGTTAGGCAACCACTCCCATAAGGTTCTTGCAATAAGGCGTCATTATAATATATCGAATGAGGGCCAAAGATTGGCAACATTCCTCTAGCACCAAGACATCACCTCAATATGGAAGATCTACAACATCTTCCATGACCCTTAGTAAAAAAATTCTAACGTGGGAAGACTGCATCTTCCCACTTAATAATTCAAATAAACCCTCCACTAGAAGATACGTCAGGAAGTATTAACCCCTCACCATTTCCATAATGTGATAGCCTCTTAGGAAACACCGTTAGAATGGACCCCTCTAGAAGCTATAGACTGCTATAGATGACTTCTCGGAAAGTGCTTCAGGACTTTAACCTTGCATCGATTTCTAGACCGATTTCCAGACCGTTTCCAGACCGATTTCGTTCGTCAAGCATCGATTTGCATGCCACCGGCTGTGGAAATAAAAGGATTTTAACCTTGGAAAAAATCTACTCAACTCTCCCTATACCCAAGGAACTCAGAATCAAGAAAGAAAGAATACATGAAGTCGGCAAGACTACTCTCCAACTTGTATGAAGCGACATAAACAGTCAAGATTGCAGAAGGTTTTAGGAAGCCACTCATCTAATAATGCATCTAAATACCAACCTAGAGGGACACCAATTCACTACCTGCTTAGATTTAACCTATTTGAAGCTCTGAATGTCAACCACTTCGATAGACTACTTACGAATAGAAGTATTATATAAGCCTCATAAGCCATAGCATGCACGACGTCATCTCAAGATTTCTAGACGGAAAGTTTGCGACCTTCTTCCAACATCAACATATGACTCCAAGAAAGAGCTTTGCATCCTTTCCAAGCTCCCTTAATATAACCCTAAGGGGGAATAATGTGTTTTCCCTACTAAAGTAGAGTGACTATCCTCTAGAAGCGACATTAGGAGTTTTGACCCCTAGTTTGTTGTTATGATGTGATAATCCTCTAAGCATGTATCATGGACCCCTCTAAAAATGCCAGCAAGTTGCCGACTTGCTCCTTGGAAAGGTACTTAGGAATAACTCCAATCAGATACCTTTCGTCCAGCTACAACTCTCGAGATATTGAGTCTAGAAAGAGAAGAAGATCTACCCTTGCAACCAGGTCTGAAGCTTATCCATCTCCACGTGCATCCGAGAATTCAGAGATGTAATTCTATTGGCTACGCATGTTCATCCGATGGCGAAGGCCATACGCCAGTCAACTAGACTCCCCTAGCACTATGCTCCAGAATTTTACGACGAGATTATTTTAAAAGGGGAAGGTCTCTTACACCCGACTTTTAGTGACCTTGATTTATTTGTCCAAAGTGCAAAAAATAGGGAGATCAAAAACTTGTTCTTGCTTAGTGATGTAGTATTTGCTTGTTGATTGCTCTGCCTTTGTTTGTTCTTGTGTTGTGTCAAGATAATTCTCTATCTTACCAAATGTTTACAAAAGATTTTACCAAAAGGAAATGACTTGGGTTACATTACATCAGGAATAATAGTTCTAGATTGTTTCGAGTCAAATTGCTATCCACGTCACCCTGATTCTTTTCAGTCATGCGATGGATGCTGAGGAGGACACGCGGTGATGTTGCAACTGAGTCCTTCTATCCCGTGAGGCGGTCCGCTCTGCGGGCTAGAAAAACGATTCTCGATCACGGACGAGTGTACTGCGCTAGACGGTGGACCGTGTGCGTGCCATGGGCCCGCTGTAGCACATGAGGGAAGGACCTAGCTTTGTGAGAGGCATCTCGAGGGTGCGCTGTAGCACTCTACTCACCCGCTAAGTGTCAGGGCCCACCAAGAGACGATTTGTCATCGCAAACTCTATACGGACATGGTTTATCATAGCGGAGAGTCGAGCTGGCGATGCACGTGTCATCGATAGGTATGTCCGGCCGTAGGTTATCATGGCAGAGAGGCGTCATGGAATCATGGACAGTAGGCGTGCGCGCTTTCCCGTGGTGGATAGATGAACAATTTTAGTATGGTATAAACAACTGCAACTTAGGCTCTAGGTGCGCGAGGTTTCATGCAGGCCGTGAGCTGACAGCGTAGCCTATAGACATGCACGGTTTCTCACGGGCTGCAAGCAAGAAACGCGTCTCTTGGATCCAATGAACATACGCGAGGATCCACTGAACCGCCATGGTGCTACTTTCAGATATATAAGCCTTTGTCCTCAATGCAACATCTATGTTCTCTTCTCCCTTCCAGCTCCGATGTGTTTCCTCTTGCTCACATGTTTTGTCACATGCATTGGTCCGATGATCACACCCGGAGTTGGCACGGCGCTGGTGACCATCATCGGCATCGGTGATTCTTGTCACTTTCAGCGGAGAGGGCGCCACCGAATCACTATCGTGTTAGGAACAAATGAGGTGACACTGCCTATGGAGCTTGGCGGTGGACGACTATGACCACAGTACAGTCAACAGCGGCGATCGTGGGACAGTCTTCGGCGGATTGCGGCGAATGCAGTACATACCGACCTGGCGACTGAGACAAAGGTGGCAGACGACCGCTCTAGAGGCTTACGTGCAACAATAGCCGTATTGCTCTGATTCTCTGCAGACTTCACATAGGAAGGTACCAATTGGGAGAAGCTCTACATTTTTCTCTCGTATTTCTCCTCCCCGCTGACCCTTTTTGTTGCGGATGGCAGTGACCACGGAACCGGCATCGGCGGAGACCATGGTGGCAGCAGCAAGCGAGCGAGAACTCTAGAGCCTGGTGGGTTATAGTGTCTATAATACTCTTCTTCTATGCAGGCTTTGTTGAGGTCACTGATAATCTCGTCAGGATACTGTAGTCTGAATGATAGGTACAGTTTAGACTTTAGCTTCTGTAATAAAACTGATGCCTGAGTCTGTTCAGCATCAGGTGCCGTAGCTAGGTTCAGCTCGCCGCTATGGACAGATCATGGGATGGCATGATCGACTCGGTCATAGCGGCGATAGTGGCACGTTTTAGAGGGTCGTGGGATGGCGCGGAGATAACTCTGAGTGATCCACTTTTCTCGTTCGTTTTCAGTTAGGATCGATATAAGGAGAATAAACAGAAACCGAAAAGCTACATCGCAGTACCCAGCGCAAACCTGTGTCTCTCTCTCTCGTTTTGATTTTCTAACCTATCTACATCGAGTGTGTGAGAGGATCTGCAACGACAAGTGGTATCAGAGCCATGTCGAAGACGCCATCGTCGGCAGCCGTGAAGGCGAAGGAGAAGCTGGGTGAGGGGAGCGGCTCTGCACCGCCGACGACCACGAGGCGTCGTCCCTCTCGCTCTCCTGCACAGCGGCGCGGCCGCAGCCCCATTCGTCGTGGTGGTGGTGAGATCGTCGTGAGGGAGCGCGTGGTTCGAGAGAACGTGAGCTCGATGCTATTCTCCACCCTCACCCGCACAAATTACGCGGAGTGGGCGATGGTCATGTGCGTGCAGCTCCAGGCTGTGCGGCTGTGGGATGTCATCGAGTTCGGGGCGGAGGATGATCATGATGATCGTGCTACACTGGCGGCCTTGCTGCACGTCGTGCCCCCGGAGCTCGTGAGCACTCTGGGCATGAAGGACAGCGCCAAGACGGCATGGGAAACCCTCAAGACGATGAGGCTCGGGTGCGAGCGCATCCGGGAGGCAAAGGCACAAACGCGGCGTCGCGAGTTTGAGGAACTGCAGTTCCGGGCTGGTGAGTCAATAGAGGATTTTGCAATTCGCTTGACCTCCATTATCAGTGATCTGGAGCTGCTCGGCGACCCCTACAACGAGTACAAAGCAGTTCTCAAGTTTCTCCGTGTGGTGCCAAAGAAATATCGGCCGATGGTGATGGCGATCGAGCAGACGATCAACTTGCGCGAGCTCACTATCGAGGATCTGACTGGCCGTCTCCTGACTGCGGAGGAAGGCTACGACCTCGACGACGCCGTGGATGCCGTCAAGAAGCTTCTCCTCACGGAAGAGGAGTGGGCTGCACGGGCGCGACAGCGCGCTCCTGGGTCGTCCACTGGCGGTGACAGAGCTGGCAAGCCGTTTCCCAAGCCGGCGAGCACTACGACCGGCGCGGGCGAGCGGCGCAAGGGCGCCTGCCGCTACTGCGGCAAGGACGGCCACTGGGCCAAGGAGTGCAGGAAGGCCAAGCGAGACCGCGAACGCCACGGCGAGAAGGCAAATCTTGCGCAAGGCGAGGAAGAGGAGGCACCTGGACTCCTTCTTGCGCAGGTGTGCGCGCTCGGCGAGGCGCACGCTGACACTGGGGAAGCCGTGTTCCTGAATGAGGAACGGGTCATCCCCGTTCCCTCTGTCGACTGCCTATGGTACCTTGACACTGGCGTGTCAAGCCACATGACAGGGGAGCGCGCCATGTTCTCCTCGTTGGACGAGAGCCTGCGCGGCAAGGTCCATTTTGGCGGCGGCTCCGTCGTCGAGATCTGCGGACGTGGGTCAGTGGTTTTCCAGTGCCTCACCGGGGATCATCGAGTTCTTGGGGACGTCTACTACATCCCTGCGCTCCGCAGCAACATCATCTCGCTGGGGCAACTTGACGAGAATGGGTGCAAGATCACGATCTGCAACGGGGTTATGTGCATACTGGATCGCCCGCGCAAGATCCTGGCGCGCGTTAACCGGACCCGCAACCCCCTCTACACTGTGCGCCTCCAGCTCGTCACTCCAGTGAGCCTCCTCGCCAAGCACGAAGATGAAGTGTGGCTGTGGCATGGGCGTTATGGGCACCTGCAGTTCCGTGCGCTGCAGGCCCTGGGGCGCAAGGAGATGGTGCGTGGCATGCCACTGATTGACCATGTCGAGGAATTCTGCAGTGGGTGCGCCCTTGGCAAGCAGTACCAAACCCCATTCCCTCAGGACACAAGCTACCGGGCGAGTCGAGCGCTGGAACTGATGCATGGTGACCTGTGCGGACCAATCACACCGGCGACCGCCGGCGGTAAGAAATACTTTCTGCTGATCGTCGATGATTACTCATGGTTCATGTGGCTTGAGGTCCTAAGATCCAAAGACGAGGCACTGAACTTCTTCAAGAAGATAAAGGCACGGGCTGAAGCAGAACGCGAGTGCAAGCTCCTGGCATTCCGCTCGGACCGGGGGGGCGAGTTCAACTCGCTGGAATTCACGGATTTCTGCGACGCGAGCGGCATCAAACACAATACCACTGCTCCGTACTCCCCTCAGCAGAACGGAGTGGTGGAGAGGCGCAACCAGACCGTGGTTGAGATGGCTCGGTGTGTGCTCAAGTCCGTGGGCATGCCAGGGCCGTTCTGGGGCGAGGCGGTGAAGACTGCCGTGTATCTACTGAATTGCGCGCCATCCAGAAGCTTGAAGGGCATCACGCCGTACCAGGCCTGGCACGGGCGTGCGCCGGCCGTGCACCACCTCAGGATATTCGGGTGCACTGCTCATGTCAAGCGCCTAGGACCAGGCATTACGAAACTCTCGGACAGATCAGTCCCTAGAGTATTCGTTGGGTATGAGGAAGGATCGAAAGCCTATCGAGTCTATGATCCAAAGGGCAAACGTCTCTACATCACCCGGGACGTCGCCTTCGAGGAAAACCATGCCTGGGATTGGAGTACCAGCGATGGCGGCCAGACCGCTGGCTCGCCATCGTTCACCGTGGACTACACCACGCACGTGGATTCAGAGAGTTCTGCAGCAGTCCCAGTCGCACCTTCTGCCGCGACAGGAAATTCACCCACAAAGGCTGTCGCGGCAGACAGCCCTGCCGCAACTCCTGCCGCGGCAGGAAACGCGTCTTCAATCCCTGCCGGGGCAGACACGGGAAGCCCCACCACTCCACCACCAGAACAGGCACGGTACGCCACACCTCTGACCCATGACTCCAACCTGGACACGGACTCTGGAGGAGTCCATCGCTATCGAAAGATTGAGGATGTCTACGACACCTCTGTGCAGATGCAGAATTTGGAGGAAACGGGTCGTGTTTGCTTACTGCAGAGGAACCCTCCAGCGTCGAGGATGCACTGCAGGATGAGCACTGGCATGCGGCAATGCGTGAGGAACTGAGTTCCATCAGGGACAACAACACTTGGCAGCTCACCGCACTACCTGGTGGCCACCGAGCCATTGGACTCAAGTGGGTGTTTAAGGTCAAGAGAGATCCATCTGGCTAGATCGTCAAGTACAAGGTGAGGTTGGTCGCAAAAGGATATGCGCAACGACAGGGGGTGGACTTCGAGGAAGTCTTCGCTCCTGTTGCGCGTATGGAGACGGTTCGAGCACTGCTGGCACTGGCAGTGCACCATGGCTGGGGCATTCATCACATGGACGTAAAGTCCGCCTTCCTCAACGGCGACCTGGCCGAGGAGGTGTACGTGGTCCAGCCACCTGGCTTCGTCGACAACCAGCATAAGCGCCAAGTTCTGAATCTGAACAAGGCGTTGTACGGGCTTCGTCAGGCTCCACGGGCATGGTATGCAAAATTGGATGCCTCACTGCAAAATCTTGGTTTTACTCGCAGTCCATTGGAGCATGCTGTATACAGATGAAGCAGCGACACCATATTCTTGATTGTTGGTGTGTATGTGGACGATTTGATCATCACCGGCACCAATACAGAAGAAATTCAGTCATTCAAAGCCGAGATGCAAAATTTGTTCAAGATGAGTGATCTCGGGCTTCTTTCCTATTACCTTGGAATCGAGGTAAAGCAAGGTGAAGGGGGAATCTCGCTCTGTCAGAAAGGATATGCAGCAAAAATTCTTGAAAGGACAGGGATGCAGAACTGCAACCCCTGTCATACACCCATGGAGTGTCGACTGAAGCTTTCAAAAGAAGATAGGGCAGAGAAGGTTGATGTAGCCATGTATCGCAGCGTCATTGGCAGCCTTCGATATTTGGTAAATACCAGGCCTGACGTCGCGCATGCGGTTGGAATCGCTAGCAGATACATGGAGGCCCCTAGTACTCACCATTGGGCTGCAGTCAAGCAAATTCTGAGATACTTGCAGGGCACACTGAATTATGGCTGCAGTTACAGAGCTGGGAAGGAGGCCAGTCTTGTTGGATACAGTGACAGTGATTTTGCCGGTGATACTGACGACAGGAAGAGCACCACTGGCGTAGTGTACTTCGTCGGTGAAAATCTGATCACCTGGAGCTCACAGAAGCAGAAAACAGTCACACTGTCTTCCTGTGAAGCTGAGTACGTCGCGGCGCCGTCTGCGGCATGTCAGGGCATCTGGCTGAATCGGCTCATTGCTGATCTTGCCGGACGCTCACCACAGAAGTTTCTCCTGAAGATTGACAATAAATCTGCCATCGCTCTGTGCAAAAACCCGGTGCAACATGGAAGAAGCAAACACATTGATACAAAATTCCACCACATCAGGGAGTGCATTGAGAAAGGGGAGGGGAGATGGATGTCGAGCACGTTGGCACCAATGGACAGCTTGCTGATATGCTGACCAAAGCTCTTGGACGAACCAAGTTTGTTGAGATGCGTCAGATGATCGGCGTGCGAGAGATTGGCGCCTAGAGACGAGATTAAGGGGGTGCTTTGTTGAGGTCACTGATAATCTCATCAGGATACTGTAGTCTGAATGATAGGTTCAGTTTAGGCTTTAGCTTCTGTAATAAAACTGATGCCTGAGTCTGTTCAGCATCAGGTGCCGTAGCTAGGTTCAGCTCGCCGCTATGGACGGATCATGGGATGGCATGATCGACTCGGTCATAGCGGCGATAGTGGCACGTTTCAGAGGGTCGTGGGATGGCGCGGCGATAACTGAGCGATCCACTTTTCTCGTTCGTTTTCAGTTAGGATCGATATAAGGAGAATAAACAGAAACCGAAAAGCTGCATCGCAGTACGCAGCGCAAACCTGTCTCTCTCTCTCTCGTTTTGATTTTCTAACCTATCTACATCGAGTGTGTGAGAGGATCTGCAACGACAGGCTTCACATAGCAAGGTATCTAATGGGAGCAGCTCTAGATTTTTTCTCTCATGTCTCTCACCCTGTTGTCTCTATTCATTTCTCTCTTTTCCAGGACGATGTAGTTGGGGACTGTATAGGATTGCTGCTGCACAGTTCCTTCGAGCAGATGAAACCATGGACGCTGGCAGACGAAGAAGACACAAGGTACGTCACTTAACCCTCCTCCACCTTCTATAATATTGCAGGCTTTCACGTCCCTTTGTCTAGATCCGCATGGCCTTTTCTTTTAGCATTTTTCTTAAGCTAGCTAACTGTGTTTGCAATGTTGATTATCATTAGTATTTGAACTTCTCGGTTGACATCATGTGCTGATGTAGAAAGAAACTGAATGCAGTTTTGATGCATCCATCGCAGGGGAAAAGGAGGCAACCAACGCATCAAAATCACTAACCCCTGCTATGGCACTAGTGAGTTAGCTCTCTCTTCCTAGCTCTACTTATTTTCCCTCCCATGGCGGCCTCTTGATGAACACATATGATAGCTTGCTATGTTCAGATTTAACATTCACTATTTAATTTTTGCTATGTTTATTTTGCTAGCCAAGTTGTAGACTGGGGAGATTGTTAAGTGTGTTGCAGTTCAAGGAGACATGCTCCACCATCTAGATGTGCGTTCCTTTCTGCGACATGGGAACTAGTAGGAGCATGCGGATGAACACGAGGATGACTCCTTGGACCTCATGCCCTTGGAAACCAAGGACGCTGGCAGACGAATAAGACACAAGGTACGTCACTTAACCCTCCTCGACCATCTATAATATTGCAGGGTTTCATGCCTCTTTGTCTAGATCAGCATAGCCTTTTCGTTCTATTTTTTTTCTTAAGCTAGCTATCTGTGTTTGCAATGTTGGTTACGTTAGGATTTGAACTTCTTGATTGACATCATGAGCTGACGTAGAAATAAACGTGGAAGAAAACTGAATGCAGTTTTGATGCATCCATTGTAGGAAAGAGGAGGCAACCAACGCATCAAAATCACCAACCATGACTATGCAACTGGTGAGTCAGCTCTCTCTCTTCCTAGCTCTACTTATTTTCCCTCCCATGGCAACCTCTTGATTAACACATATGATAGCTTGCTATGTTCAGATTTAACTTTGACTATTTAATTTTTGCTATGTCCATTTTGCTAGCCAAGTTGTAGATCGAGGACACTGTTGTGTGTGTTGCAGATCAAGGAGACGTCCTTCACCGTCTAGATGTGTGTTCCTTTCTGCGACATGGAAACTAGTAGGAGCATGCGGACGAACACGACGATGACACCTTGGACCTCCTGCCTTTTGTTCTAAGGTATGCCTTCGTTCATGTGTGATTCATTTCGGAGAAATTTTAGACTGAAATCGTTGACTTGATGTGTTACGTTGTGCTTGACAGGCCATACATTGAGATAGGATGGCATTGCAGTCACTATGTTAGTTGAATGCCACCGGTGTCATGGGAATCAACGTCACATAGCCATGATGAGTTGTCCAGCGAGAGGCGTGGATGTGTAAATGATACGATGGTGGCCACTGCATGTGGCCATGTTGTAGGCGCGGTGTTGGGGATAGGAAGCTGCTAGGTGTCTGGGTCATCAGCTGGCGACGAGTCGAGGTGGGTGTTAGGATCACGACCTGGCGGCGATTCCTTGGACGATGAGGATGAGTGAGGTGTCCAAGAGAACATTGTTCATGTTGTGGATTGGGCGATCATCAGCACATCTAACCAGAAATAGAAGCGAATGATCTGTAAAAGGATTATCTGTAAAAGGCTAGCATTATCTTTTTTTTCTAACTCATGAGTGAGGTCACACAAGTAGTAGCGATAAACAATGTACAACAATATAACGTGTTGTCTAAGTAATTTAGAAACAATGTACAATATTTTTGTGGATGAAGGTTTCCATATTTCTGCAAAATCGTTACACGTCACATATTAAGAGACCGTAAAGAGATAATGCTATATCGGCAAAACAGAGAATACTAACCTAAAATAAAAATAAAATTAGGATGACTAAATTATTCTAGTATTTTTGATTCTTACTATAGTAGTTGGCTTTTCGTTGTGATTAGAGAACCCGAGAATTTCTTCATATTTGTCTGTGGTAGCTGCAAAGTACTACTCGCAGTTTTTCCAGCCCATGCTACACTCCGCTACTCTTCTCGCACCTATGGCCCTAGCTGTCTTACTAGGGTACTAAATGTGTCTAGTTTTCTTGCTACTGCCCTAACTTTGTAGTATTCGTTTATGAAGATGCCTATAAAGAGGACCTACATTTTATGTTCAAACGTTTGGTCTAACCACTGTACCCCAACATGCACTTCGATCATGTCATCAATGTTCTGCCTAACATATAACCAACTCGATATATCTAAGAGTGCACGATCGACGTAAAATAATACTTTAATGATGACGATAATCAACGATATTGCTTGGTGGACGCATAATCCAATGCACCAGCAAATGTTCTGCCTCATGCCCGCACTAACTCAATCGTAAACTATGTGCTTCTAAAGACTCTCATAGGATTTCATAGTGCGATAACTGTTTTCAGCTGCAACGAGACTTGTGCCCTAATAACAACACTCTACTACTTACCATTCCTATACCAAATCCTTTATCTTGCACGTAGATGTAGCGCGACCAGATCATAAAGTGTCCTTCCTGTCGAGCGCGCCCCGGTGTGCGCAGAGAGAATTCTAGTATTCTCAAATGTTCTGACTTCTCAAACTAAAATGTTCTCCCTTCCTTCTATTAACAAAACTAAGGAGATTTATATAATACCATCTCCCTATGTTTTCAAGACAGAGCTTTCGAAATATTCTTTCCTCAAGTCTTTCCAAAACCTTTTAAAAAGCTAGTTCCTCTCTCTCTTTGTAGTAGTACCAAGGGACTCTCACCCTCTTATTTGCCCAAAACCTTTATTATCTTATTTCAAAACTTTTCTCCCAAGACTTTGAGAAATGCTTGTTTATGTTTGTATCTCTTCCTTGCGGTGTTGGTACGAATTGTCTTGATCTGCTATCAAGATGAATTGTCTTGACCTGCTATCAAGATGAATTGCCTTGATCTGGTATCTTCAAGCATGTATTGTCTTGACTTGTCTATTAGATGTTTCTCTGAGCTACTCTAGGATCTCAGCCTCTAGTAACACAACCAAACTATCAACACACCCTCTAAATCTCAAGATGCGGAATGGAAATCATTCTCCTCTCAACCCCTTAATCTTTGATGATATCCTAGCATCTCTCTCTCAACAAATCACTTTTACCAAACCCTTGCCAAGCAAAACAAGGATAATTGGTTCTAATAATAACCTACACAAAATCTCTTGTGAGCAAATCATGAAAACCCTAGTAGGAAGACAATCTTCCTCCTTGTTATCAGGCTCACTCTTTGGAACTTTAAATAAGACCCTTAACTCTTGATCTAAGGAAATGTGCCCCTTCTATACTCTTCCTTGTGATGTTCAATCCCATCACACACTAGGTTTTTGGATCAAGGAACCCCTCTACCAAGTCTCCCAAGCTAGTATTAATCTATAGTCATTAACTTTAACCTCTAATTCCTTAACAAGATCAATTTTGAGCTAATTATTTGTAGTAGTTTCTAAATCAATTGAGACCAACTCAAAGCTTGTTACCTTTCTACTCAATCTACTCATCAACCACATTCACTTACTAGTGATTTTGGAACCATGCCACTCATCTATCGAACTCAATCTTCCTCTCTAATCAAAAACCCTATAACTGCCAAGTTTGGTAAATTCAGAAGTTGTTATCATGATCCAATCTTTCAACCTCTAATTATAATAAACCATTGGCAATATTTGAGATGCCTTTGGACCCTCTCGCACACCATCATGTGCACTTGCAAACCACAATCATGCACTTGGCCAGATATCTCTTGCACCCACTTGTCCTTGATGGTTTTGTATCAAGATCATAATCTGTTATGTCAAATGTTAAAAGATTCAATATTTGATAGATCTTTCCAACTCCATCAAATGTTCACTAGATCAATTCCTTGCATGGATGTGATCCCCTCAACCTAGTCTATCATCCCATATACTCCTTTCTTCCAATGGATCCTTGAGCATATTAAACTAACATGGTTTAGTAACCCTAGAAATATTCTGTTTTGGCACCACTAAAAAACTGAAGTTAACCTTTAACTTGTAAGAATCCAAACATGATCAAGATAAAATCTTGGCATTATACTAATCTACAACACCTACTCTAACACCTCATTTACCCCAGGATCCCAATGGATCTCTGAGGCGCTAAATTTAGCCTGATCTTATGGGAATATTAATGTTGAACCCTTCAAAATTAATCTCTTAATATAAATCCAAAAGCATGCAAGCACCCATTTCTCCCACTAGTTCTGGTCAAGTTACTGGCACTACCGCAGAATAGTCTACTAGTGACAGGCTCAAAATGCAGCCGTTTATTTGTGCTTGTCAGTACTTAGTTTTAACCAATGACAGGTAATGCTTTTACCTTGTCACTTGCCTGTCACTAGTAAGTATTTTTGGAATAAAAAATTATTTCATTTGCACATCGATAATAAAATATAACCCTAACACTCGTCAATAACAAAATATGATCATTACTATAGATAGCACAATATTCAAAACAAGTTTGATGTTTCAAAACAACCAACACCTCAAATTCAAATCATCCAACTCTTGTTAAATGTGAAAGCCTCCACTCTCTGCTTCCCAGCACTCATAAGCTCTAGCTGCTACCTAGAAAATCGCATCCTAAACAAACTCTCACATGGAACAACGTCCGATTTAGGCAGCAGACCAATAGCAGAAGGCAGACAATATATCATTTTAGATCATAGCTCGCGCGCAGCACCACCCAACTTGAGGTTTTCAACATTCATCTGCATGGGGCAGAAAATATTTATTCAGAAATTTAACACTTGCGTCAATGTTCCTAGAGTCATTTTGAAACATTGCATGAGAACAAGCGGTTATAGGCTTGATATAACTCATCAAAACGGGAGGAATTAATACCTTCCGGTAGTACAGCTGCTGATTGTTACGGCTGATGTGTTCTGGTAGCACAGTGTTACGGTTGATGTGTCCCCGCTTGTGACTTCTTGTTCTACCATCTCGTTACGCCGCCACCTGCGCTGCTGCCTCTCCCTACAGTTCCATGACACATATCTTGTAAGACATAATAGAAGTAGCTCAAAATCAATAACCTTACATAAATCACAGTGTATTGATTGACTGCACTTTGCATCAAGAGAAGCAGTCCTATAGTATAAATGGGCATGGCTCCACCGTAGTTCTAGTATAAGTGTACAGGTACATTAGTGTGGAAAACCTACCATCAAATTCAATCAAATAATGGACATCCTTCCTTTCTAGAGGCAAGCACTCGCATCGGTACTGGACATGCAAGGGCGACACTCACGGCGGCGTCCGCCGTTGACCCGTCTGCATGGTAGTTGCTCCTATACTGCTCATTGCTGGACCTGTGCATAAGATGCGTATTGATTTCTAGCTAGCCCACTAAGTAATCCACTGGAAAATATATGAAATTATCATACAAAAAATAAGTAGGTAGTTCTTTACTAGATTGAGATAATTACATAGCTAAAAGGCACAACCAAAATAAATAAAGGTAAAGCTGAAGTTTCAAAAAGTTAATACTCAATTGCAGAACATAATGTAGTATGTATCGAACTAATGTGACTATTTCTCTTGATGCAAAATAGAAGTATCAGTCATGCAGTCACACGTTCTTGTCAACAATCCAGCAATTTCACAAAAGCGACGCCACAAGAGCATGTCTTGCCGATCCTTTAGCACCACTGTCATATAAAATTAGATGTATTGGTCAGGCAGTCAGGTATAACTACAATTTTTTGATGCTAAAGGTATAAAATAACAAATTTAACCGACTGTAAAAAATGATTGGCTTTCCAATATGATTTTTATGATTTCCCATAGTGGCAACTGGTAGTACTGAAAATAGATTAAAATGGAATGACTAAACCGACACACTACAAAGACGGATTACACCAGCAAAGACCGAAGAGATGCATATTTGTAGCTCTCAACATCGGGTGTTCATAAATGACAATAACTCAGACGACAAAACAAAGTCAATCTGCATGCATCCGCGGCCGGTGGACACGCGCCACCGATGCATGTCCGTGATGACCGGGAGCAGACGATCAATAGACTGTTGTAGATAGAATAGTAAAGGGGGAAGAACCAAAACCTGCGCAAGCTAGCATAAATCCGTCAAGATGGAGTACCACATGGATGAGATCCGTCACGAGAAGACGACGGATCGATGGCCACTCTCTCCCCTCTGCGCTCTCTTTCCCCTTGTTGTCTCTCCCTGGCGTCAACACGGCAGCGTCAGCCCGTGCTTTGCATCGCCGAGTATAGGTCGAGATGGGTTGACCCTGTGCGCTTCCCGCTCGTGGATTGAGATGGGGAAGAGGCTAGCATCGTTTCCGCCTCTGATTCCTCCTCCTGGCCCTCCTCTGGTCCCGCTCCAGCTCCCAAGTACAAACCGTCGGCGAGGTCCCAATCGAGGCAGTCCATCCGGATGTGCGAGCACATGGCTGTAGAATCCGGAGGAGCGGGGGCAAGAACACAAGTACGGGCAGGCGGACGGAGTACCCTCGCAACACCTTCCACCTTCTGGGAACCAGATGCGCGCAGGGCACTGGCCGGCGGCGCGGGTGGCTGCGTGAGCGATGGGATTTTTTTCTAGCGATGTGCTAGGGATGGACAACTCGGGGATGTCTAGGATCAGGTATATTTTTATTTCAACGGGGCGGGAGCACCAACACGTTACTTTCACTTAGAAAAACCTATAATAATTCTAAAACATCTAGGGTAAAACCGTCTAAAAAAGAATCCTTAAAAGACACTTTAAACTTTATTAGTATATAGATATAGATTTTTTGCGAATACTCAGAATTTATGCTCCATAGTTGGAGTATATACAATAGAAAAATAGAACCGATGTAGCGTGCAACACATATGTGTATATCTAGGTTAAAATATAGACACCACAATGAATATTTCTTGTAGTGCATGACGCAATGCATGGATCTCATCTCTTTCGAACTCATCTATGCACCCTTTCAAGCCAGGTCCATGAAAAAATACTAGTGACGGCTATCAGTGACAGGCATTTACAGATGCATGTCACTAAGTAATTTTTTATTCTGCCGGTCTCGATAAAAAATACTAGTGACAGTCACTTTTATACGCCCGTCACCAGTGTTTTGTACCAGTGATAGGCATATCCTTGCATGTCACTAGTAACACTTACTAGTGACGAGCACAGTTTTGCCTGTCACTAACCACCTAGAGGCTATAAGGCTTTCTCCAGTAGTGTGGTGCCACTCTGTAACATCCCAAAATTTCAATCCAAGTTTATCAAAGATCAAATCAACCAAAAATGGGGTTAATAAAAACTTTTCCAAATTTAATATGAAAGCATCCATATATGTGTGCATTTAAAATAGGAGTTGTTTGAATTGCCATGATTGAGTGATCCAATGCTTGTAAAATGTTTCTTAGGTGATTTAAACATCATCTACATCATTCCCAAACTTTGCCTAAAGAAAATCAATTCAAAAAGAATTAAAAAGGAGGAATAGTCATTTTGGTAAATTTAACTCTCATGCCTACTTTGGCTATTCCTAGTACTCAAAACTTAACAGAAACAATCCTTGATCTTTGCACCCCTTGCTAGTACACATAATGAGGTACCAAGACCCACCTTTTGATCTGCTAAAAACATTCTGTTAACTATTTTAAATGACAGTTTAAAATTGAATCTAATGCATATGCATAGATCACCCCTATTTCAAAACCCATCTTTTTGAGCTCCATTTTCAAAACCCTTGCAACCAGAGACTACCTATCACTAGTGGAGATCACTCAAAAATTTTGAAACCAAAATTCATAACTTTCTTTCATGCGGCCATTTAATCAAACACTTGGCATGCATAATTTCTACTCTAATCCTAGCTCACTGTTTACTACAGGGTTTTGCCCCCAATTGATCCCCATTTAATCCCCTTGTCCCCTCTTGATCTAACCAGAGCCTAACCAGCATATCCCCTACCCCCTAGCTGCACTGCCATGCCATGCCGAGCACCACCTCGCCGGCCGACAGTGCACTCGCAGCAGCAGCCCTCTCCAGCCTCTCTCCTGATGTCTAGCAACTTGCTTGTGGTCCACCTCCACCGCCCAACCAGCCCCAGGACAGAGACAGAGGGCAGAGTGGCCAGGAACCGCCGCGCCGGGAGCTGGTAGAGCATGCCGACGCCGCCCCCAGAGCACGCCCTGTCCGCGCTCGCCCAGACCGCCCTTTGGCACCAGCCCGCGCCCACCGCTCCGCCTCGACCTGGAGAAAACCCCAGACACCCCCGCTGGCCGCCCATCGCCTCATAGCCACCGCTCGTTGTGGCCACTGCCGCCTCTGCCGCGTAGAGCACCACCTCGCCCAGACCGCGTGCCACCGCCTACGGCTGCAGTCAATGCCTAGAGCACCGCCAGGGGACATCACGTCGATCGCCACCCTCAGCCATGCCTCTACCCCGCCGTAACCATGTCGCCACCGTCGACTGCCCATCCTGCTCGGTCTCACCGTCGGGCCTATAAAAGGAGCCCTCCCCAGCCTCTCCACTCCACACCATTCCACTCCCCTCACCTCTCTGAACCTCCCCCGCCTCTAGCCAGAGCAAGGCGAGCTCTGCCTCGCCGGAATTGGAGCCGGATCAACCGCGGCAGGAGGAGAAGGGTGCCGTTGATTGCGACCACCCCAAGCTCCGTCGTGACTACGCCTCGCCTCGCCGTCGTCTTCCACGTCGTTTGCCCGCCTTGCCGACCCCGCTGGAGCCATGGTACGCCCCCAGCATACCCTCACCGAGCCGCTAGGGTTCGAGCTCGCCGGCGACCTGTTCGTCGTCGACGACGACCCTCAGCCGTAGATCTAGCTTCTAATCCTACGGCTCACAGCGCGCGTACCGTTTCGCGTGTTAAGTGCCGCTGACAAGCGGGACCCCCTGTCAGCTGAGCCCCGCGCCGCGGAGCGCCATTGGGCCGGCCCATTCCTTTTCCCGCGCTAGCCCACACTTTCAAATCTAGATTTTTCTTTTTATTTGAATCTAGTTATGTCCAGTATTTCAAAAATCAATTCTATGAGTTTGACAAATCCAAATTGTATGAAACAAATTTTGTCTGAAAGGTATTAAGATGATCTATCCAAGCCCGTTGGATTTAATTCAATTAGAGTTATAGATCTCTCCTAATAAAAATAAGAAGACAGAAGCATTTGCAAGTTGCAACATTTTTATAAAATCAACCAAGTTGGCTTTTGAGTTGATTCCAACTCTCAAAAATCACATTTCACCATATCTATCCAAATATGTAATAATATTAAGGGTTACATGCAGTGACTATGGGATAGTACCAAAACAATGCTATCTAGGCATTTCTAGTCACTTTAAATCATTTACTAATGAACTTGAACCAAAGTAATGTTGATCCAACCTTTAAATTTCATTCCCACATGTTAGAATATGTGGTGAGGACATGTGTCCACATGATCCCATATTTTGGTGGTGAATATTAAATTGTAGTTAATATTTCAATGAGTAGAAATTACTTTTCTAAAATAAAAAGGATGAAGCTATTGAAATTTAAACTTGTGACGTTGTGATGATAATAGATCATCAAATGTGTGTATTAGAATACTATTTAGCCTAGTTAAGTATTGTTTGGTGATTATGCGCTCCCTATGTATTTATAGACGCTAGTACCGACCAAGCTCTCGAGGAGGAGGAGTTCTACCAAGAAGAAGAAGAAGAAGAAAACTTCAACCACTACACCAACCAAGGCAAGCTACTATTAGCAAGCTAGCACTATCCAAGATTAACCCTTGCAAATTAGTACTTGTAACTATAGTACTTAACAAACTAGAATCAAACTAGATGATTTAGCAAAGATGCCCTAAGCATGCTTTGATCACACTCCCTTTTGGCTATTAGTACTCCAAGTCTTAGTTACAAGATTTACTCCCTTAGTTTACACCAAGTTCTTTACTTGTTTTGAAGGTCGCATAAAAAGTATAATACTTGACCTATTTAGAACCCTTTAGATGTCATTCTATGGCATGAGATTGAACCCATCTTTTTCACCTTAGTGAACACTCTTAACTCAGTAGTTAGAGTAGATCAAAAACTTGAGTCACTTTAGATGGGAACACTTGGTGAAAATGAATTATGAAAACCTTGGAATGATGAGTCATTCTATTGAAATTGTTTGACATGTGTTGAGAAACACAAATGGTTGATGATGAGGAAAATGTTGAGGCATGAGCCTTAAATTTTTTATAAAACTGATGGTTGGATTCGGATGTGATATCATTCCAAATTTACCGTACAACCACATTACCTGAATTGGGTAAGGCTTAGCTGGAAATTTATATGCATTAGTATTAGTTCCCTCATGGGAGAGGTTTGAGCTGAGGCTACCTCTCAATGTTGTCCACCTATGCAGTGCCCAAGATGACTGATGGTCATGGTTGGGAGGCCATGCTCATAGGAGAGGTGCTTATACTAGGGTATGTAAAGGGAAGGTTATGTTTGATTATCTGCATACTAAGTATGCTGATTCAGGGTTGTCCCTGACAGATGTATCGAATCTTGTGGTGAAAGTGTACTACCTCTGCAGAGTGTCAAACTATTCGAATAGCCGCGTCCGCGGTGATGGACAGTTGGAATGGCCATACTGTTTCGTTGTCAGATGTTTTCTAAATACTTTGAAAAGAATGATGAATCTTGACTTGACCACAACAGGGTTGTGTTTATGACAATAGTTTTCCCAACTTAAGTGATTCTAGAGTTTTACCTTATCTTTCTTTGCTTGAGAACTCAGCTTAGTTTTCAAACTTAACTTTATAGTTAAACATAGAGTTAGCGCTTTAATCTGGATTCATAATACTTGTTAGTGGTAGTTGCGAGTACTTAAAGAGTACTCATGGCTTTTGTCCCTGGCTATTATCATGGCCAGACTATGAAGGAGATTATCAAGATGATGGTCAGCAGGACGGCTATGATAACTAGGACTATCTGCCTTCGTCAGCATTGCCTGTGCCCCTGAAGATGGAACCCACCGCTACGCTATCTTTTATTTCCGCTGCTTGTGTCTTACGACTGGATCATGAGATCCTTATTTGTGTAAGACCTTATGTATGGTTTGTAATGGATGATGTACTGTGATATCCAATCCGTTATGTCTCGCAAAAATGGTAATCCTGGGATTCCGAGGTACGGCATAACGGGCATCTGGGATTAAAAATCCAGGTGTTGACACACTCCATCCCATGGCCCACTTGGCATCCCACCATAGCTAGCCATAGCTATCCCACTCCCCCTTATTTAACCCAACTAACTAGGAAGGAGAGATGAAATATCCTGTGTCATGTAGCTCCCCCACTGCCTCTTCTCTATCTCCTGCCACTAACCCTCTATCGGAGCCACCAAAAATAGCCAACCGAGCGTTCCTATCCCCTCTCCCTTCCCTTGTGGACATAGTTCACCGTGAGCCACCCCCGCTCGTAGATAAGGCACTAGCCACCCTAGCCACTCCCTCTGCCTCCATTCTGCTCCACTCATAACTCTCTTCCCTCAATTACCTCCCCAAAATACCCCTTCCTCGTTGTAGCCCAAGAGGAGGAGAAGCCTCTCTTGGGTCAACGAACCTTCGAGCAAGTTTGCCACTGATCCCTACCACCTTTGATCCATTTATTTACATCTACATGCTCGCCTACCTCTGACCTACCTCCTCATACCCTCT
This sequence comes from Avena eriantha, assembly GCA_910589775.1. Lineage (NCBI taxonomy): Eukaryota > Viridiplantae > Streptophyta > Magnoliopsida > Poales > Poaceae > Avena > Avena eriantha. Next base: position 160,523,096 of record OU342740.1, on the reverse strand, counting down.
ATTTGTCGTAGGGATGCTGGAGCAGCCACCGCCACCACATGCATGTGGTGAAGCTCTGTTGGGAGAGCCGACGCTCCTGATTGCCTTCTACCGCACCAAGACCTTCTTGAGACCATGGCGAGACATAAAACTGCGCTTGATGCCTCCTCGCTGACATGCAGCCACTCGGGAAGCACCCCTCTGAGCTTTTGAGCATGCTCCTCAAGCACAGAAGCGCGACTCTCCGCCCATCGCCCAAACCACCCTTCCCGCCCATCACTAGAGTCGTTGTCGAGACCCACATCACCTCCTCCCCTCCTTCGTCAATGGTTAGCCCTAGGTAAGCCTCCCTTGATCCTCCCTTGCGGCACTAGGGTTTCTTTCTATCCCGTGTGACTGGAGGTGGAATATGAGTGAGCGCATAAATCTTGGCTTGATCGAAAAGACGATAGCGTTGCATACCGCTTCGACCGCTAGCGCTAGCTGGTGGATGGGCCCCTCCTAGTCCATTTCAAACATGCATCTCCCGCTTTGGGCTAGATCTGCTCTGTGTGGCCCATGTCCACCAAAATCTAGCCTGAGAACTTTTTTGCCTTTTTCTTTTTCTAGTATTGGCTCAAGATCTACTAATCCGCTCTTAGAAAAAATCTCAAATAAAATGAAAAATGCCCGAATACTACAAGAACTAAATTTTAGCATGTTCCCTAGTTTTTTATAACATGTTTTTTCCAAAATAAATTTGGTTATTTATTGGGAAATAATCTATAAAAAAGTGTCATATTCAATCATAAATAAATTTCTGAAGTTCTATAGCTCCAAATAATCTTCAATTTCTACTAGTAGGTACTCAAAGTACCTGTCATGTGGCCCTAGATTCATACCAAAAAGATTTATATTTCTATAGTAGTGAAGTTTACAAGAACACCTTATATGTGACTTCAACAATTTCTCTAGGTAGATCTCCAACACCTTTGGAGTTGATTCCAACTCTCACTGGTATGGTACTTCTAATCTACCAAACCTTAGGTGTTCATAATTTATTGAGCACCTAATGAATTTTGGTGAATTGAATACCACTACATGTAGTAGTTTCACTAAATAAATCATAACAGGAGTTTTACAACTCGAAATGTAGTGAGACAAAATTCTCCAGAAAGGAATAACTGATGCCTACCATGTGCCCTTAGTTACATTCCAAAAGAAACTTTAGAATAAATCTGGTTAAAAAGTCAAATTATGCCGAACTGACTTTGGGCACTTCCCAATGGCATTTTAGTAATTATTTTGAAGTGAATCAAACTCCCCATGATTTGGAACTCAAGTATCTACAACCTGTTTTAAGAGCAAGTTTATTTGGCTTAAACATAATTTTTGGTGAATTATCTACCCTAACAGGAGTTAATCTCACTAGGAAACTATGTAAATATAAATGATAAAATGGTGAAACCACTTCTAGTGGTTTTTTTCTTGGATACGTCCTGGAAGACGCACCAAACACATAGAAGAAGAGGCCGATGGCCGATACAACACCATTGCAGGCTACAACTCCACACACCCAACACGATACATAGCCAAGCGGCTCACGACGCGACTTCGACCATCGACCCGACGATAACGACTAGCCTTGCCCAACATCCTTCCGAGGGAGGAGAGGAGATGAAACATAGGGCTACAAGACCACATCACGGCCCGAGCAAACACCATAGCATGCAACCGACTCCAAGGAAAGCCGGACTAACGCATCTTCCCCCAAATAGCCTAAGAGACAGCGAGTAGAAGACGGAATCTAGCCGGACTCGGTGAAGGTGCCGACTAAGCTGCATCCCCCGTGCCGTACATAGTGCCCCAGAAGCCCACACCCTGGGAAGTTGCGAACACCCAGCACATCCCACATCACACATCAGCCTCTCTCCTGATAGCCAAGATGATATCTTCAAGAAGAGAGACGATGTCGGGGTGCCGCTGCCATCTCGTCCGGTGAACTTGACCTAGGGTTTCCCCTGGCACAGGAGAAGAGGAAGGCATGGTTGAGACCAAAACCAGGCCTCCAAGAAGGAAGCGGCACCCGCAGGCGTTGCCGTGGTCTGCCTCGAAGGGCACCCAGTAGAGCTTTTGCCCTGGTCCTTCACCATGATCCCGAGCAAGTCTGGAGATGGGGATATAGTTGTGCACCACCTTAAGCCACCACCAGACAGGCAAGATGCAGCGCAGGTCTCATTGTCGAGGAAGAAAGGCGCTGCTCACCACCTGCCTCGTCGTCAGCCGACATGGGCTCGAGGGAGAGGCCCCCCACGCCGGCCGACCACCACAGCTGCCGCATCCACACGGCACGCCCGATCCGGAGCCCCTCGTGCCGCCACGTCCCCCAAGGTCGCGGCCCGCACAGGCCCGTATAGGCCCAGATCGAGCCAGGCCGCCATGCGCGACCATGACCACGGGAGCAATCCACGCGCTGCAGCCACCACCTAGTGCCATGCGCACCACTGCCCCGCTCCCTCCCTTCGCCGCCACCCACCGCCGCCCTGGCCGACCACCCGACGAGGAGGCACTGTGGGGGAGAAGGAGAGACCCTACCCCCGTTGTCAGCAGCGCGAGCTTTTCCCATCCACGTCCTCCGATGGAGGCAGGGGAGAGGGGGGTGCCCTGCCCCGGTGGCGGCTAGGGTTAGGCCCTCCGGTGCCGCCCGAGCGGGGGTGACACGGGAGGTCGGGGCAACACGGGAGGGTTAGGCCGTCTTTTTCACTTCTAGTGGTTTTGTTATTTCAATACCTACCTAGTAATACCAAATTTTTGTATTGATATCATACAGATGTTGGTCATGGTGTAAAACCCCTTGTTTGATTAGTTCCTAGTAAATAAATCATTAGGAAAGTTTTAAAAACACAAATGGAATGATTCCAAATGCTTTGAACACAAATTATAAATACCTACTAATTGGTTTTGAACACAACTAAACCATGCAACCGTATTAACCTGGAATGGGATGGGGCTTAGCTCGAAGTTAGTTTTCCCTACCATGGGATACCTCGCAACTAATTATAAGGGATCATATCACTCGAATGTCGGGTCTTCCAAAAAATAGGGCCACTTGTTCGGGACAATGGCCTAGGGAGATAATAATATGTGGATGTTCATGGAGGATGTATTGAATCTTATGGGTAAAGTGTACAACATGTGTAGAGTGTAAATCTATTTGAATAGTCGTGTCCGCGTTCATTGATGGATCCAAAATTAGCCATCTTCCACCGCGTTTAAACATTGTTTTTTGTCAAGCAGTTGCCAAGAAACTCTCAATCCTTGCCACTAATGACTAATAATTGCAAAGATATGCAAAACCTCTCTTTGAATTATGTTTTGCAGGAAATCATGGTTTTAATGCGAAATCAGGAGTCACAATGAAGGTTTTTGAGGAAGTTCACACGGCTAAGTAATTGGGAAATCATTCTCAGGGCGTTAGCACGCTTAACAACCACTAGTATGGGCAGGGCCCAACCATACCATACGCCCGTATCAGGTGGCGTTGGCCTCGTCTCATCAAACCGTATGACTTCCGTGAAGACACCTATATATTTTGAGGCTCCAGCCACAGGCCAGAGAGCCACCATTCTCAGATTACATCATAACAGCACCAAAGGAGATCCACACCATTGTTCATCCATTGTTCATCACTTCCACCATCCATCCCATCCACTATCCATGGCCATTGCTTTGTACTTTAAATCTCCTTGTGTTTTGGTGACCATTGTAAGAATATTTGATTTCAATCTAAGTATTTGTATGATGTTTTCTATCTTCGATCTATTTGTTATGAGTGAGTAGTCCTCACGGGCAGCGCGTTGGGGAGAAACCTCACAGCGATTATGTGCATCTAATTCATGGGAGTATTGTATTTTTTTTGCAATTGAGATTTGTACCTTTTGTTTCTTTGTCTCTTGTCTCGATCTTTGGACTTGTAGGTAACCAAGATCCCATAGATTGATAAAGGCTTGAGGTGAGATACATGGCTAGCGGCGATCTCATAGGAACCCTAGTGACCGAAAGGGTGGTATGGTCTGCGCTTATCAACCCATTCGGGATCACAACAACATCACCACTTAAAGCTTTGATCTGTGTTTTACACTTAATAATTGTTTGTAGCCCGTTGCTTCGGTGTGCACTCAGTTGCATTAAAAGACTATTGCTATGCCCGCTGCATCACGGGGGCTCTAGTATGTTAGGATGTGTTTCCCACAAGAGATTATCTGCATTCAAACATAGCACATGACTATTCTTATTATTATTATCTTTTATCCCATATGATCTGCAGCTAAAGGTGGATCTTCAACCCTGGCCTATCTCCATCCATTGATTCAACCCATTATAAAGTAAACAAGATTGGTCCGGTAAACTAAGATAAAATGAACAAACAAAGTCTTGTAGACGTGTCCTTTCTAATTCCTTTTAGCATTGCTTTCTAAAATTCGATTAAACATAGGTATTCTATGGAAAAAAAAGTTATTATATTACATCCATGAATCCAGATCGAAGGTATCAACCCTTTTTCTAGCGCCATTGCCGGGGAAGCAATTTCTCTATCCCGGTGAGGTTAGTAGAGACCTTGTTTTTAGTTTTATTATTAGTTTGTAGTTTAATTCTTGTTATTAGTTTACTTTCTTGTTATCTATATGAAAAACCAAAAAATAGTTACTTGTTATTTGTTTTCATTTACTTAAAAAATACCAAAAATATAAGAGCCATGGCTCAAAATAGATTAGGGGAGTATGTTACTCCCACTGATGATTTTATTCGTGCACCTATCACTCAGCCCGTAGTTGATGCGGAAACATATGAAATAAAGCCTAACCTTTTAAGTTTGGTTCAACAAAACCAATTTGGGGGATCATCCGCTGAAGATTCGAGTTTGCACTTAAACACTTTCACTGAAATTTGCGACATGATGCGTATTAAGATTATTTCCTTTCTCTATTAGAAGAAAGGTAAGGATTGGTTGCTACCTCTACTAAAGGGCACTATTAAATCTTTGGAGGAATGTACTAATTTGTTTATGACTAAAAAATTTCCCCCAACTAAAACTATGCAGTTAAGATCCAACATTACAAGCTCTAGACAACAAGACCGTGAGCCACTAGTGCTTGCGTGTGAAAGGATAAAAGAAGCTGTAATGAACTATCCTAGTCATGGGATGGAAGATTGGGTTATATTACATTTGTTTTATAATGGTCTTAACCCAATGTCTAAGTCTATGCTAGATAATGCAGCAGGAGGAATAATCATGTGAAAGCAAGTGAGTGTTGCAAAGAAGTTACTTGATGATATGCAAAACAACCATGCCCAATGCTATGTGGAAATAACCTCTAAGAGAGTAAGCTCAATTACCGATGTAAATAATGAAGAGCTTACATCTAAGGTAGACGATCTGCTTAGCATAGTAAAGGGTAAAGACGATACCCAAGTTAATGCTATCGCTACCGATGTTAATGATGTTAATTTTATAGCTCACACTCCTTTTAATCCTGCATGGAAAATAAATATGCTTCTAATGTTCAAAAATATCATTCTAATCCCGCAAGAGCTCCTTATAATAATTATGATAACACTAATGGAGCAAATCATGGAAATCTCTCGTTTGAGCAAACTATTAGAACATTTATACAAGCTCAAACCGAGCAAAATAATATACTTATTAAAATCACGAAGAACCATGAAAGTAGTATAGGAAAATTATCTAACCAGGCTATTGCAATGTCAACACCCGGATTTTTGATCCTAGATGCCTGTTATGCCATACATCGCAATCCCATGATTACCATTTTTGCGAGACATAACAGAATTGGTACCACGGTACATCATCCATTACAAACCATAATAAAGGTCTTACAAATAAAGGATCTCATGATCCAGTCTTAATACAATCAAAGCAGCGGAAAGTAAACGTAGTAGGGGCTCCATCTTTAGGGTCACGGGCAATGTTGACGATGAGGGATGATCCTAGTCGTCATAGACCTCCAGCTGTCCATCTTCCTGGTAGTCCTCCTCATAATCTGGCCATAGGAATAGCCACAGACAAAGCCATGAGTACTATTTAAGTACTCGCAAACTATCACTAACAAGTAAGGTAGTTCTAGTAGGAATCTTAGGCTCTAGGTTTATTTGCAAAAAGCTAGGTTTATTTCATACTGAGTTTAGAAGTAAAGAAAACGAATTTAATGTTCTACATCACCTAAGTGGGAATCTAGTTTTCATGTCCACAATCTTGTTGTGGTCAAGTCAAAGTCATAGTTCAATTCACAAGTTATTTTTGAAAACATCTGACAATGGAACATTATGGCCACTCCAACTGTCCATGACCGCAGACGCGGTTATTCGAATAGTTTGACACTCTATAGAGGTGGTACACTTTCACCACAAAATTCGATATATCCGTCAAGGATAACCCTGAATCATCATAGAGAGTATGCGGATAATCAATCATAACCTTTCAATTACACACCCTAGTATAGTCACCTCCCCTATGAGCTTGGCCTCCCAGCCATGGCCATCTACCATCTTGGGCACTGCATAGGTGGACATTCACACGAGGTAGCCTCAGCCCAACCCTTCCGCAAGGGAACCCATACTAAGGCATATAAACTTCCAATTAAGCCCTAACCAATTTAGGTATTGTAGTTGTACGGCAAAATCGGAATGGTATCGCATCCGAACCCAACTATTAGTTTTTATAAAGGCCAAGGCTCATGCCTCAACATTTTCATCATCAAATCCTTTTGTGATCATAACACATGTTAAAACATTTAAATAGAATGAACCATCATTACAAGGTTGTCATAATCATTTTCACCAAGTATTCCCATCTAAAGTGATCAACTTTTATACTTAGCACTACCCACTAAAATTGAGGGTATTCACTAATGTGGGGTCCGAATCAAGTGTAACTATCCATCTCTAGTTTTATGCCTTTTGATGGCATCTAAGTATAACTAGTTAGGCCTAGTTTTATACTCTTTATGGTATCTATCCTATTTTCCAATACTCACAAATCACTAACCAAAAGTAAAGAACTTTGGTAAAAGTAAAAGAATAAAGCTTGCAAGTAAAACTTGGGATTGGTATAATCAAGGTTGTATAACCAAAGCATGCCTAATGCATCTTGCATAGGTTATGAAGTTGGCAAGTGTTAGCTTGCATAGTTCTATCTTGCATAGTTATTAAACTTGCAAGTGTTATCTTGCATAGTTAACTTGTAGTGCTAGGATTGCCTTGAGTAGTGCAGTGGTTGAAGTTTTCTTCTTCTTCATAGTACTCCTCCTCCTCGTATCCCGGGTCGGTACTAGCGTCTATAAATGAATACGTGATACACAATCACCAAACAATACTTAACTATTTCTATTTAGCAAACTAAGGTTCACACTAGATGATCTAGCATCATCACAATCATCACATGAAATAAAGACCTAGTCTTATTTATCTTATTTTGGAAAAGTAATTTCTATTCATTGAAAAATGCTTAAGATTTAATATTCTCCAATTAAAATATGGGATCATGTTGACACATGTCATCACCACATATTCTAATACATGGGAATGTGATTTAAAGTGTTGCTCATATTTTACAAAGTTTAAAATTATTATTTAATACAATTAAAATGACAAGAAATGCCTAGATAGTATTCTTTTAGTACTAGTCCAAGCTCACTGCATGTAAACCTAAATATTTTTACATATTCAGATAGATCTTGTCAAATGTGATTTTTGAGAGTTGGAATCAACTCAAAAGCATTTATGGTTGATTTTTGAAAAATGTTTGAAGTTGGAAAAGTCTCTACCTCGTTATTTTTGGTATAGGTGATATATAATTTCAAATGGTTTGAATCCAATGGGCTTGGGTAGATAATTTGAATATCTTTCTAACAAAGTTGGAATTATGTAATTTGGTTTAGTGAATCTCTTTGAATTAATTTTTGAATCTACTGACAAAATCTAGTTTTAGCTAAAATGGAAAAGAACTATTGAACTAATTGGGCTAGCCCAACTACACTGCGTTGGCGCAGCGGGCTGCTGACAGGAGGGTACCACTAGTCAGTGGCTTATCAAACCCGAATCGGTACATTTCAATCTAAGCCCTACGATTAGAACACGATCTAACGGCTGACATGCATCGTCTATGTCAAACAGCTCCGGCGAGATTCTAAACCTAACGCGGTGGTGGGGGTCGTGTGAGGCTCACCAGGGCTCCAGCTAGGGTTGGTGATGGGAGCGAACGAGGTTGTCATCGATGGTGATTCGAGGCGCGGTCACGGCAGCTCCTGGGGTGGCTCCAATCGACGGCTTCGTTCCTCCTCTACAGCTGTGGACTCTGGCTAAATTCCAGCGGGCTGGTGCTCGCCTTGCTCCGGGGAGAGGTGTGGGAGGTTCTGTGAGGAGTGGGAGTGGGATGGTGTGGCAAATTGAGGATGGGGCAGCCTCTATTTTAACACTGGCGAAGGGGACAATGCGGGATGGTCTGGCTCATCCGGCGACGGCGGTACAACAAGCTATTGGCGTGGCTGAGGGTAGGGTTCTATGTGGTGCTTCAGGATGGTCATCACGCGATTAATGGTGCAGCAAGGGGCGGTCGAGAATGGTCGGGAAAGGTTGATGCTCTGCACGGGAGCGCCGGCGTTCGAGACGGTGCATAGTGGCTACTGTCTATACGGTGGTGAACGGGTGTGTCTGGGGGATAGCTGGTGACGCGGTGAGTGCATACACGTGCGGCGATGGCAAGGGGTGGTGTGTGTGCGCTGGTCGGCTGCGGCGCTATGGCGCGCTCTCGGCATGGCCGGCAGAGAATTGGGCGTGATGATCACGTGTGGTCCATGGCTTGCCTGTGGTCGAGGGTTGGACAGGGGGGTGGCGGTGGACGGTGGCCTGTCTCCTGGACATCATGGAAGAGGGCGGGGCTGGCTGTGGCGAGTTGTTCTTGGTCGACCAATGCGGCAAGCTTCGGGAGGCGCTGCACTGGCGCAAACGACAAAGGGGGATGTGTGTCCTGCGCTGCTGGGTGTTGGGGGAGACCAGGGAGTGAAGAGGGGACAAATGGGTGAGTGATCACTGCTCAAAATAATAGAAGTTAGGCCTAGGTTTTCGGTGTCTGCCAGGTGCTCGACCAAATGGCCGCATGAACTCAATTTTGAAATTTTTGAATGAAATTTCGTGAGTGTTCTGATCTTATGCTTGGTAATCCATGGTTGCTTGGAATAGTCAAGGTGAATTGAGTTGAGTGGTTTTTGCAAAATGGTGATCTTAGTACATATACTTGATTTAATTTTGAATTGTCCTTTAAATAGATTTGAAAATAGTTTATATGAGTTTGTAAAGTGGGCTTGGATTCACTTTTACTTGGTATAGCAAGGGGTGAAAAGAAATGGGAAAGTTTCTATTAGAAATCTTTCACTAGGAACACTCAAAGTGGTCTAGTGGGTAATTTTGGTCAAAATGACCATTTGATCATATGATCCTTATTTGATTTTCTTTTCTTTTGATTTTGTTTGTAATTGGCCTAGATGATGTTGTATTCATCTTTAAACCATTCCTTATCATTTGTAACAATCAAACATGGGAATTGCACTCATTTATACACTAATACAAATCACACATACACTCATATTAAATTTAATAATAAAAGTTTTTGTTAACCCTAAACTTGGGTGATAGAACTTGATAATCTTGATTAATATTTTTGGGGTGTTACATGCAACTAGAAATGATGTACAAGCTCTACAGGAAAGAGCAAAGACCGTGGAGGATCAGCTGGGTAAGGTAGCTGAGAGCCAAGCTCTCATACTAGCAAAGTTTGCTGGAAAACCCGAGCCAAACCCGGTAGAAGACCTCAAAATGATGAGGGTGGTAACGAATGAAGAGAAACCTGAAGAGCTGGACTATAGCAATGTGCCAACACCAGAATATACCGTTTAAGATCTACTAAAGATGATCACCGTGAAGATTCCAGGTATAGAACAAGGTAATGATTCTATGTACCAACAATTTATACAACAAGTAGCATCTAAAAGTTTGAGATTTAGAGATGGAGTATAAAAGACTAGCTGATAAGCTTCCAGCTGAGCTAGATGATATATTTGATCCTACTATTAAACTTAAGTTGGGTGTCAATGAGATATCCGCACTTTGTGATCTTGGTGTGAGCGTCTCAACAATTTCCATAAGCTTATTCGACAAACTAAACTTGGGGCCATTTGTTACTAATGAACTAAGACTCCATCTAGTTGATTCAACTTATAAACAAACTGTTGGGAATAAAGAAAATATAGTTGTTGAAATTAAAGGAAGTTTCGCTCTTATTGATCTTGTTATTGTGGACATGCTTGAAGATCCCATAGCACCTATAATTCTAGGTAGGCCATTCCTAAGAACTATTAAAACTTTGATTAATTTACATGAGGGGAATGTTAGAATAGGGCTACCATCTAGAGATCCCTTTATAGTCCACTTCCCTAGGAAAAAGAAGGCCAAGCCTAATGATGATGATGGTCTAATTACTTTAAAAGCCAACTACTTTGGAGTGGGTATTCCACTTCTTAAACCTAAGTGATTGCCATCAGGGTCAAGCTAATTGACCTTAACTAGAAGCGCTTCATGGGAGGCAACCCATGTGAATAATTTTTTATGTGTTAGTTTTTTTTTGTTTTTAATAAAGAGTGTTCAAGAAGACCTTTGAAGAGAGGAGAAGAAATAAGGTAATCATCTATATTTTACTTTAATAACACATGGCCTATGAAGTATTGCTGATTCTTTATATAGTATATTTGCTGTTATTTTGTCCTTTGATAAGATGTGCAAAGGCACACAGAGCTTCTAATAAAAAAATTATGTTTTGCAGCTCATAGTGCTATTAATGATCACTGGTATGGCCAGAAGTGACCATACCATGCGCCCGTACCACATCGAACCGAAGGAAGATAGAAATTCTGATTTTTTCGTTGCGATCAATGCTCATACTGACCATTGGTATGGCTGGACGCGCCTGTACCGCGTGCCTGTACGATACCCTCGAGAAAACATCAGATTTCAAGCGAAGACACAATACTGATAACGACCAGGAGTACAGGCGTGCGCGACTATACCGCGCACCCATACCTAGTGCACCACGAGAAGGGAGTCATCACCCCCAAAGTATGTCAGCTGGTACGGGCGGGCTCCGACCATACCACCCACCCGTACCACATACATGGCCGTGATATTCAGCCTGAGGAGGTAACCTAAAATTCCTAAATACAAATCTTTCTCTTTATTCTTCCTCCAAACTCAAAACTACCTTCATTGGATCTTCAAATTTACTTAATATTTCTTCAATTCCTCGCACTCATTCGATCTAAGGTATGATTCTCCTCCAATCCTCAACTTATTTGTGCAAAAGCTGCACTCAATCTTTCATCAATGTCAATCTCGACTTAGGTCTTGTTCTTGATTCAATATTGATATTGAGTATGCTTAGTATTGTATTAGGGGAGTTTATTTTTTAGTTAGTGTAGAGAATCACTTATGCTTGTTTCTATTGGCCCAAAAAAGCATTAGCAATTTATTTACTTTATCTTACGTTTTTTATATGAACACGAGGAGCCGTGCACGTGAGTTGGCTGCGGAATCCTCCGCACCATCCGTTGATACATTGACCCCCCCCCGAGTTACTTGGTATTGAGTTCATCGAGGAGTTTCAGCTGAACCATTTCAATCGTCTCATGCTCCAAAAAATCAAGTCCACCAAGTGAGCGTGTCCTTATATCCTGAACCAACTTGGAATTCGTGCTGATTTTGATTTACTTTGCAACAATGTTGGTCTATATGATTTTATCTTTCAGGATGTTGCCACGTATCGCCGCTTGACGCTTGAGTTCTTCAGCACCTTGACACACACAGTGGACCGTTATGGTTGTACCAAGGAAAAAAGGCCCGAAGTTGATCGCATCAAGTTCCGCCTTATGAACTGTGAGTACACCTTAACACTCATACAATGGGCTCAATGCTTTGGGTTTGTCAACAACACTGCCGATTTACGCACAACTACTTTTTAAAAGTCCTGTACCTTGGGAGTACTTTAATTTAATGAGAATCCGTGGAAACACACCCAAGAGGAACCAAATTGATAACCCTGATATTCGATATTTATTCTATGTGATTACTAACACTTTACAGGCACGTGGTGAGTTTACTAGAGTTAATGAGGAGGACATGTTGATCCTTGCAAAAGCTGCTATTTTTAATTGTAACTTAACGCCAAATTTAGGCGCCATTCTCGTGTTTTACCTTAAGCATCAGGCTCTTCAATCTCGAGGACCCATATGCGTAGGGAGAGTTGTGACCGTTCTTACACGCGCACTTCGCATCAACCTAGGTAACATCCAATGATAGGAAGTCACCGTCTCAGTCTCTCTACTCTAAGAGCATGTGGTATGGTTTCTAAAACTCATGGTAGATACTTCTTCGATATACCTGGAGCAGATCACTTGATCCCGCCTCCTTTGCCTAACAGTTTATTCTCTATCGAGGATGGACGTTTGCGTTTTGACGCGCAGGTTGAAGCTAATCTACCCCAACAAGAAATACCTATGGGAGGAGGAGAAGATGAAGAAGTAGAACAAGGAGGACCCGAACAAGATGAGCAGCCACCAAACTACTACACCACCTACGAAGACATCTACGCACTTGAAGGAAATATCCAAAACATGAACAACCTCTCATCAACCTTTGATATGCTACTGCAAGCCTCACAACCTAGTTCCATGATTGGAGCAGCCATTAGAACATGGGAGACTATACACTGCCACCACAATGAGCAACACCAGGGTTTGCAAAAGCCTGAGCTTGGGGATCTGTTCCCCCGACAAATTTATTTGTGTAATAACGAGGTTCTACTCCTACTCCTTGAGAGCTTTGAAACAATTGTGTTGGCTTGTTCCAACACTTTGCTTTTTTTCCTTTGCTTTTTAGTTTGCTTTCATTTTTATTTTTTTTAGTTTCTCTTTTCTTAAGACCCTTGCTTGGTCGCAAGTTATTTTCTATTATTTAATCCCTATCCTCGAAAATAAAAAAAGATGTTTCCTTTCTTCCTTTTTCGTAAATGTGGATTCACACTTTGGCTCTTTGCTTTAATATATTTATGAGAGTAAATATGTTTGAGTTTTTAAGGAACACATCCCTATAAGTAAGATGATCATGAGGTTACTTGAGTTATGTCCTATGTCTCCCACATATGAAGTTTGAGTTGTTTATATTAGTTGGTTGATTTTATAAGATGCCATGCTTGTGGAAAGTAATTTAATATGGTTAGAGTAAGGCTTTTTATTAGTATGATGATTAGTTGTTGAAGCTCTTGCTCTAGTTCTTTTAGTTAACTGAGTCTTGCCTTGGAAATAATATTGCCAAACAAGTACAATAAGAAGAAGTCTGAAATTTATGACTTTTTTGATGAATGATTTTCTTGAGAATATACCCTTGAAGATACTTAAGCCCATAGATATTTTCATAGTCTTGACGACACTCATGAAAGGAGTTGTTTGATTGAAATAAATTCTAGTGGTAAATGTGATGCATGCCAAAGCTAACCTTGTGGATCAAACCGCGACACTAGCTCAAACAAAAGAAAGAAAGAAGGTAGTGAGAAAACTTTGTTCTATGTCTCCAGTGCACACCTTTGCGATGCCAACAAGTCCACGAGCTTTTGAACGGTCTATGGTATAACCCTGGATTTTGGCTATGAGTTGATGACATGAGTGGCATACGTGTGAATATATGGGCAAATGTATTTTTACTCTCAAAGGTTGTGCAAACACTTGCAAAATAAACATCCAACAATCCTTGAAAGAATAAAAAAAGTGATATCTATGAGATCCACATAACAAGTCCTTGGCATGGTCTCATTACTACTTTACGAGTTTTTCTTGAAAAATAGTGATTGGATTAGAAGTTTTTTTGACTGAATTGATTTATTTATGTGGGTGTAAATAAGACACTTCATTGTTATACTACTAAGGACATGAAACTCTCTTACTCAGTTATGCTAATTAAACATCCTAGTGTTCCTTGGCAAGCTGAGAGTTAATTAGAAGAATTGGATTGATTGCTACACTTCTAGTTACTTATACTTATATTAAACTTTATTTTGATTGTCTTGACTTACCGAATCTTGTATAGTATTCTTGTCATCTCTCTAACTTTGATAAGCCTTGCAAATGAATGAAGTGCTGAGCGCATATGACTACCAACCGTAAGTAAAATCTTATTATCGTTGTTTCAAGTTTAAACTTTGAATTCCTTATAGTTATTTTGGTTCTTCTTTCTCGAGGGCGATCAAGGTTTGAGATTTGGGAAGTTGATGGCTCCAAAATTAGCCATCTTCCACCGCGTTTAAACATTGTTTTTGGTCAAGCAATTGCCAAGAAACTCTCAATCCTTGCTATTAATGACTAATAATTGCAAAGATATGCAAACTCTCAGTCCTTGCTACTAATGACTAATAATTGCAAAGATATGCTACCATTGTTCATCCATTGTTCATCACTTCCACCATCTATCCCGTCCACTAGCCATAGCCATTGATTTGTACTTTAGATCTACTTGTGACTTAGCAACCATTGTAAGAATATTTGATTCCAATCAAAGTATTTGTATGATGTTTTCTATATCCGATCTATTTGTTATGAGTGAGTAGTCCTGACGAGCTACGGGTTGGGGAGAAACCTCGCAGCGATTATGTGCATCTAATTAATGGGAGTATTGTATTTTGTTTGCAATTGAGATTTGTATCTTTTGTGTCTATTGTCTCGATCTGTTGAATTGTAGGTACCCAAGATCCCATAGACTAATAAATAATTGAGGTGAGATACTTGGCTAGCGGTGACCTCATAGGAACCCTAGTGACAGAAAGGGTAGTACGATCTTCACTTAGCGACCCATTTGGGATCACAACATCATCACCACTTAAAGCTTTGATCTGTGTTTTAGACTTAATGATTGTTTGTAGCCCGTTGCTTCGGTGCGCACTCGGTTGGATTAAAAGACTATTGCTATGCCGCTGCATCATGGGGGCTCTAGTATATTAGGATGCATTTCCCACAAGAAATTATCTCCGTTAAGACATAACGCATGACTATGCTTATTATTATCTTTTATCCCATATGATGTGCAGCTGTAGGTGGACCTTCAACCATGGCCTACCTCCATCCATTGATTCAACCCATTATAAAGTAAACTAGATTGGTCTGGTAAACTAAGGTAAAACAAACAAAAAAAATCTTATAGATGTGTCCTTTTATTTCCTTTTAGAATTGCTTCCCGAGGTTCGATTAAACCTAGGTCTTCTAGGGAAAAAGCTGTTATACTACATCCGTGAATCCGGATCGAAGGTATCAATCGTGGATGGTTGGGAAAGTTGCTTCTTAGTAGTATTGGTTTTATTTTCAACAATGTTTTGAGAAAGCAAAGGTTTTGTAAATGATCTGGTCATGGGATGACCGGAAGAGAAGAAGAGGTGCTGTCATGGGATGACCGTCAAAGGAAGGTGACCTGGTCATGGGATGGCCAGGAGATGATAGTGGGCGACCCTAACCTAGTGTTTTTCAACAAAGATATGGAGATGCCATATCTACAAGATAAACTTGTTTTAGAAAAGAACCTCAGATGGAGCCCTCCTACTATCATAGCCATATTGCATATACTTTTATTGATACTCTCTTAAGGTGGTTTGCGAGTACATTCAAATGTACTCATTGGCATTGTCCCTGGCTATTTACTTGGTTAGACTTTGAGAATGATGGAATAAGAAGGTGACGTTAACGACTATGCGAGCTAGGCCATTCTCCTGGTCAGTTACATGTAGGGTTGAGGTGTGACTTGGTCCTAACGCTCCCGATGAAGTTCCGCTGCTGATGATTAATGTTAGCCTGTCAAGGCTTACGTAAGATATAACCATAGTAGAATTGAGGTATGACTTGTTCTTGTTTAGTTAAGGATGTTTACTTTGATACTTGTCGGTTATAGTCCACGAAACACTAATCATAGGGTGGTGGTTGTGTGCATAAGATTTTCCAAATTGCTAATATGGAGGCCCCATAGTGTACCTTTTTAGGGTTGGTACGTTAAGTGGTCGTGGGACCCATCTATCACCCTCACACAGCCTCCCCTCCCTCTCACTTCTTGACCCTTGTTTCAGGGCTTTGAACGTGGCATGCCACACGTGTTGCAGAAGCTTTGAGCCGGCCCAACACCGTGCTTCTCGGACTCTTAAAATCTGGCGCGCAAGTAGATTTTTTTAGAGAAATATATTCCTTTTCACAAATATGAGAATTTCAAAAATACATATTTAAATCCCTATAAATCCAAATGACATTGTTCGAATTTTTGGAAGCTCTATTATGCCACTAGCCTCATGATCTTTGGATACCCATAGACATTGTTACATTTAACATTGTTGTACTTGCTATTTACATTCAAAAATTCACATAAGTAAATTTAACCATGTTCTCTGTATGAATCCAAATTTGTAGAAAACCTTTTTAAATTATCTAACATGACACAATGGTTTCACTACAATTGGATCTATAGATTTTATGTGATGCAAATAACTATACATAAGTAAATATGACCTTAAGGAATTTTGAGAAAAATATAAATATGATTTTGAGTTGATTCCATCTCTTAGTGAACAAAGACTGGTAGGTGTTTGCAAACCTAGTCCCCCATAATTAATTTACCATTAAATATTTTTTAGGGAATTTAATTCTATTGCAGGTGCTCTTGTGACTATAAAATTCATATGTAATTAAATAAAAATCCTAAAAAATGAAAGACCACTTCTATTAGGTTCCTAATTTTAATATCCTTCTTGTTGTATGAGATTTACATGATGATATGCTACTGAACTTGTGAGTGTAGATATATGCTTTTTCATGCATGTGTGTGTTTACAATAACCCCAAGAATAATTACAAATTGGAAATAGTAGCAAACTTGTTTGCAGTAGATGTTTGAAGCTTAAATCTACTGATGTGTTGTGTTGATTTTATTGCTTGTATTCTGTACGAGGAGTGTTTTTTGATTGTTTGCTTGTGTTTTGTGTGTTATTTAATTTCACCATGATAGAAATAAACATCGAGGAATTCGAGGAAGGAGGAAACTTTGAAGAGTTTGAAGCCGAAGACCATAGACAAGTTTCCAACCAAGGCAATCCACTGTTCTGGTCCAAACTTGTTCTAATATTTTATTCATACACGTGTTCATATATTTATTACAAATATATTGTTTAAATATTATATTAACTACAATAAAAGTTGGCTTTTATCACAAACGGTTTTTGTGGTTGAAGGCTTGTTTTTAGTGGTTAAAGAGTCTTCTATGATGAATGTGTACCCGTCGTTAAAGCCTGCACCAAAGATTCTATCATAGATTTTCAGTGACCGTGGCGAATCGCACTCCCCAACCACGGAAATTCGTGTTATCGTAGATATGTTTGTCTAGCCTCATTGACTACTGACATCATGAAAATTGCCATGTGTTAAACACAGTTAACAGCCAGTTACCATTGTTAACGCTCACAAAAATCATGGTCGAAGCTAGGCCCAGACAAGAACTGCTAAATATTAAGTGGGCATGCCCACGAGAGAAGCCCAATAAGAAGATAACACATAGTAGTTCTGGCCTGCTGGAGGACTAGGCTGCTTAATGGGGGTCCATCACTTAGTAGTCTAAATGTAGTCTATGAACTTTCGGTCCGTTACTATTTTGGACTACATAAGGCCAATCTTAGACCGACACTCTGCAGCCTGTTTACGGCTTGCGCCCCATTGGTCTAGTACTATTTGGGCACGTAGAAGGGTCGTCACTGATCAAGCTCGTCGCGTGCCGACCATTAACGGCCCCTTTGTGTGGAGGTCTGTTATTGTTCTGGTCTTCTAGCAATCTGGCCTTTCAGTGTTCAGGCCTATTAATATTATGGACTATTATGACTCTAGATTTTTACTATTGGGACAATTTACGGTTTCTAGCATTATTGTTGTTTCGGCCTGTATAATTTTGGTCGGTTACTATTTAGGACTTTTACTATTCATAAGATCCTGTTTATGGTGTCCCTTCATGGCCTCTTTTAATTATGTCCCATTACTATTCTGGACTTCTTACTTTATGGTTTATTACTGTTACGGCCTTTTACTATCGACCTACTAATGTTTCGGTCTTTTTAAAGCGCAAGCCAACTGCAATGATCAGAAAGGTATATTCTTTTGTTATTCATTGTCGGCCCAACACATAACAAGTCAGTAACAAATCCCAACATTGTTCACTTTTCGACCTGGCTGGCCCAGTTATGGTACCTCCAGGTAGGGATAACGCCAACTAAATGCCTATAGGTTACATGCAATTTACTTACATATTACATCAGCTGCAAACTTCTTAAAATTACTTCATATTATCAAAAAGGGTAAGAAAGTCTAGCATTTCAGTTGCAAATCAAGATTGATCCCACGGATAGCAGGGTCCTTAATTTTCTTTCTCAATCTATCAAGTGCATCTTCCTTTGAGAGTGATAACTACATGGGAACTGACCTTGAGACATGATTTTCAAGCCCTCACTTTGGTGGCGATTGCAATAATTGTAGTCTCAAAATAAGTAATAACAAGTTAATAGAACAAATAAGGAAAAAACACAACTATCTTTATTATCAAAGAATTCGAAACTACTCATTTGACTTATATGAAAGGAGCTATGAACTAGAGTTTATCAGAGGCCCATGGTTCAATTATTGGCCAACGCATCAAAATAAAACAAGAAAAGCAAACATTATACAAGTGTGTCTGCAATGTAATGAGAAATCAAACAATGTGTGGCTTAGAATTTTAGAAAATATAAACTGGCTAGGTCATTTCAGCAAATATGGAAGCAGTTGGATATCCGGGAATGCAAGAGACATTGGGTGACTCAGAATCCGCGGTGAACTATACAATAGCTTGCAGTTACTGTCGTATCTAACAATGAACCAGATAGAAATTATAATGACATCATACGTGAACATGTAGATCTAGGAATATAAACTGTGAATTAAAAACACAGTAGAGAATAGTTACGTCGTTGTATAGGACAAACTAGAACTAGATACGAAATATAATGACATCTCTACACAAACCAACATGTCCATGTTTGAGCTCTATACACAGCAAGAGAAAATAGTGTTGCAGCTTTTGAAGAACCAGATGGCAACAAGAAAATTATAATTGAAGTAGTACGAAGAGTTTAAACGGGTATCATAGGACAGCGGAAGGATGCCAGGGAGTAAATAATAGTAAGAACTTAGCTCATCACGAACCAGATAGAAGTCAGTAACTACGGAGCAGGGAATGCAAACTAATATTTTCTAGTGACATAGATATTGCAAGAAATACAAAGTAGAAGGAAATTATATTGTTGTACCGAGTAGATAAGAATATGTGGATGATAAAATAACAAAAATGTGCATGAGTTAAAATTTGTAGAGCATGTGATTCAAACCAATATGTCTAGTGATGTTGTATTTAGCAGAAAAATAAGTGAGCGCAGTTACTTGGTATGTAGCATGGTTACAAAAATGATGTTCACTACGACAGGCTTAATCCTGCTAAACTACTGACAAAATAAAAATGGGTTCAAGATTTGGTTACCATTATAGCATCTAAGCATCTATATCTGTGTCAGGGATGTTGAGGTCACCGCCGGTTCTGTGGTTGCGGTAGTTGTGTGCTTCGGGGAAGCAAATCTGAGTCGGTCAATGCCGGCTTGAGCACAGTGGATGAGAATGTTGTTGACAAAGATTAACTGAAGTGAATGGAGACACTCGTGCAACTTGTCTAGAGTGGTTGATATGAAAATCATTGAACTAGATCCTGTCTGGTGGACACGGTGAATGAGCTCCGGTATAGTTGGATGGTCGCTAACGCCGTCTGCGGTCAGGAAGCAGAGCTTTGTGGTCGCTGATGCCATCGGCATTGTCAACAAGACCGCAACTCAAGTGAAGTGTGAGAGGGACTAGATGAACTAGATCCGGTGTGGTAGTTATCGGTGAAGCGACACTGATGCGATGAATGAGAGTGCCACTTAAGCGGCTCTGACGTAGTGGAGGAGACCGATGTGCATGCGGATCCAGTATATAGGTGGGAAAGGCAGCTCTGCCGGTTGGGGAAGTACCATCGGCTGGTGCGTGTAGTGGTCATGCAGGTGTGAGCATGAGAGAGGAGCTTGTGTTTTGGGGAGGTCTAGCAGGAGAAGCTGCATGAACCTAGACTATAAAGGTGAACATAAAAATAATTGCATGCGCACCCCCAAGATACCGTCTTCACCATGTCCATTGGCTGTCTAAACAATGGGTAGAATGGGGATTTCATAGTTGATTGAGATTTAAAAGGAAATGGATTGAAATGTCAGAGTCGGTGGAAGATTTTGCCGCTCGATTGAGATTCTGAATTTGGCTATCGTCCAAGTAAAAATAGAAAAAGGTAGTACTATAAAGCATACGAGTACATCTGTTCAAGAATTCAAGGCCTAGATTCGCATCAACTCATTATCCATGACCATATATTTGCAGTGAAATTTGGATAAGTCCAATTCAATTGGGATATGCGGTACATTTTTCCACTCGATTAAGATTTTGAATTTCGATAGTTTCCATCTAATAATATAAAAATGGTACTCCCCTGGTGGGACATGTTCCCTCAAAGTTTTTGAAATGGAGGGGCGCAAAATTAAATGTCGGTGGGTATTTTTTCACTTGGTTGAGATTTTGAATTTGGCTAGCATCCATCTACTAATAGAAAAATGTTATTACCCGGGAAGGAGATTGTGCCTCAAAGTTTCATAAATGGAGGGGCGTGAAATGTTTCATGTTCGGTGGGTAAGTTTGATGCTCGATTGAGATTTTTAATTTGGCTAGCATCCTTCTACTAATAAAAACATGGTACTCCCTAGGTGCGAGATCTTGCCTCAAAGTTTTTGAAACGAAGGGGTGTGAAATGGTTCAAGGTTGGTGGGTGATTTTACCGCTTGATTGATATTTTGAATTTACCTTCCGGCCAAAAGATAGTGGACCGTATGCTACCTATCCAGGAATTCAATGCCGAGAGTCACATGCATGATCATAATTGTGCAGAAAATTGGATACCTCCAATTCTAACAGAGTAGGCGTGCGGTAAATTTTTCCGCTCTACTAAGATTTGAACTTGGCTAGTGTCCCATGAAGGCCCTGAGAATTTTCCATCCTGTTACTGTTTTGTCCCATCGAAGGACCCATAAGTAGCCCATATATGGCCCATTCAAGTCCTATTAAACATAATGCTGGTTTGTTGTGTTTCCTAGACATCCAATTTTTAGGCTATTAAGTTGATCACTTAGATATAAGTCACGAACGGGTGTTAAACGGACAAAAAATAAGATACAAAGAATTAAAATTATTAAATAAGCTCCGAAAGTTACATGAAATAAATTTCAGCATTACACACGGATCAGAGTTAACTCGAATCATAGAAGTTATGCTTGAGGACCTTCGTTCATCAAAAGTGTATCAAGTGAATGAATACAGATATCGACATGATATTTTCATGCAGTTGGCGTATTTTAGAGATGTTAGTATTTGATTTATGTGTTTGCTTTCTAAGCATATCAATATACTCTTGGAGTCCAGCGGTTTCCATTTTTGTCCAAAAGTAGTTAGCAAAGAACTTCTAAACATTGGCCTAGTTTGGTCAGGTCTTAGACTAGGAACGTGATACTTAACGACGTCGAGGGTAAGTATTGTAAGATATTTGCGACCTTTGCCAAGTATTGCAATTGATTAATTCCTTGATTTCTATGAATATCAATTGAATCATAGAGTTTGTCAGCTTCCTCACTTTCAAACAATATTTGAGCAATAATGTCCAAAATAGTTACAAGGGCACAAAATCCAATTTCAAAGAATTTGGAAGCATCATTTTCTAGATACAAAAAATAAAGCAATCAACAGCAGTAGCTCATAGAGATTGAACTATATAGAGTATGGATAACAAGCATATAATTTATCAATCAGGTAGAATTTTGGTACTTCGTAGAATAGCTAGAGTATGGGTAACAAGCATCGTTAAGACGGTTTGTAAGTCGGTTGGGAGAGAAGGCCTTGCCCCTCTACTAGTTAATGAAAAAAGCAGATAAATTTATATGGACACCGCAAGTTGATAGCGTGTTCCATGAGTTGAAAAAGATTTTGTCCTCTGCACCAATATTAGTTGCGCCACTACCCAAGGAGCCAATGTTACTCTATATAGCCGCGACCAACCGAGTTGTAAGTGCAGTAATTATAGTGGAACGCGACAAGGAAGGAAAGTCAGTGCAAAGGCCTGTGTATTACTTGAGCGAGGTATTGTTGGCTTCAAAACAGAACTACCCTCACTATCAAAAGATGGTGTATGGCGTGTATATGTCGGCTAAGAAACTCAAACATTACTTTGAGGAGCACCCCATCAAGGTGGTGTGTGAAGCCCCCATATCCGAGATTATGGGTAATAAAGATGCTAGTGGCCGAATTGCAAAATGGGAAATTGAGTGAGCCCCGTATGCACCACAATTTGATAGAAGGGATGCGATCAAGTCGCAAGCAGTGGCGGATTTCTTTGTAGATTGGGCTGAGATGCAGTATGAACCACCTCTGCTGGACTCAAATTACTGGCGAATGCACTTTGACGGATCAAAAGTAAAGGACAGACTGGGGGCCGGGGTAGTGCTTACCTCGCCCAAGAAGGACCAATTGAAATATGTCCTCCAGATCCATTTTAGCGCATCAAATAATGTGGCTGTGTATGAAGCACTCATGCATGGACTCAAAGTAGCAAAGGAGGTAGGCATACGTCGGATACTATTTTTTGGTGATTCAGATTTGGTGGTGCAGCAAGTGTCTGGCAATTGGGATGCTCTGGATGCAAACATGGCACTCTACAGATTTTATGTCCAAAAGATAAGTGCCTTCTTCGAGGGATGCAAATTCCATCACGTACCCCAGATTGAAAATGAGGCAGCTGATGTATTATCCAAACTGGGATCATCCCGGCAACCAATTCTGCCAGACATTGCCTTAGAGCACTTGAGAAAACTGTCTATCTCACCATCGCTAGAATCCGAGTCAATATATATCCCGGCAATCTCCGGATCAGGAGCTACTTCAATGGAAATAGACTGGGGAAGTACTTCAGCAAACCTGGGGACTGCCTCAAGACTATCGCGCGAACCCAGGGACTGCTCAGCTCAGTCCGGCCGGAGTAATGTCGGTGGATGCAATGGAAGTTGATGAGGAGCTTTTTCCCACCCGAGCTATACCTACATGGGCAAAACCAATATTTTAATTCCTAAAGGAGGGAACTTTGTCGGATGATGAGGTACTCTCGAGGCAAATCCAGAGAAGAGCAAAGGCATACACCATCATCAACGCCAAACTATACAAAAGAAGCGAAAGCACTGTGTTGCAACGATGCGTAGACCCGAAGAAGGGCTTGACATACTCTGAGATATTCATCAAGGAGAATGTGGTCATCACGCATCCTCTAGAGCGTTAGTGGTGAAAGATTTTCGACATGGATTCTATTGGCCAAGTGCCCTGGAACAAGCAGAGGATCTGGTGAGGAAATGCAATGGCTACCAAAGATACACCGCAAAAACCCACATGCCAATGTCGGAACTCAAAACTATTCCCATTACATGTCCATTTGATGTGTGGTGCCTGGATATGGTGGGACCATTTAAGCCGGCAAAGGGAGGAATGACCCATATCCTAGTTATGGTGGACAAGTTTACAAAATGGATTTAAGTTAAGCCAATCAGGAAATGTGATGGGGCAACAGTAGTGACATTCCTCAAGGACATAATCTTGAGATATGTCTATCCCCATAGTATCATAACTGATAATGGCACGAATTTTGTTGAAGGAGCATTTGCGAGGTTCTGCCGACAAAAGAAGATCCGGCTAGATGTTGCCTCTGTAGCCCACCCCGCATCAAATGGGAAAGTGGAAAGATCTAACGGACTAGTCTTGTTCGGGATAAAACCCCGGCTCATAGATCCGCTGCAAAGATTAGCGCGGTGCTAGATAGAAGAACTACCAGCGGTACTGTGGAGTTTAAGAACAACACCGAATCGATCAATAGGCTATACGCCATTTTTCTGGTATATGGGGCAGAAGCTATATTACCAGCCAACATAGAGCATGATTCGTCAAGAGTCACCCAATACATAGAAGCCGAAGTGCGTGAAGCCCGACAAAACGATGTTGATCTGCTGGAAGAAGCGAGAGAACTGGCCTTGTCCAGATCCGCCATATATCAGCAAAACCTCTGAGGCTACCATAGCCAGAAAGTAAACCCCCGAGTCTTCCGGGAAGGTGATCTAGTACTCCAGCTGGTGCAGCGCACTACTGGTATGCATAAGTTATCCCCACCATGGGAAGGTCCTTTTATTGTAAGCAAAGCTTTGCACAATGATTCCTACTATCTTATTGATGCACAGCCAGAAGAACAAGGTGAACAGGTCCGAACAGGAATCTAAGTGATCATGGAATGTAACACTACTTCGTCCTTTTTACACCTGACAAAAAAGGTGAATGTATCCGAGTTACTCATATGTCAGTATGTATGTCGGCAATGAATTTATCAATAAAACTTCAGCACCCCTAGCAGAAACTCGGGGACTGCCATAAATATTGTCTTTCTTGCTTTTATGTTGTATATACGTCGGTTGGCTTAAGTTGCTTATACCTTAGCCGAATTAGTAGTGTGTGAGCACCAAAAACCCAACTCTTCGTCTTTGCTGTTGTCCAACAAGAATTGGCTTCATGGCAAGCAAGAGATCAAGTTTGGAATGCAAAGCACATGAAAAACGACTAAGGAAAGGAAAGTTATCGAGCTGATGTTTGTTTTTTGAACTAACCCTGTATTTACTTCATTTATTTTCTGCCGGATTATTTTGAGCTAATCTCAAAGTTTCAAGTATTGTTAAGTCAAGTTTTTGAACCTCGGACTTGCAAGTCAAAAAAAACCGAATCAAGGTAGATGCAAGCCGAGTCATAAAATTGGAGGAACAAGAAAAGGAAACTTAGGGACGCCCACGTTAATCCGATATTGGGAACTTACTAGCCAAAAACTGATTTTAGCAAACCAAACCATTGTGCTTAAGTACAACTACACCCGGCATACCAGAGATCTGACGAATATTGTTAAGTGTTTTCAAAGCTCAAGGAGCAGCAGCTGGAGCTAGATCATTTGTGGAGGAAGGAGGTACTTCGGCATCTGGGGGCGGGGCACTAGCCTCGGCCTCGTCTTCAGGATTGGCCTCCTCATCCTCCGGTTGTTTGGCATCGTCGGCAAGCTCGGAGGCCTCTTCCTCACCCTCCTCGTCCTCCGCACCATCAGAAACGTAGGCGTCATCAATTGCATCAAGGTAACTCGGACCCTCATTCCATTTGTGGTAGAAGGCATATTAGATGAGCTTGTTGGAGCAAGCTTTGCGCTGCACGATGCACTCCAGGTCATTGGACCACGTTGACCCGGTGCGCAAGCGCTCAAGAAAATTAAGATCCAGTTCTTCATACCAAGACAAGACAAAGTTCAGGGATGTGTCAGCTCCAGCTCGAGCAGCAGATTCCCGCCACATGTGAACTTGGGTCTCGCATTCCATAAGTTTTGCCAGAAAAGTACTGCTTCCTTCGGGAGTGGGCTTAGTAGGCCAAAGAGCGTTGTACATCTGAACTTCTGTCGGCATTATGTCTGCACCATATTTCTTCAAAATTTCAAGGCGGGCGGCAAGGCTAACCAGCAGATCCTCCACCTCATAAGGAATTGACCCGGTGGCAGGACCTGTTGGAATACCCCGCAGCTATCGAGACCTAGCCACAGCACCAGAAGCAATAGAGTCACCTTCTGGGAACTTTCCTGTGA
This sequence comes from Avena eriantha, assembly GCA_910589775.1. Lineage (NCBI taxonomy): Eukaryota > Viridiplantae > Streptophyta > Magnoliopsida > Poales > Poaceae > Avena > Avena eriantha. The sequence goes on along the minus strand of OU342740.1, from coordinate 160,497,156 downwards.
ACAGAATGAGGGATGTCAGTGACGAAGAACACTAAATTCGGAGATATAAGAATTGAAAAGAGGAAGGGAACTCATGTGAAATCTGGAAAAGGATACGACTGAGTTCGGCATACACATTTGAGTTGCTGGCCTAGAGTTTTTCATATTCGGAGGTCACCGACGTAAGTTTTACGTCGGCTTCCTGTAGCAAGTCCTTCTCCTTGGAAATTTGAATGGCCAGACGCTCCTTTTCCTCGGCGAACTCCTAATCAGCGTTATCCATCACAGATTTGTGAAGGTCCTTGAGCCTTTGGATTTCGGTGTTCAGCCAAGTAATCTCTGAGCCCTTGAGGCGCAACTGAGCAATCTCGTCATCCTTCTTCTTCAATTCAGCCTGGTGCTTCCCTGCTTGTTCGAGAAAATGTGTCATCATATCAGGAATGGGCACGCTATCTTCAAGTGTAACTGCAATAGTGAGTTGACACGGCAGAGCCGAGGTATAAATATCTACTAAGTCAAGGATAGAGCACGGAATGGATAAAGGAACAAGAAAAGTTACCCTGGATCTCAACCAAGTTCTTGCGCATGATGACATTTTCAGCCTCAAGCTCGGCTACATGATTCGGATAACAAATTAATACGGATAGCAAGTAACTCGAAGGAATGAGAAGGAAAAGGTCTTAAGCAAAGAAATTTAGCCTTCTTCTAGTGATCAACCAACAACTTGTTGTATCTGGCACGAAGATCTTTGTATGAGTCCAGCAAACGCTCGAACTCAGCAGTTCGACGGTTGGTGGTGATCTAAAAGTAAGCCAATGTTAGTTCATAGATAGAACAAAGGATATTTGAAGTCTACAAGATCCGGGCCAAGTGGAACTTAACCGGCTCTAGGTGTGTGGATATTCGAAGTCTACAAGATCTGAGACAAGTGGATTTTAACTAGGCTCTAGGTGTGTGCATATTCGAAGTCTACAAGATCCGGGCCAAGTGGAACTTAACCCAGCTCTAGGTGTGTGGATATTCGAAGTATACAAGATCCGGGCCAAGTGGAACTTAACCTGGCTCTAGGTGTGTGGATATTCGAAGTCTACAAGATCCGGGCCAAGTGGAACTTAACCCGGCTCTAGGTGTGTGGATATTCGAAGTCTACAAGATCCGGGCCAAGTGGAACTTAACCCGGCTCTAGGTGTGTGGATATTTGAAAATGCTAAGGACTTACACTAAATACTCTAAGAGCATCTGACGAGCAATAAATTACTCCCTCGGAGGCTCGGGGACTAGTGCATATATCTATGAGTGTTTGCATACATAAAAAAGCATAGCAGAAAAAGGGGAATACCTCCATCATCTGGCCAGCTAGAGAGATAGCCTTGGTAACGGAATTCATTTTGGTGCTAAACTCCGCCAGGCCAAACTTCTTCGGCAGATCATCTTGCAGGTCGATAAACTCGGCGTTATTCTAGTCGTGAACATATTCTATAAGCGCCGGACTATAGCTTTCACCGCTAAGAGAATGGCTCGTCACCAAGCCCTTGGCATGGGCCTTCCGCCTTGTGGACTGAGCAGCAGCAGGACTGGTATGCGAGATCAATTACTTACTGCTCTCAGATCTGGCGGCAGGTGACCCGGAAGTAGAACCCTTAGTGGGCTTGGCGGCTTTCTTGCTCTTGCCGGATGATGTTGGCCACTAAAGAAGAGGCGAGGCTATAGAGCCGGACTGAGATTGGGAGGCTGGCTGAAAAATTTCCTTAATGGACATAGTGGATCCGGAGGTAGTGGACTGAGACTTCTTCTTCGAGGAGGGATTGGTTGTGGCTGATGCTGCCGCTACTGATGTTGCTGCCGGTGCTATTGGCTTTGCTACTGGTGTTGGTGCTGCTGATACTGGTGTTGCTGGTACTGGTGCTACAGGTGCTGGTGTTGTTGGTGCTGGTACTATTGGTACCGGTACTACTGGTGCTGCTGGTGGTACTGGTATTTCTGGTGCTACTGGTGATGTTGGAGATGCTGGTACAGAAACTAACGATGCAGAAGAGACTAGAACTAAGGAGGATGCTATTTGAGGCGGTGCCGATGAAGCTGGCACCTCAGAGCTGGATGGTTGCGGCAGAACAGAGGAACCAGGGAGATCCGGCATCGCCATGTCCTCGGCTGCCCCACTGCCCCCCGCGTCGATGTTTCCCTCCTCATGATGAGGTGGGCTCTGATCTGGTGCTGCCGCGGAGTCCTCCTGGATAGGACTCAGCAGACGAACATCGTCGTCGCGGGGAGGGAGAAGAGCCGCTCCGGATCAGAGAGGAAATGCTGGGGCCACTCTGGGGAATAACCCTAGGAGCGCTGAAGAAACAAAAAGCAGCAAGCCAAATGGAGAAAGAAAGGTAAATAAAAGGCAAAGGCAGAAGCAGAAAGACTCGAAAGAAAACGGGAAAGGAAAAGCGACTTACTCGTCCGAGGTAGGGGTGCCCTCCGGACTATGCTCTTGACCATGGGCTTAGCCGCAGCCTTGAATCCGGACTTCTTCTGCCTCTTCTTGGGCGGTGGCGCCTCCGAAGCTACGACCGAGGTAGCTGCGTGCTTCTGGGAAGGGGCAGGAGCCGGATCATCCATGCCGAGAGGGGGAACCTCGAGGACCTGACCAGCCGGGCCAGCTGAAGATTCGTACATAACCAGTAATGCCTAAGAGATAGGAATCGGGTCAAGTACCTCCAGAACCTCAACATCCGAGTCATCGTCATCCGGCCAATCCCTTAGATAAGAGGCCTTACAAAGGATCATTTGGTGCTGTCCGGAGTAGGCAAGAACCTCTCCGAGTCAGGCTCCTCCTCGTCCGGCTCTGCGCAGTCCGCCACCCATTTGAGGGCCAGCTTGTAACATCCCAAAACTCTAACCCAAGTGATCAAGATCCAAATAATCAAATTTAGAGTTAACAAAAAACTTTTCCAATTAAAAATATTAATGCATTCATATGTCTGTGCATTTAAATTAGGAGTGGATTTGAATTGCCATGATTAAGTGATCCTTTGCTTGTTAAATGATTCTTAGGTGAAATAAACATCATCTAGATCATTCCCAAACAAATCCCAAGGAAAAACAAATCAAAATGAATAAAGTAACCAAATGGTCATTTGTGCCATTTTAACTACCATGCCTACTTTGGCTATTCCTAGAACTCAAAACCTAACAGAAACAAATGTTGATCTTTGCACCCCTTGCTAGTACATGTAGTGATGTACCAAGGCCCACTTTGTGATCTGCCAAAAACTTTCAAACACTAAATTTAAATTGCATTTGAAAAGTGAACCTAGGGTAGGTATCTAAATCACACTTATTCAAAAACCACTCAAATGACCTCCATTTTCAAAACCCAAGCACACCTAGAAGCTCAAGCATGTGATCAAACACTCCACCAAATTTTAGCCCAAAATTCAAATATTTCTTTCTTGCGGCCCTTTGATCGAACACCTTGTAGACAGAAATCAAATGGCCTAACTATTACTATTTCTAATTAAGCCTTTGTCCCCCATTGCACCCTATCTACTCTACCTTGTCCCCCTGAGACCAGACAGACCCTCACATGCCTACCCCTAAGCAGCAGCAGTAGTGGAGCGCCGCCACTTTGTCGTTGCCGCCGGCCAGAAGAGGGCAGAGCACCAGGGACAGCGCCACGCCATTCCAGCAAGTCCTCTAGCTCCTCCCAACCCTACCGCACCTCCCTGTCCACCCCTCGATCACCCACAACCCCTGGACCACTCCCCAGCATCGCCGCCCATTCTCTCTGCGAGCTCGCTAGAGCACGCCAGAGCGCGTTAGCTACCAGCACGCCACAGACCGCCCCTCGACCCAATACCGCGCTCACCGCTCCGCCTCGACCCCAGCACCCTGCCAGACACGGCCGTGCGCCGCCGCGCGACCCAAAGTCACCGTGCGCTGTGTCGAGTACTGCCTCTGTCTCCTAGAGCACGGGCAGCTCCCGACCGTTAGGCACCGCCCCTAGCCGTGCATTGAAGTCGTAGAGCACCGCCAGGAGGCAGACCACCGTCCGCCTACGCTGCCCATGCCTCTAGCTGCTTGTATCAACGTCACCGACGAGCTCACCGTCGTACCATTCGGTCCCCTCGTCACCCTATAAAAGGATCCCTCCCCAGCACAAACTCCTCACACCATTCCACTCCCCTCTCCCTCCTAAGCCTTTCCCCTCTCTCACCGGAGCCGCTCGAGCCATAGTTCGCCGGAATTGCGCCGGAGGAGCCCGCTGCTGAGAAGGAGAAGTTGCCGTTGATTCCGTCCACCGCAGTCCCTGCGGGGACCTCTCCTGAGCTCTCCATTGTCCACCAGTTCATTTGCCCACCTCGCCGCAGTAGCTGGAGCCCTGACGATAGTACCGACCAAGCTTTCGAGGAGGAGGAGTGATATCAAGAGGAGGAAGAAAACTTCAACCACTGCACTAATCAAGGCAAGCTATTGTTAGCAAGCTAGAATATTTAGATGACTTAAGCAAGATGCATTAGGCATGCTTTGGTTATACCACTTTGACTAGTACCTACTCCAAGTTTACTCTCAAGCTTTTACTTCTTTACTTTACCAAAGTCCTTTACTTGTTTTGAAGGTAGCATAAAAAGTATAAAACTTGACCTATCTAGATAACATTAGATGTAACTCTATGGCATGAGATTGATCCTATCATCCCACCTTAGTGAACACTCTTAACTTAGTAGATTCGAGCTAGATGAAAACTTGAGTCACTGTTAGATGGGAATACTTGGTGAAAATGAATTGTGAAAACCTTGGAATGATGAGTCATTCTATTGAGATGTTTTTGACATGTGTTGAGAAACACAAATGGTTTATGATGATGGAAATTTTTTGCGCATGAGCCTTAACCCTTTTACAAAACTGATGGTTGGATTCAGATGCGATACCATTCCAATTTTACCGTACAACCACAATACCTGAATTGGGTAAGGCTTAGCCGGAAGTTTATATGCATTAGTATTAGTTCCCTCGCGGGACAGGTTTGAGCTAAGGCTACCTCTCAATGTTGTCCACCTATGCAGTGCCCAAGATGACAGATGATCATGGTTGGGAGGCCATGCTCATAGGAGAGGTGCTTATACTAGGATGTGTAAAGGAAAGGTTATGTTTGATTATCTGCATACTAAGTATGACGATTCAGGGTTATCCCTGATAGATGTATCGAATCTTGTGGTAAAATTGTACCACCTCTGTAGAGTGTCAAACTATTCGAATAGCTGCGTCCGCGGTTATGGACAGTTGGAGTGGCCATACTGTTTCGTTGTGAGATGTTTTCAAAATGACTTATGAAATGAATGATGAATCCTGACTTGACCACAACAGGGTTGTGACAATGACACTAGCTTCCCAACTTAAGTGATTCTAGAACTTTATTTTATCTTTCTTTGTTTCTGAACTCAGCTTAGGTTTCAAACTTAACTTTATAGTCAAACTTAGAGTTAGTATTTACACGAGTACTATCTTACTTGTTAGTGATAGTTTGCGAGTACTTAAAGAGTACTCATGGCTTTTGTCCCTGGCTATTCCTATGGCCAGACTATGAAGGAGACTACCAAGATGACGGTCAGCAGGACGGCTATGATAACTAGGACTATCTGCCTTTGTCAGTATTACTTGTGCCCCTGAAGATGGACCCCACCGCTACGCTTATTATTTATTCCGCTACTTGTTGTATTAAGACTGGATCATGAGATCCTTATTTGTGTAAGACCTTATTTATGGTTTGTAATGGATGAGGTACTGTGATATCCAATCTGTTATGTCTCGCAAAAAGGTAATCCTGGGATTGCGATGTATGACATAACAGGCATCTGGGATTAAAAATCCGGGTGTTGACAAGTTGGTATTAGAGCCATCCTGACCATAGGAGACCCTAGTTAGAATGGACGTCCGAACAAAAATTTAATTTCGAAACCAAAGTGAGTATTTATGAAAAACTATTTCCTCTCTTACCCTTGGGAATTCATTCTTTCTCAAAAATGCATGTCCCTCCAATTCTTACATTACTACCTAAAATGTGACACACTTGATCACTTCACTAACTTCCTCATCCTTAATTCTAGTAGATGGAGACTTAGTTCAGCAAGTTCTACCAGTTGGGAAACGGAGGTCAGTTGATCATCGAGAGGGACCTAGATTCACTGTCGGAATTACTGGGACGCCCGCATCCAGTGTTTCTTGGAGCTCAACTTCCAGGACCACCAGGAGGATATTTACAGTGGCTAGTCACCGCTGATCTTCGAGGAAGCATAGAAGCACCAACATCCGGGAGAATCCAGTTCTCCGTGAGAGAGAACAACTGGCTAGATGGATTAGCCAGGGCAATGCATGAAGCTCTCGCACGTCTATGTGCCCTCAGTGTCAACCAAATCCAACGAACCCGTTTTGCTCATTATGCAAGGCGTGACTTCATGGGAATGCCAATGGAGATGCCAAGTCACCCGGAGCTGAAGCGTCAAGTGGAGAACCTTGACTTCCTGTTGTACAATCGCTAGAAGGAATTGGACAATGCGAGGGAGTTTGCCAACCACAACCGTGCCATTGCCGACCAGAAGGCCTAGACTTCTCATTGCTTGTCAAGGACCGTCAGTCTCTTCCCCTCCAGTGCGAAAAGAAGGATCGCACCATCACCCGTCTTCGCAAGAAGGTGGCCGACCTCGAGAAGACCGTCAAGGAGCAAGAAGCTCAGCTTGCAGCAAAGGAGGAAGAAGAGGAGGGTGAAGACATCCAGAGAGACATGGATTCGTACCTCAGCAATGATGATGACTTTCTGGAGGAGGATGTTGTTGACTTCTACACTGACGATGAGGACTCCGACTTCATCGACAATGAGTAGATGCACTAGAGCACTATAATAGCATGAGATGTATCGGTCCCACTGTATCGTAGCTTACAGAATGGTTCTTAAAACCATCTGTTTTCCTTTGTTGTTGTGGTGTGTGTGTGTTTGTATCGTGTGCCTGTTTGCATGAATGAAAAGAAGTTAGTTGCAAAAACCTGAGTCAAAGTCAAAGTTTTAGCTTTGAAACCAAAACCATGAACCTTAGAACTTTCCCTCTTACCCCATTTATCTACCTCAATCTCAAATGACTCATGGAAACCAAGGAGAGAGCAGCTCGTCACAAGACCCAATGCTGCAGATCTTGCAGAATCTCAGCACAGACAGAGACGCAAGTAGGGCAGAGCGCCAAGATAATCTAGCAACACTGCAACAGATCGCCTAGATGGCTCTCAACAACCAAGGGCATGGAAATTAGGATCATCAAGGATCCAAGCTGAAGAACTTCTAGAATACTAATCCCCCAATCTTTAGCACTTCAGAGAATGGAAAACAACTTGGAGGTAGCCAGAGTTGATGACAACGAGAAAGTTCTCTTTGCCACCCACTACTTGGCAGGAGACGCAAGAGCCTGGTGGAACAGCATCCGCCTAATGAACCATGGCCAATTGATGACATGGGAAGCCTTCAAAATCAAGTTCAGCCGCACCCACGTGCCGCAGGGCCTAATCACCCAAATGAGGGATGAGTTCAGAGAGTTGAAGTAGGGTAGAATGACTGTCGTGGAGTACCATGACAGATTCCTGTCGCTTGCAAGGTACGCCCCTGATGAGATCAACACAGAGGCCAAGAAGAAGGAGAGATTCCTGAACGGACTGCATGATGAGATGCAGACTGTCCTCATCCACATCCGCTTCGAGGATCTCGAAGAGCTAGTAGACTCTGCCATTCAGATGGAAGGGAAGATTAATCAGGCAAACGACAACCGCAAACATCATATGATGCAGCAATCTGGATCCAACAGCCACCAGAAGTACCGTCCCAACCCCTCACCAGGATATGCACCAGAAACAACCGACCTCCAATGTATCGCCCAAGCTACCCCAACCGTAGCGGAGGCAATGTGAAGTCCGGAGGAAACAACCACAACTCCAGCAACACCAACAATTTCAACCGTGACCCTCCCAAGAGCAACAACAACAACAACAATACTGCACCTAGAACTGGCAGCAATGATGTGCCTGTCGTAGCGACAAACAAGTCCTAGATAACTTGTTTCGAGTGTGCAGTGAAGGGCCACTATTCCAATGAGTGCCCCAAGAAGACTGTCGCCCCTGCCAATGTGAATGCCCTAGCTCAACAGGAGCATCGTGTTCAACCAGGGAGAAGGTTTGCCCCAGGAAACCCTCACAGCCGCAACGGTCGTCTCTTCACATGAACGCAGAGGAAGCCCAAGAAGCGCCAGACATAGTGCTGGGTATGTTTTCTGACAACTCAGTTTTAGCAAGGGTATTGTTTGATTCGGGAGCATCGCATTCATTTGTCACCGAAGAAGTTGCATGCACTAGTCAGATTCACCCAACCAACCTGAAGCATGTCATGATAGTTCAAATCCCCGGTTCAACTACAAAAGCTAGAAAAATTTGCAAAGTTGTGCCTATCAGAATACATGGGATAGATTTTTATGCCAACCTAATCATACTCGGAACCAAAGGATTGGAAGTAGTACTAGGTATGGGCTGGATGTCAAGGCATAAAGGACTGATAGACTATGCTAAGAAAGCCATCACCATGACCAGTAGCTCTGGAGTCGCAGTAGAGCATATATCTGAAACCTTACCTCGTCAATTCAAGTGCAACAAGAGTCTAGCCTTACCCACCATAGACCAAGTCTGAGTGGTCTGTGAATACCCCGACGTATTCCCAGATGAATTGTCAGGTATGCCCCCGGATAGGGATATTGAGTTCATTATCAAACTAATCCCCTGAACCGTACCAATAGCCCAAAGACCGTATAGCATGAACCCCTCAGAGTTGGTGGAATTGAAGAAGCAGTTGGATACCATGTTAGCATCGGGTTTGATTCAACCAAGCGCATCGCCATGGAGATCACCAGTGTTATTCGTCGACAAGAAAGATGGAGGCAACCGTCTGTGCACAGATTACAGAAAGCTGAATGACGTCACCATCAAAAACAAGTTCCCCTTGCAAAAGATAGAAGATCTATTTGATCAGTTGACTAGAGCCTAGGTGTTCTCAAAGATTGATCTTAGGACTGGTTATCACCAACTTAAGATTCGTGCAACGGATATTCCGAACACCGCCTTTACTACTCGTTATGGTTTATACGAGTATACGGTCATGTATTTTGGATTAACCAATGCCCTTGCTTATTTCATGAATCTCATGAATAAGATCTTTATGAATTTCCTAGATAAGTTTGTCGTGGTGTTTATCGACGATATCCTTATCTACTCCAATTCAGAAGGAGAGCATGAGCAACATCTGAGAATTATCCTAGAAACCCTGAGAGAACATCGGTTATATGCCAAGTTCAGCAAGTGTGAGTTTTGGCTGAAAGAAGTAGGATTCCTAGGACATATTGTGTCTGCCGGAGGAGTCTCTGTTGATCCCGCCAAGATCAATGATGTCGAAGAATGGGAAGCCCCAACCACTCAAACCCAAGTCCGTGCATTTCTCGGATTAGCGGGATATTACCGCAAGTTCGTAGATGGATTCTCGAGCATTGCCAGACCCATGACCCAATTGCTAAGAAGGAAAAGAAGTTTGAATGGACGGACAAGTGTGAAGCCAGTTTCCAAGAACTGAAGAAGAGATTGATATCAGCCCCAATATTGATCATGCCAGACATTAAGAAGCCGTTTGATGTATATTGTGATGCATCCAAGATTGGTCTCGGATGTGTATTAATGCAAGAAGACAAAGTTATCTCCTATCTGTCTCGACAACTGAAGCAGCATGAGCAGAACTATCCGACCCATGATCTTGAATTAGCAGCCGTAGTTTTGGCATTGAAGACATGGCGTCACTATATGATGGGTAATCGCTGTGAGATTTACTTAGATCACAAGAGCTTGAAGTATATGTTCACTCAAAAGGATCCTAATATGAGGCAAAGGAGATGGATAGAGTTAATCAAGGATTATGACCTTGACATTCACTACCACCCCGGCAAGGCCAATGTGGTAGTGGATGCTCTTAGCAGATTGCCTTGCAGGCTAAACACCATGATCAAGGAGAAGCAACCAAGTTTGTATGAGGAGTTGGAGCAGTTTAGGACTGAGCTCGTTAGCAAAGGATTCTTAGCTAGCATTGAACTTCAACCCACATTAATCAGCCAAATCAAGGAAGCCCAGAAGGGAAATCAAGTTATCGACGGAATCAAATGTCGTATTGGTACAGGAAAGGTACCTGGATTCATTGAAGATGAAGAAGGAGTTTTGTGGTACAAAGGACATATCTGTGTGCCAGCAGATTCGGAGCTGAAGCAAGTTATCATGCAGGAAGCTCATGATACTCTTTATTCTATCCACCCCGGAGGAACGAAGATGTATCAAGATTTGAAAGAGCAATTTTGGTGGCACAAGATGAAGAGAGAAATCGGAAGATACATCGCCAAGTGTGACATCTGTCAAAGAGTCAAAGCAGAGCATCAGAGACCCGCAGGACTATTGCAACCATTACAGATTCCGGAATGGAAATGGGATTTTGTTGGAATGGACTTTATCACCGGATTGCCTACTTCTAGTAGGGGAAATGACTCAATCTGGGTCATCGTAGATAGACTGTCCAAGGTAGCTCATTTTATACCGGTCAAGACAACTCACCAGAGTTCAAAGCTAGCAGAGCTGTATATTGCTAGAATTATTAGTCTGCATGGAACCCCCAAGACCATAGTATCCGGTTGAGGAACCCAATTTACCTCGAGATTTTGGCAGAAAGTCCAGGAAGGATTGGGAACCAAGTTGAATTTCAGCACCGCTTATCACCCGCAAACTCATGGACAGACTGAGAGAGTCAACCAAATCCTAGAGGATATGTTAAGAGCTTGTGTGTTAGAGTACGGATCAAAATGGGAAGACTGCGTGCCTTTCATAGAATTCTCATATAACAACAGTTATCAAGCTAGTTTGCAAATGGCACCATTTGAGTTCCTATATGGAAGAAAGTGTCGCACCCTGTTGAATTGGTCGCAAGTAGGAGAGAGTCAGATCTTTGGACCCGACATTCTCCGAGAAGCCGAAGAAAAGGTGCACAAAGTCCGTGAGCACCTCAAGACTGCCCAGTCCAGACAAAAGAGTTATGTTCATAAGAGAAGGAGAGACCTGACTTTCAATGTCAGAGATTTTGTATATCTCAAGGTTTCACCATTCAAGGGAACCCAGCGCTTTAGTCTGAAAGGAAAGTTAGCCCCCAGATATATCGGGCCCTTCAAGATTCTGAATCACCGAGGAGAAGTATCGTATCAACTGGAATTGCCAGAAGAGATGTCAGCCATCCACAATGTGTTCCATATCTCGTTACTTCACAAATGCCTGGAAGTGCCGGAGAAGACTGAAGTTTTCAAGAACATCGATCATCGAGCCGTTCAGATCAACAATGACCTGACATATCATGAAGTGCCCATCCGTATCTTAGAGGAAGCTTACAGAACCACCAGAACCAGGAGTATCAAATTTCTCAAGATTCAATGGAGCAACCATACCGAAGAGGAAGCCACTTGGGAGCGAGAAGATTACATTAGGACAGAGTTCCCAAATCTCTTTAGTTCCTAGTTTTCTTTTGTAAATCTCGGGACGAGATTTTGTTTAAGGGAGGAAGGTTTGTAACATCCCAAAACTCTAACCCAAGTGATCAAGATCCAAATCATCAAATTTAGAGTTAACAAAAAACTTTTGCAATTAAAAATATTAAAGCATTCATATGTGTGTGCATTTAAATTAGGAGTGGATTTGAATTACCATGATTAAGTGATCCTTTGCTTGTAAAATGATTCTTAGGTGAAATAAACATCATCTAGATCATTCCCAAACAAATCCCAAAGAAAAACAAATCAAAATGAATAAAGTAACCAAATGGTCATTTGTGCCATTTTAACTACCATGCCTACTTTGGTCATTAGAACTCAAAATCTAACAGAAACAAATGTGGATCTTTGCACCCCTTGCTAGTACATGTAGTGATGTACCAAGGCCCACTTTGTGATCTGCGAGGAACTTTCAAACACTAAATTTAAATTGCTTTTGAAAATTGAATCTAGTGTAGGTATCTAAATCACACTTATTCAAAAACCACTCAAATGAACTCCATTTTCAAAACCTAAGCACACCTAGAAGCTCAAGCATGTGATCAAACACTCCACCAAATTTCAGCCCAAAATTCAAATATTTCTTTCTTGTGGCCATTTGATCGAACACCTTGCAGACAGAAATAAAATGGCATAACTATTACTGTTTATAATTAAGCCTTTGTCCCCCATTCCACCCTATCTACTCTCCCTTGTCCCCCCTGAGACCAACCAGACCCTCACCGGCCTACCCCTAAGCAGCAGCAGTGGAGCGCCGCCACTTTGTTGACGCCGTCGGCCAGAAGAGGGCAGAGCACCAGGGACAGCGCAACGCCATTACAGCAAGTCCCCTAGCTCCTCCCAACCCTACCGCACCTCCCTCTCCACCCCTTGATCACCCACAGCCCCGGGACCACTCCCCAGCACCGCCGCCCATTCTCTCTGCGAGCGTGCCAGAGCATGCCAGAACGCGTTAGCCGCCAGCACGCCACAGACCGCCCCTCGACCCAATACTATGCTCACCGCTCCGCCTCAACCCCAGCACCCCGCCAGACACGGCCGTGCGCCACCGCACGACCCACAGTCGCCGTGCGCCGCGTCGAGCACCGCCTCTGTCTCCCAGATCGCGGGAAGCTGCCGACCGTTAGGCACCGCCCCTAGCTGCGCATTGAAGTCGTAGAGCACCGCCAGGAGGCAGGCCACCATCCGCCTACGCCGCCCATGCCTCTAGCCGCCTGTATCAATGTCACCGACGAGCTCACCGTCGTGCCGTTCGGTCCTTCATCGCCCTATAAAAGGAGCCCTCCCCAGCACAAACTCCTCACACAATTCCACTCCCCTCTCCCTCCTGAGCCTTTCCCCTCTCTCGCCGGAGCCGCTCGAGCCATAGTTCGCCGGAATTGCATCGGAGGAGCCCGCTGCAGAGGAGGAGAAGCTGCCATTGATTCCGTCCCCCGCAGCCCCTGCCGCGACCTCGCCTGAGCTCGTCGTCCTCCACCAGTTCATTTGCCCACCTTGCCGCAGTAGCTGGAGCCCTGGCGATAGTACCGACCAAGCTTTCGAGGAGGAGGAGTGCTGTCAAGAGGAGGAAGAAAACTTCAACCACTGCTCTAACCAAGGCAAGCTATGGTTAGCAAGCTAGAATATTTAGATGACTTCAGCAAGATGCATTAGGCAAACTTTGGTTATACCACTTTGGCTAGTACCTACTCCAAGTTTACTTTCAAGCTTTTACTTCTTTACTTTACCAAAGTCCTTTACTTGTTTTGAAGGTAGCATAAAATGTATAAAACTTGACCTATCTAGATAACATTAGATGTCATTCTATGGCATGAGATTGATCCTATCATCCCACCTTAGTGAACACTCTTAACTTAGTAGATTAGAGGTAGATCAAAACTTGAGTCACTTTTAGATGGGAATACTTGGTGAAAATGAATTGCGAAAACCTTGGAATGATGAGTCATTCTATTGAGATGTTTTTGACATGTGTTGAGAAACACAAATGGTTTATGATGATGGAAAATGTCGAGGCATGAGCCTTAACCCTTTTACAAAACTGATGGTTGGATTCGGATACGATACCATTCCAATTTTACCGTACAACCACAATACCTGAATTGGGTAAGGCTTAGCCGGAAGTTTATATGCATTAGTATTAGTTCCCTCCCAGGAGAGGTTTGAGTTGAGGCTACCTCTCAATGTTGTCCACCTATGCAGTGCCCAAGATGACAGATGGTCATGGTTGGGAGGCCATGCTCATAGGAGAAGTTCTTATACTAGGGTGTGTGAAGGAAAGTTTATGTTTGATTATCTTCATAGTAAGTATGATGATTCAGGGTTATCCCTGACAGATGTATCGAATCTTGTGGTGAAAGTGTACCACCTCTGTAGAGTGTCAAACTATTCGAATAGCCGCATCCGCGGTTATGGACAGTTGGAGTGGCCATACTGTTTAGTTGTGAGATGTTTTCAAAATGACTTATGAAATGAATGATGAATCCTGACTTGACCACAACAGGGTTGTGACAATGACACTAGCTTCCCAACTTAAGTGATTCTAGAACTTTACTTTATCTTTCTTTGTTTCTGAACTCAGCTTAGGTTTCAAACTTAACTTTATAGTCAAACTTAGAGTTAGCATTTACACTAGTACTATCTTACTTGTTAGTGATAGTTTGCGAGTACTTAAAGAGTACTCATGGCTTTTGTCCCTGGCTATTCCTATGGCTAGACTATGAAGGAGACTACCAAGATGACAGTCAGTAGGACGGCTATGATAACTAGGACTATCTGCCTTCGTCAGCATTGCCTGTGCCCCTGAAGATGGACCCCACCACTATGCTTATTATTTATTCCGCTGGTTGTTGTATTAAGAATGGATCATGAGAACCTTATTTGTGTAAGACCTTATTTATGGTTTGTAATGGATGAGGTACTGTGATATCCAATTTTTTATGTCTCACAAAAATGCTAATCCTGGGATTGCGATGTATGACATAACATGCATATGGGATTAAATATCCGGGTGTTGACGCAGCTCCTTGCCATCCTCAATTGACTTCTAGAGAAATAGCTGAGAGCAAAAGTACTAAATTGTTAAGTTATGAGGCTATCCGACATACCGCGAGACCCGGAAAAGATACCAAGAGAAGGGTTTAACTTAGGAGGCAAGTTGTCCCGGGAAAAGGGCGCAAGCCCCCACTTCCATGCCTCGGAGAACTCCTTCTCCACATTGAAGATGGACTTGACCCAGCGGAACACCTCGGAATTATTAAGCTCGAAGGAGGAGGTCCGATGGGGGTCAAGGGGGCCGCTCAAATAGCAAATCTTATGGGCGCGTTTCTGCAGAGGGCAGACCCGGCTGCGGACGAAGGTGATCATAACATCCTCGCCCCGCCACCCCAACTTGACCAGCTCCTTGATCTGGTGATCAACCTTTTTCGCCAAGGTTGTGGGACGTTTCGGGATACTCTCCCACAGAGAGGTATCCAGGTCACCCATATTGAAGGGGAGGCGCCGGATCAAGTCAATGTCCGAAGTATTCTAGACATAGAAGAAGGTCCGGGCCCACCCTTTGCAGGATTCGAGGCCGGTGACCCGGTGGAAAGCAGAGTTCTTGCAGGGAGAAATGGAGGCTCCACTGCACTGAGTAAGGTGCTTGTCAGCAGGCAAGAGGTGAGGATCCGGAATGACATTCTTGCGGAGACCAAAGAATTTGATCCACATTTCTTTGGAGGTCCAGAGGCCGGTGTACCCCTCTATGCCGGAGGCAAAAGAAGAAAGAGAGGTAATGGCATTGGCGGGGAGATGATGCGGTTGAAGTTGATAAGTGGAAATGAAATCATGATAGAAATCAGAAACGGGCAAGCCGGAGCCGCGTTGGAAATGGGAGAGAAAGACAACGAATTCACCAAGATGTGGAGAGGGAGTTATCTCCTAAGGGGCGAGGCGGCAGGCGACGCCCGCGGGAATGCGTTGGGTCGCATAAAGCCAATCCAGGTCATCCTGGCAGACGAAGGCGCCCGCCCTACCGCCACGCTCAGGGGCTTCATCTTCCTCTTCCTCCTGAGCGATGATGGCGGCCTCCTCCTCTGTCATGGTGAAATCAAGATCCTAGAGAAAGTAATCAGAAAAATAGTATGCCGCAGTGGGAAACTTAGAGGTATAGGGCCCCGTCGCGGAAGGCTCGAGCAGAGGCAGCGGCGCGGTCGCAAAGAGCGGCTGAGCGTGGTAGCAATGGCGTCGGTGGCGGCGCTGTGGAGAAGAAGAGGGGCAGGGTCGTGCGAACTGGGGGAACTTTCCCAAGGGCCACCGCTGCCCCCTATTTAACCGCGTGTTGCAGGCGTGTAGTGGGATCAGTTGTTGCGGCCCAACTACACGTTGTGGCCGTGTACCCTCCAAATCAGCCAATCAGGCACATGCCACAGCGATGGTTACAAGGAGCAGCAGCTCCTGCGACGTGAAGTTATGATATAGTTAACGAGGGGCTACCGCGACGAGACGTGCGTAGTAGTTATTCCTGACACTTACGACAGTAACCGGCCCTTAAAATGAGGCAAAATGATGATTACCCTCCACGTAGGACATGGGGAAGCGTATGAGGGAAGAAAAGATAACCCGGATACCTAGGCAAAAACCCGACCAGCGAGAAATAATTCGGATTGAGCCAAGGGAATGTCAAAGAAAAGAGTCTGGGTTACAGAATAACTCGGCTGCAGAAGTGCAGATTCGGATAGGGGAACCTGATGTGGCCTTAACAGCTGAAGTTGCTAAGACCACACCAGCTTCGGGGACTAATGTTGGGGGGTACCCCCGGGTAGGGTCACGCCAGGGTATAAAGGACGAGTTAGCCGAGGTACGGCGCGGTCAAAGCAAGTGCTTGTTGGAGATATGCCCAAGAGGCAATAATAAAGTGGTTATTATTATATCTTTATGTTTATGATAAATGTTTACATCCCATGCTATAATTGTATTAACCGGAAACATTAATACTTGTGTGTTTTGTAAACATAAAAGAGTCCCTAGTAAGCCTCTTGTTAAACTAGCTTGTTGATTAATGGATGATCATGGACATTGGATGTCGTTAATAACAAGATCATATCATTAGGAGAATGATGTGATGGACACACACCCGTAGTAAGCATAGCATAAGATCAAGTCATTAAGTTCGTTTGCTATAAGCTTTAAAATACATAGTAACCTAATCCTTCGACCATGAGGTTATGTTAATCACCATCACCAGATGGGTACTTTGATGACATCAAACACCGCTTCGTAACTGGGTGGTCATAAAGGTGTCATTGGGTATTCTGAAAGTATGTGTTGAAGCGCATGGACCAAGATTGGGATTTGTCCATCCATATGACGGATAGATATGCTCTGGGCCCTCTCGGTGGAATGTCATCTAATTAGCTTGCAAGCATGTGACTGGGTCACAAGGGATGACATAACATGGAACGAGTAAAGAGTACTTATCAGTAACGAGGTAGAACTAGGTATGGAGATACCGACGATCAAACCTCGGATAAGTAGAGTATCGCATGACAAAGGGAATTGGTTTCGTATGTTAATGGTTCTATCGATCACGAAGTCATCGTTGAGTATGTGGGAGCCGTTATGGATCTCCAGATCCCGCTGATGGTTATTGATCGGAGATGTGTCTCCATCATGTCTGCATATTCACGAACCGTAGGGTGACACACTTAAGGTTCGAAGTTGTTTTAAGTAGATATGGAATGTGCGTTGGATACCGAATGTTGTTCGGAGTCTCGGATTGGATCCGGGACATCACGAGGAGCTCCAGAATTGTCTGGAGAATAAGATTCATGTATTGGGGATCATTTTCTAAGTTAGGAAATGTTCCGGAGTATTTGTATGGGGATTCTAGAAGGTTTCGGAATGTTCTGGAAGGTTCTGGAAGATTTCTTGGAGTTTACTTGAAAAACCAAGAAAGGATCAAGGAATCCTTGTGGGGTAAGACAAGGATTCGTGGGGGAGAAGGACTCTCCCCCCACCTCCTTGATCCGCAGGCCAAGGGA
The DNA here is from genome assembly GCA_910589775.1 of Avena eriantha. Taxonomy (NCBI): domain Eukaryota; kingdom Viridiplantae; phylum Streptophyta; class Magnoliopsida; order Poales; family Poaceae; genus Avena; species Avena eriantha. The sequence goes on along the minus strand of OU342740.1, from coordinate 160,479,518 downwards.
GAGGGGAGTCCTACAAGGACTCCACCTCCCCATGGCGCCTCCCTCCTTTAAATAGAGGGGTGGAGGCGCCACCCCCTGGCCCCCTCCACTCTTGCCCTAGACGCCTCTCTCCTCCTCCTTTCTTCTGCTCAGGCTTAGGCGAAGCCCTGCAGAATTCTCTACTCCACCACCACCACCACGCCGTCGTGCTGCTGGGATTTCGTGGAGAGATCTACTACCTCCGCTGCTCGCTGGAACGGGGAGAGGAAGGTCTGCTTCGACTCCGCACGTGTGACCGACTACGGAAGCGCTGCCGAAACGCGACGCCGGAAGGATCGTCTACTCGATCTTGAGATCGGCAAGTGATCGACTACATCAACCACGAGATCCGATCTCGTAACGCTTTCGGGTCTACAAGGGTTAGTACAGATCTATCTCGTTGCACATGTCTAATAGATTAGATCTTGGCTTTTATCTAGATTAGATCTGGGTTTTGTTCGTTCTTGCGGTAGAAATTTTTGTTTTCCATGCTACGAACCCTTCAGTGCTGACCGGGTCACCTCAAGGCAGGCCGACTTACGGAGTAACCCGGCCCGGTGGGAATTTGCCTAGCGTTAATCCGGACGGCATGAAATATATGTCGGACATATTTTTCTACCAAATGTGCAGGTACCCTCATATCTGGGTTAGCCAAGCGCTAGCCGTGCTACCACTTGGCTTTCAAGAGAAGGAAGGAATCTCCTGTTGGTCAAAAGATGGCCTATGTCCACTGCAGTGTGAGCGAAGCAAGTAGAGGGAAGGACCAGCGGGGCGTGGCCGACAAAGATGACGCAGGCAATGTCGGCTGACGTAGCTTGTGTCTAGTGACGCCTAAAGGCAAGGGGCATGCAGAGGGTTACGTCCATAGTCCAGACGAACCGTTAAAGTGAATAAATAAGCATCTAGCTTTAACCAATGGGCATATTCGGAGAATATGCCTCAACGTATGCCCTAATTTTGTAACCTAGGCTCCCCCTATATAAGGAGCACCAGGACCTCCATAGCAGGGGATCGATCATTCTGTCTTGGAAGAACTCTAGTGCATTGTAGTGGGGGTAAGAGAACTAGTCTCCTTCTCACGAACTGCTCAAGGATCCCTTGTAATCCACCCTTGATAGAGTGAAATACACACATCTATGTGTGGAATCACCACACTGTCCCTCTCTGGATTCCTCTAGTGCTCATTGGCACCATCTTTAGCCTATCCATGGCATCAGCCGTGCCACCACCACGACAAAACGAAGTCTAGCAACTACACAACCAAACAAAGCACAATTTATTACTTTTACTATAACTATTTGAGTTAGTAAACATTTCTGTATAGGAAAAACAAGTAATCATATAGTGCATATAAACTAACTAGATAATTTTGTAATTGGATATAAAATAAATAGAAATGGCATCACAAGTAGGTAGCTAGCTTTTGTGTGCTACCTTCCTCTGACTACTGTATCTTTAACTACTGATGGCGGGCTTGTTTTAGTCAAAGATAAACTCAAATAAAATTTTAAAAAAATCAGACCATAGGATAATATAGAATATCAGTATAATGAAATGAGACCTTTTTTATGTATAATATAATGAAATGAGTAAGGGGATATTGTTTGCCTTAAGTCAACAGACAAGTAATATTAACAGCCAAATAAATAATTTACATATTGTGTGCCTACAGACTATCTACATAATCAAATACGCAATTAAAATCATATATACAATAAGATCATTCTACGGTTAGAGAAGCAATAGTAAGAGGAAGCAACAAGTAACATTGTATGCACCCTATAACTATTGGATCCCAACTACATACTATGGAATTGATTTATTCATTATCCAAAAAAATATCGCCTTGGATAAAAAGCAAGTGAACCATTATGATAATCATGTATGTTATCTAGTTACAACATGAATGAAGCAACTAAACATCTCGTGACTCTTATATAAACTTAAATCAATTCAACATGGGTATCCTAGAGATATAGAGTGAGAGGAATGGGAAGACTTTAGTTTTGTAAAACATAGATAATCAAGCTACTAACCAAGCACATCAAACAAAAACAAGGAACTTACAATAGAACTTTGTGGTGTCATACATCAGGACATGTTTTTGTCGGTAGGCTCGTTGAAGAAGATCCGTTCGTTTGCACTGCAGCGTTAGTGAACATTATCATGTATAGTGCATATCAGTGTCAGTGAAGCGGATCCAATGCAGCGTGGGTCAGGTTTGGTGGATGAGGGAGTTGACGTGCGTCCTGTGCTATGACAAGGGACTTGACACACGTCTACATCGATGAAGCACTTATGGTTGCGCATGATGGCTATGGTAGACTAGAGGATGAAAATAATGTGGTTTGAATGTGAAGTGGTGGGCCGGTGAATTGCAGCGGGAGGTTACGGTCATGTGAGGGCGAGGCCAGGGGTGGGGGTGGGGGATTATCCGCTGATTTGGAGTATAGATGTGGTGGGTAGAAAAAATTACGAGAGCATCCCCCAACTGACCGCCTTCACTATAGACATGGTAATCTATGAGTTGTGTCGAAAGGGAATTTCACATTGTTTGAAATGCAAGGGTGCAAAATGTTTCGGGTTCAGTGGGCAATTTTGCCGCCTAATTGAGATTTTGAATTTTTCTACCGACCAAGTAATAATAATAATAGAAAAATGGTAGTAGTAGACTATACTACATCTGTTTAGGAATTCAAGGCCGAGAATCACATCATCTGATCATCCATGACCACATCCACACTAAAAATTGGTACCTCTGATTCAATGAAATTGGTCGTACATCATACATCCTCTCTTCAGGAATCCAAGGCTGAGTCGTATTAACTGGTCATCGACGACCATGCTCTCAAAGAATTTTTTTTAAATTAGATACCTCCGATTCAAAACAAATTAGGGCAGGCAAAGGTTTTGCCACTGGAATGCGAATTTCAGTTTGTCTGGTGGAAGTATAATAATATTAGGAGAGAGCACATCTCCGGATGGATGGTCCCACCCACGGAATTCACAATGGCCTCTAATAATGGGAATTTCTGACAATATGGAATTTAAAACTTGGCGCGCGAGATATTTGGTAGTAGGCAGGAGCTTTTACCGCTCGACTGAGTTTTTGAATTTGGGTATAGGCCAATTAATCATGGAAAATGGTTGTATTCTCCTTAGGAATCAAGGTAGATGCATGTGAACCGATTATCCATGACCATGTTTGGACATATATTAGAAAATTGGATAGCAAGATCTCCAGTTAAAAACTATTTAAGGGTAGGCACGCGAGAGTTTCTGCCGTTGGATAGAGATTGTGAGTTTGGCTATGGTCCAAGTAACAAGACGAACATATATATTGTGCACAATATGACCATATCGTGACATAAAACAATATCCAATCACGTATATACAGGACACGATGGCACTAGCCCCAAAACAAAGACATCGAATTAGATCTCAAACTTGTAACAACGCATGGGCTATCAATGGCATCATCACATTTAACTATACAACACAAGAAAACATCTAAATTATGAAAACAATACATTGCACCATCATCACCAAGCGGCTACAGCCGATTCCAAACCAGGGCGTTGGCGAAGCTTGGGATAAACCAAAGAGGAGTCTTCACATCAAATGTGAAGGTAGTGTTAGTTGAGAAGCCAACACCTACATTTATACCATTCAGAATTATGCGCCACATTTCATACACTAGTGGATCATAAAAGAATATTGGATAGGGTGATATGTAGACACATTTGCTTCTCGTCAAATGTCATGGTCCAAGATCTGCACCAACAACTGAGATGATAATCGATAGTTCAATCCAAGAAAAAGATAATATGCTCCAAGGTTACCAATCCTTTCCCACAGATTAGCAGGATCTAACTAACTAGTGTTCATCGAGAACACGAGGCAGCCTAACCCAAAAGCATAGGTGCTAACACTGTGACTGCAACCAACAACACTGGTAGGACGAGCAACAGAATTACAAAGGGGAAAATGATAATCTGATTCATTTTTAGCAATGATAAGAAGAAGGCTGGAACCATCTGGAAACTTTGCTAACCACCAAACACCATAATCGTGGATCCAGTCATACTTGTGACAAAGAGCACATTCGAGTTTATTCAACCAGTACATGATGGGTTGTACCCAAAGTCTCAACACATGACCTTGAAAAGGAAAGGGAAGTTGATAAGGACCTGTTTGGTTCGCCGAAATTTGCAAATTGTGAAACAGTAAAATATTAGGATCGACGTGGCCTGAATCTTACTGGGAACGAAAATGCAGGAATCTGTAATATAACTGCTTGGTTGCATCATGAGGAAAATGCAGAATTTTGAGTGAAGAAATAGGTGTAAATATGTAATCAAATACTTCGTTTTAGTATACTTCCAGAACAACAACACACGGGGCACATAATTGAAACAGATATATTGCGAGCGGGTAAACCAATAAGGATTGTCGGTGGTTTCCTCAAATCGAGACATTGTGCAAATTCCAGGGGTCCAAGCTAATGGGTCATCCCCATCCTCTAATAGGACTCCAACTACCTGATAGTTTGTCACTGGGGGCGACAGAGAGGTTGGGGTGGGGACGAGGGCGCCAACAGGGAAGATGTCGATTTGGGAGGCAGTGTGGACAGTGGTCGGATGGGGGATGGCCGGATGAATGTGGCAGGGGATGGCGAAAGCAGAGGTCACCAAGTCTAAATTCACCCCTTTTCTAACCCAAGTAAATATCGATGCACAGTTATTACCAAAATTTCCCGATCCCGATCTCTTGCAGTGATAACTGTGAGCTTTTTGGCAAGCCATGGTCTTGTGGCCCCAGCGGTGACAAAGTCCACAAAGTTGGTTAACAGAACAGTCATTTACCCTATGGCCCGGATCATAACAGCCTAGACACTTAATTTTTTTGTGCAAACTCTTTTTTCATGACCCAAGTCCAAACAACGGGAGCAACACCTCATCTGTCCAGATAAAGACTTATCTTTTAGCAAACTGAAAGGCCCATTCGTCTCTCTGACTAAGTCATTCAGAGGGCAATTATTCTCCACGCGGAGCAAATAAATTTGCCGAAATTTTCTCAGGACGTATGTGATAATCATTTTGGGGCAGACCATGAGCGGCGGTTAAGTTTGCCGAAATATTCTCTTCAATAGTACGTACTCCCTCTGTTCAGACATATAAGACGTTTTAATATTGTGAATCCATTGTATCTAGACCTTTTTTTAGAAAACATTATATATATTAAGCAAACAAGCCGTCTCATTAAAAACCTTCCAATTCCCTTAGGTACCCTGGTAAGGAAAAGAGTGCGTCTGAAACTTGCTGCTCCGATTAATATACTATTACATCATTTACCAACGAGTCTAGGAGAAATCTAGGGGGTTCATCGACCCAATTACAAGATAAACTATTATAAAAAAAACCTAGCTAGCTCGTGGGCAACTTTATTTGCTTCCCTCGGACATGATTGAATAAGACATCGTCAATAGTAGCAACCGAATTCATACAGTCCGCAAATACTGCAGAGGCTTCATTCCACCACCTTTCTTCTCCATTGCATGCATTAATAACATCAATGTAGTCTGATTCTGCTTGGACCATAGATAAGCTTATCTTTGTTGCCAACTCCGGTCCTTCCCTCAACGCAATGGCCTCAGCCATCCTGGGTGTTATCACTGTGTGCATCGCTTAATGCAGAGGCCGGGACTCCGCTCTCCATTTTGAAAACAAAACATACGATATCAAGCAGCAAGAGCCAGTAATGAAATGACCATTAGCATCTCGTAGAATTGCACCCACTGCCCCTGTTTGACATACGTTGGTTGCGGTTTAGACCACCTAATTTCTTTAGCTCCCCCGCTTGATCAGTTTACGCTCCTTGAATTCGTAGTAATTGTGAGGATAGACATTTTGCAGCGATGTGTACGGGTACATATTCATCATGAGTTCGACGTCGCCTAATCCACCAAAGGTACCAGCAAGTAACTTATATGATTTCCTTCGGGACAATATTAATCCCTTCAATCGTATTGTCCTATCGTCGCAGTAAATGTAACATCCCAAAACTTAATCCAAGGTTAATCAAGATCAAATCTACCCAATTTAGGGTTAACAAAAACTTTTCCATTTAAAATAATTAAGCATTCATATGTGTGTGCATGTAAATTAGGAGTTGATTTGAATTGCCATGTTTGAGTGATCCATTGGTTGTAAAATGATTCTAAGGTGAATTAAACATCATCTAGATCATTTCCAAACAAATCCCAAAGAAAAATAAATCAAAAAGAATAAATTAAGGAAATTGTCATTTGTGCCATTTTAATCAACTATGTCACTTTAGGTGTTCCTAGGACTCAAATGCCAACAGAGAAAATTGTGGATCTTTGCACCCATTGCTAGTACAAGTAGTGATGTACCAAGGCCCACTTTGTGATCTCCCAAAATTATTCAAACTCTAATTTTAAAAGACATTTGAAAATTAAATCTAGTTCATATGTATAGATCACACTAATTCAAAAACCACCCAAATGAACTCCATTTCAAAAACCCAAGCAAACCTAGATGCTTAAGCATGTGACAAACCACCCCACCAAAAATCTTTCAAAAATTCAAAAGTTTCTTTCTTTCGGCCATTTTTACAAACACCTTGTGGGCACAAATCAAACAAAAACCAAAAACACTAGTGTGAGTAGTGTTCTGGCCAAACTTGTACCCCACATTGCCACCAAACCCTCTCCACTGCTTTCCCTACCATTTCCTAGCTCGGCCAAGCACTATGCCCACGACCAAACGGTCATGGACATCAATGCTGAGCCCACTCGAGCACCTCACCGACGACAACGCGCCACAGCAGCCGCCAGCCTCGCCCACCTTGCCCAACGTGTCGCTCGTGGTCCACCTCCATCGCCAGGCCAGCCCCAGTCCGAGGACAGCGCGAGGAACAGCCAGGAACCGCCGTGCCCGGAGCTTGTCTGCCATGCCGACGCCGTCTGCAGAGCACGCACGGTCCCCTGCTCAACCAGACCACGCCTCGCTCCCGCCGCCCACCTACATGATCACCATCGCCCTAGGAAGCTGCCAGACACGCCCATTTCCTCGACCGTGACCCGTAGCCGCCGGCCACCGCGAAACTCGCCGTCGACAGAAACATCGTGCGTGCCGCACTGCTTGCTTATCCCGACCACAATCCACTGCACACGCACCTCCGTGACACTCGCCAGGGCACCGCCCACCGTCCTAGTCCACCGCCCAAGCCCCTAGCCCGTTGTATCGTCGTCACCGACGAGCTCCGCCCATGCCGCACTGCCGCCTCGTCGCTCCTATTTAAGGAGGCCTCCCCAGCACCGTTTCCTCACACCACTCTCATCCACTCCCCCTCAGAACCCTCCTAGAGCCCCACCGGAGCAAGTCGTAGTCCGCAGCGCCGGAATTTCGCCGGAGTCTGCCGCGGAGGGAGAAGAAGGGAGATGTTGATCCAGGCCATCTCCTGGGACGCCGCCAGTACCAAGAGAACCGCCGTCGTCGACTTGTTCGTTTGCCCGCCTCGCCGCACTAGCTGGAGCCCTGGTACGTCCCCAGTAGACCCCCACCAGTCGTTTAGGGTTCGGTCTCACCGGCGACCAGTCTGTTGTCGACGACGACCATGAGCCATTGATCTGCGTTCTAATCGTGCGGCCTAGATCGTCCCGTACCGTTTCGGGTTTTATGTGCCGCTGACATGCGGGACCAGCCTGTCAGCAGCCCTCTGCGCCACTGAGCGTTACTAGGCCGGCCCATTTAGTTTCCCATGCTGACCTAGTTAATTCAAGTTAGGATTTTCTATTTAGACTTAAAATCAATTATGTCCCTTAGTTCAAAAATCAATTAAAAGAGTTTTACAAACCCAAATGGAGTGATTCCAATTTTGTTGGAAAGGCAATGAAAATATCTATCAAAGCCCGTTGGATTTAAATCATTTAGAGTTAGAGATCTCGTCTAGTAAAAATAACAAGAAAGAAGCATTTGCACATTCAAACATTTTTCTAAAATCAACCATAATAGCTTTTGAGTTGATTCCAACTCTCAAAAATCACATTTAACCATACCAATCTGAATATGTAATAATATTAAGGTTTGCATGCAGTGACTTTGGACTAGTACCAAAATAATGCTATATAGGCATTTCTAGTCACTTTAATTCATTAATTACTAAACCTAAACTTATTAAAAATGTGATCCAAAATTTAAATCACATTCCCATATGTTAGAATATGTGGTGATTACATGTGTCAACATGATCCCATATTTTAATTGGAGAATATTAAATCTTAGTTAATTTCATTGTGTAGAAATTACTTTTCTCAAATAAAAAGAAGGAAGCTAGTAAATTAATCCTTGTGATGCTTGTGATGATAATAGATCATCAAATGTGTGTCTTAGTATGCTAAGTAGACTAGTTAAGTATTTATTTGGTGATTGTGTATCCCGTATGTATTTATAGACGATAGTACCGACCAAGCTTTCGAGGAGGAGGAGTTCTACCAAGAGGAGGAGGAAGAAAACTTCAACCACTACACCAACCAAGGCAAGCTATTGTTAGCAAGCTAGAATTAAGCTAGATAACCTAAGCAAGATGCATTAGGCATGCTTTGGTTATACCACTTTGACTATTACCTACCCCAAGTTTTATTTCCAAGCTTTTACTTTCTTTACTTTATTAAAGTCCTTTACTTGTTTGAAGGTAGCATAAAAGTATAAAAATTGACCTATCTAGATAACCTTAGATGTCATTCTATGGCATGAGATTGAGATTAGCATCCCACCTTAGTGAACACTCTTTAACTTAGTAGTTTAGAGCTAAACCAAAACTTGATTCACTTTAGATGGGAATACTTGGTGAAAATGACTTGTGAAAACCTTGGAATGATGAGTCATTCTATTGAGATGTTTTGACATGTGTTGAGAAACACCAATGGTTTATGGTGATGAAAATGTTGAGGCATGAGCCTTAGCCCTCTTACAAAACTGATGGTTGGGTTCGGAAGCGATACCATTCTAATTTTACCGTACAACCATAATACCTGAATTGGGTAAGGCTTAGCCGAAAGTTTATATGCATTAGTATTAGTTCCCTCCCAGGAGAGGTTTGAGCTGAGGCTACTTCTCAATGTTGTCCAGCTATGCAGTGCCCAAGATGACAGATGGTCATGGTTCGGAGGCCATACTCATAGGAGAGGTGCTTATACTAGGGTGTGTAAAGGAAAGGTTATGTTTGATTATCCGCATACTAAGTATGATGATTCAGGGTTATCCCTGACAGATGTATCGAATCTTGTGGTGAAAGTGTACTACCTCTACAGAGTGTCAAACTATTCGAATAGCCGCGTCCACGGTTATGGACAGTTGGAGTGGCCATATAGTTCCGTTGTCAGATGTTTTCAAAACAACTTATGAAATGGATTGTGACTTGACTTGACCACAACAGAGTTGTGACCATGATGATTTAAGTTTCCTCTTAGGTGATTTCAAACTTTATTTTATCTTTCTTTGTTTCTGAACTCAGTTTAGGTTTCAAACTTAACTTTACAAATAAACCTAGAGTTAACAGTTTCCCACTAGAACTACCTTACTTGTTAGTCATAGTTTGCGAGTAATTAAAGAGTACTCATGGCTTTTGTCCCTGGCTATTCTATGGCCAGACTATGAAGGAAACTACCAAGATGAAGGACAGCACGACGGCTATGCTAACTAGGACTATCTTCCATCGTCAGCATTGCCTGTGGCCTGAAGATGGACCCCACCGCTACGCTTGCTACTTTATTCCGTTGCTTGTTGTATTAAGACTGGATCATGAGATCCTTTATTCGTGTAAGACCTTATTATGGTTTGTAATGGATGATGTACTATGATATCCAATCTGTTATGTCTCGCAAAAATGGTAATCCTGGGATTGCAAGGTATGGCATAACCAGCATCTGGGATTAAAAATCCGGGTGTTGACAAGTTGGTATCAGAGCCATCCTAACCATAGGAGACCCTAGTTAGAATGGACGTCCGAACAAAAACTTAGCTTCAAAACCAAAGTGAGTATTTATGAAAACTATTTCCTCTCTTACCCTTGGGAATTCTTTCTCTTAAAAAATTTCATGTTCCTCCAATTCTTACATTACTACATAAAATTTGACACACTTGATCACTTCACTAACTTTCTCATCCTTAATTCTTATAGATGGAGACTCAGTTCAGCAAGTTCTACCAGTTGGGCAATGGAGGCTAGCTGATCTTCGAGAGGGATCTTGATGCACTATCAGAGTACTTGGGACGCCCGCATCCGGAGTTTCTGGGAGCTCAACTTCCTGGACCCCAAGGAGGAGACTTACAATGGCTAGTCACGGCTGATCTTCGAGGAAGTATAGATGCACCAACATCTGGGAGGATTCAGTTCTCCGTGAGAGAGAACAACTGGCTAGATGGATTAGCCAGGGCAATGCATGAAGCTCTCGCACGTATGTGTGCCCTGAGTGTCAACCAAATCCAAGGAACCCGCTTTGTTCACTATGCAAGGCGTGAATTTATGGGAATGCCAATGGAGATGCCAAGTCACCCGGAGTTGAAGCGTCAGGTGGATAACCTTGACTTCCTGTTGTACGACCGCCAGAAGGAATTGGACAACACTAGGGAGTTCGCCAACCACAACCATGCCATTGCCGCCCAGAAGGGCCAGACTTTCTCACTGCTTGTCCAGGATCGTCAGTCTATTCACCATCAACGTGCAAAGAAGGATCGTACCATCGACCGTCTTCGCAAGAAGGTGGCCGACCTCGAGAAGACCATCAAGGAGCAAGAAGCTTAGCTTGCAGCAAAGGAAGAAGAGGAGGAAGGTGAAGACCTCCAGGGAGATATGGACTCTTACCTCAGCAACGATGATGACTTTCTACAGGAGGATGCCGTGGACTTCTACACCGACGATGATGACTCTGACTTCATCGATGATGAGTAGATGCACTAGAGCACTATCGTAGATTGAGGATGTCAACACCCGGATTTTTAATCACAGATGCCTATTATGTCATACATCGCAATCCTAGGATTACCATTTTTACGAGACATAATAGATTGGATATCACAGTACATCATCCATTACAAACCAATATAAGGTCTTACACAAATAAAGGATCTCATGATCCAGTCTTAATACGACAAGCAGCAGAATAAATAATAAGCGTAGCGGTGGGGTCCATCTTCAGTGGCACAGGCAATGCTGACGATGGAAGATAGTCCTAGTTATCATAACCGTCCTACTGTCCGTCATCTTGGTAGTCTCCTTCATAGTCTGGCCATAGGAATAGCCAGGGACAAAATCCATGAGTACTTTTTAAGTACTTGCAAACTATTACTAACAAGTAAGGTAGTTCTAGTGGGATTACTAATTCTAAGTTTATTTGTAAAGTTAAGTTTGAAATCTAAGCTGAGTTCAGAAACAAAGAAAGATAAAATAAAGTTCTAGAATCACTTAAGTTGGGAAGCTAGTGTCATAGTCACAACCCTGTTGGGGTCAAGTCAAGATTCATCCTTCATTTCATAAGTTATTTTGAAAATATATGACAACGAAATAGTATGGCCACTTCAACTGTCCATAACCGCGGACGCGGCTATTTGAATAGTTTGACACTCTGCAGAGGTGGTACACTTTCACCATAAGATTCTATACATCTGTCAGGGATAACCCTGAATCATCATACTTAGTATGCAGATAATCAAACATAACCTTTCCTTTACACACCCTAGTATAAGCACATCTCCTATGAGTATGGCCTCCCAACCATGACCATTTGTCATCTTGGGCACTGCATAGGTGGACATCATCGAGAGGTAGCCTCAGCTCAAATCTCTCCCGCGAGGGAACTAGTACTAATGCATATAAACTTCCGGCTAAGCCTTACCCAATTCAGGTATTGTGGTTGTACGGTAAAATTGGAATGGTATCGCATCCGAATCCAACCATCAGTTTTGTAAACGGGCTAAGAATCATGCCTCAACATTTTCAGCATCATAAACCATTTGTGTTTCTCAACACATGTCAAAACATCTCAATATAATTACTCATCATTCCAGGGTTTTCAATTCATTTTCACCAAGGGTTCCCATCTAAAGTGAATCAAGTTTTGATTTAGCTCTAAGCTACTATGTTAAGAGTGTTCACTAAGGTGGGATGCTAATCTCAATATCATGCCATAGAATGACATCTAAGGTTATCTAGATAGGTCAAGTTTTATACATTTTATGCTACCTTCAAACAAGTAAGGGACTTTGGTAAAGTAAAGAAAGTAAAAGCTTGAAAGTAAAACTTGGAGTAGGTACTAGTCAAAGTGGTATAACCAAAGCATTCCTAATGCATCTTGCTTAGGTTATCTAGCTTAATTCTAGCTTGCTAACAATAGCTTGCCTTGGTTGGTGCAGTGGTTGAAATTTTCTTCCTCCTCCTCTTGGTAGAACACCTCCTCCTCGAAAGCTTGGTTGGTACTATCGTCTATAAATACGTACGGGATACACAATCACCAAACAATACTTAACTAGTCTACTTAACACACTAAGGCACACATTTTATGATCTATTATCATCACAAGCATCACAAGGTTTTATTAACTAGCTTCATTCTTTTTATTTAAGAAAAGTAATTTCTACTCATTGAAAATAACTAAGTGTTAATATTCTCCAATTAAAATTTTGGATCATGTGGACACATGTCATCACCACATATTTTAACATATGGGAATGTGATTTAAAGGTTGGATCACATTTTAATAAGTTTAAGTTTAATATTTAATGATTTAAAGTGACTAGAAATGCCTATGTAGCACTAATTTGGTACTAGTCCAAAGTCACTGCATGTAAACCTTCATATTATTACATATTCAGATAGGTATGGCAAATGTGATTTTTGAGAGTTGGAATCAACTCAAAAGTTATTATGGTTGATTGTATAAAAATGAATGTGCAAATGCTTCTGTCTTGTTATTTTTACTAGGAGAGATCTCTAACTCTAAATGAATTAAATCCAACAGGCTTGGATAGATCTTTTCAGAAGCTTTCCAACAAAATTGGAATCACTCAATTTGGTTCAGTAAATCTTCCTGAATTGATTTTTGAACTAAGGGACAGAATTGAGTTTAAAGCAAAATAGAAAAACCTATATTTGAATTACTAGGTCGTGTGGTGATACGTCCATTTTGCATCACTATTCTATGTCATAGTTCACTATTATTCATTGATATATTTCGTATTGAGAGGTGATACTTATGTTATTTCATCTGTTTTTGCATGGTTGATGACTTTTGGAGCATGGACCGCTATAGTCAGGATTCTGATGGAAAAGGTGCTGTTTGGAGGCAAAATTCGCGAAGATCAGAAAATCCGGGAAAATATATGGAAAATCCTATTTTTCTAGAAGAAGAAGGAAGCTAGAAGGGGGCTGGAGATGGGCCACAAGGGGCCCACAACACCCCCTGGCGCGGGCCAGTCTAGGCCGCGCCACCAGGTGGTGTGGCCGCCATGGTCCACCCCTGGCACTCCCCTCTAGCGTATATTATCCTCCCGAAACCCTAAGACTCGAGGAGCAACCATAGAAAGATTCCGCCGCCTCTACAGGGCAGAGAACACCAAGAGAGAAAGATCTCTCCGGCAGATAGATTTCTGCCGAGGGAATTCCTTCCCGGAGAGGGGAGATCGTCGCCATCAACACCACCATCAAGTTGGACTTCATCGGGATCATCATCATCATTATCACCACCATCATCACCATCAGCACCCTCATCACCATCTCCATATTGCTATAACAATTGGGTTGAATCTTGCATAGTTCATAGGGGAAACTTTTCTGGTGTAGATTCCTCTTTGTAGTTGATTCTATTGAGTGAACCATTGAATTATTGTTTATGTTCAGATTGTTATACATCATTATTCCATCTCTGATCATGATCCACATGATGTCTTGTGAGTAGTTCGTTTTGTTCTTGAGGACATGGGAGAAGTCATGTTGTTAGTAGTGGAGTTGTGTTGAGAAAGATTCAATAGTTTGATATTTAAGTTGTGGTGTACTTCTTCTAGTGGTGTCATGTGAACGTCGACTACATGACACTTCACCTATATGGGCCTAGGGGAATGATTGTGTATTTGGCTACTAATCGTAGGGGTTGCCGGAGAGACAGAAACCTGAACCCCCGTTAGGAAACCGTTACACAAGGGACGTAAGGGTCTTAGAGTTTAAAGATGTGGTTAGGTTTCTACCTTAATTACTTTCTTGTACTTACAGATATTTGCAAGGGGTATAAGCACAGGTATGTATTAGTCCTAGGAAGGCCGGTACATTAGCACAGGTTCACCCACACAACACTTAGCAAGCTAAAGAATATTAATCAACTATATGAAGCGAAAGCACTTGACAATCTTCCCATGTGTCCTCGAGAACGTTTGGTCATCTTAAGTAATACAACCGGCTTGTCCTTTGCTGCATAAAGGATTGGGCCACTTCCTGCATTTATTCCTACTGTCTTTTATTTACTCGTACTTCGTTTACTTGCTTTATCAAAAACCCCTAAAAATCCGTTTGCTAAGTATTTGCAGAGAATTCCTAATCCATACCACTAGCCAGCACCTTCTGATCCTCGTTGGGTTCGACACTCTTACTTATCGAAAATACTGTGATACACACACTATACTTGTGGGTCATCAAGACTATTTTCTGGCGCCGTTGCCGGGGAGTGAAGCGCTATTGGAGAGTGGAACTGGTAAAGGAAACTTCTACTGTGAGTATTGTTTACTTCTGTTAGTTGCTTTATTTTCGTTATGGATAATTCGCTAAGTTTCTTATTTGGTAATGCTACTACCACTTCTAAGGTAGTAGATGAACCACCACCTGCTGAGAACGTTGCTTTTAAAATACCTACAAGAATTATTGATCGTGTTATGGATAACTACTATGTTGGGGATGGAACTGTCCATCCCGGTGATCATTTACTCTTTATAAACGAATTATGCGGGTTGTTCAAGTGTGCAGGTATTACTACAGATCAAGTTAAGAAGAAGTTATTCTCATTATCACTGAAAGGAAGAGCTGAGGAATGGTATAAGCTGCTGAAGAATGGTCAATCTCTGGAATGGGGGGAAATAGTGCCTCTCTTTTATTCAAAGTTTTATCCTCCTAGTGAGATTCATAAAGATCGGAATCAAATATACAACTTTTGGCATCTTGATGGAGAGAGTACATCTCAAGCTTGGGGGGATTGAAGTTACTAATGCTCAAATGTCCCATTCATGAGCTCCCCAACAATATTATTATCAATAACTTTTATGCAAGGCTCCCTCTACATGACAAGGATTTATTGGATGCTTCTTGTGCTGGATCATTCACTCGCATGGAAGAAGAAGCTAAATGGGATCTTCTGGACCGTATTCAAGATAATGCTGAAGCTTGGGAGAATGACAAAGGTAGAAAGTCAGGTGTAAATTACGATTATGAATGCATTGAATCTTTTATGGGAACTGATGACTTTCAAAATATTAAAAAAGCTTATGGTCTAGACTCTCAAGCTATTGCTTCTTATTTTAAGGCTTTTGCTTCCTACATTGAAGTTCCTAAAAAGAAGTGGAATAAGTATCATGAACCTTATAAAGATGTTGCTAAGAGTGTTCCTACAAGAAATACTGAAGTTTATACTGCTAATCATGCCTTACCTGAACCTTATATTGAGAAAATGCCTTTCCCATGTAAGATAAAGGAACATTTTATGATAGCTAGTATGGTTGATGAATGTACAAGTAAATCTGTTAAACCAGATAAACAAATGATTGATGAACCTATTATAGCAAATGTGAAAGTCTTTGTTACTAAATATGAAGAAGAGGGACACGCTATCCTTTGTAAGGATACCCCTAATATTGTTTCACATAGTAGTGCTATGAGTGCTAGTATTCCTGTGTTTTCTGTTAGAATAAGTGATCATTGTTATGATGGCCCTTGTGATAGTTATATTGTTAAGTTTATACATGATACTAAAAGTTACTATGAGAGAGGGAAAAGTGTTCTTATGTATCTCAATAATATCAAGTTTCTCCGTTTTACGCTGAAATTTTTTATGTTGCACTTCTTTTGGCTTCTTATGCTTGTAGCCTATGGTTTCAACAACTTGTTTGTTTACAAAATTCCCTTGCATATGAAGTGAGTTAGACTTAAATGTGTGTATTTTGGCTTCTTAATGCTCTCTTTCACTTCAATTCATATTCCTATGTGAGCATCTCCAAAATTATCATGCCCATCTTAATGGCTATAAAGAAAGAGCTTTTTGGGAGACAACCCAATTTTTTTTTTGCTTTCAGTTTGTTTTTGTTTCTTTGAGTATTGGAAGTTATTACTTTGGTAATAACCTCTCCTTATCTGTTTTGTTTGGTTTTTATGTCAAGATCAACCTCTAATGAGAGAGAAGTAAGATTTGGGGAAGTTGCTGTCCCGAAACAGATTTTTGTGCTTCACCGTAAACATTCGTGAGAGATGTCAGTCAGTCAGATTAAGCTGTAATTGTTTGTGCTTCTGCCCCAGGTTGTTATTTAACTTTCGTTTGTTTTTCACTTTTTGATTTGAGCAACAGAAGATTTTTGAAAAAATTGATCTTTACCTGCTGGTCTGTTTTGACAGATTTTGCCACTCTTGCATTTGCTTCTTTATTCGATTTCCTTTTTGAATTCTTTTTGGGTTTTCAGAAGGAGTTGCTATAGTAGCTTATGTTTTGATGGTTTTCAGTTGAAGTTGGACTCAAAAGGTTTTATCACTTCATATATACTAATGTTGCTAATGAGAAATGTGTGGAGTTTTGTGTGAAAGAAATTTCCAGGAAGTGGAGATAATGGTATAATAATGAAGAGAAGGGTTTTATGACTCAAGTAATAAGTGTATGAAGATGAAGATATTGATGTTATTCAAGTGGTGACTCCAGAAGAATCTACTAGATACCAAATTCAGATACCTGCAGAGTCTGTTTTCAAAAAGGTAACAATTCTGGTAAGAAAAGTTCCGCAAAAATACTATCCAACTATATTTTTACAGTTTTTAGACAATAAGGAAAGCTACGAAGCGAAAGAGGGACGGAAACGGTGCCAGGGTGGCTCACACCACGCTGTGGTGCGAGCCCTCCCCTAGCCGTGCCACCAGGTGGTGAGTCCACCCCGGACTCCGCCTCTGACTCGTTTTCTCCCAGTACCTTCCTTTTGTTGTGAAACTTCATAATATATAATCCCCGGATCTCCCGATGTTCGTATATCGTGTTTTCGTCATGTTTTTGTTTCTATCTGTTTCTGCCAGGACATACTATTTGAAGGTTTAGAAGCACAATGGTACCCGCCAAGGATAAAGGGAAGGAGCCTATGGAGGAGGATCTCCAAGACCCCAAGCAGGGGCTGGTACCTTTATTCTGTTGCCATGCATCAACGGAAGCCCTACGAGTCACTAAGGAGTTTTGCGATAAGTACCGAGACTTGCAGAGGAAGGTGGAGATGCTTCAATGGGAGAATAATAGGCTTCACAAGATGCTGGAAGATTTCCTCACGTCAACTAAGAAAATATTACCACCACCACCAAAGGAGTAATTTGTCATCAGGTTTGGCATCCCCTTGGTTTGTTCCAAGCTTGGGGGACTGCCGCGGTATCACATCACTATCTTCTATCTTTTCACCTTATTAGTAGAGTCATATCATGAATAGAGAAGTTATTATGTAGGATGGTTTGCATTATGGAAGTGTCCCCTCTCTCGTTAGATATGTATCCCTTGGTGTGAGTTGCCGTTATAGAATATTAATGAGAAGTTCTATCATTTACTCTTTTGCATAACTTATATTAGTTTTCAATTCATGGTTATATGATTGATCTTGTAGTTAGTATTGGTATCACTTTGGGATCATTGAGTTAATTTAGTTGGTTTTTGCAAACCTGGATCGGTCAGTAGCAACACTATTTTTGAGAGTTGAATGAAAAGATAAGAGTACTCTAAAGAAATATAATTTGATCATCTTTCTTTCTTCATTTGCTCATAACTTTAGTATTATCTAGTTAAGATCTTTTGTGCTTCCAAGGAAGATTGCATGTTTGTCTTTATCACTTGTATGTTTGTTTGTTTCCTTCAACTCTTATACTTTCTACCCAGCCTTGCTAGCCAAAAACCTGTACTGAGAGGGAACTCTTCTCGTGCATCCACTTCCTTAAGCCAAAAACCATGCCATTTATGTCCACCATACCTACCTAGTAGCATTATTGCTATTCCAAGTAAATTCTTGTTTTATCTACCTCCCAAATTAAACTTGTTATGTGAAAATTAGTGATTAAAGCTCTCGCGAACTTGATGGCACACTTTACTTTCTTGCATTTAATAAACTTGAACCATTGGGTCCTTCTTTGTTGCGTATATGCTTACGCTTTATGAGTTGAAGTTAGCAGAACCATGTATCATGGGGAACGCTGATGACCAACAAGTATAGGGGGTGTATCGCAGTATTTTCGAGGGAAGTTAAACCCAATTTATTGATTCGACACAAGGGGATCCAAAGAATATTTATAAGCCTTAACAACTGAGTTGTCAATTCAGCTGCACCTGGAAACAATCCTTCTCACAACAGTTTACCAATAGCAACAATTTTGTAGTAGGAATAGTAAAGTAGCAGCAGTAGTAAAGTAAAGACGGTAGTAACAATAGCAGTAAACAGTGGGATTCAAGTGCGATAGGCATAGGGATGGACGGACGGGCGTTTCATGGACAAGACAATTCACATAGCAATCAGAACATAGGGAAATTGCAGATAAATAAGATAAAGCATCCAAGTACTAGACAATCCTAGGCATGTGTTCCATATATAGTCATACGTGCTCGCAATGAGAACTTGCACAACATCTTTTGTCCTGCCAGCCCGTTTGCAGCGGGGCCTCTAGGGAACTACTGGTAATTAAGGTGCTCCTTTTAATAGAGCACCGGAGCAAAGCATTAACACTCCGTGAACACATGTGATCCTCACATCAAAGCCTTTCCCTTCCGGCTACCCCGATTTCTGTCACTTCGGGACCATAGGTTCCGGACAACGACGTGTGTATACAACTTGTAGATAAGACCCAAAACAATACTATCATGATGAATCAATAATAAGTTCAGATCTGAAATCATGGCACTCGGGCCCTAGTGATAAGAATTAAGCACAACAAGTCACAACAAAGTCATAAAGCACTAATAAAAGATACTAGGCACTATGCCCTAACAATCTGATGCCATTACATGAACGATCTCATCCAATCCCTACCATCCCCATAGCCTACAGCGGGGGATTACTCACTCATAGATGGGGGAAACATGGATGGTCGATGGAGAAGCGATGGTGATGATGATGGCGATGATCTCCTCCAATTCCCCGTCCCGGCAGGGTGTTAGAACAGAGTTTCTGGTGCTGTTTCGTGGAATCTGATGGTGGCGGCGGAGTGGAACTCCTTCTGGAAAATCGTCGAACCCCCCAAAGTTTTTAGGTCATAAGGCTCCTTATAGGTAAAGAGAGAGGCCGAGGGGGTGCCTGGGGGGCCCACACCACCCCCTGGCGCGGCCTGGCCTGGCCCGCGCCACCAGGTGGTGTGGCCACCCCAGGGCTCCTCTCCGTCTCGTATTCTGGCTCCTGGAGTCTTCGGGTGAAATAGGATTTTTGGCATATTTTCCGGGATTTTTCCTGATAGTTGATTTTCTGCACAAAAAGTAGACACCAAGGCAATTCTGCTAAAAACAGCGTTAGTTCGCATTAGTTGCATCCAAATCACACAAGTATAGAGGAGAAACAATAGCAAAAGTGTTCGGGAACGTAGATATGTTTTGGACGTATCAACTCCCCCCAAGCTTAGCTTATTGCTTGTACTCAAGCAATTCAGTTGAAAACTGAGTGCGATAAAAGAACTTTCACGAACACATTTGCTTCATATGATGTAAATAATCTCAGCAATGTGATCAACTACTTAGACAATTCATAATAAAGAGTATGCACTGAGTCTACTTAATAGTCATTGCAAGCTATGAAGAGATTCCAACTCAAGAATAATAAGTAGCACGAAGCACAAACATAAGAAACATTACAATGCTCATAGAAAGGTATGATAGAGTGGTATCTCGCTTGCCTTGGATTATGAATGTCAAGGCACCTCTGAAGTTCAAGTGATGACTAGAAGTAAAGATATCAAAGATACACGCATCAAAGTCATAACACAAATAATCAAGTAATGGAACAAACACAAAAAATGACAACTAATGCTCTCAATAAGGTGCTCAAAGAATATGTGGAGACTCGACAAGTAGAAGAAAAAAGTTTTGAATAATTTTGAAAGGCTTCCAAATGCTGAAAGTATGGTACTCGTTAGCTTTGAGCTCTCATTGCCCCTATCATAAGCATCTTTAATGTGGTTAAGGTGAAAGTGACACAACTAAGAGGATATGCTTGACAAGTTATAAATTGAAGTCTCATGCCCCTTACTTATGAAGACCGATCCTCATGCTACTCAAGTTCAGTCACAAGTAAGCTCTTGTCATTGTAAGTATATACGTATCATAGAGAACCGCCAACGGGGTACCCCTTGCACATGACACGGGAGCTATCCCATAATCAAAATACAAGGCAAGCAGACAATGAGCATCTCAGCGATTTTTTTATTTACTATGTGCATAGATTTTTATTGAGGATGCTTCATAGAATGCTCATTATGGTTATGCTGCAAGTTTCCACCATGATTAGGCATGGCTTAGGCTAGCGGCCCAGGCGTTTCTCTAACATACATACAAACTCCATGATCTTACAAGCTCCACTTTTATTTCACACCGCCGGGATCCATAAGCAAAAGAACATGATACCAACTAAGTACAAAGTACCTATGAAGCGCTGAAAGCGGTCCCCATGATACATGGTTCTGCTAACTTCAACTCATAAAGCGCAAGCTTATGCACAACAAAGAAGGACGCAATGGTTCAGGTTTATTAAGTGCAGAAAATAAAGTGTGCCATCAAGTTCGTGAGAGCTTTACTAACTAACTTTCTCATAACAAGCAAACATTTTATTCGGAAGAAAACAAGGCATATTGAATATGCACGCAAGTAGCAAGTGATGATAATGGGTAGGTATGGTGGACACTTTGGAAATATTTGGTTTAGGGAGTTGGAAACATGAGTAAAACACTCAGTGGAAATGAAGGCTAGCAATAGTAAGGGAGCGACAAACGAGAGAGAAATAGCTGTCATTATCATGCTTACAACAAAACAAGACTACTCATGGCATGAAAATGATTCAAGATCCTCAAGGAAAAATAATTCGTCAAGGCTTAACTGATTATTACAGTCATGTGCATGCGTGAGCATGTGCCAAGTCGATCAAATGAAATATTCAGAGGAGGATACCACAGTGTCATACCAATTTATGAATAGAGTAATGCAAGCAAACATTCATGAGACATGCTAGAAACTATTAGCGAGCTGGAGCTAATCACAAGAAAGCAAGAACTACTAAGCATCCAAAGAAAACATACACTCTACATGAACGGACTAAGCAAGCTCACAATGATGAGTATATGTACAAAAATGAAGACAAATAGAGTTCGTTACCAGCCTCTTACCATGCCTCAAGTTGTCGTTGATCCTCATTATTGCTCTTCACTTGTGTGGCTTGAATAATAATATGAAACCAATAATCAACTGAGAACTGCCGAACCCTGTAGCCAACTCGCAAAAACCAAAGAAGAACGACAAATATTTTTGTTGTTTTCGATTTTTAAACAAGAACCAAAAGAGAAAAACAAGCAAAGCAAAATCTTTTTGGGTTTTTCAAATAGTTCAAACAAAGCAAAAAGGAAAAAAGCAAACAAAAGCAAAAAGAAGAAGCAAACCAAAGAGAAACAACAAAAATATTTTTGGTCTTTTTGTGTTTTTAGAAAGCAAAAGCAAAGAAGAACGAAAACTAGAAAGAGAACGAAAACATGAATATACAAAGAACCTACGCAACATGATATAGAGATGAGTGCGGTGTCGGCGTACCTCCCCCAAGCTTAGGCTTTTGGCCTAAGTGGGTATCAATGCATGTAAGAATAGGGGTTCCAAGCGGGCGGATCTTGGTAAGAATGGTCGTAACCGGGCCCATGAGAGGAAGAAGAAGCTCCCCAATCATAAGCGGGCTGCTGATATGAAGACTCTCCCTCATTCGAGGGCTGGACCGAATCATCGGTGACCTCCCTTCTAGTGTCCTGCTCCTGTTGGGAGAGCTCTCCCAAGTACGTGTCAAGCTCCTCCTCAGTGAGGGACCATCCTTCCCTGTTATCAAGCTTAAACAAAACAGGTGCAGGCAAAAGAACAACACGCTCGGACTTGCTCTTTCTCCAGCCAGCTTTGAGAAAGGTTATTTCATAAGACAACTCACTCAAGCTAGCCCACGAGGAAATAAATTTATGCTGTACCATGGATTTAAAATCAAGTCTTTCTATGGGAAACTGTAGGTCTAGAGGATGAGGCACTAAACCATGCAATGCTAGAAAACGAGAAGCAATGAGGCCTCCACAAATTCCACCCTTCTCACGGTTAGCAGCAAGACGGAAAGCTATTAAAGCACCCAAGTTGTAGGGCCTATCTCGTCTATGAGTAGTAGAGAGAACGTGATTTCGAGCTATGAACTGGAGCTTACTCGGGAGAGAGAAGAAAGAGGCAGGAGAGAGAGGTAGTGGGGGCCAGGGGTGGCCCACACCAGGGCATGGCGCCACCCAGGTCTGGCCGCGCCACCATGTGGTGTGCCTGCCTGGTGGCCCCCCCTGGTACCTACCAGGTACTCCTCTGCCCCTCTTTTCACGTAAGAATTTAATATGAATTTTCTGGAATTTTCCGAGACACTTTATTTTTGGCATTTTTCAGAAATAGAAGAATGATTTTTCTGACAGACAATTTTTTTTGTTTTTGGAAACATGATGCAAGGAAAAAAACAAGGCTAGCACTATAGAAGTTCTAGCATGCAAGCAACTAACAACACAAAGAAAACTAAATGAAAGAAAAAACTAAAATGCAAAGGATAGAAATAAATGGGGATAATCATAATGAAAACATTGTTTTGTTCAATGGAATGCTTTTGTTAGCAAGGTTGATCAAGTCTTGCTACCAAAATAATTGCATATGAGACAAAACTTTGTATTCCACCAATGATTATGTTACCTCAACCTTGATAGCAATGGTCCCAATCATAATAGTTTCAAATTTTACTTTTGGTATGGGACAATATATTTCTCCAACTTGAATGCCTTCAACATGTTCAATTGAATTTAAACCATAAGTCCTTTCAATCTTCTTGGGGAAATAGACAGTATGTTCCTTGTCATTAACATTGAAGGTCATCTTGCCTTGATTACAATTAATAACAGCTCGTGCAGTATTAAGGAAAGGTCTCCCAAGAATAATAGACATATTATCATCTTCAGGCATTTCAAGCACAACAAAATCAGTTAATATCAATCAATTATGAGCCACCTGGACAGGTACATCCTCACATATACCCACAGGAATAGTGGTAGACTTATCAGCCATTTGCAAAGATATATCAGTTGGTATCAATTTTTCAAGCTGAAGCCTCTTATAGAGAGAGAAAGGCATAACACTAACTCCAGCTCCCAAATCACACAAAGCAGTTCTAACATAACTGTTCTTAATACAGCAAGGGATAGTTGGAATCCCTGGGTCTCCAAGTTTCTTAGGAACCTTACCATTGAAGGAATAATTAGCAAGCAAAGTAGAGATTTCTTCATTAGGGATCTTCCTTTTATTCGAGACAATGTCCTTCATATACTTTGAGTAAGGAGGCAATTTAATAGCATCCGTCAAAGGAATTTGCAAGAATAAAGGCTTCATCCACTCACAAAACTTATTATAGTGTTCATCTTCCTTTGACTTGTGTTTCTTATCAGGGAAAGGCATAGGTTTTTGGACCCAAGGTTCTCTTTCACTACCATGTTTCTTAGCAATAAAATCTTCTTTGGTGTATTTAGTAGTCTTAGTGTGGTTTTCAGGTTCTTCTTCAACGTTTTCTTCATTAGGAACTTCATTTTCTTCATTACCACTTTCAGTTTCAGCATCAGAGATAGATATACTATTAGGATGCCCCTTAGGATATAGAGGATCCTGGGTAGCAGCACCACTTCTAGTTCTAATTTCATAAGCGTGTTTTTCTTTAGCAGCATTAACTAGCAAGTCGTTTTGCTCTTTAACGAGTTGATCTATTTGAGTTTGAACCATTTGAAAGTGTTTAACAATCATTTTAACATCATTAGAGGTTCTTTCCACAATATCTTTCAACTCAACAATAGCTCTAGTGTTTTCCATTAGATGATTTTGCACCCTTTTATTAAAGTTATCTTGCTTAATAATAAAGATATCAAATTCTTCTAAGCATTGATCAGGAGGTTTCAAGTAAGGGATATCACCTTCATCAAAGTGTTAGAGAGAGTGTACCTCAATAGTGGGTGAATAGGGAATAGGCTTACATAATTCTTCTATAGGAGGTAAATTCTTGACATCTGCAGCTTTAATTCCCTTCTCCTTAAGTTGATGTTGAAATAGGCACCGGAATAGATGGTTCAGGTACAATTACTTCAGGAATAGCTTGTTTAGGAGGAGTCCAATCTTCATAATTCTTGCTTATTTTAGCCATTAATTCCTCAGCTTCCTTGGGAGTCCTATTCCTGAAAACACAATCAGCACAACTATCTAGGTATGTCCTAGATTCTTCGGTTAGTCCATTATAAAATATATCAAGTAGTTCATTCTTAGGTAATGGACTTCCAGCCTATGCATGAATCAAAGCACAAAACCTTGCCCAAGATTCGGGCAATACCTCTTTTTCTCCCTGTTTAAAATCAAAAAGTTCCTGCAAAACAGCATATCTAGCACTAGGAGGAAAATATTTCTGCAGGAAAGTATTTAACAAGCACTCAGGGCTATCAATAGATCCAGGAGGTAAATTACCAAACCAAGTTTTAGCTTCTCCTTTCAGTGAAAAAGGGAAAATCTTAGCAACAAAGTAAGTACGCATTTTAATATCATCAGAATACAAGCCACTCATGGTAGAAAGTTCATTCATATGTGCTACCGCACTTTCATTCTTAGTCCCACCAAAAGGTTCTTTCTTGACAATAGCTATGTAGGATAGATCGAGAGAGAATTCATAATCTTCATCTATAATGTTTACAGGAGAAGCAGCAAACTTAGCAGCAGGAGATAATTTGGGTCTGATAGTATGCCTCTCAAGGAGATTCTTAGCAGCGCTCCTATCATGGGTGTTCCTACATTCTTCAATAAACTCATCAGTCATCTCAACATAATCTTCTTCAGCATCATAACTCTCACTAGACTCAGGTGAGCTAACAGGTGTAGCAGTGTGTTCATTAGGAGTTTCGGTATTTCCAACTATAGTTCTAGCAATCGTAGCATCTAGGAAAGAACCTAATGAACCACTCTTATCAAGCACAGTAGAAGCAACATCATAAGCATCAGAAGTTTCAGATTCAGCAGTAGTAGCAGTGTGTGTAGCATGTGTATGTGGTGGTGTAAGGAACTTACTCAGAACAGACGGTGAATCAAGAGCGGTAGAGGTGTTCAGAACCGTACCTCTTCTTGTAGTGGATGGTAAAATAGGAACCTTGCCATCACGAGACTTACCCATGATGGATGGAAAGCAACGAACAGTAGAGAATCCAAGTGAACTTGATAAATAAAGCTATGCTCCCCGGCAACGGCGCCAGAAAATAGTCTTGATGACCCACAACTATAGGGGGTGTATCGCAGTATTTTCGAGAGAAGTTAAACCCAATTTATTGATTCGACACAACGGGAGCCAAAGAATATTTATAAGCCTTAACAACTAAGTTGTCAATTCAGCTGCACCTGGAAACAATCCTTCTCACAATAGTTTATCAGTAGCAACAGTTTTGTAGTAGGAATAGTAAAGTAGCAGCAGTAGTAAAGTAAAGATAGTAGTAACAATAGCAGTAAACAGTGGGATTGAAGTGCGGTAGGCATAGGGATGGACGGACGGGCGTTGCATGGACAAGACAATTCACATAGCAATCAGAACATAGGGCAATTGCAGATAAATAAGATAAAGCATCCAAGTACTAGACAATCCTAGGAATGTGTTCCATATATAGTCATACGTGCTCGCAATGAGAACTTGCACAACATCTTTTGTCCTGCTAGCCCGTTTGCAGCGGGGCCTCTAGGGAACTACTGGCAATTAAGGTGCTCCTTTTAATAGAGCACCGGAGCAAAGCATTAACACTCCGTGAACACATGTGATCCTCACATCTTTCCCTTCCGGCTACCCCGATTTCCGTCACTTCGGGACCATAGGTTCCGGACAACGGCGTGTGTATACAACTTGTAGATAAGACCCAAAACAATACTATCATGATGAATCAACAATAAGTTCAGATCTGAAATCATGGCACTCGGGCCCTAGTGACAAGCATTAAGCACAACAAGTCGCAACAAAGTCATAGAGCACTAATAAAAGATACTAGGCACTATGCCCTAACAATCTGATGCCATTACATGAACGATCTCATCCAATCCCTACCATACCCCA
Source organism: Avena eriantha (assembly GCA_910589775.1). NCBI lineage: Eukaryota > Viridiplantae > Streptophyta > Magnoliopsida > Poales > Poaceae > Avena > Avena eriantha. The sequence goes on along the minus strand of OU342740.1, from coordinate 160,452,858 downwards.
TAGCCTACAGCGGGGGATTACTCACTCATAGATGGGGGAAACATGGATGGTCGATGGAGAAGCGATGGTGATGACGATGGAGATGATCTCCTCCAATTCCCCATCCCGACAGGGTGCCAAAACGGAGTTTCTGGTGCTGTTTCATGGAATTTGATGGTGGCGGCGGAGCGGAACTCCTTTTGTAAAATTGTCGAACCCCCCGAAGGTTTTAGGTCAGCAGGATCCTTATAGGCGAAGAGAGAGGCCGAGGGGGTTCTTAGGGGGCCCACACCACCCCCTGGCGCGACCTGGCCTGGCCCGCACCACCAGGTGGTGTGGCCACCCCAGGGCTCCTCTCCGTCTCGTATTCTGGCTCCTGGAGTCTTCGGGTGAAATAGGATTTTTGGCATATTTTCCGGGATTTTTCCTAATAGTTGATTTTCTGCACAAAAAGTAGAGACCAAGGAAATTCTGCTGAAAACAGTGTTAGTTCGCATTAGTTGCATCCAAATCAGACAAGTATAGAGGAGAAACAACAGCAAAAGTGTTCGGGAAAGTAGATACATTTTGGACGTATCAAACGCTTTCAACATCATTGGTACTTTGTACCTAGTTGATATCATGTTCTTTTGCTTTTGGATCTCGGTGGTGTGAAATAAAAGTGGAACTTGTAAGATCATGGTGTTTATATGTGTGTTGGAGAAACGCCTGGGCCGCTAGCCTAAGCCATGCCTAATCATGGTGGAAACTTGCAGCATAACTATAGTGAGCATTCTATGAATAATCCTTAATAAAAACCTATGCAAATAGTAAATAAAAAGATCGATGAGATGCTCACTGTCTGCTTGCCTTGTCATTTTGATTATGGGATAGCTCCTGTGTCATGTGCAAGGGGTACCCCGTTGGTGGTTCTCAATGATACACGTGTATTTACAATGACAAGAGCTTACTCGTGACTAAAGTTGAGTAGCATGAGGTTCGGTACTCATAAGTAAGGGGCATGAGATTTCAACTTATAACTTCTCAAGCATATCCTCTTAGTTGTGTCACGTTAACCTTAATCACCTAAAGATGCCTATGATAGGGGCAATGAGAGCTGAAAGCTAGTAAGTATCATAATTTTTGGGAGCTCTTTATGAGACTTGCAATCCCTGCTTCCCTCTGCGAAGGGCCTTTCTTTTTACTTTTTAGTTGAGTCAGTAAACCTACTCCCTTCTACCTCAGCAAGTATTTTGAGTTTTTGTGTTTCATTCATTCATATGATGATTTATTCAATCATGTTTCTTGTGTTCCTTGTTTTGCACATTGCTCTTATCTTGATGTTTACTACTTTGAAAGCTATCTTTGAAAACCAGTTATTTGTGAACTCCAGCAAATTATAAACTATTCTTCGACCAAGAGCTAAGTTTGCCATTACCAATTATGATTCACTTTATGTATCTTTATTGTGTTTCCTTTACTCATTGCAAGTTAAGTTATATAATAATGAGTTGTCTTCTATTATGATCTATGTATTTGATGAATGTGATGCTTCTTGTCCGTATTATTTTATCGACTCTTCACTCCATAAACCTGAGGCCATGTTTATTGAGCTCAGTTTCGCTTGGGGACAAGCGAAGTCTAAGCTTGGGGGGAGTTGATACGTCTGTTTTGCATCACTATTCTATGTCATAATTCACTGTTATTAATTGATATATTTCGTATTGAGAGGTGATACTTATGTTATTTCATCTGTTTATGCATGGTTGATGAGTTTTGGAGCATGGACCGCTGCAGTCAGGATTCTGATGGAAAATGTGCTGTTTGGAGGAAAAATTCGCGAAGATCATAAAATCCGGGAAAATATACGGAAAATCCTATTTTCCAGAAGCCAAAGGAAGCCAGAAGGGGGGCTAGAGATGGGCCATAGGGGGCCCACACCACCGCCGGCGTGGGCCAGCCTAGGCCACACCACCAGGTGGTGTGGCCGCCCTGGTCCACCCCTAGCACTCCCCTCTGGCGTATATTATCCTCCCGAAACCCTAAGACTCGGGGAGCAACCATAGAAAGATTCCGCCGCCTCTGCAGGGCAGAAAACACCAAGAGAGAAAGATCTCTCGGGCAGATAGATTTCTGCCAGGGGAATTCCTTCCCGGAGAGGGGAGATCGTCGCCATCAACACCACCATCAAGCTGGACTTCATCGGGATCATCATCATCATTATCACTACCATCATCACCATCAGCACCCTCATCACCATCTCCATATTGCTGTAATAATTGGGTTGAATCTTGCATAATTCATAGGGGAAACTTTCCCGGTGTTGATTACTCTTTGTAGTTGATGCTATTGAGTGAACCATTGAATTATTGTTTATGTTCAGATTGTTATACATCATTATTCCATCTCTGATCATGATCCATATGATGTCTTGTGAGTAGTTCGTTTTGTTCTTGAGGACATGGGAGAAGTCATGTTATTAGTAGTGGAGTTGTGTTGAGAAAGATTCAATAGTTTTGATATTTAAGTTGTGGTGTACTTATTCTAGTGGTGTCATGTGAACGTCGACTACATGACACTTCACCTATATCGGCCTAGGGGAATGCATTGTGTATTTGGCTACTAGCCGTAGGGGTTGCCGGAGTGACAGAAACCTGAAGCCCCGTTAGGAAACTATTGCATAAGGGACGTAAGGGTCTTAGGGTTTAACGCTGTGGTTAGGTTTCTACCTTAATTACTTTCTTGTACTTACGGATATTTGCAAGGTGTATAAGCACATGCATGTATTAGTCCTAGGAAGGTCGGTACATTAGCACAGGTTCACCCACACAGCACTTAGCAAGTTAAAGAAGATTAATCAACTATATGAAGCGAAAGCACTTGACAGTCTTCCCATGTGTCCTCGAGAACGTTTGGCCATCTTAAGTAATACAACCGGCTGTCCTTTGCTGCATAAAGGATTGGGCCACTTGCTGCATTTTTTCCTAATGTCTTTTATTTACTCGTACTTCGTTTACTTGCTTTATCGAAAACCCCTAAAAATCCATTTGCTAAGTATTTGCAGAGAATTCCTGATCCATACCACTAGCCAGCACCTTCTGCTCCTCGTTAGGTTCGACACTCTTACTTATCAAAAATACTGCGATACACCCCCTATACTTGTGGGTCATCACGCGGGAAAGGAAATGGGCCGGCCTAGTGACACTCAGCGGCGCAGAGGGCGGCTCACAGGTTGGTCCCGCTTCTCAGCAAGACTTAAAACCCGAAACGGTATCTAGCGATCTGGGCCACACAATTATAACGTGGATCAACGGCTCATAGTCGTTGTCGATTACGGACTCGTTGCCGACGAGACCGAACCCTAAATGGCCGGTGGGGGTCTACTTGGGACGTACCAGGGCTCCAGCTAGTCCGGCGAGGCGGCGATCGAACTGGACGGTGAAGGCGGACTCAGGCGTGGTCACGGCAGGGGCTGCGGTGGACGGAATCGACGGCAGTGTCTCCTCCTCTGCAGCGGGCTCCTACGGTGCAATTCCAGTGAACTACGGCTCCAGCGGCTCTGGTGAGAGGGGGAAATGTTCAGGGGAGAGAGGGGAGTGGAATGGTGTGAGGAATTCGTGTGGCGGAGGCCTGCTTATATAGGCGCGACGGTGAGACCGAGAGGTGTGGGCAGAGCTCGTCGGTGACGACGACACAAGGGGCTATCGGCGTGGGTGAGGTAGGCGGACGGTGGGCGGTTCCCTGGCGGTCAGCTATGGTGCAATGGTGCGGCTAGGGGCGGTGGCATATGGTCGGGAGCGTCACGCGCTCTAGGAGATAGAGGCGGTGCTCGACGTGGCGCTCGGCGAATGTGGGTCGCGTGGCGGTGCACGATCGTGTCTGGCGGTGTGCTGGGGTCCAGGCGGAGCGGTGCGCGCGGTCTGCGGTCGAGGCGCGGTCTGTGGCATGCTGGCGGTCAGGGCGCTCTGGCGTGCTCTGGCGCGGCCCAAAGACTTAGTGCGCGGCATTTCCTTGGTGGTCCAGGGGCTAGCAGGGGCCGTGGGGTGGACTGTGGGCGGCGGTGAGGTCACGCCTCCCTTCCTGGAGCGGCGGAGAGGGGCTGGTGGTCGCTTGTGGCTTGGGCAAGGTTGGCTAGCGGGCATGTCCTCGGGGTGGCGCGGCACTGTGGTGCTAGGCCAATTGGTAGGTCCTGATGGCTTGGTTGGGTATGGGGGAGACAAAGGCATTGGCTAGGGTTCAAATGGTTTGACAAAATTTGATCAAAAAAAGTAATAGTTAGGCCAATTTGATTCTGCCCACAAGGTGTTTGACAAAATGGCCAAAAGAAGAAAACTTTTCAATTTTGAAATGAAATTTGGTGGAGTTGTTGATCACATGCTTGAGCATCTCTCGTTGCTTTGGATCTTTAAATGGAGTTCATTTGAGTGGTTTTTGAAATAGGGTGATCTTGATACATACACTAGATTCAATTTTCAAATGTCATTTAAATTTAGTGTTTGAAAGTTTTTGGGATGAAACCAAGTGGGCCTTGGTACATCACTACTTATACTAGCAAGGGGTGCAAAGATCCACAATTGTTTCTATTAAGATTTGAGTTCTAGGAATAGCGAAAGTAGGCTAGGTGATTAAAATGGCACAAATAACCATTTGCTTATTTTATTCTTTTTGATTTATTTTCTTTGGGATTTGCTTGGGAATGATCTAGATGATGTTTAATTCACCTTAGAATCATTTTACAACCAATGGATCACTCAAACATGGCAATTCAAAACAACTCCTAAATTATATGCACACACATATGAATGCTTAATGATTTTTAAATGGAAAAGTTTTTGTTAACCCTAAATTGGGTAGGTTTGATATTGATTAACTTTGGATTAGACTTCTGGGATGTTACAAACCTTCCCCCCTTAAACAAAATCTTGTCCCGAGATTTACGAAAGAAACTAGTAACTAAAGAGATCTGGGAACTTTGTCCTAATGTAATCTTCTCGCTCCCAAGTGGCTTCTTCTTTGGTATGGCTGCTCCATTGAATCTTGAGAAATTTGATACTTCTGGTCCTGGTGGTTCTGTAGGCTCCCTCTAAGATATGGCTGGGCACTTCACGATACGTCATGTCCTTGTTGATATCAACAGATCAGTGATCGATGTTCTTGAAAACTTCGGTCTTCTCCGGCACTTCTAGGCATTTACGAAGTAACGAGATGTGGAACACATTGTGGATGGCTGACATGTCTTCTAGCAGTTCCAGTTGATACGATACTTCTCCTCGGTGATTCAGAATCTTGAAGGGCCCGATATATCTCGGGGCTAACTTTCCTTTTAGACTAAAGCATTGCGTTCCCTTCAGTGGTGAAACCTTGAGATATACAAAATCTCTGACATTGAAAGTCAGGTCTCTCCTTCTCTTGTCAGCATAACTCTTCTGCCTAGATTGGGCGTTCCTGAGGTGCTCACAGAATTTGTGAACCTTCTCTTCGGCATCTCGTAGAATGTCGGGTCCAAAAATCTGACTCTCTCCTACTTGCGACCAATTCAAAGGGGTGCGGCACTTTCTTCCGTATAGGAACTCAAATGGTGCCATTTGCAGACTGGCTTGATAACTATTATTGTATGAGAATTCTATGTAATGCAGGCCGTCTTCCCATTTCGATCCGTACTCCAACACACAAGCTCTCAACATATCTTCTAGGATTTGGTTGACTCTCTCAGTCTGTCCATTAGTTTGCGGGTGATAAGCGGTGCTGAAGTTCAACTTGGTTCCTAATCACTCCTGGACTTTATGCCAAAATCTCGAGGTGAATTGGGTTCCTCGATCTGATAGTATGGTCTTGGGGGTTCCATGTAGACTAACAATTCTAGCAATGTACAGCTCTGCTAGCTTTGAACTCTGGTAGGTTGTCTTGATAGGTAAAAAGTGAGCTACCTTGGACAGTCTATCAACGATGACCCAGATTGAGTCATTTCCCCTACTAGAAGTAGGCAAACCGGTGATAAAGTCCATTCCGATGGAATCCCATTTCCGTTCCGGGATCTGCAATGGTTGCAACAGTCCCGCGGGTCTTTGATGCTCTGCTTTGACTCTTTGACAGATGTCACACTTGGCAATGTAGCTCCCGATTTCTCTCTTCATCTTGTGCCACAAAAATTGCTCTTTCAAATCTTGATACATCTTCGTTCCTCCGGGGTGGATAGAATAAAGAGTATCATGAGCTTCCTGCATGATAACTTGCTTCAGCTCCAAATCTGCTAGCACACAGATACGACCTTTGTACCACATAACTCCTTCTTCGTCTTCAGTGAATCTAGGTACCTTTCCTGTACCAATACGATGTTTGATTCCGTCGATACTTTCGATTCCCGTCTGGGCTTCCTTGATTTGGCTAATTAATGAGGGTTGAAGTTCAATGCTAGCTAAAAATCCTTTGCTAACTATCTCAGTTCAAAACTGCTCCAACTCCTCATACAAACTTGGTTGCTTCTCCTTGATCATGGTGTTTAGCCTGCACGGCAATCTGCTAAGAGCATTTGCTACCACCTTGGCTTTGCCAGGGTGATAGTGAATGTCAAGGTCATAATTCTTGATTAACTCTATCCATCTCCTTTGCCTCATATTCAGCTCCTTCTGAGTGAAAATATACTTCAAGCTCTTGTGATATGAGTAAATCTCACAGCGATTACCCATAAGATAATGACGCCATGTCTACAATGCCAACACTACGGCTGCTAATTGGGTCGGATAGTTCTGCTCATGCTGCTTCAGTTGCCGAGACAGATAAGCGATGACTTTGCCTTCTTGCATCAATACACATCTGAGACCTATCTTGGATGCATCACAGTACACGTCAAATGGCTTCTTGATATCTGGCATAATCAATATTGGGGCTGAAATCAATCTCTTCTTCAGTTCTTGGAAACTGGCTTCACATTTGTTGGTCCATTCAAACTTCTTGTCCTTCTTCAACAATTGGGTCATGGGTCTAGCGATGCTCGAAACTCCTTCTACGAACTTGCGGTAATATCCCGCTAATCCGAGAAATGCACGGACTTGGGTTGAGTGGTTGGGGCTTCCCATGCTTCGACATCTCGGATCTTGGTGGGATCAACAGAGACTCCTCTGGCAGACGCAATATGTCCTAGGAATCCTACTTCATTCAGCCAAAACTCACATTTGCTGAACTTGGCATATAACCGATGCTCTCTCAGGGTTTCTAGGATGACCCTCAGATGTTGCTCATGTTCTTCTTCTGACTTGGAGTAGATAAGGATATCGTCAATAAACACAACGAAAAACTTATCTAGGAAATTCATAAAGATCTTATTCATGAGATTCATGAAATAAGCAGGGGCATTGGTTAATCCAAAAGGCATAACCGTATACTCGTATAAACCATAACGAGTCGTAAAGGCAGTCTTCGGAATATTCGTTGCACGAATCTTAAGTTGGTGATAACCAGTCCAAAGATCAATCTTTGAGAGTACCTGGGCACCAGTCAACTGATCAAATAGATCCTCTATCTTTGGCAAAGGGTACTTGTTCTTGATTGAGAATTCATTCAGCTTTCTGTAATATGTGCACAAATGGTTGCCTCCATATTTCTTGTCCACGAATAACACTGGTGATCTCCATGGCAATGCGCTTGGTTGAATCAATCATGTCGCTAACATAGGATCCAACTTCTTCTTCAACTCTACTAACTCTGAGGGGTTCATGCTATAGGGTCTCTGGGCTATGGGTCTGGTTCCGGGGATTAGTTCGATAATGAACTCAATATCCCTATCCGGGGGCATACCTGGCAATTCATCTGGGAATACGTCGGGGTATTCACAGACTACTCGGACTTGGTTTATGGTGGGTAGGGCTAGACTCTTGTTGCACTTGAATTGATGAGGTAAGGTTTCAGATATATGCTCTACTGTGACTCCAGAGCTACTGGTCATGGTGATGGCTTTCTTAGCATAGTCTATCAGTCCTTTATGCTTTGACATCCAATCCATACCTAGTACTACTTCCAATCCTTTGGTTCCGAGTACTATTAGATTAGCATAAAAATCTATCCCATGTATTCTGATAGGCACATCTTTGCAAATTTTTCTAGCTTTTGTAGTTGAACCGGGAATTTGAACTATCATGACATGCTTCAAGTTGGTCGGGTGGATCTTACTAGTGCATGCAAATTCTTCGGTGATAAATGAGTGCGATGCTCCAGAATCAAACAACACTCTTGCTAAAACTGAGTTGACAGAAAACATACCCAGCACTACGTCTAGCGCTTCTTGGGCTTCTTCGGCGTTCAGGTGGAAGAGACGGCCATTGCGGTTGTGAGTGTTCCCTAGGGAAAATCTTCTCCCAGGTTGAACACGACGCTGTTGTTGAGCTAGGGCATTTACATTGGCTGTGGCGGCAGTCTTCTTGGGGCACTCATTGGAATAGTGACCCTTCACTCCACACTCGAAATAAGTGATATGAGACTTGTCTTTTGCTGCGACAGGCACATCATTGCTTCCAGTTCGGGGTGTAGTGTTGTTGTTGTTGTTGTTGCTCTTGGGAGGTGCACGGTTGAAATTGCTGGTGTTGCCGGGGTTGTTATTGTTTCCTCCGGACTTCACATTGCCTCCGCTACGGTTGGGGTAGCTTGGGAGAGACATTGGGGGTCGGTTGTTTCTGGGTGCATGCCCTACAGACGGGTTGGGACGGTACTTCTAGTGACTGTTGGATCTAGCTTGGTGCATCATACGACGTTTGTGGTTGTCGTTTGATTGGTTAATCTTCCCTTCCATCTGAATGGCAGAGTCGACTAGCTCTTCGAGATCCTCGAAGCAGATGTTGACGACTACAGTCTGCATCTCATCATGCAGTCCGTTCAGGAATCTCTCCTTCTTCGTGGCATCCGTGTTGATCTCATCAGGTGCGTACCTGGCAAGCGATAGGAATCTATCACGATACTCCACCACGGTCATTCTGACTTGCTTCAACTCTCTGAATTCATCCCTCATTCTTGTGACTAGGCCCTGCGGCACGTGGGTGCGGCTGAACTTGATTTTGAAGGCTTCCCATGTCATCACTTGACCATGGTTCATCAGGTGGATGCTGTTCCACCAGGCTCTTGCATCTCCTGCCAAGTAGTGGGTGGCAAAGAGAACTTTCTCATTGTCATCAACTCTGGCTACTTCCAAATTGTTCTCCATTGTTTGCAACCAGTCATCAGCATCTAATGGGTTCTCGGAAGTGCTAAAGATTGGGGGATTGGTATTCTGGAATTTTTTCAACTTAGATCCTTGATGATCATGATTTCCATGCCTTTGGTTGTTTTGGGCCATCTGAGCTATCTGCTGCAGTGTTGCTAAGTTGGCCTGGTGCTCTGCCCTTCTTGCTTCACAGTCTGCAACTAACATCTCCATAATCTGCAGCATTGGGTCCTGCGATGAGCTGCTCCCTCCGTGGTTTCCACGAGTCATCTGAAGATTGAGATAGATAAAGGGGTAAGAGGGAAAGTTCTAAGGTTCATGGTTTTGGTTTCAAAGCTAAAACTTTGAGTTTGACTCAGGTTTTGCAATTAACTTCATTTCATTCATTCAAACAAGCACACGATACAAACACACACCACACATCAAAGGAAAACATATGGTTTTAAGAACCATTCTGCACGCTATGGTACATTGGGACTGATACATCTCATGCTACGACAGTGCTCTAGTGCATCTACTGATCATCGATGAAGTCAGAGTCTTCATCGTCGGTGTAGAAGTCCACAGCATCCTCCTCTAGAAAGTCATCATCATTGCTGAGGTAAGAATCCATATCTCCCTGGATGTCTTCACCCTCCTCTTCTTCCTCCTTTGCTGTAGATTGAGCTTCTTGCTCCTTGATGGTCTTCTCGAGGTCGGCCACCTTCTTGCAAAGACAGGCGATGGTGCAATCCTTCTTTTCACGCTGGCGGCGAAGAGACTGATGGTCCTTGACAAGCAGTTTGAAATTCTGGGCCTTCTGGGCGGCAATGGCATGGTTGTGGTTGGCGAACTCCCTAGTGTTGTCCAATTCCTTCTGGCGGTCGTATAGCAGGAAGTCAAGGTTCTCCACCTGACGCTTCAACTCTGGGTGACTTGGCATCTCCATTGGCAATCCCATAAATTCACGCCTTGCATAGTGAACAAAGTGGGTTCCTTGGATTTGGTTGACACTCAGGGCACACATACGTGCGAGAGCTTCATGCATTGCCCTGGCTAATCCATCTAGCCAGTTGTTCTCTCTCATAGAGAACTGAATCCTCCCAGACGTTGGTGCTTCTATACTTCCTCGAAGATCAGCGGTGACTAGCCATTGTAAATCTCCTCCTGGGGGTCCAGGAAGTTGATCTCCAAGAAACTCCGGATGTGGGCGTCCCAATTACTCAGATACTAAATCTAGATCCCTCTCGAAGATCAGTTGGCCTCCGTTACCCAACTGGTAGAACTTGCTGAACTGAGTCTCCATCTATAAGAATTAAGGATGAGGAAGTTAGTGAAGTGATCAAGTGTGTCAAATTTTATGTAGTAATGTAAGAATTGGAGAATATGAATTTTTTTGAGAAAGAATGAATTCCCAAGGGTAAGAGGGGAAATAATTTTTCATAAATACTCACTTTGGTTTTGAAACTAAGTTTTTGGTTCGGACGTCCATTCTAACTAGGGTCTCCTATGGTCAGGATGGCTCTGATACCAACTTGTCAACACCCGGATTTTTAATCGCAGATGCCTGTTATGTCATACATCGCAATCCCAGGATTACCATTTTTGTGAGACATAACAGATTGGATATCATAGTACATCATCCATTACAAACCAATATAAGGTCTTACACAAATAAAGGATCTCATGATCTAGTGTTAATACGACAAGCAACGGAATAAATAATAAGCGTAGCGGTGGGGTCCATCTTCAGTGGAATAGGCAATGCTGACGATGGAAGATAGTCCTAGTTATCATAGCCGTCCTGCTGTCGGTCATCTTGGTAGTCTCCTTCATAGTCTGGCCATAGGAATAGCCAGGGACAAAAGCCATGAGTACTCTATAAGTACTCACAAACTATTACTAACAAGTAAGGTAGTTCTAGTGGGATTACTAATTCTAAGATTATTTGTAAAGTTAAGTTTGAAACCTAAGCTGAGTTCAGAAACAAAGAAAGATAAAATAAAGTTCTAGAATCACTTAAGTTGGGAAGCTACTGTCATAGTCACAACCCTGTTGTGGTCAAGGCAAGATTCATCCTTCATTTCATAAGTTATTTTGAAAATATCCGACAACGAAACATTATGGCCACTCCAACTGTCCATAACTACGGACGCGGCTATTCGAATAGTTTGACACTCTGTAGAGGTGGTACACTTTCACCAAAAGATTCGATACATCTGTCAGGGATAACCCTGAATCATCATACTTAGTATGCAGATAATCAAACATAACCTTTCCGTTACACACCCTAGAATAAGCACCTCTCCTATGAGTATGGCCTCCCAACCATGGCCATATGTCATCTTGGGCACTACCTAGGTGGACAACATCGAGAGGCAGCCTCAGCTCAAACCTCTCCCGCGAGGAAACTAATACTAATGCATATAAACTTCCGGCTAAGCCTTACCCAATTTAGGTATTGTGGTTGTACGGTAAGATTGGAATGGTATCGCATCCAACTCCAACCATCAGTTTTGTAAACGGGCTAAGGCTCATGCCTCAACATTTTCAGCATCATAAACCATTTGTGTTTCTCAACACATGTGAAAACATCTCATTAGAATGACTCATCATTCCAAGGTTTTCACAATTCATTTTTACCAAGGGTTCCCATCTAAAGTGACTTAGGTTTTGATTTAGCTCTAATCTACTAAGTTAAGAGTGTTCACTAAGGTGGGATGCTAATCTCAATCTCATGCCATAGAATGACATCTAAGGTTATCTAGGTAGGTCAAGTTTTATACTTTTTATGCTACCTTCAAACAAGTAAGGGACTTTGGTAAAGTAAAGAAAGTAAAAGCTTGAAAGTAAAACTTGGAGTAGGTACTAGTCAAAGTGGTTTAACCAAAGCATGCCTAATGCATCTTGCTTAGGTTATCTAGCATAATTCTAGCTTGCTAACAATAGCTTGCCTTGGTTGGTGCAGTGGTTGAAATTGTCTTCCACCTTCTCTTGGTAGAACTCCTCCTCCTCGAAAGCTTGGTTGGTACTATCGTCTATAAATACATACGGGATACACAATCACCATACAATACTTAACTAGTCTACTTAACACACTAAGACACACATTTGATGATCTATTATCATCACAAGCATCACAAGGTTTTATTAACTAGCTTCATTCTTTTTATTTAAGAAAAGTAATTTCTACTCATTGAAAATAACTAAGAATTAATATTCTCCAATTAAAATATGGGATCATGTGTACACATGTCATCACCACATATTCTAACATATGGGAATGTGATTTAAAGGTTGGATCACATTTTAGTAAGTTTAAGTTTAATATTTAATGATTTAAAGTGACTAGAAATGCCTATATAGCACTAATCTGGTACTAGTCCAAAGTCACTGCATGTAAACCTTCATATTATTACATATTCAGATAGGTATGGTTAAATGTGAGTTTTGAGAGTTGGAATCAACTCAAAAGCTATTATGGTTGATTTTATAAAAATGTTTGAATGTGCAAATGCTTCTCTCTTGTTATTTTTGCTAGGAGAGATCTCTAACTCTAAATGAATTAAATCCAACGGGGTTGGATATATCTTTTCAGAAGCTTTCCAACAAAATTGGAATCTCTCAATTTGGTTCAGTAAATCTTCCTGAGTTGATTTTTGAACTAAGGGACAGAATTGAGTTTAAACCAAAATAGAAAAACCTATATTTGAATTACTGGGTTGTGCGGGAAAGGAAATGGGCCGGCCCAGTAACGCTCAGCGGCGTAGAGGGCGGCTAACAGGTTGGTCCCGCTTGTTAGCGAGACTTAAAACCTGAAACGGTATCTAGTGATTTGGGCCACACGATTATAACGTGGATCAACAGATCACAGTCGTCGTCGACGACGGACTAGTCGCCGGCGAGACCGAACCCTAAACGGCCGGTGGGGGTCTACTGGGGATGTACCTGGGCTACAGCTAGTGTGGTGAGGCGGGCGATCGAACTGAATGACGACTGCAGACTCAGGCGAGGTCACGGCAGGGGCTGCGGTGAACGGAATCGATGGCAGTGTCTCCTCCTCTGCAGCGGGCTCCTCCAGTGCAATTCTGGTGAACTACGGCTTGAGCGGCTCTGGCGAGAGGGGGAAATGTTCAGGGAGAGAGGGGAGTGGAATGGTGTGAGGAATTCGTGCTGGGGAGGCCTGCTTTTATAGGCGCGACGGTGAGACCGAGAGGTGTGGGCGGAGCTCGTCGGTCACGACAGCACAGGGGGCTATCGGCATGGGTGAGGTAGGCGGATGGTGGGCAGTTCCCTAGCGGTCAGCTACAGCGCAATGGTGCGGCTAGGGGCGTTGGCATATGGTCGGGAGCATCGCGTGCTCTAGGAGACAGAGGCGGTGCTCGACACGGTGCTCGGCGACTGTGGGTCGTGCGGTGATGCACGGCCGTGTCTGGCGGTGTGCTCGGGTCGAGGCGGAGCGGCGCGCGTGGTCTGCGGTCGAGGCGCGGTCTATGGCGTGCTGGCGGTGAGGGCGCTCTGGCGTGCTCTGGCACGGCACAGAGACTTAGTGCGCGGCATTTCCTCGGTGCTCCAGGGGCTAGCAGGGGCCGTCGGGTGGACCGTGGGCGGCGGTGGGGTCACGCCTCCCTTCCTGGAGCGGCGGAGAGGGGCTGGTGGTCACTTGTGGCTTGGGCAAGGTTGGCCGGCGGGCATGTCCTCGGGGTGGCGCGGCACTGTGGTGCTAGGCCAATTGGTACGTCCTTTATGGCTTGGTTGGGTCTGGGGGAGACAAAGGCATTGACTAGGGTTAAAATGGCAAAGTAGGCTAGGTGATTAAAATGGCACAAATGACCATTTGCTTATTTTATTCTTTTTGATTTATTTTTCTTTGGGATTTGCTTGGGAATGATCTAGATGATGTTTAATTCACCTTAGAATCATTTTACAACCAATGGATCACTCAAACATGGCAATTCAAAACAACTCCTAAATTATATGCACACACATATGAATGCTTAATGATTTTTAAATGGAAAAGTTTTTGTTAACCCTAAATTGGGTAGGTTTGATATTGATTAACTTTGGATTTGTTTTGGGATGTTACAGAGGAGTACCGGTCCCATTGTATCATAGCTTACAGAATGGTTCTTAAAACCATATGTTTTCCTTTGAATGAATAGAAGAAGTTAGTTGCAAAACCTGAGTCAAACTCAAAGTTTTAGCTTTGAAATCAAAACCATGAACCTTAGAACTTTCCCTCTTACCCCTTTATCTACCTCAATCTTCAGATGACTCGTGGAAACCCGGGAGGGAGCAGCTCATCGTAGGACCCAATGCTGCAGATTATGCAGATGTTAGTTCCAGACCGTGAAGCAAGCAGGGAAGAACGCCAAACCAACCTAGCAACACTATAGCAGATAGCCCAGATGGCCCAAAACAACCAAGGGAATGGAAATCAGAATCATCAAGGATCCAAACTGAAGAAATTTCGAAATACCAATCCCCCAATCTTTAGCACTTCGGAGAACCCCCTAGATGCTGATGACTGGTTGCAGACAATGGAGAACAATTTAGAAGTAGCCAGAGTTGATGACAACGAGAAAGTTCTCTTTGCCACCCACTATTTGGCAGGAGATGCAAGAGCATGGTGGAACAACATCTGCACGATGAACCATGATCAAGTGATGACATGGGAAGCCTTCAAAATCAAGTTCAGTCGCACCCACGTGCCGTAGGGTCTAGTCACCAGAATGAGGGATGAATTCAGAGAGCTGAAGCAAGGCAGAATGACTGTAGTGGAGTACCATGACAGATTCCTGTCCCTTGCAAGGTATGCACCTGATGAGATCAACACGGAGGCCAAAAAGAAGGAGAGATTCCTGAACGGACGGCATGATGAGATGCAAACTGTCCTCGTCAACATCCATTTCGAGGATCTCGAAGAGCTAGTCGACTCTGCCATTCAGATGGAAGGGAAGATTAACCAAGAAAACGACAACCGCAAACGTCGTATGATGCACCAAGCTGGATCCAACAGTCACCAGAAGTACCGTCCCAACCCGTCTGCAGGATATGCACCAAGGAACAACCGACCCCCAATGTCTCGCCCAAGCTACCCCAAACGTAGCGGAGGCAATGTGAAGTCCGGAGGGAACAACAATAACCCTAGCAACACCAGCAATTTCAACTGTGCACCTCCCAAGAGCAACAACAACAACAACACTGCACCCAGAACTGGAAGTAATGTTGTGCCTGTAGCAGCTAAAGACAAGTCTCAGATCACTTGTTTCGAGTGTGGAGTGAAGGGTCACTATTCCAATGAGTTCCCTAAGAAGACTGCCGCCATAGCCAATGTGAATGCCCCAGCTCAACAACAGCATCGTGTTCAACCAGGAAGAAGATTTGCCCCAGGGAACCCTCACAACGGTAACGGTCGTCTCTTCCACATGAACGCCGAAGAAGCCCAAAAAGCGCTAGATGTAGTGTTGGGTATGTTTTCTGTCAACTTAGTATTAGCCAGAGTATTGTTTGATTCTGGAGCATCGCACTCATTTGTCACCGAAGAATTTGCATGCACTAGTAAGATTCACCCAACCAACTTGAAGCATGTCATGATAGTTCAAATTCCCGGTTCAACTACAAAAGGTAGAAAAAATTGCAAAGTTGTGCCTATCAGAATACATGGGATAGATTTTTATGCTAATCTAATAGTACTTGGAACCAAAGGATTGGAAGTAGTATTCCCTACGTCCCAAAATATAAGGCGTCTAAGATTTAGTCAAAAGTCAACATATTTTAAGTTTGACCAAATTTATACATAAAAATATAAACATTCACAATACCAAATCAATATCAATAGATTCATCCGAAAGTATAGTTTTTTCAAAATCTCCATTTGATATTATAGATATTCATATTTTCCGTATAAACTTGGTCAAACTTAGAAGATGTTGACTTTTTGCTAAACCTTAGGCGCCTTACATTTTGGGACGGAGGGAGTACTAGGTATGGATTGGATGTCAAAGCATAAGGGACTGATAGATTGTGCTAAGAAAGCCATCACCATGACCAGTAGCTCTGGAGTAACAGTAGAGCATGTATCTGAAACCTTACCTCGTCAATTCAAGTGCAACAAGAGTCTATCCCTACCCACCATAGACCAAGTCAGAGTAGTCTGTGAATACCCCGACGTATTCCTAGATGAATTGCCTGGTATGCCCCCAGATAGGGATATTGAGTTCATTATCGAACTAATCCCCGGAACCGGACCAATAGCCCAGAGACCCTATAGCATGAACCCCTCAGAGTTAGTAGAACTGAAAAAGCAATTGGATGCTATGTTAGCAACAGGCTTGATTAAACCAAGCGCATCGCCATGGAGATCACCAGTGTTATTCGTCGACAAGAAAGATGGAGGCAACTGTCTGTGCACAGATTACAGAAAGCTGAATGACGTCACCATCAGAAACAAGTTCCCCTTGCAAAAGATAGAAGATCTATTTGATCAGTTGACTAGAGCCTAGGTGTTCTCAAAGATTGATCTTAGGACTGGTTATCACCAACTTAAGATTCGTGCAACGGATATTCCGAAGACCGCCTTTACTACTCGTTATGGATTATACGAGTATACGGTCATGTCTTTTGGATTAACCAATGCCCCTGCTTATTTCATGAATCTCATGAATAAGATCTTTATGAATTTTTTGGATAAGTTTGTCGTTGTGTTTATCGACGATATTCTTATCTACTCCAAATCAGAAGAAGACCATGAGAAACATCTGAGAATCATCCTTGAAACCCTTAGAGAGCATAGGTTGTATGCCAAGTTCAGCAAATGTGAGTTTTGCTGAAAGAAGTAGGATTCCTAGGACATATTGTGTTTGCCGGAGGAGTCTCTGTTAATCCCACCAAGATCCGAGATGTCGAAGCATGGGAAGCCCCAACCACTCAAACCCAAGTCCGTGCATTTCTGGGATTAGCAGGATATTACCGCAAGTTCGTAGAAGGATTTTCGAGCATCGCCAGACCCATGACCCAATTGCTAAAGAAGGACAAGAAATTTGAATGGACCGACAAATGTGAAGCCAGTTTCCAAGAGCTCAAGAAGAGATTGATTTCAGTGCTGATATTGATCATGCCTGATATCAAGAAGCCATTTGATGTGTATTTTGATGCATCCAAGATTGGTCTCGGATGTGTATTGATGCAAGAAGGCAAAGTTATCACTTATCTGTCTTGGCAACTGAAGCAGCATGGGCAGAACTATCCGACCCATGACCTTGAATTAGCACCCGTAGTTTTGGCATTGAAGACCTGGCGTCATTATCTTATGGGAAATTGCTGTGAGAGTTACTCAGATCACAAGAGTTTGAAGTATATTTTGCACTCAGAAGGAGCTGAATATGAGGCAAAGGAGATGGATAGAGTTTATCAAGGATTATGACCTTGACATTTACTATCACCCCGACAAAGCCAATGTGGTAGCGGATGCTCTTAGCAGATTATCGTGTAGGCTAAACACCATGATCAAGGAGAAGCAACCCAGTTTGTATGAGGAGTTGGAGCAGTTTAGAACTGAGCCTGTTAGCAAAGGGTTTTTAGCTAGCATTGAACTTCAACCCACTTTGATTAGCCAAATCAGGGAAGCCCAGAAGGGAAATGAAAGTATCAACGGAATCAAACATCGTATTGGTACTAGAAAAGTACCTGGATTCACCGAAGATGAAGAAGGAGTTCTGTAGTACAAAGGACGTATCTGTGTGCCAACAGATTCGGAAATGAAGCAAGTTATCATGCAGGAAGCTCATGATACTCTTTATTCTATCCATCTCGAAGGAACGAAGATGTATCAAGATTTGAAAGAGCGGTTTTGGTGGCACAAGATGAAGAGAGAAATCGGAAGCTACATCGCCAAGTGTGACATCTGTCAAAGAGTCAAAGCAGAACATCAGAGACCCGTAGGACTATTGCAACCATTGCAGATTCTAGAATGGAAATGGGTTTCCGTCGGAATGGACTTTATCACCGGTTTGCCTACTTCTAGTAGGGGAAATGACTCAATCTAGGTCATAGTTGATAGACTGTCTAAGGAAGCCCACTTTATACCTGTCAAGACTACCTACTAGAGTTCGAAGCTAGCAGAGTTGTCATTGTTAGAATTGTTAGTCTGCATGGAACCCCCAAGACCATAGTATCGGATAGAGGGACCCAATTTACCTCGAGATTTTGGTAGAAAGTCCAAGAAGGATTAGGACCAAGTTGAACTTCAACACACCTTATCACCCGCAAACTGATGGACAGACTAAAAGAGTCAACCAAATCTTAGAGGATATGTTGAGAGCTTGTGTTTTGGAGTATGCATCAAAATGGGAAGACTGCCTACCATTCGCAGAATTCTCATATAACAACAGTTATCAAGCTAGTTTGCAAATGGCCCCATTTGAGTTCCTATACGGAAGAAAATGTCGTACCCCTTTGAATTGGTCGCAAGTAGGAGAGAGTCAGATTTTTGGACCCGACATTCTCCGAGAAGCCGAAGAAAAGGTTCACAGAGTCCGTGAGCACCGCCCAATCCAGACAACTCACCAGAGTTCAAAGCTAGCAGAGCTGTATATTGCTAGAATTGTTAGTCTGCATGGAACCCCCAAGACCATAGTATCCGATCGAGGAACCCAATTTACCTCGAGATTTTGGCAGAAAGTCCCGGAAGGATTGGGAACCAAGTTGAAATTCAGCACCGCTTATCACCCGCAAACTGATGGACAAACTGAGAGAGTCAACCAAATCCTAGAGGATATGTTAAGAGCTTGTGTGTTAGAGTACAGATCAAAATGGGAAGACTGCCTGCCTTTCGCAGAATTCTCATATAACAACAGTTATCAAGCTAGTTTGCAAACGACACCATTTGAGTTCCTATATGGAAGAAAGTGTCGCACCCCGTTGAATTGGTCGCAAGTAGGAGAGAGTCAGAGCTTTGGACCCGACATTCTCCGAGAAGCTGAAGAAAAGGTGCACAAAGTCCGTGAGCACCTCAAGACCGCCCAGTCCAGACAAAAGAGTTATGCTGATAAGAGAAGGAGAGACCTGACTTTCAATGTCGGAGATTTTGTGTATCTGAAGGTTTCTCCGTTGAAGGGAACACAACGCTTTAGTCTGAAAGGAAAGTTTGCCCCCAGATATATCAGACCCTTCAAGATTCTGAATCGCTGAGGAGAAGTATCATATCAACTGGAACTGCCAGAGGAGATATCAGCCATCCAGAATGTGCTCCATATCTCGTTACTTCGCAAATGCCTAGAAGTGCTGGAGAAGACCGAAGTTTTCAAGAACATTGATCACCGAGCTGTTGATATCAACAAGGATCTAACATATCGTGAAGTGCCCATCCGTATCTTAGAAGAAGCTTAAAGAACCACCAGGACCCGGAGTATAAAATTTCTCAAGATTCAATGGAGCAACCATACTGAAGAAGAAGCCACATGGGAGCGGGAAGATTACATTAGGACAGAGTTTCCAGATCTCTTTAGTTCTTAGTTTTGTCTCGTAAATCTTGGGACGAGATTTTTCTTAAGGGGGGAAGGTTTGTAACATCCCAAAACTTAATCCAAGGTTAATCAAGATCAAATCTACCCAATTTAGGGTTAACAAAAACTTTTCCATTTAAAATAATTAAGCATTCATATGTGTGTGCATGTAAATGAGGAGTTGATTTGAATTGCCATGTTTGAGTGATCCATTGGTTGTAAAATGATTCTAAGGTGAATTAAACATCATCTAGATCATTCCCAAACAAATCCCAAAGTAAAATAAATCAAAAAGAATAAATTAAGGAAATGGTCATTTGTGCCATTTTAATCAACTAGGTCACTTTAGGTGTTCGTAGGGCTCAAATGCCAACAGAGAAAATTGTGGATATTTGCACCCCTTTCTAGTACAAGTAGTGATGTGCCAAGGCCCACTTTGTGATCTCCCAAAATCATTCAAACTCTAATTTTAAAAGACATTTGAAAATTGAATCTAGTTCATATGTATAGATCACACTAATTCAAAACCCACCCAAATAAACTCCATTTCAAAAACCCAAGAAAACCTAGATGCTTAAGCATGTCACAAACCGATCCACCAAAAATCTTTCAAAAATTCAAAAGTTTCTTTCTTTCGGCCATTTTTACAAACACCTTGTGGTCACAAATCAAACAAAAACCAAAAACACTAGTGTGAGCAATGTTCTGGCTAAACTTGTCCCCCACATTGCCACCAAACCCTCTCCACTGCTTCCCCTACCCTTTCCTAGACCGGCCAAGCACTGTGCCCACGACCAAACGGTCATGGACATCAATGCCAAGCCCACTCGAGCACCTCACCGGCGACAGCATGCCACAACAGCCGCCAGCCTCGCCACCTTGCCCAATGTGTCGCTCGTGGTCCACCTCCACTGCCAGGCTAGCCCCAGCTTGAGGACAAAGCGAGGAACAGCCAGGTACTGCCACGCCCGGAGCTTGTCTGCCATGCCGACGCCGCCCGCAGAGCACGCAGGGTCCCCCGCTCAACCAGACCACGCTTCGCTCCCGCCGCTCACCTACATGATCACCACTGCCCCAGGAAGCTGCCAGACACGCCCGTTTCCTATACCGTGACCCATAGCCACCGGCCACCGCGAAACTTGTCGTCGACAGAAACATCATGCGCGCCGCACCGCTTGCTTATCCCGACCACAATCCACTGCACACGCACCTTCATGATACTCGCCAGGGCACCGCCCACCGTCCTAGTCCACCGCCCAAGCCCCTAGCCCGTTGTATCGTCGTCACTGACGAGCTCCGCCCATGCCACACTGCCACCTCATTGCGCCTATTTAAGGAGGTCTCCCCAGCATCGTTTCCTCACACCACTCTCATCCACTCCCCCTCAGAGCCCTCCCAGAGCCCCACCGGAGCAAGCCGTAGTCCGCAGCGCCGAAATTTCACCGGAGTCTGCCGCGGAGGGAGAAGAAGGGAGCCGTTGATCT
Organism: Avena eriantha; assembly: GCA_910589775.1. Taxonomy (NCBI): domain Eukaryota; kingdom Viridiplantae; phylum Streptophyta; class Magnoliopsida; order Poales; family Poaceae; genus Avena; species Avena eriantha. The sequence goes on along the minus strand of OU342740.1, from coordinate 160,431,742 downwards.
AGGCCATCTCCCGGGACGCCGCCAGTACCAAGAGAACCGCCGTCGTCGACTTGTTCGTTCACCCGCCTCGCCGTACTAGCTGGAGCCCTGGTACGTCCTAGTAGACCCCCACCGGCCGTTTAGGGTTCGGTCTCGCCGGCGAACAGTCCGTCGTCGACGACGACCGTGAGTCGTTGATCTGCGTTCTAATCGTCCGGCCTAGATCGTCCCGTACCATTTCGGGTTTATGTGCCGGTGACATGCGGGATCAGCCTGTCAGCAGCCCTCTGCGCCGCTAAGCGTTACTGGGCTGGCCCATTTAGTTTCCAGCGCTGACCTAGTTAATTCAAATTACGATTTTCTATTTAGACTTCAAATCAATTATGTCCCTTAGTTCAAAAATCAATTAAAAGAGTTTTAAAAATCCAAATGGAGTGATTCCAATTTTGTTAGAAAGGTAATGAAAATATCTATCCAAGACCGTTTGATTTAAATCATTTAGAATTAGAGATCTCTCCTAGTAAAAATAACAAGACAGAAGCATTTGCACATTCAAACATTTTTCTAAAATAAACCATAATAGCTTTTGAGTTGATTCCAACTCTCAAAAATCACATTTAACCATACCTGTCTGAATATGTAATAATATTAAGGTTTGCATGCAGTGACTTTGGACTAGTACCAAAATAATGCTATATAGGCATTTCTAGTCACTTTAATTCATTAATTACTAAACCTAAACTTATTAAAATGTGATCCAACATTTAAATCACATTCCCATATGTTAGAATATGTGGTGATGACATGTGTCCACATGATCCCATATTTTATTTGGAGAATGTTAAACCTTAGTTAATTTCAATGAGTAGAAATTACTTTTCTCAAATAAAAGTAAATTAAACCTTGTGATGGTTGTGATGATGATAGATCATCAAATGTGTGCCTTAGTATGCTAAGTAGACTAGTTAAGTATTTATTTGGTGATTGTGTATCCCGTATGTATTTATAGACGATAGTACCGACCAAGCTTTTGAGGAGGAGGAGTTCTACCAAGACGAGGATGAAGAAAACTTCAACCACTGCACCAACCAAGGCAAGCTATTGTTAGCAAGCTAGAATTTAGCTAGATAACCTAAGGAAGATGCATTAGGCATGCTTTGGTTATACCACTTTGACTATTACCTACCCCAAGTTTTATTTCCAACCTTTTACTTTCTTTACTTTATTAAAGTCCTTTACTTGTTTGAAGGTAGCATAAAAAGTATAAAACTTGACCTATCTAGATAACCTTAGATGTCATTCTATGGCATGAGATTGAGATTAGCATCCCACCTTAGTGAACACTCTTAACTTAGTAGTTTAGAGCTAAACCAAAACTTGATTCACTTTAGATGGGAATACTTGGTGAAAATGACTTATGAAAACCTTGGAATGATGAGTCATTCTATTGAGATGTTTTGACATGTGTTGAGAAACACCAATGGTTTATGGTGATGAAAATGTTGAGGCATGAGCCTTAGCCCTCTTACAAAACTGATGGTTGGGTTCGGATGCGATACCATTCCAATTTTACCGTACAACCACAATACCTGAATTGGGTAAGGCTTAGCCGGAAGTTTATGTGCATTAGTATTAGGTCCCTCGCGGGAGAGGTTTGAGCTGAGGCTACCTCTCAATGTTGTCCACCTATACAGTGCCCAAGATGATAGATGGTCATGGTTGGGAGGCCATACTCATAGGAGAGGTTCTTATACTAGGGTGTGCAAAGGAAAGGTTATGTTTGATTATCTGTATACTAAGTATGATGATTCAGGGTTATCCCTGACAGATGTATTGAATCTTGTGGTGAAAGTGTACTACCTCTGCAGAGTTTCAAACTATTCGAATAGCCGCGTCCGCGGTTATGGACAGTTGGATTGGCCATAATGTACCGTTGTCAGATGTTTTCAAAACAACTTATGAAATGGATTGTGACTTGACTTGACCACAACAGAGTTGTGACCATGATGATTTAAGTTCCCTCTTAGGTGATTTCAAACTTTATTTTATCTTTCTTTGTTTCTGAACTCAGCTTAGGTTTCAAACTTAACTTTACAAATAAACCTAGATTTAGCAGTTTCCCACTAGAACTACCTTACTTGTCAGTGCTAGTTTGCGAGTAATTAAAGAGTACTCATGGCTTTTGTCCCTGGTTATTCTATGGCCAGACTATGAAGGAGACTACCAAGATGAAAGACAGCAGGATGGCTATGATAACAAGGACTACCTTCCATCGTCAGCATTGTCTAAGCCCCTGAACATGGACCCCACTGCTACGCTTATTACTTTATTCCGCTGCTTATTGTATTAAGACTGGATCATGAGATCCTTTATTTGTGTAAGACCTTATTATGGTTTGTAATGGATGATGTACTGTGATATCCAATCTATTATGTCTCGCAAAAATGGTAATCCTGCGATTGCGAGGTATGGCATAACTGGCATCTGGGATTAAAAATCCGGGTGTTGACAGTAAATCTTCAAGAACTGTCGACCATGACCGATCAATTTGGACCACCTCAGATATAAGTTCCAACAATCCCAAACTATCCCAAATCACTTTAGTCGTCTCGCATTGAAATAGGAGATGAGAAATATCCTCAGGGCCTTGATTACAAATTGGACAACCTCCTGAATTTCCAATATGGCCGTTATAAAGGATGGATTTCAGTGGGATGATGCCATGGAGAGCTCGCCATAAGAAAATCTTAACCTTGCTAGGAATTTTCATCTGCCATAGAATTTTCCACACTAGGTTAATTGCCAAGATTCCTTACTTGATGTGTTGGTGCCCGAAACTGATGGCGCCACTGGAGATAATATCTAGAGCGGACTGGTGTATATATTTTTAGAGGTTTAGAGTGAACATACACTAAAAGATGTCTAGATACATTTATTTCACAAATCTAAAATGTCTTATATTTCTGAACGGAGGGAGTACGTCGTAATGGGGGAAATTATTGTCCAAATGGACAGAGGAGGAATAAAGCGGGCAATGGCCAAGCAATAAACTAACCATATTGGAGACGGTAAACAAAAAAAATACCCCCACCGTCCTAAAATAATTGATTTGCATTTAACTAGATTCGGATGTATCTCAAACTAAAACAAGTCTAATACATATGAATCTAGACAAATGCAAGTCACTTATTTTGGGATAGAGGGAGTATCAATGCTCTTTCAATATAACGATCCTCTTAATTGGCCTCATGATGATCCGTGACATGCTCTAGCAAAATTTTCTGTGTAGGTAGAAGGTTACCTGTCCATAGTTTCCAAAACAATGGACCTGCAAATCTTTGGCTTGAAATATGGATTCTCTAGGATTAGAGAGTAATTGCAGTTGAACTCACCACATTTAAAAGCAAACTCAGAATCCACCTTCAGCTCCACCATCAGTGACTTCGCCGGAAAATAACCTGGAACCTTGACTGTAGTAGGCTGAATATGAAATGCAAAGGTTTTAGACTTCAACTGACTAGCAAAAACGTCCTATGACGAGTTATGAGGAACAATATCAGGTGCAGAAGAGCCATCATGCTTGAACTTTCTTTGTTGAGGAACATCAGAAACAACTTACAAAAACACCAGACTCGTATGAATTGCAGCCGACTTGTGAGCGCCAAGAACATTCCAATGGCAGATTGCGAGAAAGCCAGGCCTCAGCTGCAGCATCAACAACTGAAAGAATAACAGAAGTATCACCTTGATAGATAGAAAAATGGCAGACAAAATCTAGCCAAACTCTTTCTTTTTATCATAGATGAAGTGACCCACATGATTACAGGCAAATGACAAACGAAAACGCTAGTCACAAACCTGAAACACTCTGTAGCCCAAACGATCTCCACATAAGCAACATTGCAGCAACAAACCCACTGTTCCATGAGAGCAAAATATGCGGACATAGAACGCAACCACAAAAGAGAATTCCTTGGATCCTTGAGAAGGGAAGATGAGAGCAAAATATATCCAGTGTGACTCGCTGACCAGGCTGCCCAGTCAGGGAGAGAATTTGGAAGCCCATCCAGCCACAGGAATGCCCAGAAGACTTACCAACTAGGGCATGTAGGAATACTTGTAGTCCAATATGTACTATGTAACCGACTCTGTATCGTAGCTGGATAGGATTCTCATATAACCCTAGAACCGGATGACTATATAAGACATCCTAAGGATCGGCATTTAGGGCAACTCGACAATCAATCTCAACTCGCACAAGCGAAACATCTCTTATAATCTATACTTCCGACTCTGCCATATTACCGGATTGCTAGCAGGAACAGGATCCGTCCACCGCGGGTGGATTCGAACCTAGGTAAGCTTGTGTGCTCACCATCCTAGATGACCATAGGTTTCACATCCCACATATTTCCACGCCCCAAGGACCCCCTCATGGCATACTTGTCTTTAGTCAGACGATAGTTGGCGCCCACCGTGGGGCAGGTGACTTTCGAAGCTGCGTTCCGAGTGGAATCTGCGCGAGTCGGAATCGGCAAAACAATCGTCTTAGGCCGGGTCCTATACGCCAGTGACGTCCCTCTCGTTCTTCTCGAAGAGACTTGGATTCCGGCTAGGAAAACCGTGACTAGCTATATAATCATGTCTTTTGACGAGATCGATGTTTACCTTGGTTTCGCTGAAACTGCCCAACCCACCCAATGGTGATGATAGAGGCAGAATAAACTTCTGGATCTGCTTTATCCGTGGAACCAGTAGAGCTCTGGATCTCAGAAACTCCTAATCCCACCCAGCCTGCACCTGAAGTGGAGATCGTGGAGAAGATCGGATCTGAAGAAGATTTCCCTCAGGAGGTCGAATCTTAGGAAGATCAAAGTGTTGGAGATATGCCCAAGAGGCAATAATAAAGTGTTTATTATTATATCTTTATGTTTATGATAAATGTTTACATCCCATGCTATAATTGTATTAAACGGAAACATTAATACATGTGTGTTTTGTAAACATAAGAGAGTCCCTAGTAAGCCTCTTGTTGAACTAGCTTGTTGATTAATTGATGATCATAGTTTCCTGATCATGGACATTAGGATGTGATTAATAACAAGGTTATGTCATTGGAAGAATGATGTGATGGACACACACACCCATAGTAAGCGTAGCATAAGATCAAGTCATTAAGTTCGTATTGCTGTAAGCTTTCAAATACATAGTAACCTATTCCTTCGACCATGAGGTTATGTTAATCACCATCACCGGATGGATACTTTGATGACATCAAACGCCGCTTCGTAACTGGGTGGTTATAAAGGTGTCATTGGGTATTCTGAAAGTATGTGTTGAAGCGCATGAACCAAGATTGGGATTTGTCCATCCATATGACGGATAGATATGCTCTAGGCCCTCTCGGTGGAATGTCATCTAGTTAGCTTGCAAGCATGTGACTAGGTCACAAGGGATGACATATCACGGAACGAGTAAAGAGTACTTATCAGTAACGAGGTAGAACTAGGTATGGAGATACCGACGATCAAACCTCGGATAAGTATAGTATCGCGAGACAAAGGGAATTAGTTTCGTATGTAAGTGGTTCAATCGATCGCGAAGTCATCGTTGAGTATGCCGAAGCCATTATGGATCTCTAGGTCCCGCTGATGGTTATTGATAGGGGATGTGTCTCTGTCATGTCTGCATATTCACGAACCGTAGGGTGACACACTTAAGGTTCGAAGTTGTTTTAAGTAGTTATGGAATATGCGTTGGAGACCGAATGTTGTTCGGAGTCTCGGATTGGATTCGGGACATCACGAGGAGATCCGGAATGGTCCGGAGAATAAGATTCATATATTGGGGATCATTTTCTAAGTTAGGAAATGTTCCGGAGTGTTTGTATGGAGATTCTAGAAGGTTTCGGAATGTTTTGGAAGGTTCTAGAGGATTTCTTGGAGTTTGCTTGAAAACCAAGAAAGGGTCAAAGGAAACCTAGTGGGGCAAGACACGGATTCGTGGGGGAGGAGGACTCCTCCCCCCTTCCCACCGCCGGTCATAGGAGGGGAGTCCTACTAGGACTCCCCCTCCCCAGGCGCGCCTCCCCCCCTTAAATAGAAGGGCAGGGGCGCCCCCTCCAGGCCCTGCTCCATAACTCCCAATCTCTGCCGCCTCTCTCCTCCTCCTTTCTTCTGCACAGGCATAGGCGAAGCCCTGCAGAATTCTCTACTCCACCACCACCACCATGCCGTCGTGCTGCTGGGATTCCATGGAGAAGATCTACTACCTCCGCTGCTCGCTGGAACGAGGAGAGGAAGGTCTGCTTCGACTCCGCACGTGTGACCGACTGCGGAAGCGCTGCCGGAACGCGGCGCCGGAAGGATCGTCCACACGATCTTGAGATCGGCAAGTGATCGACTACATCAAGCACGAGATCTAATCTCGTTAACGCTTTCGGATCTACGAGGGTTAGTTCCTATCTATCTCGTTGCACATGTCTAATAGATTAGATCTTGGCTTTTATCTAGATTAGATCTGGGTTTTGTTCGTTCTTGCGGTAGAAATTTTTTTGAGTGGGAGTTCATTTGTAATTTGGATTAGTCGAACTCAATTTATCATAAACACAATCAAAATGAATTTGCATAGTTTGTTATAGTCATTGGCATCCGTTCACCACTTTACGCTTAGTTATAGTTGAGATAGTATAACTATAGAAATTCTGGATATTTGCTTTACGAACTGGTATCGTATTGTTTTCAGTGTCAATTTAAAGTTTAAAAGTCCTATTGCAAACTTTCAGCAAACTCCGTTTACTCTGTGAAGTTTAATAAATAGTATTAAATCAAGAGTAACAATTCCAGTGTTAGTATCTAATGTATCATGTTTGCCTCCATGATTCTTGATACTCAAAAGATTGTTTTTAATATCAAGTTTATCTAAGAGCTGAAAGCAATGTTTCAGAAACCATCATATGTGAAAGGTATTGCGATATCTAAAACAATGTGTTGGTTACAACATGATAGAGTATACGTCCTCATATTTGATGAGAATTTGTGAAGGTTGGAGACGCTAGTCGTCCTAATTCTCCAAAAGGTTTTGAAAAAGAAACATTATACTCGCAATTCACCTTTATAAGCTATAGCAGCTTGATCTTGAAAGTTGTCATGATAAGGATGAATAGAAGATGTAAGTAAAATGTTTACTACACTAAAAGATTACTAAAAAATGGATTTTTGAAAGAACACCAAACATTTGATGATGGTGATCCACCTCAAATTGCAAGTCCAAAGGTATTAGTAGTTGACTATATACGCTTTGTACCATGTGTCATGTTGATGACACCACTATTGATGTTCATAGATTCTTTTAAAAGAAAAGGAATTGCTGAAAGAGAATCTATAAAATATTTGGCAGAAAATAAAAGGTTGGAGATGTCCAACTTAGGCATATAGAAGATATACATGTTATGGTTGTATTCCTTGCTTGTTAAACAATGTGGTTCTCCGGTATTGGATACCGAATTGGTTGGTATGAAGTGTCATACAGGACAACACAATTCTTGAACTACAATGGACTAAGTAACTAGCAAGAGAATTTGTGATGATGTTCATCGAAAACAAACAAATGGTTGTTGTGTTGCTCGTTAACATCAAAGCTTGCCTTCAAGATTTGTTTCAATAATTGTTATTTTGATCAGGTATTATGACGACAAAAGGTTGTTCAAATAATTACCGTATTCCATAATAGATGGATGATATACAAGTCTGGTTGGAGAAATAACGACCATAAAACTAATGCTAAAATGTCGCAAGACAAATGATTGAAAGATCACTTGCAAAGTGACATCGCCGTTTAAATTATATTGAAAAGATATATGAAGAAACTCCATGTTGATGGATTTTTGGAGTCTTTGATTTGGATCAAATGACGCTTGTGATACTTTCCTGGAGATAATTAAAACTCCGTTCGTAGGCTAAAAGAGGAACGGACGACTAACTGATTGGAATTTGTACATATTGATGTATATAGTCCATTATGTGTAGTCGTGGGCGATAGATTTCAACTTCATATGCTTTCTCCGAAGATTTGAGTGAGTATATGTATATACTTATTCAATAAGGAAGAAGTATGAAACATTTGAAAAAATGTTCAAAGACTTTCAAGATGAAGTGGAAAATCATTGTAACAAGAAAATAAAAGAGTTTATGATTGGATCATCAAGAAAGATGTTTGAGTTACAAGTTTAGCAAAACACCTAAGATTTGAGGAATCGTTCCATGGATTTGCATTTCCCAAACACCATAGGAGTATGGAGTGTTCAAGATATGTAATGAAACCTTGTTTGACATGGTAAGATCAAAGGTGTCATTTATAAAACTACCATTATATATTAAAGATTAAAGCTTTAAGTGACTACCGCTTTTACACTGAAAAGAGCTCCATCGTGATCCGTTGAAATGACACCATATGAGTTATGGTTTGGGATAAAACCCGAATTGTCTTTTCTTAAATTTTGGTATGTTATGCATAAGTAAAATGTTTACAACCAAAGTCAGATAAGCACGTCTTTGTAGGTTATCCCAAAGAATTTGTTGGGAATTTCTCCATAACACTGAGGACAAAAGAGTTTGTTACTTGGAACGTCAAGTTTCTTGAGAGGTAATTTTTCCGTGAAAAGTTAAGTGGGAGGACAATAGAACTTTGATAAGGTTGTTGAACCTTAGCTATATGTGCTAAGTAGCGCAGCGCCGGAAAGTGTCCCGGTGGCGGCCACAATGCTCATGGCTCTCGTGATTACAAAAGGTGTGATCTCGGAGATTAGAGTTCCTATAGAACCGTGTGGGTCGGTAAGAATCAAATAGTAAGATTTGATAAGCAAGTCGTTATTGTTTTGACAATGATGAACCGACTACATGCAAAGAAGCGATGATGGGCCCTCACTCCATAAAATGACTAGAAGTCATGGAATCCGTGATAGTATCCATACACGAGAAATCAAGTTTCTGAACTTAGAAGACCCTCCGGAAAGGCGTGAAGCCTATCGGTCGTGTTTGGATTTATAAAGAAATAAGACATGGATGTTTAACATCTATGAAATAGTCGACATGTCAGAAAGAAGTTTACGACAATGTTCAAGGAATTGACTATGATAAGATTTGATCATTCATAGCGATATTTAGTCTGGACAGATTAATGTAGCAACCACTACATATATTTTGGTATATGGTAGTTGAACAAACAAAACAAGTTCTTCTAATAGAATGGTTACCTAGGACGTGTACATGACATGATCCAAAGGGTTTTGTTAATTCAAAGGATGCTAAAAGAGTATGCAAAACTTCAATGGTTGAAGTAAGCATAGCGGAGTTGGAATCTTCACCATGATGAAACTGTTAAAAGAGTTTAAATTCATCGGAGATGATGAAGATGCTTGCATTTGCAAGAAATTAAGTGCGAGCGCTGAGACATATTTCTAATACATTATGTGAAAGACATATTGTTGATTGGAAATGATGTATCTTTTATTGACACGGGTTAAGAATTTCATTTCGATGAAAGACTTAGGCATAACCCAAATTAGGCATCAATGTCTATATGGATAGATTGAGGCGCTAATATGGTTTTGCCAAATGTACATAGATAAGATGTTGAATGAGTTCAATATGGAAACAACAAGAAAGGTTCTTGACACACGGAAAGGACTGAATCAAGATTCGAGTGTGTTGACACGAGATTCAAGTGTTTTGACACTTGGTGAAATCACAAGAATATTTTGATCAATCATTCTTTGAGATGTACACATCGAGATATGTCCTATGCTCTAAATGTTATGAGCATATACCAGAATGATTCATAAGATGATCATTGGACAATAGTAAAGATATTCTTATGACCTTTGGAAGAACTAAGAATATACCATGTATAAGTGACAAATAGTTAAAGGTAGTTCATTGTAAAGTGTTACATTGATACTAGTTTTGTCACAAGATAGAAATTAAATTTATCTGAATTTAGACTATGGGTAGCACAATGTAATGGAAAGGATGTTCCATGATAGATTTGGATGAGTTCCAAAGTTAAGACATTGTGACGGATACTACAACAAAAGGCTAAGTATATAACTGCTATAGTAGCAGCAAAGGAGGGCATTTATGTTAAGTAGTTTGTTATCAAACTAGGTGTGGTTCAAAGTGGGCTAATACTATGAAGATATATTGTGTGACAATAATATCAACATATTTTGAGCCGAAGGAACTAAAGGTCTCACCAAAGGACCAAATTTATACAATGCCATCTCATTGGAGAATGAGTAATGCGTAGAGACGCAAGGACATGCAAATACACACGAACCTGGAAGTGTCAGATCCGAAGATTATGTTTACCACTAGCAATAGTGTCTATACAACACCAGAAAGCCATATGTGTTGAATGCACAAGTTTTTTTAACTAGATTATTGACTCTAGTGCAAGTGGGAGACTGTTGGAGATATGCCCAAGAGGCAATAATAAAGTGGTTATTATTATATCTTTATGTTTATGATAAATGTTTACATCCCATGCTATAATTGTATTAACCGGAAACATTAATACATGTGTGTTTTGTAAACATAAGAGAGTCCCTAGTAAGCCTCTTGTTGAACTAGCTTGTTGATTAATTGATGATCATAGTTTCCTGATCATGGACATTAGGATGTGATTAATAACAAGGTTATGTCATTGGAAGAATGATGTGATGGACACACACACCCATAGTAAGCGTAGCATAAGATCAAGTCATTAAGTTCGTATTGCTGTAAGCTTTCAAATACATAGTAACCTATTCCTTAGACCATGAGGTTATGTTAATCACCATCACCGGATGGATACTTTGATGACATCAAACGCCGCTTCGTAACTGGGTGGTTATAAAGGTGTCATTGGGTATTCTGAAAGTATGTGTTGAAGCGCATGAACCAAGATTGGGATTTGTCCATCCATATGACGGATAGATATGCTCTGGGCCCTCTCGGTGGAATGTCATCTAGTTAGCTTGCAAGCATGTGACTAGGTCACAAGGGATGACATATCACAGAACGAGTAAAGAGTACTTATCAGTAACGAGGTAGAACTAGGTATGGAGATACCGACGATCAAACCTCGGATAAGTATAGTATCGCGAGACAAAGGGAATTAGTTTCGTATGTAAGTGGTTCAATCGATCGCGAAGTCATCGTTGAGTATGTGGGAGCCAGTATGGATCTCCAGGTCCCGCTGATGGTTATTGATAGGGGATGTGTCTCTGTCATGTCTACATATTCACGAACCGTAGGGTGACACACTTAAGGTTCGAAGTTGTTTTAAGTAGATATGGAATACGCGTTGGAGACCGAATGTTGTTTGGAGTCTCGGATTGGATTCGGGACATCACGAGGAGATCCGGAATGGTCCGGAGAATAAGATTCATATATTGGGGATCATTTTCTAAGTTAGGAAATGTTCCGGAGTGTTTGTATGGAGATTCTAGAAGGTTTCGGAATGTTCTGGAAGGTTCTAGAGGATTTCTTGGAGTTTGCTGGAAAACCAAGAAAGGGTCAAAGGAAACCTAGTGGGGCAAGACACGGATTCGTGGGGGAGGAGGACTCCTCCCCCCTTCCCACCGCCGGCCATAGGAGGGGAGTCCTACTAGGACTCCCCCTCCCCAGGCGCGCCTCCTCCCTTAAATAGAAGGGCAGGATCGGCAAGTGATCGACTACATCAACCACGAGATCTAATCTCGTTAACGCTTTCGGATCTACGAGGGTTAGTTCCTATCTATCTCGTTGCACATGTCTAATAGATTAGATCTTGGCTTTTATCTAGATTAGATCTGGGTTTTGTTCGTTCTTGCGGTAGAATTTTTTTGTTTTCCATGCTACGAACCCATCACAAAGGATCAACAACTCTTCATCCGGCGCTGCCGATGCTAGAGAAGGAAAATCACCACTGAGGCACATAGTGAGGCGTATGATGCTTCATGGAAACGCCGGTATGGATGTTGCTCTCAAAAGTATCAAGAGCTTTAAGGAAGCTAACGAGGAGAGCCTCACCCACCTCAAAGCACATGGATCGCACTTCGTTAGATACATTGGCTCTAGATCCGGCTCTGCCGATGCTGGAGATGAAAACGACTCAGTGATGGACACAATCGGAACAAATACCGACACACCGGCCTCCCCGGGAGATTCCATGACATCGGTAGAATTCCGGGAGTTTGAAGAGGCGATCAACTCCAAGGTCGCGGAAGAAGGAGAAGGTCTAGATCTAAGTCCCTACAACACTATGGATGAGAGATACGGCAAAAACTCTCCTGAACCGCAAGATTATATTGATCTCGGAGAAAATCCCAACGTCCAGATGTCCGAGAGTACTGATAGAAGCTTAACTCCAGGAATCGGACAAAAAGCCGCCTTTGCCATAGGAACCAGTCAGGCCAACAAGGCAAAGAAGAAAAAAAACAAGACTCCGGCTAAGGATCTTCCAGCTCAAGAGGAGGTCGCCGAATAATACGAGTATTTATACGGTGCTCTAATCCCCGAGGAACCAAAAAAGACTCCATGGATGGACACGTGGTCACCCCAGGTGCCCGTGAAATTCTTAGAGAATCACTTACAACGCAGATCCCAACCGCCTCGGATCTTACACCGGACGAGTTGGAGGTAAGGTCCTTATCCCTAGAAGCGCAGCGCCATGTACTCTTGGATGAAGCCACTCATCTCATCAAAGAAAAGCAGCGGATTGCAGATGCTTAGTAGTACAACTCCCTTTAGTATCAGAAGATCCGGAACGGCCCTGAGCTGTCCAACAAAAAACCGGAAGTTCACAAATCTCTCTTTGTGGGAAACAAAGCAAACATAGTCGTGGGACAGCCTCATATCAACATTATGGAAACCGGGTGTATAACACGCCGGTAGATAATATTATTGCGGCCTGAGAGTTCCTGGCGAATAATCTAACCCCAGAGCAGGTCCGGATGAGTGTAGGCATATAGCAATAAAAGGACGCCACGTCCTTCAGTGGAAGAATGCCACCTCCCAGACACATGACCCGTCCGGCTGAACCTCGCCATAATGGTGGAAACGATGGACGAACATCCGAGATGTCGCTCCATGTCACCAAGATACTCTAGGCAGTCGATCAACTCAAACATAGACGTGCGGCGGTACGAGTCGGACATCATATATGTGGGTCCAAAATAATTTGGGCCACGGATCCAACAAACAAATTTTCCGGAAGGATTTGCTATCAAAAGGCATATTCAACCCTACGACGGTGTGGGTCGGCCAGACACTTGGCTCTAGGATTTATTCCAAGCCTGCTGCATCACCCAAGGAGGAAACAACTTGGTCGCAGTCCGGTATCTCCCACTGATGCTGTGGGAGACGGCTCGATCATGGCTCAATGAACTCCCGAAAAACAAAATGCACAACTGGTATGATATGCAAAGTGTATTCTTTCAGAATTTCAAAGGCACATACAAGAGGCCCTACACGGTCAGAGATCTGTAGTGTTGTACCCAGAAGACCAGAGAAACTTGTCGGGACTACCTCAGATGATGGATCGACACGAAGAACTGCTGTGGGGGAGTAAATGACCAGACCACGATTGAATCTTTCATCGCAGGGATCCCAATTGGAGAACTGCATCATCGGCTAAAGTGTGAAAAGTTACTGATCTAGGAGAAATGATAGAAATGACAAGTAGATATGCAGAGGTACTGCTAAACGCCCTTGCCATACCACAATCGGCTAAACAGCCAATGCAGCAGCAGACCCAGAAGCGCAAGAACACCTCGGAAGAGAAACCAAATCTAGAAACCGTGAATTTCAACGCAACTTTCGGATCTAGAGGACGAGGAAGGCGCGGAGGGGGCCAGGGATGAGGTCGTGGAACTTCCCAGGTCCAAGGTAGAGGAGACCAGCAACCTGGTAAAACCTACACTTGGGACGACATTGCGAATAATCTGTGTGTGCATCACCTGGATGGTAACGGGGGCTCTTCCCACACAAATGTTGAGTATCATTTTAATGATAACACCAAGAAAGACGGATTCGTTGGCTACAGGGCGAAGCAAGGAAAAGGAAAGAAAAATTCCGACAAAGATAAGGAGTCCAAGGAAGATCCCGGCATGGAGGAGGCGGATACCTCAAATCCCAAGTCGGGTGGTAAGAAGACTTACCCAACCAAGAAATACACTTATGTCTGCTTCCTTGGATCCTATCCTGCTAAGGTAAAAAAAGGCAGTGATGCACAAACTCAACACAACTGTTCCGGCTATCCCCCAGTTTCTGGACTGGTCGTAAGTAACAATTATCTTTGACCAAAGCAACCATCCACTTAAACCATATAGCGGGGAAAGTATGCTCTGCTCGTCAATCCACTGATCAATGGTTATGGGTTCTCCAAGACTCTCATGGACGGTGGCAGTAGAATCAACATCCTCTATGTCAAAACACTGCACCATATGAAGATATCAAGAACACAGCTGAATCACAACATCGTGATTTTCCATGGAGTTGTCCCCGGAAGGCAAGCAAACTCTCTAGGAGAAATTACTATGGATGTTACTTTCGGAACACCGGATAATTATTGGACTGAACCACTTTATTTTGAAGTGGTGCCATTCAAGAGGACATACCACGCTGTCTTCGGGCATCCGGCCTACTGGCAATTCATGGCTCTTCATTTCTATATCTACAACATATTGAAAATTCTAGGTCCCAATGGCATCATCACAATCCAGGGAAACCCGAAGATAGGCACGAGAATACAAGGACGGAGCTGCCGCCTTTGCTGAAGTTGTACTGCACGCCGAGGAGTACCATGAGATAGGAGTAGGCTTAGGCCGCGCATAGAAAAGCATGTCCATCGAGTTTCTCAAAGCTAATAAAGATATCTTCGCATGGCAACCTTCTGACATGACCGGAGTACCTAGGGAACTTGCCGAGCACTCTTTAAATGTGCATCCTAACGCTAAGCCCATCAAGTAGTCCTTACGACATTTCGGCGATGAAAAGCGCAAAGCTATAGCTAAGTAGCTAGCCCGGTTAGAATTAGCTGGATTTATCAAAGAGGTCATCCACACTGAGTGGTCGGCCAACCCTATAATGGTCGCTAAAAAGGACACCACTGATTTAAGAATGTGTTTCGATTATACTTCCTTGAACAAGGATTTTCCCAAAGATCTATTCGCTCTACCTAGATCGACCAAGTTATTGACTCGATAGCAGGCTCGAAACTCCTATGCTTTCTCGATGCATATTTAGATTATCACCAAATATGAATTATGGAGTCTGACAAGTTAAAGACTTTGGTCATCACTCCCTTCAGAACCTTCTTCTACATAATGATGCCTTTTGGGCTCAAAAGTGTAGGAGCTACGTACTAGCACACTATGCAGTGTTGCCGCCATGATCAAATAGGACATAATGTGCATGCATATGTGTACGACATACCTGTGATGTCCAAAAAAAAGGAAACACTAATTTTCGACTTGGAGGAAACATTCACAAATCTATGAAAATACAACAAACCTGAAGAAATGCTTCTTCGGAATACCAGCCGGAAAATTGTCAGGTTTAATCGGGTCTTAGAGAGGCATATAGGTGAACTGGGACAAGATAAAGGCTGTACTCAACATTACCAGGCCAACTCGCATGAAGAATGTACAACCGCTCATTGGCTGCATCACTGCAGTCAGTCGGTTCGTAAGTCGACTCGGTGAAAGAGCCACACCATTATATAAGATCTTGAAGAAGACCAAGAAATTCGTTTGGACCGACGAAGCTGAGGTTGTACTCTAGGACCTGAAAGTCGTACTTTCATCTGCCCCTATCCTTGTAGCACCGGAACCTCAGGAACCAATGTTTCTCTACATTGCTACGGCAAACAGAGTCGTCGGCATCATAACGGTGGTGGAACAACCAGAGGAAAAAACAAGAATAGTTGATACAACGTCTGACTTACTACTTCACTAAGGTCCTGTCTGAATCAAAAAAGCGGTATCCTCATTACCAAAAGTTAGCCTATGGTGTTTTCTTCACATCCAGAAAGCTACGACACTATTTTCAAGAGCACCAGATTACCATGGTGAGCACAGCTCCGATGGGATACATAATCAATAATAGCGATGACACAGGACACGTTGCTAAGTGGGGAATTGAGCTAGCAGCTTTTGACATTGAGTATAAACTGTGTACAACGATCATATCCCAAATACTTTCCGGTTTCATTGTTGATTGGATGGACACGGCAGAAAATAGAAATGTCCCAGAGTCGGAATATTGGACCTTGCTCTTTGAGGGGTCGAAAGCGCTCGGGGGCACTACAAGAAAAGTTTCCTTCCGTAATGACTTGGCCCGATGGTTGTCATAGAAGGCGCGTCTACCGCGATGAAATTGTCGGCTCGGCCGTGGCGGATGGAGAACTTTTTTCCGGTTTCGTGGTCCTCTACTACGACGGATCTGCTAAAAAAGTGGAGGAAGCTAAGCTGGCACATGGCAGAAGCAAGATTTTCATTTCCTTGCGCGATGTTGACTCGCCGAAGTCTTTTGAGGCATGTGGGTCCCAGATGTCAGTGTCTCTAGTGGACCATACTTTTCGGTCACACCTCCCTGATTTGATCTCGATAACGTTGCTCGATGCGTCTGCCGTTTAGTCAGGCTGCTAGGTCCCACATGTCAGCCTCTCATTAGAAGGACCGTGTGTGTGATGGAATTTTTTTCCTTCGCTCGCGCTACCCTGTTCCGAAGTTTATAGCGTTGCTCGATGGATCTACCGTTTAATCAACCTCCTGGGACCCACATGTCATCCTCTCATTAGAAGAAACGTGTGTATAATAGAATTTTTTCCCTTGGCTATTGTCTCCCTGATTTCAACTCGATAATGTTGCTCGATCTATCTACCGTCTAGTCACGCTGCTGGGTCCTCCATGTCAGCCTCACATTATAAGAATCGTGTGTATGATGAAATTTTTTTCTTCGCTCGCACTACCTTGTTCCGAACTTGATAACGCTGCTCGATGCATCTACCGTTTAATCAAACTCCTAGACCCCACATGTCATCCTCTCATTAGAAGAAACGTGTGTATGATAGAATGTTTTCCCTCGGTCGCACCTCCATGTTCCGGACTTGCTAGCGTTGCTCGCTGCATCTACCGTTTAATCATGATGCAGGGCCCCACCCCCACATGTCATACACTCATTAGAAGAAACGTGTGTATGATGGATTTTTTGCTCTTGGTCGTGCCTCCATGTTTCAAACTTGATAGCATTGCTTGATGCATCAGCCATTTTTCAGGCTGCTGAGTCCCCCATGTGAGCCTCTCATTAGAAGAAATGTGTGCATGCTGGAATTTTTTCTCGCTCACGCCTCCCTATTTCGAACTTGGTAACATCGCTCGAGGCAGAACCTATATAAGGCCGCGCTACTGGGTCCCACATGCTGGTCTCTCTGTATATCAAACCTGCGTATGATGGACTTTTTCGGCCGCATCCGCTGTTTTGACCTTGGCAACGTTGCTCGATGTGGCAGCCGTGTATGGTCTTGCTGTTAAGGCCCCCATGTCACCCTCTCTGGTATGTTCTGGCGGGTGGGTCCCTGATGCCAGCCTCTCTGTACAAGTATTTAACTTTTTTTTCAAACCCGACCATTAAACTCGAGGGATGCTGCAGGCTGGTGGGTCCACGATGTCATCCTCTCCGTAATGCGATATTAAAAAGTAAACCCTTTCTCAAAAAAGTAAACCCAAGATATATATAAATATGTACACACAGTGGATTCGAACTAAAGCCCTTCAAATCAAATCAAATAGACATAAACTGAGTGTTTTGCCACAATACCAAAGATACTAATAGAAATTGAATCATTAAACATGTATTAGTACTACAACTTATGTATCAGTCTTCTATAAAATATTGTTGTGTTTCCATGTTACATCTCTTAAAATAAAGAGCAGTGCTACTAGAACCTCGATTTATAAAAAGCCACATAATGGATTAGTTTCTTAAAAACATGGATAAGCAGAGTTTTTTTAGAGGTGGGGGCAATGCCAAAAAGGCCAAATTAAAAAGTTTTTGGGCTATGGTCAATGGGCTCCTATCTCAAATTTCACTGGGTTGTGTGTCGCCAGATTCAAACACAGACCTCTTCGAGGGAGGAAAAAAGCGATAATTCCTTTGACAGATATTCATGTAAAAATATCTAATGAACACACACCACGTGCGCCAAAACAGGGCTGGTATCCAATGACTTCACTTGGTGAAATCACGTTGTATATCTTTACCCTCTCATCTCTGTCCAAAATGCATCCAACGGTTCCGATGACACAAAGGAAAAATCTCGAGAGGAAGCAGCCAGCAGCAATGACATAACTTTTGACAAATTCAATACCATTTGAAAGATTAAGGAGTACAGAATAATAAGACATAAAAAATCGACAGATTCCTAGTTCATACTCAGAAGCACTTGACCAATTCAGAAGCATTTCAAAGTGACTGATTCAGCAATACAAACACTAAAATTCAATATCACTATAGAGAGACACAGTTCTTGTTTCAGCTCTAAAAACCATGCCATGCGATCAGTTTGCCCTTTTCTCCAAACACACTCGATCACTGGAACACAATCATTGTCATAATATTTGGTCATATAGGGAACTGTCATATAGATACAGATATATCATACCAGTACGTACTAGTCATAGCTCCAATCTAGGAAAGGTTGTCATAGTTTTACCACCCATATATGATCAGTGGAGATAAGACAATCACATAATTAATTACAATAGGATGTGGCCAAAGAGCTAGACATCTAGGAAGTTCATGAACATCGTGCCACATTCAGGGCAGCGAGATAAATCGACCTTGACCGTTCTTCCAATAGTAAGTTTGGCTGCTTTCGGGAACTTGATCCACCTAGAAGTAGATGTCAAGCGCCCATCAGTCTAGTTAATGGTGTAGAATCCCTCGATTCGCAATCCTTCTCTTTACATCGTGAAGACTATTGTGCCCTTTTGGCTGACCTGGAGTTGCTTTGTGGCACTCTTAGGCAATTTATGAGTCAAAGCAAGAGATAAATACATAATTACTAAGAGCGATGCACTGAATCATGTGAAACTTGAGAAGACATTCAGAGCAGTTTATCTGCCGCCATATACTCACAAACATAATCCGGTGCGACCTTCTGATGACACATGTGTAGGATATGGTCTGACAAGGTGCTGCCCAGGGTGATGAAGGAGCTTGTGCCGGTGCCTGTGCTGGGGCTAGTCCTGGTGCAGGAGATGGTGCCACTAATTGTAGAGGGGCTGGTGTAGGAGCCAGAAGGCCCAGAACTGGTGCCTGCACTAGCAGCTTGATGTTAGATTCCTTCTGAGGGGTAGCTAAGCTGACTGTAGGGATGGTAGAGGCAAACGAGAAGTGTACAAGCAAAATGGTCTCTTATACAATAGTTACTCATAGGACGGTGATCAAGGATATGATGAGTATAGAAGCAAATTAAGTTACTACCTCCATTCTTTGTACTTAGGTCAACAGGTGCTGGAGAAGGAACTATGACCAGTGTCGTTGGGGGTGCCAACAGCTTGGTGTTGGTTACCTTCTGAGGGGTAGGTAAGGGTACTGCAGGAGTGGTCAGAGAGGAATATGAGATGTGGATAAGCAAAATGGTTTCTTATACAACAGTAACTCCTAGACAGAGATGAGAGTATATAAGTGAATTAAGTTACTACCTCTATTATTTCTCCTACTGAGGTCAACAGGTGCCGTTGCAGGAATCGGGGCCGGTGCTGGTGCCGGTGCCAGCAGCTTGATGCTGGTGCCGGTGCCAGCAGCTTGATGCTGGCACCCTTCTAGGTGGTACATAAGGGGAAGCAGACTGCAGAAGTGGTCAGGGTCATATGATGAGTAAAGACAATGGTGCAGAACAGTTAGTCGCAAGAAAATCATTAGAGGTTGTGATGAGTACATAATCAAATTAATTAGTACTACCTCTATTCTTGGTCCTTCGGTCAACAGGTGTATGATGGCGTGCAAATATCTGACCAGGCTTGCTAAAATCGAATGTTACCTCGTCCCCCTGCTTCAGACCATTCTCATGGACATACTTGGACCAACCTCGGCCACCCAAATAGGTGGTAACCATCGTCTGGGAGACATCCACATCATATAGTTGCCGCATGCCTTTAGGGCCCTTGCTATATAGAGTTAGAAACTTGTCGTTTCCGAACATCTTGTTTACAATGGGGCGAGCGACACAAGGGACAACCTTCATGATAAAATTGATAGAGAAGTAAGGCGACAGCAAAAAAAGTGAGATACAAGATCTTACATCAAGTCGGTCTAAACCACTTGGAATCCGTACCTGATTCCACGGGTACCCTTTGAGAAGGGTGGCCTTGCACCATTTTTCATCCCTCTGCCTTTGGAATGGCATATAGGGGCCCCCTTTCAGTCCACAAGCTTGGCAATAGGAGGGTAGCAGAAAGGGCTGAGTAGCTGGTGCGTGGTACTAATTGAAATTAAGTGGAAAGGTTAAATTATGTAAAGAGCAAGTAAATCTAATAATATAAGACAAAACCATTGCCTGTAAAGCAAACGGATTTTATTTTTGTGAACTTCTAATGAGCGTAAACATATAGTACTAGCTGATAACAATAACATTGAAAATCATAATATGTGAAATTATGGATTTCCAAATTATACCCACTTCTTAGAGAGGTCACTGCCTATCTGGGTACTGTGTTGGCGCTTCCTCATTGTGTAGTGGATGTCCTCTTATGGTGTGGCCATCATAAATCTACTAGCCTCTACAGCAGCCCCAGCCTCCACAGCAGCACGTTCAATCTGCATAAATAGCAACAAAGGTCAATAGTTCAATACTATGTAAAGTTTGGTCAAACATTCCATCGCTTGACTTTAAAAAAAATACAGTACATGCCTAAGCTTGGGACGGAGGGAGTACATTACATAGTAGTCATATACTAACTGTATGAGACACTCTGACAGATCTAGATCTGGATTCACATAAACACAGTGCCAGAATTAATAAAATCACACATATGTTTCTGAACATCTGATAAGCATGCATCACACCAAGCGGGTAATACTTAAATTTGTCTGCACCATTGTAATAAGGGTATTAAGAACAAATACCTTTCTCTTTAAGCTGGGCCCTCCTATCTGGTCGGTGGCCTTGCGCTTGTTTTTTGGTGAGTAGTGGTACTCGCTGGATCCTGCGGCATGTGGGGGTACCATCCTATTTCCCGCACCTGGAGCACCGCACGTTCGCAGGTATGTACCACCGTGCTACAGTAAATGAAGAAGAGATGGTGTCACAGAGGATTCCAGAAAAACAAGATGCAGACAAAGACAACTTTTAGCACAGGGATACATCCAGGTTGCAGCCAGCTACTTTTAGCATTGGAAAGAATGGAAGAACGCAACAAATATACTGCTGCATTACCTTTTTAGGCAACTTTTAAGGGAACTGAGGGGACCATCCATGTCCGTAGTGGCCGTGCGCGCCACTGACCCATAGTTCTCCATACGAAATCTAACGCAAAATCCATTGCACATTACGAGTAGCAACTAAAGGTTACAGAAGTGAAGAACACCGAAATCGAACCCGACCAAATGCCCCAATCAGAACAACGGTGACCATGCCCTAATCCGGAATCCATACAAAATCAGTACCACCTCCCCCCACCCCCACCCCCACCCCCAATCCCCACCACCACCCCCATCCCACCCAAATGACCCAATCGATTAGATAAGAGGAAAATATCCTGATTAGGTGGTTCTGAGGTGAGCAATAAGCAAGAACTCCACAATCAAAGCATATCGAATACTACTACTCCTAGTACTAATAGTACCCCCAATGGCCCAATCGAAAGCAAATTAAGTAAACCCGGATTTCGAGGTGAGCAAATACACCCACCTATTTCAACAAGAACTCCCCAATCGGAGGTTGCACCAGTTCCAACAGTTGCTTGCTAGATGTGAGCTAGCTAGTGATGGTTTCTTGTCTTGTCGTCGGTAGAAAGGCATGGGCAGGGGCGTAGTAGTACTAGTAGTAGTAGGGCTGGCCAGTACACTATTTTCTACAGTAAGTATTTTTAAGTGGCAGTGTCAGGAACATTCTGCCGGGAGAGAATCCCGAATTTTGGATCCCAGCTAACACGTGGTGGCCTACAGCTGTTTCAAGCGGGACCCACGTCAGGGGTGAGTTAAAGCAGGTCCCACATCAAGTGGGTGAGATAATTGACCGAGCCATCCTCCTACTTCCCGTGGTACCAGTAATAGTTCTCCTACGTTCCTCTCCAAGGATAGAGAAAATTGCCCCTCTTCGAATCAAATTGATCCCAGCTTATTATCCTTTTGCTGATTCGTCTCACGGATCAGTGGACACGACGGCGGTAGTTGCAGCATAGGACACCAGCACTAGGGCCTCAAAAATAGGTCAGGAACCGATAAAATGATAAGCTCGGATTTCAGACTAGAAACACACACAAACACACATATACTCAGTATATACTAATATATGGAATAGTTTCCAATTACAGTTCTGCTAACAAAGGCCTAGAAATCATAATAAGGTATCTCCATATTACAGAACTACGATAGTAGCGAACCAATCATGGGATAGCTCTACACCCCAAGAGTTTAACAGCTGGGCTAGTGGTCATGAACGACACCAAAAGTACACCCCTGGTGATCAGCAGCCCTACATCAAATCCATCTAGAAGCAGTGTACCTAATCCACAGCCTCAGGTACATGCTCATCAATGAACAGGTCATTGTCATTACCATCAAAGTCCTCTTCGGTCGTTTGCTTCTGCGATTAGTAGATTAACAGATACATTTATAGAGAAACATCAAAGACACACAACCTGAACATTTGTCGTTCTACAGATATACCTTGTCATCTGGCATAGCGGTAACACTAGAAATGAAACCCGTTTCATGCAGCTTGCGCTTTTTCTCTCCTTCCCCTTCTCTAAGTTGATCTAGATGCTCTAGAGCTGCCTCTGTCAGTTGCTCTAGTTGATCAACATCTGCTTCCCCTACTTGATCTTGATGATAAAGATGTGCTTCCCCCGGTTCATATGGAGGATCATATGGTTCACCATTAAATACCCATCTAACATATGTGCTTAGTATCCCAAATGTAAAAATATGGTCTTCCACTATAATTTGAGGCAGCACCCTATGATTAGCACACAACCAGTAGGGGCAATGTACTTTTGAGTTGTCACAATGAGCTCTAACAAATCCCATAAATCGTAGAACATCAAGGTTACGTTTAGCGCTACCTAATGGAGCAATCTCTATCCAAAATCTTCCCATATATTTAATTATGACATACAAGGTTGGTTATTATTAAAAGAAAAGCACAAAACATATAGATGGAGTACAAAAACTATATATGCCTATGTTTTTCAGCAAACATATTTCCAGCAAAAATCACTGAGGGTATTTAGGAACATAGATCCAGCATAGAATAAACTATGACCATGCAGACTGAGGACTAATTAAACTACGTAGGGGTATTTGAAAGGGAAATAAAATGCCAAGCAGATCGAGCTAGAGATAGAAGGACTACCGTGGGATCGACGTGCCCACCGGTGCGTCTCAAGAAGACCGACTGGTAGGGAAAGCTTCTTCGCGCATGGTGGTGATGAGGAGCGGCCGTAAGCGCGTCTGTTTTGTGGGGAAGGGTGAGGCCTAGGCGGAGGAGGGTGGAAGTTAATACACAACGCTAAGGGGTGCGGAGGGGTAACTTTTGAAATTCTAACCTACCCTGCTTTGGGCATCACCATATACGTGGCCCACCTGCCAGTCACTATAGATCAAAATTGATCCAAAACTTGTCAAAATACAAGCTTTTGTTTTACCATGGAAACTAATGCACATAGCATTGCACTTTACAAACGAATGGCTCTATGTCAAAATGCTATTTAATTTCAGGATCTTCAGCTAGGAAGCTTGGAAACTCATGAAAGTAGGGCATTATCCATCAAATCTGGAATCTCCTTTGTAAACAATTGCTTGAAATGCCAAGATGCACCGATCTACCAAATATGGACAGATTTGTAAGCTTGGTTGGCGAAGATGCTTCAATGTACGGAGTAGTACAAAACAAGAAAAAGGTACAAAAACTATGGTTGTGACCTTGCTCCTCTTGTTTGAAATCCTTGAATTAATGTTCATTAATTTCGGTAGATGTCTATAAACTCATTAAATGCTGGAAAACATACAGGATTGTGGGTCTATCTGACGGGGACAGCATCCCAAGTGGGAGTAGCGTACCTTAAAAGCTTCAACATCAAAATTTCGGTAGAGCACCGAAATATCCTGCCCACCCATTCAAACATCCCGCCCATCCATTCAAACATCCAGCCCCAAAAATTATTTTATTGCACAAATTTAGCCTGGAAGCTTGAAAGGGCGTTATGCATTGTGTGAAAAAAGGGGGCGGTGGCATTTTGAGCCATCATCTTTGTAGTTTCTTCACAACAAAACACATTGTTGTTACTTGGAAATTCAAAAAAAACTTGAAATTTGGAAGCAGACATATTGGTTGATTTGCAAAGATGCACCGATCTACCAAATACGGACATGTCATCATAAATTATTTCCATGACCTTGGTCACCTTTTTTGGATGATGGTCATCTTCTTGAAAGCCTTAAAATGTTCGAAAATTTCAGCAAATGCCTAGAAACTCGTTTAAATGTTGGGAAGCAACTCTCGCTGGCGTGTGTGCCTAGATGGTGATAGCGCGTCTGAGAGGGCCCATGCCGGAGTAGCGTATGCTAGAAGCTTCAACCTCAAAATTTGGTACGGCTCCCAAACATTGCACCCATCCATTAAAATATCCCATGCATCCATTCAAACATGCTTCACCTCTTTCTAGAATGCAAAATTCCTCTTCTATCCCTGCTCCGGAAACAAGAATCTGAGGGAGCACTACAATACCAAAGGGATATAGGTGGTAAATTTGCATTCTCCCAAGTACATCACTCCATCCACGTTTCCCAGCCCTTCTTCAATCCTTACCTGTCCGCCCACTCTGACCTACACTGACTTTTTGGACCCACTATGCAAGTGACCCACATGTCAGTGATCCAGAATTACGGGAAGTAGAGATTCCCATCGCTTGTTGTTCGAAATTTGAACATTTTTCGCTAAACCGAGATCAAATCGTTAAAATCATCCAATCTGGCTTATACTATCATTCCACTATGTCAGAGTAAAAGCTAAAAGAACAAAGCCAAAAACACGTTCGTAGCTTTATCAGCCAAGAATATAAAGCCAGAATTAGAGCCCAACCAAACAACAACTAAATCTCAAGGAACTCTGACTGTTTCTCCCTTGTTTTAGTACTTTGGTACCTTCAATTTTATTTAGCAAAAAATATGCCCAAGCAGGATATCATCGACTTGTAGATCAATTTTTGAGATACTTTCATTAAATTGCGGTAACACCATTCTGCTCCACGAATATATATAACCATAAAGTTTGAAAATATTATTGAGAATTCAGGGAATCCTAAACCATAAAATCTAAACCCCTAAACCTTGACCAAGTAGGTATCGTGCAACTATAGATCAAAAATTTAGATACATTCGTTAAATCAGGTAACACCATTCTATTAGACAAATATAAGCATAAATCCTGAGCATTACCAAAAATTCTCTGAACACTAAACCAGAAACAACCCATAAAACTAAACTGTAATACCCTAAACCCTCCACCCATAAAGCCTAATCAAGCAGGTACCGTGCACTTATATATCAAAATTTGAGATACTTTCATTAAATTGCGGTTACGCCATTCTATTCCACGAATATAAGCATAAAGCTTGAACATTATTGAAAATTCCTGAAACCCTAAAATCTAAACACTAATCCTTAAATCCTTACCAAACACGTAGCATGCACTTATCGATCAAAATGATATATTTTCATTAAACTGATAACTCCATTCTATTCGATGAATATAAGAATAAATCTTGAGCATTATCAAAAATACCCTAAACAACCCTAATAAAACCTAAACCTAAAACCCCAAACCCTCAACCCACAAACCCTAACAAATCTGGTATCATGCACTTATAGATCAAATTTGGAGATACTTTTAATGAGTTAGGTAACGCCATATATATTCTATTCGACGAATATAAGCATAAAGCTTGAGTATTATTTAAAATTCGATAAACCCCCTAAACCCTATTCAGTCCATAAAACCTAAACCATAAAACCCTCGACCCATATAAACCCTAACCAAGCAGGTATCATGGACTTATAGATAAAAATCTGAGATTCGATCTTTCATTAAATTGCGATAACGTCATTCTATTCCACGAATATAACAATAAAGTTTGAACATTATTGGAAATGCCCTAAAACCCTAAACCCTCAACCATGCACGTAGCATGCACTTATCGATCAAAAATTGATATATTTTCATTAAACGGGTAACTGCATTCTATTCGATGAATATAAGCATAAATCTTGAGCATTGTCGAAAATACCCTAAACAACCCCTAATAAAACCTAACCTAAAACCCCAAACCATCAACCCATAAACCCTAACCAATCGGGTATCATGCACTTATAGATCAAATTTTGAGATACTTTAAATCAGTTAGGTAACGCCATATTCTATTCGAGGAATATAAGCATAAAGCTTGAGTATTATTGAAAATTCGATAAACCCCCTAAACCCTATTGAGTCCATAAAACCTAAACCATAAAACCATAAAACCCTAAACCCTCGACCCATATAAACCCTAACCAAGCAGGTATCATGGACTTATAGATCAAAATCTAAGATTCGATCTTTCATTAAATTGCGGTAATGCCATTCTATTACACGAATATAACAATAAAATTTGACCATTATTGAAAATGCCCTAAACCCTCAACCCTGCCTAAATGACATTGGCAAATGAGGTATCACGTGCACTTGTACAACAAAATTTCAGATAAACTTTCCTCAAATTGTGCTAATGCATTTCAATTCCATGAATATAAGCATATATAAAGCAGCTTGAACATTATCGAAAATTCCCAAAAAACCGAAACCTTAAACACCTAAACCCCCAAAACCATAAACCCTAAACCCTCATCCCCTCAAACCCTTATGAAGCATGTATGATGCACTTATAGATCAAGATCTAAGATAATTTCATTTAATTGCGATAACACCAGTCTATTCCACGAATATACATATAAGCATATATATATAAGCTTGAACATTATTATTGAAAATTCATAAACCCTAAAACCTAGAAAACCCTAAACCCTAAATACCAACCTTAAACTCCTCAGCCCTAAACCCTAAAATCTTAAATCATATACCATAAACCCAAAACCCCTAAACACTCAACCCAAAAAACATGAACCCTAAACCCCATGCTATATATATCTTGTGTGGAAACTAAGGCAATGGGATTTTGAGCCATACTTATTTGTAGTTTCTTCATGACAAAAGCCATTGCCGTCGCTTGAAAAATTGAAAATAACTTCAAATTCAGAAGCTTCCTTTGTAAATAATATTTTAAATGCCAATAATACGGACCAATCTACCAAATACACACATGTTGTTATAAACTATAACAAAGGTGTGGCCATGACCTTGGTCACCTGGTTTGAAAGCCATGCAAATTCATACATGGTACGCCATATATCGTATGACAAAATTAAAGCCATTATTATCGATTGGAGCTTTTAAAATAACTCCAAATATGGAAGCTCTTTTTCTTACCAATGTTGAAATACCAATATGCACCAATCTACCAAACATGGTTACATTATCAGAAAGTATGGTAACACATATGGCCTTGACATTGGTCATCTAGTTTTTGAAATCCATGAATGTTTAAACATGGTACGCCATATTGTGAAACGAGTTTTTCAAGAGTTATCAAATTTTATATGTTTTTATGGAAATTAGCCAATGCACACAGTGAGTGTCAACACCCGGATTTTTAATCCCAGATGCCTATTATGCCATACCTAGCAATCCCAAGATTACCATTTTTGCGAGACATAACTGAATTGGTACCACAGTACATCATCCATTACAAACCATAATAAAGGTCTTACAAATAAAGGATCTCATGATCCATTCATAATACAATCAAAGCAGCGGAAAGTAAACGTAGTAGGGGCTCGGTCTTCAGGGTCACAAGCAATGCTGACGATGGGAGATGATCCTAGTTGTCATAGACCTCCTGATGTCCATCTTCCTGGTAGTCCTCCTCATAGTCTGGCCACGGGAATAGCCAGGGACAAAGCCATGATTACTCTTTAAGTAGTCACAAACTATCACTAACAAGTAAGGTAGTTCTATTAGGAATCTTAAGCTCTAGGTTTATTTGCAAAAACCCAAGTTTATTTCATTAGGAGTTCAAAAGTAAAGAACCTAATTTATTTTTCTACATCACCTAAGTCGAAACCTAGTTTTCATGTCCACAACCCTGTTGTGGTCAAGTCAATGTCCTAGTTCAATTCGTAAGTCATTTTGAAAACATCTGACAACAGAACAGTATGGCCACTCCAACTGTCCATGACTGCGGACATGGCTATTCGAATAGTTTGACACTCTGCAGAGGTGGTCCACTTTCACCACAATATTCGGTAGATCCGTCAGAGATAACCCTGAATCGTCATACTTAGTATGTGGATAATCAATCATAACCTTTCAATTACACACTCTAGTATAGGCAACTCCCCTATGAGCTTGGCCTCCCAGCCATGGCCATCTGCCATCCTGGGCACTGCATAGGTGGACATTCACATTCACGAGGTAGCCTCAGCTCAACCTCTTTCCGCGAGGGAAGCCATACTAAGGCATGTAAACTTCCAATTAAGCCCTACCCAATTTAGGTATTGCGGTTGTACGGTAAAATTAGAAAGATATCACATCCGAACCCAACCATCAGTTTTAATCAAAACTAAGGCTCATGCCTCAAGAAGTTTCATCATCAAACTATTGTGTTTCAGAACACATGTCAAAACATTTCAATAGAATGAATCATCATTCCCAGGTTTTCATAATCATTTTCTCCAAGTATTCCCATCTAACGTGATCGGTAGTAGTTTAGCACTAGCAACTAACAATGGGGGGAGGGTGTCACTAATAAGGGGTGCTAATCAAGTGTAACTATCCAAATCTAGTTTTATACTTTTTATGTAATCTAAGTATTACTACCTAGGCCTAGTTTTATGCTCTTTATGGCATCTATCCTATTTTTCCAATACTTACAAATCACTAACTAAAGGTAAAGAACTTTGGTAAAAGTAAAAGAATAAAGCTTGCAAGTAAAACTTGGAATTGGTATAATCAAGGTTGCATAACCAAAGCATGCCTATTGCATCTTGCATAGGTTATCTTGCAAGGATGGCTTGCATAGTTAACTTGTAGTGTTAGGCTTGCCTTGAGTAGTGCAGTGGTTGAAGCTCTCTTCTTCTTCTTCTTCGTAGTACTCCTCCTCCTCGTAGCCCCGGTCGATACCAGCGTCTATAAAAGAATACGAGGTACACAATCACCAAACAATACTTTAACTACTTATATTTAGCACACTAAGGCTCACACTTGATGATCTAGCATCATCACAAACATCACATGAAATAAAGACCTAGTCTTATTTATCTTATTTTGGAAAAGTAATTTCTACTCATTGAAAATACTTATCATTCAATATTCTCCAATTAAAATATGGGATCATGTTGAAACATGTCATCACCACCTATTCTAATACTTGGGAATGTGAAAAGTGGTGGTCACATATTATAAAGTTTAAAATTCCTATTTAATAAAATTAAAGTGACTAGAAATTCCTATATAGCATTCTTTTAGTACTAGTCCAAGATCACTGCCTGTAAACCTAAATATTTTTACATATTCAAATAGATCTTGTAAAATGTGATTTTTGAGAGTTGGAATCAACTCAGAAGCATTTATGGATGATTTTTGAAAAATGTTTGAAGTGGCAAAAGCCTCTGTCTTGTTATTTTAACTATAGGTGATCTGTAATTTCAAATGGTTTGAATCCAACAGGCTTGGGTATATATTTTGAATACCTTTCCAACAAAATTGGAATCATGCAATTTGGTTTAGTAGATCTCTTTTAATTGAATTTCAAAGTCACTAATAGATTAGGGTTTTGAAAATAAAAGAAAAATCTAAATTTGAACGCGGGGCGAGCGCGGGAACGATACTGGGTCGGCCCAACTGCACAGGGCACACTGTGGGCTACTGACAGACAGGTCCCACATGTCAGCGACTAAACTAAACCGAAACGGTACGCTCTGTCTAGGCTGTGCGATTAGAGCGCGATCGACGGCTGAGCATCGTCATCTCCGTCGCATAGAACCGGCGTGAACTGAACCCTAACGTGACGGTGGGGGTATGTGGTGGCTCACGAGGTCTCCATCTAGACTTCGCGATGGAGGCGATCGAACGTGTCGAGTCCGGCGAGTCGAATGGTGGTTGCAACAGCTCCTGGGGCGGCTCCTAGCTACAGTTCCTCTTCTCCTCTGTAGCGGCGGGCTCGAGTGAAATTTCGGCGGGCTGGAGCTCGCCTTGTTCCGGGGAGGGGTGTAGGAGGTTTTTGGGAGAGAGGGGAGTGAGCTGGTGTGGCAAATGAGGGCTAGGGTGGCCTCTATTTATACATCAGCGAGAGGGGCAGAGCAGCATGGCTCGGCCTCGTCAGTGACGTCGTTGCAGTGACCTATTGGCATGGCTGAGCATAGGGGTCGACGCGGTCCTTCAGGGCGGTTGTCATGCGAGTGATGGTGCGGCAAGGGGCTGTCGAGAACGGTCGGGAGCGGTTCGTGCTCTGTGTGGGAACGTCGGCGTTCGAGACGGCACACAGTGGCCATGGTTCGCGCGGTATCCTGGAGGTGAAGTGTCGCCTGTCTCCTGGACATCGTGGGAGAGGGCGGCACGGTCTGTGGCGATCGGTGCTTGGTCGACCGGCATGGTGAGCTCGGCGGCATTGCATTGGTGCGCACGGCAAGGGGGGAGCTTGTCCACTGCGCTGCTAGGCACTGGGGGAGACCGGGGGAGAGAAATGGGGCACAGTAGGGAGAAAAATACAGCTCAGAATAGTGATTGTTAGGCAAGGTTTTACTGTTGTCTGCCAGGTGCTTGACCAAATGGCCGCATGAATTCAAGATTTGAATTTTTGGATGAATTTTAGTGAGTGTGTTTATCACATGCTTGGGTGTCTAGGGTTGCTGGGAAAAGTCAAGATGAATTGATTTCAGTGGTTTTTGAAAAGTGGTGATCTTAGTACATACACTTGATTCAATTTTGAAGTGTCTCTCAAAGGTGTTTAAAAATAGTTTATGTATTTTTGTAAGGTTTGTTTGGATTCACTTCTACTTGGTCTAGCAAGGGGTGAAAAGGTTTGGAAATGTTTCTATTAGAAATCTTTTACTAGGAACAGTCAAAGTGGTCTAGTGGATAATTTTGGTCAAAATGACCATTTGATCATATGATTCATATTTGATTTTCTTTTCTTTTGATTTAGTTTGTACATGGCCTAGATGATGTAGTATTCATCTTTAAACCACTCCTTATCATTGTAGAAATCAAACATGGTAATTGCACTCATTATACACTAATACAATTCACACATACACTCATATGAGATTTAGCAAGAAAAGTTTTTGTTAACCCTAAAGTTGGGTGATTAGAACTGGCTAATCTTGTTTAATTTTTTTGGGGTGTTACAAACCTTCCCTCCTTAAACAAAATCTTGTCCCGACATTTAAGAAAAACTAGGAACTAAAGAGATTTGGAAACTCAGTCCTAATGTAATCTTCTCACTCCCAAGTAGCTTCTTCTTCAGTATGGTTGCTCCATTGGTTCTTGAGAAACTTTATACTCTGGGTCCTGGTGGTTCTGAAGGCTTCTTCCAAAATCCGAATGGGTACTTCACGATAAGTTAGATCCTTGTTGATATCTATGGCTTGTTGATCGATGTTCTTGAACACTTTGGTCTTCTCTGGAACTTCTAGGCATTTCCTAATTAACGAGATATGGAACACATCATGTATGGATGACATCTCCTCCGGCAGTTCCAGTTGATATGATACTTCTCCTCGGCGATTCAAAATCTTGAAGGGTCCAATATATTTAGGGCCTAACTTCCCTTTAAGTTGAGAACACGGCATTCCTTTCAAGGGTGATACTTTGAGATATACAAAATATCCGATATTAAAGGTCGGGTCTCGACGTCTTTTGTCAGCATAACTCTTCTATCTGGATTTGGCGGTCTTGAGGTGTTCACGGACTTTGTGAACCTTCTCTTCGGCTTCTCATAGGATGTCAGGTCCGAAGATCTGACTCTCTCCTACTTGCGACCAATTCAAGGGGGTACGACACTTCCTTCCATATAGAAATTCAAAGGGGGGCAGTTGCAAACTAGCTTGATAACTATTGTTGTATGAGAATTCTGCGAAAGGCAGACAATCTTCCCATTTTGATCCATATTCTAGCACACAAAGTCTCAACATATCTTCTAAGATTTGGTTGACTCTTTCAGTTTGTTCATCGGTTTGTGGGTGATAAGTTGTGCTGAAGTTCAGTTTGGTTCCTAATCCTTCTTGGACTTTCTGCCAAAATCTTGAGGTAAACTGGGTTCCTCGATCCGACGCTATGGTCTGAGGGGTTCCATGCAAACTGACGATTCTAGCAATGTACATCCCTGCTAGCTTCGAACTCTGGTAGGTGGCCTTGACAGGTATAAAATTGTCTACCTTGGATAGTCTATCAACTATGACCAAATAGAGTCATTTACCCTACTAGAGGTAGGCAAACCGGTGATGAAATCCATTCCGACAAAATCCCATTTCCATTCTGGAATCTACAATGGTTGCAAAAGTCATGCGGGTTGATGATGTTCCGCTTTGACTCTCTGAAAGATATCACACTTGGCTACGTAGCTTCTGATTTCTCTCTTCATCTTGTGCCACCAAAATTGCTCCTTCAAATCCTGATACATCTTTGTTCCTCTCGGGTGAATAGAATAAAGAGTATCATGAGCTTCCTGCATAATGACTTGCTTCAACTCGGAATCTATAGGTACACAGATATGTCCTTTGTACCACAAAATTCCTTCTTCATCTTTGGTGAATCCGGGTACCTTCCCTGTACTGATACGACGCTTGATTCGGGCGATACTTGCATTTCCTTTGTGGGCTTCCTTGATCTGACTGATCAAAGTGGGTTGAAGTTCAATACTGGCTAAGAATCCTTCGCTAACTAGCTCCATTCTAAACTGCTCCAACTCTTCATGGAAACTTGGCTGGGCTTCTTTAATCATGGTGTTTAATCTACACGACAGTCTACTAAGAGCATCTGCTACCACATTGGCTTTGCCGGGGTGGTAGTGAATGTCAAGGTCATAATCCTTGATTAACTCTATCCATCTCCTTTGCCTCATAATTAGCTCCTTCTGGGTGAAGATATAGTTCAGACTCTTGTGATCCGAATAAATCTCACAGCGGTTACCCATAAGGTAATGACGCCAGGTCTTGAAAGCTAAAACTACAGCTGCTAGTTCTAAGTCATGGGTAGGGTAGTTTTGCTCATGTTTCTTCAGATGTCTAAACAGATATGATATGACTTTGGCTTCTTGCATCAACACACATCCGAGACAAATCTTGGATGCATCACAATACACATCAAAAGGCTTCTTGATATCCGGCATAATCAAAATTGGGGCTAAAATCAATCTCTTCTTGAGCTCTTGAAAAATTGCTTCACATTTGTCCGTCCATTCAAACTTCTGATCTTCCTTCAATAGCTGGGTCAGCGGTCTTGCGATGCTTGAAAATCCTTCTACGAACTTGCGGTAATATCCCGCAAATCTGAGAAATGCGCGGACTTGGGTTTGAGTGGTTGGGGTCCATTCTTCAACATCCTTAATCTTTGTGGGATCGACAGCAGTTCCTCATACCGACAAGATATGTCCTAGGAATCCTACTTCCTTTAACCAGAACTCACATTTTCTAAACTTGGCATACAACTGATGTTCTCTAAGGGTTTCAAGTATGCTTCTCAGGTGTATCTCATGGTCTTCTTCTGATTTGGAATAGATCAGAATATCATCGATAAAAAACGACAAACTTATCCAGGAAGTTCATAAAAATCTTATTCATTAGATTCATGAAATAAGTGGGGGCATTGGTTAATCCAAAAGACCTGACAGTGTACTCATACAATCCATATCTGGTGGTGAAGGCGGTCTTTGGGATATCCGTTGCACGAATCTTCAGTTGATGATAACCAGTTCTAAGATCAATCTTAGAAAACACTCTGGCACCAGTCAACTGGTCAAACAGATCTTCTATCTACGGCAGTGGGTACTTTTTCTTGATGGTGACATCATTCAGCTTCTGGTAATCCGTGCACAAACGGTTACCTCCATCTTTCTTATCCAAAAACAAAGCAGGTGATCTCCATGGCGATGCACTTGGTTGAATCAGAAATTTCTCCAGCATAGCATCAAGTTGCTTCTTCAGCTCCACTAATTCAGATGGGTTCATACTATAAGGTCTCTGAGCTATGGGTCCAGTTCCAGGAATTGGTTCAATGATGAACTCGATATCCCGATCTAGGGGCATACCGGTCAATTCATTTGGGAACATGTCAGGGTATTCACAGACTACTCGGACTTGGTCTAGGGTTGGTTGGGCTAGACTCTTGTTGCATTTGAATTGACGGGGCAGCGTCTCAGATACATGCTCTATTGATACTCTAGTGCTACTAGTCATGGTTATGGCTTTCTTGGCACAGTCAATCAATCCTTTATGTTTGGACATCCAATCCATTCCTAGTAGTACTTCCAAACCTTTGGTTACAAGTACTATTAGATTACCACAAAAATCTATTCCATGGATTCTGATAGGTACAGCCTTGCAAATTTTTCTAGCTTTGGTGGTTGACCCAGGTATTTGAACTATCATAACATGCTTCAATTTTGTTGGTTGAATCTTACTAGTGGATGAAAATTCTTCTGTAACTAACGGGTGCGATGCTCCAGAATCAAAAAACCCTCTTGCAAGTACTGAGTTAACAGAAAACATGCCCAGCATGACATCTGGCGCTTCCTGAGCTTCTTCAGCATTCATGTGGAACAAACGGCCGTTGCGGTTGAGCGGGTTCCCTAGGGCAAATCTCTTTCCAGGCTAGACACGGCGTTGTTGATGAGCAGTTGCATTCACATTGGTGGTTGCTGCAAGCTTCTTGGGGGCACTCGTTGGAGTAGTGACCCTTGACTCCGCATTCAAAGCAAGTAATCATGGACTTGTCTTTTCCTCCAATAGGCACAACATTTCTTCCAGTCCTTGGGGCAGTATTGTTGTTGGTGGTGTTGTTGTTGGACTTGGGCGATGCACGCTTTAAGTTATTGGAGTTGCCGGGATTATTATTGTGGTTTCCTCCAGAAGTTTCCTCCTCCACGATCGGGATAGTTTGGACGGGACATAGGGTGTCTGTTGTTTCTTGGGGCATATCCTGTAGATGGGTTGGGGCGATACTTCTGTGTATGTTGGGATCCAGGCTGGTGCATCATGCGACGCTTACGGTTGTCATTGTCTTGTTTGATCTTTCCTTCCATCTGGATAGCAGAGTCCACTAGTTCTTCTAGATCCGCAAAATGGATGTTGACTAACACTATCTGCATCTCATCATGTAACCCATTCAGGAACCTTTCCTTCTTCTTTGCTTCGGTGCTAATCTCATCAGGGGCATCCCTAGCCAAGGATAAGAATCTGTCATGGTATTCCACCACAGTCATTCTCCCTTGCTTCAATTCCCTGAACTCATCCCTCATCCTAGTGACCAAACCTTGGGGCACATGGGTCCAGCTGAACTTGATCTTGAATTCTTCCCAAGTCATCGTTTGCCCTTCGTTCATGGTACGAGTGCTATTCCACCAGGCTCTGGCATCACCTGCCAGATAATGGGTGGCAAACAGTACTTTTTCATTGGCTTCAACTCCTGCGACCTCCAAATTGTTCTCCATGGTTTGCAGCCAGTCATCAACATCTAAGGGCTCCTCAGACTTACTAAATATAGGTGGGTTGGTATTCTAAAAGTTCTTGAGCTTGGATCCATGGTTATCCTGGTTTTCGTGACCTTGATTGTTCTGGGCCATCTGAGCTATCTATTGAAGAGTGGCTAAGTTGGCTTGGTGTTCAGCTCTGCTAGCTTCACGGTCATAAACTAACATTTGCAGAATCTGCAGCATTGGGTCCTGAGATGAACTACTTCCACCGGCGTTACCGCGAGGCATCTGAAGATTGAGATAGATAATGAGACAGGGGGGAAATTTCTAGGGTTTATGGGTTTGTTTTAGAAACTTTGAACTTGGAGTTTGACTCAGGTTTTGCAAAGTAACAACTTTCTTTTCATTCATTCATAGCACCCAATACAAACACACACCACAACAAGGAAACGGATAGTTTTAAGAACCATTATGTGAAACTACGATACAATGGGACCGGGTACAACTCACTCCTACGGTAGTGCTCAAGTGCATCTAATCATCATCAATGAAGGCAGCATCATCTTCATCAGTGTGATCCTCCATGGCCTCGTCCTCCAGGTAGTCGTCATCATCACTGAGGTAAGAGTAGAGATCTCCATGGATATCTTCACCGTCCTCCTCCTTCGCTTCAAGCTGGATCTGATGTTCATAGATGGTCTTCTCGAGAGTGGCTAACTTCTTGCAAAGACGATAGATGATACATCCTTCTTGTCATGCTGACGACAAAGTGAATAGCGCTCCTTGGTCAGGATGGCGAGGGTCTGGTCCTTCCTGACTGCAATGGCATGGTTATGGTTGGCATAGGCATGGGTGTTGTCCAACTCCTTCTTTCTATCATACAACATGAAGTTGAGATTATCCACCTGGTGCCTCAGCTCCGGGTGTCCTATCATCTCCAAGGGCAGTCCCATAGAATCACGCCTTGCGTAGTGAGCAAAGCGAGTGCCATTGATCTGGTTAATGTTTTGCCCACCACAGACGGGCAAGAGCTTCTTGCATAGCCCTGGCTAGTCCATCTAGCCAGTTGTTCTCCCTCAAACTTAATTGGATCTTTTCCGAGGTGGGTGCTTCCATTTTGCCTCTGAGCTCTGCAATTATCATCCACTGTAGTTATCCTCCTTGCTGATGATTGAGTTGTGCTCCGAAGAACTCGAGGTGCGGGCGTTCAAGAAGATCCGAGAGTTGGATTAAATCCCGCTCGAAGATGAGCCCTCCTCCATTTCCCAACTGGTAGAACTTGCTATACTTGACCCCATCTATAAGAATTTAGGGTGAGCAAGTTAGTGGGGGTGATTAAGTGTGTCAAATTTTATGTAGGATTGCAAGAATTTTCTAGGAACATGAATTGTTTTGAAAGAATCTCAAGGATAATAGTGGGAATAGGTTTTCATAAATACTCACTTATTTTGTTTTGAAACTAAGTTTTTTTTGTTCAGACGTCCATTCTAACTAGGGTCTCCTATGGTCAGGATGCCTCTGATACCAACTTGTCAACAACCTGATTTTTAATCCCAGATGCCTATTATGCCATACCTCACAATCCCAGGATTACCATTTTTGCGAGACATAACAGAATTGGTACCACAGTACATCATCCATTATAAACCATAATAAAGGTCTTACAAATAAAGGATCTCATGATCTAGTCTTAATACAATCAAAGCAGCAGAAAGTAAACATAGTAGGGGCTCCATCTTCAGGGTCACAAGCAATGTTGACGATGGGAGATGATCCTAGTTCTCATAGACCTCCTGATGTCCATCTTCCTGGTAGTCCTCCTCATACTCTGGCCACGGGAATAGCCAGGGACAAAGCCATGAGTACTCTTCAAGTACTCGCAAACTATCACTAACAAGTAAGGTAGTTCTAGTAGGAATCTTAAGCTCTAGGTTTATTTGCAAAAAGCCAAGTTTATTTCATAAGGAGTTCAAAAGTAAAGAACCTAATTTAATTTTCAACATCATGTAAGTGGGAACCTAGTTTTCATGTCCACAACCCTATTGTGGTCAAGTCAAGGTCCTAGTTCAATTCACAAGTCATTTTGAAAACATCTAACAACGGAACAGTATGGCCACTCCAACTGTCCATGACTGCAGACGCGACTATTCGAATAGTTTGACACTCTGAACAGCTGGTACACTTTCACCACAATATTCGATACATCCGTTAGGGAAAACCCTGAATCGTCATACTTAGAATGCGGATAATAAATCATAACCTTTCAATTACACACTCTAGTATAGGCACCTCCCCTATGAGCTTGGCCTCCCGGCCATGGCCATCTTCCATCCTGGGCACTGCATAGGTGGACATTCACATTCACGAGGTAGCCTCAGCTCAACCTCTTTCCGCGATGGAACCCATACTAAGGCATGAAAACTTCCAGTTAAGCCCTACCCAATTCAGGTATTGCGGTTGTACGGTAAAATTGGAATGGTATTGCATCTAAACCCAACCATTAGTTTTTATCAAAACTAAGGCTCATGCCTTAAGAAGTTTCATCATCAAACCATTGTGTTTCAGAACACATGTCAAAACATTTCAATAGAATGAATCATCATTCCAAGGTTTTCATAATCATTTTCTCTAAGTATTCCCATCTCAAGCGATCGGTAGTAGTTTAGCACTAGCAACTATCAATGGGGGAGGGTGTCACTAATAAGGGGTGCTAATCACATGTAACTATCCAAATCTAGTTTTATGATTTTTATGGCATCTAAGTATTACTACCTAGGCCTAGTTTTATGCTCTTTATGGCATCTATCCTATTTTTCCAATACTTACAAATCACTAACTAAAGGTAAAGAACTTTGGTAAAAGTAAAAGAATAAAGCTTGCAAGTAAAACTTGTAATTCGTATAATCAAGGTTGCATAAACAAATCATGCCTACTGCATCTTACATAGGTTATCTTCCAAAGATGGCTTGCATAGTTAACTTGTAGTGTTCGGCTTGCCTTTAGTAGTGCAGTGGTTGAAGTTCTCTTCTTCTTCTTCCTAGTACTCCTCCTCGTAGCCCGGGTCGATACTAGCATCTATAAAGGAATACGAGGTACATAATCACCACACAACACTTTAACTACTTCTATTTATCACACTAAGGCTCACACTTGATGATCTAGCATCATCACAAACATCACATGAAATAAAGACCTAGTCTTATTTATCCTAGTTTGGAAAAGTAATTTCTACTCATTGAAAATACTTAAGATTCAATATTCTCCAATTAAAATATGGGATCATGTTGACACATGTGATCACCACATATTCTAATACTTGGGAATGTGATAAGTGGTGGTCACATTTTAGAAAGTTTAAATTTACTATTTAATAAAATTAAAGTGACTAGAAATGCCTATATAACATTCTTTTAGTACTAGTCCAAGATCATTGCATGTAAACCTGAATATTTTCACATATTCTGATACATCTTGTCAAATGTGATTTTTGAGAGTTGGAATCAACTCAGAAGAATTTATGGTTGATTTTTTAAAAATGTTTGAAGTGGCAACAACCTCTATCTTGTTATTTTTACTATAGGTGATCTATAATTTCAAATGGTTTTAATCCAACGGGCTTGGGTAGATATTTTGAATACCTTTCCAATAAAATTGGAATCATGCAATTTGGTTCAGTAGATCTATTTTAATTGAATTTCAAAGTCACTGATAGATTAGGGTTTTGAAAATAAAAGAAAAATCTAAATTTGAACGCGGGGCGAGCGCGGGAACAATACTGGGTCGGCCCAACTGCACAGCGTGCGCGTAGTGGGCTGTTGACAGGCGGGTCCCACGCATCAGCAACTAAACAAAACCTAAACGGTACACTCTATCTGGGCTGTGTGATTAGAGCGCGATCGACGGCAGAGCATCGTCGTCTCCGTCGCACAGCACCGGCGAGAACTGAACCCTAACATGACGGTGGGGGTATGTGGGGGCTCACCAGGGCTCCGGCTAGACTTCGCAATGGAGGCGATCGAACGTGTCGAGGCCGGTGAGTCGAATGGTGGTCGCGGCAGCTCCTAGGATGGCTCCTAGCTACAATTCCTTTTCTCCTCTGTAGGGGCGGGCTCCGGTGAAATTCCGGCGGGCTGGTGCTCGCCTTGCTCCGGGGAGAGGTGTGGGAGGTTTCTGAGAGAGAGAGGGGAGTGAGTTGGTGTGGAAAATGAGGGCTAGGGTGGCCTCTATTTATACACCGGCGAGAGGGGCAGAGCGGCATGGCTCGGGCTCGTCGGCGATGTTGTTGCGGTGAGCTATTGGCATGGCTGAGGGTAGGGGTCGACGCGGTGCTTCCGGGCGGTTGTCATGCGAGTGATGGCACGGCAAAGGGCGGTCGAGAACGGTCGGGAGCGGTTCGTACTCTGTGCAGGAACGGCGGCGTTTGAGATAGCGCATAGTGGCCACGGTTCGTGCGGTGGCGAACGGCCGTGTTTTGGGGGGTAGCTGGGGTCGCGGTGAGTGTGGGCACACACAGAGAGGGCAAGGCGCGGTGTCTGTGCGCATGTCGGCTGCGGCGCAATAGCACAGTCTCGGCATGATAGAAGGAGAAGTAGGTGCGGCGATTATGGCTGGTCCACGGGGTGTCTTCGGTCGAGGGATGGACAGGGGGTGGCGGTGAAGTGTCGCCTGCCTCCTAGACATCGTGGGAGAGGGCGGTGCAGTCTGTGGCGAGCGGTGCTTGGTCGATCGATATGGTGAGCTCGGGCGGCGCTACACTGGTGCGAACAGCAAAGGGGGAGCTTGTCTACTGCGTTGCTGAGCACTGGGGGAGACCGGGGGAGAGAAATGGGGCACAATGGGGAGAAAAATACTTCTCATAACAATGATTGTTAGGCAAGGTTTTACTGTTGTCTGCCAGGTGCTCGACTAAATGGCCGCATGAATTCAAGATTTCAATTTTTGGATAAATTTTGGTGAGTGTGTTTGTCACATGCTTGGGTGTCTAGGGTTGCTGGGAAAAGTCAAGGTGAATTGATTTGAGTGGTTTTTGAGAAGTCGTGATCTTAGTACATACACTTGATTCAATTTTTGAAATGTCTCTCAATGGGGTTTAAAAATAGTTTCTATCTTTTTGTAAGGTTTGCTTGGATTCACTTTTACTTGGTCTAGCAAGGGGTGAAAAGATTTGGAAATGTTTCTGTTAGAAATCTTTTACTAGGAACACTCAAAGTGGTCTAGTTGATAATTTTGGTCAAAATGACCATTTGATCATATGATTCATATTTTATTTTCTTTTCTTTTGATTTAGTTTGTACATGGCCTAGATGATGTAGTATTCATCTTTAAACCATGCCTTATCATTTGTAGAAATCAAACATGGCAATTGCACTCATTCGTACACTAATGCAATTCACACATACACTCATATCAGATTTAATAAGAAAAGTTTATGTTAACCCTAAACTTGGGTGATTAGAACTGGCTAATCTTGTTTAATATTTTTGGGGATTTACAGTGAGACACCAACGGAGAAACGAATGGTTGTATTTTGTTTTATATTTTGCAAATTTGGTTTCATTACTATTCATATCAGAAAATTGAAATCTTGCAAAACTCTCGGTGGTTCTCCAATATTTGACTAATTAGGTACCTTTAAACTATTTTTCAAAAGTCAAGAGAAAGCTATATCACACACTTTGTAGTTTGTAAATAGACACACTTACTTTCAGTTGTCAAAAAGTTACTTAATTTTAGCATCTTCAGCTAGGAACCTTGGAAACTCATGAAAGTAGGGCATTATCCATCAAATCTGGAATCTCCTTTGTAAACAATTGCTTGAAATGCCAAGATGCACCGATCTACCAAATGTGGACAGGTTTTTAAGCTTGGTTGGCGAAGATGCTTCAATGTATACAGAAACTATGGATGTGATCTTGCTCCTCTTCTTTGAAAGCCTTGAATTAATGTTCATTAATTTCGGCAGATCTCTATAAACTCATTAATAGCTGGAAAGCATACAGGCATGTGGGTCTGTCTGATGGGGACAACATCCCAAGTGGGAGTAGAATACATTAGCAACTTCAACTTAAAATTTTTGGCAGAGCGCCAAAATATCCCGCCCACCCATTCAAACATCCAGCCCCAAAAATTATTTTATTGCACAAATCTAGCCTCGAAGCTTGAAAGGGCGTTATACATTGTGTGAAAAAAGGGGGGTGGCATTTTGAGCCATCATCTTTGTAGTTGCTCAACAATAAAAAACATTGGTGTTACTTGGAAATTCAAAAACAAACTTCAAATTTGGAAGCAGACATGTTGGTTGATTTGCAAAGATGCACCAATCTACCAAATACGGACACGTCATCATAAACTTTCCATGACCTTGGTCACATTTTTGGACGATGGTTATCTTCTTGAAAGGCTTAAATTGTTCGAAAATTTCAGCAAATGCCTAGAAACTCGTTTAAATGCTGGGAAGCAACTCTCGCTGGTGTGTGGGCCTAGACGGTGACAACGCGTCTGAGAGGCCCCACGCCGAAGTAGCGTATGCTAGAAGCTTCGACCTCAAATTTTGGTACGGCGCCCAAACATCACACCCATCCATTAAAATATCATGCGCATCCATTCAAACATGCTTCACCTCTTTCTAGAATGCAAAATTCCTCTTCTATCCCTGCTCCGGAAACAAGAATCCGAGGGAGCACTACAATAACAGAGGGATATAGGTGGTAAACTTGCGTTCTCCCAAGTGCATCACCCCATCCATGTTTCTGAGTCCTTCTTCAATATTTACCTGCCCGCCCACTCCGACCTACACTAAATTTATGGACCCACTATGCAAGCGACCCACATGTCAGTGAGCTAGAATTACGGGAAGTAGAGATTCCCATCGCTTGTTGTTCAAAATTCGAACATTTTTCGCTAAACCGAGATAAAATCGTTAAAATCATCCAACCTGGCTTATACTATCATTCCACTATGTCAGAGTAAAAGCTAAAAAAACAAAGCCAAAAACACGTTCGTAGCTTTATAAGCCAAAAATCAAAAGACAGAATTAGAG
Organism: Avena eriantha; assembly: GCA_910589775.1. Classification (NCBI taxonomy): domain Eukaryota; kingdom Viridiplantae; phylum Streptophyta; class Magnoliopsida; order Poales; family Poaceae; genus Avena; species Avena eriantha. The sequence continues at coordinate 160,388,696 of OU342740.1, read as the reverse complement.
CCCAACCAAATAGCGCCTAAATCTCAAGGAACTCTGACTATTTCTCCCTTGTTTTAGTACTTGGGTACCATCAATTTTATTTAACAAATAATCTGACCAAGCAGGATATCATCGACTTGTAGATCAATTTTTTGAGATACTTTCATTAAATTGCGGTAACACCATTCTGTACCACGAATATATATAACCATCAAGTTTGAAAATATTATTGATAATTCATGGAATCCTAAACCATAAAATCTAAACCCCTAAACCCTGACCAAGCAGGTATCGTGCAACTATAGATCAAAAATTGAGATACTTTCGTTAAATCGGGTAACCCCATTCTATTAGACGAATATAAGCATAAATCCTAAGCATTACCCAAAATTCTCTGAACCCTAAACTAGAAACAACCCATAAAACTAAACTGTAAAACCCTAAACCCTCGACCCATAAACCCTAATCAAGCAGGTACCCTGCACTTATATATCAAAATTTAAGATACTTTCATTAAATTACGGTAACGCCATTCTAGTCCACGAATATAAGCATAAAGCTTGAACATTATTTAAATTCCTGAAACCCTAAAATCTAAACACTAAACCCTAAATCCTTACCAAACACGTAGCATGCACTTATCGATCAAAAATTGATATATTTTATTAAACTGGTAACTCCATTCTATTTGATGAATACAAGCATAAATCTTGAGCATTATCGAAAATACCCTAAACCCTGACCAAGCAGGTATCGTGCAACTATAGATCAAAAATTGAGATACTTTCGTTAAATCGGGTAACCCCATTCTATTAGACGAATATAAGCATAAATCCTAAGCATTACCCAAAATTCTCTGAACCCTAAACTAGAAACAACCCATAAAACTAAACTGTAAAACCCTAAACCCTCGACCCATAAACCCTAATCAAGCAGGTACCCTGCACTTATATATCAAAATTTAAGATACTTTCATTAAATTACGGTAACGCCATTCTATTCCACGAATATAAGCATAAAGCTTGAACATTATTTAAATTCCTGAAACCCTAAAATCTAAACACTAAACCCTAAATCCTTACCAAACACGTAGCATGCACTTATCGATCAAAAATTGATATATTTTATTAAACTGGTAACTCCATTCTATTTGATGAATACAAGCATAAATCTTGAGCATTATCGAAAATACCCTAAACCCTAAACAACCCCTAATAAAGCCTAAACCTAAAACCCCAAACCCTCAACCCATAAACTCTAACAAATAAGGTATCATACACTTATAGATCAAATTTGGAGATACTTTCAATGAGTTAGGTAATGCCATCTATATTCTATTCAGCGAATATAAGCATAAAGCTTGAGTATTATTGAAAATTTGATTAACCCCCTAAACCCTATTCAGTCCATAAAACCTAAAGGGTAAAACCCTAAACCCTCGACCCATATAAACCCTAACCAACCAGGTATCATGGACTTATAATAAAAGTCTAAGATTCGATCTTTCATTAAATTCCGGTAATGCCATTCTATTCCACGAATATAACAATAAAGTTTGAACATTATTGAAAATTCCCGAAAACCGAACCCCTAAAACCCAAATCCTAAACCCCTAAACCCTATAACATTAAACCCTAAACCCTCACCAAGCACGTAGCATGCACTTATAGATCAAAATTTAAGATAATTTCATTAAATTGGGTAACGCCATTCTATTTGACGAATATAAGCATAAATCCTGAGTCATATCAAAATTTACCGAAACCCTAAACAACCCCTAAAACTTAAACCCTAAAGCCCTAAACCCTCAGCCATAAACCCTAACCAAGCAGGCATCAGGCACACATTGACCAAAATTTGAGATACTTTCATTAAATCAGCTAACACCAATTCTATTCTACGAGTATAAGCATAAATCTTGAGCATTATTGAAATTTCACTAAACCCTAAACCCTAAACAACCCATAAAACTAAACCGTAAAAACCTATAACCCTAAACCCTCGACCCATAAACCCTAACCAAAGTAGGTATTGTGTAGTTATATATCAAAATTTGAGATAATTTCAATAAATTGATGTAATGCCATTCTATTCAACGAATATAAGCATAAAGCAACTTGAACATTATTGAAAATTCCTAAAACCCAAAACCCTAAACCCCTAAAACCTGAAACCCTAAACCCTTACCAAGCACATAGCATGCACTTATAGATCAAAATTTGATATACTTTCGTTTAATATGGTAAGGCCATTTTATTCGACGTATATAAGCATAAATCTTGAGAATTATCCAAAATTCCCTAAACAATAAACCCTAAACAACCCTTAAAACCTAAACCCTAAAACCCCAAACCCTCAACCCATAAACCCTAACCAAGCAGGTATCATGCACTTTATAGATCAAAATTTGAGATACTTTTAATAAATTAGGTAACGTCATTCTATTCGATGAATATAACAATAAAGCTTGAGGATTATTCTAAATTCGCTAAACTCTAAACCCTATCCAACGATAAAACCTAAGCTGTAAAGCCCTAACCAAGAAGGTATCATGCACTTATAGATCAACATTTGTGATACTATCATTAAAGCATGTAACGCCATTCTATTCGACGAATATAAGCATAAATATTTGAGCATTATTGAGAAATCGCTAATCCCTAAACCCTAAATCCTAAACAACCCATAAAACCTAAACCGTAAGACCCTAAATCATCGACCCATAAACCCTAAACCCTAAACCAGCAGGTACCATGCACTTATAGATCAAAATTTGAGATACTTTCGTTAAATTTTGGTAACGCCATTCTATTACGTGAATATAAGCAGAAAGCTTGAACATTATTGAAAATCAAAAACCGTTAACCGTAAACCCTAATAACCTCCTAACCCTAGAACTCTAAATTCCTAACCCTAGAACCCTAAACCCTTACCAAGGAGGTATAATGCACTTATAGATCAAATTTTGAAATACTTTTATTAAATTGCGATAACGCCATTCTATTCCATGAATATAACCATATATATAAAGATTGAACATTATTATTGAAAATTCCCTAAACCCTAAAACCTAAACAATCATAAACCTAAAACCTTGAACAACCCTAAACCTTAAATCATGAACCCTAAACCACTAAACCCTAAAATCCTAAACCATACACCATGAACCCTTAAACCCTCAACCCAAAATAAAAACCCGAACCCTAAACTTAACCCTAGGCTATATATACTTTGAGTGAAAACCGGGGCAGTGGGATTTTAAGCCATGTTTTGTAGTAGCTTCATGACTAAAGCCATTTTTGTGCCTTAGAAAATTGAAATAACTTCCAATTCAGAAGCTTCCGTTGTAAATAATATTTTAAATGCCAAAACACACCATAACAAATATGGATAGGTTATTATAAACTATAGAAAAGATATGGTCATGACCTTGGTTATATTTTTCAAAAATTATCAAATTTCAAGATTATATTTTTCCATAGAAACTAGCTAGTGCACATAGTGAGACATGAAGAGAGAAAATAATGGATGCGTTTCTTTTTATATTTTGTTTCTTTCTATTTATTTAAAATGGCCAAAATTAGGTGTCATTACCATTCATATAAAAAAGTTGGATTTTCTAAAACTCTCGGTGGTTCTCCAATATTTGACTACTTGATATCTTTGAATTATTTTAAAAAGTCAAGAGAAAGGTATATCACACACTTTCTAGTTCGAAATTAGACATATTTATTTCAGATTGTCAAAAAGTAATTTTATTGCATAGATTTAGCTAGAAAGTTTGGAAATTCATGAAAGTTGGGCATTGTCCATCAAATCTAGAATCTTCTTTTGAAATGCCAAGATGCATCTATCTACCAGATATGGACACGCTGTTATAACTATAACAGAGATATGGCAATGACCTTGGTCATCTTATATGAAAGCCTTCAAAATATATTGTTTATCAATTTCGGCAAATGTGTGAAAACTCATTTATATGTTGGTAAGCATACTATCACTGGTGTGTGGGTCTAGATGGGGCCATCACGTGAGAGCGGCTGCGTCGGAGCAGCATACATCTGAAGATTCAACCTCAAAATTTCCGCATGGCGCTGAAACATCCCGCGCACATCTTTTCAACTATCGCGCGCATCTATTCAAATATACCGCCCCGCTTTTTGCAAATGCAAAATTCCTCTTCTATCCCTGCTCCCAAAACAAGGACCATGGGAGTACTTCAATAATAGAGGGGTATAGGTCGTAAATGTGCGTCATCCCACCTATATCCCCCATCGTCTCTTCCTCGCCCACACCCCTCCAACCTCGACCTTCCTCTAGCTACTTCATCGTCGGCCCTCTCTTCCACACCAGAGATCTTCCACTGTAGGCGCTCTTCACCGGAACTATTTCACCGACTCCCTCGCAACATCGGATCTGCTTCGCCAACGCTGTCGTCTACCCTACCAGGGTTGCTTCACTGAATCATGCATTGCTGACCCTGAAATGCCGAGCCGCCGCCCCCGCCGCCCACTTGACTGTCCTACCCGTCCTCGCCGCACAGCGGTAATTTCTCTTGCCTATTTGCTATATTTTTGGTACTCGTAAGCTACGAAATCTTTAGGTTGTTGCTCAATATCCTGGATGCTATTGCCATTTCGTTTGCACCCTTCATCTTGTATGTCATATCCACCTCATTAGCTTCTTCCTTTTATTCCCTTTCTTTTTTCTCATGCTATCGGTTTAATCCTCCAACACGAACTCATAGATTATATTCTTTCCGAGCGCTTGCATGAGTCATGCAAACAGCTCATAGAGGATCCAACACTGACAATCTGATGCCCAACAAGGCTGAATCGTGAGGTTTCCTTGTGTTACTTAGGCCAGTTTCTTGTCATGTTAATTAGTTGTATAACCTGCATGCCTAATAAGTTAATAAGTTATTCTACCTAAGAACTTGCCATGACATTTGCATTTATGTTCAATTGTGAATATATGTGTGAATGCTTAATTCGGAAAATTTCCATCTAGTTTGGATGATATATCTGGTCATTATTAATGCTATATGTTGGTGTTTTCACCTGCTTTCATCCTTCCAAACCAGCTATCTAGTTTGAAACATACATCTGGTAATGTTTAATGCTATGTTTTTGATGTTTTTCAAGAGTTTTCATCCTTCCAAACCAACCAACTTGGTTTCAAATGTCATGTAGAGAAATTACAATGGAGTATAAGGACCAGAGTTCCAACTGCTCTGCTCAGATTCTTTTGGAAGATTGACCAAGAGTCGCACCCGCTTGAGAAAGATCTACTGTCAGCCTGAACATGCTACTATAAGTTCATACTTACTTTAAATGATCTCTACTTTATATAATACTACTTGTTTCCCTTGTTGTTTGTTTTAACCTGTTTCACCATATTTTAGTAGAGTGCAGTTAAAACCCAGCAGGAGTCCTTGGAAGGTAGGACTGAAAGTTGTGATCCCTCATCACATTCATCCTCCCATTGCATTGCCGAAGCAAACAACTTACTTAATAGTCCACCTAGAACAACTCCTGCAGGGGATAAATATATAAATGATTTATTGCATTGCAGAACGAAAGGGTGTAGCTGCTCTTAAATCTATAGCTTAAATGTTGAAGAAGACGACAGATGATATATTGAAGCGAATCACCATGTACCGATCTCTTATTGATGGTATTGACACGTTGTAATCTGTCGGAATTACGATCTTGTTGTATAACCTATTGTAACAAACTTTTATTGTTGTGTAATAAGTAATTTTAATTTATGTGTGTTTATTAATTTACATCTTGATATTCACCTATTCTGCGAAAAGTAGGCGCTAGCAAAAAAGTCCAAAACAGTAACAGGCTGGAGCAGTAACATGCTGAACGTTGAAACAACATGCGCATGGATGGCCCAAAACGACCAGAACAGTAAAAGGCCAAAACAGTAAAAGGTCCGAACAGTAAAAGGCTAGAACAGTAAATGGCCAGAACAGTAAAAGGCCAGAATAGGAAAATGCCAGAATAGTAAATGACCAGTACAATAAAAGGCCAGTACAGTAAAAGGACAGAATAGTAAAAGGCCGTGACAGTAAAATGGCAGAACAGTAAAAGGCCAGAACAACAAAAGGCCAGGACAATAAAAGGCCAGAACCATAAAAGGCCGGAACAGTAAAAGGCTAGAACAGAGAAAAGGCCACAACAGTGAAAGGCTCGAACCGTAAAAGGTATCAATAGCAAAAGGCTAGTATAGTAACAGGCTAGTACAGTAACAGGCTAAACAGTGCCGGCCTGAACAGGTAAAAGCCCAAACACTAAAGGGCCTAAACAGTAACGGGTCGAAATTCCTAAAAGGCTCGAATAGTAATAGGACCGAACAATAAAAGGCTAAATTGGCAATAGGCCTGAACGGTGTCGGGCCGGGTTTGTGCAGGCCTCAAGTGGCAGCAGAGTGTTGGACCAACATGGGCCTTCTGTAAGCCGAAACAGAATCGAGCCTAAAAGTTCACGGGCCGCTGCTGGCTACATTTTTGGGCCCATTTCAAACAGTGCAGGACAAAACAGTAACGGGTCATCTTCTTGTTGGGCTCTCGTAATGGGTCGGCCCAATTAGTATTTAGTAGGCCTTGGCTGGGCCTGGCTTCTGCCATGGTTTCCATGACCATTAACGGCGGTAACCGGCTCCTAACAGCGGCTGCCACATGGCAGTTTACATGATGTCAGCCGTCAGCGTGGCTGGCGAATAGATCTATGATGGATCAAGTTTTCATGGCTGGAGGATGCGATCATCCACGGTCGAAAAAAACCGTGGTTAATTCATTTGTGACGGGGCTTTTACCATGAAGGTCATCTGTCGCGCAAGACTCTTTGGCCATGAAAAAGGGCCTTCAACCACGAAAATCGTTTGTTGTAAAAGCCAACTTTTCTTGTAGTGGGGCTAGTGTGGTACTCAAATCATCCCAAAGAGACAAACTATTCTAAGTATTGTAGATTCACTTCACGGCGAGAAATAACATTGCTGAATATGAAACCCTGCTACATGCAATTCAAATCGCAAAAGACATCGGCATTTGCCGACTCATGTTCTATGGAGACTCGGATTTACTTGCTCAGAAAGTATCCGACATATGTAGGGAAAATAAGAACATGGAAGCATATCGAGCTATCATGGATGAACTAGAAAAATTGTCAAAGGGTTTGAAGTTCAACACATTCCTCGAACAGATAATGAGGAAGAAGATGCACTATCAAGGATAGGCTCTGCATGGAAAAAGGTCTCGGATGGTGCTTTTCTGGAGCACCTCAGAGTTCCCTCTATCACTTGAGTTGATGAGGAGTATCTGACGCACAGCACATAGCAGTTCTATCTGTAATTCCAATCTAGACAAAACCCTACCTCAAATTCTTGGTAGAAGAAAAATTACCCGAAGACGAAGTTCTGAGCCGGCAGATTATCCGTCGATCGAAATCCTATATAGTAATTAGCAGTGAGCTCTATAAGCGGAGTGTATCTAGGATATTTTAGCATTGTGTTTCTCTGGAAGGAGTGGAAATCCTAATGGAAATCCATGAAGGCGAATTTGGACATCATGCCGGAGCCAAATCTTTAGTGGCAAAAGCTTTTCGACACAGATTCTTCTGGCTTACAACTAAGTCAGATGCCGAAAACTGGTCTAGACGTGCAAAGGCTGCCAAAAATATGCCAAACAAGCCCATGTTCCGGCTGATTAGCTGCGAACAATTTCGATTACATGGCCCTTTGTGGTCTGGTGGCTTGACACGGTAGGACCATTTAAATGGGTTCCAAGTGTATTGACTCACCTAATTTAAAAAATGGATTGAGGCTAAACCCTTCACAAGTTGTGATGGAGCTACAGCCAAAATATTCGTCGAGGACATTATAATCTAATTCGGCTATCCGCACAGTACCATTAGAGACAACAGGAGCAACTTTTAAATGGGAGAACTTGCCGAATTTTGCGAAGACCAAGGGATCCGACTTGATATTTCATTAGTCGCACATCCACAGGCCAATGGACAAGTCGAATGGGCGAATGGTTTAATTCTTCAAGGCCTCCATCTCAGGCTCGAACCACCACTTCATCATGCTGCGGGGACTTGGTCAGATGAATTGCGGACTGTTGTATGGAGTTTGCAAACTACTCCTAACAAGTCAACTAGATACACACCTTTATTCTTAGTATACGGTGTAGATGCAGTTCTTTAGAGTGATCTTATCCATCTTTATCCCCGAGGCGCCATGTACATCAAAGACGATGCCGAAGTTTCTCAACAAGATGGCCTCGATGTACTCGAGTAAGTTTGCATCATTGCTGAGCAGAGATCTACAGCCTATCAACAGAAGTCATGTAGGTATCATGGTGAGGGAGTCAAAAATCAGTCTTTCACAAAGGGCGATCTAGTTATCTGACTTGTGCAAAAAAGAAAGCACAAACTTTCTCCAACCTGGGAAGGGCCCTTTATGGTTAGTAGAGTATTGCAGATTGGTTCGTACTAGCTAACAGACATGAGGCCAGACAAAGAAAGACCCTCTACAAATAATAGGAAGAGAGCTAGACGAAGTATAGATATGAATGAGATAGGTTGTCAATGGAATAGTGCTTAGCTACGTCCCTTTTATTCTTAAAATTTATTTCTTTGTAATCATATCAATGTATATGTTTAAACTGAAATAACATATTGGTCCCCTCAATGTTTTTGTGAGAAGTTTTAAGTACCATCTTATTTCTGAATGATCATGTCATAGTCGAAAATCCCAGGTTACTAAATGTATTTCATGCTCATGTTTGTTCTGGTTAGATTTCCGATTTTAAATAAAAGCTACCTTTGGGTGTAAGTCTCATTTTATATTTATACTTTTATTTTTGTCTGTGTTAGACGTGGGTATTTTCTGAGTAGTGATTTTTTGGTACTAGAGGCCGGCTTTGATTCCGGGTTTAAACTGATTTAGCAATTGACCTCCGTTGCTCGGCAAAGTGTCTGTGCTAAAGGTTTGTTGTCTCACGAAAGGTACGAGGCAGAAATCCCGATAAACAATAAGTATGAACAAAAAGTGCTTAAGTATTTTTCAAGCACAAAACAAAAAAAACATACATTCTAGGAGTAAAGCATCAGTTCTTTCATTACAACACCACAAAATAAATAAGTTTAAACATTACATCAAGCATGTTTCAGAACTATACAAATTTTTTTCTTGCAAATTTCATGTTGGAGGAGAAGGATTTGTCGGCCCACTTGTGTTACGACCCAAGTCACCCTGATCTTTCTCCGAGATGAGGATGTCGGATTCTATCTCTTTGTCGTCGTTGTTGTTGGGAAATTCATCATCTTCGGCTAGGGGGCTTGGAGACACTCCGACGAATTTGAAAAATGGCTTCTCGTAGTTGGTAGCATCAGCCACGTGGCAAGAGTATCCGAGACAAGAATCCCATATCTCACCAACATTCTGAATCTTGCCATCTTCATCAACAGTCGAATAACCCTTGATAACTTGCTAGATTTCCATGTTGCCATGGTGGCTCATTACCATAGTGAGGGCATTCCACACCACTGTGTGGGTGTAGGACATTTTCCAATCCTCGACCAGCTATGGGATATCCTTAGCTTTTTCACATACTTCAAAGGCTGATAGCTTGTTTAGGTCGGAGAGATTAACGGTCTCACAAATCTCTTCAAGATATCGACGGAAATCATAAAGCAAATCTCTGACTACGACAAGTTGGTTGGTGTGTGGCTCGGTTAAAGACGAATCTAGGAGGTTGAGAGGTCATGTAAAAAGGAGCATCATTAACAAAAAGATATGACTGGAAAAGTGAGAAAAATCAACAAGGAGACAGAATGGCAGCAAACATACCAAAGATAGTTTCGTCTACTTTGGTCTTGTCCTCTCGAAACTCTATAGTTCATCCCGTAAGGCCTGAGTGGCTCATTCTACCTATCCCTCTGTGCTTTCAAATCTGAGATTTCCTTACCTTGGCTAGTAATGGTCCGATCACGTTCTTCGGTGGTCATGTTGCTGTATTCAAGGATATTGTTGACACTGCGTTCATGGTCTTCCCACAATTTTTTAAGTTGCTTGCACAAGCCGGCATTGTCGGACTCTAATGTCCTCCACAAGCTTGCAGGATTGAGTCAGCAAGCTTGGAGTAAGAAGGACAAAGTTAGTTGAATTCATAATTCAGCTCAAATTCCGATAAGAGATAGTAAGAAAACATACTTTCGGCCTCATCCTTCTCAACTTTAAGCTAAGAATTTTCAAGCTGGAGAGCCTTGACCTCTATCCGCTTGTTACAGATGTTCTTCAGTAATTCCTGGTTGTAAACATTAACTTTTTGTAAGTCAAAATGGTAACCAGAGGTAGAAAAGCTACTAAGGCTCGGGCTGCTATTTTAACTAAGTTAAATTTCAGCACGAGCCTTGGGGCCTACACACTACAAGGAATGTGCTAACTGGTGACCCCAAATATTGGTCATAGAAAGGTCATAGTAATTCAACTATGACCTTTCTATGACCAAAAACAGTAGGTCACATAGCGAGGATCACTATAGACAGCTAACGATCTTTTTTGAATTGGTCATGGATGGTTATGACCAAAATAGATGGTCATAGTGACTATGACCAATCAATTTGATCACAGGCTATCTACCAATCCACGTCAGCAATCCTATGTGGAACCTGACGTGGCAGCAAATTTAGCCCAGTCCAGTTTGGTGGTATACATGGGGCAAGCCCAACAATTCTAGCCTTTTGGTTTATAAGCATGGATTTTACTGTCCATTTATTTCGTGGGCCAAGCCAAAAACTTTGGCCCATTTATTTTTGGTCAATGGCATTTTGTTTGGCCCAATATTTTCTTTATGCCCATTTAAATTTACAGTAGGTCCCGCATGTCAAATAGGTCCTACCTGCCAGTATTAGTTTCTACTACTGGCTCCACATGGTATATTATATATATATGATCCACACGTCATATTTCAGTTCCTCAAAAATACATTCAATTCCACACGCATACCGTGTCCACACAGATATACTATCAGGATTTGACAATGAACAACAATTATTTACAATAAACAACAATTATTGCAATAGGTAAGCACATTGAATATTTCAAATAACGGCAAAACAATCTCTACTAAAATTATCCCGTAGTCCTTATCAATCATATAGGACTGCTATCTATGAACTAGCTCGTAAAACACAGTATATCCTGTAACCTATGGGCTTTTCGTCTTAAATTCATCCTGGAGCTTGTAGGAGAGGAACACCACTCCGTCTGGTAAAAAAACAAGCGAGCTATGAATAAACACAGATTACATGTACAGATAAAATGGTACATAATATTGATGTTCACAATCAAACATGGCTAAGTAACATCATCATATATTGAACCAGATCCTACTACAATGATGCAACTATTAGTCATAGTATAGAACAAGTAAGCTGGCAGGAAGCAGAATGTTTTTATTTAACCAACTTTAAATACTGGATCACTACTAGTATTAAATTAGCGCTCCTAAGAGTACACATAAGCGCTAAGCAGAGGCTCGCTTAATGGAACGCCCGCTTAATGGAACCTTGATAAATACAATATTAAACCAACAACAGTATTTCTCAAAAAATTCTCATTTATAAACTACAAAACTTCTAAAGCAGTTTAGATTGGTACTAGAAGTATATACAAGCAGTTTACATTGGTACTTTGTGGACATACAACCACATCCTATTTAACAGTGTAAACTAGCTTTGAACTAAACGAGCTGAATGAGCAAATAGTCCTACACATTTTGCTTTTAATGATAGGAGCACTATATTCTGAACCTATGACACAAGCAGGCAGCAAGCATAGTGTATCACGATGAGAGTCTGAGAGTGAACCTGGACGTCTCCAATGCTGGTGTCAATGGAGAGATAGGAGCCTTCGCGCATCAAGTGCACAACGCAGACGCTGTCCCTCGGCCCATGTTATCCAACAGCTCCATAGCTAGCACAACAAAACGATGGCACCACCCATGCAATGTGTTCACTAAGATGCACCCTGGAAACAAATAAGAAACATACATGATCAGTTGTCACAATACACAGGACCTTACACAAAGTAAACGGAAACACCCCAGCTTGATTATCTGCTGCTGAAATTATCTTGTCATAAATAGCAAGTTGTTCTTCGTTCAGCTGTTGGCGAAGTATAACAGACATAGCTCTCAAATTATCTTTATCATATTGCATCTCCTCTAAGAGAAATCTATTGCCAAAAAAACTTCCAATAAAGATAGATTCTGTGCAAATAGGTGTTAGCGTTCCTCACAGCCAAGAAAGAAATATTGTCTGTACGTCTTTATCTGAGTGCTAAGGTAAGCTATCTAGCCCGCATGTGGAGTGAGTGAATTTGATACTGACATTAATTGGATTTATAACATCATCCAGTCAGATGTAAATTTTACATAGATTTGTACATACACATATGGTCTGATGAACAACATAGCAGAAACTTCTACTTTAGCAAAACCTCCCAGATTTTGAATCATTAAATTAAATTGATCTTCTGTCCATAAGATAGGCATCGTCTATAGTCAAATAGTTCATGTTATCTAGTTCATAGCGGTAGCTTGATAGGCAACAACTAATCTATGAGATATTACCATCATACTCCCAGTCATGATTCTAACCTAGCCCTAGGGAAATATTTACCATCACTTCAGGAGTATTTTGATTCGCATGGCCTAACTAATCTTAAAACATGGGAAAAGGGGGGACGAGATTGAGAACCTCACCTAGCGAGGCGCAGTGCGTGATGAAAATGACCACCTCTCACAGGAGCGCAACAGCCACCACAAAGTGCCACACCACATAAAACAATCCCACACCATGCGAAATAGCAACACCAGCTCATCCGGCACCGCCATGGGTCCAGTACCTACAGACATGACCGGGAAGAGCGGACCTGATTCCATAAGATGTTAGATGGCTAACATTACTCAGTTTAGATAAGATCAACAATTTGGCGTAGCACTAAAACAATATCAACAAGTTCCATCACAAGGAATCATCACAAAATTATTCCAAGACGAAAATCTCCACTAATTACTAAATATTGACAGTACAAGCAAGAAGATAAAGATACAGTACTACGAACAGATCAAGATGTAGTGCTACAAGCTTATACTCACAGCAAGCTTCCTTGGATACATACACATCACTAAGAAGCAGTGCATATTACCCAAGCAATTCAGAGCAGATTCAGTTTGATACTCAAGCAATCAAGAATACTCCCACTGCATATTTCATTTCAGTGCTTTTATTAACCACATTTTAAATAGAAGAAGGATCAATGTAGCATACGAGCCTGGAAAGAATCATGCTTTTATTAACCACATTTAAAATAGAAGTGGGAATGACAAAATGCAGAAAACGAGCATATATTGGTACTTGTCACCAGACAAAAATATATGGCAATCTAGAACAGTATATGTGGCAAAACCAATTTCAGATCCTAGATCGCAGAAGATGCTTACGAACGATGCAGCTAAGATTCTTAGAAGACCAAAAAAAGCAAGATCTGTTGTGGTACCTGGGTGAGGGCGAGGGAGGCCGAGGGAGAAGAGGAAGAGCCCAAGGTGTTTGTGGTGGGCAACAAACTCAAACAGGAACGACAACGAAGCGGCCCTCCTCCTGATGCGCCCCCGGCGGCGCGGCAATCTGCACAATCTAGCACGGATCGGAGGAGTAGGCCTTGTCCTGGCTTTGGCGGCTTCGAGTGTGAGGGCCTCCCCTCTCCTCCCCTTGCACGCGATGTTCGTGTCCCACGCCCGTGGTAGAAGAGCCTCGTGCCCTTCGTGGTGCACCTCCTTCGTGCTCCTCCTTGCAGGCCTTCATCGACAGCCACTACACGTGCTAGGTGGCCATGACTGGTGAAGGGGAGGGAGGAAGGTGGTGGTGCTAGCGATCTAGGATTTGTGGTGTGGAGGTGTTCGGGCGGTGGAGGCGGCCGATGGAGTGGGGGACAAACATGGGACACGGACGAGGAAGCCGAGCGGTGTGACTGGGGGCTGGGGAGGGGGAGGGGACGCGGACGACGGATGCCGTGCGCGGTGGTGGCTATCGATGATGGGAGAGAAGGAGACAGGGTGGCGGCGGAGGACGCGAGGAGGAAATGTGCTATGCTAGGGTTTCCCTTGTGTGGTGGGGACTTAACAAAATTTGGGTAGGGTTTTCTTTCCGCTCACCCGCTATCCAAATTTAGGTTCCCGGCGACTCCTTGCAGGGCTGGGAGGGAAATTGGACGTCGGATGGTGGTCGCGTACACGGTTGAGATCTGCTTCTGTGGATGATCCATGGGTAGTATGGTTCTGTTTTCTCATTGGTTGGCTCAGGAAAAGCTATTTTCCATTTTTTTAAGTGCAAAAACAGGGTATTTGGTGAAGCAACCACCAAATGATAGTTTCAAAATGGTATCACCTATTTTTCAAAAATAATAGACCCACGTTACATGAACAATGTCCTAACCAGGGTATCTAAAACCTTTCCGTCTACCGCTGGCAAAAAAGACAAATTCCCGCCGAATCCGTTGGAAGTGGGTCCGGTTTAAACTACAGGTATATGATCTAACACTCATGAAGAGACTCATAATATGATGTTTCTACAGAGATCCATTAAGAGTTTAGCGAGGAGCATCCCCTATCTATGAACCTTAAAACCCATCGTTTTGACCATAGTTTGAAACGGACTAAAAAATTCAAAACTGTCCAAATGAGGTAACTCCTTTGCATGGTGTCATATTATGTGACATATTTGCAAGGAAAAATACCAAACTTGGTATATTGCGAACATCTTGAAAGAACCTTCACAGAAATGAGCTATCTTGTTCGAGGTTTCATGGCTTTCGGGTCAAAAGACCAATGTTATGGTCAGAATCGCGGCATATTTTGTGATAATGTGTCCATATTGTGCATGCATGTGCATCTTGGGATGCCTAACAATGTTGTAGGAGGAAGTTTTCCTTTTCATCACACAGAAAATGCATTTTCTATTTTCTGAGTGCAAAAAACGGGGCGTTTTGTGAAGCAACCACCAAATGGTTAATTCAAAATGCTAAAACCATATTTTTCAAAAATACTATACAACCTTACATGGACAATGTCCTGAGTAGGGTATCTCAAACCATTTTGTCCACCCCTGGCGAAAAAGATAAATCCTGTCGGATCGGCAGGAAGTGGGTCCGATTTGAACTACATGTACATGATCTAATACTCATGGTTTTTTGAAAAAAATCATTTTTAAACTCACAATATGATGTTTCTTCAGAGATCCAATGCAAGTTTAGTGAGGCTCAACCCCTATCTTCATGGCCGCCCTTCTGAGCATAGTTTAAAACGAGAAAATTTTGAAACGGGCATAAGAAATTCAAAAACGGTCCGAACAATGTAAATCCTTCGTGTGGCCTCGTATTATGTGACATAGTTTCAAGGAAAAATACTAAACTTGGTATATTGCAAGTTTATTGAAAAAACCTTCACAGAAATGACCTATCATGTTCAAGGTTTCATTGCTTTTAGGCTAAACGACTACTGTTATGGCTAGAATCACGGCATAGTTTATGGTAATGTGCCAATATTGTGCACATGTGTGCATCTTTTGATGGAGAACGATATTGCAGGAGGAAGTTTTCCATTTCGTCGCACGGAAAAAGCATTTTCTATTTTCCGAGTGCTAAAATCGGACCATTTTGTGAAGCAGCCACCAAATAATAGTTTCAAAATGGTACAACCCTATTTTTCAAAAATACTAGACCACCTCACATGGATAATGTCCCAAGTGGGGTATCTGAAACCTTTCCGTCCACCCCTGGTGAAAAAGACAAATTCCTACCTAATCGGTAGGAAGTGGGTCCGGTTTGAACTACAGGTATATTATCTAATGCTTGTGATTTTTTGCAAAAATAATTTTTTAGCTTCACCCCCTAAAGATGAACCAAATTTATTTTTTTAGCTTGAGGCCTAGGCCCAACAACCATTTTTTTTGACTAAATAATGCGAAGCGCGAGTCATCACCAACAAAGTCGATGTGGTGGGGTGGTTTGGTTCCTTTGGTGGTAAGAAGAGGTCCTTGGTTCGAGTTCATGTGCCTCCACCTATTTTTTGCATTAATATTAACCTGACGGGCTTCAAATTGGTGGTTAAAATAGTCAAGCTCACTTATTGACATGAAGGAGGGGATTGGTGTAGTGGTTAGGACAGACGTGGGAGTCGGCGAGGTCTTGAGTTCAAACTCCCACAATGCTTCTTTTTTGAAATAATTTCCACATGCCAGCACCACGGTGGTCCCTGTTGCCACGTAGACTAAAAAATGACACATGGATATGACATGAAGGTGATCTTGCTGAGTTGGTAATCCTGTAATTTTTTTCCTTAAAATTTAACCATAACAACCATTTAAATTGGTCGTAGTCTACCAAATAAAAGGCTCCAAACCAATCATATCCGTCTATGACCTTTTTGTGTTAGGACATTATGAACTTTTGACAAATTTGGTCGTTATTTTTAAGGTTTGGACCCTCCCAAATTCCCTACGACCAACTGGTTCAGAATGGTGATAGATCTATGACCAAAAAATCCATGGTCGTTAAGAAAAGGTCACTAGTCACCATATTTCTTGTAGTGACACTACTTCGTTCTTTGGCATCCTATAAAATCATAAACTCGGATTTCTAGTCTCTATCTAACTTCATCCTTGGGGGCAAGAGGATATGATATAAATACAGTAAAAAGAGTCAAAAAATGACTTAAGAAATGCTCATGTTGCAATTTGTTGAGGCTGTTGTTGATTTGAGTAGAAACATTCTCGGCAAGAGTTAAAGGAATGATAGGTGGAGGAGGAACCGCACCAGCCTTTAACTTATCATCACGGAAACGAACTTGATTTAGAATATTAGCAAGTTTCACATCTTCGGCTTCCTGAGCCTCTTCTTCAGCAGTTATAGTTCTGGTCTCGAGGCAGTTCAGGGCAAGCTTCTAAAGAACTTCTGCACTTTTCCTAGTGAGGCTACTAGGAATCTTCAGAGGATCGTCGTAGAAGATTTTATCTGAGGGATCATTACCCTTACATGGTTCACCCTTATCAGTTTCCAAGTCACCCATGGTGATGTCGGTTTGTGAACCTTGGTTCACTGGCTCTTTAGATTGAGCCACAACATCCTCAGTGCACTGAGACAGAATATCCTCCGGCACTAACGATGAGTTTGGGTTAGGATTCGGAGGCACAACAGCGGGTGAAACCAAATTTAACTTCTACTAGCGCAGAGTCTTCCTCGGTTTTGCCATTCCTTTCACCAAAGGTTTAGTTCTATACACTAACAGATTAAGATCATTATAACCTAGAAAGAATATGAACAAAATTACAAAGTCTGATGGAAGAACTTACTTCTTGACGACTTGCATTTTTTCTGGGCCACCTGACTAAACCAGAGTTTTACGCTTCTGGGTGAGCGTTTCTGCCAGCACTTCAAGTTCTTCATTCTCTTGAGAAATTGGGTCCTCTAGTGGATATCCCTCAAGAGGAGCCAGCTCCAACTCGGGGAGGTTAGCGAGCTGAAAGTCGGAATATCTCAGCATTGCAAATAAAACATATATAAATGAGCAAGTACAAGATGGATCAGTCAAAAATCTTACTAGGGTCAAGGTGAACATGTCCATGGATATCTCCAGAATTTTCGGGTTTAATCGCTCCTTGATCAACCACTTGACCCAGGTCTCATATTCCTTAGATGGAATCGGGTGCCTACTCACTCTCAGGTTGTCCTTCTTGTTAGTGGTGATCATGTGCATCAGCTGGTCCCCACGATGTTGCAGGAGATAAATCCGACGAGATATCCAGCAATGGACTAAGTCGGATCCCCTCAGTCCTTTATGCTTCATCAAAAATTCAGTCCGCTACTTGGCACGGATAAAGTTAGCAGTAAGAGTCGGTGCCTCCGCATCTCGAGACTCTTCGTGGGTGAAGGCACCGTTAACAAAAACTGGCAAGCTTTCCTGCTTACCGGGAGCTATCTTATCCTTATGATAGAAAAAGGTAGATGACCGCCTCTTCACTGATTCACTAGCTAGGACGTTGGGATAGACACGGTCTCTCCTAAGGACTAGGCTAAGGGTTCCGGTATTGTATGGAATGCTGATAGTCATAGAACTTTTCCTAGTACTAAAATAGTACCAGAACAAAGTAAGACTTGGCTGAATTCTGAGATAACCCACATAAAGAGAGACATGGGCACTTAGCTCAAGAATAGAATTTGGGGGAAGATTATGGATCTGCACGCTGTAATAGGAAAGTTCCTCGAAGAAAAACTCCGACGAAGGCAAGCTCAAAACTCAATCCAGATGGGTCCCAAAGTGAACCCACTCATCATTGTGGGGAGAAGGAAGAGGCTCGCCGAAGCTGCTCCACCACTCGCCTGCACGGAGAAGACCCTCCTCCTCGACGCCTTGGAGCTTCTCATCGTCCAGTACATAGGGGATCTAGACCCCACGGTACTGCTTATCCTCCGCCACCGCCGCCGACGCCACGCCGCCAGAGCTTGATGCTTCAACCATCTCGCTAGAGGAGTGACCTTGGTTGGATGGCACTATTGGGATTGGGGGCGGAGAGAAGGGAAGATGGGGGCACAGGTTTTTTATTGGGGAGAAGGAAGTCAAGGGCACAGGTGGAAGAAAAATGAGGAGATGTTACCCCTTATAAGCTTCCATGCGCCAAGATTAATGTAAACACGCGAACATTACACCACACGTCACGGAACGATCAGAGCATCTTCCTCATGAGGGATATGCGGCCTCAGTTCCGCGCATTCCGGACCCACCAACGGTCACACTGACAGAACATTTGTCAGTGACAATACTAGACCTAGAATGATGTCAGGTTGTGTCACATACCAAGTTCTAGCTCACTTTGAAATCGGGTAGGGAAATAACAGTGAGATATTAATAGGTCCTACTCTTTTTTTGAGACTTGGGTCCTACTTTTTGTTTTGGACATTCGGGAACCCTTGAAGATTCTACAGCCAAAGAAGAATCAAGCTAGACGATGGAATCTGACTTTGGATCTTGGAGGCTTCATGGGGCTACTGTTGGGATATACTTTTCGGGTATACCCACTGTGACTCGTTGACTAGGGTGGCCCACTTTGGGTTAGAGTTATGCTTCATGGGCGGCCTAGACAGGGAGAGTAGTTGGAGGCCCATTCGGCTACGGGAAGGCCCAAAAGACTTACTGACTTAGGCCTATAGGAATACTTGTAGTTCAAGATGTACTATGTAACCGACTCTGTATCGTAGCCGGATAGGACTCTCCTATAACCCTAGGACCGGATAACTATATAAGCCATCCTAGGGATTGACCTTTATGAAAACTAGACAATCAACCTCAACTCGCATAGGCGAAACTTCTCTTGTAGTCTAGACTTCTGGCTCTTCCGTATTAATTGATTGATAGTAGGAGTAGGATCCATCCACCGCAGGCGGATTCGAACCTGGGTAAGCTTGTGTGCTCACCGTCCCGGACGACCGTACGTTTCACACCGCACATCGTTCCATGCCCCAAGGACCCCCTCATGGCATACTTGTCTTCAATCCAACGACAGGAGAAATGAATGGTGGACTAAACTGACGATGCACCTGAGCCTCGATAGCAAGGTCATGCGAAAAATCCTAATGGAGAAGGCCTTCCATGGAGGAATCACCTAAATGCCATGGCTCACCGGGAGATGTTGGGGAGAGGTGGAGGAGAGAGCCATTTCTTAACTTGGACGTATTTGTCGCATACCATGCAGTGTGTTAACTAACATCATATATAAGTTCGTTAGGAGAGAAGACGTCATCAGATAGCCAAGCGAAAAAAATATTCATTGATAGAAAGTTAATCTACAAGCCAACATGGGCTACACCCACGACACAGCTTTGGCCTATGTCATATGCCAATCAGCCACCAAGATCTTCGACTAAAAATATCATTGACCAGATCATGGAACCACAAACATTTCACCAAAGGATTGGATGAAGCATGAAGAGTCTTAAGTTAGCTTGTGCTTCATTGTCCTTGGACTTCGACGCTAGCAGCCATTATTGCAGAATAAAGATCATATGGAAGGGATTGTCCACAGGGTGCTTTGGGATAACAAATTTGATGAATAAAAAAAAACCTAATAACCTATGTCGCATCATACATCTGAAAAGGAAGATCAATAAATTATTAGATAATAAATGAACAATTATCAGGAGTAAATAATAGCGCTAGATTTTTCTGGCTCAAACTACTATCCACATTGTTTCGATTCTTTTCGGCCGTGGGATGGGCGCTAAGGAGGACATGCGACGACATCGCAACAGAGCCATTCTATCTCGTGACACGGGTCCTGCTGCGGGCCAAAGCGAAAGATTACATACCACGGATGGGTGTACTGTGAGTCGTCATACCCTGCGTCGCTAGAGGGTGGCCCGCACGCGCAACATGGGCCTGCTGTCAGTGTACGTGGGTTGGAACATGCGTTGTGAGAGACGTTCCCGATGCGACAGTGCTCTGCACCCGCCGAGTTGCGGTGCCCTATGAGAGCCGATGTGGCGGTGCAAGCCCATGTCGGGTGTGGATAATCGGGATGCGTGGCCCGCAGATAACCTACGTGGCACTGTATTCTCGTGGATGAGAGGGGCGCCCATTGCGGACATGGCATCGTAAACCCATGTCAGCCACAATTTCTGGCGTATGTCGGGCCCATCCAAATACTATGTGGCGCCATAAAAAGATTCCATGTGTGAGCATATAGCATGGAGTAAGCCGACCTTGCATCATAGACAATAGATGTCCGCGGGTTATCGCGGGACGATCGTGCTATGGGTCCCATTTCGGAGACGTCATGCCTAAGGAATCTCGAGATGGTTGCATTTTATCGCGGGCGAGAAAACGTCTATCCCAAGCCGGCCACGTGTGCTGGATGAAGGGGTTCCGAGGAAGAAAACAAAAAAATTACTATGCAGAATGCCCTAATGCCTAGGATCTATCTAGTAAGTAATGAAGTAATATAGAATGACAATGGTAACATACCCTTGGAGACCGAGAGATTGTTACGCTCATGCAAGAGCATTGATGATGTAGTCGTACCCATTCGAGCTCAAGGCCACGCAACTCCTCGCACATCACCCCTTGTCCAAGTCCTTGCACAATGGTCATGTCACTACTATTGGTAGCTCCCCCAAGTTATTGCACACATACGGTGCAAGATAAAGGCTCCTGGGCTCTGATCCCTGTTGAGGTTATGGAAGTAGAACTCCTGACCGGAATCCCTGTGGTACAATGGCATGCCATTACGGTGTTGAATTTGCGTGTATAGTCTTTATCTAGAACCATGCCACCGCCAAAGCAATTCAAAGAGATAGGGGGATTTTCTCTAAGGAAAAAATGCCTTAGAGAATATCTTGATTGGTGTGTTTAATCTATCCCGTGGGCAACCCTTTATATAGGTGGAAGAGGTTTTCTTTTCCTAAAAGCCTAGTCTTCTCGATTTTGATGCTAGCCAAGTTCAAAGTATCCTACGCAACTATTACACTCATGGATGATTAGTTGATGTGACTCTTGGACTTGAATTCTTGTACAGATAGCGTACAGACTACTATTGTTTTCTATTATTATTTGGCTGGTAGCCAATATCAAAATCTCAATCGAGCAGCAAAATCACACACAAACCTTGAAGAATTTCATGCCCCATAGTTTCAAAAACTTTGAGGCAAAATCTCCCACCGGGGAGTACCATTTTTCTATTATTATTATTATATTATTATTTGGCTGGTAGCCAAATTCAAAATCTCTGTCGAGAGGAAAAATCACACACCGACCTTGAAGAATTTCCCGCCCCATCGTTTCAAAAACTTTGAGGCCAAATCTCCAACCAGGGAATACCATTTTTCTATTATTATTATTTGGCCGATAGCCAAATTCAAAATCTATGTCGAGTGGCAAAATAATACATCGACCTTGAAGCATTTCCCGCCCCACTATTTAAAAAAATTTGAGACAAAATCTTCCACCAGGGAGTACCATTTTTCTATTATTATTTTGCTGGTAGCCAAATTTAAAATCTCTGTCGAGCGGAAAAATCACATACCGACCTTGAAGCATTTCCCACCGAACAGTTCCAAAAACTTTGCGGCCAAATCTCCCATCGGGGAGTACAATTTTTCTATTATTATTTGGCTGATAGCCGAATTCGAAATATAATCGAGCAGCAAAATCACACACCGACCTTCAAGCATTTCCTGCCCCACCGTTTCAAAAACTTTGAGGCCAAATCTCCCACCGGAGGAGTACCATTTTGCTATTATTATTAGATGGACGCTAGCCAAATTCAAAATCTCAATCGAGCGGCTAAATCACACAATGAATTTGAAACATTTTGCACCCCTCCATTTCAAAAGCTTTTGACTTTAAAATTCTCATTCTACCCATTGTTTAGACGCCCTATGGGAATGCTAAAGTCAGTAGCTTGGGGGCACGATCGTAATTATTTTTCTATTCACCCCATAGTCCCGATCCGCATAAATTTTTCTGCTGGCGCTCCCAAAATCTCAGGCTTCTCTCCCACGCCCTCACCTCCATGACCACCACGTGCACCGGCCTGCGGCAATTCCATGGCAGCCGGAGCCGCTTGAGTTGCGGTCTGGTGCACCTCCCCAGAGCCGCTTCACCACCGCCCACCCCATCAGATCTAGTTCACCGGGTCTCTCTGCCACTCCACCGGAGTTGTCGTCTCGTGGACCATGCCTATGGCATCGTAGACCGCCCACACTCTGCTTCCTTGCCACTGAAAGCTACCCAATCGTACCGGAGCCGCTTCACCATTGCCCACTAGATGGGATGTAGTTCAATGAGTTTCATGTATAACGCTCCAGACCAGCTACACGGGCGTCTCCGTTGACTACATCGGCATCGATGGCCTATGATTTTCTTCCCCGACACCAACAGCCATTGCAGCTGCAGCACCCTCGATGACCTAGACGTCACTCATATGGGACGAATGATGCTTAAATGCCTCTCCGACCAAGGTAACCGAATATCCAACCCATTTTTGTTTTGTCAGCAGTATAGCAGGTTCAAGCATGTCGCAGTGAACTGCATTTTTGTAATCGTGCTAGTACATAAAGGTCACTGGGCACCCATGTTCTTTGTGCTAGTACATATAAGGTCATTAGACATGTTGGTTTGCATTCGCTGCTCTACAAATTTCAATTCATGCACATGTCTATTATTTTGTCATGCACATGTTCTTAGCTACTCCGTACAATAGTAATTTCCTACTATTGTGTAGTTCTTGAAAAATATAATGTCAATGGAAAATATTAGTGTGGATTCCCTGCGCCACAGTTACTGAATCTATCTGATTATTCCTGAGCTAAGTTTCTTCTATTATTTCCTCCCTAGCATCATGCTGCTATCCTATAGTACCCATTCAAACTCTTTCTAGTAGTCCGATTATAATTTTGTTGTTGCCATCTGGTTCTTCAAAAGCTGCAACATTGACTATTTTATTTTTCTTTGCGTAGAGCTCAAAAAGGGAACACTGAACATGTTGGTTTGCACAGCCTCTTCTACAGGTTCACCAGCGATGCCATTATATTCCATATTTGGTGCTGGGTCGTCCTAAGCAATGGCATAACTATTCTCTACTGTATAGGTCATTCATGTTTTCCATTCGTTCTCGAAAAGTTCTAGTATGACACGGTTATAATTTCTATGTGGTTCATTCTTAGATAATAAAGTAACTGCATGCCATTGTGTAGCTCACCAAAAATTCCGAGTCATCCAACATCTCTTGCATTCCAAGAGATACCACTGCTTCCATATATATTTGCTGAAATGATCTGACTAGTTTATATTTGCTAAAATTCTAAGAAAAACTTTGTTTGGTAGCTCATTTTATTGTAGGCACACTTGTTTAGTGCTTAATTGTCATGTTCTACAGGTTCACAAGCCACACCATTCTATCTCGTATCTAGTTTTGGTTCGTCCTAAGAAGCTACATAACTATCCTATACTATATAGTTCATTCATGGTTTGCATTCCTACTCTACAAGTTCTACCACATAAAAACATTCCCCCTAGAGTAGCTGTTAATACGAATAACAGAAACTCCGGTTATAATTTCTATCTGGTTCATTCTTAGCTACGATAGTAACTGCATGCCATTGTGTAGCTCGGCGGAAATTCTAAGTCACCCGACGTCTCATGCATTCTAGGGTGTACAACTGCTTTCATATATATTTGTTGAAATGACCTGGCTAGTTTATATTTACTGAAATTCTAAGCCACACCCACACACATTTTTTGATTGCTCGTTCCATGGTAGGCACACTTGTTTAATGCATGCTTGCTTGTCCTGTTTGTTTGACGTGTTGGTCAATAATTGAACCATTGACCAGTATTAAACTCCAGTTCATAACTCATGTCAAATTACTCAAATGAGTAGTTTGTCTTGTTTGATGTATTAATTTGTTTTTACTTAGTTTCAGACTGCAATTATTGCTATCGCCACCAAAGACGTACTTCAACATCATGTCTCATGGTGGTTTTCCAATGTAGCTATCACACTCAAAGGGAGATGCAGTTGATAGTTTGAGAAAGCAAATTGAGGACTCTGTTATCAACTGAAATGCTGAATTTTCTTTCCCTTGTTTTGATAATATGTAATATTTTTAAGAAGTTTGCAGCTGATGTATTATCTAGATAACTCGCATAGGCCATGTAGGGATTTAGTTGACGCCATCCACGCATGGCGGCAGGCGGTACCATAACTGCGCCAGCCAGGTCGATTAGGGAACAATATTGGGCTTTGTTATTGGCACGTCTTGTATTGGGCCTATCATGAACAGTAAAAGATGCTCGCTAATTATACACCTTTTATGATATTGGCATGGGATTCAGAAAGGCCGAAACTGTAGATGTCGATAAACGTAATGGGCCTACCCATATGTAGCAAGTAATAATAGTAACAAGCAAGAACACTAACATGCCATAACAGTAACATGCCAGAACACTAGTAGGCTAGCACAGTAATGGACCAGAACAGTAACGGGCCAAAGCAGTAATAGGCCAGAATAGTAACATACCACAACAGTGATAGGCCACAATAGTAACAAGCCAGAACAGTGGTAGGCTAGAACAGTACCAGGCCAGCATAGTAAATGACCACAACCGTACTGGACTAGAACAATAAAGGGCTAGAACAGTAACAAGCTAGAACAACAATAGGCTGAAAAAATTTACTAGACAAGAACAGTAACAGGAAAAAAATACCAAGCGAGAATAGTAATAGGCTTCCTGTGGGCCTGAATAGTTGATGGACGGAACAGTAAAAGGTCAGAACAATAATGAACCTTCTCAAAGATGGGCCATTAGTAGGCGGTCCAGGACGAGCTATGAGAACAATGACGGGCCGACCGTAGGCCTTAACATTATCGGAGCGAGTTGACACATGCTACTAGCGGGCCGCACAGTATTCGACCAATGTGGGCCTTCTTTAGGCTGAAATAGTATCGGTTCCGAAAGTTCATGGGCCATGGCTAGCTGCATTAATGGGCCCAATTTAAATAGTGCAGGACGAAACAGTAAAGGGCCGTAATCTTATTGGGCTCTCCTCATGGTTGGCCCACTTAATAATTAGCGGGCATTGGCTGGGCTAGGCTTCTACCACGGTTTTTGTGACCGTTAACGGCGGTAACTTGGCATTAACAGCATTTGCCACATGGTGGTTTGCATGACGACAACAGTCAACGCGATAGGCGAACAAATCTATGATGGAACAAGTTTACATGGCTGAAGGGTGCGATCTGCCACGGTCGAAAAAAACCGTGGTAGATTCTTTTGTGACAGGACTTTTACCACAAAGGCCATCCATCATAGAAGAATTTTTAGCCATGAAAAATGGGCCTTCAACCACGAAAATTGTCCATTATAAAAGCCAACTTTTGTTGTAGTGTTTTCCTCTACGTTGGTATATTTTGGTACACTAAATTTAGTATTAAGGACAATTTGAGAATTAGTACTTTTAAAACTGGTATGTCTAGGGTCAAACTACTTTACCTCCATCAATTTCTAACCTTACTAAGCTTTAGTAGATATCTAGACATCTCCTTATTACTTCTTCAACTTCCTTTATTTCTCAACTGAAGGTCTAATTTCATCATAGTTTAGTACTTCTTATCCAATATTTACATGGAATATTGACTCTCAATACTTCGAGGTTACCATTTAATCTCCCCCTTGGGAATTTCTAACGGTCTCTAACCTCCACGTATATCAACCATTGACTCCATGATTAGGATATTGATCTTTATCCAACTTACATTATACCTATGTAAGGTCTTATGAAGGAACTTGTGGTGCACCCACACAATTGTGGATATCTGGAACAAATCCTCCGAACAACTATTCACCTATATAAGGGTTATTTATATCTTATAAAAGTAGATATCTTACCTAAGAGGTCTGAAAATAGGTGACAACACAGTCTATCATCATTATCAATCCTAACATAGGATAAGTTTTATGCTCTTCATGTCATACGAACATGACCCGATTAACTGAAATAAGAAAATACCAGCTACGAATCATCTTAGTGTGTATGGACTATGGATCACCCTACAAATTTTCAACTTACTCTTGGTATTCTCTATGAGAGTTGAGAGCTCGAGTACCATTAGCATTCCAACACTCCTTCTTTGCACCATTTCTTGATATTTCCATGAACCTAGGTATTGCTACTTCATTAGCTCCATAGTACTAACACCTACTTCGAGTGAACCTAAGTTCATCCCTTCATGTTGCTCCATACCTTGTATGCACTAATATCCCTTATTATAATCGACTAGTAATGATTTGGAATTAATCCTTCCTCCAAAGTAGCGTTGATACTCCTTATACTTTACTTCATTCTTCATGCAAGTATTCATCTTAGCCTTTGGAACTCATTTCTCCCTTACCCGAATTCATCTCCTATCTAGATCTATAACACCAAGTATGAACTCGATGATGCAACATGCATGTTCACACTAAATCAAACTTCATGTATCGATCTAGTCAATCAAGAAAATTCAAGAAAACCAAGGAATCCAAATATGGTACATATAACACACATTATTCTAAGCATGTAATATAGTAATTAAATAAAACATCTCTAGAATTCGGTCTTAGATGTGTATTATATATCACCTCCTACTATAGGTTTACTTCGTGATACATAACACGCTTAGGTCATATTACTCTTTATCTCAATATTTACCCAAACTGCTAAATTACAAATGGATAGTTTTGAGCAAAGAGGTCTCAAGTTGGCTACAGCTAACTTATTACCTTACTTTCGGGACTACTAACCATAACTTACCTTCCATTCTAATGAAAACTAACCTTACTTGATCTCTCTAGAGGACTAACCCAATTATATTTGGTACCTCTAGGCTAAAAACTGTTGAACCTATATGACCTCTATTACTTCCGTCATGGTCCAACACTATTCTTTCATACTTCATCTTCGAAGTTATTTACTAGGTAATTACCATAATTACATATGTATCATGGTTTAAGATCTAGACTCACCATGATCTTGTTATGATTTTCCTATTCATCATGGTTTCAGAGCTAAGCTCACCACGATTACCTTTCTTATCATCGTGTTATCACGATTCTTAATAAAATTCCACTCCATCATGTGACATTCTCAAGTGAATCTATCATGCTTTACTCCCCACTACAACTGTATGCGCTATTGTCTTCATTATATCTCCATAGTATCTACCATTATTAAATAATGATAGGATTCTACTACCTTACATGGCTTCTCTTTATAGGAATAGAACACTAAAACTTCTTTATAGGATATCCTTAACTTAATCATAATCTGCTCTGGTAGACTGGCTCACTTAAGATACCTTAATGGTGTTATACATGCTCAGAGAGACACTAAAGTAGTACTTTCTCTGAAGGAAAATAGATAAGTTTATATTCCTAGGAAAGATGAACAAAGTCATCCTACTTAAATGTGATAGAGTTATCCTCAAGTGGATATCCATAATAGGTTATAAGAACATATGGTTTAGATAAGATGGTTTCTTATAGTCTCTATCCAACCTGCGGATCTCCTAATAGGGTTTTAATCCTAAGTTTAAAGTGTTTGCTCTTATACCAGTTGCGGTGACCCAGCATACCACTTCATGGTGTAGCATGCAAGTCATTGGCATAACACCAATGAAACATCATTCCACTAGTATTACATCCCTTAGAATCGTACAATAGAAGCATCGTGAGTCCAAGATATGACTAGATTACAACTCAAAGATTTACAAAAGATCCAGATAGACTCTTAAGTATAGAGAGGAAGAAAATATACTATAAAGGAAAAACTATAAGTAACATTTCAAGAGATAAACTACGAATAAGTCTATCTTTAACACTATCTGGCTTGCGATTGCTACTACAGCAATGCTCTATAGAAATAGGTTCTATGAGCTAGAGATTATACTCCTATCTAATCTAGAACTTTGTTTTCACTTCATTTGATGTAGGTGTTATCTCCGTTGACTTCATTGAATAACTCTAACTTCTTGTAGAATCCTTCTTAGCATCGGTTGGTGTTGACGATGCCTTCAATTGCTTTAGAATCTAGTAAGGGTTAAAATGGTACAATTGAGTACGATCATACTCAACAAATTCATTAAAGATGATTGTTTTTATTCTATAGCCATAGACCATAGGTCGTAGGCTATGTAGGTTTTCATTAAAAAAATCTTCAAAGGTTGCCTTTATTCTGCAAAACTATGTTTGTCAGCCTTCATATGTTTACCATAACTTCATGGAGTTCCTTTCATGCCGCGTTTGTAGATCCTTACTAGAACAGGGAGTAACATGTTACAATTTTGCACTCTACAGAGGTGCTTTACTTTACCCATAAGAGATCAAATCCTGTTGTATAACCGGGAAGCTTATCCCCCCACTATTCTGTGATGTGCGGCCTAGTAGATGATCGAAGACAATCACTACACTTCTCCACAACCCCACATGCCCACCCTTTTTTACGCTAGGCCCACCTTTCAAATTATGACACTGAAATATACAATCCATCGTAGATGCCAGAAATAGCGTGAGAAGTTTAGGGATTCGACCCATCTACTGTAAATCCTCTCAGAATTACACTCATGGTCCAAGGATTATAGCCATGGCCTGCACATCCGTCAACATGCGAAAGCAAGAAGATCAAGCTAACTTCTCCGTCCCATTCAAGATCTTATGGTTAACGCGTAATATATGATGCTAGAATCAGTGACGATATTGGTTATTAAGTCCTAGATGATACTTTTCAGTGCAAATGGAACCTCCACCAACCGTATATATCATACCATGGTTCCATTGTCCTGCCATACTAGGTTACCACTACTCAGCCCAATAACCAATAAGTCATATTATTATGAAGATAGTCTTTTCTGCCATCCGTTTCAAGATGTAAGTGATAACAATAATAGATTGCAAATACTAGATATAAAATAACCAAAGGACATGAGCACGTATGAACTTATCTTTTCGACTACAAGATTATGAAGCCAAGGTCTTCAAGACAAAATAAACTTCAATATCTAGAAACTACATCATTAGTCGGGTAAGGACTAATGTTTAAAGAAGTAATATGCTAGTATGCATAAGGAATGCGATGCAATCGTTCTAAACTCAAAATCCCCGGAATAAACATCGATGATCTAGGTTTTGTAAACTTGTGATGATTTCATTGGGATACATTGTCCTTTTTAGATTAATTCACACTTGTGCTTCTTATTATGCTCGTGAGACATTATGAAATGACTTACAAGTATAATAAAGTAGCATGCAACAATATAAATACATAGATGTTGGTAAATATCCAAAAACTCTTATATAAAGATTGTTATTCATGTTGGGCTTAAAGAGATAGTGAAAGTTTTCTTATAAACTTCTTGTAAAAGAATAACTTTTGAAGAAAACTTACTTGGTGAAGTAAAAGTATTTACACTTATAGAAAGCTACTTTTAGGGATTATCTTAACTTTAATTACTATTGAAGAAAATTACTACCATTATTGAACTAAGCAGATTACTTGTATTGAGATATGGAAATCTTTGAAAGAAGTTATTACTATACTATGTTCACTTAATGAGATTCCATAAATTTTTATTCCAGTAACATTACTTTTATTTGAGCTAAGTTTTATTACTATGGAA
This sequence comes from Avena eriantha, assembly GCA_910589775.1. Classification (NCBI taxonomy): domain Eukaryota; kingdom Viridiplantae; phylum Streptophyta; class Magnoliopsida; order Poales; family Poaceae; genus Avena; species Avena eriantha. Next base: position 160,358,441 of record OU342740.1, on the reverse strand, counting down.
GTTAAGGAAATATTTTATTAATATAGAAATTAGTAATTATATTTCACAAATAAGGAAATTGTATATCTTAACTACTTAAGAATTTTCTTGGGGTTGAAATGAATTTGTAGATTTGTAAAATAAATGATAAGAAAATGATTAATAAGTCAAAAATACCATTTTTGATGATTTTATAATTGATAAGATCTTTTTGGAAAATAATATGCAATTATTTTTAATGATAATTTTAGAAAATGCATTTAAGATGATTTGAACTGTTTTTACTTCATAAATATAACAATTATGATTATTACTACAATTAGATCTTAAGTGAATAATGGTGAAGGCATAAGAAATTTTATATAACTTATTATGAATTAATAACATAAAGAAAATGGTTTAAACGAGATTTATTAGAATAGTAAATTTTTATCTACTTCAAATGTGGAATATTAGATTTTGAACATGTAGATATTACCTTTGTGATCATTTTGGTATATTATATATATTTTTTGATTTGAAATTAATAAGATATGATTTTTATAAGGTTTTATTATTTATGGAATATATAGTAAATAGTAAAATTGTTATATTATGTTACTTGGCATTGTATGAAAATTTATTTAAATTGTAGATCTTATTTTTCTATAGATTTGGATATATTATACTCCCTCTGTCCAAAAATAACTGACTTGGGTTTGTCTAGATTCAAATGTATCTAGATGCATTTTCGTGTATAGATACATTCAAATCTCGACAAACCCAAGTCAGTTATTTCTAGACGGAGGGAGTACATATTTTTCCGAGCTATTGTAACACCTCAAAAATATTAAACAAGCTTATCAAGATCTAACCACCCAAGTTTAGGGTTAACAAAAACTTTTATGATGAAACTTGATATGAATGCATGTGTGATTTGTATTAATGTATGAATGAGTGCAATTGCCATGTCTGATTGCTACTAATGGTTAGGATTAGTTTAAAAAGGTTTGCAACATCATCTAGATCACTTCCAAGCAAAAACAAATGAAAATAAACTCAAATATAAGACATATGATCATATGGTCACCTTTGCCATTATTAACCACTAGACCACTTTGAGTGTTTCTAGTAAAAGATTTCTAACAGAAACAATTCCAATTCTTTTCAGCCCTTGATAGACCAACTAAAAGTGAATCCAAGCAAACTTTACAAAAGGACAGAAACTATTTTCAAATCTATTTAAGAGGCATTTCAAAATTGAATCAAGTTCATATGCCTAGATCATCTCTTTTCAAAAACCACTCAAACAAATTCCACTTCCCAGCAACCATAGACTACTAAGCAAGTAACAAGATCACTCACCAAAAATCATTCAAAAATTCCAAAGATGAAATCATATGGACATTTGGTCGAGCACCTAGCAGACACAGTATAACCTAACTACTATACACTATTTTGATCTCTCAGTTGCTCACAAATTATACTGCAATCAACTCCATATCTTGCCCATGATCATTCCCAGTCCTTGGTCGTGCAGTGGAGAGCCTCATCTCCACCGTTGCACCAGTGGCATGCCCATACCGAGCCCGCCATACCGGTCGAAGACGAACCACTCGCTGCACGCCGCGCCGCCCTCTACCACGACCCCCAGATGATAGCCATGACATCACCGCCACCCCCTGTCCACCCCTTGACCCAAGGCGAGAAGTGGAGACACTGGAATCGCCGTGCCCATTTAAGTCTCTGCCATGCCGAGAGCATGACGGAGCGCCGCAGCTGCGTCGCACGCACACGCCGTGCCTCGCTCTCTCCGCTCGTACCCGCAGTCGTCGTGGCACCAGTGATCTCCCAGACATGATCGTTCACCACCGCACGCCCCATGACCACCATACTAAGTGACGAACACCCGCGTACCTGAACAGAGCCTAGATGTCGCCTTACCGATTGAGACCGCCCCTTGCCGTGTTGTCACTCGCTTGACGATTTCTGTAGTACCCCTTGTAGACCCATGCCCTCCGTCGTGCTAAGCGAGACCTCTAGCAGCATCGCCGGAGGAGCCAGACCATGCCGCCCTGCCTCCACCCTTGGTGTATAAATAGAGGCCACCCCAGCCCTTGTTCTGCACAACATTCCACTCCCCACTCACCCAGGAACCTTACTGACCCTTCCCCGGAGCAAGACAAGCACCACGACGCCGGAATTTTACCGGAGTCCGCTGCTGCAGTCGAGGAAGGAAGCCATCGATTGGAGCCACCCTGGAAGCTGTCGTGGCCGCTAATCGACCCACCGTCATCAACAAGCTCGATCGCCCCCATCGCCGACCCTAGATGGAGCCCTAGTATGTCCCCAACAACCCCCACTGCCGTTTTAGGGTTCGTATGTCTCCGGAGCAGTTCGACGGAGACGACGAACCTCAGCCTTAGGATCCCATTCTAATCGTAGGGCCAAGATTGCTAGATACCGTTTCAGGTTAGATGAGCCGCTGACGCGTGGGACCATTCTATCAGCAGCCCGCTGCGCCAGTGCTATGCAGTTGGGCCTGCCCATTTACTTTCCCACGCAGAGCTCAGTGATTCAAATAGGAATTTATCTATTTAGTTAAACCCATATTATGTCAGTAGATTCAAAATTCAATTTAAAGAGATGTACTGATCCAAAATGCATGATTCTAATTTTGTTGGAAAGGGATTGAAAATATCTATTCACTCCCATTGTATTCAAACCAATTGAAACTATAGATGACCTATACCAAAAATAACAAGACAAAGGCTTTTACCACTTCAAACATTTTTAGAAAATGAACTATAAATGCTTTTAAGTTGATTCCATCTCTCAAAAATCACATTTGTCATGCTCTACATGAATATGTAAAAATATTTGGTTTTACAGATATTAAACATGGACTAGTATTAAAAGAAAGCTATATAGGCATTTGTAGTCACTTAAATATTATTAAATGGTAATATTAAATCTTATAATGCATGACCACCATTTTAAATCACGTTCCCAAGTATTGTAATATGTGGTGATGACATGTGTCAACATGATCCACTATTTTAATTAGTGAATATTAAATCTTAAGTAGTTTCAATGAGTAGAAATTACTTTTCTCAAATAAGATAAATAAAAATGTGCCTTTATTACACGTGATGATTGAGATGATGCTAGATCATCTAGTATTGAGCCTTATGTGCTAAATAGAAGTATTTAAGTGTTGTTTGGTGATTCTGTACCTGGTGTGCATTTATAGACGCTAGTACCGACCCGGGCTACAACGAGGAGGAGTACTTCGAGGAAGAGGAAGAAAACTTCAATGACTGCAACAACTGCACTGCTCAAGGCAAGCTATCAGTGCAAGCTATCAGTGCAAGATAGAACTATGCATGCTATCTATGCAAGCCCCTTATACCAGATGCACTAGGCATGTTGGGATATTGCAACTTTGATTATACCTATCTCAAGTTTTACTCCAAGTTTTACTTTTCCCTTTGCTACAGTTTCCTACATAGTTAAGGAATTGTGATTAGTGGAAAATAGAGTGGATACCATCAAGATCATAGAATTAGCCTTGGATACTTATAATTGATTAACACCCCCAATAGTGATCCCCTCCATACTAGTGGCTAGTGCTAAACTAAACTTGATTACTTTAGATGGGAATACTTGGTGAAAACTATAATGAAAACCTTGGAATGATTATTCATTCTATTGAAATGTTTTGACATGTGTTGTGAAATACAATGGTTTGATGATGAAAATGATTAAGGCATGAGCCTTGACTTTTACAAAACTGATGGTTGGGTTTGGATGCGATACCATTCCAATTTTTATCGTATAACCATAATACCTGAGTTGGGTAGGGCTTCACTGGAAGTTTATATGTCTTAGTATGGGTTCCCTTGCGGAAGAGGTTGAGCTGAGACTACCTCGTCAATGAATGTCCACCTATGCAGTTCCCGAGATGACAGTTGGTCATGGTTGGGAGGCCAAGCTCGTAGGGGAGGTGTGTATACTAGGGTGTGTAAGTGAAAGGTTAGGATTGATTATCCGCATACCAAGTATGATGATTCAGGGTTATCCCTGATGGATGTATCGAATTTTGTGGTGAAAGTGTACCACCTCTGCAAAGTGTCAAACTATTTGAATAGCCGCGTCCGCAGTTATGGATAGTTGCAGTGGCCATACTGTTCCGTTGTCAGATGTTTTCCAAAAGGATTTGTGACTTGAAAGATGACTTTCACTTGACCACAACAGAGTTGTGGACATGAGATCTAAGTTCCCACTTAGGTAATGTAGAGAACTAAAACTTAGGTCTTTACTCTTAAGGCTTTATGAAATAAACCTGGCTTTTTGCAAATAAACCTAGAGCTTATGATTCCTACTAGCTTTACCTTACTTATGCTAGTGTTAGTTTGCGAGTACTTAAAGAGTACTCATGCCTTTGTCCCCGGCTATTCCCATGGCTAGACTATGAGGAGGATTACTCGAAAGATGGACAGCAGGAGGTCTATGACAACTAGGATCATCTCCCATCGTCAGCATTGCATGTGATCATGAAGATGGAGCTTACTATGTTTACTTTCCGCTACTTTGATTGTATTAAGACAGGATCATGAGATACTTTATCTGTAAGAGCTTTATTGTGGTTTGTAATGGATGATGTACTGTGGTACCACATCTGTTATGTCTTGCAAAAATGGTAATCCTGGGATTGCGATATATGGCATAATAGGCATCTGGACTTAAAAATCCAGGTGTTGACAAGTTGGTATCAGAGCCATCCTGACCATAGGAGACCCTAGTTAGAATGGACGCCTGAAAACCTAGTTTCCAAATAAAGAAAGTGAGTATTTACAAAAACCTATTCTCATTCTTACCCTTGAGATTCTTTCAAAAAGAGATCACTTGTTACTAAAAACTCTCACTTGTTGGGCAACGGAGGACAGCTTATCTTTGAGAGGGATTTGGATTTGCTCTCAGAGTATCTTGGATGCCCGCACCCGGAGTTCTTCGGAACACAGCTCAACGACCAATCTAGAGGGGAGCTACAGTGGCTGATTGTTGCCGACCTAAGAGGCAAAATGGAGCCACCTCTTTCTAACAAGATTCAGTTCATCGTTTGGGAGAACAAGTGGTTAGATGGTCTAGCCAGGGCAATGCAGGAGGCACTTGCTTGCTTGTGTGCTCAGAACATCAACCAGACCATTGGCACCCGTTTTGCTCACTATGCAAGACGTGACTCTACGGGACAACCTCTATCCGTGCCAGCCCACCCGGAGTTGAAGCATCACGTGGACCACATGGCCTTCATGCTGCATGAGACACAGAAAGAGTTGGATAATGCCCGTGCTTATGCCAATCAGAACCATGCTGAAGATGTTGAGAGGAAGCAAACCCTCGCCATCCTCACCAAGGAGCGCAATTCACTTCGTCGCCAACGCAACAAAAAGGATCGTATCGTCGCCCGTCTTCATCAGAAGATAGCTACCTTGGAGGAGACTATCCACATCTAGGAGATCCAGCTAGAGGAGAAGCAGGAGGAGGAAGGTGAAGACATCCGTGGGGATATTCACTCTCACCTCAGTGATGACAATGACTACCTGGATGGCGAAGCCATGGAGGACAACACCGATGAGGATGTTGGTGACTTCATTGATGATGAGGAGCTTGACACCCCAGATGATGATTAGTCGCACCTGAGCACTATCATAGGTGTGAGTTGTACCTATCCCACTGTATCGTAGCTTCACAGAATGGTTCTTAAAACCATCTGGTTTCTAGTTGTGGTGTGTGTTTGTATTGTGTGTTGGAATGAATGAATGAGAAAAGGTTGTTATTTATAAAAACCTGAGTTACACACAAAGTTTAAAGCTTTTGAAACAAACCCCTGAACCATAGAAATTTCCCTCTTGTCTCACTATCTATCTCAATCTTCAGATGACTCACGGAAACCCCAAATGAAGCAGTTCATCTCAGGACCCAATGCTGTAGATTCTGCAAATGTTAGTTTCTGACCGTGAAGCTGGTAGAGCTGAACGTCATGCCAACTTGGCCACTCTTCAATAGATAGCCCAGATGGCCCACAATAATCAAGGCCATGGAAACAAAGATCAGCATGGATCCAAGCTCAACAACTTCCAGAATACCAATCCACCCATGTTTAGCAAGTCTGAGGAGCCTTTAGATGCAGATGATTGGCTGCAAACCATGGAAAACAATCTAGAAGTTGCAGGAGTTGATGCTAATGAGAAGGTGTTATTTGCCACCCACTATGTGTCCGGCTACGCCAGATCATGGTGGAATAGTACCCATACAATGAACGGAGGTTAGACGATGACTTGGGAGGAGTTCAAACTCAAGTTCAGCAGGACCCATGTGCCCCCGGGTCTGATCAAGAGGATGCGGGATGAGTTCAGAGATCTGAAGCAAGGAAGGATGACTGTGGTTGAGTATCGTGAGAAATTTTTGTTGCTAGCTAGGTATGCACCTGATGAGATTGACAATGAAGCCAATAAGAAGGAGAGATTCTTGAATGTTCTACATGATGAGATGTAGATAGTGCTAGTCAACATTCCCTTCGATGACCTTGAAGCTTTAGTGGATTCTGCCATCCGGATGGAAGGAAATATAAACCAAGCCAGTGAAAACCGCAAGCGTCGTATGATGCACCCCAGGACCCCACCAGACCCTAAAGTATCGCCCCAACCCATCTGCAGGATATGCACCCAAAAATAGCAGGCCACCAATGAACCGTCCGAACTACCCCAACTGTGGCGGAGGAAACCCAAGGCCCGGAGGAAACCACAACAACAACCCCGGCAACTCCAATAATTTCAACCATGCACCTCCAAAGTCCAACAACAACAACAACAAAAATACTACCCCAATGACTGGAAGCAATGTCGTGCCTGTCGCAAGGAAAGACAAGTCAATGACCACTTGTTTTGAATGCGTAATCACGGGCCACTACTCCAACGAGTTCCCCAAGAAGCTTGCCGCCGCAACCAATGTGAATGCATCTGCCTAGCAGCAACGTCATGTCCACCCTAGAAAGAGATTTGCCCTAGGAAACCCTCACAACCATAATGGTCGTCTATTCCACATGAATGTTGAGGAAGCCAAAGAAGCGCCAGATGTCGTGCTGGGTATGTTTTCTATTAACTCAGTATTAGAAAGAGTGTTGTTTGATTCTGGAGCATCGCACTTGTTTGTTACAAAAGAATTTGCATTCACTAGTAAGATTCAACCCACCAATTTAAAGCATGTTATGATAGTTCAAATACCTGGTTCAACCACCAAAGCTAGAAAAGTTTGCAAGGCCGTACCTATCAGAATCCATGGGATAGATTTTTATGCTAATCTAATAGTACTTGGAACCAAAGGTTTGGAAGTAGTGCTCGGGATGGATTGGATGTCGAAACACCAAGGATTAATCGACTGTGCCAAGAAAGCCATAACCATGACCAGTAGCACTGGAGTATCAGTAGAACATGTATCTGAGACCTTGTCGTGCCAATTCAAGTACAACAAGAGTTTACCAAAACCACCATTGACCAAGTCAGAGTAGTCTGTGAATACCCCGATGTGTTCCCAGATGAATTGCCCGGTATGCCCCCAAATCAGGATATCGAGTTTGTCATTGAACTAGTCCCTGGAACCGTACCCATAGCTCAGAGACCGTATAGTATGAACCCATCTGAACTAGTGGAGTTGAAGAAGCAACTTGATGATATGCTGGAAAAAGGACTGATACAACCAAGTGCATCACCATGGAGATCACATATTCTATTTGTTGATAAGAAGGATGGTGCCAACCGTCTTTGCACAGATTATCGGAAGTTGAATGATGTCACCATCAAAAACAAGTACCCGCTGCCAAAGATAGAGGATTTGTTTGATCAACTGACTAGTGCTAGAGTGTTTTCTAAGATTAACCTTAGAACTGGTTATCATCAATTGAAAATCCGTGCAACGGATATTCCAAACACTGCCTTCACAACTAGATATGGATTGTATGAGTACAATGTCATGTCTTTTGGATTAACCAATGCCCCTGCTTATTTCATGAATCTCAAGAATAAGATTTTTATGAACTTCTTGGATAAGTTTGTCGTTGTTTTTATCGATGACATTCTGATCTACTCCAAATTAGAAGAGGACCATGCGCAACATTTGAGAACCATCCTTCAAACCCTTAGGGACAATCAATTGTATGCGAAGTTCAACAAGTGTGAATTCTGGTTAAAGGAAGTAGGATTCCTAGGCCATATCTTTTCGGTAGGAGGAGTCATTGTTGATCCCACTAAGATTAAAGATGTCGAAGAATGGAAAGCCCTAAGAACCCAAACCGAAGTCCGCGCATTTCTTGGATTAGCTGGATATTACCGCAAGTTTGTAGAAGGATTTTTGAGCATCACAAGGCCGATGACTCAGTTGTTAAAGAAAGATAAGAAGTATGAATGGACTAACAAATGTGAAGCAAGTTTTCAAGATCTTAAGAAGAGGTTGGTTTCAGCCCCAATTTTGCTCATGCCGGATATCAAGAAGCCTTTTGATGTGTATTGTGATGCATCCAAGATTGGTCTCGGATGTGTGTTGATGCAAGTAGGCAAAATCATATCCTATATGTCCAGACAACTGAAGCAACATGAGCACAACTATCCTACCCATGACCTGGAACTGTCAGCCGTAGTTTTAGCTTTGAAGACATGGCGTCATTACCTTATGGGTAACTGCTGTGAGATTTATTCGGATCACAAGAGTCTAAAGTATATTTTCACCCAGAAGGAGCTGAATATGAGGCAAAGGAGATGGATAGAGTTAATCAAGGATTATGACCTTGACATTCACTATCACCCCGGCAAAGCCAATGTGGTAGCGGATGCTCTTAGCATATTGCCGTGTAGATTAAACACCATGATTAAAGAAGCCCAACCAAGTCTGCATGAGGATATGGAGAATTTCAGAGTGGAGCTAGTTAGCGAAGGATTTTTAGCTAGCATAGAAATCAAACCCACTTTGATAAGTCAGATCAATGAAGCCCAGAAAGGAAATGCAAGTATCAATGGAATCAAGCATCGTATCAGAACCGAGGAAGTACCTAGATTCACCAAAGATGAAGAGGGAATTTTGTGGTATAAAGGACGTATCTATGTTCTAGCAGATTCGGAGTTGAAACAAGTCATTATGCAGGAAGCTCATGATACCCTTTATTCCATCCACCCAGGAGGAACAAAGATGTATCAAGATTCGAAGGAGCAATTCTGGTGGCACAAAATGAAGAGGGAAGTCGGAAGCTACATAGCCAAGTGTGATATCTGTCAGAGAGTCAAAGGGGAACATCAATGACCCGCAGGACTTTTGCAACCATTGTAGATTTCAGAATGGAAATGGGATTCTATTGGAATGGATTTCATCACTGATTTGCCTACATCTAGTAGGGGAAATGACTCTATTTGAGTCATAGTAGATCGACTGTCCAAGGTAGCCCATTTCATACCCGTCAAGACTACCTACCAAAGCTCGAAGCTAGCAGAGTTGTATATTGCCAGAATAGTCAGTTTGCATGGAACCCCCAAGACCATAGTGTCGGATCGAGGAACCCAGTTTACCTCAAGATTTTGGTAGAAAGTCTAAGAAGGATTAGGAACCAAACTGAATTTCAGCACAGCTTATCACCCGTAAACCGGTGGACAAACTGAAAGAGTAAACCAGATCTTAGAAGCATGTTGAGAGCTTGTGTGTTAGAGTATGGATCTAAATGGGAAGATTGTCTGTCTTTTGCGGAATTCTCATATAACAATGGTTATCAAGCTAGTTTGCAAATGGCCCCATTTGAATTTCTGTATGGAAGAAAGTGTCGTACCCCGTTGAATTGGTCGCAAGTACGAGAGAGTCAGATCTTCCGACCCAACATTCTACGAGAAGCTGAAGAGAAGGTTCACAAAGTCCGTGAGCACCTCAAGACCGCTCAATCTAGATAGAAGAGCTATGCAGATAAAAGGCATTGAGACCTGACCTTCAATGTCAGAGATTTTGTGTATCTCAAAGTGTCGCCCTTGAAAGGAATGCAACGTTTTCGATTGAAAGGGAAGCTTGCCCCCAGATATATTGGACCCTTCAAGATTTTAAGTCAAAGAGGAGAAGTATCCTATCAACTGGAACTGCCTAAGGAGATGTCAGTCGTGCATAATGTGTTCCATATCTCGCTACTTTGCAAATGCCTAGAAGTTCCAGAGAAGACCGAAGTTTTCAAGAACATCAATCACCGAGCCTCTCAACACCCGGATTCTTAATCCCAGATGCATGTTATGCCATACATCGCAATCCCAGGATTACCCTTTTTTCGAGACATAATAGATTGGATATCACGGTACATCATCCATTACAAACCATAATAAGGTCTTACACAAATAAAGGATCACATGATCCAGTTTTAATGCAAACAAGTAGCGGAATAAATAGCGTAGTGGTGGGGTCCATCTTCAGTGTCACAGACAATGTTGACGATGGGAGATGATCCTAGTTGTCGTAACCATCCTACTGTCCTTCCTCTTGGTAGTCCTCCTCATAGTCTGGCCATGGGAATAGCCAGGGACAAAGCCATGAGTACTCTTTAAGTACTCGCAAACTATCACTAACAAGTAAGGTAGTTCTAGTAGGAAATGCTAACTCTAAGTTTATTTGTAAAGTTAAGTTTGAACCTAAGCTGAGTTCAGAAACAAAGAAAGATAAAATAAAGTTCTAAAATCACCTAAGTGGGAACTTAGTTGTCATAGTCACAACTCAGTTGTGGTTAAGTCATGTCACCATTCATTTCATGAGTCATTTTGAAAACATCTGACAACGGAATAGTATGGCCACTCCAACTGTCCATAACCGCGGACGCGGCTATTCGAATAGTTTGACACTCTATAGAGGTGGTACACTTTCACCACAAAATTCGATACACCTGTCAGGGATAACCCTGAATCATCATACTTAGTATGCAGATAATCAAACATAACCTTTCCTTTACACACTCTAGTATAAGCACCTCTCCTATGAGCTTGGCCTCCTACCCATGGCCATCTGCCATCCTAGGCACTGCATAGGTGGACAACATTGAGAGGTAGCCTCAGCTCAAACCTCTCCCGCGAGGGAACTCATACTAATGCATATAAACTTCCGGCTAAGCCTTACCCAATTCAGGTATTGTGGTTGTACGGTAAAATTGGAATGGTATCGCATCCGAACCCAACCATCAGTTTTTGTAAAAAGGCCAAGGATCATGCCTCAACATTTTCATCACCATAAACCATTTGTGTGTTCTCAGCACATGTCAAAACATCTCAATAAAATGACTCATCATTCCAAGGTTTTCATAAGTCATTTTCACCAAGTATTCCCATCTAAAGTGATCAAGTTTTTGGTTTGGCTCTAATCACTAAGTTAAGAGTGTTCACTAATGTGGGATGCTAATCTCCATCTCATGCCACAGAATGAAATTTAAGTCTAACTAGATAGGCCAAGTTTTATACTCTTTATGCTATCTATAAACAAAGTAATGAACTTTGGTAAAGTAAAAGAAAGTAAAGCTTGTAAGTAAAACTTGGGGTATGTATAAGTCAAAATATATAACCAAGCATGCCTACTGCATCTTGCTTAGGTTAAGGGAGCAAGGATTATCTTGCTTAGTTCTAGCTTGCCTTGGTTGGTGCAGTGGTTGAAATTCTCTTCTTCTTCCTCGGGGTAGAATTCCTCCTCTTCGTAGACTTGGTCGGTACTATCGTCCATAAATACATACGGAATACACAATCACCAAACAATACTTAACTAGTCTATTTAGTACACTAGTGCACACATTTGATGATCTAGTATCATCACAAACATCACAAGATTTAATGAGCTAGTTTCATTTATTTTATTTGAGAAAAGTAATTTCTACTCATTGAAATTAATTAAGATTTAATATTCTCCAATTAAAATATGGGATCACGTGGACACATGTCATCACCACATATTCTAATACATGGGAATGTGATTTAATTGTTGGATCACCTTTTATAAAAGTTTAAGACTAATATTTAAATGATTTAAAGTGACTAGAAATGCCTATATAGCATTATTTTGGTACTAGTCCAAAGTCACTACATGCAAACCTGAATATTATTACATATTCAGATAGGTAGGGTGAAATGTGATTTTTGAGAGTTGGAATCAACTCAAAAGCTATTATGGTTGATTTTTGAAAAATGTCTGAATGTATAAAAGTCTATGTATTGTTATTTTTTCTATATGTGATATATAACTCTAATTGATTGAAATCCAACGGGATTGGATAGATATTTAAATTATCTTTCCAACAAAATTGGAATCATTTAATTTGGTTAAATAAAACTCTCTGAATTGATTTTTAAACTAGTGGACAGAAACTAGATTAAGTTTAAATAGAAAAATCTATATTTGAATTCTAGGGCTAGCGCGGGAAACTAATTGGGCTGGCCCAGTTACACTCCGCAATGTTGAGGACAGGTGACAGGGGAGTCCACATGTTAGCGGCTCTTCTAACAGAAAGCGGTACGGGGCGACGTGGACCGCACGATTAGAACCTAGATCTACGGCTCTGGTTCATCATCAACGACGGACTGGTCGCCGGCGAGACGGAACCCTAGCAGCTCGGTGGGGGTGTAATGGGGGCATACCAGGGCTCTAGCTAGTGTGGCGGTGGGGGCGATCGAACGAGGAGACGACGGTGGACTCAGGCGAGGTCGCAGCGGCTCCTGGGATGGACGAAATCGACAAGGTTCTTCCTCCTCTGTTGCGGCGAACTCCGGCGCAATTCCGGCGAACGGATGCTCGAGCGGCTCCGGTGATGGGGTGAGGTGGTTCTGAGGGAGAGGGGAGTTGAGTGGTGTGAGGAGTTTGTGCTGGGGAGGGCTCCTTATATAGGCTCGACGAGGGGACCGAGAGGGCGATGGTGAGCTCATCGGTGACGACGATACAGGGCGCTAGATGTATGGGCGGGGTAGGCGGACGGTGGCTTGCCTCCTGGTGGTCAGCTACGGCGTAAAGGCGACGCTAGGGGAAGTGGCATGCGGTGTGAAAAGGCTGGCGCTCTGCACGGTAGAGGCAGTGCTCAACGCGGTTCTCGATGGCTGCTAGTCGGGCGACGGGGAAAGGGCGTGTCTGGTGGTGAGTTGGGGTTATGGCGGAGCGGCGCATGCGAGCTGAAGGCAAGGCGCGGCTTATGCGGGCCTGTTGGGGACGATGCTCTGGCGTGAGCTGGGCACGGCGCAGACGCAGTGGGTGCGAGCTTTCCTCTGTGGTCCAGGGGCTGGCTACGTTCGTGGGGTGGACAGGGGAGTGCGATAGGGTTCGGCGGAGCTAGGGAGGGTGCTGGATTGGCGCGGCGTTGTCTCTGGAGTGTTGCCCACACTCGGCCGGCGGCGACCAAAAACGAGCAGCGCGGCACTGCTGATCCAGGCTTAGGGGTAGCTCCTTTATGACTTGGTTTGAACGAGGGGAGACAGGGAAGAGCAGAGAGGGTCGAATGGGGGACAAGAAATCAATTGGCAACAGTATTAGTTAGGCCAATATTTTTCTGCCTTCCAACTGTTCGACAAAATGGCCGCATGAAACTTTTATTTGAATTTTGAAATGATTTTTGGTGGAGTTGTTGATCATATACTTGAGCATCTGTGGTTGCTTGGGATTGTCAATTTGAACTCATTTGAATGGTTTTTGAAAAAGTGGGATCTAGGTACATACACTTGATTCCATTTTCAAATGCCATTTAAATTTTGTGTTTAAATGTTTCTGTAAGATTACAAAGTGGGCCTTGGTAGATCTTTACTTGTACTAGCAAGGGGTGCAAAGAGTTCTAGGAACACCTAAAGTGACCTAGTGGATTAAAATGGCACAAATGACCATTTGCATTTATTAATTCTATTTGATTTCTTTTTCTTTGGAGTTTGCTTGGGAATGATCTAGATGATGTGGCATTCACCTTAGAATCATTTTACAACCATTATATCAAACAAACATGGCAATTCAAGACAATTCCCTATTAATGCAACACACATATGCATTCTTAATTATTTAAAGATAAAAAGTTTTTGTTAACCCTAAATTGGGTGATTTGGATCTTAATATATTGGATTCAAGTTTTGGGATGTTACAAACCTCCCCCCCTTAAACAAAATCTCGTCCCGAGATTTAAGAAAGAAAACTAGGAACTAAAGAGATCTGGAAACTTAGTCCTAATGTAATCTTCTCGCTCCCAAGTGGCTTCTTCTTTGGTATGGTTGCTCCATTGAATCTTGAGAAACTTGATACTCCGGGTCCTGGTGATTCTGAAGGATCCTTCCAAGATACGAATGGGCACTTCATGATACGTCAGATCCTTGTTGATATCACCGGCTTGGTGATCGATGTTCTTGAAAACTTCGGTCTTCTCTAGCACTTCCAAGCATTTGCGAAGTAACGAGATATGGAACACATTATGGATGGCAGACATCTCCTCTAGCAGTTCCAGTTGATACGATACTTCTCCTCGACAATTCAGAATCTTGAAGGGTCCAATATATCTGGGGGCTAACTTTCCTTTTAGACTAAACCGTTGTGTTCCCTTCAATGGAGAAACTTTGAGATACACAAAATCTCCGACATTGAAAGTCAGGTCTCTCCTTCTCTTGTCAGCATAACTCTTCTGTCTGGATTGGGCTGTCTTGAGGTGCTCACGGACTTTGTGAACCTTCTCTTTGGCTTCTCGTAGGATGTCGGGTCTGAAAATCTGACTCTCTCCAACTTGCGACCAATTCAAAGGGGTACGGCACTTCCTTGCATATAAGAACTCAAATGGGGCCATTTGCAAACTAGCTTGATAATTTTCGTTGTATGAGAATTCTGCGAAAGGAAGACAATCTTCCCATTTTGATCCGTATTCTAACACACAAGCTGTCAACATATCCTCTAAGATTTGGTTGACTCTTCCAGTGTGTCCATCGGTCTGCGGGTGATAAGATGTGCTGAAATTCAACTTGGCTCCTAATCCTTCTTGGACTTTCTGCCAAAATATCGAGGTAAATTGGGTTCCTCGATTTGATACTATGGTCTTGGGGGTTCCATGTAGACTGACAAATCTAGAAATGTACAACTCTACTAGCTTCAAACTCTGGTAGGTTGTCTTGACAGGTATAAAATGGGCTACCTTGGACAGTCTATCAACAATGACATAGATAGAGTCATTTCCCCTACTAGAAGTAGGCAAACCGGTGATAAAGTCCATCCTGATGGAATCCCATTTCCACTCTAGAATCTGTAATGGTTGCAATAGTCCTGCGGGCCTCTGATGTTCTGCTTTGACTCTCTGGCAGATATCACACTTGACGATGTAGCTTCCGATTTCTCTCTTCATCTTGTGCCACCAAAATTGCTCCTTCAAATCCTGATACATCTTTGTTCCTCCTGGGTGGATAGAATAAAGAGTATCATGAGCTTCTTACATGATAACTTGCTTCAGCTCCGAATCTGCGGGCACACAGATACGTCCTTTGTACCACCAAACTCCTTCTTCGTCTTCGGTGAATCCATGTACCTTTCCTGTACGAATACGATGCTTGATTCCGTCGATGCTTGCATTTTCCTTATGGGCTTCCTTGATTTGGCTAATCAAAGTGGGTTGAAGTTCAATGCTAGCTAAAAATCCTTTGCTAATAAGCTCAGTCCTAAAATGCTCCAACTCCTCATACAAACTTGGTTGCTTCTCCTTGATCATGGTGTTTTGCCTACACGACAATCTGCTAAGAGCATCCGCTACCACATTGGCTTTGCCGGGGTGATAGTGAATGTCAAGGTCATAATCCTTGATTAACTCTATCCATCTCCTTTGCCTCATATTCAGCTCCTTTTGAGTGAAAATATACTTCTAGCTCTTGTGATCTGAGTAAATCTCACAGCGGTTACCCATGAGGTAATGACGCCATGTCTTCAAGGCTAAAACTACAGCTGCTAGTTGGAGATCATGAGTGGGGTAGTTCTGCTCATGCTGCTAGTTGTCAAGACAGATATGCTATGACTTTGTCTTCTTGCATTAACACACATCCGAGACCAATCTTGGATGCATCACAATACACATCGAAAGGCTTCTTGGTATCCAGCCTAATCAATATTGGGGCTTAAATCAATCTCTTTTTGAGCTCTTGGAAACTTACTTCACATTTGTCGGTCCATTCAAACTTCTTATCTTTCTTCAACAGTTGGGTCATTGGTCTTGCGATGCTCGAAAATCCATCAATAAACTTGCGGTAATATCCCGCTAATCCGAGAAATGCACGGACTTGGGTTTGAGTGGTTGGGGCTTCCCATTCTTCAACATCTTTGATATTGGCAGGATCAACAGTGACTCCTCCGACAGACACAATATGTCCGAGGAATCCTACTTCTTTTAGCCAGAACTCACATTTGTTGAAGTTGGCATACAACTTATGCTCTCTAAGGGTTTCAAGGATGATTCTCAGATGTTGCTCATGGTCTTCTTCTGACTTGGAGTAGATAAGAATATCTTCAATAAACACCACGACAAACTTATCCAGAAAATTCATAAAGATCTTATTCATGAGATTCATGAAATAAGCAGGGGCATTGGTTAATCCAAAATACATGACCGTATACTCATACAATCCATATCTGGTGGTAAAGGCGGTCTTTGGAATATCCATTGCACGAATCTTAAGTTGGTGATAACCAGTCCTAAGATCAATCTTAGAGAACACACTGGCACCAGTCAACTGATCAAACAGATCCTCTATCTTGGGCAAAGGGTAATTGTTCTTGATGGTGACGTCATTCAGCTTCCTGTAATCTGTGCACAAGTGGTTGCCTCCATCTTTCTTATCAACGAACAACATGGGCGATCTCCATGGCGATGCACTTGGTTGAATCAAGCCTTTTGCCAGCATAGCATCAAGTTGCTTCTTCAGCTCCACTAGCTCTGATGGGTTCATGCTATAGGGTCTCTGATCTATGGGTCCGGTTCTAGGGATTAGTTCAATGATGAACTCAATATCCCGATCTAGGGGCATACTGGGCAATTCATCTAGGAATACGTCGGGGTATTCACAGACTACTCTAACTTGGTCTATGGTGGGTAGGGCTAGACTCTTGTTGCACTTGAACTGACGGGGCAAGGTTTCAAATATATGTTCTACTGATACTCCGGAGCTACTGGTCATGGTGATGGCTTTCTTGGCACAGTCTATCAATCCTTTATGCTTCGACATCCAATCCATTCCTAGTACTACTTCCAAACCTTTGGTTCCAAGTACTATTAGATTGGCATAAAAATCTATCCCATGTATTCTGATAGGCACAGCTTTGCAATTTTTTCTAGCTTTGGTGGTTGAACCAGGTATTTGAACTATCATAACATGCTTCAAGTTGGTTGGGTGAATCTTACTAGTGCATGCAAATTCTTCGATAACAAACGGGTGCAATGCTCTAGAATCAAACAACACTCTTGCTGATACTGAGTTAACAGAAAATATACCCAGCACGACATCTGGCGCTTCTTGGGCTTCTTCGGCGTTCATGTGGAAGATACGGCTATTGTGGTTGTGAGGGTTCCCTGGGGCGAATCTTCTTCTGGGCTAAATACGGCATTGCTGCTGAGCTGGGGCATTCACATTGGCAGTGGTGGCAAGCTTTTTGGGACACTCATTAGAGTAGTGACCCTTCACTGCACACTCAAAACAAGTAATCGGAGACTTGTCTTTGGCTACAACAGGCACGGCATTGCTTCTAGTCCTAGGGGTAGTGTTGTTGTTGTTGGACTTGGGCGGTGCACGGTTGAAGTTGTTGGAGTTGTCGGGGTTATTGTTGTGGTTCCCTCCGGTCTTCCCATTTCCTCCGCTACGGTTGGGGTAGCTTGGGCGAGACATTGGGGGTCGATTTTTCCGTGGGGCATATCCGTTAGACGGGTTGGGACGGTACCTCTGGTGACTATTGGAACCACTCTGGTACATCATCCTGCGCTTGCGGTTGTCATTCGCTTGGTTGATCTCCCCTTCCATCTGAATGGCAGAGTCGACTAGCTCTTCGAGATCCTCGAAACAGATGTTGACTAGTACCGTTTGCATCTCATCATGCAGTCCGTTCAGGAATCTCTATTTCTTCTTAGCTTCAGTGTTGATCTCATCAGGTGCATACCTAGCGAGGGACAAGAATCTATCATGGTACTCCACTACAGTCCTTGCTTTAGCTCTCTGAATTTATCTCTCATTCGGGTGACTAAACCCTGTGGCACATGGGTGTGGCTAAACTTGAAGTTGAAGGCTTCCCACGTCATCACTTGACGGTGGTTCATGTTACGGGTGCTGTTCCACCATGCTCTTGCATCTCCTGCAAGATAATGGGTGGCAAACAGAACATTCTCGTTCGCATCCACTTCGGCGACTGATAACCCAAAAGTATAGGGGGTGTATCCCAGTATTTTCGATAAGTAAGAGTGTCGGACCCAACGAGGAACAGAAGGTGCTGGCTAGTGGTATGGATCAGGAATTCTCTGCAAATACTTAGCAAACGGATTTTTAGGGGTTTTTGATAAAGCAAGTAAACAAAGTACGAGTAAACAAAAGATAGTAGGAATAAATGCAGCAAGTGGCCCAATCCTTTATGCGGCAAAGGACAAGCCGGTTGTATTACTTAAGATGACCAAACATTCTCGAGGACACATGGGAAGACTGTCAAGTGCTTTCGCTTCATATAGTTGATTAATCTTCTCTAACTTGCTAAGTGTTGTGTGGGTGAACCTGTGCTAATGTACCGAACTTCCTAGGACTAATACATACTTGTGATTATACCCCTTGCAAACATCCGTAAGTACAAGAAAGTAATTAAGGTAGAAACCTAACCACAACTTTAAACTCTAAGACCCTTATGTCCCTTGTGCAATGGTTTCCTAACGGTGGTTCAGGTTTCTATCACTCCGGCAACCCCTACGATTAGTAGCCAAATACACAATGCATTCCCCTAGGCCCATATAGGTGAAGTGTCATGTAGTCGACGTTCACATGACACCACTAGAAGAAGTACACCACAACTTAATATCAAACTATTGGATCTTTCTCAACACAACTCCACTACTAACAACATGACTTCTCCCATGTCCTCAAGAACAAAACGAACTACTCACAAGACATCATATGGATCATGATCAGAGATGGAATAATGATGTATAACAATCTGAACATAAATAATAATTCAATGGTTCACTCAATAGCATCAACTACAAAGAGTAATCAACACCAGGAAAGTTTCCCCTATGAACTATGCAAGATTCAACACAATTGTTACAGCAATATGGAGATGGTGATGAGGGTGCTAATGGTGATGATGGTGGTGATGATGATGATGATGATCCCGATGAAGTCCAGCTTGATGGTGGTGTTGATGGCGATGATCTCCCCTCTCCGGGAAGGAATTCCCCTGGCAGAAATCTGTCTGCCGGAGAGATCTTTCTCTCTCGGTGTTTTCCGCCCCACAGAGGCGGCGAAATCTTTCTGTGGTCTCCCCCTGAGTCTTAGGGTTTCGGGAGGATGATATACGCCAGAGGGGAGAGCCTAGAGTGAGCCAGGGCGGCCACACCACCTGCTGGCGTGGCCTAGGGCTGCCCGCACCAGGGGGTGGTGTGGCCCCCCTGTGGCCCATCTCCAGCCCCCCTTCTGGCTTCCTTCGTCTTCTGGAAAAATAGGATTTTCCGTATATTTTCCCAGATTTTCTGATCTTCGCGAATTTTGCCTCCAAATAGCACCTTTTCCATAGAATCCTGACTGCAGCGGTCCATGCTCCAAAAGTCATCAACCATGCAAAAACAGATGAAATAACATAAGTATCACCTCTCAATACGAAATATATCAATGAATAATAGTGAATTATGACATAGAATAGTGATGCAAAATGGACGTATCAACTCCCCCCAAGCTTAGACTTTGCTTGTCCCCAAGCAAAACTGAGCTCAATAAACATGGCCTCAGGTTTATGGAGTGAAGAGTCGATAAAAGAATACGGACAAGAAGCATCACATTCATCAAAATACATAGATCTTAATAGAAGACAACTCACTATTATATAACTCAACTTGCAATGAGTAAAGGAAACACAATAAAGATACATAAAGTAAATCATAATTGGTAAAGGAAAACTTAGCTCTTGGTCGAATAATAGTTGATAATTTGTTGGAGTTCACAAATAACTAGTTTTCAATGATAGCTTTCAAAGTAGTAAACATCAAGATAAGAGAAATGTGCAAAACAAGGAACATAAGACATGATTGAATAAATCATCATATGAATGAATGAAACACAACAACTCAAAATACTTGTTGAGATAGAAGGGAATAGGTTTACTGACTCAACTACAAAGTAAAAGAAAGGCCTTTCAAAGAGGGAAGCAGGAATTGCAAGTCTCATAAAGAGCTCCCAAAAATTATGATACTTACTAGCTTTCAGCTCTCATTGCCCCTATCATAGGCATCTTTAGGTGATTAAGGTTAAAGTGACACAACTAAGAGGATATGCTTGAAAAGTTATAAGTTGAAATCTCATGCCCCTTACTTATGAGTGTCGAACCTCATGCTACTCAACTTCAGTCAAGAGTAAGCTCTTGTCATTGTAAATACATGTGTATCATTGAGAACCGCCAACGGGGTACCCCTTACACATGACACAGGAGCTATCCCATAATTAAAATGACAAGGCAAGCAGACAGTGAGCATCTCAACGATCTTTTTATTTGCTATTTGCATAGGTTTTTATTGAGGATGCTTCATAGAATGCTAACTATAGTTATGCTGCAAGTTTCCACCATGATTAGGCATGGCTTACACTAGCGGCCCAGGCGTTTCTCTAACACACATATAAACTCCATGATCTTACAAGTTCCACTTTTATTTCACACTGCTGGGATCCATAAGCAAAAGAACATGATATCAACTAGGTACAAGTACCATGGTAGTGTTGAAAGCGGTCTCCATGATACATGGTTCTGCTAACTTCAACTTATAAAGTGCAAGCATATACGCAACAAAGAAGGACCCAATGGTTCAGGTTATTAAATGCAAGAAAAATAAGTGTGCCATCAAGTTTGTGAGATCTTTAATCACTAATTTTCACATAAAAAGTTTAATTTGGGAGGTAGACAAAACAAGAATTTACTTGGAATAGCAATAATGCTACTAGGTAGGTATGGTGGACACAAATGGCAAAGGTTTTGGTTTAAAGGAGTGGATGCACGAGAAGAATTCCCTCTCAGTACAGGTTTTTGGCTAGCAAGGCTGGGTAGCAAGTACAAGAGTTGAAGGAAACAAACAAACATACAAGTGATAAAGACAAACATGCAATCTTCCTTGGAATCACAAAAGATCTTAACTAGAGAATACTAGACTTATGAGCAAATCAAGAAAGTAATATGATGAAATTATATTTCTTTAGAGTACTTTTATCTTTTCTTTCAACTCTCAAAAATAGTGTGCTACTGACCAAGCCAGGTTTGCCAAAACCAACTAAATTAACTCAAAGATCCCAAAGTGATACCAATACTAACAACAAGATCAATCATATAACCACGAATTGAAAACTAATACAATCTATGAAAAAGAGTGAATGATAGAACTTCTCATTAATATTCCATAACAGAAACTCGCACCAAGGGATACATATCTAACGAGAGAGGGGACACTTCCATAATGCAAACCATCCTACACAATAACTTCTCTATTCATGATATGACTCTAATAATAAGGTAAAAAGATAGAAGATAGTGATGTGATACCGCGGCATTCCCCCAAGCTTGGAACAAACCAAGGGGATGCCAAACCTGATGACGAATTACTCCTTTGGTGGTGGTGGTATCCTCTCATCTTCGTCCGTCTTCCAGGGTAAGGGCTTCCCATCAACAAAGGACATCGTGGTTTCCAACATCCTGAAACTTGCGGTAGCACTTATGCGTTTAAACCTAGCCTCATACTCACAGTTTTGATTTTGAACGTCATAGAACTGTGCTTGCAGTTCGTTGGTTGTTTGGCGGAGTGAGAGGACTTCGTCTTTGAGTTCAGCAGTCTCCTTTTGGTGCTCGGTGATGAGTTCGGAACAAATCTTATGGATGATATCCACTTCGCGCTCTGCCATCTTCTTGTACCTAAAGACTTCTTGCTCCAATGCTTCCATCCTGTCCTCCAGACTTCCTTCACCTTTAGGACCTTGAACCTCTTTAATCCGGACCTCCCCATCTTTTAGCAACAACTCCTTGGGATGAATATTCAACTCTCTCATGTATGGGTTGATGATATCTTCTAAGGAATCTCCCTTGGCTGATCCAGTGGAAGACATTGTGGCTCCAAATCTGGGATTCTACCTGGCATAAACATATCGAAACAAAAACGCGACGAAAATACGATATACGAACCTCGAAAGATCTAGGGGGGTATATAATACGAAGTTTCATAACAAGAGGAAGGTACTGGGTGAAAACGGGTCGGAGACAGAGTCTGGTGTGGCCTCACCACCTGGTGGCGCGACCAGGGGTGGGCCCGCGCCATAGGGTGGTGTGGGCCACCCTGGCTCTGTTTCCATCCCTTTTTCGCTTCGTAACTTTCCTTATTGACTAAAAACTGCAAAAATATAGTTGGATTGTATTTTCGCGGAACTTTTCTTACAAGAACTGTTGCCTATTTGAAAACAGACTCTACAGGTCTCTGAATTTGGTCCTTGATGAATCTCTCCGGAGTTATAACTTGAAAGGCATCAACATCTTCATTGTAAGAATCTCTAGCAATATAGTGCTTGAGTCGTTGCCCATTCACTACTTGTGTAGTATTATCTTTTAAAGAAGAAATTTTTATTGCTCACGAATGGTATACTTCTTCAATAATGAAAGCTCCTTCCCATTTTGACAGTAGCTTTCCTGCAAAAAATTAGAGACAAGACCTATACAATAGAACTTTCTCACCAACATGAAATTCTCTCTTAAGTATTCGCTTGTCATGCCATCTTTTAACTTTTTCCTAAAGAGCCTAGCATTTTCATAGGCTTCACTCCTCCATTCATCTAAAGAACTTAAGTCAAATAATCTTTTCTCACCAGCGAGCTTACAATCTCTATTTAGTTCTTTAACTGCCCAGTAAGCTTTGTGTTATAATTCTAAGGGTAGGTGACAAGCTTTCCCATAAACCGTTTTATAAGGAGACATCCACATAGGATTTTTGTAAGCAGTTCTATAAGCCCATAAAGCATCATTCAACTTTTTAGCCTAGTTTTTTCTAGATCTATTAACAGTCTTTTGCAAGATGGATTTAATTTCTCTATTTGATAACTCTACTTGCCCGCTTGTTTGGGGGTGATAAGCTGAAGCAATTCTATGATTAACATCATATTTAGCAAGGGTCTTTCTAAAACCACCATGAATGAAATGAGAACCCCCATCAGTCATGAGATACCTAGGCACTCCAAACCTAGGAAAGATAACATCCTTATGATTTTTTAGAGAAGTCTCCCCGTCAGCACTCTTTGTAGGAATGGCTTCTACCAACTTAGTAACATAATCAACGGCAACAAGAATATGAGTGTAACCTTTTGAAGGAGGGAAAGGAACCATAAATTCGAATCCCCAGGAATCAAAAGGTTCAATAACTAGAGAGTAGTTCATGGGAATTTCATTGCGTCTAGAAATATTACCAATACGCTGACATTCATCACAAGATAAAACACATTTTCTTGAATCTTTAAAAAGGGTAGGCCAGTAGAAACCTGATTGTAGCACCTTTTGTGCAGTTCTATCTCCTGCATGATGTCCTCCATAAGCACTACCATGACATTTACGCAATATCTCCTTTTGTTCATATTCTGGAACACATCTTCGCATAATACCATCCGCTCCCTCTTTGTATAAGTGTGGGTCATCCCAAAAATAATGCCTCAAATCATAGAAGAACTTCCTTATTTGCTGAGCTGTAAAAGTTGGAGGCAAATACTTGGAGACAGTAAAGTTAGCATAATCAGCGTACCAAGGGCTCCCTCGCGAGCTTACCCCTATTGCAGCTAACTGTTCATTTGGGAAACTATCATTAACAGGCATAGGGTCAAAAGAGATGTTTTCCAGTCGAGATAAATTATCAGCTATAGGGTTTTCACCACCCTTCCTATCTACTATATGTAGATCAAACTCTTGTAAAAGCAGCACCCATCTAATAAGCCTAGGCTTAGCGTCCTTCTTCGTCATAAGGTATTTAATAGCAGCATGATCAGTATGAATGGTGACTTTTGAGTCTGCAATATAGGGCCTAAACTTATCACAAGCAAAAACGACAGCTAGAAATTCTTTTTTAGTAGTAGCATAATTCCTTTGAGCAGCTTCTAGAGTCTTACTAGCATAATGGATAACATTTAACTTTTGTCAATTCCTTGCCCAAGGACAGCACCTACAGCAAAATCACTAGCATCACACATTATTTCAAAGGGTAGACTCCAATCAGGTGGTTGAACAATAGGGGTTGTAGTTAAAGCCCTCTTAAGAGTTTCAAAAGCTTCCTTACAATCATCATCAAAAATGAAGGGTACATCTTTTTGAAGGAGATTAGTGAGAGGTTTTGATATCCTAGAAAAGTCTTTAATAAACCTTCTATAGAAACCAGCATGACCAAGGATACTACGAATGCCTTTGATGTCTCTTGGGCATGGCATCTTCTCAATTTCCTCAACCTTAGCTCTATCAACTTCTATGCCTCTTTCAGAAACTTTATGCCCAAGGACAATCCCTTCATTAACCATGAAGTGACATTTATCCCAATTAAGAACAAGATTAGTTTCTTCACATCTCTGCAAAACTTTATCAAGGTTGTGAAGACAATTATCAAAAGAAGTTCCATAGATAGAAAAGTCATCCATGAACACTTCTAAAATTTCCTCACAAAAACCATGAAAGATAGCAGACATGCACCTTTGAAAAGTAGCAGGAGCATTACATAAACCAAAAGGCATATGTCTATAAGCATAAGTTTCGTAAGGGCAAGTAAACGTAGTTTTTTCTTGATCTTGTTATTTAACAGCAATTTGAGAGAAACCAGAATAACCTTCAAGAAAACAAAAATGGGTCTTTTTAGACAACCTTTCCAACATTTGATCAATAAAAGGAAGTGGGTAGTGATCTTTCTTAGTAACCTTATTGACTTTTCTAAAATCGATGCACATCCTATAGCCTACTACTATTCTTTGAGGAATAAGCTCATCATTATCATTAGGAACAACGGTAATACCTCCTTTTTAGGAACACAATGAACATGACTAACCCATTCACTATCAGCAATGGGGTAAATAATACTAGCATCAAGGAGTTTCAATACCTCATTCCTTACCACTTCCTTCATCCTAGGATTTAAACGTTGTTGGTGCTCTACTATTGGCTTTGCTTCTGGTTCTATGTTGATAGAATGCTGACATATAGTGGGTGAAATCCCTTTTAAATCATCCAAAGTATAGCCCATAGCTCCTCGGTGTTTCCTCAAAACCTCCAAAAGCCTTTCTTCTTCCTTTCCTGAAAGTTTAGCGCTAATAATAACAGGATATATCTTTTTATCATCAATATAAGCATATTTAAGATCATCAGGGAGAGGTTTTAGATCGAAAACCGGATCCTTTTTAGGTGGCAACGTGGTACCCAAGTCTTCTACAGGCAAGTTATGCTTAAGCATCTTAGGCTGATCATGGAGAATCCTGTCAATCTCATTCCTTTCTTCCATGAAGATTTCACTTTCATGATCTTCCATAAATTGCTGCAAAGGATTGTTAGGAGCAAGAGAAATAGAAGCAAGTTGTTCAACTCTAAAATCCTCATTATGGGTTTCCTCTTCACAAGGTTCTTTAGCAAATTTCGAGAAATTAAACTCATAAGATTCCCCAGCAAACTTAGTCAAGATTTTCTCCCTTTTGCAATCTATAATGGCTCCACAAGTACTCAGGAAAGGTCTACCAAAAATAATAGGATAAGTTTTACTAGCAGCTGAACCGAGTACTAGAAAATCAGAAGGGTACTTAATCTTACCACAAAGAACTTCCATGTCCCCTACAATACCAATTGGAGAGATGGTCACTCTATTAGCAAGGTGAATAACCACATCAATCTCTTCCAATTCGCAGGGACTGATTTCATGCATAATTTCTCTGTAAAGCTCATAAGGAATAGCACTAGAACTTGCACCAATATCACATAAACCATAATAGCAATGATCACCAATTCTAACAAAAAGCACAGGAACACTAGCTTTTTTAGTTCTATTAGGATGTGAAACAATATTAGAAGCATCCTCACAAAAGACTATGTGTCCATCTTCTATGCTTTTAGTGACAAGGTCTTTCACAATTGTGACCACAGGTTCGACGTTTATTTGTTCATCAGGTCTTACAGTTCCTTTTCACTTTTGGTGATTACATTAGTTATCATAGGATCATCCTTTACCTTTTGTGGGAAGGGAATCTTCTCGATATAAGGTTCAGGTAAGATGGGATCAATAATGCAATACTCAGCACTCCCAATAGGAACACAGTCAACAATATCTTTGTAAGGTACATGGTATTTATTCCATCCCCTTTTTGGAATTTCAATATAAGAAGCAAAAGCTCTAAAGCAGTTCGTAATATCTTGCAAATCAAGACCATAAGCATTACTAATATTTTGAAAGTCATCAGTTCCCATAAAATATTCAATGCATTCATAATCATAATTTATACCTGACTTTCTACCTTTGTCATTCTCCCAAGCTTCAGCATTGTCTTGAATACGGTCCAGAAGATCCCATTTAGCTCCTTCTTCCATGCGAGTGAATGATCCAGCACAAGAAGCATCCAATAAATCCTTGTCATGTAGAGGGAGCCTTGCATAAAAGTTATTGATAATAATATTATTGGGGAGATCATGAATGGGACATTTGAGCATTAGTAACTTCAATCTCCCCCAAGCTTGAGTTGTACCCTCTCCATCAAGAGGCCAAAAGTTGTATATTTGATTCTGATCTTTATGAATCTCACTAGGAGGATAAAACTTTGAATAAAAGAGAGGCACTATTTCCTCCCATTCTAGAGCTTGACCATTCTTCAGCAGCTTATACCATTCCTCAGCTCTTCCTTTCAGCGATAATGAGAATAACTTCTTATTAACTTGATCTGTAGTAATACCTGCACACTTGAACAACCCGCATATTTCGTGAATAAAGAGTAAATGATCACCGGGATGGACAGCTCCATCCCCAACATAATAGATATCCATAACACGATCAATAATTCTTGTAGGTATTTAAAAAACATCATTCTCATCAGGTGGTGGCTTATCTACTACCTTAGAATTGGTAGTAGCATTACCAAATAAGAAACTTAGCGAATTATCCATAACAAAAATAAAGCAACTAACAGAAGTAAACAATACTCACAGTAGAAGTTTCCTTTACCAGTTCCACTCTCCAATAGCGCTTCACTCCCCGGCAACGGCGCCAGAAAATAGTCTTGATGACCCACAAGTATAGGGGGTGTATCGCAGTATTTTCGATAAGTAAGAGTGTCGAACCCAACGAGGAGCAGAAGGTGCTGGCTAGTGGTATGGATCAGGAATTCTCTGCAAATACTTAGCAAACAGATTTTTAGGGATTTTCGATAAAGCAAGTAAACAAAGTACGAGTAAACAAAAGATAGTAGGAATAAATGCAGCGAGTGGCCCAATCCTTTATGCAGCAAAGGACAAGCCGGTTGTATTACTTAAGATGACCAAACGTTCTCGAGGACACATGGGAATACTGTCAAGTGCTTTCGCTTCATATAGTTGATTAATCTTCTCTAGCTTGCTAAGTGTTGTGTGGGTGAACCTGTGCTAATGTACCGACCTTCCTAGGACTAATACACACTTTTGATTATACCCCTTGCAAACATCCGTAAGTACAAGAAAGTAATTAAGGTAGAAACCTAACCACAGCTTTAAACTCTAAGACCCTTACGTCCCTTGTGCAATGGTTTCCTAACGGGGGTTCAGGTTTCTTTCACTCCGGCAACCCCTATGATTAGTAGCCAAATACACAATGCATTCCCTTAGGCCCATATAGGTGAAGTGTCATGTAGTCGACGTTCACATGACACCACTAGAAGAAGTACACCACAACTTAATATCAAACTATTGAATCTTTCTCAACACAACTCCACTACTAACAACATGACTTCTCCCATGTCCTCAAGAACAAAACGAACTACTCACAAGACATCATATGGATCATGATCAGAGATGGAATGATGATGTATAACAATCTGAACATAAACAATAATTCAATGGTTCACTCAATAGCATCAACTACAAAGAGTAATCAAAACCGGGAAAGTTCCCCTATGTACTATGCAAGATTCAACACAATTGTTACAACAATATGGAGATCGTGATGAGGGTGCTGATGGTGATGATGGTGGTGGTGATGAGGATGATTGTCCCGATAAAGTCCAGCTTGATGGTGGTGTTGATGGCGACGATCTCCCCTCTCCGGGAAGGAATTCCCCCGGCAGAAATCTGTCTGCCAGAGAGATCTTTCTCTCTCGGTGTTTTCCGCCCCACAGAGGCGGCGGAATCTTTCTGTGGTCGCCCCCCGAGTCTTAGGGTTTCGGGAGGATGATATATGCCAGAGGGGAGAGCCTGGAGTGGGCCAGGACGGCCACACCATCTGCTGGCGCGGCCTATGGCTGCCCGCACTAGGGGGTGGTGTGGGCCCCCTGTGGCCCATCTCCAGCCCCCCTTCTGGCTTCCTTCGTCTTCTGGAAAAATATGATTTTTCGTATATTTTCCTGGATTTTCTGATCTTCGTGAATTTTGCCTCCAAACAGACCTTTTCCATCAGAATCCTGACTGCAACGGTCCATGCTCCAAAAGTCATCAACCATGCAAAAACAGATGAAATAACATAAGTATCACCTCTCAATAAGAAATATATCAATGAATAATAGTAAATTATGACATAGAATAGTGATGCAAAATGGACGTATCAGCGACTTCTAAGTTGTTCTCCATCGTCTGTAACCAATCATTGGCGTCCAGCAGGTCTTCAGATTTGCTAAAGATAGGGGGATTGGTATTCTGAAAGTTTTTGAGTTTGGCCCCATGATGATCTTGATTTCCATGGCCTTGATTATTGTGGGCCATGTGGGCGATCTGCTGCAAGGTGGCTAGATTTTATTTTGAAGCACCAAGGACTGTGAGGCAAAAACCCCACAGCAAACATTTATTCCACCACCAACCCACTGTACAGAATATATACAAAGAATGGGAAAAGGAAGAAGGGAGTTACTTACAATAGACTATAGAGAATAGTAATCTAGCCAAGAAAACATTTACAAGAGAGAGGATATCCAAGCTATAAATTCCTCCTTATGCTTATGCTCAATTCTGTGTTGGAGCAAAGTAATATCATGTATAAAGTTACTTCTCCATCTACCAAAAGTAGGCCTCTCATGCTCAAAGAACTTCCCATTTCGTTGCTTCCAAATATGCCAACATGCCATGATCATAACTTTCATAAAGAAAGGTTTCCCAAAATCCTTTTTGGCAGCAGCAACTATTGGTTGAATATCATCTCCCATGGGCCAAGTAATCTGAAGATAGTTCCATACCCTTTGACTGAAATTACAGGTGAAGAATAAATGAATTATGTATTCATAAATACGTCCAGGAAAAAGAACACAATGTTTCTCATATGTCACCTTCCAGTTTCTACAAATCAGCATGTCTCTAGTATTTAATCGATCGCTGAGAAGTAACCAAGCAAATACGTTTAGGTTCATCACACAAGAGGAGGACCAGATCCATTTATATACCACCGGCACCACCAACTGATCATGTAGGTGTGCATAGTAAGAAGCCGAGGAGTATTTCTGTCCCCACGTATACTCCCAAATATCTCTATCATCAGAAATGGGATGATCCACCATTCCTTGCTGTAACAACACCAACACATCATAGGCCTGAGCTGAGACAGGCCGGTAAAAAAGAGAGTAGAAATCATTTGTGGTGAACACCTCTGCCGCTAACATGTTAGGGTTGAGCACATAGGAGAAGAGACGTGGAAAACGAGTTTCTAAAGGCTGATTTGATCCCAAAAAATTCCAATTATCCTGCCAAAAGGAGAAGGCTATACCATTGCCCATTGAAATAACAACCACTTGTTTAAAATTGCTCTGAAGTTTGACAATGTCCCTCCACCAAAACGAACCACAGGGCTTAGCTCTGTCTCGAATAGAGTCCCTGTAGTAAGAACTCCATATCAACTGAACCCAAGGAGTCTGATTTTTGTTATAAAACTTGTCCAGATGTTTCATTAACAATGCTTCATTTTTTTCTGAAAATTCACAATTCCCAGACCACCCTCTACTTTAGGTTTACACACCATTTCCCATGCAGCTAAAGAAGGATTTGGTCCATCTTTATCTCGCCAAAGACATTGTCGCAATATTCTGTCAAGTTGTTCAGTCAAACCTATGGGTAGGTTCAGGGATAACAGAAAGTGCAACGGCATCGAAGATAATGCAGAATTAATAAGCTGCAATCGTGCACCTTGTGACAGAAAAATTGAGGTAGCCGTTAACCTATGTTCGAGGCTATTAACCAATGGTAGCAGATCCTTTATAAACGGCTAGTTGTTCCCAAGGGCAGACCTAAGTAAGGAAAAGGCAATGATCCAACCTGACAGTCCAAAACCGAAGCCAGTGCATCCACCTCAACAGGATCCACATTTAGGGAGATTATCAGAGACTTCTGGAAGTTCACTCTCAACCCAGTGGATAGCCCAAACTTATGCAGAATTTCCTTAAGAGCAACCACTTGATCCATCTGAGCCAACATAAGCAAAATAGTATCGTCTGCATATTGTACCACAGGAAATTCAGTTTCATTTGTGGTGATAGGAAGTTTGAGAATTCCTTGTTGAAGTGCATTATTGATGACAGACTACAGAAGGTCACCCCCACTAACATATAAGAGGGGGGAGAGGGGGTCTCCCTGCCTAACCCACCTTTTACACACAAATTGTTTCCCTGGCACCCCATTTAACAAGATGGATGATGTTCTAGACGAAAGGACCTCCCTCATCCAAGGAAACCAAGTGTTATCAAAGCCTTTGTGCTCTAAAATTTTAAGAATGGCCTCATGCTCCTTTGAAAGCCTTGGAAAAATTTAATTTGTTTATAAGTATAGGCTTCTTTGAAAGTTGACATAAGTATATATACTCATAAACCCAAGCCACACAGTCCTGAATAGTCCTTGCCCAATGAAACCATATTGATTCTTGTGAATGCAATTCAAAATCTGATCCTGAAGGCTATTTGCAGCAAGTTTGGTCAAAAATCTAAGGCAAACACTTGTAAGTGAAATCGGTCTATAATCATTGACACTCTCAGGAGACCCTTTTTTAGGGATCAGCATGATGAATGAACTATTATTATTTTGCAGACTAATTTTCCTATCATGGAAATCGTGAGCAAGAGCATAGAATTCCTTCTGAACAATGGGCCAACACTTTTTTAAGAACAAGCCATTAAAACCATCTGGACCTGGAGCCTTATCAGCCGGCATGTATTTAATAATGTCATCCATCTCCTGTTTCTCAAAAGGCTTAGACAAAACATCCAAACCATCCACTCTAGTAATTAAATTACTCAGGTTAAATTGCATATCAATACCCTCTGTTGGAGCCCATTCGGCCTTTGTAACTAGCCCATAGCATCCCGGCCATCTCTGTATGGTCTGTAATTTCTGAACCATCAACACTTCTCAACGAAGCAATTGTAGTCCTTTTGAACCTCTCAGTTGCCATAGCGTGAAAAAAAATTGTGTTATCCTCACCCACCTTAATCCATCGAACTGTACATCTTTTCTTCCAATAATGACACTCTGTGAGCAACAACTCCTCTAAATGAAGTTTGACAACCTTTCTGAAATTAAATTCTACGGTAGACAAAGGCCTCTTATCTTCGAATGAATCTAGAATGAAAATGACTTGGCTGCACTTTTGAATTAACAGCTTCAACTTGGACAAACCTTTGTGCCATTTCCTCAGATCATACCTTAGTGCTTTTAACTTGTCAACCAACACTGCCACAGAAGACTGCTTGCATGAAGGTTTTTCCCAAGACTTTTTAACACAGTCCATAAAACCTGGCATATCAACCCAATAATTTTCAAATCGAAAGATTTTGGCCTTGGGAATATGAGTGTCTATATTAACTACACAAGGGGTGTGATCTGACCTCGGCTTCGACAATGGCAGAACTATAGTATTAGGATAGCTAGAGCTCTAGTTAGGGCTAGTAAAGAACCAATTGAGTTGTTCCAGCAATGGTTCTTGCTGCATATTAGACCATGTGTACGACCGTCCTTTGATAGGAAGTTCCAAGAGGCCGAGATGGCCTATTATATCATTAAATTTGAACATATCAGCTATGTTTCCACCTGACTTGTTGCGATTATCCTGTGATCTAATAAAGTTAAAATCTCCCAGCAAAAGATGATTAGTTAGTGGCTGAATATTCAGACTATATAGCCAGGACACAAATTGGTCTCTTTCCACTCCGTGGCAAGGTCCATAAACTGTGGTCATCATCCACATTTCACTGTTATGAATTGAAGTAAACTGAATAGAAATGCCAAACCGCTTTGTGTCAACAAGACAGCCAGAGAAAATTGTAGAATTCCATGAAACCAGGATGCCACCTGACGCACCCACAGAAGGCACATAGGCAAAGTTGTCAAAACGTTTTGGACAGAATTTTTTAATGGAATGCTGATCAAAGAAAGTGCATTTTGTTTCTTGTAAACATACAATGGCACAGTTACTCTCCTCAATTTTGCCTCTAACTGCCCTTTGCCTCGGCTTTGAATTTATACCTCTGACGTTCTAGCATAAAATACGCCATTTACGATAATACATTTTCGCCATTGAATAAACAAGTAATAGCAGCATCCAGATAGACCAAACACTTAACATTTAGTCTGACCCAAATATAATAAATATGACCAGGTCCAAAGACAACGACAACATGCGACATATAAAATCCTGAGAAACTGACAGACTCATAGACTGACACAGAAAACACTGACTGACATAAACCAGAAGCACCCAACTTAGCAACACGAGGACCAACCCAAACCCAGAATAACTGCAAACATACAATGCCGTAACATGGGCTAACCCTTGTCAACGCTGCACGATTTCCATTGCCTTACTCATTTAAAGAGTCTGGTATGTCTTCACTTCCAGGAGCTGCTTCAAGCGTCTCCTTTGTTAGCTTTGTAGGTTCAATTCCAAGATTGATACCCACGTTCTGCAGTACATGTAAAGGGGTAACTAGGGGAGTTCTGCTTCAACGTCTGCTTCAACTTCTTTCGGCTCCTCTTCCTTCTGCTACTACTTCTTAGCATTCTGCCTAGCCTGAACCTTGGTGCGCTTTACTGGCTTCCGAGATCCATCCATGACCGGCTTGGGCCTGCACCCATCGTTTTTAACCATGCTCCTGGTGCATCTGCGAACAGAGGTGTCAACCAATGGGGTTTCTGCCTTCTTTGCCTTTGTAACACGAGAGCAGCGTTTCTTTGCCGGCGAAGAGATTGCCGAAGCCGAAAACTGCTGGGGTTTGATCTCTTTAATCTGCACATTGGACGCGGATCCAACCTCGGATAAGCAAATTGATCTAGCAGCCGGACGTCGTAGAGGCGAAAGCATCCTGAGGATAGCCGCCTCCTTCCCTGGGGGGCTGAAAGTGACGTATTCCTCAAAGGTTGTAGCCCATCTGCGCTTGGAGGAGATGATAACCTTGAAAGGACAAGTACTTAGGTGGCTAGATTTGCTTAGCGCTCTGCCCTACTAGCTTCACAGTCTGCAATGAGCGTCTGCAGAATTTGCAGCATTAGGTCCTGCGATGAGATAGATAATGGGGTAAGAGGGAAAGTTCTAAGGTTCATGGTTTTGGTTTCAAAGCCAAAACTTTGAGTTTGACTCTGGTTTTGCAAACTAACTTCTTTTCATTCATTCAAGAAAAGAACACGATATAAACACACACACCACAACAAAAGTAAAACAGATGGTTTTAAGAACCATTCTGTAAGCTAAGATACAAAGGGACCGGTACTTCTCACTCCTAGGATAGTGCTCTAGTGCATCTACACATCGTCGATGAAGTCGGAGTCATCATCGTCGGTGTAGAAGTCCATGGCATCATCCTCCAGGTAGTCATCATCATTGCTGAGGTACGAGTGAATATCCTCCTAGATGTCTTCCCCTTTTTCCTCTTCTTCTTCTTTTGCTGCAAGCTGAGCTTCTTGCTCCTTGATGGTCTTCTCAAGGTCGGCTACCTTCTTGCGAAGACGGTCGATGGTGCGATCCTTCTTTGCGCATTGACAGCAAAGTGACTGACGATCCTTGACTAGCAGTGAGAAAGTATGGGCCTTCTGGGCGGCAATGGCAAGGTTGTGGTTGGCGTACTCTCGAGCATTGTCCAATTCCTTCTGTCTATCGTATAGGAGGAAATCGAGGTTCTCCACTTGACGCTTCAACTCCGGGTGACTTGGCATCTCCAGAGGCATTCCCATAGAATCACGCCTTGCATAGTGAGCAAAGCGGGTTCCCTGGATCAAGTTGAAATTATGTGCGCAAAGACGAGCGTGAGCTTCATGCAATGCCCTGGCTAATCCATCTAGCTAGTTGTTCTCTCTGATGGTGAATTGAATCTTCTTGGAAATAGGTGCTTCCATCTTGCCTCGAAGATCAGCAACTACTAGCCATTGTAAATCTCCTCCTGGAGGACCATTGAGTTGAGCTCCAAAGAATTCCAGATGTGGGCGCTCCAAGTACTCAGACAGTGCATCAAGATCCCTCTCGAAGGTCAGTTGGCCTCCGTTGCCCAACTGGTAGAACTTTTAGTATTGAACTTCCATCTATAAGAATTTAGGATGAGTAAGTTAGTTAAGTGATCAAGTGTGTCAAATTTTATGTAGTAATGTAAGAAATTTTGAGGAACATGTATTTTTTGAGAGAAAGAATCCCAAGGGTAAGAGAGGAAATAGGTTTTCACAAATACTCACTTCTTTGTTTTTGAAACTAAGTTTTTTTCGGACGTCCATTCTAACTAGGATCTCCTATGGTCAGGATGGCTCTGATACCAACCTGCCAACACCCGGATTTTTAATCCCAGCTGCCTGTTATGCCATACATCGCAATCCCAGGATTACCATTTTTGCGAGAAATAACAGATTGGATATCACAGTACATCATCCATTACAAACCATAATAAGTTCTTACACAAATAAAGGATCTCATGATCTAGTCTTAATACAAATAAGTAGCGGAATAAATAGCATAGCGGTGGGGTCCATCTTCAGTGTCACAGGCAATGCTGATGATGGGAGATGATCCTAGTTGTCATAACCGTCCTACTGTCCTTCCTCTTGGTAGTCCTCCTCATAGTCTGGCCATGGGAATAGCCAGGGACAAAGCCATGAGTACTCTTTAAGTAATCACAAACTATCACTAACAAGTAAGGTAGTTCTAGTAGGAAATGCTAACTCTAAGTTTATTTGTAAAGTTAAGTTTGAACCTAAGTTGAGTTCAGAAACAAACAAAGATAAAATAAAGTTATAAAATCACCTAAGTTGGAACTTAGTTTTCATAGTCACAACTTTGTTGTGGTCAAGTCATGTCACCATTCATTTCATAAGTCATTTTGAAAACATCTGACAACGGAACAGTATGGCCACTCCGACTGTCCGTAACCGCGGACGTGGCTATTCGAATAGTTTGACACTCTACAGAGGCGGTACACTTTCACCACAAAATTCGATACATCTGTCAGGGATAACCCTGAATAATCATACTTAGTATGCAGATAATCAAACATAACCTTTCCTTTACACACTCTAGTATAAGCACCTGTCCTATGAGCTTGGCCTCCCAGCCATGGCCATCTGCCATCCTGGGCACTACATAGGTGGACAACATTGAGAGGTAGCCTCAGCTCAAACCTCTCCCGCGAGGGAACTCATACTAATGCATATAAACTTCAGGCTAAGCCTTACCCAATTCAGGTATTGTGGTTATACGATAAAATTGGAATGGTATCGCATCCGAACCCAACCATCAGTTTTGTAAGAGGGCTAAGGCTCATGCCTCAACATTTTCATCACCATAAACCATTGGTGTTTCTAAACACATGTCAAAACATCTCAATCGAATGACTCATCATTTCAAGGTTTTCATAAGTCATTTTCACCAAGTATTCCCATCTAAAGTGATCAAATTTTTGGTTTGGCTCTAATCACTAAGTTAAGAGTGTTCACTAATGTGGGATGCTAATCTCCATCTCATGCTATAGAATGACATCTAAGTCTAACTACCTAGACCAAATTTTCCACTCTTTATGCTATGTATAAACAAAGTAATGAACTTTGGTAAAGTAAAAGAAAGTAAATCTTGTAAGTAAAACTTGGGGTAAGTATAAGTCAAAATATATAACCAAGCATGCCTATTGCATCTTGCTTAGGTTAAGGGGGTAAGGATTAACTTGCTTAGTTCTAGCTTGCCTTGGTTGGTGCAGTGGTTGAAATTCTCTTCTTCTTCCTCGGGGTATAATTCCTCCTCTTTATAGACTTGGTCTGTACTATCGTCTATAAATACATACGGAATACACAATCACCAAACAATACTTAACAAGTCTATTTACTACACAAATGCACACATTTGATGATCTAATATCATCACAAGATTTAATGAGCTAGTTTCATTTATTTTATTTGACAAAAGTAATTTCTACTCATTGAAATTAATTAAGATTTAATATTCTCCAATTAAAATATGGGATCATGTGGACACATGTCATCACCACATATTTTAATACATGGGAATGTTATTTAAATGATGGATCACCTTTTATAAAATTTAAGACTAATATTTAAATGATTTAAAGTGACTAGAAATACCTATATAGCATTACTTTGGTACTATTCCAAAAGCACTGTATGCAAACCTGAATGTTATTATATATTCAGATAGATAGGGTCAAATGTGATTTTTGAGAGTTGGAATCAACTCAAAATCTATTATGGTTGATTTTTGAAAAATGTTTGAATGTATTAAAGTCTCTGTCTTGTTATTTTTGCTATATGTCATCTATAACTCTAATTGATTTAAATCCAATGGGCTTGGATAGATATTTAAATTCTCTTTCCAAAAAAATTGGAATCATTCAATTTGCTTAAGTAAAACACTCTAAATTGATTTTCAAACTAGTGGACAGAAACTAGATTAAGTTTAAATACAAAAATCTATATTTGAATTCTAGGGCCAATGCGGGAAACTAATTGGGCTGGCCCAGTTACACTCCGTGGCGAAGATGACAGCTGACAAGGGGGTCCACATGTCAGCGGCTCTTCTAACGCGAAGCGGTACGGTGACGACGATACAGGGTGCTAGATGTATGGGCGGGGTAGGCGGACGGTGGCTTGCCTCCTGGCGGTCAACTACAGCGTAAAGGCGACGCTAGGGAAAGTGGCATGCGATTGGAAAAGGCTGGCGCTCTGCACGGTAGAAGCAGTGCTCAACATGGTTCTCGACGGCTGCTAGTCAGGCGGCGGGGAAAGGGCATGTCTGGCGGTGAGTTGGGGTTATGGCGGAGCGGCGCATGCGAGCTGAAGGCAAGGCACGGCTTGTGCGGGCCTGTCGGGGACGGTGCTCTGGCGTGAGCTGGGCACAGCGCAGAGGCAGTGGGTGTGAGCTTTCCTCTGTGGTCCAAGGGCTGGCTACGTTCGTGGGGTGGACAGGGGAGTGCGATAGGGTTCGGCGGAGCTAGGGACGGAGCTGGATTGGCGCGGTGTTGTCTCTGGAGTGTTACCCACACTCGGCCGGCGGTGACCAAAAATGGGCGGCGCGCCACTGCTGATCCAGGCTTAGGGGTAGCTCCTTTATGACTTGGTTTGAACAAGGGGAGACAGGGAAGAGCAGAGAGGGTCGAATGGGGGACAAGAAATCAATTGGCAACAGTATTAGTTAGGCCAATATTTTTCTGCCTTCCAACTATTCGACAAAATGGCCTCATGAAACTTTTATTTGAATTTTGAAATTATTTTGGTGGAGTTGTTGATCATATGCTTGAGCATCTAGGGTTGCTTCGGATTGTCAAGTTGAACTCATTTGAATGGTTTTTGAAAAAGTGGGATCTAGGTACATACACTAGATTCCATTTTCAAATGCCATTTAAATTTAGTGTTTAAATGTTTTTGTAAGATCACAAAGTGGGCCTTGGTAGATCTTTACTTGTAATAGCAAGGGGTGCAAAGAGTTAGAATTGTTTCTGTTTGAATTTGAGTTCTACGAACACCTAAAGTGACCTAGTGGATTAAAATGGCACAAATGACCATTTGCATTTATTAATTCTATTTGATTTCTTTTTCTTTGGAGTTTGCTTGGCAATGATCTTGATGATGTGGCATTCACCTTAGAATCATTTTACAACCATTAGATCAAACAAACATGGCAATTCAAGACAATTCCCTATTAATGCAACACACATATGCATTCTTAATTATTTAAAAGATAAAAGTTTTTGTTAACCCTAAATTGGGTGATTTGGATCTTAATATGTTGGATTAAAGTTTTGGGATGTTACAGAGCCATAGATATCGACAAGGATCTAACCTATCATGAAGTTCCCATCTGTATTTTGGAAGAAGCATTCAGAACCACCCGGACCAGAAGTATCAAGTTTCTCAAGATCCAATGGAGTAACCATACCGAAGAACAAGCCACCTGGGAACAAGAATATTATATTAGGACTGAGTTTCCCAATCTCTTTAGTTCCTAGTTTTTTCCTGAATCTCGGGACGAGATTTTGTTTAAGGAGGGAAGGTTTGTAACACCTCAAAAATATTAAACAAGCTTATCAAGATCTAACCACCCAAGTTTAGGGTTTACAAAAACTTCTATTATTAAACTTGATATGAATGCATGTGTGATTTGTATTAATGTATGAATGAGCGCAATTGCCATGTTTGATTGCTACCAATGGTAAGGATTAGTTTAAAAAGGTGTACAACTCATCTAGATCATTTTCAAGCAAAAACAAATGAAAATCAAATCAAATATAAGACATATGATCAAATGGTCACTTTTTCCATTATTAACCACTAGACCACTTTGAGTGTTCCTAGGAAAATATTTCTAACAAAAACAATTCTAATTCTTTTCACGCGTTGCTAGAACAACTAAAAGTGAATCCAAGCAAACTATACAAAAGGACATAAACTATTTTCAAATATATTCAAGGGGCATTTCAAAATTGAATCAAATTCATATGCCTAGATCATCTCTTTTCAAAAACCACTCAAACAAATTCCACTTGACAATTCCCAGCAACCATAGACTACTAAGCAAGTAACAAGATCACTCACCAAAAATCATTCAAAACTTCCAAAGATGAAATCATGCGGCCATTTGGTCGAGCACCTCGCAGACACAGTACAACCTCAACCACTTTACACTGTTTTGATCTATCAGTTGCTCACAAAATATACTGCAATCAACTCCATATTTTTCCCATGATCATTCCCAGTCCTTGGCCGTGCAGTCGAGAGCCTCATCTCCACCGTTGCACCAGTGGCATGCCCATACCGAGCCTGCCATGCCGGTTGAGCATGAACCACTCGCTGCACGCCGCGCCGCCCTCTACCATGACCCCCAAATGATAGTCGTGACATCACCGCCACCCCATGTCCACCCCTTAACCCAAGGCAAGAAGTGGAGACACTGGAATTGTCGCGCCCATTTAAGTCTCTGCCATGCCGAGAGCACGACGGAGTGCCGCAGCTGCCTCGCACGCACACATCGCGCCTCGCTCTCTCCGCTCGTACCCACAATCGTCGTGGCACCACTAACCTCCCAGACATGATCATTCACCACCGCGCGCCCTGTGACCACCGTACTGAGTGACGAACACCCGCGTACCTGAACAGAGCACCAATGTCACCCGACCGATTGAGACCGCCCCTTGCCATGTCGTCACTCGCATGACGATCGGCGTAGTACCCCGCGTCGACCCATGCCCTCCGCCATGCTAAGCAAGACATGTAGCAGCGTCGCTAGAGGAGCCAGACCATGCCGCCCTGCCTCCACCGTTGGTGTATAAATAGAGGCCACCCCAGCCCTCGTTCTGCACACCATTCCACTCCCCACTCACCCAGGAACCTCACCAACCCTTCCCCGGAGCAAGGACAGCACCACGACGCCGGAATTTGATAGGAGTCCGCCGCTGCAATTGAGGAAGGAAGCCATCGATTGGAGCCACCCTAGGAGCTGCCGTGACCGCCAATCGACCCACTGTCATCAACAAGCCCTATCGCCCCCATCGCCGACCCTAGCTGGAGCCCTGGTATGTCCCCAGCGACCCCCACCGCCATTTTAGGGTTCGTATCTCGCTGGAGCAGTTCGATGGAGACGATGAACCTCAGTCGTAGGATCTTGTTCTAATCGTAGGGCTAGGATTGCTAGATACTGTTGCGGGTTAGATGAGCCGCTGACGCGTGGGACCATTCTGTCAGTAGCCCGCTGCGCCAGCGCTGTGCAGTTGGGTCGGCCCATTTACTTTCCCGCGCAAAGCCCAGTGATTGAAAAAGGAATTTATCTATTTAGTTAAAACCATATTCTATCAGTAGATTCAAAATTCAATTCAAAGAGATGTATTGATCCAAAATGCAAGATTCCAATTTTGTTGGAAAGGTATTGAAAATATCTATTCACTACCATTGGATCCAAACCAATTGAAACTATAGATCACTTATACCAAAAAATAACAAGACAGGGGCTTTTGCCACTTCAAACATTTTTATAAAATAAACTATAAATTCTTTTGAGTTGATTACAACTCTCAAAAATCACATTTGCCATGATCTACATGAATATGTAAAAATATTTGGTTTTACAGATATTAAACATGGACTAGTATTAAAAGAAAGCTATATAGGCATTTCTAGTCAACTAAATATTATTAAATGATAATATTAAATATTATAATGCATGACCACCATTTTAAATCACTTTCACAAGTATTGGAATATGTGGTGATGACATGTGTCAACATGATCCACTATTTTAATTGGTGAATATTAAATCTTAAGTAGTTTCAATGAGTAGAAATTACTTTTCTCAAATAAGATAAATAAAAATGTGCCTTTATTACATGTGATGATTGAGATGATGCTAGATCATATAGTATTGAGCCTTCTGTGCTAAATAGAAGTAGTTAAGTGTTGTTTGGTGATTGTGTACCTGGTGTGCATTTATAGGCGCTAGTACCGACTCGGGTTACAACGAGGAGGAGTACTTCGAGGAAGAGGAAGAAAACTTCAACGACTGCAACAACTACACTGCTCAAGGCAAGCTATCAGTGCAAGCTATCAGTTCAAGCTAGCACTATGCATGTTATCTATGCAAGCCCCTTATACTAGATGCAATAGGCATGTTGGGATATTGCAACTTTGATTATACTTATCTCAAGATTTACTCCAAGTTTTACTTTTCCCTTTGCTACAGTTTCCTACTTAGTTAATGAATTTTGATTAGTGGAAAATAGGGTGGATACCATCAAGATCATAGAATTAGCCTTAGATACTTATAATTGATTAACACCCCCAATAGTGATCCCCTCCATACTAGTGGCTAGTGCTAAACTAAACTTGATTACTTTAGATGGGAATACTTGGTGAAAATGATTATGAAAACCTTGGAATGATTGTTCATTCTATTGAAATGTTTTGACATGTGTTGTGAAGCACAATGGTTTGATGATGAAAATGATTAAGGCAGGAGCCTTGACTTTTACAAAACTGATGGTTGGGTTTGGATGCGATACCATTCCAATTTTTACCATACAACCACAATACCTGAGTTGGGTAGGGCTTGACTGGAAGTTTATATGTCTTAGTATGGGTTCCCTTGTGGAAGAGGTTGAGATGAGGCTACCGCGTGAATGAATGTACACCTATGCAGTTCCCGGGATGACAGTTGGCCATGGTTGGGAGGTCAAGCTCATAGGGGAGGTGCGTATACTAGGGTGTGTAAGTGAAAGGTTAGGATTGATTATCCGCATACCAAGTATGATGATTCAGGGTTATCCCTGACAGATGTATCGAATTTTGTGGTGAAAGTGTACCACCTCCGCAGAGTGTCAAACTATTTGAATAACGATGTCCACGGTTATGGATAGTTGGAGTGGCCATATTGTTCCATTGTCAGATGTTTTCCAAAAGGATTTGTGACTTGAAAGATGACTTTGACTTGACCACAACAGAGTTGTGGACATGAGATCTAAGTTCCCACTTAGGTAATGTAGAGAACTAAAATTTAGGTCTTTACTCTTAAGGCTTTATGAAATAAACCTGGCTTTTTGCAAACAAACCTAGAGCTTATGATTCCTACTAGCTTTACCTTACTTATGCTAGTGTTAGTTTGCGAGTACTTAAAGAGTACTCATGGATTTGTCCCTGGCTATTCCCATGGTCAGACTATGAGGAGGATTACCCGGAAGATGGATAGCAGGAGGTCTATGACAACTAGGATCATCTCCCATCGTCAGCATTGCTTGTGATCATGAAGATGGATCTTACTACATTTACTTCCCGCTGCTTTGATTGTATTAAGACTGGATCATGAGATCCTTTATTTGTAAGACCTTTATTATGGTTTGTAATGGATGATGTACTGTGGTACCACTTCTATTATGTCTCGCAAAAATGGTAATCCTGGGATTGCGATGTACGGTATAACAGGCATCTGGACTTAAAAATCTGGGTGTTGACAGCTATACAATTAAAGATATTGATTTTATAAGATTTCATCATTTTCTGAATTATTTAAAATGATTAAAACCATTTATCAGGTCAGGCTGACATCACCCTGATATCAGCATGGTCATTGAACCATTTTCTATCGAGAATGGGATAGCCCAACTCACTGACTAGTGGACCCTGTCGCCACGATGGATGCCACCATGGCAAAGCTTGTTAGTGCCCACGTGAATGTAACATCCCAAAACTTCAATCCAAGCTTATCAAGATCTAAATCATCTAATTTGGGGTTAACAAAAACTTTGCCAAATTTAAAAATAAAAGCATTCATGTGTATGTGCATTTAAATTAGGAATTGATTTGAATTGCCATGGTTCTGTGATTCTTTGCTTTTAAAATGTTTCTTAGGTGATTTAAACATCATCTACATCATTCCCAAACTTTTCCTAAAGAAAATCAAATCAAAAACAATTAAAAGGGAGGAATGGTCATTTTGGCCATTTTAATCCACTACACTACTTTGGGTGTTCCTAGCACTCATTTCTTAACAAAAACAATTTTTGATCTTTGCACCCCTTGCTAGTACACATAATGAGGTACCAAGGCCCACCTTTTGATCTGTTAAAAACAATATTTTCCTTATTTTAAATGGCATTTGAAAATTGAATCCAATGCATATGCATAGATCACCCCTATTTCAAAAACCAGCTATTTGAGTTCCACTTTCAAAACCCTTGCAACCAGATACTACCTAGCACTAGTGGAGAACACCCAAAAAATTTGAAACCAA
The DNA here is from genome assembly GCA_910589775.1 of Avena eriantha. Lineage (NCBI taxonomy): Eukaryota > Viridiplantae > Streptophyta > Magnoliopsida > Poales > Poaceae > Avena > Avena eriantha. The sequence continues at coordinate 160,314,823 of OU342740.1, read as the reverse complement.
AATTCAAAAGTTTTTCTCTTTCGGCCATTTCATCAAACAGCTTGTGTGCACAAATCTGTCCAAAATCTAAACACTATTTGGAGTAGTAATTTTGGTCACCAGTTGTGCCTAACCTTGTCCCCTTGTTCCCCTAGTACAAACCCTACCATTTGCTAGCCCGGCCAAGCCCTGTGCACACGACCAAATGGTCATGGCCATTAAGGCCAAGCACTTGGAGCACCCCCAGCGGCGACATCGCGCTATAGCAGCCGCCAACCTCTCTCACCTTGTCCAGCACATAGCCAGTGGGCCACCGCCCAACCAGCCCCAGGCCAGAGACAGAGGGCAGAACGGCCAGAAACCGCCGCGCCCGGAGCTGGTCGACCATGCCGACGCCGCCCAAAGAGCACACTCTGTCCTCGCGTGCACAGACCACCCCTTGGCCACAGCCCGCGCCCACCGCTCCGCCATGACCTAGGGAACACCCCAGACATCTCCGCTGGCCGCCCAATGCACCCCAGCCACCGCTCGCCGTCGGACCCGCCGCTTCTGCCGCCCAGAGCGTGTGACACGCCCGACCAGCACAGAGCCCGCCTTGCCTCGCCTTTAAGCCTCAGTGCACTGCCAGGAGACAGGCCACCGCCCCCTACCTCGAGCCACGCCGCTAGCCCCCTGTGCCGCCCTCGCCGGAGTCGCCTGCCCATACCGTTCGGTCTCACCATCGGGCCTATATAAGCCGGCCTTCCCAGCCTCTTTTCTCCACACCAACTCACTCCCCACCTCTCACTGATCCTCTCCCTTCTCTCGTTGGAGCCAATCGAGCTCTGCCTCGCCGGAATTGGAGCCGGAGCCACCGCAGCAGGAGGAGAAGGGCGCCTGCGATTTAGGGCACCCCAAGCTTCGCCGCAACCGCGCCTCGCCTTGCCGGCGTCTTCCAGCTCATTTACCCACCTCGCCGTCGTTGCTGGAGCCCTGGTACATCCTAGGTAGACCCCCACCGAGCCGCTAGGCCAAACTCTCGCTGGCGACCTGTTCGTCGTCGACGACGACCCTCAGTCGTAGATCCCACTTCTAATCCTACGGCCCACAGCGCGTACCGTTTCGCGTGTTAAGAGCCACTGACTAGCGGGACCCCCCTGTCAGCTGAGCCCCACACCGCGGAGCGCCACTGGGCCGGCCCATGTTCGTTCCCGCGCTAGCCCAGCCGTTTGAAAATTAGATTTTCCTTTTAAGTTAAATCTAGTTTCTGTCCACTAGTTTAAAATTCAATTCTAGAAGTTTTACAAATCCAAATTGCATGAAACCAATTTTGTCTGAAAGTTATTAAGATGATCTATCCAAGCCCATTAGATTTAATTCAATTAGAGTTATAGATCTCTCCTAATAAAAATAACAAAACAGAAGCTTTTGCAACTTGCAACATTTTTATAAAATCAAGTAAGTTTGGTTTTGAGTTGATTCCAACTCTCAAAAATCACATTTCATCATATATATCTAAATATGTAATAATATCAAGGTTTACATGCAGTGACTTTGAACTAGTACCAAAATAATGCTATATAGGCATTTCTAGTCACTTTAAATCATTAAATAATGAACTTAAACCAAAGTAATTATGATCCAACCTTCAAATTTCATTCCCACAGGTTAGAATATGTGGTGATGACATGTGTCAATATGATCCCATATTTTAAGTGGTGAATATTAAATATTAGCTAATTTTTCAATGAGTAGAAATTACTTTTCTAATTTAAAAAGAATGAAACTAGTGATTTAAACTTGTGATGCTTGTGATGATAATAGATCATCAAATGTGTGTCTTAGAATGCTATTTAGACTAGTTAAGTATTGTTTGGTGATTGTGTACTCCGTATGTATTTATAGACGATAGTACCAACCAAGCTTTCGAGGAGGAGGAGTTCTACCAAGAAGAAGAAGAAGAAGAAAACTTCAACCACTGCACTATCCAAGGTAAGCTACTATTGGCAAGCTAGCACTATCCAAGTTAACCCGTGCAAGTTTAGTGCTTAGCAAGCTAGGATCAAACTAGATGGTTTAGCAAAGATGCTTTAGGCATGCTTTGATCACACTCCTTTGACTATTAGTACCCAAAGTTTCATTAACAAGTTTTACCTCCCTTAGTTTACACAAAGTTCTTTACTTGTTTTGAAGGTAGCATAAAAAGTAAAAAACTTGAGCTATTTAGCTAAGCTTTAGATGTCATTCTATGGCATGAGATTGAACCCATCTTTTCCACCTTAGTGAACACTCTTAACTTAGTAGTTAAGAGTAGATCAAAACTTGAGTCACTTTAGATGGGAACACTTGGTGAAAATGACTTATGAAAACCTTGGAATGATGAGTCATTCTATTGAGATGTTTTGACATGTGTTGAGCTGAGGCTTAGCTGTACAACCACACTACCTGAATTGGGTAAGGCTTAGCTGGAAATTTATATGCATTAGTATTAGTTCCCTCGCGGGAGAGGTTTGAGCTGAGGCTACCTCTCATGATGTCCACCTATGCAGTGCCCAAGATGACTGATGATCATGGTTGGGAGGCCATGCTCATAGGAGAGGTGCTTATACTAGGGTGTGTAAAGGGAAGGTTATGTTTGATTATTTGCATACTAAGTATGATGATTCAGGGTTATCCCTGACAGATGTATCGAATCTTGTGGTGAAAGTGTACCACCTCTGAAGAGTGTCAAACTATTCGAATAGCCGCGTCCGCGGTTATGGACAGTTGGAATGGCCATACTATTTTGTTGTCAGATGTTTTCCAAATAACTTGAAATGAATGATGAGTCATGACTTGACCACAACAGGGTTGTGTTTATGACAATAGCTTCCCTACTTAAGTGATTCTAGAACTCTATTTTATCTTTCTTTGCTTCTGAACTCAGCTTAGGTTTCAAACTTAACTTTATAAGTTGTACTTAGAGTTAGCACTTTATCTTAGAATTATAGTACTTGTTAGTGGTAGTTTGCGAGTAGTTAAAGAGTACTCATGGATTTTGTCCCTGGCTACTATCATGGCTAGACTATTAAGGAGACTATCAAGATGATGGCCAGCGGGACGGCTATGATAACTAGGACTATCTGCCTTCGTCAGCATTGCTTGTGCCCCTGAAGATGGACCTCACCGCTACGCTTATCTTTTATTCCCGCTGCTTGTTGTATTAAGACTAGATTATGAGATCCTTATTTTTGTAAGACCTTATGTATGGTTTGTAATGGATGATATACTATGATATCCAATCCGTTATGTCTCGCAAAAATGGTAATCCTGGGATTGCGAGGTATGGCATAACGGGCATCTAGGATTAAAAATCCGAGTGTTGACAAGATGGTATCAGAGCCATCCTGACCATAGGAGACCCTAGTTAGAATGGACGTTCAAACAAAAACTTAGTTTCAAAACCAAAGTGAGTATTTGTGAAAAACTATCTCCTCTCTTACCCTTGGGAATTCTTTCTTTCTCAAAAATTCATGTTCCTCAAAATTCTTACACTACTACTTAAAATTTGACACACTTGATCACTTCACTAACTTCCTCATCCTTAATTCTTGTAGATGGAGACTCAGTTCAGCAAGTTTTACTAGTTGGGAAACGGAGGCCAGCTGATCTTCGAGAGGGATCTGGATTCACTGTCAGAGTTACTAGGACGCCCGCACCCGGAGTTTCTTGGAGCTCAACTTCCAGGACCCCCAGGAGGAGACCTACAGTGGCTAGTCACCGCAGATCTTAGAGGAAGCATTGAAGCACCAACTCTGGGAGAATTCAGTTCTTCGTGAGAGAGAACAACTGGCTAGATGGATTAGCCAGGGCAATGCATGAAGCTCTCTCACGTCTATGTGCCCTTAGCGTCAACAAGACCCAAGGAACTCGTTTTGCCCACTATGCATGACGTGACTTCATGGGAATGCCAATGGAGATGCCAAGTCACCCAGAGTTGAGGCGTCAAGTGGAGAACCTTGACTTCTTGCTGCATGACAAACAGCAGGAACTGGACAATGCCAGAGAGTTAGCCAACCAGAACCGTGCCATTGCCGACCAGAAGGCCCAGACTTTCGCACAGCTCGTCCAGGACCGCCAGTCTCTTCGCGCAAGCGTGCCAAGAAGGATCGCACCATCGCCCGTCTTTGAAAGAAGGTGGCCGACCTCGAGAAGACCGTCAAGGAGCAGGAAGCTCAGCTTGCAGCCAAGGAAGAAGAAGATGAGGGTGAAGACATCCAGGGAGACATGGATTCTTACCTTAGCAACGATGATGACTTTCTGGAGGAGGATGCCGTGGACTTCTACACTGATGATGAGGACTCTGACTTCATCAACGATGAGTAGATGCACTAGAGCACTATCATAGCATGAGATGTATCGGTCTCACTGTATCGTAGCTTACAGAATGGTTCTTTAAACCATCTGTTCTCCCTTTGATTGTTGTGGTGTGTGTTGTATCGTGTGCTTGCTTGCATGAATGAAATGAAGTTAGTTGAAAAACCTGAGTCTAACTCAAAGTTTTAGCTTTGAAAACCCAAAACCATGAACCCTAGAATTTCCCTCTTACCCCTATATCCTTCTCAATCTTCAGATGACTCGTGGGAACCAAGGAGGGAGCAGCTCGTCACAAGACCCAATGCTGCAGATCTTGCAAAATCGCATCGCAGACCGTGAAGCAAGCAGGGCAGAACGCCAAGCCAACTTAGCAACACTTCAACAGATCGCCCAGATGGCTCTCAACAACCAAGGGCATGGAAATCAGGATCATCAAGGATCCAAGCTGAAGAACTTCCAGAATACAAATCCCCCAACCTTTAGCACCTCTGAAAACCCATTAGATGCTGATGACTGGTTACAGACCAAGAAAAACAACCTCAAAGTTGCATGAGTGGAAGAAAATGATAAAGTTCTCTTCGCCACCCACTACTTGGCAGGAGATGCAAGAGCTTGGTGGAACAGCATCCGCAATATGAACCATGGTTAAGTGATGACATGGGAAGCATCCAAAGTCAAGTTCAGCCGCACCCACGTGCCGCAGGGACTAGTCAACAGAATGAGAGATGAGTTATGCAAATTGAAGCAAGGAAGGATGACTATGGTGGAGTACCGTGACAGATTCCTGTCCCTTGCCAGATATGCACCTGATGAGATCAACACGGAGGCCAAGAAGAAGGAGAGATTCTTGAACAGACTGCATGATGAGATGCAGACTGTCCTCGTTAACATCCGTTTTCAGGATCTCGAAGAACTAGTCGACTTGACCATTCAGATGGAAGGGAAGATTAATCAGGCAAATGACAACCGCAAACATCGTATGATGCAGCAGTCTGGATCCAACAGTCACCAGAAGTACCATCCCAACCCTTCACCAGGATATGCACCAAGGAACAACCGACCCCCAACGTCTCTCCCAAGCTACCCCAACCGTAGCGGAGGCAATGTGAAGTCTGGAGGAAGCCATCACAACTCCGGTCATGCCAACAACTTCAATCGTGCACCTCCCAAGGACCACAACAACAACAACAACAACACTGCACCCAGAACTGGCAGCAATGATGTGCATGTCGCAGTCAAAGACAAGTCCCAGATCACTTGTTTTGAGTGTGGAGTGAAGGGTCACTAGTCCAATGAGTGTCCCAAGAAGACTGCAGCAAATGCCAATATGAATGCCCCAGCTCAGCAGCAGCGTCGTGTCCAACCAGGAAGGAGATTTGCCCCAGGGAACCCTCACAACCGCAACGGCCGTCTCTTCCACATGAATGCAGAAGAAGCCTAGGAAGCACCAGATGTAATGCTGGGTATGTTTTCTGTCAACTGAGTCTTAGCAAGAGTATTGTTTGACTCTGGAGCATCGCATTCATTTGTCACCGAAGAATTTGCATGCACTACTAAGATTCATCCAACCAACCTGAAGCATGTCATGATAGTTCAAATCCCCAGTTCAACAACCAAAGCCAGTAAAATTTGCAAAGTTGTACCTATCAGAATACATGGGATAGATTTTTATGCCATCCTAATTGTTCTGGGAACCAAAGGATTGGAAGTAGTAGTAGGTATGGACTGGATGTCAAGACATAAAGGACTGATAGACTGTGCTAAGAAAGCCATCACCATGACCAGTAGTTCTGGAGTAACAGTAGAGCATATCTCTGGAAACTTACCCCGTCAATTCAAGTGCAACAAGAGTGTAGCCCTGCCTACCATAGACCAAGTCAGAGTAGTCTGTGAATACCCCGACGTATACCTAGATGAATTGCCAGGTATGCCCACGGATAGGGATATTGAGTTCATTATCGAACTAATCCCCGGAACCGGACCTATAGCCCAGAGACCCTATCGCATGAACCCCTCAGAGTTAGTGGAACTGAAGAAGCAGTTGGATGCCATGTTAGAGAAAGGCTTGATTCAACCAAGCGCTTCGCCATGGAGATCACCAGTGTTATTCGTCGACAAGAAAGATGGAGGCAACTATCTATGCATAGATTACATAAAGTTGAATGATGTCACTATCAAGAACAAGTACCCCTTGCCAAAGATAGAGGATATATTTGAGCAGTTGACTGGAGCTCAGGTACTCTCAAAGATTGATCTTAGGACTGGTTATCACCAACTTAAGATTCGTCCAACGGATATTCTGAAGACCTCCTTTACTACTCGTTATGGTTTATACGAGTATACGGTTATGTCTTTTGGATTAACCAATGCCCTTGCTTTTTTCATGAATCTCAAGAATAAGATCTTTATTAATTTCCTAGATAAGTTTGTAGTTGTGTTTATCGACGACATCCTTATCTACTCCAAGTCAGAAGAAGAGCATGAGCAACATCTCAGAGTTATCCTAGGAACCCTGAGAGAGCATCAGTTATATGCCAAGTTCAGCAAGTGTGAGTTTTGGCTGAAAGAAGTAGGATTCCTAGGACATATTGTGTCAGCTGGAGGAGTTTCTGTTGATCCCGCCAAGATCAAAGACATCGAAGAATGGGAAGCCCCAACGACTCAAACCCAAGTCCGTGCATTTCTCAGATTAGCGGGCTATTACCGCAAGTTCGTAGAAGGATTCTCGAGCATAGCCCGACCCATGACCCAATTGTTGAAGAAGGACAAGAAGTTTGAATGGACTGACAAATGTGAAGCCAGTTTCCAGGAGCTGAAGAAGAGATTGATATCAGCCCCAATATTGGTCATGCCAGACATCAAGAAGCCGTTTGATGTATATTGTGACACATCCAAGATTGGTCTCGGATGCGTGTTGATGCAAGAAGGCAAATTCATCGCGTATATGTCTCGACAACTGAAGCAGCATGAGCAGAACTACCCGACCCATGATCTTGAGCTAGCCGCTGTGGTTCTAGCATTGAAGACATGGCGTCATTATTTGATGGGTAATCGCTGTGAGATTTACTCAGATCACAAGAGCTTAAAATATATCTTCACTCAGAAGGAGCCGAATATGAGGTGTAACTACCTCGGTGAATTACGCTCTTAGTTGCATTCCTGGATGAGCGAAAGTGGTTAAAATAGTACGGTGGGGCCCGGGGCCACTCACGGTAGACCTTTCGGCCGTCCTAACCACTTTCAGAACATCGGGACAAGAACGAGCGGCGTAATCGGCAGGCGAAGGGATCAACTACATACACAAGTGAGTATATATGCAAGCCACATACAACAGTCCTCAGACCCATTCCATCTAAAAGAAATAGAAATATTGCAACGCCATACGGCAAGATTCAAATATCCTAGATAAAGATAATACTTTAGGATAGCTCCTCATACAACAAACATCAGAGTATCAGGCGGAAGCGGAAAACAAGATCCGAGTACGGATAAGAAGCAAATCGGCATAAGATGCCACATAAATAAACACATCCCACCCACAGATCTCACGGATCCCCGTTCCCGGAATCTCTACACCGAGTGATCGTTGCCAACATCATCTGTCTCCTCCACCCAGTATCCATCTTGCGGGTACACCTGTTCATCTGAATCAAACAATTTATCGTGTGAGACCCTAGGGGTACTCGGCAAGTCTTTATGCCACTAAAGGGGACACAATCTGGGGTGACACAATTGCAGCAAAAGGTAATAACTAACAAGTCTAAAGATACTCTCTAACCATCCACCTAACCAATGATAGACGGATGTCCGTGAATTAAGAACAACAGTTATAACAGTATAATTAACAGATCCATCCTCCTCCTCGCTTACCAACGAGGAAGCGGACGAACAACCCCCATCCGTTGGCAGTTTTATTAACCATTCCATGAGTATTGCACTATTTACTAGTTAGGTATTTAGTCAGTTTAAAAGTGGTACTTTAATTAGACTTGTCTATGGTCGAGAAACTGTGCTCCAAGTCGTCCATAACCGCGGACACAGCTTTCAGAAAGATTTACCCTGCAGGGGTGCACGAATAGCAACACACACTCGATCAACCTCGGAAAAACCAACTCAAAACCCAACGAGGCATTCACGACAAAGCAATCACAGGATTCAGTAATATTTCAGGGGGCCACCCCATTAAGCTACCCGCAACGAAGCTAGCTGACTCCGAGACGGACTCAAGGTTTGTGTGGACGGCGGTAAATGACTAGGAACCCGAAAATGTGACTGGGCTTGTCGATACAGCGAAAACGTGTCACGATCCAAAACAGTACAGGTGCTCCTCGCACAATCTTAAATAAAGCAGTAACATGGCATAAGTATAGGATAGTAATAAAACCCCAAACTAATTGTGGCCCCAAGAAATAAGAATGAATCAAGCTCTGGCTCAGGGGGTCCATAAGGCCTCCCGGATGTGGATAGTGTGAATAGTCAAGGAACAGGAATCAAGTACTCGGGGTCCTACGAGACACAAGTGAGCATGAAAAACCAAATAGCAGATATTGCTCACCGGTGCCTCTTTCATTAGTTATCCCATTACTACTCAGGTTAAGTTGTTTAGGTACCTCGTTATCCATCAGACGCTCACATACCCTACACATGCTTTTCTACGACTCGCATGGCTCAAACAACTCCTGTAGTAATGGCTCATGGGATGGAGGAACAAGCTTCGGTGGGGTTTAAAAGTAAAGGCTATGCAGTGCTTGGGATTCAATTTAATGCAATCGCGCCTCAATGATGCACGAATAAGATAGAGGCAATAGGTACTATATGTATGCAAGCATGTGGTAGTGCTTGCCTGGCAGCTCAGTTGAAGCAAGAGATGGATCTGGGTAGTACTCCTGTGATTCCTGGTAATTCTCCTGCTGGGCGTCTATTCGAAGAAGAACCAAACAAACAAGGGCCAACATAAATAAAGTGCACAAACATAGGAATTAAAATGCGACAAGCAAAAAAGCATGCCATGATGAATGATGCACAATTTACATGGCATTAAAGTAGCATGGCAAGGGTGAGGTGTGGGGTACAAGAATAAAGCATTTTATTAATTACTTAGCCAAGTTTTATTGTCATAAACAGTTCTGATTTGTAATAATGACATGATGCATGCTTCAATTCAGAACAAGGACTGCATAGATAGAACGGTCTCGTCGTGCTGATCGATTTAGACATATTATTTGTCAAATTTGGAGTTATAGATTTGAAGTTATTAATTTATTAAGAAAAAGGGCATTTTATTGTAATTTTTATTATCTCGAAATTTTAAAGTGTTCAAACATTATTTTGAATAGCATATTTGGATTCCTCATATTTTTCTGATTCAAAAACATATATTATATGTATTGTTTGGATTTATAAGTTGAAAGTTATTTAAAATCTGATTTGAATTTGAATTTAAACAATTTATAGAAATTGTTTTATTAAACCCAGATGAGCTGCTGACTTTTTACACCCAGAAGATTCTAGCCCAAGTCACCGATGGGTGGGGCCGGCGATGACTCAGCACCAGGTGGGACGTCGCGGGCTAGACCGGCTTTTCTCACTAGGGCTTTTCCTAGCCGCAACCGCCGACAGGTGGGGCCGGGATCAGCGGGGCCACGCGCGCGCGTCGCCCAGCGGGGCTGTGACACGTGGGCGGTCCAAGGATTGCGGGTGGAGGTCTGAAATCCTTAGGGGCCTCGGAGCAAAACGTGCAGGGGTGAGAACTGACGAACTGAATCGAAACACTCAGATCGGTGTCTAAATCGGCTGAACTTTCGTTGAAGATTGTGACGAATCCAACAGGAATTTCACGAAGCCGCAAAAACCAAAAGAGAAGAGGGGACTAAGGTCTACAACTTTTGTCTAAGGGGTTTCGTCAGATGTGGAGCGGGGGTGCTGGAATCTGGACAGAAACAGAGGGGATTCCAGCGGCTGGGTTGACGCTGCACTGCTGCTACTGCGCGTCTGACGGCCGTCTACCCTGCACGAGACGGTGAGCGGGCGGCAGCTACGGCGGCACGGCGGCAGCTACAGTGGCGCGGGAAGGATGATGGTGGCTACAAGGGAGGTGAGGTGAGGCGGAGCTCACCCAGAGGTCGCATCGACGGCGGTCGGGCTCGATGGAGAAGACGATATCGGTGGTGACCGCGGCGGCGTCCTGCTTGGTGATCACGGCAGAGGCACCTCATGCGCTGGTTTCACGTCGGCAAGGAGTGATAGGCGTGCACGTTCGGCTCCACCTGGTCCTGCCCAGCAGCACCGGGTCTGCGGCCTTCCTCCTCTTCGGCCTTAGCTATAGGAGGGTGGAGGTACACCGAGGCGACCATGAGATGGGGCTGAGCTAGGGTTCGAAGGGGTCTGGGATAAGGAGGTGCAGGTCACGCGCTCGGCGTGGGCAGCTGGCACAGACGACGGGGTAACGGCCACCTGCTCCTCTCCGTCGCGCGTAGAGAGGGAGGAAGAAGACGGCGTGAGGCGCCGGGAGGAGAAGAACAGTAACGGAGGGCTGAAGGGGTATGGGCCGCGGTTAGGGGATGGGCCGGGAGAGGGCTGCGACGTTGGGCTGCTACACTGGCACTGCTGCTGGGCTGATAGGTAAGCTGCTCCTCCTTGTTTGCTTTCTTTTTATTTTATTTGATTTTTGTTTTTGTTTTGTTGCAAATTCAAACAAGCCCAAAAATAATCCTTTTTGGAAGTTTTTGCAAATGTGATTAAAAGGAAAAAGAGATGGCTATGGAGTGAGGTGAGGGCTTGGTGGTTGAGCACAAGGTGATGGTGAGGAAAACACAAAAGAGATAGAGAGGGAGAGGAAGAGGGTTTTTAAAATCAAAGGAAAACCCCACATGATCATGCCTGATGGGGAAAAGGTTTTGTTGGGAGCAAAGGGAAGGTGGAGAGATAGAGATGATTCCACAAAGATAATTCACTAAACAAAGAGAAAAACAAAAGAGCTGAAGATGGTGATACTCTTTCATGGCCCATGCATAATAATAATTAAAAGGCATGTTCTTATGCTTGTGAAAACAATAATAACTAACATGGCATTATTCTTATGCATTCCAAAATATGGAGTAGAGCCAAACTAAAGCAATTAGAATTGGATCCATCCCACCTACATGAGCTAGAATAAATATCAAAAGAAAAAGAAATACAAGCTCATGGTTAAATGGAATGGTGGAATTATAAGGTGGTGACAAGGGAAGGTGGTGGAGTGGAATAAAAGATATACCCCCTACTCAACTTGGCAATCAAGCATTAATCAAGATTCAAATACAATATATCAAGAGCCAAATACAATTAATAATGCATATGAGAGAAGAACCAAATCAAAAAGGGTTTTATATGATGCTCAAATGCAAGGTGGCATGATGACATGAGCATGATATAATTATGATGCAACAATTGTATGTAAGGAGTAGCCATTATCTTACTAGACCAAGTAGCATTACCATTGTTAGACAATTGGGATGCTACATGAGGCAACGGAGATGGATAGAGTTAATCAAGGATTATGACCTTGACATTCACTATCACCCCGGCAAAGCCAATGTGGTAGCAGATGCTCTTAGCAGATTACCGTGTAGGCTAAATACCATGATCAAGGAGAAGCAACCAAGTTTGTATGAAGAGTTGGAGCAATTCAGAACTGAATTAGTTAGCAAAGGATTCTTAGCTAGCATTGAACTTCAACCCACTTTGAGTAGCCAAATCAAGGAAGCCTAGAAGGGGAATGAAAGTATCGACGGAATCAAACATCGTATTGGTACAGGAAAGGTACCTGGATTCACTGAAGACGAAGAAGGAGTATTGTGGTACAAAGGACGTATCTATGTGCCAGCAGATTCAGAGCTGAAGGAAGTTATCATGAAGGAAGCTCATGATACTCTTTATTCTATCCACCCTAGAGGAACAAAGATGTATCAGGATTTGAAAGAGCAGTTTTGGTGGAACAAGATGAAGAGAGAAATCAGAAGCTACATCGCCAAATGTGACGTCTGTTAACGAGTCAAAGCCGAGCATCAGAGACCTGCAGGATTGTTGCAACCATTGCAGATTCCGGAATGGAAATGGGATTCCATCGGAATGGACTTTATCACCGGTTTACCTACTTCTAGTAGGGGAAATGACTCAATCTGGGTCGTAGTTGATAGACTGTCCAAGGTAGCACACTTCATACTGGTCAAGACAACTTACCAGAGTGCAAAGTTAGCAGAACTATACATCGCTAGGATTGTTAGTCTGCATCGAACCCCCAAGACCATAGTATCAGATCGAGGAACTCAGTTTACCTCGACATTTTGGTAGAAAGTCCAAGAAGGATTAGGAACCAGGTTGAACTTTAGCACAGCGTACCACCCGCAAACTGATGGACAGACTGAGAGAGTCAACCAGATCCTAGAGGATATGCTTAGAGCTTGTGTGTTGGAATACGAATCAAAATGGGAAGACTGCCTGCCTTTCACAGAATTCTCATATAACAACAGTTATCAAGCTAGTTTGCAGATGGCACCATTTGAATTCCTATACGGAAGAAAGTGTCGTACCCCCTTGAATTGGTTGCAAGTAGGAGAGAGTCAGATCTTTGGACCCGACATTCTCCGAGAAGCAGAAGCGAAAGTTCACAAAGTCCGTGAGCACCTCAAGACCGCCCAATCCAGACAGAAAAGTTATGCTGACAAAAGAAGGAGAGACCTGACTTTCAATGTCAGAGATTTTGTATATCTCAAGGTTTCACCATTGAAAGGAACGCAACGCATTAGTTTGAAAGGAAAGTTAGCCCCCGGATATATCGGACCTTTCAAGATTCTGAACCATCGAGGAGAAGTGTCGTATCAACTGGAACTGCCTGAAGCGATGTCAGCCATCCACAGTGTGTTCCATATCTCGTTACTTCGCAAATGTTTGGAAGTGCCCAAGAAGACTGAAGTTTTCAAGAACATCGATCACATAGCGGTAGAAATCAACAATGACCTGACCTATCAGGAAGTACCCATCTGTATCTTAGAAGAAGCCTACAGAACCACCAGAACCAGGAGCATCAAGTTTCTCAAGATTCAGTGGAGCAACCATACCGACGAGGAAGCCACTTGGGAGCGAGAAGAGTACATCCGGACAGAGTTCCCAGATCTCTTTAGTTCCTAGTTTTGTTTTTAAATCTCGGGACGAGATTTTTTTTTAAGGGGGGAAGATTTGTAACATCCCAAAACTTCAATCCAAGCTTATCAAGATCTAAATCATCTAATTTGGGGTTAACAAAAACTTTTCCAAATTTAAAAATAAAAGCATTCATGTGTATGTGCATTTAAATTAGGAATTGATTTGAATTGCCATGGTTCTGTGATTCTTTGCTTGTAAAATGTTTCTTAGGTGATTTAAACATCATCTACATCATTCCCAAACTTTTCCTAAAGAAAATCAAATCAAAAACAATTAAAAGGGAGGAATGGTCATTTTGGCCATTTTAATCCACTACACTACTTTGGGTGTTCCTAGCACTCATTTCTTAACAGAAACAATTCTTGATCTTTGCACCCCTTGCTAGTACACATAATGAGGTACCAAGGACCACCTTTTGATCTGTTAAAAACAATCTTTTACTTATTTTAAATGGCATTTGAAAATTGAATCCAATGCATATGCATAGATCACCCCTATTTCAAAAACCAGCTATTTGAGTTCCACTTTCAAAACCCTTGTAGCCAGAGACTACCTAGCACTAGTGGAGAACACCCAAAAATTTTGAAACCAAAATTCAAAAGTTTTTCTCTTTCGGCCATTTCATCAAACAGCTTGTGTGCACAAATCTGTCCAAAATCTAAACACTATTTGGAGTAGTAATTTTGGTCACCAGTTGTGCCTAACCTTGTCCCCTTGTTCCCCTAGTACAAACCCTACCATTTGCTAGCCCGGCCAAGCCCTGTGCACACGACCAAATGGTCATGGCCATTAAGGCCGAGCACTTGGAGCACCCCCACCGGCGACATCACGCTACAGCAGCCGCCAGCCTCTCTCACCTTGTCCAGCACATAGCCAGTGGGCCACCACCCAACAGGCCCCAGGCCAGAGACAGAGGGCAGAATGGCCAGAAACCGCCGCGTCCGGAGCTGGTCGACCATGCCGACGCCGCTCGTAGAGCACGCTCTATCCTCGCGTGCATAGACCACCCCTTGGCTGCCGCCCGCGCCCACCGCTCCGCCATGACCTAGGGAACACCCTAGACATCTCCGCTGGCCGCCCAATGCACCCCAGCCACCGTTCGCCGTCGGACCCGCCGCTTCTGCCGCCCAGAGCGCGTGACGCGCCCGACCAGCACAGAGCCCGCCTTGCCTCGCCTTTAAGCCTCAGCGCATCGCTAGGAGACAGGACACCGCCCCTACCTCGAGCCACACCGCTAGCCCCCTATGCCGCCCTCGCCAGAGTCGCCTGCCCACACCGTTCGGTCTCATCGTCGGGCCTATATAAGCCGGCCTCCCCAGCCTCTTTTCTCCACACCAACTCACTCCCAACCTCTCACTGATCCTCTCCCCTCTCTCACCGGAGCAAATCGAGCTCTGCCTTGCCGGAATTGCAGCCGGAGCCGCCGCAGCAGGAGGAGAAGGGCGCCTGTGATTTAGGGCACCCCAAGCTCCGCCGCAACCGCGCCTTGCCTTGCCGTCGTCTTCGAGTTCGTTTGCCCTTCTCGCCGTCATCGCTGGAGCCCTGGTACGTCCCCGGTAGACCCCCACCGAGCCGCTAGGGCAAACTCTCGCCGGCGACCTGTTCGTCCTTGATGACGACCCTCAGCCGTAGATCCCACTTCTAATCCTATGGCCCACAGCGCGTGTACTGTTTCGCGTGTTAAGAGCCACTGAGCAGCGGGACCCCCCTGTCAGCTGAGCCCCGCGTCGCGGAGCGCCACTGGGCCGGCCCATGTTTGTTCCCGCGCTAGCCCAGCCGTTTGAAAATTAGATTTAACTTTTATGTTAAATCTAATTTCTGTCCACTAGTTTAAAATTAAATTCTAGAAGTCTTACAAATCCAAATTGCATGAAACCAATTTTTTCTGAAAGGTATTAAGATGATCTATCCAAGCCCGTTGGATTTAATTCAGTTAGAGTTATAGATCTCTCCTAATAAAAATAACAAAACAGAAGCTTTTGCAACTTGCAACATTTTTATAAAATCAACTAAGTTAGCTTTTGAGTTGATTCCAACTCTCAAAAATCACATTTCATCATATCTATCTAAATATGTAATAATATCAAGGTTTACATGCAGTGACTTTGGACTAGTACCAAAATAATGCTATATAGGCATTTCTCGTCACTTTAAATCATTAAATAATGAACTTAAACCAAAGTAATTATGATCCAACCTTTAAATCTCATTCCCACAGGTTAGAATATGTGGTGATGACATGTTTCAACATGATCCCATATTTTAAGTGGTGAATATTAAATATTAGCT
Organism: Avena eriantha; assembly: GCA_910589775.1. Classification (NCBI taxonomy): domain Eukaryota; kingdom Viridiplantae; phylum Streptophyta; class Magnoliopsida; order Poales; family Poaceae; genus Avena; species Avena eriantha. The sequence continues at coordinate 160,299,037 of OU342740.1, read as the reverse complement.
AATTTTTCAATGACTAGAAATTACTTTTCTAATTTAAAAAGAATGAAACTAGTGATTTAAACTTGTGATGCTTGTGATGATAATAGATCATCAAATGTGTGTCTTAGAATGATATTTAGACTAGTTAAGTATTGTTTGGTGATTGTGTACTCCGTATGTATTTATAGACGATAGTACCGACCAAGCTTTCGAGGAGGAGGAGTTCTACCAAGAAGAAGAAGAAGAAGAAGAAGAAGAAGAAGAACCAAGTTAACCCTTGCAAGTTTAGTGCTTAGCAAGCTAGTATCAAACTAGATGGTTTAGAAAAGATGCTTTAGGCATGCTTTGATCACACTCCTTTGACTATTAGTACCCAAAGTTTCATTTACAAGTTTTACCTCCCTTAGTTTACACAAAGTTCTTTACTTGTTTTGAAGGTAGCATAAAAAGTATAAAACTTGACCTATTTAGCTAAGCTTTAGATGTCATTCTATGGCATGAGATTGAACCCATCTTTTCCACCTTAGTGAACACTCTTAACTTAGTAGTTAAGAGTAGATCAAAACTTGAGTCACTTTAGATGGGAACACTTGGTGAAAATGACTTATGAAAACCTTGGAATGATGAGTCATTCTATTGAGATGTTTTGACATGTGTTGAGAAACACAAATAGTTGATGATGATGAAAATGTTGAGGCATGAGCCTTAACCCTTTTATAAAACTGATGGTTGGATTCGGATGCGATACCATTCCAAATTTACCATACAACCACACTACCTAAATTGGGTAAGGCTTAGCTGGAAATTTATATGCATTAGTATTAGTTCCCTCGCAGGAGAGGTTTGAGCTGAGGCTACCTCTCATGATGTCCACCTATGCAGTGCCCAAGATGACTGATGGTCCTGGTTGGGAGGCAATGCTCATAGGAGAGGTGCTTATACTAGGGTGTGTAAAGGGAAGGTTATGTTTGATTATCTGCATACTAACTATGATAGATGTATCGAATCTTGTGGTGAAAGTGTACCACCTCTGCAGAGTGTCAAACTATTCGAATAGCCGCGTCCGCGGTTATGGACAGTTGGAATGGCCATACTGTTTCGTTGTCAGATGTTTTCCAAATAACTTGAAATGAATGATGAGTCTTGACTTGACCATAATAGGGTTGTGTTTATGACAATAGCTTCCCAACTTAAGTGATTCTAGAACTCTATTTTATATTTCTTTGCTTCTGAACTCAGCTTAGGTTTCAATCTTAACTTTATAAATTGTACTTAGAGTTAGCACTTTATCTTAGAATTATAGTACTTGTTAGTGGTAGTTTGCGAGTACTTAAAGAGTACTCATGGCTTTTGTCCCTAGCTATTATCATGGCCAGACAATGAAGGAGACTATCAAGATGATGGCCAGCAGGACGGCTATGATAACTAGGACTATCTGCCTTCGTCAGCATTGCATGTGCCCCTGAAGATGGACCTCACCTCTACGCTTATCTTTTATTCCCGTTGCTTGTTGTATTAAGACTGGATCATGAGATCCTTATTTTTGTAAGACCTTATGTATGGTTTGTAATGGATGATGTACTGTGATATCCAATCTGTTATGTCTCGCAAAAATGGTAATCCTGGGATTGCGAGGTATGGCATAACGGGCATCTGGGATTAAAAATCCAGGTGTTGACAGTGGACACCATGTTGGTTCCACTTGGGTTCCACGTCAATCCCACGTTGTCTTGTTGGTGGATGTGGCAGACAAAGGAAGGGAACGGTGAATGGGAGCTCATGAGGAAGTGCGGTTAGTCACATTCGACCCAGCACGATGCGAGGAACTAGTGGCGGCGTCGTTACCTAATGGTCACCGAAACAATGGTTGTGATGGTGACGAGCGGCGACGGTGACAGTTCCACGACATGTGGACAATTCAGGAAGCAAATGGAGTAGTGAAGGGAATCAAGAGGATCAGTAGCTCACCGTTGTGCTCGCAGTGTGGTCTACGCGGCGAGGCACAACTAGAATCGATGGAAGAGCGTTGGCCAGCGTTAGAGATGGAGGTAGCGATTGAGGCATCCAAGGCTTTGTCGTCTTCTACAGGAGGGGTCAATCAATCGAGGCAAGCATGTGATATCTACAAGTGCACAGATCGTTTGTCGCTAGTTTCGAAGTATAGATATCGGTCCCACAGGGAGCCCAAAGGTAAGTGTTTATGGGTGAAGTCTCTATCACTCAAAGTTGTCACAGGTCTTCGAGTGAATTTACTACAAGTGTGGAAATAAGAATGAAATTTGGATTAAACTTGATGTATTGAAATAAAACAAAAATGTAAACTTCAGAAATTAAAAGCATAAAAGTAAAGAACGATTCGGTTGTTTGTTGTTTTCTGCAGATTACGGAAAAGGCACGGGGAGATATAGTTCATGGTGATAGTGACTGTGCCAGGTGGATGAGTGATAAATGTAAAAATTGTAATCTTATAAGTATATGTGTAGGTGAGAAACCCATAATTAGCCGGAACTCTTCTTGGTAGATTTCATCTCAACTTCAATAATCCTACTAGTCTCTTACCAAAACCATGGTCAGACACTAGACAATTAAAACCCTTCAGGTTGCTTAGGAATTAAGCTCCTTGGATCGGACTAATGTAATAAGCACAGTGGTTCCTCGTTATCCTCGAGTCAACTAGTTTCCCATTGATATCCCTGTGTCACTCGAGGGTCGCATTTCTGCTAGCGAACAAGATCCTATCTATGTAGAACAAAGCATCATGTTTTCTGGGCCCTTAATTGACAACAAGCATTAGGCATCCCATAGATAGTCAAGCACACATAATATAGTAATTAGAATCAATCACAAACTAATGGAAAATATATGGAGGCACATCACATCTCACCAATCCCTTACATCTCCCACGCCAAGGAACTTACTCACACATGAGAGAAGAAATCATCATCGCATAATTAAATAAAGGGAGTTCTTCTTGATATTACCATGGAGATCCACAATAAGAATGGAAAAGTAATCCAACATAATTCAAGATAGGAAGAAACAATCTCAAACCCTAATCTCGCAAGGTGAATATCTCTCTCTCTCTCAAGTACAAGTAATGGCTATGGGGTGTGATGGCTAGGAGGTCAAAGATCATGGAGCGAGATGAAGAACATCTTCCCCTTCTTCTCCAGATCTCCTCTATCTCCTTTTTGGATGGGATGTCGGCTGCTGTGTTATGATTTCGCGTCTGGGCTCTTCACGGAAGTTGCCCCTTTTGACAAGACGGAGGCGGAGGTAGCTATACGGCGAGAACTATACGGCCGGAAAAATGTTCCCGCCATATAGTTGCTCGTTAAAGCCTCTGTATGCTTCCCTCGATTGCTTCCAAAGAGAGACTTGCTTGTTTTCTCTTGAATATGGTGTTTCTCTTGTTAAAACCTTCTGTTGATATTCAGAACCTGAAACACACATTAAAATCCAAGTTTTCTTCGCTACCGAAGTATTAGCATTAGGTAAAGCTAGAAAACGATCAAATTCAGGAGAAAACCATCAGTAAAAACCATCAAAAATGTTTCAAATCTCATAGCTATCAACTCCCCCAAGCTTAGATGTTGCTCGCCCTCGAGTGACAAGGAAATAAGGAAGAATAGCGGAGATTTGATACTAAAATAAAAGAACTTACAAGCTTGAATTAGTGTCAAATTCTTTTCTTCATAATTCCTGCAATCTTAAACATGATCATGCAAGTATTCACAAGATTGCATTGAGTCCACTTCCTAACCACGTATATCTTGCTAGCAAATAAATCATAGGCCCGAGCAAGTGTTAAAAGTTTAGCTAGGAAGGTGAGACAAATTCTTTTGGTGTCCCTCTTTGTTGAGAGATGAAAACTTTTTGCTTTTGTTTCTTTAATCAATTAAGAGTACTCAAGTTGGCACCAAAACATTCAATTTAAGAACACCTCATCTATTCTCATGTCAAAATTTCAAGACTCTCAAAGCCCCTTTTTCCTTTACTTGCCTTTCAAAAACTTCAGCTCTTTCATAGAGAAATCATGCCACTGTTTTTACATGTTAATTGGGACTATGTTGTGCACTCGTGACCATGCCAATAAATAATTGTTGAGCAATAGTGGGTCAGAGGAGTACTACAACTTCACTTGGAACGTGAAACAACGAGGAGACTAAAATTTTACCTGTCATAGCATTGCTGCTATAGACATTTACATAACTCAATAGCCGAAATCAAGTGGTTTCCCACATTTAGATCATTTGTTGGCCAGCGGAGTTAATAGTTCCCCATGGAGCACGACAGTGTTGTAATGACACGCGTAAAGCAATATCTTACTGTAATTATTAGAAAAAGTAGTGGCATAATCTCTACTACTTCGAAGCATCCATTTTATCAAACAATTTCATTCAAGGGTACTATCCAGTCTATTTACATTAAGCTCAAATGGGATGGAGTAGTTCTAAAATCAAATTCTTTGGGCTAAACATGGACTCAAGTCATCGTTTAGATGCTTTTTCTTGTTGTAAAAATGTAGGAAGTATTTTTAACCAAGTTCATTGCTCATTGCTTCAAAGCTTAAAAAAGAGACACTAGCAAAGTAATATCATTTATAGGATAGCAAGCTAAGTGGGGAGTGACTCCAGTGCAAGTGAGTAAATAATTATAGGATCAATTCAAGGTTGCAGAAAAGGTGATGAAAGGAATGTGATACCTTCTCTTTCTTGCTTCATTCTCGTACTTGAGTCGAACCCCCTCTATATTTCCCTATTGCCAAGTCGCCTTAAATTGAGCAACCTCCGAGAGAAACAAAGAAATGAATTTGCAATAAAGGTTACAACAAAAAATTGTATTTTTATTTTAGGAATGCAAACTGAAAGTAAACATGCAATTTTGAAGAAGTAAAATAAATCAAAAGAAGAAATAAAAATATGAATGCAAGGTTTGGAGGATTTCAAACCTCCCCCAAGATTAGGCTATTGCCAGGCTCAGTTGTTGTCGTCATTCGGCGGCTAGTGCGGATACTGCTGATAGTAGTTGGGGAAGTTGGTCATGAAATGACTAAAGTTTTGAGTTAAGGCACTCACATATTCATTCACTCCTTGTAGAGTGTGGTTAATATCCCCAACGCGCTGTTTGAGCTACTGAAATTCTTGATAGGGGACGTAGTTAAACCCCTGATGCGGCTGATTGGACCATGGGTCCCAGGATCCCCCTATTGCTATCCCTCCCAAGCAGGGTTGTATTGCTGCTCCTAGTCATGCTCCTGCTCATCCTTGTCCTGCTCCTCTCCTTCTTCATCTTCCTCTTGATCAGGCTGGAGTTCAGCCATGATCTCCGTCACCTGATCCTTGGTGAGGATTGATACGTCATAAACGTATCTATAATTTTTGATGCTCCATGCTTGTTTCATATCATTTGTCCTATGCTTTATCTACACTTTCATGTATTTTTATACACTTTTTGGAACTAACCTATTCACAAGATGCCGCAGTGCCAGTTGCCTGTTTTCTACTGTTTTTGGTTTCAGAAAAGCAAAAAAATGAATATTCTCGGGATTGGACGGGACAAAAGCCTATATGCCTATTTTTCCGGAGTAACACGAAAACACGAAGCAAAGACGGAGTAGGGCACCAGGGTGGGCACACCCTATGGTGGCGCGGGCCAGCCCTAGTAGCGCCACCAAGGGGTGTGGGCCCCCTGGCTGCCTCCTCGCCTCGCCTCTTCGCCTATAAGAAGCCTCCCGATGATAAAACCCTAAATCATCCAGGAGAAAGCCACGAAAACCTCCACAGCGCCGCCACCACCGAAGGGGAGATTCAGGGGACAGAAAGTCGCTACTCCGGCACCCTGCCGGGACGGGGAATTGCCCCCGGAGCCATCTCCGTCGATCTCCACCACCATCTCCTTTGATGTTGCTGATTCCCATGATGATGAGGGAGTAGTTCTCTCTCGAGGCTAAGGGCTCTACTGGTAGCTATGTGTTCATCTCTCTGTCTATGTGTGATCTTATGAGATCATGAGCTTTGTAATCTATAGATCTATTCTGCTACTCAAGTGCTTTAATGAATCTCTGCTTATCCCCACGTGTGTGAAGTTGACAATGTGCACACCGTGTGGCACTTTGGCTAAGGTTACATAAATACTTATCATGAGTATAATTTGATTTGGATGTCTCTATGAGATTGTGGTGTTTGTTGGAACCATCTAGCACTCAAGGTGACAGTGAGGGGTTATCTAGATGGGGAATGCAAACTTTAAGGTGTGCTATTATAGCCCTACAATGTCCAACCAGAGAGTATTTCAGGGTAGCATAATGAAGAGAAGATATTTATATGAGAGTGTCCACTAGTGAAAGTATGATCCCTAGGCCTTGTTTCTAAGCATTGAAACACCATTTACAATCAGTCATGTTACATGTTTTCTTGCCACCACTCTTATTTTAGATTGCAGTTACCACTTATAATCATCCATATTACTTGTATTTCACTATCTCTTCGCCGAACTAGTGCACCTATACACTTGACAAGTGTATTGGGTGTGTTGGGGACACAAGAGACTTCTTGTATCTTGATTGCAGGGTTGCTTGAGAGGGATACCTTTAACCACTTCCTCCCTGAGTTCGATAAACCTTGAGTGATCCACTTAAGGGAAACTTGCTGCTATTCTACAAATCTCTGCACTTGGAGGCCCAACACTGTCTACAAGGATAGAAGCGTGCGTAGACATCAAGCTATTTTCTGGCGCCGTTGCCTGGGAGGTAAGGTAAAAGGTACTCACATCCTCTGGCTACTAAGCTATCTTCTAGCACTGTTGCTAGTGTGTGAGTGCTCGAAGTTATTTCCTTTAGATTCTGCAATTATATGTTTTTCTTGTTTTTTATTTTCACTAGTTAGGCTTAATGGGAAACAACAATGAAATTAGAGAGCTTTTTAGTATTTTTCCTAAGGTAGAACATGAATGGTCTGGAAAGAAAATTAAAAAACCCATCGAACTTTCTTTGCATGCTAATAGCAATGTTATTAGTATGAATCTTTTGAACACCTTTGTTACTAATGCTATGGAAATGTCTAAGCTTGGGGAAGTTAGTTTTTATGAAAATGATATTTTTAGTTCACCAGCTTTAAAGAAGAAAATTTGCTCTGGTGATATTTTATATCCCATATGTGGTAATTCTAATGATACTTGTGATATTTTAAATCCACATACTGAAAGCATCCCTTTTAAAATACCTATAAAAATTGTTGAACATATTATGGAAAACTATTATTTTGCAGAAGGAATTGTCCATCCTGGTGATCATTTACTCTTTATACACGAATTATGCAAGTTGTTCAAGTGTGTAGGTATTTCAATGAACCAAGTTAAGAGAAAACTATTCTCTTTCTCACTTAAGGGCAAAGCAAGGGAGTGGTATGAGCTACTAGACGATCCTCATCATTTGGAGTGGAAGGAACGTGAATCTCTCTTTTACTCTAAATTTTATCCTCCTCATGAAATTCATAAAGATAGGAATTATATTTATAATTTTCATTCTCATGATGGAGAAAGTATTGCCCAAGCATGGGGGAGATTGAAGTCACTAATGCTCAAATGTCCCATTCATGATCTCCCTAGGAATATTGTTATTAATAATTTATATGCAAGGCTTTCAGGACATTACAAGGACTATCTAGATACTTGTTTAGAGGGATCCTTCACAAGTAAGGAGGTCAAAGCTAAGTGGGATCTTCTTGAAACAATTCAAAGCAATACCGAAGATTGGGATAACGACAAAGGTAAAGAACCAGGTATAAACTATGAGTATGATTGCATTAAGTCTTTCGCTGAAACTACTGATTTTCAAGAGCTTAGTGCTAAATATGGTCTTGATCCTCAAATTCTTGTTGATTGTTGTAGAGCCTTTGCTTCTCATATTAATGCTCCTAAATAAAAATGGGACATGTATCATGTGCCTTTTAAAGACACTTGCATGGAAAATGAAATTGTTATTAATGATAGCAATAAACATGCTCAAACCTCTGAAAGTACTATTTCTTATAAGCATGTTAATTTTTGTGGAATACATAGACCTTGTGGAAAGAATCAAATTGAAGAATAATATTGTATCACCCACAGGAATGAAAAAAGTAGAACGTGGTATAGGGCTATAAATGATCTTGGTAAAAAAGTTTGTGCCCTCTATCCTTTTATTTGTGAACTTTGCTTTGAAGTGGGTCATTTCAATTTTGAATGCTCAGGCCATAATAATATCCCTTCTAATCCAACGAGTACTACAAGTTTGTATTGTGATGACATGATCACTCCTAATCAGCATGATGAACTTACATTATTTTTGGGGTGTGAAGAGTTATCAAGAAAAACCTCTTTGGTAGATATGAGTGCTTTTGATATGAATAGCGTCCTGCATGGTTGTCATCTTTATTGTGTTGATAATTGCCACACAAATACTTACATCCAAACTATTATAAAAGATGAGATTTTACCAAAATATGACAGGACAATATATGTTTTGATCTTATTAATGAAAAGAATGAATCCTCTAAACTTTCTTCTATTGTCTCTAATAATAAACCAGGGTATATGGATAAGCTTCCTTTCAAGCCTCTCCCTCCTAAAGAGAAGAAGAAAAAGAAGAAAAGGAGGAGTAAAAGGAGAGAGGAAACAGTATTTACCCTAAGCATGTTGCTCCTATTATAGTTTTTGATGAGTCTGAACTTGATGATGTTCCTATGCCTGTTACCTATAGTAGTGATCATGATTGGGGAAAGCACACTACTTTTGATATTGAAAATCTCTTTGGTGCCAATTCCTTCCAATGATGATATGTTTACAAATGAACACACTTTGGAAGACAACTATTCTATTGCTTATGATGATACTATACCTCCAATATATGATGATTACAATAATGAATATGATATTTTCAGTCCACCTACTATTGAGGAGAAAATTAATTATGACTACAATATGCCTCCTATATTTGATGATTATGGTGATGAGAATAATAATGATACCTATTTTGTTGAATTTGCTCCCACTACAATTAATAAGAATGACTATGTTTATGTGGGGAGTATTAGTTCTTTTATGCATGTCACTCATGATAAGAATGTTTTATGTGATAGTTATATTGTTAATTTTATTCATGATTCTACTGAAAGTTATTATGAGAGAGGGAAACATGGTTTTATGTATCTCAACAATATTAAGTTTCCCCTCTTTATGTTGAAAATTTTGAAGTTGCACTTATTTTGCTTTCCTATGCTTGTTGCTTTGTGCTTTCATGACTTGTTTCTTTACAAGATTATTTTTCAGAGAAAGTGGGTTAGACTTAAATTTGTTCCATATTTTCTTCTTGATGCTCTCTTTTACTTAAATTCATATTCCTTCTGTGAGCATCATCGAAATTATCATGCCTAGCTCAAAGGCGTTAAAGAAAAGCACTTATTGGGAGATAACCCAGATTTCTTTAGGGATCTTTTGTTGAGTCTTGGAAGTTATTACCTCTGTAATAACCGCTCCTTATCCTTTTTTTGTGGTTTTTGTGCCAAGAGTAACCTCTAATTAGAGAGAAGTAAGACTTGGGAAAGTTGTTGTCCCGAAACAGATTTTTGTGCTTCACTGTCAAAATTCGTGAAAAATCTTTGTACGTCAGTTTGAGCTGTAATTGTTTGTGCTTCTTCCCCAGGTTGTTATCCAACTTTAGTTAGTTCAACACTTTTCCGTTTGAGGAACAGAAGGTCTTCGCAAAATTGGTTTCTACTTGCTGGTCTATTTTGACAGATTTCTACCATTAATTGCATTTGCCTCTTAATCTCTTTCTCTTTGAGTTCTCTTTGATCACTTGAACTTTTTAAAGGAAGTGCTACAGTAGCTTGTGTTTTAATGGAAGTTTTAATTGTGTTGAAACTGAACCAAAAGACTTATTATCTTGAGTACACTAATGTTGCTAATGAAGATTGTGTGAAGTTTTGTATGAAGGAAATTTTAAGTGTAGGGAATAGTAATGTGATAAGATGAAGTATGGACAAAAGCTCAAGCTTGGGGATGCCACCCGTGTCACCCCAAGAAATATCCAAGAAGTACAAGCGTCAAAGCTTGGGGATGCCCAAGGCATCCCCCTCTTCATCAATAAAAATCTCAGGTTTTTCTTCCAAACACTTCATTTTAATTGTTTCATGCATAGTTGTGTTGTTCTTGGAGCATCTTTGTTTTTGTTCTTAGTTTTCGTTTTCGTAGTTTGCTTAGGTTGCTTGAATAAATTGGTTGGACCCCCTCATTAATACATTAATTTTCAAATAAGTTGGTTTGGATTGGAAAAGAGTAGGAAAAGTTCATGCTTAAGTGGTATTAAAAGAGTCTTGTTTTTGACTATAGCTTAGACTTTGTCATGTCATGCTTGATATTGTTTTGGATCTATGCTTAGTGATTATTGTTGTAGCATGACTTGTTACAAATAATTGAGATTGCTTAACGTGCCTTGAAAGAATCATGCGTTGTTTTAGCATATTAAAGCATAGTATTGTGGTATTCTCCTTTGATGCTTTATTTGGGTTGACTTGGCGCATGCTCACACCATGTTAAGACAATACCAAGTCACCATAGCCTCTATGATCATTTAGTTTTCAACTTGTAATATCACTTTATGCTTTAATTAATAATGTGTTGTCGCTTTGCATGATTATGGCCATTATTGCTCTCTTAGTTGGTCGCTCCCAGTCTTTTGCTAGCCTCCTTAACCAAGTATGAGTTCCAATCATGCATCCAACTCCAAATAAAACCAAGTTATTCCAAAGATTCCACCATACCTACCTATGAGCATTTGCTATTCCAAGTATATTCATGTTTTTATCTACCTTCCGAATTAAACTTGTTATGTGAAAATTAGTGATTAAATCTCTCACAAACTTTATGGCACACTTCACTTTTCTTGCCCCTAATAAACTTGAACCATTGTGTAATCTATGTTGTATATGCTTGCACTTATACGTTGGGATTAGCAGAACCATGCTGTCATGGGGAACGCTTTCAACATTGCACTTGTACATTGTACCTAGTTGATATCATGCTCTTTTGTTTATGGATGTCATCGGTGTGAAATGAAAGGAGAGCTTGTAAGTCCATGGAGTTATGTATGTGTGTTAGAGAAACGCCTGGGCGGCTGGTCTAATCGATGCCTAATCATGGTGGAAACCTGTAGCGTAAGCATAATGAGCAATCTATGAAGCATTCTTCTTATAAAAAAAGAGATAGAGATTGAAAAAAAAGAGATGAGAAAAGAGGAAAGAGAGAAAAAGGCACCATTTTCCCATGGTAAATAAGAAGATTGCTGAGATGCTTATTGTCTCCTTGCCTTGTCATTTTTATATGGGGATTCTTATATATCATCAGGCAAGGGGTACCCCGTTGGCGGTTCTCTATGATACACATGTACTTACTATGACAAGAACTTACCGGTAACTAAACTTGAGTAGCATGAGGAGCGGCCCTCGTATTCAAGGGAAATGAGATTGCCAACTTATACTTTGTCAAGCATATACTCCATAGTTTGTTCACTTTAACCTTAATCACATCAAGATGCTTATGATAGGGGAAATGAGAGCTGAAAGCTAATAAGTACCATAATTTTTGGAAGCTCTTTATGAGACTTGAATCACTGCTTCCTTCTATGAAGGCCTTTCTTTTACTTTTATGTTGAGTCTCCATCTTCTATGTTTATGCACCTATTAAGAGAGCATAGTGGTCATTCTTAGTTTAATGTGCATTGTCTCAAGGCTTGTTGATTGATTCATAACTTTGATATTGCTTGTTCTTAAACTATTTGTATCTAGTCACCCTTATGAACTTTGAAGGTGTCCTATGAATTTTTGCTACACTATGAGGGACAAGATGAATACCATTCTCATTATGTTTTCTATATGTGAAACAAACAAACGTCTTTCAAAGCATTGTTATTCATGAATCTTTTGTTTGTACCTTTTCGTGTTACAACATAGTTGCTATGTCTTATTGTTCGAACTTCATCTTTCATACTCATGTTTAGAGTTCTTTGATCCCAGCTTTCACTGCTTGCAAATGGTTTGATCAAGATTGTGATGGTGCATGTCACCTCAAAAATTATTCTTTTTATCACTTACCTACTCGAGGACGAGCAGGAGTTAAGCTTGGGGATGCTTGATACGTCGTAAACGTATCTATAATTTTTGATGCTCCATGCTTGTTTTATATCATTTGTCCTATGCTTTATCTACACTTTGAGGTATTTTTATACACTTTCTGGAACTAACCTATTGACAAGATGCCGGAGTGCTAGTTGCCTGTTTTCTGCTGTTTTTGGTTTGAGAAAAGCAAAAAAATGAATATTCTCGGAATTGGACAGGACAAAAGCCAATATGCCTATTTTTCCCGGAGCAACATGGAAACATGAAGCAGAGACGGAGTAGGGCACTAGGGTGGGCACACCCTATGGTGCCACGGGCCAGCCCTGGTTGCGCCACCAGGGGTGTGGGCCCCCTGGCTGCCTCCTCGCCTCTTCGCCTAGAAGAAGCCTCCCGATGAGAAAACGCTAAATCGTCAAGGAGAAAGCCACGAAAACCTCCACAGCGCCGCCACCACCGAAGGGGAGATTTGGGGGACAAAAAGTCTCTGTTCCAGCACCCTGTCGCGATGGGGAATTGCCCCCAGAGCCATCTCCATCGATCACCACCACCATCTCCATCGTCGTTGTTGATTCCCATGATGATGAGGGAGTAGTTCTCTCTCGAGGCTAAGGGCTCTACTGGTAGCTATGTGTTCATCTCTCTCTATGCGTGATCTTATGAGATCATGAGCTTTGTAATCTATAGATCTATTCTGCTACTCAAGTGCTTTAAAGAAACTCTACTTATCCCCACGTGTGTGAAGTTGATAGTGTGCACACCGTGTGGCACTTTGGCTAAGGTTAAATAAATACTTATCATGAGTATAATTTGAGTTGGATGTCTCTATGAGATTGTTGTGTTTGTTGGAACCATCTAGCGCTCAAGGTGACAGTGAGGGGTTATCTAGATGGGGAATGCAAACTTTAAGGTGTGCTATTATAGCCCTACATCGTCCAATCGGAGAGTAGTTCAGGGTAGCATAATGAAGAGAAGATATTTATATGAGAGTGTCCACTAGTGAAAGTATGATCCCTAGGCCTTGTTTCTAAGCATTGAAACACCGTTTACAATCAGTCCTATTATATGTTTGGTTGCTGCCACTCTTATTTCAGATTGCAACTACCACTTATAATCATCCATATTACTTGTATTTCACTATCTCTTCACCGAACTAGTGCACCTATACACCTGACAAGTGTATTGGGTGTGTTGGGGACACAAGAGACTTCTTGTATCTTGATTGCAGGGTTGCTTGAGAGGGAGACCTTTGACCACTTCCTCCCTGAGTTCGATAAACCTTGGGTGATCCACTTAAGGGAAACTTGTTGTTGTTCTACAAACCTCTGCACTTGGAGGCCCAACACTGTCTACAAGGATAGAAGCGTGCGTAGACATCAAGGATCTAGGTGTCCTACTCCACAATTGAGAAGGCTTGGGTATAGGGCAATGGAACCTGCTCAACCTGCGCATCACCAGGATAACCAAATTGATATGCTCGGAGCCTCCTGCTAGATCGGTAAACACCGAGGAAGCCACAAGCAGTCAAGTATTTGACATCCATAAGTTTGGAGCCATCAACATGTTGCATCACAGGTAAGACAATGTTGAGTAAGGTGGGTTACCAATCCACCAATGTGAATGTCACCTTTCATCTTGTTGCCTTGTGATGGAAGTGCTGGATGAGTAGAGCCCCTGGTTTGGGACTTTGCGAGGAATTGGGGAAGAGTGCCTTGGGGATCATTGCCATGTCCGCATTGGCCATGGAACCGGTATATCCTCTTCCCATTAGTGTTTTGGCGAGGAACAAGGCATAGTAGCGAACTGTTGGGTTCTGAATGGTGGACATCTCTTCTGGTAGAATTCCCTGCCACCATTAACAGAAACAACCTCCCAAGTTTCTCCACTTGTGACATTATATAGGTTAGTAACATTTGCCTCCCCATCGAGAGGGGAGCCGAAAGAATTGCAAAATTGTTCAAAAGTTATTTCATAAGGCTGTTGGTTCATGGTGAAGCTTACCGTGCACGCATTACCTTTCTCCATGTAATCATCGTAGAAGGAGGCAAGGAAGTCATAGGTGAAGTTCGACCTCAACCCTGTCGTGGTGACAAAGCTATCATCGACCCAAGGTGTGGGCAGCATCCTCCTTGATGAAACTATGACCAGCTTGGGGTTGAGCTCGGCCCAGTGCCCCAAACTCTCGCCATGTTTGGCGCTTGCCCTTGCGAAAAATTCTACCAATTTGTTCATCTTGATGCACTGAAAAATTTCACCATAGAACCTTAGGCATATGGTGTCTACATGATATACGAATATTCTACGTAGAAAAATTTAATCCTAACGTGAGAAATTAAGACGAAAAGCAAAATAAGCTTGAGTTCATCCACTAGATCAATGTGAGAGTTTCAACCATGGAAATCTAGAAATAAAGCATGGATAGGGAGAGAAACATACCGATCTGTTGATTCCCCCACTCAAACGAACGAAATCTATGAAGAATCAAGAGTTCTAGGTGGGTTTGGAGAGGTTTGGAGACAGAATATGAGAGAAAAAAGTGAGGAGGGAGAAAAACCTAGCCGCCTCGGCGCGACTATGAGGTTGCGCCAAACTATACGGCTGTAACTATACAGGCGGGATATGTTGTTCCCGCTGTATAGTTGTGGCGATGCTACCAACTAGGGTTTCTTTATACAGAACACAACTATACAGACGCAACTATACGGCCAGATCATAATGATCCTGCCATATAGTTGGTCCTCAAACTGTATGTATCCTCGAGATAAATTTTCTAAAATAGGCATCGATATCTATCCGTCCGGAACTATACGGCCGGAATTTTTATTCATGCCGTATAGTTGGTCGTTAAACCATTAGTACTTTTGAGAAGAAAATGTAAGAAGGCATCGATATCTATATGACCGGACCTATACGGCTGGAACTTTTATTCCCGCCGTATAGTTGGTATTTAAATTCTCTGTGCCCACGCAAGAAAATTTGTTGATGGCAAAGATATCTATATGGATAAACTATATGGCCGAAATTTTTATTCCCGCCATATAGTTTTTCGTTAAACCATCAGTACTCATCAAAAAAATATGTTTCTTCAAGAATACCTTCTTATCCTGAAACTTAGCGAAACACCTTGTTTTTGATAGAAAAATGACAGTTGAAAATATCGACCAAAAACAGCATGTATAGAGCAGAATATCTAGCTCTACCTATCTTCTTCTCCTCAACTAGAGGTTCACTTTTTGATCTTGACTAAAATGATTAAGCTAATTTTTGTAGATAAAACTCAAACTTTTATTTTTATACTTATTCTACACTTGTTCAATTGATATTTCTACTACTTTTTAATAACTACATCTTCATGGGCGTGCTTTCACAAAAATGTCTGTGAAAAAGTTGTAGGAACGCGATGAACATTTATTCTATAGTTTATTTTATTAATGTGATGGGTTGACTCCCATTAAGCATTTTATTAAGGATGGCTGAATAACTCAACCCCTTCTTTGTTCTCGAATTCTTACCTTGGGTTGCCCCTTATCAAAGGGACTTACCACATGAACTCGTTTTGCCGATGGAATATATTTGTCTCCTGCTTCTAACTTCTTTGGAAAATACTGGATGATTTCAGCATCATAAACATTGAAGATTATTTTTCCTTCAGCACAATCAATTGATGCTCATGTAGTACTAAGGAAAGGTCTTCCAAGTATTATAGATAATTTTTCATCCTCTGGCATTTCAAGAATAATAAATCAATGGGAATAACATGCTCATCTATTCTAAGTAGAACATCCTCAATCATACCAATGGGTTGTTTAGTGGACTTGTTAGCCATCTATAAAGTGATAGTAGTAGGGGAATACTCCCCTAATCCTAACTTTTTATAAAGGGAATATGGCATTACACTAACTCTTGCACCTAAATCACACAAAGCATTGTGAATATCAGTTTTGCCAATTCAGCATGAAATAGTTGGCATTCCGGGATCTCCCGATTTAGACAATAGCTTCCCATTAGCAGGATAACTAGTCACCATGGCAACGGTTTTAGTTATTTGTTTCTTTCTACTAAGAATATCACGGAGGAATTTAGAATAGGTGGGAACTTTTATTGCATCTACAAATGGAATTTTTAGACGAAGATCACCAAGTGCTTTTTTGAAACAATCATAGATTACCTGGTCCGGTGCTTTCTTTTTTCGATCTCGATAAGGAAGCTTTTGCTCACCTTTCTTATTTTTGTCTTTTAGCTTTGTGGGGGATCACGCTCTTCTGTTGCTTTCTTTTGTTGTTTCTTATCACTTTTCTTCTTCTCTACTACAACAACTTCAGCTTCATTGCTTGTCTCTTTTTCTTCTCTTGGATCAACCGTCTCTGCATCAGAGTCACAACGGTCATCATGTGCATCATTTTGGTCCTCCTTGGTTTGATCTTGTGTTTCTTAAGCAGTTTCACCTTGAGGATCCACCAGTGTATCATCTTCTTGGCTTTCTTTGAGCAAGGCTTTTTCTTTTCGCTCTATCTCATCTTCATATTCGGGTGGTCCTAATGGTCCTATAACAACTTCACCTCTTCTTGTAACAACATTATGTAACTACCTCGGTGAATTACGCTCTTAGTTAATGCCTGGATGAACGAAAGTGGTTAAAATAGTACGGTGGGGCCCAGGGACACTCACGGTAGACCTTTCGGCCGTCCTAACCACTTTCAGACAACGGGGCAAGAACGAGCGGCGTAATCGGCAGGCGAAGGGATCAACTACATACACAAATGAGTATGTATGCAAGCCACATACAACAGTCCTCAGAGCCATTCCATCTAAAATAAATAGAAATATTGCAACGCCATACGGCAAGATACAAATGTCCTAGATAGATATAATAATTTAGGATAGCTCAGGCGGAAGCGGAAAACAAGGTCCGAGTACGGATAAGAAGCAACTTGGCATAAGATGCCCCATAAATAAACACATCCCGCCCACAGATCTCACGGATCCCCAATCCCGGAATCTCTACACCGAATGATTGTTGCCAACCTCATCTGTCTCTTCCACCCAGAATCCATCTTGCGGGTACACCTGTTCATCGGAATCAAACAATTTATCGTGTGAGACCCTAGGGGTACTCAGCAAGTCTTTATGCCGCTAAAGGGGACACAACCTGGGGTGACGCAATTGCAGCAAAAGATAACACCTAACAATTCTACAGATACTCGCTATCCTTCCGCCTAACCAATGATAGACGGAAGTCCGTGAATTAAGAACAACGGTTATAACAGTATAATTAACAGATCCATCCTCCTCCTCGCATACCAACGAGGAAGCAGATGAACAACCCCCATCATCCGTTGGCAGTTTTATTAACCATTCCATGAGTATTGCACTATTTACTAGTCAAGTACTTAGTCAATTTAAAAGCGGTACTTTAGTTATACTTGTCTATGATCGAGAAACTGTGCTCCAAGTCGTCCATAACCGTGGACACGGCTTTCAGAAAGATTTACCCTGCAAGGGTGCACGAATAGCAACACACACTCGATCAACCTCGGAAAAACCAAATCAAAACCCAACAAGGCATTCACGACAAAGCAATCACAGGATTCAGAAATATTTCAGGGGGCCACCCCATTAAGCTACTCGCAACGAAGTTGGCCGGCTCCGAGATGGACCCAAGGTTTGTGTGGACGGCGGTAAACGACTGGGAACCCGAAAATGTGACTGGGCTTGTCGATACAGCGAAAACGTGTCACGATCCAAAACAGTACAGGTGCTCCTCGCACAATCTTAAATAAAGCAGTAACATGGCATAAGTACAGAATAGTAATAAAGCCCCAAACTAATTGTGGCCCCAAGAAATAAGAATAAATCAAGCTCTGGCTCAGGGGGGTCCATAAGGCCTCCCGGATGTGGATAGTGCGAATAGTCAAGGAACAGGAATCAAGTACTCGGGGTCCTACGAGACACAAGTGAGCATGAAAAACCAAATAGCAGATATTGCTCACCGGTGCCTCTTTCATTAGTTATCCCATTACTACTCAGGTTATGTTGTTTAGGTACCTCGTTATTCCTCAGACACTCACATACCCTACACATGCTTTTCTACGACTCGCATGGCTCAAACAACTCCTGTAGTAATGGCTCATGGGATGGAGGAACAAGCTTCGGTGGGGTTTAAAAGTAAAGGCTATGCAGTACTTGGGATTCAATTTAATGCAATCGCGACTCAATGATGCAAGAATAAGATAGAGGCAATAGGTACTGTATGTATGCAAGCATGTGGTAGTGCTTGCCTGGCAGCTCAGTTGAAGCGAGAGATGGATCTGGGTAGTACCCCTATGGTTCCTGGTAATTCTCCTGCTGGGCGTCTATCCGAAGAAGAACCAAACAAACAAGGGCCAACATAAATAAAGTGCACAAGCATATGAATTAAAATGCAACAAGCAACCAAGCATGCCATGATGAATGATGCACAATTTGCATGGAATTAAAGTAGCATGGCATAGGTGAGGTGTGGATACAAGAATTAAAGCCTTTTGTTATTTATTTACCCAAGTTTTATTGTCATAAACAGTTCAGATTTTAAATAGCAACACGATGCATGCTTCAATTCAGAACAAGGACTGCATATATAGAACGGGCTCGTCACGCTGATCGATTTAGACATATTATTTGTCAAATTTGGAGTTATAAAACAAAAGTTATTAATTAATTAAGGAAAAGGGCATGTTATTGTAATTTTAATCATCTCGAAATTTTAAAGTGTTCAAACATTATTTTGAATGACATATTTGAATTCCTCACATTTTCTGATTCCAAAACATATATTACTTGTATTATTTGGATTTGTATTTTTAAAATTATTTGAATCTGAATGGAATTTGAATTTAAATCAATTTGAAAAAGGTTTAAATAAAAACAGACACAGGAAAGTACTTTTGTCACCCAGGAGAAATCAGCCCCAGTCACTGACGGGTGGGCCTTGCGCTGACTGGGCCACGCGCGCGGAAAATACTTTTGTCACCGGGCTCGGGCTAGCCACTGAGACTCCAGGGTGGGGCCAACTGACGCAGGCCCACGTGACAGCGGTGAGGATGGCTAAGGCTGACAGGTGGGGACTCGCTGGACTACGGGTTACGGCACGAGAAAGCGGAGGGGCTTCCTGCAAGATGGCTAGGGCGACTGGCAGGTGGGGTCTCTAGGAGCGCGGGTTGCAGGAATCAAAAAGGTGGGGGGCTTAATGTAAATCTACCACAGCCCTGGTACTGTTTCTCTTCTTTCGGGTCTGACGAGAAATCGGCGCTCGGCGCGGGGCGGGGGATCGATCCCGGGACGCGGGCGTGCGCGTGGAGGGGGCTAACCGGTGCGGCTGGCTTGGGTAGCTGTCAGGAGGATGGCGGGGGCCTAGTTAAGCTCGCTGCGGCGCGGAAAAGCTGCAGACGCCGGCGAGCTCTGGCGCGCGGCGGGCGTTCGACGAAACGAACGGCACGGCTAGGGCGGTACGGCGAGGCGGATCGTGTCAGGGGAAAAGAGGGGCTCACCGCGGGCTCGACGGCGGGCGCGGATCGGGGCGAGGAGCGGCGGAGCGGCTAGATCGCTGGCGCTCCGGCGGCTAGGGTTTCGTCAGGACGGCAAGGATCTGGCGGCCCTGGGAGCTTCTCCTTCGCGTCAGCGTGTGCGGGGTGATGCAGTGGACGGCCCTCGGTCTTCCAGGCTACCTCCAGGTCGCGCTGCTCGGCCGGAACGACGGGGACGAGGTGGGTGCTGGCGGCGACCGGCGGCAGGTGTTGTGGTCGGAGAGGAAGAAAGAGAAGAGGAGGGGCGACTCGGGGTGGATCTGGCGGTGCTGGAGAACCGTGTGAGATGAGGAAAAGGAGGGAGAGGGAGGAGGGTTGTCGTGTGGGCACGGCCAGGTAAAGGTGGCTCGGCCTTTTCCTCCTTCTCCTCGAGCACGTGGGGGGAGTTGGGGCTTGTCCTGGGGCTGGGCAGTGGCAGGAGGAAGGCTGCAGGTGGGGACGGTGTGGCGCAACTGCAGGGTGGGGCTGGCACACGGTAGAGAGAAGAGAGAAAGGAGAGGGAGGTTAGCTCGGGCTAGGTAGACATGGGCTAGGGTTAGGGTTTTGGTTAGGTTAGATAGAGGAGGGGCTGGGGTGTGGGCCAGGGAGAGAGAGGGGCTTGGCATGGAGGTCTTGCTAGAGAGAGAGAATGAGAGAGAGAGAGAGGCTTAGGGTTAAGGAGAATTAGGGTTAAGAGGAGAATATAAAGAGGGTAGCTATGTTAGATTTTATTAGGTTTTTAGATTGTTAAAACTTGTGCAAAAGGTTAACCCAAGTGGAACATGGGGTGCTTGCATTATCATGAGATGAAAGTGAAAGAGAATTCCAAGAAAAGAAAAAGAAAGGAATGATGGAATAGGCCTCATATGGTTCATGCATGGAGAAATAAAAATAAGAGGAAATGTTATGGATGAGACTAGGAGGATGGTGGAATGGTAGGAGATGGTTTCCCAAGATAGGATCCATAAATTCAAAAGAAAAACCAAAGGAGTAAAAGGTGGTGAAGAATTGTGCATGGCCCATGCAAAAATAATAATGCCATTATTTATTTTTTGAAAACAATAATAATATTATGGCATTATTCTCATGCATTTCCAAGAAGTGGAATAAAGCCAAGCAAAGGAAATTAAAGGACTAGATCCACCCTATTGCCCATGAGCTAGATAAAACCAAAATAAAGACAAACAAGCTCATGGTCTAGTAGGATGGTGGAATTATAAAGTGGTGGCAAAGAAAGGTGATGGAAATGATATAAAAGATATGCCCCCAACTCAACTTGGGCATTTAGACAATATATCAATAACTAAATACAATATCAAGAGGCAAATACAATTAATAATGCATATGAGAGAAAACCAAAAGAAAAGGGGTTTTATATGATGCTCAAATGCAAGGTGGCATGATGACATGAGCAGGATATAATTATGATGCAACAATAATATATATGAAGTAGCCAATATCTTACTAGGACAAGTAGCATTACAATTGTTAGACAATTGGGATGCTACACATTAGTAGAAACATGAATATCTATATCATCTCGAAGAAAAATTTGATAACCAGATGCTATTTGTTTGCATTGAGTTTCAATCATACTAAGATACTTGTGAAATAATTTTATTTCTTGACCAATCTCATCATAATTTTTCGTGAGTTCTGCCAAAATATTTTTATGTTTTTGAAAATGTTTATGTAAGTTATTGTGAGATTTTGCTTGTCGATGTTTTAATTCTTGAAAAAAATTTCTAGTCTCATCTTCTTCAGTAAAAATTTGTAACAACCCTACTTTGTTTTCCTTAACAAGTTCAGAAGGTATACCTTTTTCTTTCATTGTTTTGCATACTTCAAGCATAAGATTGAGATTTATATGAAGCATCCCTTTTTTTATCTTAGTGTCGAAATCAGGATTGTATAAAGAATCATTCTTAGCCCTAGTAGACATCAATTCCAAACATACTTTAACAGTTAAAGTATTTATCGATCCTCCTGCTGATAAATCAAGCACCTCTCTGCTTAGAGTATTAAGACTGTGGTAAAATAAATGGCAAATAGTTGATTTAGAATAGCCATGATTAGGAACTTTATTGATCATTCCAAAGAATCTATCCCAGGCTTGTGGGTAGTTTTCTCCCACATTCTGACTAAAGTTTCCTATGCTCTTTCTAGTTTTAGTTACCTTTTTAAAAGGATTAAACCTGTTTATAAATTTGACAATGCAGTTTTCCCAACATTTAATGTAATGGCGAGGGAGAGAATATAACCAGTCTAGAGCTTTACCTTTAAGAGACCAACGAAAAAAAATTAGACAAAAGAAATCTCTTGGCAAACCTTTTGGTCCAAGTGTTGTCATCAAATCATCAAACTCTCTAATATGTCTCCCTGGGTCTTCATCTTCCCTTCCACTAAAATGTTTTCCCTATAAAATTTTAATAATTACACCATCAAATCGATATTCTCTAACTCCAAGGTTAGGAAATTCAATTGGTTGTTTAAGGAAAGCAGAGATTGGAGCACTGTATTCTCTGGGAGTTTTTTCAGGTTTCTTGGGAGTTATCCTATAAATAGACATGACTTTCATAATATCACTCAGGCTCTCAACTTCAACCTTGTCTGATCTTAAAAGTTTTTCAATAATTTCTTCGCGCCTCTGAATAGGCACGCGCTCAAAATAATCTGGTAAATCAATAAAGTTCCTAATCATGTAGACCCTTTGTCTCCTAGGGAGACCATTTTGTATTAGTAACACCTGAAATGTCAAGAGAGAAACACTTAGCGCTTAGCTCCTAGACAACAGCGCCAGAAAATAGCTTGATGTCTGCAAGTGCACAGATCGTTTGTAGCTAGTTTCGAAGTATAGATATCGATCCCACAGGGAGCCCAAAGGTAAGTGTTTATGGGTGAAGTCTCTATCACACTCAAAGTTGTCATAGGTCTTCGAGTGAATTCACTGCAAGTGTGGAAATAAGAATGAAATTTGGATTAAACTTGATGTATTTAAATAAAACTAAAATGTAAACTTCAGAAATTAAAAGCAAAAAAGTAAAGAACGATTCGGTTGTTTGTTGTTTTCTGCAGATGACGGAAAAGGCGCGGGGGGATACAGTTCATGGTGATAGTGACTGTGCCAGGTAGACGAGTGATAAATGTAACAATTGTAATCTTATAAGTATATGTGTAGGCGAGCAACCCATAATTAGCCGGAACTCGTCTTGGTAGATTTCATCCCAACTTCAATATTCCTACTAGTCTATTACCAAAACCATGGTCAGACACTAGACGATTTAGACCCTTCAGGTTGCTTAGAAATTAATCTCCTTGGATCGAACTAATGCAATAAGCATAGTGGTTCCTCGTTATCCTCGAGTCAACTAGTTTCCCATAGATATCCCCATGTCACTCGAGGGTCGCCGGTCTGCTAGTGAACAAGATCCTATCTATGTAGAACAAAGCATCATGTTGTCTGGGCTCTTAATTGGACAACAAGCATTAGGCATCCCACAGATAGTCAAGCACGCATAATATAGTAATTATAATCAATCACAAACTAATAGAAAATATATGGAGGCACATCACATCTCACCAATACCTTACATCTCCCACACCCAAGGAACTTACTCACACATGAGATAAGAAAGCATCATCGATATAATTAAATAAAGGGAGTTCTAGCACATCAAAAATGTGTCGAATCTCACAGCTATCAGTACGACGCACATGGTGGTTATCTCAACTGAGTGAGGGAAGCGAGGGAATGGTGAGGCGCTGGAGAGGTCTGAGGCTAGGGTTAGGAGTCCTATTCACTAGAGAGATCATCGTGCGGGAAAGGAAGGAAATGGATCAAGACGAGAGGAAGAGGCCTCGGTGCGGTCTTATCCTTCTTAGGTGATGGAAAGCACTCGCGAGACGCTGCTGCTTCGGCCGCTGCGAGAGGCGGACGATGACAATAGTTCGAATGAATGGGTATGGTGGGTTGGGCCATAGCAGGCTGGTGATGGGCTACGGGAGGCACACACGAGCGATAGATAGTAATAAGAGGTAAACGGGTTGCGACCAGAGTCGCTTTGCTTGGTCCTTTTCTTTTTTCATTTTGCTTTTCCTATTTTCTGTTTTTCACAAAACCATCTCAAACTTGATTTCTACCAGATTTAAAATACCAAAAACTCTTGTGAAATATTTAAAACATTGAAGGGTCCATTGTAACTAGTTGGTTTTACATTATTTTTGCTACCAAAATTAAAAAATAGCGCTAGATTGTTTTGGCTCAAACTGATATCCACATTGTCCTGATTCTTTTCGGTTGTGTGATGGAGGCCAAAAAGGACACGCGGCGAGACTGCAACGGAGCCCTGCTATCCCGTGAGGCGAGACCCACTGCAGGCCAGGACGAAAGATTCCAGATCGCGTACGGGTGTCGCACGCACGGTTGTACCCCACGTCGCCGTACGGTCGACCACACGTGCAACTTGGGTCCGCTGTCAACGTACGCGGTCAAGATCATACTCGGTGAGAGGCATTTGCTCCGCGGGACGAATCCTCAGTCGCCAGATCTTGGGACCCTTAACGAGCATATGTGGTGCCATAGGCCGTCAACGAATGTGAGTTTTCATGGCGGAGAGGCGAGCTGGCATCAGAAGGCATGGGCAGATGTTGGTTCTCGTAGCGGAGAGATGAGCTGGCAACGTGGATCATAGGAATTTGTGTTTTCTCACGGTGATATCATACGATTGGTCCTGCTGATAGCAGATCCAGCATCATAGGGCATAGGTGCCAGCACTTTCCCGCGGCGTGGTCATACGGTGGTCCTGTCTAGAGACGTCGTGGCCAAGGTTACAGACATGGGTTCTCACGGGTGAGAGCCTAGCTGGCTTCCTAGACTTTAGGTGTGAAGGGTTCGCAGCATAGAAAACATAAAAATTCCTACAATGAGAACTATATGAGAAGATCTATCTACTAAATACAAGCAATGGGAGGATGTATATCCATGGAGAACATACCCTCGAAGGCAACAAACTTTTGTTAACGAGTAGGAATTCATGGATGATGTAGTCGTTCGCTTGTCGATCTCAAGATCGTGTAGAAGTCCTAGCGCCGCAAACCAGCAGCGCATCTGCACTCGCACACACGTTCAGGACACCGAACAACCTCCGCCTCCTTGCTCCAGCGATGCAGCAGAACCAGCAACTCCTTCCAGACGAAATGCCACCGGGAACATGTATCTCGCTAATCCGAGACCATGGGGGAATAATACTAGAGGGGGAGAGAGATCCTTCACGAGGAGGTGTGAGGAAGAAGGGTGAGAGGGGTGGCCTTTTATAGCAGGAGGGTGGTCGGCGCCCCATGGGGGGTGACCCCTCACCTCCCCCATTCATGTGGTGGTAACCCCCTCCATACAAAAGTGTTTCTTAACATTCCTCTTTAAAGTCTTTACTTTAAATGCATTAAATTTCTCCAAATTTAATGCTCTATCATTTAATAAAACTATTTTATTAATTTTATTCAGACTTTTGTTAATTACTTTAATTAACAAACATTCACATAAAACCCCCTGCAACATTTCAATATTACATGCAGAACCAATTTCAGCAATTTCACCCGAAACAGTTTCGGTGTCTATTGAAATAATCCAGCGCTTTGCAATTCATTCGTTTGAAACATATTTGCTACAAATGGTGTTGGTGTCCCTTAAGTGTGTCACCTTATGGTTCATGAATAACGCAGACATGATCGAGACCCCTCTCAGATCAATAATCAGAAGCAGGACCTTGAGATCCATACTGACTCCTACACATTCTACGATGACTTCTGTGATCGTGAGAACCTTTAACGTTATTAACTAAATCCCTTTGTCTTGCGATATATTACATGTCCGAGATTCGATCATCGTTATCTCCATACCTAGTTTGATCTCGTTACCGACATGTAGTCTTTTCTTGTTCCCATGATATAACATTCTAGTGATCTCATCACTTGCTTGCAAGCTAACCAATGTGATATCACCGAGAGGGCCCAGAGAATATCTATCCTTCATCGGTATGGACAAATCCCACTCTTTATCCATAAGCCTCTACATAACACTTTCGTAGCACTGAACCCACCTTTATAATCACCCTTTCACGGTGTGACATTTGATGTTATCAAGATACCCTTCCAGTGTTAGTGATTAACATGATCTCATGGTCTAAGGACTAGGATTACTTTGTTAGATGTTATAGCAATAAAAACACAATGACTTTGATCGTAATGCTATACTTCGGATGAATGTTCATCACATCATTCCACTAATGTTGTGACCTAGTTATTAACAACATCCAATGTCCATGATCAGGAAACCTTGATCATCTTGTTAATCAACGAGCTGGTTTATAAGAGAGGCATAACTAGGAACTTTCCTTTTGTTTATTAAACACACATGTATTAACGTTTCCAAATTAATACAATTATAGCATGCAAAATAAACATCTATCATATACTTGGAATATATATAATAACAACTTTATTATTGCCTATCAGGGCATATTCCCTTCAAGGTGGTCGCGGGTTATCGCGTGGAGAGCCGAGCTGGCATCATCCAAGGTTTTCGCACCCACGCATTAGCTATAAAACACCGAGCGCCAACTCCTTCCTCCTCCATGCATTATATAGTCTTTCTTCTCTCCCACCTCCGCTCCCACCTCCATCATGTTTCTGTAACTATAGCATTTAGCTTCCGACATCACCGATGAGGTTAAACATGATGCATGGCTAGAACCACATCGATGACAAGACGAACAATCCAGCCACGATATTGACTCCATGGTTGTTTCGTATTGTCCGCTTCTTCCTTCGTTGCAACGCTATTAATATGCTTTCCCGTCTCTTTTTGTGGTTCCATGTCGTGCTCACTCCATTTTTAGATTCTTACTTTGTTTCTTTGTTCGTGCTCATAGATGCTCTGATTCCAGCGACGTGGGTAAGCAGCAAAGATGGAGAGGATGAGCGTCATCGCCTCAAGAACCACACCAGGATCATCCATGCGTCTCTCCTCGGCTCTTCTTTCGTGTCGGTTGGTAGCTTACCTGCTACATTATTTATGGTATTCGATGCTATAGGACAACAGACAGTGCTTCAGGAGGATTCATAGACCATCTGTGTTCCCTATCGCTTCCACAGACAGGTCGTCACGCCTGCGGTCATGGACGGTGTAACACCCCGTCCAAACGCCGGCCCCGGGGGTGTCACTCATGGCAGCTCCCTAGGATCTCTATACTAGCCCCATAGACCAACACTAGTCTTTTCTACGCACTTTTTCCTCACTCGTGCGCACTCGATACCACTTCTCGGTCGGTTACCCATCCTCAAAATTCTCTAGGCCAAGCACTCTTAACCTCAGAGTCCTTTTTAGATGAGCTTATGGAAAATAAGTTGCAACTTGTTGGTATGAGTATCCTATCAATCCTATTAAACCATGAGTCTAGATATCACATACACCCACCCTTAGAAGATCGATGCCCTCATCGATCAAGCACAAGCCAGGAACATCCCCTCTTGGAACACGTTTGTTCGTCTAGTGCCGGCTCATGTGTCATGTCGTCTCCACTTTGGGCCACACGCGTCATGCTCCACATGTCCCACTAGTGACCCACATACGCCTGTGTAACCGCGAGGATTGGCTCTGATACAACTTTGTAACACCCGTACAAACGACGGCCCCGGGGGTGTCACACATGGAAGCTCCATAGGATCTCTAGACTAGTCCCAAAGACCAACAGTAGTCTTTTCTATGCACTTTGTCCTCACTTGTGTGCACTCGGTACCCACTTCTTGGTCGGTCACTCATCCTCAAATTTCTCTAAGCCAAGCACGCTTGACCTCAGAGTTCTTTTCAGATGAGCTTCCTAAAAAGAAGTTGCAACTTGTTGGTATGTGTATCCTATCAATCATATTAAGGCATGTGCTTGGATCTCACAGACGGCGAGCTTCTAGAGATGGCTTCTTCTAACCGTTCTGGTAGCTTGGAGTAGGAGTAGGGGTAGCTAGGAGTAGAGGTAGCAGGTCCCATATGACTTTTTACTCGCTTAGTTTGGTGGAAAATTTGTGCCTGTGTAATAGTTAGGTTTGTAATCTAAGGCAAGAAATAAAAAAGTGTTCTGTAATGTGTTTATTTGTGTCAGATTAAAAAA
Organism: Avena eriantha; assembly: GCA_910589775.1. Taxonomy (NCBI): domain Eukaryota; kingdom Viridiplantae; phylum Streptophyta; class Magnoliopsida; order Poales; family Poaceae; genus Avena; species Avena eriantha. The sequence goes on along the minus strand of OU342740.1, from coordinate 160,271,206 downwards.
AATTGTGTTTTGTCGGCTTTGTTTTTGTGTTTAGCTATTGGAAATATCTCGTCTTTGTGATACTTTGGTTTGTAATTGGAAAAAAATCGTCGCATCATGTGTTCTTTTGCGCGAGACTAAGAAAAAAGCACTGTTCTGATGCTTGACTTTGTAATCGGATTATTGTCTTTGTAATTGTGTTTATAATCGGATTGAATAAATAAATTACCACCATTTTACGTGTATGTGTCTGTGAGAACTTTTGGTTTTCTAATTATTGGCTTCGGATTAAATAATCAATAAACTATGAGCGCCAGTTAATATGTTTTATTGCTAGCCATGTTTCGTCCGTTTACTTCTTTGTACAACACTTTGGCTTTTCGGCTGCCGAGTTTTTGATGGTCAACTTTCTGGTTTTAGTTCGATTTAAACTATAGAGATCGCTTCATAGGTAGGGTTCGTCTCTTATATCATTATACTAGATCATGATGGCGTACATTGCCGCGCCCGTCCATTTGTGCAATAGATTGATAGGAATTTATGTAGAATTAGCAAGATGAATTGATAATATACAGCATCATCCTAGATCTACCAACCATATGTTTGTTTCTTTGCAACATCCAACAATGTACTACAACAGCAACAATCTTCTTGGTAGTAGACTATGGAAGCAAAACTAAAATAGTGATACAAACCAACAATTTGCTAGCATTTCCATTGTGAGAGGCAAGTTCGAGACAAAAATATGTAGTTGTGCATGAAGTAAAACTAATGAAACAAATACAGATGGGTAGAGTTTTCTGAAAATAAAATATATATATAAGCATTATGCCAAATTAAGCCTACACCAAAAGAACCTAACTTAGTTGTACAATGAGATCCCATAGAGTAAGTACCGTTAGAAAACATAAAAAATGTATATGGAATGGTAGCATGAGGACCAAAACAGAGAATGCTAAGTGTAGCCTCGAAAGCTTATCCAACTTCCAAGGTTCCACCTCCAGATGATGAATGTACTTATGTTTGAGAAATGCAAGAATTGTCAACAAGAAAATGGTTGTTTTTCAAGAATAGTTAAACTTCATATGCTAAGATTGAAATTACCATTGCTATTAAAGAAGTAGGGAATAGACAACACTTTGTAGAGTATACTTTACAAAACATCAAAGGAACATGATAAATGCAAACCTCAGACGAGAGAGGGAAGCACCATTTCACCATGGGTTCTGCAATCTTTAGATAGGAAAAATAGTTTAGTTTATTTGAATTCTGCAACAGCACACTAGACAATAAATAGAATTGCATCACAATTTACAATGGTACTTCATAAAAAGGAAGAACAAATGCAGGTTCAAGAGTTTTTCTCTATAGATTTTACCTCGTTTTTTCATGGCCAAACAAGATACATAAAGAAAGAGACATGGTTGCCAAAATAAAGATGTGACATTGAAAAAATAAAATTATAAATAGTAAATAACCACAATTAGTAACACCCGGCCAAGTAGTATTGTGCCTAGATGACCTCAGGTAACAATTGTTTAGAGTAGCATCCGATTTGTAGAAGAACCTCCTCGCATCACCATCGTGCCTGAATAGGAATGGGCTGCAGAGGGAGCTATCGATGAGGAGAGAAATACGCCGCCATTGTCTTCACTTCCCTAGGCATCACGGTGTGAGGTGAGGGGTGTGGAGATGTTCGGAGATGCGGTCATTACGGGAAAGTGCGCGAGAGGCCACCACCGTTCCACCGCCAAGCGACCGCTGCGTTGGCCGAGCCACAAACGCATGAAGATAAGTTAACCACGGACCTCGGATTTGACGACAAAATAAGTGGCCCATAGGGACATCCAGCACAGTTTGTGGCAACTACCGGGCTTGACGAAGGAAGAGCCACAAAAATCTGATGGTGACCGATGTTCAAATCGCGGAATCAACAGTTTTGGACATAGATAGCATGAGAGATCTCCCTTTTGTCTCAGTTTTAATGTCCCTAATAAGCGTTTTCTCATACGTACGTCGTGTATGATGTATGTGTGCGTCTTATCTCGACATTCTAGAGCGGTCTCACTCGGGTATGTTTTTTACTTTCATAACGATCATGGTCACATGAAACTATAAGAGTTTACTTTCTTTATTTCGTCGACAGTTGTAAAACCTATGGTTGACAGATTCAAACAATTTGGTGATTGACTACTTTTTCATCGATGTGTTTACCATGTTCTGCTTCTCAAGGTCTTTTCTCTTGCGTTAACATGTAGCTGTATCATATCATCAAGCGTTCAGCCTACCGACCGCTCCCCGAGAAGCGCAGAGAGAAGTCTAGTTTTCATAATTCATAATTATTTGAGAGATTTGCATGAGAAAGAATAATTAGTAGTTTAGGGTTTAAGGTTTTGTCTGTTATTTAGGGACCTTTTAAAATATGATTTCATTTATCATTTGACAAGTGAAATGCTAAAGAGTTACAGTTGTGATTTAATGATGGTCACAAGGATTCTTGATATGGCCTCCCATAATAATTATCATAAACCTTATGATGCTTTAAATCTCGTGGTTCCCAAAATTTTGATCACGCTTATTTAAACCCTTTTGCTTTTTTGTATTTAGGCATAAAAAATAGAGTTTTGAAAACATACCCATACAAATATTCTTGTAGGTAATTAGACATGGGAAATGGTTTAATAATATATCTAAAATAGGTATAGAATTTAACAAGGCTTAATATTCATTATTGTTAGGGTGTTAATCAGAGTAAATACTAGCGCTAGATTGTTTTGACTCAAACTGTTATCCACGTTGTCCCAATTCTTTTTGGACGTGGGATGGATGCCGAGAAGGACAGGCGGAGACGTTGCGATGGAGCCCTGCTATCCCCTGAGGCGGGTCCTACTACAGGCCAGGGCAAAAGATTTCATACCGCGGACGGGTGTACCGTGTTCTGTCAAACCTCGTGTCGCTGGAAGGTGGGACGCGTGCACGGCATGGGCCCACCATTAGAGTATGTAGGTTGGAACATGCACGGTGAGAGGCGTTCCCTTCGCGACAATGCTCTAGACCCGCTGGGTTATGGGCCCCGCCAAGACCCGACGTGGCGTGTCCGAAGTCATGCACAGAATCAGTTTCAGCGGCGGAGATCTTTCTTTGCAGTGTAGGCCATAGACGTCCGCAGGTTTTCACGAACGCTTACAGGTGAGCTTTGACCATAGGCTATAAACACACCCCGGTTTTTTCAGGCGGGCTACAACCGAGATGGGTGCATAGGCTATAGACATACGCAGGTTTACGCGGCCGCTGGTGACATGGCAGCATAGAATCTCACTGGTAGCGCTTCTACACGCCAGACGGACTAGTTGGCAGCATATGATGTATGTGTCTACGGTTTCTCATGGCGAAGATCAGAGGTGAACGAGACTATATAGGATAGCGCATGTTCTCGTGGCCATATAGTACGGAGGGTCCCGCTTGCACGGGAGAGTACATCTCCCCTACATAAAATGCATGATAGGGTACATGCCTCGCTCGTGCGGCTATAAAACATCCCCCTCTTCATTACTTCTCGCATCATTTTTATTTTTCCTCACTCCCGCTTAGCTTTGGCAGCGTGCCGTCCATTAGGTAGCCAGGCTCGACCACCTGAACAATGGCATAGCCATATCCGATGTGTTCTGGCTACCGGCATGGTTGCTTTTGAAGGAGTTATGCCCTAGAGGCCAATAATAAAGTGTATTATTTGATATATCTGCTATATATTCATAATACGTTTCATACTGTGCTATAATTGTGTTAATACGAAACGTTAATACACGTGTGGTATGTGAACAAATCGTGTCTCTAGATACCTCTAGAGAACTAGTTCATTGGTCATGAGGACAATCTGGGTTTTAAGATCATGGGCATTTATGCCAATTGACAATAAGGTCATGTCATTGGTTGAATGACATGATAGACATACACCCGACCGTTATATCTTAATGAGATCTAGTTACAAAGTTCACCATTGATGATAAAACACAGAGAACCTCGCAACCTGATCCTTTGACTATGAGGTAATGCAAATCACCATTCTGGAGGAATCTTAGATGGCTATCAAGTATCATCTCGTAACAGGGTGATCAAAAAGGTGCCACTCAGGTTTTCCAAAGGGATGCGTAGAGGAGTACATATCAAGACCAGGATTTGTCCAATCCATGTAACAGATAGATACATGTGGCCATCTCGGTGATGTTGCATTAATGAAGCTTGCAAGCATGTGACTTGGTCACGGAATGCAACAACATGGGAATGAGTAAACAAGTTCATTGGTAACGAGACCGAACTAAGGTATGGGGATACCGAAGATCAAGTCTCGAATGAATTAGGTATCATATGACAAAGGGAACATGAAACGACTATCACACGATTCGAGCGATTATATTCGTGCAATGCACGGGGGTCACATGGCCATCCAGGTCCCTCTGTTGATCATTGATGTGAGAGTAGTCTCGATCATGTCCGGAGTGTTTCCGAACCAAATAATGTCATGCTTAAGGGTAGGGACGCTTAGGGTAGATGAGGTATCGTAGGATAAATAGAGAAAGAGAAACCGGAATAGTTCCGGGTAACATCTGATGGAGATCAGAAGGGGTCCGGAAGGTGTTCCGGAAGGTGTTCCGGACTGAAGGAATAAGATAATATGTGTATTTGAATGTTAATTGTAGAATTAATATTAAATATATATTTTATTTTATTATTAAAGGCAGCCCAATGCTAATGGGCCTCTCCCGAAGGGGAGGCCCAAGAGGCAAGGCACCACACTTAAGGTGTTGCTCGTCTTCATCAATATACGCCTTCCTGCGTAAGTCATGCCTCGGTCTTCAAAGGTATGAATACCATCTTTCTCTTCCGTTACTTATGTCTACATAGTATAGTGAAGGGAATATGCCTGAGAGGCAATAATAAAGTGGTTATTATCTTATTCCCTGTTTATGATAAATGTTTATTTTGCATGCTATAATTGTATTAATTTGGAAACGTTAATACATGTGTGTTTAATAAACAAAAGTAAAGTTCCTATTTATGCCTCTCTTATAAACTAGCTCGTTGATTAACAAGATGATCAAGGTTTCCTGATCATGGACATTGGATGTTGTTAATAACGAGGTCACAACATTAGTGGAATGATGTGATGAACATTCATCCGAAGTATAGCATTACGATCAAAGTCATTGTATTTATATTGATATAACATCATACGAAGTAATCCTAATCCTTAGACCATGAGATCATGTCAATCACTAACATTGGAAGAGTATCTTCATAATATCAAACGTCACACCGTGAAAGGGTGATTATAAAGGTGGGTTCAGTGCTACGAAAGTGTTATGTAGAGGCTCATGGATCAAGAGTGGGATTTGTCCATCCCGATGAAGGATAGATATACTCTGGGCCCTCTTGGTGATATCACATTAAGAATAGCTTACAAGCAAGTGATGTGATCACTTATATCACAGGAACAAGAAAAGAGTGCATGTTGGCAACGAGATCAAACTAGGTATGGAGATACTGATGGTCGAATCTCGGACATGTAATATATTGCGAGACAAAGGGATTTAGTTACTAGCGTTAAAGGTTCTCATGATCACATAAGTCATCGTTGAATGTGTGGGAGTCAGTACGGATCTCTAGGTACCGATTATTGATCGGAGAGGGGTCTCGATCATGTCTAAATTATTCACAAACCGTAGGGTGACACACTTAAGGGATACCTTAAGTTTGTCACCCTACCTTAAGTTTGCTCCAAATGGTGTCGGTATACCTTAAGTTTGTCACCCTACAGTTCGCGAATAATGCAGACATGATCGAGACCCCTCTCAGATCAATAATCAGAAGCGGGACCTGGAGATCCATACTGACTCCTACACATTCAACGATGACTTCTGTGATCGTGAGAACCTTTAATGCTAGTAACTAAATCCCTTTGTCTCGCGATATATTACATGTCCGAGATTCGATCATCGGTATCTCCATACCTAGTTTGATCTCGTTGGCGACATGCACTCTTTTCTCGTTCCCGTGATATAACATTCTAGTGATCACATCACTTGCTTGCAAGCTATCTTAATGACATATCACCGAGAGGGCCCAGAGTATATCTATCCATCATCGGGATTGACAAATACCACTCTTGATCCATGAGCCTCAACATAACACCTTTGTAGCACTGAACCCACCTTTATAGTCACCCTGTTACGGTGTGACGTTTGGTGTTATCAAGATACTCTTCTGGTGTTAGCAATTAACATGATCTCATGGTCTAAGGACTAAGATTACTTCATATGATGTTATATCAATATAAACATAATGACTTTGATCGTAATGCTATACTTCGGATGAATGTTCATCACATCATTCCACCAATGTTGTGACCTCATTATTAACAACATCCAATGTCCATGATCAGGAAACCTTGATCATCTTGTTAATCAACAAGCTAGTCTATAAGATAGGCATAACTAGGAACCTTTTTTGTTTATTAAACACACATGTATTGACGTTTCCGATCAATACAATTATAGCATGCAAAATAAACATTTATCGTAAACATGGAATAAGATAATAACCACTTTATTATTGCCTCTCGGGCATATTCCCTTCACCTGTATTGCAAAATCCCAGAGGAGCTCGCAATTGATAGGGTGATGCACTCGCTTCCCCTAGCTATAAGAGCTTTGTGATGAACTACAATATGCAAGGGATGACTAAGACCCTTGCTGAGGTGTTCGCCATGCTCAAAACTGCTGAAATCAAGAAGGAGCACACAGTGTTGATGGTCAATAAGACCACCAACTTTAAGAAGTCAAGGCAAAAGGGAAAAGGCAAGGGCAAGAAGTCCAAAAAGGATGGCAAGTTTGTTGCTAGTACCTCAAAGCCTGCCAAGCCTGGCCCTAAGCCCGGCACTACGTGCTACTATACTACAAAGGGGATGGGCACTGGTAACGGAACTGCCCCAAGTACCTTGAAGACAAGAAAGCCGGCAAGATAGCTACCAAGGACAAAGGTATATGTGATATACATGTTATTTATGTGTTCCTTACAAGCGCCAGGAGTAACACCTAGGTATTTGATACCGGTTCTATTGCTCACATTTGTAACTCTTAGCAGGATCTACAGAGTAGGAGGCACCTGAGGAAGGACGAGGTGACGATGCACATCGGGAATGGTTCGAGAGTCAAAGTGATGGCCGTTGGCACCCTGCATATTCATCTACCATCAGGATTATTCTTGGTTTTGAATAAATGCTACTATGTACCTGCATTGGGTATGAATATTGTGAGTGGGTCTTGCTTGTTGCAAGATCATTATTCGTTTAAATTGGGAACAAATGGTTGTTCAATTTATATGAATGATATTTTCTATGTTCATGCTCCTGTGTGTGATGGTTTATTCTTACTTGATCTTGATTGTGATACACACATCCATAGTGTTGATGCTAAACGTTCTAAGCAAAAATGATGATAATTCCATGTTTATGTGGCATTGCCGTCTTGGTCACATTGGCGTAAAATGTATGAAGAAGATTCATTCGGAAGGGCTTCTTGGATCATTGGATTTTGAATCCCTTGATACATGTGAGCCATGCCTCATGGGCAAGATGACTAGGACACCATTCTTCGGGACAATGGAGAGAGGTGTAGACCTACTGGGAATCATACATACGGATGTATGTGGACCAATGAGCGTCTCAACACGGAATGGTTATTGTTAATTTGTTATCTTTACTGGCGACTTAAGTAGATATGGATGTATCTACTTAATGAAGCACAAATCTGAAACCTTTGAAAAGTTCAAGGAATTTTAGAAAGAGGTAGATAATGAGATTAACAAGAGAATCAAGCATCTCCGATCGGATCGGGGAGGCGAGTATTTTAGTTATGAGTTTAACATGCACTTTAAGGACTATGGGATTATCCCACAGCTTACGGCAGCCGGAACACCACAGTGTAATGGTGTGTCGGAACGACGTAACCAAACCCTATTGGATAGCGTGCGGTCCATGATGTCTTTAACTGATTTGTCTATGTCTTTTTGGGGATACGTGTTGGAAATCGCTGCTTTTATTTTAAACCGAGGACCATCCAAATCCGTGGAGACAACTTGATATGCGATATGGTATGGCCAGAAGCCAAAGTTGTCATTTCTAAAAGTTTGGGGCTGTGAGGCTTACGTCAAGAAACTACAGCCTGACAAACTCGAACCCAAGTCGGAAAAATGTATCTTTGTAGGATACCCAAGGGAAACGGTTGGGTATACTTTCTACAACAAGGCCAAAGGCAAAACGTTTGTCGCGAAAGCCGGCACCTTTCTCGAGAAAGAGTTTCTTACTAAAGGAGTTAGTGGAAGGAAAATTGAGTTAGATGAAGTTGTTGACCCTTCTCTCCAAATTCTAAGTAGCGCAATGGAAGCTGTTCCGAAACCGCTCTCCAACATGGAGGAAGAGCCCAATGATGATGATCAAAACAACAACGTCAAGACTCCCCAGGTTTGCAAGTCTATAAGAGTTCGTGCCACTCCTGATTGGTACAGTAGCCTTCTGATGTCTGTCATCCTAGATGAACAGGAAGAACCTGCAAACTACAAAGAAGCTATGGATAGTGCTGACTCCGAGAAATGGCTAGAAGCCATGAAATCCGAAATAGGATCCATGTATGAAAACCAAGTTTGGACCTTGGTAGATCTTTCGGAAGGCCGCAAGGCCATGGAGAATAAATGGATCTTTAAGAAAAATACAGATGTGAATGGTAATGTGACCATTCACAAAGCTCGACTGGTCGCAAAGGGGTTTCGACAAATTCAAGGAGTTGATTACGATGAGACTTATTCTCCCGTAGTGATGCTTAAGGCTGTCCGGATTTTACTAGCAATTGTTGCTCATTTCGACTATGAAATTTGGCAGATGGATGTCAAGACCGCATTCCTGAATGGTCACATTGATGAAGAGTTGTATATGATGCAACCAGAAGGTTTTGTGGATCCTAAGAATGTTGGAAAGGTGTGCAAGCTTCATCGGTCCATTTATGGATTGAAGCAGGCATCTCGGAGCTGGAACCAACGTTTTGATCAAGTGATCAAGAGTTTTGGATTTTTCCAAAATCAACAAGAGTTCTGTGTTTACAAGAAAGCGAGTGGGAGATCGCTTGTTTTCTTAGTAGTATATGTGGATGACATACTACTCATGGGAAACGATGTGGATCTTATGAGAAGCGTGAAAGCATATTTGAGTAGTCAATTTTCCATGAAGGACCTAGGTGAAGCTGCATACATATTAGGAATCAAGATCTATAGAGATATATCAAGACACCTAATTGCATTAAGTCAGAGTACTTACATCGAAAAGATTTTGAAGAGGTTCAAAATGGCCAATACCAAAAGGGGCTTTGTACCAATGATGAAGAATTGCAAAATGAGTATGACTCAATGTCCGGTAATGGATGATGATAGAGAAAAGATGTCTTACATCTCCTATGCCTCAGCCATAGGATCTACCATGTATGCAATGTTAAGTACGCGACCTGATGTGGCATTGGCTCTTAGTTTGACGAGCCAATACCAAAGTAATCCAGGACCTCATCACTGGACAGTTGTGAAGCATATTCTAAAGTATCTGAAAAGAACAAAGGACATGTTCCTAATCTATGGAGGAAATGATGAAGCTCTGAACGTAACAGGTTACATGGATGCGAGCTGGAACTCAGATCATGATGACTCAAAGTCTCAAACGGGATTTGTGTTCCTAGTGAATGGTGGGGCGGTAAGCTAGAAGAGTAAGAAGCAGCTAGTGGTGGCGCAGTCTTCAATGGAGTCTGAATACATTGTTGCGGCTGATGCAGCGAATGAAGTCGTTTGGCCAAGGAATTTCATCATCGAACTAGGAGTCTTTCCAAATGCACAGGACCCCGTGATGATCTATTGTGATAACATGGGAGCTATTGCAAACGCAAAGGAATCGATGACTCATTCCGCAGCCAAACACATCAAGCTTAGATTTAACGTCATCCGGCAGAATGTTGACGAAGGTGAAGTCAAGATTTGCAAAGTAGATACGGAACTGAATATGGCAGATCGTTTGACCAAAGCTCTCCAACAAGACAAGCACGAACAACACCGAGATTCCATTGGTGTTAGGTTCCTGCCTATTGTAAACTAGTTTTATTTGTACTCTAGTGCAAGTGGGAGACTGGAGGAGTTATGCCCTAGAGGCAAATAATAAAGTGTATTATTTGATATATATCCTATATGTTCATAATACATTTCATATTGTGCTATAATTGTGTTAATATGAAATGTTAATACACGTGTGGTATGTGAACAAACCGTGTCTCTAGTTACCTCTAGCAAACTAGTTCATTGGTCATGAGAATGATCTGGGTTCCAAGATCATGGGCATTTATGACAATTGACAATGAGGCCATGTCATTGGTTGAATGACATGATAGACATACATCTGACCATTATATCTTAATGAGATCTAGTTACAAAGGTCACCGTTGATGATAAAACACAGAGAACATCGCAACCTCATCCTTTGACTATGAGGTAATGCAAATCACCATTCTGGATGAAGCTTAGATGGTTATCAAGTATCATCTCATAACAGGGTGATCAAAAAGGTTCCACTCAGATTTTCTAAAGGGATGCGTAGATGACTACATATCAAGACTAGGATTTGTCTAATCCATGTAACAGATAGATACATGTGGCCATCTCGGTGGCATTGCATTAATGAATCTTGAAAGCATGTGACTTGGTCACGGAATGCAACGACATGGGAATGAGTAAACAAGTTCATTGGTAACAAGACCAAACTAAGGTATGGGGATACCAAAGATCAAGTCTCGAATGAATTATGTATCATATGACAAAGGGAACGGGAAACGACTATCACACGATTCGAGCGATTATATTCGTGCAATGCACGGGGGTCACATGGCCATCCAGGTCCCTCTGTTGATCATTGATGTGAGAGTAGTCTCGATCATGTCCGGAGTGTTTCCGAACCAAATAATGTCATGCTTAAGGGTAGGGACGCTTAGGGTAGATGAGGTATCGTAGGAGAAATAGAGAAAAAGAAACTGGAATAGTTCCGGGTAACATCCAATGGAGATCGGAAGGGGTCCGGAAGGTGTTCCGGAGTGAAGGAATAAGATAATATGTGTATCTGAATGTTAATTAGAGAATTAATATTAAATATATTTTTTATTTTACTATTAAAGACAGCCCAATGCTAATGGGCCTCTCCTGAAGGGGATGCCCAAGAGGCAAGGCGCCTAGGGAGAGGGGGCCAGCCGGCCTAGGCTTGGTGGGACACCCAGTGGGGCCCACCTAGGGCCGGCGGCTGCCCCTAGGTGGCCGGTGGGTGTGGGGATTAGTCCCACACCGCCTGGCCTCTAGGTGGTGCGCCCCCTCCCACTATATATAGGGGGTCTCCCCTGCCCCTTTAGAATCATCCCATTCCCTCTCATTCTCTCTCTCATCCATTGAGGACTTTCCCGGAATATTAGGGAGGACTTCTTGGGTGAGTTCTCCACTTTCACACCACCGTCGTGTGATCAATGATCCGGTGTCTACTTCCGCTGCTCGGCTGGATCAGAGTCCGGTTGACGTCTCCTACACCGGACGTGTAATGAACTTCAGAGGCACCACACTTAAGGTGTTGCTTGTCTTCATCAATATACGCCTTCCTGCATAAGGCGTGCCTCGATCTTCAAAGGTATGAATATCGTCTTTCTCTTCCATTATGTATGTCTACATAGTATAGATGCTGATATTAGTGTTCAAGTAGATAGAAATTTTTGTTTTCTTCTACGGAACCCTTCGGCTTTTAGACGGAACGGCTCAAGCGAGAGCTCGCTGACATAAAATGCACAGATAGGTTAGGTATATATTTTAGGCGAACGCGATGTCGCTAGCTAAAGCTTGCCGACGTTTACTGCGTAGATAGGATAGCTACTCCGATTTGGTAGTTTGGTACGTTAGGTATACCGGCGTGTAGGTGGTAATGATGCGCTGAGTATGTTCAGTTCCCTTTGTACGTCTGGCGCCTCTGCGTCCGCCGACGTATCGATGCCTATCCATCCGACCAGTGATCTTTTCAGATCTGTCAGTGGCTCTTGGCACGCCGATGCGTGGTGGCGATGTTTGCATGTTTCTGTGTACGGTAAGTGCTCTCGCACCCTAGTTTCTCTCTTTCTCCTTTTTTCGTTTTCTCACCATTCTATTTTTTTACGTTCTATTTCTTTTCTCTCTTTTTTTCTCAATTTTTTCCTTTTTTGCGCTAGTATCCTTGCCTCCTGTTTCTTTTCTATGTATTTTCCTATGCTTTTTTCCATGTTTTTTCTTTTTAGACTTCTTAGTGTTATTTTTGTTTGTCTTGCTATTTTTTTACGATTTTTCTGCTTTTTACGCGTTTGTACGCATCAGGAATAAAACACGTAAAGGTATAGATCAATAATAATAAAACGTGATGGACCATGATAAATACGTACCACTCTCGCAAACATAAATGATGATCAAACTCTGTAGACATAAATTACGAGCAAACGTTATCAAACGCGATAGCTACCTCTTGTCACGAATGACGTGACCGAACGTCATATATGTTTGCTGGCACGAATGATAGCCAACTTTGTAACCATTTACACAACACCCCGATGTTGCAGTTGATCCATATGAAACGTCTAAGATAAATGGTGATTGTGCGTTGCCGAGGAGGTTTTTCTGTGACTTCTCGTTGCAATCGGTGGCAGAACGGCGGTTGTTGCAACCATGCCATGTGAAGGCTGCTCAAGTTGTTAAAATTGTATCCTTTATTGTTTCTTACGTACTTTCTTCTATTTTGCAATGTAAATCTAACTCGCGAATATGTACTATGATTTATACAAACAAGCTATGCGTGCATGTTCTATATACATTTACCACATGAACAACAATTGTAATATGTATAACTATATGAAATGAAAATAGTTTGTGTACTACTTCACACTACGTGTGCTTTCTGGGTTTTTACGTTTGTACGGTGTCTCTGTCTTGACTTTCAGACTTTTCTTGAGTTAGGCTTTCCGTCGTTTCATAGTGTGGTCTTACAGGAAAGCCATGTGTGTGTATTCTATGTACGTTTACTACATAAACGTCTATTGGATTCTTACATTTGTATGGTGTTTCTATCTTGCCGTTTAGACTTGTCGTCTTGCAGTTTGTGTTACAGACGCGCATTTGTTATGAGTAGAACCATATAAGTGCGTACGATTTTGGGATGTGAAAATTTATCTACACCGCGAACACGCATCGTATACCCTGGAATGCACGTTAGACAACCTTAGAATGTACCGAAAAGAAAAAAATCATTATCCTTTGTTGTCACGTCTATGGTCGTTGTGATGTCATCTGGGATGAAATAAACAGTATAAAGAATCGTCTATGATAAATAATGGTGCATGTACAGCAACATTGTGATGCACAGAATTGGCATCGACTCAACCGTTCACTACGTGCTTCTAAAGACTTCCATAGGATTTGGTGGTACGAGAACGGTTTTCAGTCCGTGTGATACACGGGATTTAAGAACAACGCGCTATTACTTAGTGTTCCGAAACCAGATCTTTTTTCTGGCACGTAGATGTAGCTCGGTCATATCATAAAGCGCTCTGTGTACCGAACGCGCCCGGGGGCGTAGAGAGAAGTCTAGTCATGAATAATGTCACTTGATATTTTTAAATAGATAAGAATGATTTCATATTTTAATTGTTCACTGCCTTTTTAGGTGTGGTTGGTTTCTTGGTAAAAGGTTACATATCATTACTTTAGTGACAAATGTGACACACATTACATGTGGCATTATTCCTTTTAGCAAGGCTTCTAAATTGTACGTATTTTATTTGGACACTAGAGTAGTTACTACATTACACTCGTTCATGGATCTTTCCAAAGAGCTATGTTTAAAGAACATTGACTTTGGTTTTGTGATTGTGGATTGTATTCAAATCTATAATAAGATATCCAAGGTTATATTCTAATATGATTTTGATTATCCCCAAATAAACGTGGTTTTAGTGTTTGGATCAATCAAGTAGAGATTAAAGAAATAACCATAAGAAATATTCCTATGAATCATTGAGCATGCAATTTGTTTATCAAGTCATATAAATAGATATGGAATTTTACATGGCTTAATATGGGTCTTGGTTAAAAGCTTAGCAAGAATTTTCTATATTCCATACTTCATAAGTCTTGGCTTCTAACTAAGGAATACTATTCCTATATATTCCATTACTCCATATTCACCATCCTCATGGTTGAATATGATGACCTCACTTCTTAACTAATCTCACATCACTATCCACTTATTTTATTCTTACTTATGAACCTTAGAGTCTTGTCATATACTTCTCTCTGACACTCTTACTTATCTCTAACTACTTGTGATATCCTTAACTTCACTAAAATGATGGCTTCTAACTTCTAACATCAACTCACTTAGCATCCATCCCAATATTGTCCCAAAGGTGGTAATACTACAATTCTCATTATATCACAAGTGATGGCACTCTCTAGAAGAGTTATGATACTACTCATATAATTCAAGGTTGCTCTTAAATGGCTTGGTCAAAATACCATGGCTTCAACTACTCCATGTAACTCATGCTCCATACTTCACCATACACTAGCTTGACTTCACTAGACCAAGCTAGAATGGCTTAACTATTTAAGGTTTGGCTTAGCTTGCTATACCAATGTCAACTTTATAACACCTTGTCAGTTACTCCCAAGTAACTTGAGAATAATGACCACATATCCTATGATCACACAAAGCTGAGGTTTCCAATTGTTTAGTCAAGGTCTGGTCTCAACTAAGTACTAAACGTGTATTACAAGCATTCCCTTAGAAGTTCTATCATACTAAGAGAGTTTACTCCGGTTACACCTATTAGATCTATTGGTTCCAACAATACTACTCCTTGGTACTCTATCCTCACTAGTTGACTCATAACTCCTAATTATCAGCTCATATCTTAGTTCTAGATGCTTCTTCTAGTTAACCCATGTGTGAGTTAACTCCTCCATTATGAAATAGGTTGATTCCTCCTAAGACTCTCATCCTAAAGAGGATTACAAATTCTATATATCCTATCTAGTTTCTCTCTTATTATTAATTTCCTTTGAGACTTTGAAAAGAGAAATATAATAGGTCAAGAGTTGAAAGGTCAAGAATTGATCATCCAATCATCGATGATCAAGTGATATTCGAACATGGTTCAATAGGGATGACAAGGATTAAGATGGTAGGAAAGATATATGGTGAATGGTATTGACTTTACTTCCTTCCTAATACATATATGCGTGCTAAGGAGTTAGTGTTTGAGAATTACCATCATGCTCATGGTAGGAACTATTATGAAAAATATTTATATCAAGATTTAGTTACTAGATTTCTTGTGACTAAGTTATATACTTTATTGGTATCCATAAGTTGTTGTAATGAATACCTTGATATGATACGTAGAAGATCAGGTATTAATCCTTAAGTAACGTGTTGTGGTTCAGTTTTATTCCATTTGATCAACCCATAGATCAAACCACATTTACCCAAAACAAGGTCATCTTGAAACTTATCACATTCCATTTGATGATCTACTTCAATTCCACCAAGTTAAGAAAAGCTTCAATCAATTTGAAAAGTTTTAATCAAAAGCGTAAAAATTATGCTGATTTTCTATACATGAATGCAATGCACACACCTGATCTATGTTTATTTGTGACCTCTAATGTCGGGACGTGACAAAAACTGGAAGTAGAGACATGCAACAGAAGCCGCAAAAACATGTGGCGCACATGGGCGTACCCGAATACTTGCGTAACTATACAATCTGAGAGAGTGCATCTCCATTGCAAACAGGACCCAACGAATAATCTCTGTCGGAGATTTGTCTCGCAAAAGAACTAGGGTCTAATGATCCCTTAGTTCGTGAGGGGGCTGGTCATGCGATTCCAAAGAAACTCAGCGACGGCGGCGACGGAGGAGCAAAAACACGTCAGAGAGGTGACACCGGGGTTTTTTAACCAGGTTCGGGACCCTCATGAGGAGCTAAACCCCCTGCTCCTACTTTGTTCTATTGCACCCGTGCTTCGCGAGGGTACAATGGAGGATGAAATTCTAGGGTTTTAGATCTCAAGGATCGATCCCCATCAAGGTAGGAGAAGGGCTCCTTATATAGGGAGGCGTCGGGCCTCTCCCCCGGGTCTATGGGCAGGGACGGTCTCCATATGTCGTTCCCCGAGGTCCTGGTCCACGAGACTACTTTTTGGTGGACTAGGTCTAGGGTGCTGGATGCTTCTCCACCTGCTAGCAAAGTGATCTTCTTTTACGTAGTTTTGTCCTTGCTCGGCGCTGCCTGCTGCCTCTCTTGCAAGATGGCGGCGAGCTGGCATGCTGAGGTCTTCGGTCCTTCTGCTGCAAGAAAAGGTGGGTGTGCTGCTTCCGCTAGATCACTAGAGCGAGGAGGTGGAGGTTGTCTGGTGGCTTGAACGTGTGTGCGAGTGTGGATGCGCTGCTGAGTTGCGGCGCTCGGACTTCCTCACGATCTTGAGATCGGCAAGTGTACGACTACATCAACCACGAGTTCCTACTCGTTAACAAAACTCGTTGTCTTCGAGGGTAAGTTCTCGTTGGATGTATGTCCACCCGTTGCTTTGTACCTAGTAGATAGATCTTGGCGTGTAGTTCACACCGTAGGAAAAATTTTGTTTTCTATGTTGCGGACCCAACAGTGGTATCGGAGCCTGATCTATGCGTAGGTGCTTTGCACGGGTAGTACACATATGTTTATATGTGGGCGATGATGATCATGTTATTGCATCTTCTATGTATTTTGGATATTGATGGCATAGTGGGATGAAGCGGCCCGGACCAACCTTATATGTCATCGTACATGAGACCGGTTCCACGACTGACATGCAACTTGTTTTGCATAAGTGGTTGGCGGGTGTCTGTCTCTCCTACTATAGTCAATATCTGATTTACAACGAGTTGCTAATAACTTAGTTATCCTCGTTGTGGTTCATGTTCGTAGGTGAGAACGGTTCTATCTCCGAAAGCCCTAAGCCACGTAAAACTTGCAATTGATAAATTAGAGGCGTCTAGTTTAGATTGTTGATGGGCTAGTGTATTGATATTGTATTGTTGTAAGTATATGTATGATAGATACTCTTACAACACATTCAACGTGTAAGTTCCATAGATATCATACCACGATACAAATGATAGAGATCAAATGCATGGACCATATCATCTCACTTTACACATTAGATGTTAGCATCTTATACTGCTAGTTTGGCGCTTTTGGTAGCATTGTAAGATGGTCCCTCATTTAGATATCAAGATAAAATGTGTTCTTCCTTGAGTATGCATCGTTCTATGGATCGTGTTTCGAGACATCACGTGATGATCGGGTGTACTCGACTCTACGCTTTCATACAACGGGTGTAAGATAGTTTTACACACGCGAGTACTAAAGTTCTTACTTTGCGAGCCTAGCATGTACAGACATGGCCTCGGAACACAGACCGAAAGGTTAAGCATGAGTCATATGGTTGATATGATGCCCATATAGATGCTCGCCTTTGAAGCTACACCGACTCACATGATGATCGGACTTGGTGTAGTGGATTTGGTTCATGTAATCACCAAAAAGGCACGAGGGATGTCGTTTTTTAGTGGGAGTTCATTAGTAGTTTGGATTAGTTGAAGTCAATCTATCATAAACTTAGTCTAAATAAACTTTACAAATTCTGTTGTAGATGGCACCACCTGCTTTTAATTTCAATGTGTTCATGGAGAAAGAGAAACTTGCTGCGAATGGTAGCTGCTTCACCAACTAGGGTATAAATTTGAGGATTCTCCTCACTCCTGCACAAAAGCAATATGTGCTAGATGCACAAAAGAATGTCTATGTGACTCGTCAGGAGGACCACAACTTAGTTCATTGTGGCATACTGTATGGGCTAGAGCCAGAACTTCGAAAGCGTTTCGAAAATGGCAACGCCTTTGATACCATAGGAGAATTGAAAATGATTTTCGATACCTATGCTGTCGTAGAGAGTTATAATGCTTCTGAAAAGTTCTTCAACTGCAAAATGGAGGAAAACAGCTCCGTTAGTGAGCACGTAGTCAAAATGTCTGGGTACGCCGATAAGCTTGTGACCTTGGGAATAATGATTCCCAATGACTTAGGCATACATCGTGTTCTCCAATCTCTGCCACCTAGCTACAAGAGCTTTGTGATGAACTATAATATGCAGGGCATGAAGAAGACTCTTCCTGAGCTTCTGTCAATGCTTAAGACTGCAGAAGTGGAGATTAGGAAAGAACATCAAGTGTTGATGATCAATAGGACCACCGGTTTAAAGAAGGACAAGAAAGGCAAGCACAAGGGAAAGAAGGGTGGCAAATCTGTTGCCACGCCTAAAAAGAAACCCCGAGCTGGCCCTAAGTCCGATACCGAGTGCTACTATTGCAAGGGGACTAGCCATTGGAAACGCAACTGCCCCAAGTATTTGGCGGACAAGAAGTCCGGCAAGGCAAACAAAGGTATATGTGATATACATGTTATTGATGTGTACTTGACTAGTACTCGCAGTAGCACCTGGGTATTTGATACGGGATCAGTTGCTAATATATGTAACTCGATTCAGGGGCTGCGGAACAAGCGACAACTAGCAAGGGATGAGGTCACAATGCGGGTCGGCAATGGATCAAGAGTTGATGCGATCGCTGTCGGAACGCTGCCTCTCCATATGCCATCAGGATTAGTCATAAACCTAAATAATTGTTATTTGGTGCCTGCAATTAGCATGAACATTGTATCCGGATCATGTTTGATGCAAAGTGGTTATTCGTTTAAATCTGAAAACAATGGTTGTTCGATTTATATGGATAATATCTTTTATGGTCATGCACCTATGTTGAATGGTTTATTTCTGATGGATCTCAATAGTAATATTACGCACATTCATAATGTTAATGCTAAAAAGATTAAAATTGATGATGATATATCTGCATATATGTGGCACTGTCGTCTAGGTCATATTGGCATTAAACGCATGAAGAAACTCCATTCTGATGGATTTTAAGCATTAATATTATGAATGTGCGTAATATTACTATCGAAACGCATGAAGAAACTCCATTCTTATGGGCAAGATGACTAGAACGCCGTTTTCCGGTTCAATGGAACGGGCGACAGATCTATTGGAAATCATACATACTGATGTGGGTGGACCAATGAGTGTGTCGGCGCGAGGTGGATATCATTATTTTCTTCATGCGTTTAACGCCAATATGACCTAGACGGTAGTGCCACATATATGTAGACATATCATCATCAAGTTTAATCTTTTTAGCATTAGCATTATGAATGTGTGTAATATTACTATCGAGATCCAACAGAAATAAACCATTCAACTTAGGTGCATGACCATAAAAGATATCATTCTTATAAATCGAACAACCATTGTTTTCAGATTTAAAGGAATGGCCACTTTGCATCAAACACGATCCAGATACAATGTTCATGCTCAGTGCAGGCACTAAATAACAATTATTTAGGTTTATAACTAATCCCGATGGCAAATGGAGAGGTAGCGTCCCGACGGCGATCACATCAACTTTTGATCCATTGACGACCCGCATTCTGACCTCATTCCTTGCTAGTTGTCGCTTGTTCCGTATCCCCTGAACCGAGTTACATATATTAGCAACCGATCCCGTATCAAATACCCAGGTGCTACTACGAGTACTAGTCAAGTACACATCAATAACATGTATATCACATATACCTTTGTTTGCCTTGCCAGACTTCTTGTCCGCCAAATACTTGGGGCAGTTGCGCTTCCAATGGCCAGTCCCCTTACAATAGTAGCACTAGGTGTCAGACTTAGGGCCAGCTCAGGGTTTCTTTTCAGGCGTGGCAACAGACTTGCCACCCTTCTTTCCCTTGTGCTTGCCTTTCTTGTCTTTCTTGAAACCGGTGGTCCTATTGATCATCAACACTTGATGTTCTTTCCTAATCTCCACTTCTGCAGTCTTAAGCATTGACAGAAGCTCGGGAAGAGACTTCTCCATGCCCTGCATATTATAGTTCATCATGAAGCTCTTGTAGCTAGGTGGCAGAGATTGGAGAACACGATGTATGCCTAAGTCAATGGGAATCGTTATTCCCAAGGACACAAGCTTATCGGCGTACCCAGACATTTTGAGTACGTGCTCACTAATGGAGCTGTTTTCCTCCATCATGTAGCTAAAGAACTTTTCTGTAGCATTATAACTCTCTATGGTAGCATGGGTATCAAAAATCATTTTCAATTCTCCCATGGTATCAAAGGCATTGCCATTTTCGAAACTCTTTCGAAGTTCTGGCTCTAGCCCATACAGTATGCCGCAATGAACTAAGTTGTGGTCCTCCTGACGAGTCACATAGACATTCTTTTCCTCCTCAGGGGCATCAGGAGCTGGTGGGGGGCCTAGTGGCGCATCTAGCACATATTGCTTTTGTGCAGCAGTGAGGAGAATCCTCAAATTCATAGCCCAGTTGGTGAAGTTGCTACCATTCACAGCAAGTTTCTCTTTCTCCATGAACACATTGAAATTAAAAGCAGGTGGTGCCATCTACAACAGAATTTGTAAAGTTTATTTAGACTAAGTTTATGATAGATTGAGTTCAACTAATCCAAATTACTAATGAACTCCCACTTAAAAACGACATCCCTCGTGCCTTTTTGGTGATTACATGAACCAAATCCACTACACCAAGTCTGATCATCACGTGAGTTGATGTAGCTTCAAAGGCGAGCATCTATATGGGCATCATATCAACTATATGACCCATGCTTAACCTTTCAGTCCGTGTTCCGAGGCCATGTCTGTACATGCTAGGCTCGCCAAGTAAGAACCTTAGTATTCGCGTGTGTAAAACTGTCTTACACCCGTTCCTATGAAAGCGTAGATTCGAGTACACCCGATCATCACGTGATGTCTCGAAACACGACCCATAGAACAGTGCATACTTAAGGAAGAACACATTTTTATCTTGATATCTAAATGAGGGATCATCTTATAATGCTACCAAAAGCGCCAAACTAGCAGTATAAGATGCTAACATCTAATGTGTAAAGTGAGATGATATGGTCCATGCATTTGATCTCTATCACTTGCATCGTGGTATGATCTCTATCATTCCTTTGTGTGTAAGGCCAAGGTCTATGGAACTTACATGTTGAGTGTGTTGTAAGAGTATCTATCATACATCTACTTACAATAATACCGTATCAATACACTAGCCCAACAACGATCTAAACTAGACGCCTCTAATTTATCAATTGCAAGTTTTATGTGGCTTAGGGCTTTCAGAGATAGAACCGTTCTCACCTACGAACATGAACCACAACGAGGATAACTAAGTTATTAGCACCTCGTTGTAAATCAGATATTGACTATAGTAAGAGAGACAGACACCCACCAGCCACTTATGCAAAACAAGTTGCATGTCAGTCGTCGAACCGGTCTCATGTACGATGACATGTAAGGTTGGTCCGGGCCGCTTCATCCCACTATGCCACCAATATCCAAAATACATAGAAGATGCAATAACATGATCATCATCGCCCACATAAAAACATATGTGTACTACCCGTGCAAAGCACCTATGCATAGATCAGGCTCTGATACCATTGTTGGGTCCGCAGCATAGAAAACAAAAAAATTCCTACGGTGTGAACTACACGCCAAGATCTATCTACTAGGTACAAAGCAACAGGTGTACATACATCCAATGAGAACTTACCCTCAAAGACAACGAGTTTTGTTAACGAGTAGGAACTCGTGGTTGATGTAGTCGTACACTTGCCGATTTCAAGATTATGAGGAAGTCCGAGCGCCGCAACTTAGCAGCGCATCCGCACTCGCACACACGTTCAAGCCACCGGACAACCTCCACCTCCTCGCTCCAGCGATCCAGCGGAAGCAGCAACTCCTTCCAGATGAAATGCCACCGGAAACATGTATCTCACTAATCCGAGACCATGGGGGAATAATTCTAGAGGGGGAGAGAGATCCTTCACAAGGAGGTGTGTGGATGAAGGAGGGAATGGGTGGCCTTTTATAGGAGAAGGGGGGTGCCCCCTCTCTCCATGGCCGGCGCATGGGGTGTGACCCCTCACCTCCCCCATTCATGTGGTGGTAACCCCTCCACATTAAAATGCCTCTTCACATTCCCTTTTAAAGTCTCCACTTTAAATGCATTAAATTTCTCCAAATTTAATGCTCTCTCATTTAATAAAACTCTTTTTATTAAATTTATTCAGAATTTTGTTAATTACTTTAATTAACAAACATTCACATATAGCCCCTTGCAATATTTCAATATCACATGCAGAACCACTTTCTGCAATTTCACCCGAAACAATTTCCGGTTTCTATTGAAACAATTCCTACGATTTGCAATTCTTTTGTCTGAAACATATGTGCTCCAAAATGGTGTCCGGTAACTCTTAAGTGTGCCACCCTACGGTTCGCGAATAATGTAGACATGATCAAGACCCTTCTCCGATCAATAATCAGCAGCGGGACCTGGAGATCCGTACTGACTCCTACACATTCAACGATGACTTCTGTGATCGTGAGAACCTTTAACGCTTGTAACTAAATCCCTTTGTCTTTCGATATATTACATGTCTGAGATTCAATCATCGGTATCTCCATACCTAGTATGATCTCGTTACTGACATGCACTCTTTTCTCGTTCCCGTGATATAACATTCTAGTGATCACATCACTTGCTTGCAAGCCATCTTAATGTGATATCACCGAGAGGGCCCAGAGTATATCTATCCGTCATCTGGATTGAAAAATTCCACTCTTGATCCATGAGCCTCAGCATAACACCTTTGTAGTACTGAACCCATCTTTATAGTCACCCTGTTACGGTGTGACGTTTGATGTTATCAAGATACTCTTCCGGTGTTGGCAATTAACATGATCTCATGGTCTAAGGATAAAGATTACTTAGTATGATGTTATAGCAATATAAACATAATGACTTTGATCGTAATGCTATACTTCGGATGAATGTTCATCACATCATTCCACCAATGGTGTGACCTTGCTATTAACAACATCCAATGTCCATGATCAGGAAACCTTGATCATCTTGTTAATCAACAAGCTAGTCTATAAGAGAGGCATAACTAGGAACCCTTTTTGTTCATTAAACACACATGTATTGATGTTTCCGATCAATACAATTCTCGCATGTAAAATAAACATCTATCATATATAAGGAATATATAATAACAACTTTATTATTGCCTCTCAGGGCATATTTCCTTCATGAACGTGTGTGCGAGTGCGGATGTGCTGCTGAGTTGCGGCGCTCGGACTTCCTCACGATCATGAGATCGGCAAGTGTACGACTACATCAACCACGAGTTCCTACTTGTTAACAAAACTCGTTGTCTTCGAGGGTAAGTTCTCGTTGGATGTATGTCCACCCGTTGCTTTGTACCTAGTAGATAGATCTTGGCGTGTAGTTCACACCATAGGAAAAAATTTGTTTTTTATGCTGCGGACCCAACAGGGTGGACCGGATATTCCTTTACCGAGCCAAATAGTAGGCACGCAGCAGCCACGCCCCTATCACAACCTGGCCCGCCCATTGACTGCTTGGCAAGTTTATTGGAAGGCCCTAGGTATGCTTTGAGGCATCCGCGGGTGGGCTCTGCAGCACTCGGGAGGGTGTCTCCTCATGAGAAGGACCCTCACAAGGACTAACCCGGTCGCGCCTGTCATGAGAGGCAACGAAGTCTCGCGACGGAACGTCATCTTGATGCGCTAGGGGACCTCCAACCGCCGGGACGTGGCACCCCGGGTTCTAGGGCCCCGACAGTAGCCACCGGGTGTTTGTCTTGCACGCGTCCCATGAAAAGCCCGAAGGGGCAAGCGGCCTAGGATGATTGGTAGGCCCCGATGCTTACCCACGTAATCATGATCCTACCACGTCCTCGTCTTGACCGCAGATTCGAAGCGCCCATGGGCTCTTAACCGCCAGACTTGGGCATGTCGCCCATGCCTCGAGAGTTGCTCCCATGACGCGACGGTGGGTGGGACCCTTGCAGTTATACCCCATGCCTGGGGCAGCGATACGTCCTTATGGGTGGCCCCGTTTATACCGAGGTGTGGACGCATGGATTCCTCACTCTACACCTTTGTTTCCCTTCTATTCTGCAGTGGGCTTGCGCGAAAACCCTGTTCTTCTGGATGGCATCCCCTTTCCTCCCCATCACCATGGTAGGCAAGGCAGCCATGGTCAAGGGTGAGGGTTCTCTCGCCCACGTCTCGCCTCCGGTGGAGGTGGCTCCTCCAGCGAAGCACGGTCATGGCCGCCCGCGCGGGAGTGGCCGAGGAAGACGCGGGTGTCACAGTGCTGGCCCTAGTGTTGTCCCACCTTCGATCGCAGAGGCATTGGCCAGGGAAGCTCTGACATGGTGCGGGCGTGGACGCTCCCGCGGGAGCGGTCATGACCTCCACGGGGGACCCGGTGGGAAATCCGGCGCTGAGCCCGAGCCTCTAGTGGCAGTCATCGTGCAGCCCCCGCCCGTGCTGATCAAGATAGAGGATGACCCCGAGCCTGCTCGGGTGATCGACTTCATCGTCATTCTCGGGAAATCTGACTGGTTCATCAAGGTGAGGCTCCCTTTCTGCTTTGTCCTTGGAGTTATGGCGGATCTTCTAGGAGAGGTGGAGTTGTGGCACTCTGGCGGGCACCAAAGGTGGCGGGTGAATGTGGAGACCCTTCCGCCTGACGAGATATACCTCGGTGACGGTTGGAATCAGTTCCTCATCGCTCACCGCAGCCGGCGCGGTTCCATGATGCGGTTCCACTACGTCGGTGGGAGGGACTTCTCCGTTTCGGTGTTGGACACCCTAATATATCGGGTGGCCTACCCGGCATACCTCCCTAGAGGAGACAAGGCCAGGTCCGCGCCGCATCCGTCGCCTCGCCCCTAGGGCCTCGGGTATTTTTCTAGTGTAGGTGTAGCGTCCTTTAGTACTCTGTTCCCATGTTGGGTTTGTAAGGAAGACTTGTTATGAATGCATGTAAGTGAATCCCCGTGCTTGTTATTTCTCCCTTCTCATGTTCTTGTTGTGATGCTTGGAGTTTTGATTTTCATGGTGCGGGGCTGATCCGACACGCAGGCGACGACTAGTGGGCCCGGCACATCTCCCGGTGAAGCTGACCGCAGGTTGGCGCCTGTAGGCGAGGCCTCGTGAGGTGGAGGCTTGTGGAGGCTGTGCCCTGTCAGGTAGGGGTGGGCATTCGGTTTTAACCGAGAATTCGGTTCGGTTCTTTCGGTTTTTCTATAATTTGGGTTTTAAGAAATAGGCACCGAAATTAAATCGGTTTTCTAATTAACCGCAAAATCGGTTATCCCAAAATTCGGTTCGGTGTTCGGTTTTAAACCGATTTGTTTAAACGATAGACAATAAACACTGGACTCGACCAAGTCGCCATGGCTGGACGGTTGATAAGGACCACGTGCATGTAGTCAAATATTTGGCTAGCCGAAGGCCTGAAGCGGCT
Source organism: Avena eriantha (assembly GCA_910589775.1). Lineage (NCBI taxonomy): Eukaryota > Viridiplantae > Streptophyta > Magnoliopsida > Poales > Poaceae > Avena > Avena eriantha. The sequence continues at coordinate 160,245,563 of OU342740.1, read as the reverse complement.
TGAGTGCATGTGTAGAAAAATACATGAACGCATAATGTTTAGCTTCCATATATACGTATACAGAGAACAAAATGCATGTTGACAATTCTGCAGAAAATGTATTTGTGTCAACACGATGGAAGTCCTTGCAACAAAGTTCAGATGCACTTCACTACTTGACAGTTTACACCAACAAAAACGTGACACACGGATGAACCTCAATGAACAACCAATTAAATTGCAACAGCGGCAGCTCAACAAGGATGGTTCCACGATGCGGGTGCGCGGCTGCACTGGTAGATGAAAATATCGATCAAGAAATGGAAATACGTCTGAACTTCTGGAGATTAGTTATGGATGGAATTAAGAGACATGCAATACAATTTACATACTACGTGCATCAGTGCATTAGGCTGTCGGGACTTGTACGTGAAATTCTATTGGGCTTTTGCACGATGGGATGTGAATAAGAACGATCAAATAAACAGCACAGGAGCACTTGACGAGCGGATTTAATGCCTGTCGCTTATATCTCGGTTTGTACGGTTATTTTGGTCAGCTGAGAGTTAAAACCGAATTTAAATTAATAATTTCGGTTTATCACATTCAGGCACCGAATTTTGTACCAGTTAATTTGGTTTCGGTGTATTCGGTTTCGGTTTCGGTTTATTCGGTTTCGGTGTTCGGTTTCGGGTTTTTACGCCCACCCCTACTGTCAGGTGATCTCTAGGGGTGGCGCTAGGGGCCGGTGTCCTTGCCGAGCATCCCTAGCCGGTGGTCCGTGGGGAGCCTTCATATGCTTCCGAGCCCGGTTGTTCAGGCGGCGTCACCCTCTGGAGGCTCGCCCGTGACATTCCTTTAGGCCTCGCGGGTCCCTTGTGGGGCTTCCCGAGGAAGTAGACATGGGGACAGGCACACGTGCTACAAGGGAGGCCCTATAACGAGCTTACGGGCGGGATACGGACAACGAGAGCCGTGTGTGAGGTAACTCGGCGGTGTTGTTGGGTGATAAGTTCTAGGCTCAGCACACTAGGCCCTACGATTTCCTCGTCCCCTAAGGGTTGAGCGCTTCACAAGACACTCCACGACCCTCTCGAGGAGAAAGTCATCTGGCATAGCGCGGGGGATATAACGAAAACCGTTGGTAAGGTGACCCACAGCTGTGGGCCGGGCCGTGAGTTCAGAGCCCGACGCTTGAGGTTCCGACGAGCTTTAGCCATAGAGGGGTGGTGCCTCACAAGGCGTCGGGAGACTGAAAGATGGGTCAGGAACTGCGGGTGAGGTGACTCACAACCGGGAGAGGGGCCGTGAGTTTAGAGCTCAATGCTTTAGGCCCTGACGAGCTCAGACCATGGAGGGACAGTGCCTCATGAGCCATCGTTGTGAGGGTAAGACTGGGTCAAGAACCGTGGGTGAGGTAACTCACGGCCGAGGAATGGGCCGCCAGTTCAGACCTCAACACTTTAGGTCCTGACGAGCTCAGGCCGCGGAGGGGCAATGCCTCATGAGCAGTCACGAGGATAATACTTGGTCAAGAACCATGGGTGAGGTAACTCACGGCCGAGAAACAGGCCGCAAGTTTAGATATCGACACTTTAGGTTCTGACGAGGTCAGGCCGCGGAGGGGCAGTGCCTCACGAGTTGTCGCGAGGATAAAACTGGGTAAGGAACCGTGGGTGAGGTAACTCACGATCGAGGAACAGGTTGCGAGTTCAGATCTCGACACTTTAGGTCCTGACAAGCTCAGGCTGCGGAGGGGCAGTGCCTCACGAGCCGTCACGAGGATAAATCTAGGTCAGGAACCATGGGTGAGGTAACTCACGGCCGAGGAACGGGCTGTGAGTTCAAAGCTCGACACTTTAGGTCCTGACGAGCTCAGGTCGCGGAGGGGCAGTGCCTCACGAGCTGTCGTGAGGATAAAATTGGGTCAGGAACCATGGGTGAGGTGACTCACGGTCGAGGAACAGGCCGCGAGTTTAGAGCTCAACACTTTAGGTCCTAACGAGCTCAGGCCGTGGAGAGGCAGTGCCTCACGAGCCGTTGCGAGGATAAAATTGGGTTAAGAACTGTGGGTGAGGTAACTCACGGTCAAGGAACGGGCCGCGAGTTCAGAGCTCGACACTTTAGGTCCTGACAAGCTCAGGCCGCGGAGGGGCAGTGCTTCACGAGCCGACGTGAGGATAAAACTAGGTCAGGAACCGTGGGTGAGGTAACTCACGGCCAAGGAATAGGCCGCGAGTTCAGAGCTCGATACTTTAGGTCCTTACGAGCTGCCCCATATACCTTACCGGGAGAGGGCCGTAGGGAAAGGCGTGCACCGCTAGAGGCCCGTACACGTGTCGCGCGAGGTTCTCAAGCACCGGAAACTGTGGGCGAGGTGACTCATGGCCGAGATTGTCCCATGAGTTCAGAGCTCGATACTTTAGGCTCTAATGTTGACCAGGGATTGGCCCGACAAAGGGTACCGTCCCTAGCCCCCGCTCGTGCGGTGTGTGTGAGGGAAATCTAGCAGCATGTTTTTTGGGAGGAAATGTGTTTTCGAGGAAAAATCAAATCGCCAAGTGTGTGTGCAACACAAGATCCAAAAAAGAGGCATCGGCAGTACGAGCTTATTACAATGCCACTTGCGACCTTCATGGGGTCTTACAAGAGACGAAGATGTAAGGGATGAGGGTTTTTCGGGGGTCACCTTCAAAAATTCATCGAGTCAGGCGCGCCGTTCAGAGAGGCTTGTCCACCTTCCAGCAGCCTAATCCGTTGTCTCATCCATCCGCTCACTCGCTGCCGTGAGGGCAGGAGGTGTTGTACACGCGCTGGGTGTAGTCCACGGGGAAGTACGGAGCCCCATGTCATCGTCGTCCTGAGGGGTGCCTCATCCCTTGTGAGGGCAGGCAGGGGTGCCCTAGGGATCCTCCTGAGGTCGCGGGCGTCGGTCATGTCCTACCCCTCGCGAGGTGGGAACAGAGCGGTTGCTTCCCTATTTGCCATGGCATTCTCCTGGGCCATCATCTGCTTCCTCCTGGTGGAGCCTCCGACGTAGTCCAAGGCGTTCACATCCTCGGGATAGGTGGCAGCAGCGGTCTTGTAGGCATGCTCCAGGGAGCGTAAGGCTTCCACTTCATCACAATGGATCGTGATGACTCCGCTGTTGCCGCCGGGCATCTTGATCATGTTATAGGCATGGTGAGTAGCGACCATGAACTTGGCCGGCGTGGGGTAGCCGAGGATGACGTTGTACGGGAGGTTGATGTGCGCCACGTCAAAGTCAATGACCTTGGTGCGTTAGTTGTCGCGCGTCCCGAAGGTGAGGGAGAGGCGCACTTGCCTGATGGGTACGGTGGATCCGCTAGTCACCCTGGAGAACGACATGGTTGGCATCAGCATGTCGTACGACACGTGCAGCTAGGCGAAAGTCTCGATGGAGATCACTTTCAGGCCTGCGCCTCCATTGACGAGGGTCTTCGTGGCCGCGATGTTGTTGATGGTGGGGGTGCAGATCATGGGGAGACTGCCCACGAGCCTGGTAGAGATGGGGTGGTCGCTGGCGTCGAAGGTGATGGTGCACTGGGACCACTTGAGTTTCGGTGAGGGGACTCCCGGTCTAGGAGCTGCGACCTCACGAGTGAGTAGCTTGAAGTGCCAGTTGGACATCGGGGCTTGGGAGCTTCCAAGTATGCAGGCAATGGCACCCTGCTGCACTAGGTAGCCCCTAGGATCCTTGGCACGTCCTTTCTCCTAGGGGTGAGGGTGATGTTGTACCATGTTGGCTTGGTGGCCCACCGGATGGGTATCACCACCACCGGAGTTGTTGTTCCAATGGTAGCCCCCGCGGTTGCCTCCGTTATGGCCGCCTCGCTCTCCGCCCAGCCTCCCCTTCCTCTGGCTGCTGCGCAGGTCACGGAGCTTCTTGAGCTCGTAGCAGTCGTCGGTGGGGTGCCCAAGCTTCTTGTGGAAGTGGCAGTACGATCTGTCATCCCGCTCCCTCTCGCCATTCCCCTCACGAGGACTCTTCCGATCTGTCTCTGCCACTAGGACGGTGGCGGTCTTGCACTTGGGGTCCTTGTCCTTGCCCTTGGATGAGCCTGAGGCCTTGGCGGTGGTCTCTGTTTTGGTGAGGCCGGACATCCGCCCCGCCTCCGCCTTCGTGCATTTCTCAACCATGACGAAGAGCTCGGCAGTGGTGGTGAGGCTCTCACCTCGGATGCCGATCTTCTCCCTCATCTTGACATCCTTCACACACTCAAAGAAGGCGATGATGACGTTGGACTCTGAGATTTTGGGGATCTTGTTGCGGACTCGGCTGAACCTCTATAGGAACTTGAAGAGGGTCTCTCTAGGCTGTTGGTGTATCTGGCAGAGGTCGTAGTAGGTGAACAGGCATTCGTAGGTCCCCTAGAAGTTGGCGATGAAGAGGGAGTTGAGATCTGCCCACAAGTCGATTGACTCCTCAAGGAGGTTCATCAACCAGGTACTGGTCATCTCCTTCAAGCACAGGTGGAACCAGCTCGCCATGACACGGTTGTCTCCCCCCGCTGCCTCGACGCCCGTGGTGTAAAGCTAGAGGAACTCATACGGATTGGTCGTAACATTGTAGCGTGCATGCGTCTCCGGGCGGAACTTGTGGGGCCAGACAATGCGGCGGAGGATCTTGGTGAAGGCAAGGCAGCCATTGTCTTGGACCGTCTTGTTGTTGACGAGGGCCACGCGGTTTTGCTGACCTGCCGTGGCGATTTTCTGAGCGAGGCGATCCTCATGCTCGCTCAGTGGCACCGCGACCGCGCGAGGTGAGACGATCTGGCAACTGTCCGTAGGTGGTGGAGTAGCGTTGTCGGGCTTGGTGGTGTCCCCACGACGGTGAGGTGGGAGAGAGCCCCCGGCGCCCCACCCTCGGGTCGAGCCCCCAGGCCCTTGGGTGAGAGGGTGGCAGTGTCGAGGAGCTCGGCAATCTGGTCGTGCCACCTCTCCTGGCCCTACTCAGCTGGTGGGTGGTCTAGGAGTTCGCACACCATGCACTTGGCAGCCTCCGGGGTGAGTGGCTCGGGGTGGCCACGAGACGATGTGGTACGGGAGAGCGACATGATGTCGTGCGAGGAGGGAGCGGGCTCCCGCGAAGGGCGGTAGGAGGAGCCCCCCTCGTCCTCCGTCCACGGGACCTGCTCAGAGGCAGCGTGCTGCAGAGCCGGCTCTATCCGGGCCTTGTTGGCCACGCGACAGAGGGCTCGCTCGGGGTGCGTCTCGTTGTCGGCTGACATGTTGTCGAAGGTCTTGAAAGCACGCCTCGGCCCCCTACCTGGCGCGCCAAATGTCAAAGATTTGTCCCGCGAAGGAACTAGGTTCCAACGATCCCTTGGTTCGTGAGGGGGCTGAACAGGCGATTCCGAAGGAACTCAGTGACGGCGGCGGCGGAGGAGCAAAAACATGATAGAGAGGTGACTGATACGTCCATTTTGCATCACTATTCTATATCATAATTTTCCGTTATTCATTGATATATTTCATATTAAGAGATGATACTTATGTTATTTCATCTGTTTTTGCATGGTTGATGACTTTTGGAGGATGGACCACTGAAGTCAGGATTATGATGGAAAAGGCACCGTTTGGAGGCAAAATTCGCGAAGATCAGAAAATCCAAGAAAATACATAGAAAATCCTATTTTTCCAGAAGAAGAAGGATGCCAGAAGGGGGAGTGGAGATGGGCCACAGGGGGCCCACACCACCCCCTGGCGTGGGCTGCCCTTAGCCGCGCCACCAGGTGGTGTGGCCATCCTGGCCCACCTCCTGCTCTCCCCTTTGGCATATATTATCCCCACGAAACCCTAAGCCTCGGGGAGTGACCACAGAAAGATTTCGCCGCCTCTGCGGGGCGGAAAACTATAGAGAGAGAAAGATCTCTCCGGCAGACAGAATTCTGCTGGGGAAATTCATTCCCGTATAGGGGAGATCGTCGCCATCAACACCGTCATCAAGCTGGACTTCATCGGGATCATCATCATCACCACCATCATCTCCACCAGCACCATCATCACCACTACATACCGCTGTAACAATTGGGTTGAATCTTGCATAGTTCTTAGGCGAAACTTTCCCGGTGTTGATTACTTGTTGTAGTTGATGCTATTGAGTGGAACCATTGAATTATCGTTTATGTTCAAATTTTTACTTATCATTATATGATCTCTGATCTTGATCCATATGATGTCTTGTGAGTAGTTCGTTTAGTTCTAGAGGACATGGGAGAAGTCATGTTGTTAGTAGTGGAATTGTGTTGAGAAAGATTCAATAGTTTGTTATTTAAGTTATGGTGTTATTCTTCTAGTGGTGTCATGTGAACATCGACTACATGATATTTCACCTTTATGGGCCTAGGGGAATGCATTATGTATTTGGATACTAATCGTAGGGGTTGCCGGAGTGATAGAAACCTGAACCCCCGTTAGGAAACCTTTGCACAAGGGATGTCAGGATCTCAGAGTTTAAAGTTGTGGTTAGGTTTCTATCTTAATTACTTTCTTGTACTTGTGGATGCTTGCAAGGGGTATAATCACAAGTATGTATTAGTACTAGGAAGGTCGGTATATTAGCATAGGTTCACCCACACAACACTTATCAAACTAAAGAAGATTAATCAACTAAATGAAGCGAAAGCACTTGACGATATTCCCATGTGTCCTCGAGAACGTGTGGTCATCTTAAGTAATACAACCGGCTTGTCCTTTGCTAATAAAGGATTGGGCTACTTGCTGCATTTATTATTATTGTATTTCATTCGCTCGTACTTTATTTACCTGCATTATCAAAAAACCCTAAAAATCCGTTTGCTAAGTATTTACAGAGAATTCCTGCTTTAAGCCACTCGTCAACACCTTATGCTCCTCGTTGGGTTCGACACTCTTACTTGTCGAAAATACTGCGATACACCCCCTATACTTGTGGGTCATCAAGACTATTTTCTGGCGCCGTTGCCGGGGAGTGAAGCACTATTGGAGAGTGGAACTGGTAAAGGAAACTTCTATTGTGAGTATTGTTTATTTATGTTTGTTACTCTATTTTCAACATGGATAATTCACTTAGTTTCTTATTTCATAATTCTACTATCACTGGTAAGGTAGTAGATGAACCACCACCTACTGAGAACGATACTTTCAAAATACCTACAAGAATTATTGATCGTGTTATGGATAACTATTATTTTGGGGATGGGACTGTCCATCCCGGTGATCATTTGCTCTTTATACACGAATTATGCGGGTTGTTCAAGTGTGCAGGTATTACAACAGATCAAGTCAAGAAGAAGTTATTCTCATTATCACTGAAAGGAAGAGCCGAGGAATGGTATAAGCTGCTGAAGAATGGCCAATCTCTTGAATGGGAGGAAATAGTGCCTCTCTTTTATTCAAAATTTTATCCTCCTAGCGAGATTCATAAAGATCGGAATCAAATACACAAATTTTAGCCTCTTGATGGAGAGAGTACAACTCAATCTTGGGGGAAATTGAAGTTACTAATGCTCAAATGTCCTATTCATGAGCTCCCTCACAATATTATTATCAATAACATTTATGCAAGACTTTCTCTTCATGATAAGGATCTATTGGATGCTTCTTGTGCTGGATCATTTACACGCATGGAAGAAGGAGCTAAATGGGATCTTCTAGACCGTATTCAAGACAATGCTGAACCATGAGAGAACAATAAGGGAAGAAAGTCAGGTATAAATTATGATTATGAATGCATTGAATCTTTTATGGGAACTGATGACTTTCAAAATATTAGAAATGCTTATGGTCTAGACTCTCAAGCTATTGCAAGTTATTTTAAATATTTTGCTTCTTATATTGAAATTCCTAAAAATAAGTGGAATAAGTATCATGAACCTTATAAAGATATTGTTAATTGTGTTCCTGCAATAAATACTAAAGTTTATACTACCAATCATATTTTACCTAAACCTTACATTGAGAAAATGCCTTTCCCAGTTAAGATAAGGGAACATTCTATGATAGCTAGTATGGCTAATGAAAGTACAAATAAAGTTGTTGAGCCTGATGAACAAGTAGCTGTTGAACCTATGATAGCAAATGTGAAAGACTTTCACTAAATATGTAGAAGATGGACACACTATCCTCTGTAAGGATACTTCTAATATTGTTTCACAAAGTAGTGTTAAGAGAGCTAGTGTCCCTGTGCTATCTGTTAGAATAAGTGATCATTGCTACAATGGTTCTCATGATAGTTATATCGTTAAATTTATGCATGATACTGAGAGTTATTATGAGAGAGGGAAAAGTGTTCTTTTGCATCTCAATAATATTAAGTTTCCTCGCTTTATGCTGAAAGTCTTTATGTTGCACTTGTTTTGCCTTCCTATGCTAGTAGCCTTTGGTTTCAACAATTTATTTTCTTACAAAATCCCCTTACATAGGAAGTGGGTTAGACTTAAAAATGTGTATATTTGCTTTTTGATGATCTCTTTTACTTCAGTTCATATTCTTATGTGAGCATCATTGAAATTATCATGCCCATCTTAATGGGTATAAAGAAAGAGCTTTTAGGGAGACAACCCAATATATTTGTGCCTTCAGTTTGTTTTTGTTTATTTGAGTCTTGGAAGTTATTACTTTGATAATAACCTCTCCTTATCCTTTTTGTTTGGTTTTTGTGTCAAGATCAACCTCTAATGAGAGAGAAGTAATATTTGGGAAAGTTGTTGTCCCGAAACAGATTTTTGTGCTTCACTGTAAAAATTCGTGAAAAAACTCTGTATGTCAGATTGAGATATAATATTTTGTTCTTATGCCCCAGGTTGTTATTAAACTTTCGTTAGTTTTGCACTTTTTGGTAATAGAAGATTTTCGAAAAAATTGATCTTTACCTGCTAGACTGTTTTGACAGATTTTTGCCACTCTTGCATTTGCCTCTTAAATTGATTTCCTTTTTGAATTCCTTTGGGATTTGGGAAGGAGTTATTTCAGTAGCTTATGTTATGATGGATTTCAGTTGAAATTGAACTTAAAGGTTCATTACCTTGCATGCACTAATGTTGCTAATGAGAATTGTGTGAAGTTTTGTGTGAAAGAAATTTCCAGGTTGTAGGAGAAAATGGTGTAATGAGATAGTGAAAGGTTAAATGACTCAAGACATATGTGTATGAACAGGAAGATATTGATGTTATTCAAGCGGTGATTCCGGATAATTTATTAAAGACCAAGTTCAGAGACCTGCAGAGTCCGTTTTCGAATAGGTAATAGTTCTGGTAAGAAAAGGTCCGCGAAAAATCTGTCATGTTATATTTTTTCAGTTTTTATCTAACAAGGAAAGCAATGAAGTGAAAGAGGGACGGAAATGGAGCCGGGGTTACTCACACCATCGTGTGGCGTGGGCCCCCCTGGCCGTGCCACCAGGGGGTGTGGCCACCCCGGAGTCCGTCCCTAACTCGTTTTCTCCCAGTACCTTCCTTTTGTTGTAAAACATCATAATATATAATCCCCCGGATCCCCCGAGATTCGTATATCGTTTTCTCGTCGTGTTTTTGTTTTGATATATTCTGTTCAGATGTCGTTCAGGGGTTCTTCTTCAAAGGATTACGAGTTGTGACGCCGTCGCGAGCTCCATCGCAATCTTGAGCAGGAGACTGTCGTGGGATGGGTGAAACAAGAAAGGATCGCAACTAGGTGCGAAGACATGGATTAGAATGTCAGGGAGGAAGTAAAGGACATGACAGGAGGCATGAAGGGGCTGATACCTCCAACTCTAGACCTTAGTTCCTGCCCTGCAGTAGTACAAGCTCTACGAGTAACTGATGAGTTCTGTGACAAGTACCGAGTCTTGAGGAGGAAGGTGGATATGCTTCAAGAGGAGAATAACAGGCTTCGCAAGATGTTGGAAGATTTCCTCGCACCAACCGAGAGAACACCACCACCACTGAAGGATTAATTCGTCATCAGGTTTTGGCATCCACTTGGTTTGTTCCAAACTTGGGGGAGTGTCGCGGTATCATATCACTATCTTCTATCTTTTTACGTTTTTAGTAGAGTCATATCATGAATATAGAAGTTATCGTGTAGGATGGTATGCATTATGGAAGTGTCTCTCCTCTCGTTAGATATCTATGTATCCCTTGGTGTGAGTTGTCGTTATGGAATATTAATGAGAAGTTCTATCATTTATTCTTTTGCATATCTTATTTTAGTTTTCAGTTTCTGTTATATGATTGATCTTGTTGTTAGTATTGGTATCACTTTGGGATCATTGATTAAATATAGTTGGTTTTGGCAAACCTGGCTCAGTCAGTAGCAACACTATTATGAGAATTGAATGGAAAATATAAAAGTACTTTTAAGAAATATAACTTCATCATCTTTCTTTCTTGATTGGCTCATAAGCTTAGTATTCTCTAGTTAAGATCTTTTGTGCTTCCAAGGAAGATTACATGTTTGTTTTTATCACTTGTATGTTTGTTTGTTTCCTTCAACTCTTATGCTTGCTACCCAGCCTTGCTAGCCAAAAACCTGTACTGAGAGGGAATGTTTCTCGTGCATCCAATCCTTAAACCAAAACCTATGCCATTTGTGTCCAGCATACCTACATATTATCATTATTGCTATTCCAAGTAAATTCATGTTTTTATCTACCTTCCAAATTAAACTTGTTGTGTGAAAATTAGTGATTAAAGCTCTCACGAACTTGATGGCACACTTTACTTTCTTGCACTTAATAAACTTGAACCATTGTGCCCATCTATGTTGTGTATATGCTTGCGCTTTATAAGTTGAGAGTTAGCAGAACCATGTTATCATGGGGAACGTTTTCCACATTCCACTTATTTAGTTTATATCATGATTCTTTTGCTTATGGATCCCGGTGGTGTGAAATAAAAGGGGAGCTTGTAAGCTCATAGAGTTTGTACATGTGTTAGAGAAACTCCTGGGCCGCTAGCATAAGTCATGCCTAATCATGGTGGAAACTTGTAGCGTAACCATAGTGAGAAATCTATGAAGCATCCTTAATAAAAACCTATGAAAATAGCAAATAAAAAGATCGCTGAGATGCTCATTGTTTGCTTGCCTTGTCATTTTGATATGGGAATGCTTCTGTATCATCGGGCAAGGGGTACCCCGTTGGCGGTTCTCAATGATACACATGTATTTACAATGAAAAGAACTTACTCGTGACTAAAGTTGAGTAGCATGAGGTCTGGTACTCGTAAGAAAGGGGCATGAGATTTTCAACTTATAACTTGTCAAGCATATCCTCATATTTGTTCACTTTAACCTTAATCACCTCAAGATGCTTATGATAGGGACAATGAGAGCTGAAAGCTAATAAGTACCATAATTTTTGGAAGCTCTTTATGAAACTTCAAATCCCTGCTTCCCTCTATGAAGGGCCTTTCTTTTACTTTTTAGTTGAGTCAGTAAACCTATTCCCTTCTATCTCAGCAAGTACTTTGAGTTTTTGTGTTTCATTCATTCATATGATGATTTATTCAATCATGTTACTTATGTTCCTTGTTTTGCACATTGCTCTTATCTCAGTGAATATTACTTTGAAAGCTATCATTGAAAACCTCATTATGTTTGAACTCCAGCAAATTGTTAGCTATCCTTTAACTAAGAGCAAAGTTTGCCATTACCAATTATGATTTACTTCATGTATCTTTATTGTGTTTCCTTTACTTATTGAAAGTTAAGTTGTATAATAGTGTGTTGTCTTCTATTATGATTTGTGTATTGTTGAATGTGATGCTTCTTGTCCATATTCTTTTATCGACTCTTTACTCCATAAACCTTAGGTCATGTTTATTGAGCTCAGTTTTCACGTGGGTACAAGTGAAGCCTAAGCTTGGGGGAGTTAATACGTCCATTTTGCATCACTATTCTATATCATAATTTATTGTTATTCATTGATATATTTTATATTAAGAGATGATACTTATGTTATTTCATGTGTTTTTGCATGGTTGATGACTTTTGGAGGATGGACCGCTGAAGTTAGGATTCTGATGAAAAAGGCACCATTTGGAGGCAAAATTCGCGAAGGTCACAAAATCTCGAAAAATACATGGAAAATCCTATTTTTCCAGAAGACGAAGGATGCCAGAAGGGGAGTGGAGATGGGCCACAGGGGACCCACACCACCCCTTGGCGCAGGCTGCCCTTGGCCGCGCCACTAGGTGGTGTGGCCACCCTGGCCCACCTCCAGCTCTCCCATTTGGCGTATATTATCCCCACAAAACCCTAAGCCTCGGGGAGCGACCACAGAAAGATTCCGCCGCCTCTGCGGGCCGGAAAACTACAGAGAGAAAAAGATCTCTTCGGCAGACAGAATTCTGCCGGGGAAATTCCTTCCCGGAGAGGGGAGATTGTCGCCATCAACACCATCATCAAGATGGACTTCATTGGGATAATCATCATCAGCATCACCACCAAAATCTCTACTAGCACCATCATCACCACTCCATATCGCTGTAATAATTGGGTTGAATCTTGCATAGTTCTTAGGGGAAACTTTCCTGGTGTTGATTACTTGTTGTAGTTGATGCTATTGAGTGGAACCATTGAATTATCATTTATGTTCAGATTGTTAATTATCATATTTGATCTTGATCCATATGATTTCTTTGAGTAGTTCGTTTAGTTCTTGAGGACATGGGAGAAGTCATGTTGTTAGTAGTGGAATTGTATTGAGAAAGATTCAATAGTTTGTTATTTAAGTTGTGGTGTTATTCTTCTAGTGGTGTCATGTGAACGTCGACTACATGATACTTAACCTTTATGGGTCTAGGGGAATGCATTATGTATTTCGCTACTAATCGTAGGGGTTGCCAGAGTGACAGAAACATGAACCCCCGTTAGGAAACCTTTACACAAGGGATGTCAGGATCTCAGAGAGCTGTGGTTAGCTTTCTATCTTAATTACTTTCTTGTACTTGTGGATGCTTGCAAGGGGTATAATCACAAGTATGTATTAGTCCTAGGAAGGTCGGTACATTAGCACAGGTTCACCCACACAACAATTATCAAACTAAAGAAGATTAATCAACTAAATGAAGCGAAAGCACTTGACGATATTCCCATGTGTCCTCGAGAACGTTTGGTCATCTTACGTCATACAATCGGCTTGTCCTTTGCTAAAGAAAGGATTGGGACACTTGCTGCATTTATTATTATTGTCTTTTCATTCGCTCGTACTTTTTTACCTGCATTATCAAAAAACCCTAAAAATCCGTTTGCTAAGTATTTACAGAGAATTCCTGCTCCAAGCCACTCGTCAACACCTTCTGCTCCTCGTTGTGTTCGACACTCTTACTTATCGAAAATACTGCGATACACTCATGTAACTACCTCGGTGAATTACGCTCTTAGTTACATGCTTGGATGAGCGAAAGTGGTTAAAATAGTACGGTGGGGCCCGGGGCCACTCACGGTAGACCTTTCGGCTGTCCTAACCACTTTCAGATCATCGGGATGAGAACGAGCGGCGTAATCGGCAGGCGAAGGGATCAACTACATACACAAATGAGTATGTATGCAAGCCACATACAACAGTCATCAGAGCCATTCCATCTAAAAGAAATAGAAATATAGCAACGCCATACGGCAAGATTCAAATATCCTAGATAGAGATAATATTTTAGGATAGCTCCTCATACATCAAACATCAGAGTATCAGGCGAAAGCGGATAACAAGATCCGAGTACGGATAAGAAGCAAATCGGCATAAGATGCCACATAAATAAACACATCCCGCCCACAGATCTCACGGATCCCCGTTCCCGGAATCTCTACACCGAGTGATCGTTGCCAACATCATTCGTCTCCTCCACCCAGTATCCATCTTGCGAGTACACATGTTCATCTGAATCAAACAATTTATCGTGTGAGACCGTAGGGGTACTTAGCAAGTCGTTATGCCTCTAAAGGGGACACAACCTGGGGTGACGCAATTGCAGCAAAAGATAATATCTAACAAGTCTATAGATACTCGTTAACCATCCGCCTAACCAATGATAGACGGACGTTCGGGAATTAAGAACAACAGTTATAACAGTATAATTAACAGATCCATCCGCCTCCTCGCTTACCAACGAGGAAGCAAACGAACAACCCCCATCCGTTGGCAGTTTTATTAACCATTCCATGAGTATTGCACTATTTACTAGTCAGGTACTTAGTCAATTTAAAAGCGGTACTTTAGTTAAACTTGTCTATGATCGAGAAACTGTGCTCCAAGTCGTCCATAACCACGGACACGGCTTTCAGAAAGATTTACCCTGCAGGGGTGCAGAAATAGCAATACACACTCGATCAACCTCGAAAAAACCAACTCAAAACCCAACGAGGCATTCACGACAAAGCGATCACAGGATTCAGTAATATTTCAGGGGGCCACCCTATTAAGCTACCCGCAACGAAGCTAGCTGACTCCGAGACGGACTCAAGGTTTGCGTCAATCGCTGTAAATGACTGGGAACCCGAAAGTGTGACTGGGCTTGTTGATACCGCGAAAACACTCCGCATCCAAAACAGTACATGTGCTCCACACACAATCTTAAATAAAACAGTAAAGCCTGGCATAAGTACAGGATAGTAACAAAGCCCCAAACTACTTTGTGGCTCCAAGAAATAAGAATGAATCAAGCTCTGGCTCAGGGGGGTCCATAAGGCCTCCCGGATGTGGATAGTGCGAATAGTCAAGGAACAGGAATTAAGTACTCGGGGTCCTACGGGACACAAGTGAGCATGAAAAACCAAATAGAAGATATTGCTCACCGGTGCCTCTTTCATTAGTTATCCCATTACTACTTAGGTTATGTTTTTTAGGTACCTCGTTGTCCATCAGACACTCACATACCCTACACATGCTTTTCTACGACTCGCATGGCTCAAACAACTCCTGTAGTAATGTCTCATGGGATGGAGGAACAAGCTTCGGTGGGATTTAAAAGTAAAGGCTATGCAGTACTTGGGATTCAATTTAATGCAATCGCGACTCAATGATGCAAGAATAAGATAGAGGCAATAGGTACTATATGTATGCAAGCTGTGGTAGTGCTTGCCTGGCAACTCAGTTGAAGCGAGAGATGGATCTGGGTAGAACTCCTGTGATTCCTGATAATTCTCCTGCTGGGCGTCTATTCGAAGAAGAACCAAACAAACAAGGGCCAACATAAATAAAGTGCACAAGCATATGAATTAAAATGTGACAAGCAAACAAGCATGCCATGATGAATGATGCACCATTTACATGGCTTTAAAGTAGCATGGCATGGTGAGGTGTGGGGTACAAGAATAAAGCATTTTATTATTTGTTTAGTCAAGTTTTATTGCCATAAACAGTTCTGAATTTTAAATATGGTATGATGCAAGCTTCAATTCAGAACAAGGTGTGCATAGATAGAACGGGCTCGTCGCGCTGATCGATTTAGACATATTATTTGTCAAATTTGGAGTTATAGAATTAAAGTTATTAATTTATTAAGAAAAGGGCATTTTATTTGTAATTTTAATCATCTCAAAATTTTAAAGTGCTCAAATAATATTTTGAATGGAATATTTGAATTCTTCATATTTTTCTGATTCAAAAACATATATCATTTATGTTATTTGGATTTATAATTTAAAAGTTATTTAAAAACAGATTTGAATTTGTATTTAAACATTTACTAAAATTATTTTATTTAAACAGAAAATCGCCAGGACTTTTTACACCCTGCCAGATCTAGCCCAAGTCACCGACGGGTGGGCCAGCGCTAACTGGGCGTCGCAGCACGCAGAAAACTTTTTACACCGCGGTTTACCTAGCCTATGTGACTGCTAGGTGGGACATGTGGGTTGGGGCCCACGTGCCAGTGGTTGAGCCCACAGAGGCTGACAGGTGGGTACGGACTGGAGCGCGGGTTGATGTTTACGAAAACCGGGGTCTCTTTTTGTAAAATATACACAACGGCTGGTAGGTGGGCTCGTGAGGATTGCGGCTTGAGGAAAAATAAAAGAGGGGGGTTTGTGCAAAGTGCGTAAGGCACTGTGGATCTTCTCTGTCTGATGGACAGATCCGTGCGCGGCAGTGGACGGTGCGGCGCGAGGGATCGAACCCGCGACGCGGGGGCGCGCGCGCAGAGGGCGAAGCTGCTACGGTGGCTTGGGCTTGGTGTTAGGAGGGGACAAGGGCGCTAGGTGAGGTGTGGCGTGGCGCGGAGGCGGGCAGAAGCACGCGCACGCTGGTGCACCGAGAGCGCTCGGCGCAAAGTCCAGCGAGGTCTGCGCGTCATCGAGAGAGGGAAAGTGTCCAGGAGGAAGCGGGGCTTACCGCGGGGTCGTCGGAGTGGTCGGATCGGAACATGACGCAGCGGGGCGACGACGATGCAGACGGACGGCCGGGCTAGGGTTTCGGCGGCGCGTCGAGGTGCAGCTCGGCCTGGGTGTCTCCTCCTCGCTGGCGTGGACGGGGACGACGCAGGGAAACTGGCTGGCTTCCTCGACAACCAAAAATCGCCACGCCGCCGGCTTGAACAAGGAGGGGAAAGGTGAGACCAACGGCGGCCGGAGTTGGAGAGGAGCGCTGGCAGACAGGTGGTGGGGAGAAGAAGGGCGAGGCCCTGGGGATCTGGGGCTGCTACCAGACGAGGAAGAGGGAGTAGATAGGGACGGGAGAGAGAGGGGGATGCCGTGGGGCTCGAGGTGGATAAAGGTGGCTTCGGCCACCTTTCCTTCTCCTTCCCTCACGTGCTCGACGTGAGCGGCCAGGGCAGGGTAGGGTGGAGGCTGCCAGGTGGGCCAGGGAGAGAGGGGTAGCTCGGAGTGGGGCTAGCACGACAGGGAGAGAGGGAAAGAAAGAGGGTCGGGTTAGCTAGGTCATGCTTGGCATGGAGCTAGGTTTGGGGCTTGGTTAGGTTAGGGTTTGAGAGGGGGTGGTTAGGGTTAGGGTAGGGAGTAGATGGGTAGCTCGGGCCAGGTTGAGCATGGGAGGCTCGGGTAGGGTTTACACTAGAGGGGGGTGGTTCTGCTAAGGTTAAGAGAGATATTAGAGAGAGAGGCTAGGTGAGTGGTTAGGGTTTGGAGCATGAGCAAAATAAGATCAAGCACATGGGTGGGGTTTGGTGATGGATAAAGAGAGTGAGGGTAGAAGGTACAAAAAGAGTGGTTTAGGGTTTGATTCAACTCAACCAAAGCCAAGTGAGATTAAAAGAGAGTAAAGAGAGAAGGAAAAACAAGTGTGCATGGCCCATGCATGGGTAGTAGAAGCCATGTTTGATTTTGTGACAACAAAATAACACCTCATGGCATTTATTACCATGCATCCCAAGAATGGAATTGAAGCCAAGCTAAAGGAGTTAAAAGGAAATAAAATTTGGATGTTCCATGTGGAGTAGAAGGAGATGATCATGTTTGAATATAATTGGGACGTGCTAGTGTGTATATTCCACTAGATGTTTAATAGTCCCAAAAATATCCCTACATGAGCATAAATCCATAATAATCCATTTGAAAACTAGGAAAAGGGCAACACTCATAATGCATGCCAATGTGGCTCCACATATCAATAATGTGAAGACAACATGATGCATATATGAGAGCATGTGGAAATAGTAATGGATCCATCCCAACCCACATGAGCTAGATTAAATGCCCAAAAGAAAAAAAAATAGCTCATGGTTAACTAGGATGGTGGAATTATAAGGTGGTGACAAAGAAAGGTGATGGAGTTGAATAAAATATATGCCCCCAACTCAACTTGGGCTTCTAGCATTTATCAAGAACCAAATACAATGTATCAAGAGCCAAATACAATTAATAATGCATATGAGAGAATAACCAAATGAAAAGGGTTTTATATGATGCTCAAATGCAAGGTGGCATGATGACATGAGCATGATATAATTATGATGCAACAATTATATGTAGGAAGTAGCCATTATATTACTAGACCATGTAGCATTACATATGTTAGACAGATGGGATGCTACAACTCCCTATACTTGTGGGTCATAAATGACACAGGTTTTTTTACCCAGGTTCGTGACCCTCGTCAGGAGGTAAAGCCCCTACTCCTGCTTTGTTGTATTGCTCGCGTGCTTCGTGAGGGTACAATGGAGGATGAAAGTATAGGGTTTTAGATCTCAAGGATCGATCTCCATCAAGGTAGGAGAAGGGCTCCTTATATAGGGCGGTGTCGGGCCTCTCCCCCCAGTCTATGGGCGGGAAGGGTCTCCACAGTGTCGTTCCCCGAGGTCCTTGTCCATGATACAACTTTTGTTGGACTAGGTCTAGGGTGCTGGATGCTTCTCCACTTGCTGGCAAAGTGATCTTCTTTTATGTTGTTTTGTCCTTGCTCGGCACTGCCTGCTGCCTCTCTTGCACCGAACCGACGAGCTGGCGTGCCTGCCATGCTAAGGTCTTTGGTCCTTCTGCTGCAAGAAAAGGTGGGTGGACCGGATCTTCCTTTACCGAGGCAAATAGTGGGCACACAGAAGCCACACCCCTTGTCATGACCTGGCCCACCCGCTGACTGCTTGGCGGGTTTACCGAAAGGCCTCGAGTATGCTTTGAGGCATCCGTGGGTGGGCTCTGCAGACGCTCTCACTCGGGAGGGTGTCTTCTCATGAGGCGGGCCCTGACGAGGACTAACCCGGCCGCGCCCGTCATAGGAGGCAACGAAATCTCGTGAGGGCACGTCATCTTGATGCGTTGGGGGACCGCCAACCGTCGGTACGTGGCACCCCGGTTGCCAGGCCCCGACAATCGCATCGCGAGAACCAACATAGGGCGAGAGATTCTGCTATCAGCTCAGCTCTCAGCTACGAGAAGGCGTGGCAGGCGAGGGTTTCTGCTGCCATGTCGACACCGACGGGCCCCACGACCTGGCGGGTGAGGAGCGCCTATCTCCCTCGAAACGCTTGTCACCAAGGGCACCGTCGCCCATAACCGCCAATGCATGGTCTAGGGAACAATGCACGACCCACCATCCAGCGATGCGGGGCATGAACGAGCGCGCGACATGCCCGCGCAAGGGAATCTCGACCTAGGGTCCCTCTCCCTAGGAGAGCTAGGATCTGTGGCGATGTCGCCACATGTCCTCCTTGTCGAGCATAAAACGGCCAGACAAAATCGGGGAGACGTGGATATCAGATTCGACCAAAACTTTTATGCACTATTATTGATTCTGATTCTGGTCTTTGATACTGCCTTTTTTATTGTCGATGACTACTCACACTTTTGGGGGTCCTTTTCGTTTACACCATAAATCTTGTGATGCCCACACTCTTGCGCAGTTTTTGGCAAACGTCTACACATAGTTAGCAAAACTATTCGCTCTCTACAAACTAATAGTGACACTGAGTTTCTAAACTTTTCTGTTGAGGCTCTTCTCAAATCACACAGTACCACTCTCCATTTATCGTGGCCCTATACATCGCAGTAAACCGACAAGGCCGAACGTGCAATTCGTACCATTAATGATACTACGTTACCCTTATGTTCCACGCCCATCTTCCCGAGCAATTTTGGAGCTGAAGAACTTGCCACTGCCACGTTTCTTTTCAATCATCGCCTTGCAAAGCTATACAATATCTCATTCCCTATGTGTGTCTCCATGTCTGTCCTCCACCATACGACATGCTCAGGGTCTTCGGTTGTCTTTGCTACCTCAATGTAGCCTCCACCATGAAACACAAGCTTAGCCCTTGCTCCATTGCTTGTGTATTCCTTGGATATCCTTCCAACCATCGCCGTTATCGTTGCTACAATCCCTCTAATGGAAAAATATACTAATCTCATGCCATGTGGTTTTCGATGAGACTATATTTCCATTTAGCATGCAACATCATCAAATACGACACCTCCACCTTCGGCATGTCGCCTCAACTTCTTGTTCGGCGATCTACAGTCTGCTCCAGTTGTCCCTCCAAATGACATCCCGTGGTAGGAAACCTTTACCGGTCATCACGCCACGCTGCTGCGGCCTCCCGACAGGCTGCTAAGGCCTCAACGGCAGTCTACCGTGACAACACCGATCTCCACCATGCCTCGGTCGCGTCATCCCGATGCTGCCAGCATCACCGCGGTCCCTGCAACGCCACCCACGACCACCCATATTGGTCGACGAATTTGTCTTGTGGATAGGCGGAACCTCTCTACCACACACACAATGGTATATGTCATCCCACGATGTATTGGCAGGCTCTTCAAGACTGTTGCTGGAGTGTGGCTATGCCTAGTGAGCACCATGCCCTCCTCGAAAACCATACATGGTCTTTCGTGCCTCTCCATCATACTCGAATGTCATCATTGGGAAGTTGATATTTCATCACAAGTTTCACTCAGATGGGACCCTTTCCCGCTACAAGGTGCGGTGTGTTGTACGGGGCTAATCTCAGCACCCTAACATCGACTACGACGAGACATTCATCCATGTGGTCAACCTGACCACCATTTGTCTAGTACTTCACCTCTCCATCTCCAGCTCCTGGCCCATCCGCCAGCTTGATGTTAAGAACACCTTCCTCAACGCCAATCTTGACGAGGTCATCTACTGTTAGCAGACCCTGGTTTCATTGACGAGAGACGTCCTAACCATGTGTCTTGTTTAGACAAGTCACTCTATGGTTTGAAGCAAGCTCCGCGTGCCTGGTACCAATGGGTTGCTGCCTATCTTGCCACATCGGGATTTACTGCCTCTATCACCGACACTTCACTATTTGTGCTCCACTTGTTGGGTCTGCAGCATAGAAAACAAAAAAACTCCTACGATGAGAACTATACGCCAAGATCTATCTACTAGGTACAGCGCAACGGGTGGACATACATCCATCGAGAACTTACCCTCGAAGACAACGAGTTTTGTTAACGAGTAGGAACTCGTGGTTGATGTAGTCGTACACTTTCCGATCTCAAGATTGTGATGAAGTCCACCTGGTCCAGCTCCAGCACGTCCATCAGATCCACCTCCAGCACCACCAAGTCCAGCACCGCAAAGCAGCGGTGCATCCGTGATCGCACACACGTCCGGTACCCCGACAACTTCCGTCCCTCGCTCTAGCAAAGCAGCGGAAGCAGCAACTCCTTTCCAGATAAAGCAACCGGGAACATGTATCTCGCTAATCCGAGACCATGAGGAAATAATACTAGAGGGGGAGAGAGATCCTTCACAAGGAGGTGTGTGTGAGAAGTGAGGAGAGGGTGGCCTTTTATAGGAGGAGGGGGTGCCCCTCCCCATGGCCGACGCCTCAAGGGGGGTGCCCCTTCACCTCCTCCATTCATGTGGTGGTAACCCCTCCACATTAAAATGCCTCTTCACATTCTCTTTTAAAGTCCCCACTTTAAATGCATTAAATTTCTCCAAATTTAATGCTCTCTCATTTAATAAAACTCTTTTATTATTTTTATTCAGAATTTTTTAATTACTTTAATTAACAAACATTCACATAAAACCCCCTGCAACATTTCAATATTACATGCAGAACCAATTTCAGCAATTTCACCTCAAACAGTTTCGGTGTCTATTGAAATAATTCTAGCACTTTCTTAAATCTTTATCCGAAACATATTTGCTCCAAATGGTGTCGGTATCCCTTAAGTGTGTCACCCTATGGTTCACGAATAATGCAGACATGATCAAGACCCCTCTGAGATCAATAATCAGAAGCGGAACCTGGAGATCCATACTGACTCCTACACATTCAACGATGACTTCTGTGATCGTGAGAATCTTTAACGCTAGTAACTAAATCCCTTTGTCTCGCGATATATTACATGTCCGAGGTTCGATCATCGGTATCTCCATACCTAGTTTGATCTCGTTGCCGACATGCACTCTTTTCTCATTCCCGTGATATAACATTCTAGTGATCACATCACTTGCTTGCAAGCTATCTTAATGTGATATCACCGAGAGGGCCAAGAGTATATCTATCCGTCATTGGGATTGACAAATTCCACACTTGATCCATGAGCCTCAACATAACACCTTTGTAGCACTGAACCCACATTTATAGTCACCCTGTTACGGTGTGATGTTTGGTGTTATCAAGATACACTTCTGGTGTTAGCAATTAACAGGATCTCATGGTCTAAGGACTAAGATTACTTCGTATGATGTTATAGCAATATAAACATAATGACTTTGATCGTAATGCTATACTTCGAATGAATGTTCATCACATCATTACACCAATGTTGTGACCTCGTTATTAACAACATCCAATGTCCATGATCAGGAAACCTTGATCATCTTGTTAATCAACGAGCTAGTCTATAAGAGAGGCATAACTAGGAACCTTTTATTTGTTTATTAAGCACACATGTATTGACGTTTCCAATCAATACAATTATAGCATGCAAAATAAACATTTATCATAAACATGGAAAAAGATAATAACAACTTTATTATTGCCTCTCGGGCATATTCCCTTCAGTCTCCCACTTGCACTAGAGTCAATAATCTAGTTTGAAAAACTTTGCGTATTGAACACCTATGGCTCTCTGGTGTTGCATATACGCGATTTCTAGTGGTTAACATAATCTCCGGATCTGACAGTTTCAGGTCCGTGTGTATTTGCATGTCTTTGCATCTCTACGCATCACTCATTCTCAAATGAGATGGCATTGTATAAATTTGGTCCTTTGGTGAGACCTTTAGTTCGTTCAGGTTAAAATATGTTGATATTATTGTCACACAATATATATTCATAGTATTAGCCCACTTTGAACCACACCTAGTTTGATAACAAAATACTTAACACAAATGCCCTCCTTTGCTGCTACTATAGCAGTTATATACTTAGCCTTTTGTTGTAGTATCCGTCACAATGTCTCAACTTTGGAACTCATCCAAATCCATCATGGAACATCATTTCCATTCCATTGTGCCACCCATAGTCTAAATTGAGATAAATTTAATTTGTATCTTGTGACAAAAATAGTATCAATGTAACACTTTACAATGAACTACCTTTAACTATTTGTCACTTATACATGATATATTCTTAGTTCTTCCAAAGGTCATAAGAATATCTTTATTATCGTCCAATGATCATCTTATGAATCATTCTGGTATGTGCTCATAACATTTAGAGCATAGGACATTTTGGATATATACATATCATGGTATAATCGATCAAAATCTTCATGTGATTTTACTCACCAAGTGTTGAAACACTTGAATCTTGATACAATTCTTTCCAAGCAGCAAGAACCTTTCTTGTTGTTTCCATATTGAACCCTTTCAATATCTCATATGTACGTCTAGCAAAACCATATTAGCGCATCAATCTATCCATATAGACATTGATGCCAAATATTCCGGTTTTGCCCAAGTCTTTCATCAAAATCTTATTTCAGTGAAATTCTTAACTTGTGTCCATACAAGATACATCATTTCCAATCAACAATATGTCCTCTACATAATGTATTAGAAATATGTCTCAGCGCTCCCACTTAATTTCTTGCAAATGCAAGCATCTTCATCATCTCCGATGAATTTAAACTCTTTTAACAGTTTCATCATGGTGAAGATTCCAACTCCGCTATGCTTACTTCAACTATTGAAGTTTGCATGCCCTTTTAGCACCCTTTGAATTAACAAAACCCTTCGGACCGTGTATTGTACAGGTCCTAGGTAACCATTCTATTAGAAGAACATTGTTTTGTTTATTCAACTACCTTATACCAAATTATATGTAGTGGTTGCTACATTAATCCGTCAAGACTAAATATCGCTATGAAAGATCAAGTCTTGTCATAGTCAACTCCTTGAACATTGTTGTAAACTTCTTTCCAACATGTCGACTATTTCATAGATGTTAAACATCCATGTCTTATTTCTTTATAGATCCAAACACGACCGATTTGCTTCACGCCTTTCCGGAGGGTCTTCCAAGTTTAGAAACTTGATTTCTCGTGTATGGATACTATCACGGATTCTATGACTTCATTTTATGGAGTCAGGGCCCATCATCGCTTCTTTGCATGTAGTCGGTTCATCATTGTCAAAACAATAATGACTTGTTTATCAAATCACACTATTTGATTCTTACCGACCCACACAGTTCAATAGGAACTCTAATCTCCGAGATCACACCCTTTGTAATCACGGGAGCCATGAGCATTGTGGCCGCCACCGGGACACTTTCCAGCGCTGCGCTACTTAGCACATATAGCTAAGGTTCAACAACCTTATCAAAGTTCTATTGTCCTCCCACTTAACTTTTCACGAAAAATTCCTTCTCAAGAAACTTGACGTTCCAAGTAACAAACTCTTTTGTCCTTGGTGTTATGGAGAAATTCCCAACAAATTCTTTGGGATAACCTACAAAGACGTGCTTATCCGACTTTGGTTGTAAACATTTTACTTATGCATAACATACCAAATTTTAAGAAAAGACAATTCGGGGTTTATCCCAAACCATAAATTATATGGTGTCATTTCAACGGATCACGATGGTGCTCTTTTCAGTGTAAAAGCGGTAGTCTCTAAAGCTTCAATCCTTAAAACATAATGGTAGTTTTATAAATGACACATTTGATCTTACCATGTCAAACATGGTTTGATTTCATCTCTCGAATATGCCATACTCCTATGGTTTATCGGGAAAACACAAATCATGGAATAATTCCTCAAATCTTTGGTGAGATTTGTTAAACCTGTAACTCAAATATCTTCCTTTATGATCAAATCATAAACTCTTTTATTTTCTTGTTACAATGATTTTTCACTTCATCTTTAAAGTCTTTGAACAATTTTTAAATGTTTCATACTTCTTCCTTATTAAGTAAACATATAGATATATTCACTTAAATTTCTAGAGAAAGCATATGAAGCAAAAAGATCCATCGCATATGGCTACACATAATGGACTATGCACATCAGCATGCACAATTTCCAATAAGCTAGTCATCCGTTCCTCTTTGGCCTATGAACGGAGTTTCAATTATCTCGAGGAAAGTCTCACAAGCGTCAATTGATCAAAATCAAAGACTCCAAAAATCCATCAACATGGAGGTTCTTCATGTTTTATTTCCAATATAATTTAAAACAGCGATGTCACTTCATAAGTGATATTTTAATCATTTGTCTTGCGACATTTTAGCAATAGTATTTATGGATGTGATTTCTCCCACTAGACTTATAAAATTTCATCCATCCTTTATGGAATACGGTAATTATTTGAACAACCATTGTTCTCGTAATACCGGAACAAAATAACAATTATTAAAACAAATCTTGAAGGCTAGGTTTGACGACAACGAAAAACACAATAACACTTTATTTGTTTTCGATGAACATCATCACTTATTCTCTTTGTTAGTTACTTAGGCCATTATAGTTCATGAATTGCGTTGTCCTATATGACACTTCATACCAACCAATTCGGTATCCAATACCTAAGAACCGCATTGTTTAACAAGCAAGGAATACAGCCATAACGTGTATATCTTCTATATACCTAAGTTGGACATTTCCAACTTTTTCTTTTCTGCCAAATATTTTATAGATTCTCTTTCAGCAATTCCTTTTCCTTTTAAAAGAATCTATCAATATCAATAGTGGTGCCATTCACATGACACATAGTACAAAGCGTATATAGTCAAATACTAATACCTTTGGACTTGCACTTTGAAGTGGATCACCATCATCAATGTTTTGGTATTCTTTCAAAAATCCATTCTTTAGTAATCTATTAGTGTAGTAAATATTTTACTTACATCTTCTATTCATCCTTATCATGACAACTTTCATGATCAAGCTACTATAGCCTGTAAGGAAGAATCACGAGTATAATATTAGTTCCCAAAAACCTTTTTGGGAGATCCGGATGCCTAGCATCTCCATCCTTCACAAATTCTCATACAATATGAGAACATGTATTTTGCTAAATTATACTCTATCATAATGCAACCAAAACATTGTTTCAGATATCACAATATCTTTCACACATGATGGTTTCTGAATCAATTTTTAGCTCCTATATAATCCTGATATTAAAACAACTTTTGAATATCAATAATCATGGAGGCAAACATGATACTTTAGATACTAACATTGGAATTCTTACTCTTGATTTAATACTACTTATTAAACTTCACAGAGTAAATAGAGTTTGCTAAAAGTTTGCAATAGGACTTCTAAACTTTAAATTGACATTCAAAAACAATACGATACCAGTTCGTAAAGTAAATATCCAGAATTCTATAGTTCCATTATCTCAATTACAACTAAGCATAAGGTAGAAAACGAATGCCAATGACTACAACAAACTATGCAAATTCACTTTGATTTAGTTTATGACAAATTTAGTTCGACTAATCCAAATTAGAAATGAACTCTCACTCAAAAACGACATCCCTCGTGCCCTTTTGGTGATTACATGAACCAAATCCACTACACCAAGTCCGATCATCACGTGAGTTGATGTAGCTTCGAAGGCGAGCATCTATATGGGCATCATATCAACTATATGACTCATGCTTAACCTTTCGGTTCGTGTTCCGAGGCCATGTCTGTACATGCTAGGCTCGCCAAGTAAGAACCTTAGTACTCGCATGTGTAAAATTGTCTTACACCCATTTGTATGAAAGCGTAGAGTCGAGTACACCCGATCATCAAGTGATGTCTCGAAACACGATCCACAAAACGGTGCATACTTAAGGAAGAACACATTTTTTATCTTGATATCTAAATGAGGGATCATCTTACAATGCTACAGAAAGCGCCAACCTAGCAGTATAAGATGCTAACATCTAACGTGTAAAGTGAGATGATATGGTCCATGCATTTGATCTCTATCATTTGCATCGTGGTATGATCTCTATCATTCCTTTGTGTGTAAGGCCAAGGTCTATGGAACTTACACGTTGAGTGTGTTGTAATAGTATCTATCATACATCTACTTATAACAATACCATATCAAGACAGTAGCCCAGCAACGATCTAAACTAGATGCCTCTATTTATCAATTGCAAGTTTTACGTGGCTTAGGGCTTTCGGAGATAGAACCGGTCTTGCCTACGAACATGAACCACAACGCGGATAACCAAGTTATTAGCAACTCATTGTAAATCAGATATTGACTATAGTAGGAGAGACAGGCACCCGCCAGCCACTTATGCAAAACTAGTTGCATGTTAGTCGTGGAACCGGTCTCATGTACGATGACATGTAAGGTTGGTCCGGGCCGCTTCATCCCACTATGCCACCAATATCCAAAATACATAGAAGATGCAATAACATGATCATCATCGCCCACATATAAACATATGTGTACTACCCGTGCAAAGCACCTACGCATAGATCAGGCTCTGATACCACTGTTGGGTCCGTAGCATAGAAAACAAAAAAAAATCCTACGATGAGAACTATACGCCAAGATCTATCTACTAGGTACAGAGCAACAGGTGGACATACATCCATCGAGAACTTACCCTCGAAGACAACGAGTTTTGTTAACGAGTAGGAACTCGTGGTTGATGTAGTCGTACACTTGCCGATCTCAAGATCGTGATGAAGTCCAGCAGGTCCGGCTCCAACACGTCCATCAGATCCAGCTCCAGCACCACCAAGTCCAGCACCGCAAAGCAGCGGTGCATCCGTGATCACACACACATCTGGTACCCCGACAACCTCTGTCCCTCGCTCTAGCAAAGTAGTGGAAGCAGCAACTCCTTTCCAGATAAAGCCACCGGAAACATGTATCTCGCTAATCCGAGACCATGAGGAAATAATACTAGAGGGGGAGAGAGATTCTTCACAAGGAGGTGTGTGTGAGAAGTGAGGAGAGGGTGGCCTTTTATAGGAGGAGGGGGTGCCCCTCCCCATGGCCGACGCCTCAAGGGGGTGCCCCTTCACCTCCTCCAATCATGTGGTGGTAACTCCTCCACATTAAAATGCCTCTTCACATTCCCTTTTAAAGTCCTCACTTTAAATGCATTAAATTTCTCCAAATTTAATGCTCTCTCATTTAATAAAACTCTTTTATTATTTTTATTCAGAATTTTTTTAATTACTTTAATTAACAAACATTCACATAAACCCCCCCCCCCAACATTTCAATATTACATGCAGAACCAATTTCAGCAATTTCACCCGAAATAGTTCCGGTGTCTATTGAAATAATTCTAGCACTTTTTTAAATCTTTATCTGAAACATATTTGCTCCAAATGGTGTCGGTATCCCTTAAGTGTGTCACCCTATGGTTCGCGAATAATGCATACATGATCGAGACCCCTCTTAGATCAATAATCAGAAGCGGGACCTGGAGATCCATACTGACTCCTACACATTCAACGATGACTTCTGTGATCGTGAGAACCTTTAACGCTAGTAACTAAATCCCTTTGTCTCGCGATATATTACATGTACGAGATTCGATCACCGGTATCTCCATACCTAGTTTGATCTTGTTGCCGACATGCACTCTTTTCTCGTTCCCGTGATATAATATTCTAGTGATCACATCACTTGCTTGCAAGCTATCTTAATGTGATATCACCGAGAGGGCCCAGAGTATATCTATCCGTCATCGGGATTGACAAATTCCACTCTTGATCCATGAGCCTCAACATAACACCTTTGTAGCACTGAACCCACCTTTATAGTCACCCTGTTATGGTGTGACGTTTGATGTTATCAAGATACTCTTCTAGTGTTAGCAATTAACATGATCTCATGGTCTAAGGACTAAGATTACTTCGTATGATGTTATAGCAATATAAACATAATGACTTTGATCGTAATGCTATACTTTGGATGAATATTCATCACATAATTCCACCAATATTGTGATCTCGTTGTTAACAACATCCAATGTCCATGATCAGGAAACCTTGATCATCTTATTAATCAACGAGCTAGTCTATAAGAGAGGCATAACTAGGAATCTTTTATTTGTTTATTAAGCACACATATATTGACGTTTCCAATCAATATAATTATAGCATGCAAAATAAACATTTATCATAAACATGGAATAAGATAATAACCACTTTATTATTGCCTCTCGGGCATATTCCCTTCACCACTCTGGCAGCAACACGACATACTTGCTTCTCTACTTTGATGATATTGTTGTCGCAGCTTCTTCACCAACATCTCTGCAACATTTCCTTGACAGGTTACATAGTGAGTTTGCTATGATTGATCTTGGAGATCTTCACTTCTTTCTTGGCATTGTTGTCATAAGATCAACCGATGGCTTGTTTCTGTGGCAGTGGCAGCATGCTACCCATGTTCTTCAGCGTGCTGGCATGGCTGAGGGTCATCCTACCTCGACTCCGATTAATATTCAAGACAGGCTCTTTGACAATGAAGGTGATCTTCTTTCTGATGCCACATAATACATGAGTCTTGCTGGTGTGCTTCAGTACCTCATTTTGACACGCCCAAACATCTTGTGTGCAGTTCAACAGATTTGCCTGCACATGCATGCACCCCACACGCCTCACCTCGCCCTTGTGAAGCGTGGCCTTCGGTATGTCCGTGGACCGTGGTACTATGGGTCTTAGTCTACATCTTCGCGCTTCATCCTCGACCTCCCTAACAGCCTACTCTGATGCGGATTGGGAAAGCTATCTAGAGTCACAACATTTTACGTCTGGCTATTGTGTATACTATGGTGATAATCTTATCTCTTTGTCTTCCAAGAGAAAAACCACCATCTCCCGCTCCAGTGCATAGCGGAGTATCAAGATGTTTCTCATGTGGTTGTTGAACGCTATTGGCTGCGAAAACTTCTTCAGGAACTACATCGACCCCTCAGTTCATCCACTCTTATCTACTATGACAATGTCTCCGCCATCTACATGTCCACCAACCCGGTGGAACACTGTCGCGCTAAGAATATTGATATTGACATCCACTTTGTTCGTGAGAGCATCTCTCTTGGTGAAGTTCGGGTTCTGCACGTCCCTTTTGCACTACAGTCCGATGATATTATGACAAAGGATTGCCGAGACAGCTCTTATTTGACTTTCGGTCCAGTCTATGCGTCTGAGAACTCCCGCTATGACTGCACGGCGGGGGGAGGGGTGGTGTTAGAGTGTATATACTATATATGTACAAAATTTTGTATTTGTACCAAACCCTAACCGGCCAGGTTCCTAATATATAAAACAGGAACTCCACGCCTTTACGTGTTAGGCTTTTCCCCAAATTCTCTCTCTCTCTCTTATCGATCTACACCTTGCCATTCTCCCTTGACTCGAGTGGCAGCCTTAGTGGTGCCCAGTAGAGAACGTATCCTGTGAAACAAGCAAACTAGTGCACCGGCTGCACCTGTACCATTGAGCCGTTGGATAGAAAAGCGACATACAGGCTCACTGATCTAGAAGGCTGGGTACATGCACATTTGCAAAACAATCCTTCTAAAATAATGATATAAAGAGAGCTCAATTAACTAAACTTAAAAATACCAAACGAGTTTTCCTTTTCTATTTTTTAATGATGTAGCGATCTAATTTGTTGAACCTCCGATGGTATCTGAACCAGCCAGTCTAAAGTTCGCCGTACATCAGCACATGAACCGGCTAGTTCTTACGGAAACTCTAGCTCAAAATTTGTACGTAGAACACAACTATGTGTGAAACATTTTCCTCCCTAATAAATTTCTACTTCCTCGTCTTAAAATAAATGTCGAAAATTTGTCATAATTTAGATGTATCTATATCTAAGTAGTGTCTAAAATCATCAAATTTTAATAAATTTACGATATCTATTTTGAGACGGAGCGAGCGGCTGCAATATAGATCTGTGTCGTTGAATTGATGTGATTTTGTATTCTACATAACTTGAGGAACTCAACAATATTCGCGTGTCTAGAATACTTATTTATGTCTTCTCCATGAAATTTGGTTAGCGCGTTGAACCTGCAGAATTATAGGCCGAAGTTTTCATAAACTGTTTTTTTTTCGAACAGTTTGAATGCACGTCATAGAAAGAAGAGATGAGAGTTAGAGAAAAAAAAATTTAACCCAAGCTCGTCAGTACAACCAAGGGATAGAGACGACCTGACTCGAGGAGGACAAATCGCTTGATTCCATGAAACTACAAGGACTGTTTGACAAATGTCTAGTACTAAATCTTCTAGCTGGATCTTATCCGTCTCTTATGTGTTAGAGTATATTACTGCTAGACATATTTGGTAGTTCAATATTATAATCCAATTCTATCTCTATTAGCCTTCTTACCCCCCAAGTTTTCAAGTACTATATAAACAGCCTAAGTGCTCACGATGTAATCACCTCTTGCAATATCAATACAATCTATACTTCCGCAATCTTTCATGGTATCAGAGCATGTTGCTCTTCGGCCTAGGTTTTAGCCACCGTTTCCGCGTGCCGCCCCCGGCAAGGTCGATCCATTAACAAAAAATATCGCGGCTCTCCAAACAAATGGCACAATAGACCAAAGCGCAAAGATGTAGAATGAGTTTTGAAATATATTGCCTAGACCTTTTTATACGTTCAGATTTTTGGTTACGTTGGCTAGTGCATACAATTTAATATTATGCATCTAATGGCCCAAATACCACTGGTGCAGCCGATGCAACAGTTTGCATGTTTCATAGGATACATTCCTGTGCCCAATGATGGTGCGGGAGGAGCACAGGGAGGCTAACTTTGTAAGATCGCTTAAGAAAAAATTGAATTGAGATGCAAATAAAGATAACAGTTGAACTATTCGCCACGTACCTGGAAGATGCATGTACCCAACAGACTGACATGGTGTGACTGCAAGATGCCCATCAACAACGAGTAGTTAAGCTATGGATGACGACAGATGGAGGGGAGAGGGAGCAGGAGACGATAGGGCAACCGGACAAGAACGACGATGTGACAGGGATCCTCCTAGATGGAGATTATGTCGGTGGGTTGCTGACTACGAGGTGGGGACGTGATGGACGGCGGTGTGGGGTGCACAATGATCGTCTAGGTGGAAAGGATGTCGGCGACAGGGTGAGGATCGTGCCAGCAGTGGTTGAGGACTTAGATCCGGAAGGAGCGCGAGGGATGTGATCGTGATTACGACCAATTTTCTTGGGTAAAGCAGGAGGAGAAATTAGTAGTGGTGATGAATTCGCTATTGTGTCTAAGCGTGCCCGAGTCAGGCATATGCAAAACCGTGCCAACATGTTTATGTAGAGTGACATGATAGGTTGTTCCTTTTCTCATAACTAAACGCTTTGCTTTCCAGACGTACCCCAAGGACGCACAGAGAAGTCTAGTTGTAATCAAACAATGAAACTAATAGTTTTCCCTCCGATTAAAAGCATCTCTACTAGAACAATCGTGTGGGATCATGTACCCAAACATATTTAGCAAGGATGGTACTATGCATCCCTCGGGAGATGGGAACGAGTTATCCCTTTGTCGAGAGGCTGCCACATGTCCATTTTTGGCCAAAATCCCGGTTTGATGCAAATATCCAACGTTTACTACGTAAGGTCCCACTTATGCTACATTGTAAAAAAAGCGGTCTTCCCTAGAAAAGAATTCTTTCGCCAGAGACTTTGTAGAAAAAATCATCGTAATATAGAAAAATCAACTTAACCAGAGATATCGTCGGAAACTCCGTAGCAAAAAACATTTTACTACTATAGCAAACTTGGAGAACAAATGTAACAACAAGGCTATGTTAATGTAGTGAAATCAACATCGTTGGACACCTTGTAGCAAAACCATAGAGCGGTTGTAGCAAAAAATTGTGGAAAAGTAGCAAAACCAATATTCTATACACTTGCAACGATGATAACAAAAAGTAACAACACCAGTCAATTAAGGTAGTAAACGCTAGAAACTGTGTAGCCACGCGTGATGCCCTACTTAGCACCATCCGCATCATCTCCATCGGTCGTCGGGTAGCAACAACACCGACCGCCGTTAGCAAAACCACTAGTCGTCGATAGTATCGACCAACACAGAAAGCATGATGTCAGAGCCTCGCGACAACATGGGCTCCGACAACCGCCCACTAGGGACGACAACGGGAGGAGGCAGCATCCACCAGGCATGGTGGCGGGAGGAGGCGTGGAAGAACGATTCAACACCAAAGATTAGCTCCGTTACAACTTCCTTTCAGGGATAGGGCATGAGTTGGCCGGGTTCATCGGTGGCCGAACGCTGGCCAAGGATGGGGGATGCAAGCTAGCTGTCACATGAGGATGGCGCGGTCGCATCCCCCATCGCCGGGGCGGAGGTAGGCGTGTGCGTGAACTTTGTGGTGGGTGTTGCTAGATAGGATGGAAATGATGGAAAATCGTATACGACGATGTGATTATGAGCCCACTCACCACACATTAGGATTACTGGTGACCTAGACTAAGGGAAGCGAGATATCATCCAGGGAACCATATCATTTTCCATTCGCAACTCGCTGCCCCCACTCTCACCGACATGTGTGACGAGAGAGTTCCCGACCCCGAACGCCATTGCTAGGGCATCTCTAGTAGCGCGACCCATACGATCATGCACTGTCGGAACCGGTCCGCGTGGATAGGACGACATGCTGCACATGCTCAAGTGGCGCGATCCAAACAGACCGACCCGTCCGACGTGACCCATCCGTCAACCAAATTTGGGGAACGAATGCGTCGGGCCGCACGGGCCGTGGACCATACATGTGTCCTGACGTCGGCTGATGGGGCCTATGTGTAAGTGACACATTAATTTGATAAACTTTTCTCATTAGATTGACAACCACTTTTACACCAAGAACTACGTTTAATTAAACTAAACTACGACGGCATCGGCTTCTCACCATCGCGCGCCCTAGCCGACGCTTTTAGGTTTCGCCGCCTGCGTGACCATAGGGTCTAGCTCCGCAGGCATGGTCCGAGGGCCCAGCTCCGCCGGTGTGATCGCACATGATCCACCGTCGATCCTTGTGCACCCTCCTGATGGTGCATTGCTTCTTGCGCTGCATGTCATTGGCGCGGCGACGGTCTGTTGCCGACATTAGCAACATGTCTTGGTTGTTGGCTCGGTGGGCCAATGCCGCCTCTAGCTCTACCACCTAGTGATCCCTCCCCTCCCACGCCACCCACTTGGCTTCTTCCTCGCGGCCGGTTTCAGCGTGCTCTATAGCCTCTAGCGCGAACTCCTTGGCACTAGTAGGAAAATGCCTACTAGTGCCTTGGTGACCTCCCTGCACCGCTGGCTATGATTTATAGCCCGCGAACTGAGCGAGAAACGTCCTGGCTGGTGCGGGCACTAGTAGGAAAATGCCTACCAGTGGCGCACTGATGACTCAAAATATATTTGAGCTCGTTGGGAACCCCAAGAGGAAGGTATGATGAGCACATCATCAAGTTTTCCCTCAGTTATGAAACCAAGGTTATTGAACCAGTAGGAGCAAGAAAATACCTCCAAGGTGTTGTTTCCAACTTGGAATCCTGCACAACACAACCGCGGAACTTTGCCCCCAACTTACAGTGAGGTTGTCAATCTCACTGGTTTTGCTGAAAATAAAGGATTAAACGTATTGTGTGGAAGATAGTAATATCTTATAGAAAGTAAACACAAAACAATAAATAGTTTTGTAGATTGATGGTAAAAGAATGGACCGAGGTCCATAGTTCACTAGTGGTGATTCTCCTTAAGATAGACGACATGTTGGATGAACAAATTACAGCGGGGCAATTGAAAACATCGAGAAAGCATACATGCATATACTAATCATCTTGACTCCTATGAGATTTGATTGGGCATTACAACATTACACATAGACCGTAATCCAACTGCATCTATGACTAATAGTCCACCTTCAGGTTATCATCCGAACCCCCTACAGTATTAAGTTGCAAGCAACAGATAATTGCATTGAGCAATGTGTGTAAAGTAAACAATACGATTGTTCTATGAACGAAGGATTGATGTATTCTCCCTAGTAGCAACAACACATCTAGTACCTTAGAGATTTCTGTCACTTTCCCAGATTACTAGAGACATGAACCTACTATTGAGCATAAATACTCCCTCTTGGAGTTTCTAGCATCTACTCGGCCAAGATAGCTACTAACAACGGAGAGCATGCAAGATCACAAATAACAAAGACATGATAGAATCAAAAATCAATCTGAAATAGCATCTCAATATCCATCGGATCCTACAAACACAACATGTAGGATTACAAATAGATGATCTTGATCATGAACGGAGCTCACAAGATCTAAACATGATAGCACAAAGGAGAAGAACCAGCCATATAGCTACTACATGGACCCGTAGTCCAAGGATGAACTACTCACGCATCACACCGGAGGCTTGCACGGTGATGAAGAAGGCCTCCAGGGTGAATTCTCCCCTCTTACAGGGTGCCAGGAAGAGCTTTAGATCCCTCTCGATCTAGGGATGGAGATGACGGCGGCTACAGACTCTTTCGTGGAATTTTGATCGGGCACTTAGGGTTTATGTATCGAAGGCTTCTTATAGGCGAGAGGGGAGGCCAAGGGGGTTCCCGAGGTGGCTGCACCCCCCCCCCCCCAGGTGCGGGCCAGGCCTGGCCGCGCGACCAGGGGGTGTGGCCCCCTCAAGGCCCTCCTTTGTCTCGTCTTCTGGCTCCGTGTTCCCCTCGGTAAAATATTGACTTCGGCTTTTGTCCCATCCAATTCCGAGCATATTCATTTTCTGCCTTTTTTGGAACCAAAAATAGCAGAAAACAGGAAACTGACACTATGACATCTTGTTAACAGGTTAGTTCCAGGAAATGTGTAAAAATACTCCAAAGTGTGGACAAAACATAAGAAAGTAGATATAAAACAAGCATGGAACATCAAAAATTATAGATACATTTACAACGTATCAACATCCCCAAGCTTAACTCCTGCTTGTCCTCGAGTAGGTAAGTGTTAAAAAGAAAAGAATAATTTTTTAGGTGACATGCACCATCATAATCTTGATCAAGGCATTTATAACATCAATAGCTAGGATCATAGTACTCTAACATATCATGAAAGATATAGTTCTAACAATAAGATATAGCAACTATGTTGTAGCATGAAAAGATACAAACAAAAGATTCATGAATAACAATGCTTTGAAAGACGTTTGTTTGTTTCACATAAAGAAAACATAATGAGAATGGTCTTCAGCTTGTCCCTCATAGTGTAGCAAAACATAAATGCATAGGACACCTTTAAAGTTCATAAGGGTGACTAGATACAAGTAATTTAAGAACAAGCGATATCAAAGTTATGCATCAATCAACAAGTTTTGGGACAATGCACATTAAACTAAGAATGGCAACTATGCTCTCTTAATAGGTGCATAAAGATAGAAGATGGAGACTCAACATAAAAGTAAAAGAAAATGCCTTCATAGAAGGAAGCAGGGATTCAAGTCTCATAAAGGGCTTCCAAAAATTATGGTACTTATTAGCTTTCAGCTCTCATTGCCCCTATCATAGGCATCTTCAAGTAATTAAGGTTAAAGTGACACAACTAAGAGGATATGCTTGAAAAATTATAAGTTGAAATATCATGCCCCTGTTGGAGATATGCCCAAGAGGCAATAATAAAAGTGATTATTATTATGTCTTTGTGTTTATGATGAATGTTTACATCCCATGCTATAATTGTATTATTAGGAAACACTAATACATGTGTGTTTTGTAAACATGTAAGAGTCCCTAGTAAGCCTCTTGTTGAACTAGATTGTTGATTAATTGATGATCATGGTTTCCTGATCATGGACATTAGGATGTGATTAATAACAAGGTTGTATCATTAGGAGAATGATGTGATGGACACACACCCATAGTAAGCGTAGCATAAAGATCAAGTCATTAAGTTCGTATTGCTATAAGCTTTCAAATACATAGTAACCTAATCCTTCGACCATGAGGTTGTGTTAATCACCATCACCGGATGGGTACTTTGATGACATCAAACACCGCTTCATAACTAGGTGGTTATAAAGGTGTCATTGGGTATTCTGAAAGTATGTGTTGAAGCGCATGGACCGATATTGGGATTTGTCCATCCATATGACGGATAGATATGCTCTGGGCCCTCTCGGTGGAATGTCATCTAGTTAGCTTGCAAGCATGTGACTGGGTCACAAGGGATGACATATCACGGAACGAGTAAAGAGTACTTATCAGTAACGAGGTAGAACTAGGTATGGAGATACCGACGATCAAACCTCGGATAAGTATAGTATCGCGAG
This sequence comes from Avena eriantha, assembly GCA_910589775.1. Taxonomy (NCBI): domain Eukaryota; kingdom Viridiplantae; phylum Streptophyta; class Magnoliopsida; order Poales; family Poaceae; genus Avena; species Avena eriantha. The sequence continues at coordinate 160,208,428 of OU342740.1, read as the reverse complement.
ACAAAGGGAATTGGTTTCGTATGTAAATGGTTCTATCGATCACAAAAGTCATCGTTGAGTATGTGGGAGCCATTATGGATCTCCAGGTCCCGCTAATGGTTATTGATAGGAGATGTGTCTCTCTCATGTCTACATATTCACGAACAGTAGGGTGACACACTTAAGGTTCGAAGTTGTTTTAAGTAGATATGGAATATGCGTTGGAGACCGAATGTTGTTCGGAGTCTCGGATTGGATCCGGGACATCACGAGGAGATCCGGAATTGTCCGGAGAATAAGATTCATATATTGGGGATCATTTTCTGAGTTAGGAAATGTTCCAGAGTGTTTGTATGAGGATTCTAGAAGGTTTCGGAATGTTTCGGAAGGTTCTGGAAGGTTTCTTGGAGTTTGCTTGAAAACCAAGGAAGGGATCAAGGAGTCCTGGTGGGTCAAGACTAGGAGTCGTGGGGGAGGACTCCTCACCCCCTCCCCAATCCGCCGGCCAAGGAGGTGGGGAGTCCTATTAGGACTCCCCCTCCCAAGGCGCCCTCCCCCCTTTAAATAGAGGGGCAGGGGCGCCACCTCTAGGCCCTCCTCCGTAACACCAAATCTCTGCCGCCTCTCTCCTCCTCCTTTCTTCTGCACAGGCATAGGCGAAGCCCTGCAGAATTCTCTACTCCACCACCACCACCACGCCGCCGTGCTGCTGGGATTCCGTGGAGAAGATCTACTACATCCGCTGCTCGCTGGAACGAGGAGAGGAAGGTATGCTTCGACTCCGCACGTGTGACCGACTGCGGAAGCGCTGCCGGAACGCGGCGCCGGAAGGATCGTCCACACGATCTTGAGATCGGCAAGTGATCGACTACATCAACCACGAGATCTAATCTCGTTAACGCTTTCGGATCTACGAGGGTTAGTTCCTATCTATCTCGTTGCACATGTCTAATAGATTAGATCTTGGCTTTTATCTAGATTAGATCTGGGTTTTGTTCGTTCTTGCGGTAGAATTTTTTTGTTTTCCATGCTACGAACCTATCAGTGGTATCAGAGCCGTATCTATGCGTAGATCTGTTGCACGAGTAGAACACAATGTTTTTGTGGGCGTTGATGCTTTTGTTGTCGGTGTCTTAGCGTGTACTTTGCATCTTGCGGCATGGTGGCATGAAGCGGCTCGGGTTAACATTACATGTCATCGCACATGAGACTTGCTCCACGCTTGACGTGCAACTTGCTTTGCACAAGTGGCTTTGCGGGTGTCTGTCTCTCCCACCATAGTTAAGATTCAATTTACAATGAGCATCTGACAACACTTGTATCAACGTTGTGGTTCTTGTTCGTAGGTAAGATCGGTCATATGCGAAAGCCCCAAACCACGTAAAAAATGCAAAGAAAAATAGAGGCGTCTAACTTGTTTTTGTAGGGGTTTTGTGATGTGATATGGCCATCATGTGATTATGATTGTATTTGATGTATGCAATGATCCTTGTTGTAATATGGCAACCGGCAGGAGCCTAATGGTTGTCTTTAATTCTCTTAAGACCTGCGTGTCTATTCATCTTGTAATAGCTTTATTCCAAGTAGTTGTAATAGTTGCTAGTGATGATGGACAACCATGAAGCGGCGCCACTGACCTTGACGCAATGCTGGTGATGATGGAGATCATGTTCGTGCTTTGGAGATGGAGATCAAAGGCGCAAGAAGAAAAGGCCATATCATATCACACTAATTATGAATTGCCTGTGATGTTAATCCTTTATGCATCTTGTATTGCTTAGATCGTGACGGTAGCATTATAAGATGATCCCTCACACTAAATATCAAGTAATAAAGTGTTCACCCTTAGTTGGCACCGTTGCTAAGACTCGTCGTTTCGAAGCATCTCGTGATGATCGGATGTGATAGATTCTACGTGTGCATACAACGGGTGCAAGCCAGATTTGCACATGCGGAAACTAAGGTTATCTTGACAAGCCTAGCATGTACAGACATGGTCTCGGAACACGGAATACCGAAAGGTAGAGCATGAGTCATATAAATTATATGATGAACATGAAGATTGTTCGCCGATGAAACTACATCTTCTCTCGTGAAGATCGGACTTGGTGTAGCGGACTTGGTTCGTGTAATCACTAAGACAATGTGAGGGATGTTGTTTTGAGTGGGAGTTCACCTAGTTAGTTTAAGAATTAAATTTGAACTCAATTTGTCATAAACTTAGTCTAAACTACTTGCAAATTGTTGTAGATTATGGCGACCCCCTCCATCAATTTCAATGCGTTCCTAGAGAAAGAAAAGCTTAAGAACAATGGAAGCAATTTCACGGACTGGTTCCGTGGACTGAAGATCGTCCTCAGGGCTGGTCAGTTGACCTATGTGCTCGAAGCACCGCTAGGTGACCCACCTGCAGATGATGCCACCGATGACGTAAAGAATGTTTACGCCACTCGGAAAAATCATTACTCCACAGTTCAGTGTGCCATTCTATACGGTTTAGAAGCGGAGCTCCAGAAGCGTTTTGAGCAGCACGACCCGTTCGAGATCATTAAGGAGCTCAGGCTAATTTTTGAGACTCGCGCGGCCATGGAGAGCTATGAGGCCTCCGAAAAGTTCTTTAACTGTAAGATGGAAGAGGGAAGCTCCGTTAGCGAGCACGTGCTCACCATGTCTGGGTACGCAAACAAGCTCCAAGAGTTGGGAATATCGATTCCTAATGAGTTGGGGATTCACCGTCTCCTCCAATCACTGCCACCAAGTTACAAGAACTTTGTGATGAACTACAACATGCACTGCATGAACAAGACGTTGCTTGAACTGTCGTCCATGCTGAAAACTGCTGAAGTGGAGATCAAGAAGGAGCACCAAGTGTTGATGGTCAATAAGACCACCAATTTCAAGAGACAGGGCAAGCCTAAGAACAAGGGCAACTTCAAGAAGGACGGCAAGAAAGCTGCCGCACCTGCTAAGAAGCCCAAGGCTGGTCCTAAGCCTGAAACTTAGTGCTTCTATTGCAAGGGTGCTGGTCACTGGAAGCGTAACTGCCCCAAGTACCTAGAGGATCTGAAGAACGGCAACATCAAGAAGAAAGGTATATTTGATATATGTGTTATAGATGTGTATCTTACTAGTAATCGTAGTAGTGCCTGGGTATTTGATACTGGTTCGGTTGCTCATATTTGTAACTCGAAACAGGAGCTGCGGAATAAACGAAGACTGGCAAGAGACGAGGTGACGATGTGCGTTGGAAATGGCTCCAAGGTTGATGTGATCGCCGTCGACACGCTCCCTCTACATCTACCTTCGGGATTAGTTTTAAATTTGAATAATTGTTATTTGGTGCCTGCGTTAAGCATGAACATTATATTTGGATCCTGTTTATTGCGACACGGTTACTCTTTTAAGTCCGAGAATAAAGGTTGTTCGATTTATATGAGTAATATCTTTTATGGTAATGCACCTGAGATGAATGGTTTATTCTTACTGAATCTCGATAGTAGTGATACACATGTTCACAACATAGATACTAAACGAATAAAATTGAATGATAATTCTACATACATGTGGCACTGTCGTCTTGGTCACATTGGAGTGAAGCGTATGAAGAAACTCCATTCTGATGGACTTCTTGAATCACTTGATTTTGAATCACTTGAAAGATGTGAAGCATGTCTAATGGGAAAAATGACTAAGACTCCATTCTCTGGAATAATGGAGCGAGCTACAGACTTATTGGAAATAATACATACCGATGTGTGCGGTCCAATGAGTGTAGCATCGCGTGGTGGATATCGTTATGTTCTCACTTTCACGGATGACTTAAGTAGATATGGGTATGTTTACTTTATGAAACATAAGTCTGAAACTTTCGAGAAGTTTAAGGAATTTCAAAGTGAAGTGGAAAATCATCGTAACAAGAAGATTAAATTTCTGCGTTCTGACCGCGGGGGTGAATATCTAAGTTATGAGTTTGGCATGCATTTAAAGAAATGTGGAATACTTTCACAGTTGACACCACCGGGAACACCACAGCGTAATGGTGTGTCCGAACGCCGTAATCGAACTCTCTTAGATATGGTTCGGTCTATGATGTCTCTTACAGATTTTCCGTTATCATTTTGGGGCTATGCATTAGAGACAGCCGCATTCACTTTAAATAGGGCACCATCTAAATCCGTTGAAACGACACCGTACGAATTGTGGTTTGGTAAGAAACCTAAGTTGTCGTTCCTTAAAGTTTGGGGTTGCGAGGCATATGTAAAGAAGTTACAACCTGATAAGCTAGAACCCAAAGCGGAGAAATGCGTCTTCATAGGATACCCTAAAGAAACAATTGGGTATATCTTCTATCATAGATCCGAAGGCAAAGTTTTCGTTGCCAAGAATGGATCCTTTCTTGAGAAGGAGTTTCTCTCAAAGGAGGTGACTGGAAGGAAAGTAGAACTCGATGAGGTTATTGAACCTTCTCTCGGATTTGAGAGTAGCGCAGCACCGGAAGATGTTTTTGTGCCGCCTGCACCAATTGGAGAGGAAGCTAATGATAATGATCATGAAACTTCAAATGAAGTTACTGCTGAACCTCGCAGGTCAACAAGGGTTCGTACCACTCCTGATTGGTATGACTCTGCCTTGAACGTCATGTTGGTGGACAACGATGATGACCCTGCGACGTATGAAGAAGCTATGGTGTGCCCAGATTCCGACAAATGGCTAGAAGCCATGAAATCCGAAATGGGATCCATGTACGAAAACCAAGTGCGGACTTTGGTGGACTTACCGGATGGCCGTAAGGCTGTCGAGAACAAATGGATTTTCAAGAGAAAAACAGATGCTGATGGTAATGTTACCGTCTATAAAGCTCGACTTGTCGCGAAAGGGTTCCGACAAATTCAAGGAGTTGACTATGATGAGACATTCTCACCAGTAGCGAAGCTAAAGTCTGTGAGGATTTTGTTAGCAATTGCTGCATATTTCGATTATGAGATTTGGCAGATGGATGTCAAAACGGCGTTCCTTAATGGTGACATTGAGGAAGAGTTTTATATGGTACAACCCAAGGGTTTTGTCGATCCTAAAGATGCTGACAAGGTATGCAAACTTCAGCGCTCCATTTATGGACTAAAGTAAGCATCCCGGAGTTGGAATCAACGTTTTGATAAAGTAATCAAAAACTTTGGATTTATACAAACTTATGGAGAAGCTTGTATTTACAAGAAAGTGAGTGGGAGCTCTATAGCATTCCTAGTACTATATGTAGATGACATATTGTTGATTGGGAATGATATAGAACTTCTTAGTAGCGTCAAAACTTATTTGAATAATAGTTTTTCAATGAAGGATCTTGGCGAAGCGGCATATATTCTAGGCATCAAGATTTATAGAGATAGACCAAGACGCCTAATAGCGCTTTCAAAAAGTACATACTTAGACAAAGTTCTAAAGAAGTTTAGAATGGAAAATAGCAAGAAAGGGTTCGTGCGCATGTTGTCAGGTAAGACCTTGAGTAAGACTCAAAGTCCAGCTATGGCAGAAGATAGAGAAAAGATGAATAATATTCCCTATGCCTCTGCCATAGGTTCTATCATGTATGCCATGTTGTGTACAAGACCGGATATAACACATGCTGTTAGTTTGACTAGCAGATATCAAAGTGATCCTGGAATGGAACACTGGACAGCGGTCAAGAATATCCTAAAGTACCTGAATAGGACTAAGGATATGGTTCTTTCTTATGGAGGTGATGAACAGCTTGTTGTAAACGGTTACACCGATGCTAGTTGGAACACCGATCCGGATGACTCGAAGTCACAATCGGGATACGTATTTATTTTGAATGGTGCTGCAGTGAGCTGGAGGAGTGCAAAGCAAAGCGTTGTGGCGAAATCTTCAACTAAATCGGAATACATAGCTGCTTCGGAGGCTGCACAAGAAGCCATATGGATGAAGGAATTCATTACTGAACTTGGCGTGGTTCCCAGTGCGTTGGACCCGATGGCCATCTACTGTGACAACACAGGTGCCATAGCTAATGCACAGGAGCCAAGGTCACATAGCAAGCTGAAGCACATCAAGCTACGTTTCCACGCTATTCGCGAGTATGTCCGAGATGGTGACATAAAGATTTGCAAAGTACACACTGATCTGAATGTGGCAGATCCGTTGACTAAACCTCTCCCTAGGGCAAAGCATGACCAACACCAGAACGCCATGGGTGTTAGGTATATTACCATGTAATCTAGATTATTGACTCTAGTGCAAGTGGGAGACTGTTGGAGATATGCCCAAGAGGCAATAATAAAAGTGATTAATATTATATCTTTGTGTTTATGATAAATGTTTACATCCCATGCTATAATTGTATTATTACGAAACACTAATACATGTGTGTTTTGTAAACATGTAAGAGTCCCTAGTAAGCCTCTTGTTGAACTAGCTTGTTGATTAATTGATGATCATGGTTTCCTAATCATGGACATTAGGATGTGATTAATAACAAGGTTGTATCATTAGGAGAATGATGTGATGGACACACACCCATAGTAAGCGTAGCATAAAGATCAAGTCATTAAGTTCGTATTGCTATAAGCTTTCAAATACATAGTAACCTAATCCTTCGACCATGAGGTTGTGTTAATCACCATCACCGGATGGGTACTTTGATGACATCAAACACCGCTTCATAACTGGGTGGTTATAAAGGTGTCATTGGGTATTCTGAAAGTATGTGTTGAAGCGCATGGACCGATATTGGGATTTGTCCATCCATATGACGGATAGATATGCTCTGGGCCCTCTCGGTGGAATGTCATCTAGTTAGCTTGCAAGCATGTGACTGGGTCACAAGGGATGACATATCACGGAACGAGTAAAGAGTACTTATCAGTAACGAGGTAGAACTAGGTATGGAGATACCGACGATCAAACCTCGGATAAGTATAGTATCGCGAGACAAAAGGAATTGGTTTCGTATGTAAATGGTTCTATCGATCACAAAAGTCATCGTTGAGTATGTGGGAGCCATTATGGATCTCCAGGTCCCGCTAATGGTTATTGATAGGAGATGTGTCTCTCTCATGTCTACATATTCACGAACCGTAGGGTGACACACTTAAGGTTCGAAGTTGTTTTAAGTAGATATGGAATATGCGTTGGAGACCGAATGTTGTTCGGAGTCTCGGATTGGATCCGGGACATCACGAGGAGATCCGGAATTGTCCGTAGAATAAGATTCATATATTGGGGATCATTTTCTGAGTTAGGAAATGTTCCGGAGTGTTTGTATGAGGATTCTAGAAGGTTTCGGAATGTTTCGGAAGGTTCTGGAAGGTTTCTTGGAGTTTGCTTGAAAACCAAGGAAGGGATCAAGGAGTCCTGGTGGGTCAAGACTAGGAGTCGTGGGGGAGGACTCCTCACCCCCTCCCCAATCCGCCGGCCAAGGAGGTGGGGAGTCCTATTAGGACTCCCCCTCCCAAGGCGCCCTCCCCCCTTTAAATAGAGGGGCAGGGGCGCCACCTCTAGGCCCTCCTCCGTAACACCAAATCTCTGCCGCCTCTCTCCTCCTCCTTTCTTCTGCACAGGCATAGGCGAAGCCCTGCAGAATTCTCTACTCCACCACCACCACCACGCCGCCGTGCTGCTGGGATTCCGTGGAGAAGATCTACTACATCCGCTGCTCGCTGGAACGAGGAGAGGAAGGTCTGCTTCGACTCCGCACGTGTGACCGACTGCGGAAGCGCTGCCGGAACGCGGCGCCGGAAGGATCGTCCACACGATCTTGAGATCGGCAAGTGATCGACTACATCAACCACGAGATCTAATCTCGTTAACGCTTTCGGATCTACGAGGGTTAGTTCCTATCTATCTCGTTGCACATGTCTAATAGATTAGATCTTGGCTTTTATCTAGATTAGATCTGGGTTTTGTTCGTTCTTGCGGTAGAATTTTTTTTGTTTTCCATGCTACGAACCCATCAGCCCCTTGCTTACGAGTACCGAACCTCATGCTACTCAACTTCAGTCATAAGTAATCTATTGTCATTGTTAGTTTCTAATATCAAAAGACATCCCACAACCCGGTCTTAGGTTCATAGTCGCTTTGTGGGAACTTCAAGAGAGAGAAGAGAGATCATAGCTTAATATCAAAGATCAGGTATACCTGCCTACGTTCGGCATACACATTCCCTAGTTCCATTTGGAACCTTTCTCTAGATGGAATCCTGATTCGACTTTCAAATGCAAGAGCTAGAATGCCGTGAGGGAGCCGCTAATGGGGTACCCCTTGCCCCATGACACAGGAGCTATCCCATATCAAAATGACAAGGCAACAGACAATGAGCATCTCAGCCATCTTTTTATTTGCTATTTGCATATGTTTTTATTGAGGATACTTCATAGAATGCTCATTATGGTTATGCTGCAAGTTTCCACCATGAGTAGGCATGGATTAGGCTATCGGCCCAGGCGTTTCTCTGACACACATACAAACTCCATGATCTTAATAGTTCCACTTTTATTTCACACCGCCGAGATCCATAAGCAAAAGAATCATGATATCAACGGAATAATAAGTGCAATGTTGAAAGCGTTCCCCATGATACATGGTTCTGCTAACTTCAACTTATAAAGCGCAAGAATATACACAACAAAGATGGACACAATGGTCCAAGTTTATTAAGTGCAAGAAAGTAAAGTGTGCCATCAAGTTTGTGAGAGCTTTAATCACTAGTTTTCACATAACAAGTTTAATTCAGAAGGTAGATAAAAACATGAATATACTTGGAATAGCAAATGCTAATAGGTAGGTATGGTGGACTCTTTGGAATAACTTGGTTTTATTTGGAGTTGGATGCATGAGTGGAACTCATACTTTGTTATGGAGGCTAGCAAAAGACTAGGAGCGACCAACTAAGAGAGCAATAATGGCCATAATCATGCAAAGCAACAAAACATCATTAATTAAAGCATAAAGTGATATTACAAGTCGAAAACTAAAGGATCATCGAGGCTATGGTGACTTGGTATAGTCATAACATAGTGTGAGCATGCGCCAAGTCAATCCAAATAAAGCATCAAAGGAGAATACCACAATATTATGCGTTAATATGCTAAAACAACGCATGATTCTTTCAAGGCACATTAAGCAATCTCAATTGTTTATAACAAGTCATGCTACAGAAAAAATCACTAAGCATAAAGCCAAAACAATATCAAGCATGACATGACAAAGCATAGGCCACCGTAAAAAACAAGCCCCTTTTTACCACTTAAGCATGAACTTTTCATACTCTTTCCAATCCAAACCAACTTATTTGAAAACTAATGAATGAATGAGGGCGTCCAACCAATTTATTTAAGCAAACTAAGCAAATGAAAACCAAAAACAAAAAACGAAGACGCTCCAAGAACAACACAACTGTGCATGAAATAATAAAAATGAAGTGTTTGGAAGAAACCTGAAATTTTTATTGATGAAGAAGGGGATGCCTTGGGCATCCCCAAGCTTTGACGCTTGTACTTCTTGGATATTTATTGGGGTGACACGGGTAGCCTCCCCAAGCTTGAGCTTTTGTCCATCCTTCATCTCATTACATAACTCTTTCCCTACACCTGAAAATTTCCTTCATACAAAACTTCACACAATCTTCATTAGCAACATTAGTGCACTCAATATAATAAGTCTTTTGGTTTAGTCTTAACACAAGTAAAACTTCCATTAAAACACAAGCTACTGTAGCACTTCCTTTAAAAAGTTCAAATGATCAAAGAGAACTCAAAGTGAAAGAGATTAAGAGGCAAATGCAAATAATGACAGAAATTTGTCAAAACAGACCAGCGGGTAAAACCGATTTTTTCGAAGACCTTCTATTTCTCAAATCGAAAAGTGTTGAACTGACGAAAGTTGGATAACAACCTGGGGCAGAAGCACAAAAAAAATTACAGCTCAAATCGACGTACATAATTTTTTCACGAATTTTTACAGCGAAGCACAAAAATCTGTTTCAGGACAGCAACTTTCCCAATCATTACTTCTCTCTCATTTGAGGTTATTGTTGGCACAAAAACCACACCAAAATGATAAGGAGCGGTTATTACAGAGGTAATAACTTCCAAGACTCAACTAAAACTTTTGGGTTATCTTCCAATAAGTACTTTTTTAACGCCTTTAAGTTAGGCATAAGAAGCAAGAAAAGAATCAAGTATTCTCAAATGAAGAAGCATTAAGACCAAATTTCTTCCCCTTACCTCTCTTACTTTTATTCTTGACCTCGGGGAACATGTGATTGTTTGGTGGAGAAGCAAAGTGCATGATGCCCTTTTCCACATCTATTATTGCTTCAAGGAGTTTTAATAGAGATCTTCCAAGTATAATTTGTCCTTTTCCTACATATTCCATAACAAGATAATCAGTAGACACCATTTTCCCTAGAATTTTTGTAAACACTACTTCAGCTATTCCAATGGGTAATATTGTGGCATTATTAGCAAGAGATATTTTTTCCCCTTCAGAAAGTCCCCAAAGATTCAAAGATTCATAGATATCTTTAGGCATAAGACAGAATTCAAACATGATATCACAACGAGCATGAAAAGTTTCATTATTTATAACAACTTTTACTGTAGGAAGCCATTTTGAGGGTTCAGAATTTATTGGAACATAATCATGATGCTCTCTAAGCGTGTTATAGAATTTTTTAAACTAGCAGTGTGGGTCTCAAGAGTGTTCAATCTAGCAAATATGTTTATAAAGGAAGAATCAGATTTGCTAGGAAAGTTATATGTTAAGACCAACTTCTTTTTGGCTTTATGATTCATCCTCATTGCATTGGAGGAAATCTCCTCCTACTATAGCATCCAAAGCATATCTATAGCAAAGAGCAGTTTCCAAGTAAAAACTGCTAAGAAACAAGCTTTGAGTCATTTTAGGTTTAGTTTTTTCATGTAAATCGGAGATTCTAGACCAAGCTTCTTTAAAACTCTTTTCAATTCCTTGCTTGAAAGTAAAAATCATTTCCTCATGTGACATAGTGATTGGAGCAAAGCTAGACATAATGGCAACTTTAAGGTAGGAACTAATAATAATTTTTTGTGTTTTAATAAACAAACCAAACTAGTACAACTAATTTTTGTGTGTTTTTGATAAAGAAACAAGCAAACAAAGCAGAAATAGACTAAGCAAAACAAATAAAACAAAGTAAAGAGATTGGTAATGAGGGACTCCCCTTGTGAAGATGTCCTTGACTCCCCGGCAACGTCGCCAGAAAAAGAGCTTGATGACTCAAAATAAATCCGAGCTCGTTGGAGAACCCCAAGAGGAAGGTATGATGAGCACAACAGCAAGTTTTCCCTTAGTTATGAAACCAAGGTTATCGAACCAATAGGAGCAAGGAAACACCTCCAAGGTATTGTTTCCAACTTGGATTCCTGCACAACACAACCGCAGAACTTTGCCCCAACTTACAGTGAGGTTGTCAATCTCACCGGTTTTGCTGAAAACAAAGGATTAAGCGTATTGTGTGGAAGATAGTAATATCTTGCAGAAAGTAAACAGAAAATAGTAAATAGCTTTCTAGATTGATGGTAAAAGAATGGATCGGGGTCCATAATTCACTAGTGGTGATTCTCCTTAAGATAGACGACATGTTGGGTGAACAAATTACAGCGGGGCAATTGACAAACATCGAGAAAGCATACATGCATATACTAATCATCTTGACTCCTATGAGATTTGATTGGGCATTACAACATTATACATAGACCGTAATCCAACTGCATCTATGAATAATAATCCACCTTCAGGTTATCATCCGAACCCCCTCTAGTATTAAGTTGCAAGCAACAGATAATTGCATTAAGCAAAGTGTGTAAAATAAACAATACGATTGTTCTATGAATAAAGGATTGTTGTTTTCTCCCTAGTAGTGACAACACATCTAGTAGCTTAGAGATTTCTGTCACTTCCCCAGATTACTAGAGGCATGAACTCACTATCGAGCATAAATACCCCCTCTTGGAGTTGCTAGCATCTACTCAGCCAAGATAGCTACTAACAATGGAGAGCATGCAAGATCACAAATAACAAAGACATGATATAATCAATAATCAATCTGAAATAGTATCTCCATATCCATCGGATCCCCGCAAACACAACATGTAGGATTACAAATAGATGATCTTGATCATGAACGGCTCACAAGATCTAAACATGATAGCACAAAGGAGAAGAACCAACCATCTAGCTACTACATGGACCCGTAGTCCAAGGATCAACTACTCACGCATCACACTGGAGGCTTGCATGGTGATGAAGAAGGCCTCCAGGTTGAATTCTCCCCTCTGACAGGGTGTCGGGAAGAGTTTCCGATCCTTCCCGATCTAGGGATGGAGATGATGGAGGCTACAGACTTTTTCGTGGAATTTGATCGGGCACTTAGGGTTTCTGTATCGGAGGCTTCTTATAGGCGAGAGGGGAGGCCGAGGGGGTGCCCGAGGAGGCTGCACCCCCTAGGCGCGGGCCAGGCCTAGCCTCGCGGCCAGGGGTGTGGCCCCCTCGAGGCCCTCCTCCGTCTTGTCTTCTAGCTCCATGTTCCCCTTGGTGAAATATTGACTTCGGCTTTTGTCCCGTTCAATTCCGAGCATATTCATTTTCTGGCTTTTCTGAAACCAAAAACAGTAGAAGACAGGCAACTGGCACTGTGGCATCTTGTTAATAGGTTAGTTCCAGGAAATATGTAAAAATACTCCAAAGTGTGGACAAAACATAAGAAAGTAGATATAAAACAAGCATAGAACATCAAAAATTATAGATACGTTTACACACCAAAAATGAAGTCCGTGGCGCATGCCCCATGCGCCATTAATATCACGCCACTGATATCAGAGTAGTCAGTGGCGCACCGGGTCATGCGCCATGGATAGTAGGCAAGTACGTGCTCATACCCAGCCTAACGTTCCTGGCATCGTCCCCGAACTCCTCTTCGAACTCCATCTCCAATGCATGCCACTAGCTAGCGTCTGCGAGGTGTTTTAGGATCTTTCCCTTCTCCGGATCCTCTTCGGGCTTCTCCCTTTCTGCATGCCATTGCATGAGCTTCGCTTCCTTAGTGTCTACGAAATACCGCTGCAGACGAGGAGTGATAGGAAAGTACCATACCACTTTTTAAGGCACTTTCTTGTTCCCTCTCTTGTATCATGCATGGCCGCACACCGGACATGTGGTTCTATCCTTGTACTCGCCCCAATAAAGTGTGCAGTCATTGAGGCAAGCGTGGTATTTGACGTACGGTAGATCGAGAGGGCACACGATTTTCTTTGCCTCGTCGATACCTCTTGGCAATGTGTTCCCTTCAGGAAGTATATCGTGCCAGAATTCTATGATATGGTTGAAGCTCACGTCGGTCCATTTGTGTTGCACCTTCATCTCCAAAGCCTTGAGGGTTACATTTAGGCATGTATGCTCGGGACGACACCCAGGATACAACGGAGTAATCCCGTCTTTATCCATTTGCGCTAGCTTGGCTTTCTCTCTAGCATCAGCTTTATCGTTGCTCGTCTCCTTAAGGAGCAGTTCTTGAAAATGAGGGTCCCGTAAAGCTGAACTTAGCGGTGTTTGTGTGTCCACGTCTTCTCCACCACCATCGGATCCGGCATCTCCTTCATGATGATCATGATCATGTCCACGAGCATCTTCTTCATCATAATCATGTTCGGCATCTTCGTGAGCACCATTTCCTGCCGGTGCCCTGATACATTGCAAATGTATCTACTTTTTTATGTTCCATGCTTGGTTTTATCTACTTTATTATTTTTTGTTCCAACTTTGGAGTAGTTTTCATAGACTTTCTTGGACTAACCTATTAACAAGATGCCACAGTGCCAGTTGCCTGTTTTCTGCTGTTTTTGGTTCCAGGAAAGTCAGAAAATCAATATTCTCGGAATTGGACCGGACAAAAGCCAAAGTCGATATTTTCTCGGAAGACTCACAAAGCCAGAAGACGAGCCGGAGAGGGGCCACAGGGTGGCCACACCACCCCTAGACGCGGGTCCCCCCAGGCCGCGCCAGGTCATGGTGTGGGCCCCCTGGCTAGCCACCGACCTCGCCCCTTCGCCTATATATTCCTCCCGATACAGAAACCCGAAATCGTCAATCAGAAATCCACGAAAAGTTCCGCAGCGCCGCCGCCACCGAATGGGAGATTCGGGGGACAGAAAGTCTTTGTTCCGGCACCCTGCCGAGACGGGAAAGTGCCCCCAGAGCCATCTCCATCGATCTCCACCACCCTCTCCATCACCGTTGTTGATTCCCATGATGATGAGGGAGTAGTTCTTCCTCGAGGCTAAGGGTTATACCGGTAGCTATGTGTTCATCTCTCTATCTATGCATGTTCTTATTGAGATCATGAGCTTGTAATCTATAGATCTACCTTGCTACTCAAGTGCTTTAATAGATCTATGCTCTCCCCATGTGTGTGAAAGTGACAGCGTGCACACCATGGTGGCACTTAGGCTAGAGATTACAAATACTTGTTATGAGTTATATTTGGAGTTGGATGTTTCTATGAAATTGTGGTGTTTGTTGGAACCATCTAGTGCTCAAGGTGGCAGTGTGGGATTTTCTAGATGAGAAAGGCTTACTTTCAGGTGTGCTGTTATAGCCCTACCATCGATTAGAGTGTCCAACCGGAGAGTAGTTAAGAGTAGTATCATAAAGAGAAGATATTTATATGAGAGTGTTCACTAGTGAAAGTATGATCCACAGGCCTTGTTTCTTAGCATTGAAACACCGTTTGCGATTAGATATGTTATATGTTTGCTTGCTTCCATCTTTATTTCAGTTTGCCTTTAGTCATTTCCCACGTCAACCACACGTCAGTAAGCTATTTTCTAGCACCGTTACCACTTATAATTATCCATACCACTTGTATTTTACTATCTCTTCGCCGAACTAGTGCACCTATACACCTGACAAGTGTATTGGGTGTGTTGGGGACACAAGAGACTTCTTGTATCTTGATTGCAGGGTTGCTTGAGAGGGAATACCTTTGACCACTTCCTCCCTGAGTTCGATAAACCTTGGGTGATCCACTTAAGAAAAAACTTGCTGCTGTTCTACAAACTTCTGCACTTGGAGGCCTAACAACTGTCTATAAGAATAGAAGTGCGTAGACATCATGCCCCGTTGTTGACGTCCTCGTCAATGTAGTCGGGCATGAAACCACCCATGAGCAAGTGCTTCTCCAATGTCCCAGAATCAGGTTTGATTAGGGTACCAATTTTGCATCTCTTACAAGGACATCTTATCTCGGTCATGTTGTTCTGAATCATGACGGTCGTCGCGTGTGCCTTGTATCTAGCCACCATAGCTTCGTTCATCTGACGCACCATGGTTGCCTGTGTGGCGTTATCGAGCAAAAGGGAATATTTAGAACCATGCATGAAAAAATTCGACATGACCTTCCCTATATATAGGACATATGAGTAGTGCAAATTTTTTTCAAAACAGAAATGAATCAACATTTCAGCAAACATTCATTGCACCACACACACCGGCACCTGCACAACACAATGCATACACAAGAACACAAGCATATATCCATATAACCATTGTCTCCCGAGCCAACACCGTCGTCCGCACACACAAAAATAGAAGCATATATATATCCATGTACACAAGAACACAAGCATTTATCATAAAAATACAAGCATATATACCGCCAACATTGTCGTCCACACACACAAAACAAGCACAAGTTACACGAGACGAGAGAGGCCGCGCAAGAGAGCGTGTGGTGACTTGATGTGGAGGAGAGGAGAGAAAAAGGTGTGTGCGCTTACTTTAGTGGATCTACATGGTCGAGATGAGTTTCCTTTATAGATCCATCCAACCCAAAGAGGTTTTGGCAACTTAAAATAGAGAAATTGTTGGAGAAAATGAGGTGAGGAGGAGCAACTCGGGCTAGATCTAGTGGAGATGGGGAAATAGAACTAGCTAGTGGAGGGGTAGGGGAAAGTGTGCCACCTTTTTGTGTGGCTGGCACGCCACGGGTATATTTAGTTAGTGGCGTACCTCTAGACCATGCGCCGCAGGTACCTGTCACTTTTTAGATGGATGGGCCCACAGACACCCTTGGCGCACAAGAACACCGTGCGCCACGGATAAATCTACTATGCGTGGCGCACGGCCAAAACTGTGCGCCACGGATATGCTGCCCACACCCAGGGTTGGCCGGCAGTGCTGGGGCCCACCGTATGGTGGCGCACCGTTTGGGACGTGCGCCACAGGTATGGGCAGGTCAGTGGCGCACACCGTACTACGTGCGCCATGGGTAAGTATCCGTGGGGCACAAATTTAGTGTGCGCCACTGATAAGGACCCTGTGAATAAGCATTTTCCTACTACTGGGGAGTTTTTCGGCTATGAGCAGGAGCGGAAAACAGGAGTCAACGATGGCGTGAAACCACTAACGCGCAGTAAGCCGGGCAGGAGATTGGTGACATCCCGTTGCCATTAACATCCCATCGCCACCGTGATCCAAGTTTCATCTGTAGACCGACTCATTCAGATCTCCCTCCAATTGAAGACAATCCAAAGGTTAATAGTTGATACAAAGAAAAAGGAAGAGCGGTAGAAAAAGTTATTAAATAGGGAAACGAAGTAAGTCCAATGCTATCTAGTAATTTTCCTGCCTACTTACCAAACCGTTAGGTGTCCAATTTGGATGGTGCCGGTAGACATGTCCTCATAGCCTGCATGTCCCTTGTAGAAGGAGGTTCGTAGCCTATTATTACAACGAGTAATTTCAATACCAAATACTCTCTCCGTCCCAAACCAGTAACTCAACTAGATACGTAAGGATGGTCATAGTGGTAGTATTATACTACTAGTATCATGATACTAGTGTATGATACTATCTCTATAATACATATATCGTATGATAATATTATATTAGTACTATATATTTAATGATTCGTAGAATCTCAATGTAAAATTCTGTACAAGATTTATTTGTATTAGGATTTCTAGTTTTACGTATCATGTTACGGTATCTGTCTATGATACTCTAATCATCTATTTCTTTATTAATAATAATTGTTATACCACATTAGATTTTTGCCAATATGGCATATATGATAGTACTCCCTCTGTTTCAAAATATAAGATATTTTAGCTTTATGAAAGGAGTGTATCTAAACCACTTTTAGTGTGTTGGTTCATATAGCTTTGGAGTGAACCTACATATTAAAAGGGGTATAGATGGAGGCGGCAATTCGGCTCATAGGTGCAAATGCATCCATTGCGAGAAAACATATTTTAAAATGTCAAAAAGAAAATTAAAAAAAGTTCTCTATATATATATATCCGAACATTTTATGTTGGTTCACTTTCGGGGTAAAAGAACATTTTATGTGTTGTGTATAAAAACAAAAATGTCTTGTGAATAGTCGTATTCTTATGACATATTTTCTCTTTTTTATACACGACATATAAAATATTCTTTCATCCCAAAAGCTTGTAAAGAAACATAAAATATTCTAATGTATATGTGGAATTTTTTTGACATTTTGAAATATGTTTTCTCATAATGGATGCATTTGCACTTGGAGCCGAAGTGAATATTCGGGATATACATACACTTTTTCACAAAGCTAAAAAATCTTATATTTTAAAACTGAGAGAGTACTAGTTATGATACTCCTTGAGGCTGGTCATAGTGATAGTATCATACTACTAGTATCATGCATATAATACTAGTGTATGATACTACTCCCTCTGTTCGAGATTGTTAGTCCAAAGAGAGTTTTCAGATATTTCGAGATTATAGGCTAGGGCATTAGTTTTCCTCAGTTCACGTGCAAGTTAATTTCCATTTATAATTAATTCTTCTTAATTCCCGTGTGAGTTAATTCCTTTGGACGGCCAATGCATGCTTTCTCTCGCGGTTGATCGATGGGTCAATTTTTTTTGGGTCCTCTCCCATTTCAGCCCAATTAGGTGGAGGGATTTAAGCTACAATTAATAAGAATTTATAAGGTCTTTCACAATGGGTGTTTCTTAGCATGTTTTCATAAAGTAATTAAAACTTAAGAAACAACAATGACAATTATTTATTTGATGATGTTTCTTAGTGCTGTTGTATTTAATGATTTTAGTCTCATACATATGTGTGATTGGTCTAGCCAAGTTTTTTTTGTCTATGAATAGGAAACATGCGTGTGCGTTGCAACGGGAGTGAAATACTACATTGCGAAGTCCTTCTACGGCTGCTCTTTCAACTCCGCACTATCATCAGTGGGCCTTTTAATACAACCAACTGTTTATGAAAGATATGACAACCGTACCATAATCCAATCGTAAATGCTAGCCATGCAAATTTTCTTGCAAGCAATATAGTAGATCAAAATGATCCGTACATGCAGCAACATTTGTAGGAGAGCAAACATGTTTTCCCGTGGTCACATTTTTGCAACGAAGATGTGCCAATATTCCATAACTCCAATCTATGATACATAATAATAATTAGAGAAAATAAAAAATTGGGACATCTCATTGAAACGTTGAAGTTTTAGATATAATATGAACCCTCTTGTGTTTTATCAGTTTAACCATCAGATAACCATACAGAAAGAAGAAAACATAGCTGAAACAATTATCAGTAGCAAATCACATTTAATCTCTACATCAGTTTATTCTGAAATATCAATGGATCTCATTCCATTTCTCTCTTCTCTCTCAAATCACCTAAGCCAACCATGAAGTGCAAATCTCAAATCAGCTCAACATGTCACTTCGATTGCATGAAATTCATAAAAGTGTGCAGCGATATAGTGGCAATGGAGCCACCGAGGCCCTTTACTTAGTAATAGGACAACATATACTAAACTCCGGTAACATACAAAACCTAGACACAAGCGCCTACTACAGAAACCCTCTCACTTCACTTGATGTCAATCTTGTTGGCAACATTAAAAGTATCGGAGTCTTGGGGCAGCTTCACGTTAGTCTACTTCTTGTGATTTTGTCATCAGGTCTAGTTTGCATGTTTGGTCACTTGGCTGTAAGGCATAACATATAAACCAGTGCATACCTAAGGAACCTGTTGCATAGACTGGACTGAAAGATTGTCCTCTAGGCGATTTTACCATCATAGGAGTCAAATATATTTCACTCTTGACAATGGAAGAACGGTGGCCCACCATCAGCCAGCGGGCCAGTGCTCCGTCTTTAGCTCGCAATCGCACTCCCCTTTGGACCTCCTCCACACGCCTCCGACAGGAAGGCCGAAGAGGTGGCGCGCCCACTTATCCCCTCCATAGCAGGGCGGGTTGGGGCTGGCCTCCTCCCTCCCTCGCATGAGACTGGCCACGGAAGATGCACGGTTATTGAACAGGCGAGGGGCGTGGATGGAGGCAAACCTGGAGTCTTTCCGCCAACTGCGTCGCCAAACCCTAGTACCACCACTCTCATCGTCTCCTCTCTTTGTGGGTGATTTGGTGCGGAGGCAACGCGCATGTGGGAACACAAACGATTGAATTTGGTGGTGGAAGAATCAACAATACTTCCAAACCTGCAAGGGAAAAATCGTCCAATAAAAACAAGAAACCTTAGTCCCTTTATTAGTTGGTATAGAAGAGATCGGGACTGAAGTTCACAATACAGCAAAAATATGTAACTTTGGAGGATACCTTAGTTTTTAGAACTATAATATCTTTGCATCCACACGTCAAAATATTCAATACACGGGGGCAAAGTATTCAGCATGGGCAATCAACCTGCAAACTTCATGGAACCGTTCAATGACTTCTGACACGTACACTCATTATTTTTTTGGAACTCAGTTTCATGAGAACACATATCACAGATTGTTTCATTGAGAGCACATATCAATTTTTTCATAATCAAAGAAGCGTGAAGTAGTACACAGATGCTTGGTATGTACATAGCCTACACAAATTCGTGGGCAAAACAGAAAGAAAAATAGAAACTAAATGATGAGCTATAGACATAGACGCAAATATATAGATATTACATGTGATATAAATGCTTATCCTACAAATGATGTCTCGGTAGCTACAAAATCATGGTAGATGGGTTTCACTGTTGCATCTGGATGATAAGAAACTAATAGAAGATAGTCCCATGGGATGTCTAGAAACTAAGACATGACTCAGTTTATTTTAACAAACAAGCTGTAAAAGTTGCTGTCAAGAAAAGGTCCAGTCATCACTTGTAATAAACAAAATGCAAAAGCTCCTCTATCGGGAAAAGGTTGGTCAATTTGGTGATCTATTGTTTAATGTAATTGTTAAAATGAATACAACACATTTGTCCATCCACAATCTCTTCTTCGCTACATATACTAAAACAAAAATTGCTTGTTTGAAAGGTCCATGCCAAAAATTAGACATGTAAGAAAAGAGAAGTAATTACTCCAACTGCATCTAGACACCTAATGCATAACTCCCATAATAAATTATTATATCTGACTCAAAAACTAAACACCACACACATAGTTATTACCTGATTAGCAACATCCTTGGCAATGTAACACCACACACACATAGTTTCATCATGTTTCACAAATCCGTATCAAACTGGATTGCAATGAAACAAAGTAAAACATTATACTTGATCTACTGCTAGAATCACATTTATCTCGAGAACACACATCGATTGTTAGGTAGAGACCTAGTTGAGACACTGAAAGCTGCAAAAGAGAAACTGGAATTAGTTGACTTAGATTTGTCTAGATTCAGTTGTATCTAGACATGATTTAGTATTAGATTCATTATCTTGACAAATTTGAGTCAAATAATTTGGGTCGGAGGGAGTAATAACAAAATAAATAACATAATAACAATGATAGGACCAATGTATTTACCTGACGTTGAAAGAGATTCGAGACACCCAAGGGAATTTTTTTTGAAGGAGGCTAGGTTTTCGCCACCATGGTGAAGAGAAGAAACCAGTGGTGAACTACACCCCTGCATGTTCAACACTGAACCATAAAAAAATCTAGGCTTGATCGATCACGGTGAGATTGGACTGTAAAATAAGATCATGTTCAACACTGAACCATAAAAAAAATCAACGATTGCAATACCATATTAGAAAGAGGAAATGTGCATGGATTCTCTTACCTCTGATCTGATTAGAGAGCTGACTAAGGCCGGAGCCATACGTCATGTCCACCAAGTGCCACGGACGCCTTCAGCATCGAGGATGCGCCCGCCCCTACTGCTCCTCGGAGGTGTCGTCGTCGCATAGCCACAACAAAGGCCTCAATCGCTGGACTGCAGAAAGCGGTAGAACGACGGCTCCCCTCGATCTCCCTGACCAAAAGATCCGCCACGAGCACAGTAGAGACGGGGAAGCCACATGGTGGTGCGGGGTTGAGGGACCGGCCTGTTGGATCCATGGACCAAGGTGAAATCACGCTGAGATGCCTGGAGCACGAGCAAGATATGGCAGTTTCGAGCACGATTCCTAGCACGCCATGGTGGAGGGTATTATGGTTGGCAGACGGGTGGCGAGGGCGATGTCCTGTTGACCTGCGACACAAGGGCGCAGAGGACGGGACACCTTCAACCGCGGCGGACTACATCTATGGTGATGTCCCTTGGTCAGGCCGTACAGTTTTGGGGCTTGATTAAGAACGACATGCGGTCTTTTAGGAACCTGATCTGCGTTTGGTTGGGGAAGATGAGGCACATCACGACGAAGAGGACCGAGCGTTCGACGAAGCGGGACGACGTAGTGCAGAAAACTGAACACCTTCCCTCTTTTTAGATAGTAGAGATATCGTGTAAGGGGTGTAGCTTAGCTAAGATACAACAATACCCTCTTTCTTCATTAAATGATATGTCACATAGGCAAAACATCTAGGATACTACGCTAAAAAATACCCATTGTGAAAGGCCTAACGTCCCTGAGATAATTTCTGTTTTGCAAATCCCATATCTTGGTATTGCCAAATTGGCTCTCCAGACTAATAATCCCGAACAGAGGGAGTATCTCCATAATGCATGATATCATATTGTACTAGTATCATACTACTCCCTCTGGTCCGGTTTATTAGACACGCACACAGTTTAAGAACAATTTTGACCAATAATTTTGGTTAACAAATTTTACATAATATATCACAAAATTATACCATTGGATTCATCTTCAAAAGTAGTTTCCAATATTATAATTTTTGTGACATATTTTATAAAATTTATTGATCAAAATTGAAAATTGATGGTTAAAGATTTTTTTAACTACGTGCGTGCCTAATAAACTGGACTGGATGGAGTAGTACTATATTTAATGATTTATAGTATTTTAATGCAAAATTATGTACTATGATTTATTTGTCTAGTTTTACGTGCTATGATATGGTATCTACCTATGATAAACTAACCATCTTTTTCTTTATTAATTATTGTGACACATTAAATTTTTATCAACATAACATGCATGATATTAGCTATGATACTCATAAAGTTATTTTGGTTATTTTGTGACGGATTACTATATCTTTCTCTCTCTGTTCTCCTTCTCTCGTCTACTCTTCGCCTTTTTCCATTCCCGTCCAAATAAAACGCTCGAGCTACCAAACCCTAGGCAGGTCTCGTTTCTATCCGATTCGTCCCGATCTCTGTTGGGCGCGTGATTGGATCGTAGGGGATGACGATATCAAGCGCCGAAGGGTTCCTCCCGGCGGCGAGCTGCCTGCCGTACACAGCGGAGGAGGAGCGGGCGGTCATCGACGCCCTCACGCGGGATGCGGAGGGGAATGTCAAGGACGGCGATCTCCGCTACCTTGTCTCACAGAGGTGGGCCCTCCACCTTCGTACCTATCCCTGTAAAATTTTCCGCTTTTTTTAGCTTGCTCGTTGAATGAGTTGTGTTTCCGGTTGATAACGCGGACGCCGATCGGATCTTACGCGGGGAGCAATTTGTGGCTCGAATTGGGATATGAGATCTGACGTATTTCCTGTTATACCTTCTCGCGATCGAATATGTGCTATGTCTTGGGCTGGTATTGTTGGGGGCACTAGTATAATTATCTAATCCTGAATGCTCTCTCGTTTTGCTGTTGTTCAATTTGGAAATCCTGGGTTTTAGGGGGTGGCGGTAGACTGTGATTTATGACAGATTATCTCTTATGTTGGCAATTGGAGATTTATGAGTGCCCTTGACTCGATTTAGTGTAACTTGATTCACCATGCAGGTTGCAGTAATGCTATAGGATGTCTTGTTGTTATCGGGTGCCTCTTCATACAGTCAAATCAATTCACATTGATTTCATTGACCCTGTAGTGCTTAAATTAAGGAATTATAAGTTTGAGATTATAAAGGGGTTCATTTATAACGTTACTTCTTTTTGTATCGGATGTATGAAATTGTAGTGAAGATTGAAGAGAACGTATACCAATACTCATTCTTTCTTGCCCAACTACTACTAGGTTGCAACCTCCCCCAGCATACAAACACTTGAATCTAGGAATATGTTTATGGAAAAACATGAAGCACATGTTTGGTTCAATACCACATCTTTTGGACCTTAGTTAGGCAAGTTATACTTCTGGCTAGGGTTTTGGTTCATTGCCACTTCTTTCTTTGCCTGCAACCCACATGCCATAGACTCCAAAACTTGTGTAAGGTGTGGCCGACAATCTGTTAGACATAAAAATTGTGGCTCGCAACACTTTTTCGCAACTAGATGTTGGCCAACAGGCTCTGAACCAACCGAGGTAATCTTTTAATGCTTTGAATTTCTGTTGCTGTCGCTTATTCCAATCTCCATGTACTTGTCTATATTGGATTATTGGTAAAACACTTCAATGTTTGATTCACATGTGACATGTTGATATGGAACAAGTAGATTTGCTATGATAATGTTGCGTTTCAGTATCACTGTCTACGAACACAAACAATGATATCCAACTGATCGGTAGTGGGATTTGTAAATTTCATGTAAAACCCTGCAAACTAATGTGTACCACAATGATTAAATCTATGTTGTTCAAAATGATTTAATACATATGCCCTTAGTTTGTTGCTTGTAAATGTCAGTACCTTCGTGTTGCACTTATGGCTGTAAATATCATATCTGCATTCGATTTTGTATTGCCTGTTTGAAGTTAATATATAGAGCCTTCTGCCTTTCAACGAAATGGTTACTTTGCATATTTCAATCCCTTGGTTTTGTTATTCAACTACGCATTATGTAAATTTTGCAGCTGGTGGACACACTGGCAATCTTATGTGGGCTTACTCAGTTATGGGGAGAATGACACTGACATTCCTCTTCAACCTACGAGTAGACCTGGGGAGATTGATAACAGGAAGCTTGTTTCGGAGGAAAATAGCAGTGGCACTGAAGAACAAGAGCTCCAAAGAACCTTGAGGGAGGGGGAGGACTACACTTTGGTGCCACAAGAAGTTTGGAGAAAGCTATATGACTGGTATGCAATTGCAGTGCCATGTAATGTATGCATTTTCTTGTTTATTTGTTAGTCCCATTCCCATTTAATGCATCTAGTAGAAGGAACTCTGATAGACCACTAATATCATCTCTGCCATTCTGCCTGTTGGATTAGGTCTTCCATTGTTATTCTCTTCTTTCCTGCTACTAGTAGTTTGGCAACACAATATGTAATTGTGCCACTTGTGAGTTGAATGTTGGGATGACTATTGTTATGTTGTCTTGTTTATTTGTATTTCATGATAAAATTTATCGTGTTCCCACTACTTTTGGTGTGCACGTGTGCCCTGTGGTGGTGGGTGTGTATGAATCATGCAGGTTATATGGATTGTCATCTATCCGTAGCAGTTGTTCCATGTAAAAAAAGTTGGTTTATTATACTCATGTCGTCCAACATGAGTGTGGAATGCTGTAGTGCCTTTATTAGAGGTTTATTTATCTCCATTTTGTCAGACATTCATATGCACGTGCCCCTAGATATGCACACGCAATCAAAGAAATAATGTTGATCAATTCTAATTAAACGTTGCAACTAGTAGTATGTTGCAGATGTTAAATTGCTGATGCCAACGGCATGAAAGAGAAAGGTGCATATAATGCAAAATGTAAAAATAATGAAGTGTCAAAGAAGACAATTTGGAGAGCTACAAACATGGGAAAGAAGGCGTAAAAAATGCTTTGTCAAAGAACTAATTTAGGAAGCTAGAACAATGCGTATTGGGAACAGATGAATTACTTGATGCTTTTCCAGTTTGCCTTGTCTTTCCCTTATCCTCTTGCTAGCTCTATACTTCCTCCGTCCCAAGGCTTAAGGCCTATAATTTTTTTGAGAAGTCAAGCTACGGAAAGTTTGACCAAACTTTTTGAAAAAACTATCAAGAACTATGATATTATATCGATACCACGTGAAATTATGTTTCATGATGTATCCAAGGGTATATATTTCACTATTGTAAATATTTTTTTTCTTTCAAAAACTTGGTCAAACTTTACATGGTTTGACTGTTTCAAAAAATTATATGCCTTAAGCCTTGGGATGGAGGTAGTACCAGTGCTTGAATGATGCTTTTCCAGTTTGCCTTGTCTTCCCCTTATCCTCTTGCTAGCTCTATACCAGTGCTTGAATTAGGCATTTCTTTCAAAGTTTCAAGAGAAAAGGTTTTGGATCTCAAACAAATAATTGTATTGGACATTAACACGGTCTTCAAGAGATAGTTTGATCATAAAATTTGTACTATTGGGTATGCATGAACCCAAGAAAAGTCATAAGGTACTCGAAATACTTTGTGGTAGAAATTGTGATTTGTAAATTTCTAATTTAGATGTTGAAAATGATATAGGCAGTCAGAGTGTAAAATCTTGACTGAAATTTGTCTAAAGCGCTAATCATTTGTGAACTGCAGAATACTTGCAGTATTTGATCTGCAGAGTACTCATGAGGTGGATGATATTTTCAGGTATAAAGGTGGACCAGAGATATGTAGGAAAGTGATTTGGGAGGATCCAACTTCCAGGAGATACATAGTGGATGTCTATCCCCTCCATTTGACACTAATTGATGAAAGAGACAGCTCTGTGCGGACTATCAAACTAAGTAGGAAGGTAAATTAGTGTCAACTTACCGCTTTCATGTAATCATGTGTAACCTTTCATCCACATTCAAGTTGAGGTTCTTCTCATAGATTTATGATTTGTGATAGATGATCTGTTGGCCAGCAGGTTAGGCCGCTACATTCCATAACCTAGATGGCCAGTCACAGTTGTACACTGTGGAAAGTTTAAAACTCAGATTTTTTGGGATGGCAGTCCCCCAAAAAGAAAAAACTCAGTTGGGCTCATCTATCTTTCTTCTCTTATCGTCGATATGCCTTCTTTCTGTTCTCCGTGTTTGCCATTGGTGACGGAACAAAAGTCGTGTTACAACTTACAAGTTGATCCTAACTAGTAATGTCACATGGTGGTATTTGAAACTACTTTAGATTGAATGTGCATGAAGATAAATTTTATATGAGCTACTTCCCTTGGTACTGTTTTGTATTCAGCCTGAAACTTATTACTCCCTCCGTCTTGAAAAAGATTCTGAGATTTGGGCTAATTCGAATGTACCTATGCACTAAAACGAGTCTAGATACATGCGAATCTAGACAAATCTCCGACATCTATTTCGAGACAGAGGGAGTATTTCTTTGTTAGCAATTTTATTCTCTAACAATTTTTTATTTTTTATCCCTCATTCTGTGCTTCCAGGCCAAAGTTCAAGAGCTTTACAGATTGGTTTGCTCACTTTTGGCTGTAGAGCAGTCCAAGGTATACCCATTGCCATCTATGTATCTGACATATTTATGCCTTGTATGTTTAGTAGAGCTACATCATTGGTATTTTGTTGATCCTTTGTTTAAACTTTTAATGGTTCAGATCCACCTCTGGGATCATTACCAAAAGACGAAGAACAAGAAGTTGACCAATATGGGTGAGACACTCGAGGAAGCACAACTTATGATGGATCAAGAGGTATTATCTTATGTTCACGCACCCTCATCATAGCTGAAACCTGTGGCTCCTGTTCTTTTGCCGTGTTGCCTTGCATCTCTTTCTCCTACAGTCCGATGGTGTGCTGTTGCACTACCTTTTTGTACATGGCTATAGCATCCATGATTAAGTAGTAATAAACCCTTAAATTTTGTTCTCTTATGTTCATGCACTCTCGTCTTTTGCTGAAACCCATGCCTCCTATTCCTTTGGTGTGTTGCCTTGTATCTCTTTCTCCTACAGTCAAGGTGTGCTGTTGCACTACCTTTTTTTACAAGGCTATAGCATCCACGATTAAATAGTAATAAACCCTTGAATTTTGTTCTCTTATGTTAACGTAATTTGCATTTTGTAGGCTATCTTATCAATTATGGTATAACTCTGTTTCTTAACACTGGTACAAAGTGGTGAAATGAATATGTAGTGTGAGTTATTTGTGCTATACTTAAATCCACTTTTCGGGTGGGTTGAAGCTTACAATCCTCTCTGTTTATGTAAAGAGTGTTCTCCTCATACATGGTTGCCCTTGGTTTACCTGCAAGACTGTATCTGCTTTGATATTTCCTCTGGCTTGGTTGAAAGTCATTTGTTCTTGCTTTATGCTTGCAGATTCTCTTGGAGGTTAGTGTAGATTATACCTGGCCATCCGATCTTGCTACGAGATGTACCAACAATGAATTAGCATTAATTCCACTGGAACCCTCCATGTCATCATTCTCAATTGCCGGAGGCCCTAACATCTCAAATGGCTATTCATCTAGAATTGGTTCCAGTCTTCCTCCAGATAACCACTTTAATCCTTTATTAAGGGACACAGAAGATGGGTATAGTATTTTCAGCAACGGAACAAAAGATGAAATCCATGGATTGACTGGGTTGCATAACTTGGGTAATACATGCTTCATGAATAGCGCTATACAGTCCTTGGTCCATACACCTCCATTGGTAGAGTATTTTTTGAAGGACTACACTCAGGAGATAAACACGGAAAATCCGCTTGGGCTACAGGTATGAGATTATTTCAACCCACTTGGGCTATCTGACGACGTTATTTATGACATTTGGGGATTATCAATTCTGCAGGGTGAACTTGCAGTAGCATTTTCAGAACTACTGAGAAAACTTTGGTCGGCCGGCCGCACTTCTGTACCTCCTCGTGCATTTAAGTCAAAACTTTCTTGTTTCGCTCCTCAGTTTAGTGGATATAATCAGCATGATTCTCAGGTTCGTCTACGCGGAATGTACTGCTTCTTCAGATACCTTTGCTATTTCAACTTGGAAGAATCAAACACATCTATTTAAGTATGTTAATATACTGGTTCTTCTTGTTGTGTTAGCGATATTGCTAGAGTAGCAAGATGTCCTATTTTTTTGAGACCTGATGTCCTAACTTCTGTACAAAGTATATCTGCTTTCCAACTTTGTCTCAGTTATTTAATCAGGCATGCTTCCTTATGACATCAGTACCATGTCACCTGTTTGATGCCTGGTATCATTTGGGTCCCTCAGCTCCTGAAGCATTGACTATGTTTTGAGTTCTCTCAATTTCCAAATACCTCTATTCCATTTCCATTGATCGTTTCCTTCATACCCCTTTACTGTAAATCATGAAGCACCCATATGGGGATATGTACACAGAAATAAGCATAAGGGGACACTTGATGCGACATTCTCTAGAAACAGCTATACGGGATAAGCAGTCTGTAATAAAGAAAAATAATAATTTTTAGGAGTGTGAGATGAGAAAATGCTGCCCAATCCGCAAGTTCACCCTCCTCACTGTCAAAACCAGCATTACTGCTTCCAGTCCCAGCCGCATATTTGCTGCAGGCCATGCCCCAGGTTTAAAAAAGCATTAGGTGTTAATTCCTAGTTTTGCCTCAGCTTAGCCTCTATCTCTCCTAGGCGTATGTCTAGGCGTGCTTAAGCGCTAGGCATTTTCTGTCGCCTAGCGAAGACAGCCCCTTTTTTAACCATGGCCATGCCACTTCGTCAAGATGCAATGCGCCCTAGTCAGCAAAAAGTCAACAAGAACAGCAAGACAGCATTTAGCAATGGCAACAAGATGCAATGCTGTTTCTGTTTCGCTATGTTTTGTGAAACATTTTAATATGATATCTCTTATATAACAATTGCCACTGGTTTCTACAGGAGTTGCTTGCATTTTTGTTGGATGGTTTGCATGAAGATCTCAACCGCGTGAAGAAAAAACCATATATTGAAGTAAAGGATGCTGATGATCGTCCTGATGAAGAATTCGCCGAAGAATGCTGGAATTACCATAAAGCTCGAAATGACTCCATAATAGTAGATAAGTTCCAGGTAAGTACATTTCAGACTTGAATGATAAGGCATTCATGTTTCAACGGACATGTGGAAGTTAGTCACTGCTAGGTGACATTAGAGCATCTCCAACAAGTGCTCTATACCGCGGGCGTGCTATAAAAACCGCCCGTTTAGCGCGCGCAGAGCTTCCCGCGCTCCTCCAGCAGGCGCTCTAAACATTTAGGCGCTGTAAATATTTTTGTGCGCGGGGCATTTTGCTCTATCCTAGGCGCCATATGTTGGGTGCCGGCTGCAGCGCGCGCTATTGATCTACTCACGCGCGAAGAGCCAACCGCTAGGAAATTACATCCCGCGGCAGCGTCCTCTCCTTTCCCCATTTCTCCTCCCGTGCCACCGCCGCGCCGATTTACTCCCGCCGCGCCGATTTCCTGTCGGGAGCGCTGTGGATCCGCTGCCCCGTGCCTCCCCATGCGCGCAGCCGCGGTAAATCGAGCCGCCGGCACCGACGTGACTGCAAGCACATCGCCTCTCCACGGTCGATTAGCGCCGCACCTTGCGCGATTTGGCGACGCGCCGTGCTGCCGGCTGCGGTGCACGACCGATGGAACATTTGTTGTACTTATTGTATTGCCCATGAATTATTTGCTTGTGTTGTTATAATAACTAGACAATTTATTGTTGATTTATTTGGGTTTGTTTGATCTTGTTGAATCTATACAAGTGTGTGAATGTTGTTTGTGGTGGCGCGCTGTATTTTGCAGCGCCTGCTGGGGGCCTCTTTTCCGCCGCTGGGCCAGCGCTACAAAATGCAGCCTCCGGTGGAGGTCACGCCGGCGCCGCGCGCTGCAAACGCGATATATACAGCGCCAAAATATGCAGCCACTGTGCTCTTAGGAACTTGTTCGCGCTGTAAACTCTTGCTGTTGTTTCTTATTTATCTTGCTTCGACTATATCTATTGGTACTTTTGGAGTCTTTATGTTCAAATGTAGATGCAGAAGGTTATGGAATTTCAGCTGCCTTTAACATGAAAGCTTATCTACATTTATCACATGATGTTTATCATATTTCTGGCTGTCAATCGTTAAGCGCTGTCTTGCTTGCCTGATGTTTATCTGGTTATTATTTAGTTGTCAGTGAAAAATGAAATAGCCACTACAGCGTTAGGCCACATCCTCGATTGAATTTGTCTAGGTTTGTGATCTGCTAGTTTGATCATCAACTGTTAAGAGTAAAATGCACTGTAGGTCCCTAAAAATGTAAGATTGTTCGACTAGGTCCCTCAACTTGAAAAATCAATATTTTTAGGTCCTTTGATTGGCTGGCAAGGGATGTCCAGAATTTGTTTTGCGAGCTGTCATTGAGTCGTTGGAAGTGGTATTAAATGCTGATGTGGCATCTAATTAGACGACTATGCTGTTTTGGGGATAGTAGTAGGCACTAGGCAGTTACAAGAGAGAACAACCCCTGCGGTCTGCTGTCCTGCGGTCCTGCCACTATCTGATGTCCAACATAAGGCCCATCTTATGAGTACCTTCTAAGTTCATGGAACATCTACGACACCCTAGGGTCCAGGTGCTTTGCCATTTCGCTGGGTGGAGATGCCCCCTGGTAGATTGATTGCTCTTGATCCTCCAGTTGCACCTACTGCGATCCCAGTCACTGGGGAGCACGGGAGCAGCAGAGTACTATGGAGGCCATAGTTGTGTGAGACGCTGCTGAGGAGCACAACGATAAGGCAACGACAGATACACCAGACTTGTCAGATTGTGCGGGTACCTGAAGGGTTTGTCTTGACTCATTGCGTATAGGTATCATGAAACATATTCTCTCATGAAATGTCCATTGTCTTCCGGACATTGTGTTCAGATCCGACATGTTAGTGATCTGTGATCTGCATGCTGATCTATTGAAAAAGGGGAATTTACATCTCCTAAAACAAAAAAAGAGAAGAAACCCATCGAACATGGCTGATTCATCAACATGGTGGCTATGGCTTGGTGGTTGGCAATATTTGCGAGGCTGCCATCACATTGCGGCTGCTGAGCTCACAATGAATAGGTCTTAAGTGTGTGGGAGTGATATCATTGTCTCCAAAAGGGGCATGTTGAAATTTTACAAGGAGAGGAGGGAGAACGAGTGCAACATCCTCTAGTTAACCTTTTTGTAAACACCACTTAATCGATCTGTCCAATTTAGAGGATCTAGATGTCCACTTCTCAACCTTAGGGAACTACTCGGACCATCCAATAACCATGTAAGATGGGTATACACCGCACTGTGCTTGTTTATTAGTACTCCCTCCGTTCCAAAACAAGTTTGTACTAAAACTGCGACAATTATTTTGGAATGGAGGGAGTAACTCACTAGTTAGCAAAAATTCATGGACGCAGAAACATCTCTCTGGAAATTGCTAAGCATTGTCACTAATAGCCCAAAATGCTTCATGATTACAGTAATCAATATCTTTCTTGTACTGGCGAACAATATTGTTGTTCCTGTGTATCGAGACTGGAAATGAAAGCGAACCATAATATTTCAGTTATCTTTATCTTTGCTTTAATTATATAACAGTTAGGTTGCTGTTTCTCTTGCTTTGTATGTGGCGCCTGATTGCTAAAAAGATTTTACCTTTTTGTGTTCTCTGCCCTAACAATTATTTTTTTCCGATGTTTCAGGGACAATACAAGTCTACATTAGTCTGTCCAGAATGCAACAAAATCTCTGTTACCTTTGATCCATTCATGTATTTGTCACTACCATTACCCTCAACTGTTACTCGCATGATGACTGTGACTGTATTTAGTGGTACTGGGGCTTCTCTTCCCATGCCTTACACTGTTACAGTACAAAAAAACGGAGTTTGCAGAGATCTCTGTAAAGCCCTGAGTGATGCATGCTGCTTAAACGATTCAGAGATATTGTTACTTGCAGAGGTATAATCCATTTCTGTCTTTACTTGACTAGTCATTCCTGAAACTGGAGTGTAGGTTTTCAGTAAATAACTAACTAAAGGTTACTTGCATTCCTCAGGTATACGATTATCGGATTTACCGTTATTTCAGTCCATTGGAGCTACTTCATAGTATAAAAGATAATGATCAGCTTGTTGCTTATAAGCTTCCTGTTGGCTATGAAAAGCTTTGGAGGGTTGAGATCCTCCATCGAAAGGTGGATAGGTAAGAGCCATGCAAATGTTGTTATTTCATATCTTAGGCTCTGTTCTCTGTTTCTGTGCTGTGGTGTGGTTGGATGGTGGGATTTAGTAAGTTTGAAGAGTAGTAAGATTATCTCTTACATCTAAAAAATGTTTCCAACTAACTGCCATATCCATAAATAGAAACAAATAAGTGCTTTTGAAGAGGTACCATCATGCCAAACAGTGCCATTTGTGCTTTTCCTCGTGTTATTTTATCCTGGACACTTGAGCTCTAAGTGGTCACTTGAGCTCTAAGTGGTCCCATTCTGCACTCATTGCATAGATAAGTTCAGTACAGTAATCACGGCATTTTCAAAAGGATTCATAAAACATGTGCATATCACAATTTGGTCTTTCAAAATTTCCTACATGGAGCTGGAGGCTGACAAGTGTTGATTGTGGTTTCAGTTTGTATAGCCAAAACACAAGTTCAGGCTGCACTATAGGCTGGACTTATCTTGATTGTGTGGATTCAGCCTTGCGGCCATAGTTTTAAAACCGTGCTGGTGATCGAACCATCTGGCAGTTGGTTTGCAGTTCTGATTGCCAGTTCATCGGTTCAATTATTGGACAGGTAATTGATGAAAATAGTTAATAATGGTAGGGAAATATAGAAATAATAAAGCAGACAATTAAACTAACTTCTGTACTTTTCACATGAAACAAGTACAGACTAGATTGCTAGTGTGACGTAGACAACTTCATGTGGTGAACTCTGGTGACCAGGGTTCAATTCCTGAGCGAGCACCTGCGCTGGTGTGAGGAATCAAGATTCCTTCAGTTGGTCAGACCGTTCCTGGTTTCCGCTGGACTTTATCTGGTTCGTTTCCTTGTCCGTTCCTTCTGTCACAACAGACAGGAGGAGGCGCCAGTTCCGGTTTATAAATGTCTGCCAGGTCTGGATTTTTTAACTAGGCTTGCGGCTACATATTTAGAATTGGGATTTGCAAGATCAGGATGTGTATCAAGAGAGAGAAGACTGGAAGTTGATACATATCTTTCCTCACTGGTGGACTCTTGTCTTCTGTTTTATCGGCTGATTGGTGCTAGCAAAGTAGCAACCAAGTAAGAATAGGAGATCCTAACCTTGATCTAGTGCCTAGCATGATTGTGAGAATAGGAGATCCTAACCTTGGTGGACTCATAATTTATTTATGCTCTTCTTTGATGGTCTATTTGTTACAATTCTGTTAATATGCTTGTGAGAATTGCTTTCCAAATGAGGCTTATATTGTTATGTGCTTGTTAATTCACCTAGATTTACTTCAGAGCCCCAGTTTAATGGTACTCGGAAGCTCATTGGAA
This sequence comes from Avena eriantha, assembly GCA_910589775.1. Lineage (NCBI taxonomy): Eukaryota > Viridiplantae > Streptophyta > Magnoliopsida > Poales > Poaceae > Avena > Avena eriantha. Next base: position 160,174,663 of record OU342740.1, on the reverse strand, counting down.
GCCCTCTGGTGACTTGTATTCCCATTGACTCAACCAAAAGAGTTGATATTTATGCGGTTGTCTCTGCGGTGCTGGCTCCATTTGTACGAGCAAAAGTGTATCCTCCTGGTGATTCCATGTTGAATGGCAGCGGGCCTAGTCTGGATGGTATTGTACTAACTGATAAGAGCGCCTCATGTGAGAAGGGTCTTTCTACGTCGAATGTGGATGAAGCAACCACTGATGCTGAGCTTTTGCCGTTTAAGCTTTACTTGAGTGATGATAAAGGTCATGTGAGAAATGTTATAGAAGAAGATTCTAATCATGTTTTTGGGTTAACCATGAGGTTATTGATGGACTGGTCTGATAGAGAACATGAAATTTATAACCTTAAATACATGGACGATCTTCCTGATGTTTTCAAGCCAGGATTCATGTCAAAGAAAACCCGGCAAGAAGCAGTCAACTTGTTTTCATGCTTGGATGCTTTTTTGAAGAACGAACCTCTGGGCCCTGATGACATGTGGTTAGTATATTTTCCTGCTCTTTTATTTGACTACTGGTACGGACCTTCAGTTTCTGATGGCTTCCGCTGCTGCCTTGGATCTGCAACAGGTACTGTCCTAGCTGCAAGGAGCACAGACAGGCCAGCAAGAAACTTGACTTGTGGAGGTTGCCCGAGATATTAGTGGTCCACTTAAAAAGGTTTTCATACAGCCGTTATATGAAAAATAAGCTTGATACCTTTGTGAACTTTCCAATCCATCATCTTGATATGAGCAAGTATGAAAAGCACATGTCCGGAGGTGACCAGCCCCCCATCTATGAACTCTATTCAGTGATCAATCATTATGGTGGCTTGGGAGGTGGTCACTATTCTGCCTATGCGAAGGTGCGTAGCCCAACTTTGTGCTATATTGTTATCCATCACTCTCTGAAATTCATTTGTTCTGTCCATTTTGCACTTGCAGTTAGTAGAAGAAGACAGTTGGTATCATTTTGATGATAGCCACGTCTCCTCTGTCAATGAAGAGGAAACAAGGACATCTGCGGCTTATCTGCTCTTCTATCGACGTGTTGATGGCAATTCCTGTGCAATGTCTGAAGATGTTCCTGTTGATACTGATATGGTTGATTCACTAGAGGCATAGATTATGTCCATTTATCAGTATGGATGTGGTTTTGTGGCATATATATGTGAGTGTGCTGGTTTTAGGGCACTCTATTGGTGTACGGTACGTCCTGAAGCCATTGACGTTTTGTAGCATGAACATCGATCTTCAATTTGTTGCAGCCCTTGTATGATTAATTAGGGTTTCCAGTATCACCTCTTATATTGACAAGTAAATTCAGAAGTATTGCTGGCTACATGAAGTACGTAAAACTTTTGAGGATATGTTGGCTTGGGTAATATACATGCTGTCATTATGGTGTCAATGAGGGTGCTGAACTGGTACTGTAACGAAGTGAATCAAACGGGGAAATTGATTATAGGACAAAGCAGCGCCCCATAATATGGGGAGTACACTCCGTGCGGTGGTCCAGTTTTCCCCGTTCTTGCGTTGTGGCAACCTAGTTTCTCTGCACCGCACGCAACAATAGCCCCGTTTCATTAGGTGTAGCATGTGTCCGACCAAAATCAGATGACAAAAGCTCACGGATCTGATGTTGTACTGTTAGCTACAGTGCAATGTTATCATACTGTTTCTCTGTCATTATGTTGACCTACAACCTAGATGCACACAAGAAAAAGGTATTACGAAAAAAACAATTTGTCTAAGTAAAAGAACACAATTAGGGGGCCTCATAATGCCTGACCAACCGAAGAGCCAATGGCTCAACCATTACTCGAGATGGCAACATGGACACGAACGATATCATTTGCCTCCGACGCGTACACGCGAACGATACGAAGATGGCAAAGATAACCCGAACAACAATTCTCAGTTGCCCTCTGTGTAGCAGCCAAACCGAGAAGCTGCATCTAAAGTCCTTTTGAACCAGCAGAACAAGGAGACACCGTCTCCTTCGATCTCCAGTGCAGGGCATCGAAGGTTAGTGCACCGATGCCTTGACCATCACCAACGACCTAAGAAAATCAGCAACATAGTACGATTATGCCCGTCTTGAGGAGGACGAATCAAAAATGATCGTTGTCTCCTTCCCCTCTCGCCGGCCACGGTCGGCTGAAGGATGAGGAACATGCTACTACTTCACACCGTTGCGCCTCACCTCTTTCACTACTAGGAAAAACACTACGAGTGACGCACAATTTTTTCTATCAGTGGCGCACATGCGCCCTGTCATCACCTCACTAATATTTTTTATCAGTGACGTATTACACTGGTGCACCACACATAATACACATACAAGTGACGCACCAACTTGGGATGCGCCATGGGTATATTTTCACTACCAATGACGCACTAGTGTAGGGTGCGCCACTGCTATGGGGCCATGCACATAAAAAAGTCAGGCCACCGCCTGCCTACAACCTGTATACTTCAATATGTTATATGCTCAGAATTTTGTCTCTTGCACGAGATATATACATTAAAATACATAGTCCTATGTCTAGAAAAGGATTCACGAGGACAACACACCAAATGAAAAAATCTACTCCCATAAACAGCGCAACCACGAGCACGATCTCCGCCGAATAGCGGCGATTAGCCCCTGCTCGTCGGCGTCCCTTCACCGTAGCCATCCGCAACGATGCACAGGAGCTGGACGGACACTGGTGGAAAACGGATCTTTAGTCCGGGTTCAGGAGGACCTTTAGTCTCGGTTGCCCAACCGAGACTACCGAATCGAGACTAAAAATCCCACCCTTTAGTCCCGGTTGGTTTATAAAAAACCACCCTTTAGGACCTTTATAAAACCCTAAACCCTAAAACCAGTAAAGGTCCCGGTTTAGGGTTTTGTTTTTTCCTTTTCATTTTGTGTCTTGTGTTCAATTATTTTTCATTTTGTGTTTTTATTTGAAACAAGTTTTCGTATGCATATTCTACGTTACTACATATTGTATATATTGATGCACATATAATATAATTTGTCTTACGAGCGCGCGCGCACATATATATATATATATATGAAAATTCCATCCTACCCCTGGGTGTAGCTACCCCACCTCTTTCCCCTTCCGATCTGCTAAAATTTGTTTCAACCGATTAAAATAACAGGCCGCATCTCTCCAGTTTTTCCGGCCGCATAACAGACTATATAACCTATGCCAAACGACTTACGGATAGCTTTCAAAATATACCGGCCGTCATCATGTTTCACGGAAGCTCGCCGTCAAGAGAGGAAGGTAGTATTCAGGTTGCTACTTGTTAATCTATGTATGTTGATTTACGCAGATCTTTCCGGCTCTCCCTCTTTTTCTCTTGGATCAACGAGTTGCCGACATCGCGTTTTGTTGGAGCTCAATATCAGCGGAAGATGAGAGATTCGTACGTGTGGATGCATGCGTTACCTTTTGTCAGATGCATGTGGATTAATCTTTGATGTTTATTTATTGAATCACCCTTCACGATTGGAGTTTCTATTTCATCAATCACTTCCATGGCAGCCTGCAGGACGATGCATGTCTAAATTTCTCATGTACAGATTGGACGCTACTAATGGTGGCCGCTGTAGACGTCGGAAGGCTCCTGGTACACGTCGGCGTTGTGGAGACTGCATGCCCCATCTCGGTCAACTCCGGCGGTGATATACCGTCATGCATGTGAAAAGAAAATACTCCATAGTCCATACTGCTTTATGTAACCAGATTTTTCTAGAGAGATACTCCATACTACTTTCTACAGAGATGCTCCATACAACTTTTGAACAATATATACACTCCATACTACTTTCTAGAGAGATACTCCATACTACTTTCTATAGAGATACTCCATACACCATTTTTCATGAATAGATACTCCATATTAATTTCTTAGCTAGTGAGCTACAAGAACACAATTGTACGTACATCCATAGATGTTTGTTATACCTTGATACTCCATCAATGAATGCATGAGATCAGTATGTTGTATGTGTCACGTACCCGCAGATCATCTATTTTGTCTGCCGGCGGCCGGACGGAGGCGTAGATATACGTATTTGTATGATATATTTCACAATCCAACTATGTAATTACTTACTCCATACTTTCTTAAAACTGTATATATACGCATATGCTTGCCCAAAGAAGATACTCCATAGTACATACGGCATACTTACTTGGATAAAAAGGAATTTTTGCGATATTAGCATGTACGACTTCATCCGCCTCGTCTTAGGAGTATTATACTCCCTTTTATGATATACTCATCTAACTATATTTTCTTTCTTTTCAATTAAAGTATACTGCATACATTCAAAAAAAAAGTACAGTGCGTATGCTCCTTATACTTTTTTTTGTAAGTAGCGATATTGTCTCAATCGAAAAATGGAGCGTCCATGCTCCAAGGAGAAACATTATGTACTTATTCCAAACAGAAATTGACCACGTATGGTGCATACGCATAGAGTTTCCGAGGAAGACGTGATTAGTACTTATCCATTAAACTGAATGCATGCATATAACTAGCCGGTCCAACAAATTTGCTAGGTTATTTTCTTTAAACGCTATCCGATCTCTTTTTATCCACAAACCCGGCCCGGTTGGTTTGACCCTGCGGTGGGCTAGTTGAGACATGTGGAGAGCTTTTGTCCACGGAGTTATTCATACTACTCCCGGATGTAACTATACCCACGTGTGTTTCACACCATCTAGGTAGTATCTGTCATACCGAAGAGTATGTACGCGTATTATAAAGTATTATACGACTATTTGGTATTATATATACTACTTTTGAGGTAGTATGGCTCCACTTGCCTTTTTTTTCCGTAAGTTGAATTGAAGTACCATATATGTAGTATGTGAACATACTCAAACCGATAAAGTATCACATATACTTTTATATGGGAGTATATGCGACATGGGTGTAGTTACACCCGGGAGTAAGAATGATTTTTCATATATATATATATATATATATATACACACACACAATTTGGTGTGTATGAGTCATAACCGGGACTAGAGCCCGTTTATTTGATTACATGGAGATTATTAAATTACATGGATGCTTTAGACTCTATCTATATTGTATTCTCCATTTGGGGATATGACCGCTTCAAGCAAAAATCCCATCAATTCCTCTTGAATTGCTAGTAGACGGTCCTGTGGTAGGAACTCATGCCGCATCGCATCCAACCATAAATAAGGATATCAATATGAATATACCAATCATCGTAACAAAAAATATGAATGGAACTCAACACAAATTATGGCAATAAAAATAAATTGTGAATATATTGTTTACATACTCGAATAAATTCCGCGTTCTGCTCAATAGTCGACATGCGAATGAACTCGCAAATATCGTATCCACATAAATTAGTTCACGTGGCTTCCTCGCGCACTTTACAAGAATAGAATTCAATCAAATAATAATCAAGCATGATAATTGTATTGAAACTAGAATTAAAGAGATACGCGGATCTAGCTCGTACTACTTACCGGGACCTGATTAAAACTCAGCTCCTCATGCCATTGACCAGGAACCAAATTTTTAAACTGTTTCCAAACACTGCCCGACAAAGAAAATAAATGAATGAGTTACGCTTCCATATTTTTCTTTAATTGGTCCATGATATCAACTTTTACACGGACAATATCAATGCTTAGCAGAAAATAGTAAAAACTGCGCAGGGTTTATATACGTCAGTAACTCATCAGTTACACTTAACATTGAGTAAGCAAAATTAAATGTGCACAAGACAGTAACACTCTCACCTGGAGTTGTAAGGACATAGTATTTCGTTACAGTAATTCTGCTCCTTGAAAAACCTTAGCAAGTTACACTCCGCATCCACGAGACTCATCTATAGCGTTGCAAAATTAACTCGACTTGGGTCAACGAACCCAATGCAATATATTCTCTTTCTTTTACATTCTAGAATCTTCATTCTGCATAATAGCGTACAAAAGGATATAGTGAGAATAATTACAGGCAATGAACTGAACGAGTTGAGCTAGAGACTTAATTATATAAATAAATCAATCACTTACAGGCAATAGCAATTGAGGAGAGATTTGTCGAGTTCCCTTTGATTGAATAACTGAAAGAATTCTGTAAGGTCAATATGGATCTCGTCTTAAAGGAATTAATGCTCCTCTCTAACTTTCGCTATGATCATTTCTTGCCCTTGATTTGCGACTTTCAAGTACCAGTCATGAAATTGTCGTATTTTTGTTGGCAGGCGTCGGAGTATCTCATCGCTGACCAGCGGCTCCCCGCAACATATTACCGTGCTACATCAGCCTTGGGGATAGCAGTGTTGCCTAGAATTTCAGCAATATACATATTACATTTCTTAGCTAATAGCTCAGTTGTTTCTATATCCAAAGGTTCTTTCATATCTATTTACTGTTTGGGTAACACCTTGAGTGGGGGGATCGATTGTTTTGCTCGTTCTCTGAGCTAGGGAACATCTCTTTTCCTGCTTGTGCTAATACCGATCTCTTCTCTTTCAATGTCTTCGTAAGACAGGGTGTATAGTCATCTGGCTTATTTAACTCACATCTGGCTTATTTAACTCATGTTGGGATGGTTGCGCAAGAAAACTCCTAAAGTGCTCCCTGACTTTCGGATCTATGGCTCCATTGGCTCGGGTTGTTTCAGTGCAAAATGGGCCTTCACTTCGGCCCTTACGATCACCCTGTTTTCCACATCAACCTGGTAGTAAGCTAACTTGGGAGGAACCGACGGTACTCTTGGGAGGTGCTGTCGGTTTCCACGTCGGTTATCGATCGACGAAGTGGTGGTACTCTTCCGATTTTGGCCTTTGACTTAGTGGGCTGAGTCGTCTGAGGCGCCGAAGATCGAGATGGACTCGCGCTGCGGTCTGTCTCGAGGAGGGGTGGACTTGGAGGTTGTGGATTTATACTCGGAGGTGACGGTGGCCTTGGAGGTGATGGATTTCTTCTCGGAGGAGATGGTGGCCTTGGCGCTGAGCCTGTAAACTCAATGTTTTACTTTTTTTCCATAGAATGAAGTCACTCGTGACTTCTCCTAGTGGCGCCTCCCCTTCACTTCTAGGGATGTCAAGCTCCAGTGACCGAAATTCCGGTTGAACTTCATCCACACCGACACGAGCATAGCCAGCTAGAATCAGACGACAATGGTAGGTCGCTCCAGGTGCATAAGGTAAAACATAGCCGACCGCCACCTTCATGGATATGTTCTTCCGAAACACATGTAGCTCACAACTTGTTTTCTACTTGACTGCATCCATGGGGTAGCCATCCATCGGTGCACCGTGCATCATCCATAATCGATGCACCATCTATCAGCAGTGCATCGTCAGCCGGGACCTCCATGGAAGTCACGCTGCTTTTCTGTTGAGATGGGTCGCCGGTACTACCGAATGTAGGATCGTGCTATCGGCGCACTCCTCTAAGTTTGTCAATCTGCTTCTACTACTGCCGCTCAATTCTAGCTAGCAGTTCATCATTCGTTCTTTCTACCTTCGACAACCGGTCTGCCTCCTGCTGCTGCTGCTTCTTTGCTCTGTCTCAGCTTCTATAAGTGTCACTGTCCTTGAGAAACACAATCTTCCATGGAAAAGAAGGTCCAAGGCCTCGTGTTCGAGCGACATGTTCAGGATTCCCGAGGGCCTTTGTCAGATCATCCTTCTCTCTGTCAGGATGGAACTTTCCCTCTTTAACCTCTTTCATCACTCTAACAAGGGCTTCCTTGGGTGCAACAATTTCTTTCCCTGCAATAATCTCCCCTGTTTATGGGTTATATGATGCCCCATGCCCAAGTAGTCAATTTCTTGACCTCAAGGGACAATCAACCGTAACTCAAATGATCCCTTTACCCATCATCTCGGCCTCAGTTTTATCCCACTTAGGCATGGCAGTCTTGTAGTCACCTGTCCCCAGCTTATGATGATATATCTTTTTCCCAGAATTTATCTTATTCTTTTGTGACCTTTGCTGAGCTTCTTCCGATTCCTTATAGTCCACAAATGCGGGCCAGTAACGTTGCTTCTTATCTAATGGCCCCATGAATTTTAGAGCCTTTTTGTCCTTGAGATAGTTCTTGTATAATCTTTTCTTGAAGTTCTGGAATTATGTGGCCATGTTCTTAAGAACCCACTTCTTGAATTTCAACCTCATTTTGTATGTTGCCTCAACAGTCTCCAAGACCGGTAGCCTGAAATGTGACATGAGCTATTCCCAAAGACAATTTTTCTATCTTTCGTCGACAAAAGAAACTCCAATTGCCTTTGCTGGCTTATTCCAGTATCGAATGGTGATCGGGATGTTGTCCCTAACAATAACCCCGCATTGAGTTACAAATTATTTTGCGTTCTTTTCGAGATCCAACGGTGCGCCATATTCATAGACTTACTCAATAGTGAGATGCGCACTATCGGCCACCATCTTTCTGGTCGGGCCTTGTTTCCTTGATTGGCTCGATGCGTAGGTCTAAGGGAAGAATCATTCGTTAATATATATACACAAACTAATTAGTGCATCTACCTAGTGATCACCATCGGCTTAATATACCTCGGCGAACTTTGTTAAGAGTCCAACATTTTGTGAGCCGTCAATGGAATCAGTGCTTGTTGGCGCTTCGTATCTTGAAGGTTCTATCTCTATTCCCTCATCGGAATTATTCAGAAATTGTGAGCCATCATCTGGTTCACCATCATGTGCTCCACCCATGTCTATCATTTCGAACATTTCATCCTCACGGTCTCTGCTATTGAAGTCCATATCTTAACTAATACAGAGGAAAGATAAAACAATTTTAGCATTAACATAACATTTCTAAATTATTTTAGTTGTAGAACTTATCTGTGGAGGCTAAGCTTGATAGATGTAGAAGCTCTAGCAACACTCACATGCCAGACCTAGGTATGCTAGGAGTAGTGGATTAGGGTATAAGGCTACACAAGGGAAACTATACAACAGATAGGTAACTCTAGCTACTGACAAAAGACTACATTGGAATCATGTGCATTATAGTGTGAAAGTATATACTTTGTAAAACATAGGTTCAGGATGAGAGGCTACGCTTGCCTTGTCCTTTAGTAGACATGTATGGATCTTCGTTGTCATCGACTTCGGCCTCGTGCTCGAATCCTATCGCGAAGAAGCAATACCGGAAAGAAAGACAACATTCAAGAGATGGCATAATGCAATGCTCAATCAATATGTATGACATGTCAAATTAGAGATTCTACACTAGCCCTAGGTGCAACATCGATTTAAGAGGGTTCGGGATGCCCTGGTAAAGGCACACCGTCGAACCCACATGTACTTAAGGGGGTTCGATGTTCCTCTATATAAACTAGGGTTTTAGGTTGATCAACAATGCACGATTATAACTTAAATAGGTAGATCTCATTTTTATGAGCATTTTGATATATTATTCATATTTTTTGAATAATATGAATTAGTTATGAATCTTATAAGATTATAATAATTTCTGCCATTTTAAATCATTCCTAAAAATATTTAAATATTCTAAATGACAATACCCTAATAATAATATAAATATTCCAACTAACAATACCCTAATAATAACTTAAGTATTCTAACTAACCAACAATACCCAAATATTAATTCTAACTAACAATAGCCTAATAATATAAATACCCTAACTAAAAAAAAGAAAAACAATAAGCTCACCGGAGGGAAGCGGTGGCGACAGAGGGCCGGCAGAGGGGCGACGTGGGGCTCTTTCACAAATGATGGCGCGGGGCGGGCGACGGCATGGGGTAGGGGGCGACACAAGGGTGGCGCGGCACGGAGGTTGTAACATCCCAAAACTTCAATCCAAGCTTATCAAGATCAAATCAACCAAAAATGGGGTTAACAAAAACTTTTCCAAATTTAAAATGAAAGCATTCATATATGTGTGCATTTAAAATAGGAGTTGTTTGAATTGCCATGATTGTGTGATCCTTTACTTGTAAAATGTTTCTTTGGTGATTTAAACATCATCTACATCATTCCCAAACTTTTCCTAAAGAAAATCAAATCAAAAAGAATTAAAAAGGAGGAATGGTCATTTTGGCCATTTTAATCCACTACACTACTTGGAGTGTTCCTAGCACTCAATTCTTAAAAGAAACAATTCTTGATCTTTGTACCCCTTGCTAGTACACATAATGAGGTACCAAGGCCCACCTTTGGATCTGCTAAAAACATTCTGTTACTTATTTTTAAATTGCATTTGAAAATTGAATCTAGTGCATATGCATAGATCACCCCTATTTCAAAACCCCTCTATTTGAGCCCCACTTTCAAAACCTTTGCAACCAGAGACTACCTAGCACTAGTGGAGATCACTCAAAAATTTTGAAACCAAAATTCAAAAGTTTAGTTCTTGCGGCCATTTAATCAAACACTTGGCAGGCAGGTTTAAACCTAAATCATAGCTCACTGTTTTGAACAGGGTTTTGCCCCCATTTGATCACCATTTAACTTCTCTGTCCCCTCTTGGTCTAACTAGTCCCTTAGCACCCACTCCCCTAGCCCCTAGTGGCATTGCCATGCCATGCCGAGCCACCCCTCGCCGGCCGACCGTGCACTCACCGTAGCAGACCATCTCCCCCTTCCTCTCCATGTCTAGGAGGTAGCCAACACCTCACCGCCCCTCTCTGTCCCTTGCCCGAGCCAAGTGCTATAGTGGACCACCGAGGAAAAACCGCGCCCAGTGCCACCGCACCATGCCGGTGCCGCCCCTAGAGCGCGCTCTGTCCCCGCTCGACCAGAGCGCCCCTTGGTCATAGCCTGCGCCCGCCGCTCCGCCTTATCCTGGAGAACACCCCAGACACCCCCGCTGGCCACCCAACGCCTCACAGCCACCGCTCGCCGTGGACACCGCCGCCTCTGCCGTGCAGAGCGCCACCTCGCCCAGACCACGTGCCACCGCCCCTACGACTGCATTCAATGCCTAGAGCACCGCCAGGGAACCACACGTCGATTGCCACCCGCAGCCATGCCTCTACCCCGCCGTAGCCATGTCGCTACCGTCGCCTGCCCATCCCGCTCGGTCTCACCGTCGGGCCTATAAAAGGAGCCCTCCCCAGCCTCTTCTCTCCACACCATTCCACTGTCCTCACCTCTCTGAACCTCACCCACCTCTCGCTGGAGCAAGGCGAGCTCTGCCTCACCGGAATTGGAGCCGGAGCAGCCGCGGCAGGAGGAGAAGGGCGCCGCTGATTGCGACCACCCCTAGCTCCGCCGCAACCGCGCCTCGCCTCGCCGTCGTCTTCCACTTCTTTTGCCCACCTCGCCGACCCCGCTGGAGCCCTGGTACGTCCCTAGCAGACACCCACCGAGCCACTAGGGTTCGAGCTCGCCGGCGACCTGTTTGTCGTCGACGACGACCCTCAGCCGTAGATCTGCCTTCTAATCCTACAGCCCACAGCGCGCGTACCGTTTCGCGTGTTAAGTGCTGCTGACAAGCGGGACCCCCTATCAGCTGAGCCCCGTGCCGCGGAGCGCCACTGGGCTGGCCCAAGTCGTTTCCCGCGCCAGCCCACACATTCAAATCTGGATTTTTCTTTTTAGTTAAATCTAGTTTCTGTCCACTATTTTAAAATTCAATTTTGGGAGTTTTACAAATCGAAATTGCATGAAACTAATTTTTCCTGAAAGGTATTAAGATAATCTATCCAAGCCCGTTGGATGTAATTCAATTAGAGTTATAGATCTCTCCTAGTAAAAATAAGAAGACAGAAGCATTTGGAACTTGCAACATTTTTATAAAATCAACCAAGTTAGCTTTTGAGTTGATTCCAACTCTCAAAAATTACATTTCATCATATCTATCCAAATATGTAATAATATTAAGGTTTACATGCAGTGACTTTGGACTAGTACCAAAATAATGCTATATAGGCATTGCTAGTCACTTTAAATCATTAAATAATGAACTTAAACCAAAGTAATGTTGATACAACCTTTAAATCTCATTCCCACATGTTAGAATATGTGGTGAGGACATGTGTCCACATGATCCCATATTTTGGTGGTGAATATGAAATTTTAATTAATTTTTCAATGAGTAGAAATTACTTTTCTAAAATAAAAAGAATGAAACTATGGAATTAAACTTGTGATGCTTGTGATGATAAAAGATCATCCAAGGTGTGCCTTAGAATGCTACTTAGTTTAGTTAAGTATTGTTTGGTGATTGTGCACTCCCTATGTATTTATAGACGATAGTACCGACCAAGCTTTCGAGGAGGAGGAGTTCTACCAAGAAGAAGAAGAAAACTTCAACCACTGCACCAACCAAGGCAAGCTACTATTAGCAAGCTAGCACTTTTAAGTGCAAGCCACCATTAACAATGCAAGCTAACACTTGCAAGTTTAGTGTTTAATAGGCTAGGATCAACTAGATGGTTTAGCTAAGATGCCTTAGGCATGTCTTGATCACACCCCCTTTACCTATTGGTACCCCAAGTCTGAGTTACAAGTTTTACCCTTTTAGTTTATACAAAGTTCTTTACTTGTTTAGAAGGTAGCATAAAAAGTATAAAACTTGACCTATTTAGAAACCTTTAAATGTCATTCTACGGCATGAGATTGAACCCATCTTTACCACCTTAGTGAACACTCTTAACTTAGTATTCTAGAGTAGATCCAAAAACTTGAGTCACTATAGATGGGAACACTTGGTGAAAATGAATTATGAAAACCTTGGAATGATGAGTCATTCTATTGAGATGTTTTGACATGTGTTGAGAAACACAAATGATTGATGATGATGAAAATGTTGGGGCATGAGCCTTAACCCTTTTATAAAACTGATGGTTGGATTCGGATGCGATACCATTCCAAATTTACCGTACAACCACATTACCTGAATTGGGTAAGGCTTAGCTGGAAATTTATATGCATTAGTATTAGTTCCCTCACGGGAGAGGTCTGAGCTGAGGCTACCTCTCATGTTGTCCACCTATGCAGTGCCCAAGATGACTGATGGTCATGGTTGGGAGGCCATGCTCATAGGAGAGGTGCTTATACTAGGGTGTGTAAAGGGAAGGTTATGTTTGATTATCTGCATACTAAGTATGATGATTCAGGGTTATCCCTGACAGATGTAGCGAATCTTGTGGTGAAAGTGTACCACCTCTGCAGAGTGTCAAACTATTCGAATAGCCGCGTCCACGGTTATGGACAGTTGGAATGGCCATACTGTTTCGTCGTCAGATGTTTTCTAAATACTTTGAAATGAATGACGAATCTTGACTTGACCACAACAGGGTTGTGTTTATGACAATAGTTTTTCCCAACTTAAGTGATTCTAGAGTTTTACTTTATCTTTCTTTGCTTCAGAACTCAGCTTAGGTTTCAAACTTCACTTTATAGTTAAACATAGAGTTAGCACTTTAATCTAGCTTCATAATACTTGTTAGTGGTAGTTTGCGAGTAGTTTTATAAGATTATTATTCTAACTACTAAAACTATTAATCATTTTCCATTTTAAATTAAAAATGGATTAACTCAAATCTTTTCGTAGATTCTAACTCAAATGCATTTTGCCATTCTGCAACTCTCCCGAACTATGAAGATGTTGTTGTATTCAGTTGATGAAGCCACTATAGAGGTTTCATATATTAGATATCTATGAGGAAGCCACTGTAGAGGCTTCAACTGATGAATGAGATTTGTTATGAGAAAGTAATGGCTGCTGCTAGTAAGCAGGTAGACCTCAATATCACACACAAGGAGAGTGAATAATCTTAACTCGCCACAGTGAATTGCAATAGTACCGCTCCCTTATGAATCAACAACTTCCTAGTGAGAGTCAGTTCATATCCAGAACATAGTTACATAAAAGGTTTAATATATTATTACACATCACCAACATCCACATCTAGTGTTGCGGTTTTCTTTTGCGCCATAACCATGGAGCATCTTCCTTATTTAACAGGATGCTTGGGTCAGTGTTCACTGTGAATGGCAGAATTTCATGAAACTTATTATAATCTTCTGACATGTCTGTCTTGTCCTCCACTCCCACCATGTTTATTTTCCTTAAAAGAATTATGTGGCGCTTTGGCTCATCGTATGATGTATTCTTTTCTTATCTTTTCTTTTTCTCAGTTTGGTAGAAATGTCCTTCACATAGAAAAACCGAGCCACATCATTGGCTCGGACAAATGGTTCATCTCTGTACGCAAGATTGTTGAGATCCACTGTTGTCATTCCGTACTGCTGGTCTACCTTTACCTCGCCTACTGTCAGCTTGACCCATTTGCACTAAAACGAAGGGACCTTAAAATAAGGTCCATAGTCAAGTTCCCATATCTCCTCTATGTAACCATAATATGTGTCCTTGTGCCCATTGTCATCGGTTGCATCAAAGCGAACACCACTATTTTGGTTGGTGCTCTTTTTATCTTGGGCAATCGTGTAAAATGTATTCCCATTTATCTCGTACGCTTGGAAAGTCAATATAGTCGAAGATGGTGACCTGGACAACAAGTACAAATGATCTCCAACAATGGTGTTATTCATGAGATGTGCCTGCAACCAACCGCCGAAAGTCACCATGTGTTCAAGTTTAGTCCAGGAGTCAGACTGCCCTAGGTTTTTGGAGCATACAATATTCTATTGTTCCTCGATATACGGAGCCACCAAGGTGGAATTTTGAAGAACTATGTATTGTGCTTGAGTGAAAGAATGTCCTTCCATACATATCATTGCTTTCTTTCCTAGCGTGCCTTTTCCACTCAGTCTCCCCTCATGCCGTGATTCAGGAACACCAATCGGCTTAAGGTCAGGAATAAAGTCAACACAAAACTCAATGACCTCCTTTGTTCCATAGCCCTTGGAGATACTTCCTTATGGCCTAGCACAGTTATGAGCATATTTCTTTTAGACTCCCATGTACCTCTCGAAGGGGAACATATTGTGTAGAAATATATGACCAAGAATGGTAATCTCTTTGAGTAGGTGAACTAGGAGGTGCGTCATAATATTGAAAAAGGATGATGGGAACACCAACTCAAAGCTTACAAGACATTGGACCACATCATTCTATAACCTTGGTAGACTTTCTGGATTGATTATCTTCTGATAAACTACATTGAAGAACGCACATAGCTTCACAATGGGGACTCGAACTTTTTCCGGTAGAAGTCCCCTCAATGCAACCGGAAGCAATTGCGTCATAAGCCCGTGCCAGTCATGAGACTTTAGGTTTTGATTTTTTTTTCTCTACCATATTTATTATTCCCTTTATATTCAATGAGAAGCCATATGGGACCTTGATACTACTCAGACATTCAAAAAAGATTTCCTTCTATTCCTTAGTAAGAGCGTAGCTGGCAGAACCTTGAAACTGCTCTGAATGTATGCCATCTCGATCTTTCATACGTTATTGGTCCTATCGTGCTTACACTGTATCTTTATTCTTCCCATACACGCCAACAAGCCTAGAAGGATCACACAAATATTATTCGGCAGGTGCATCACGTCGATTGAAGAGCGGACCTCTATACTTTCCAATAGGTTAGCTCCCAAAATATAGATTTATTTTTCCACATGGGTGCGTGTTCGCTAGTGTCATTCAGAATAGATTCTCTGCTAGGACCCTTTCCAAAGATTACTTTTAAACCTTCACCATATCAAATACATCACCACCAGTATGGCAGATAGGCTTACTCCTGTGATCTGCCTCACCATTGAAATGCTTGCCTTTCTTTCTTAAGGGATGCCCGGGCGGAATAAATCGACGATTCCTCGGGTACACATTCTTCTTAAATTTATCCAAATATATACTTTCAGTCTAACCTAAACAGTGTGTTCATGCATTGTATCCCTTGTTTGTTTGTCCTTAAATGTTAGTAAGAGCAAGCCAATCATTGACGATTACGAAAAATAACACTCGTAGGTCAAATTCCTCCTGTTTGTTCTCATCCCACACACGTACACCTTGTCCATAACATAACTATAAAAGTTATTCAACTAATGGCCTTACGTACATATCTATGTCATTGCCGGGTTGCTTCAGGCCTTGGATGAGCATTGACATCATAATGAACTTCCACTTCATGCCGAACCAAGGAGGAAGGTTATAGATACATCGAGTCACAAGCCAGGTTTTATGACTACATCTATACTCCCCAAAAGGATTCATGCCATCTATACTTAGACCAAAGCATAAGTTCCTCGCTTCACCTGCAAAGTCCGAGAACTCTCTCTTGATTTTTCTCCACTGCGAACCATCAGCAGGGTGTCTCAACATATCGTCTTTCTTACGGTCTTCCATGTGCCATCGCAATAACTTGGCATGCTCTTTGTTTCTGAACAAACGTTTCAACCGTGGTATTATAGGATCATACAACATCACCTTGGCAGGAACCCTGTTCCTAGGGTGCTTGCCCTCAACATCACCAGGGTCATCTCGTCTAATCTTATACCGCAATGCAGTGCATACCGGGCATGCATCCAAATTCTCGTACTCCTCACCGCGATAGAGGATGCAGTTAGTAGGGCTTGCATGTATCTTCTGCACCTCTAATCCTAGAGGGCAAACAACCTTCTTTGCTTCGTACATACTAGCGGGCAGTTTGTTATCCTTTGGAAGTAACTTTTTCATTATTTTCAGCAACTTTTCAAATCCCTTGTCAGTCACACCGTTCTCTGCCTTCCATTGCAGCAATTCTAGTGTGCTACCCAAATTTTTATGGCCATCTTCGCAGTTCGGGTACAACAATTTGTTATGATCCTCTAACATCTGCTCGAACTTCAACCTCTTCTTTTCACTTTCGCAGTCTCTCTTTGCATCAGTAATGGCCCAACCAAGATCATCAGTGGGCTCATCTGATACCCGTTCTTCAGCTTCTTCATCATCATTAACTTCCATTGTAGTGCCACCATATTCACGAAACATAGGGCAGTTGTTATCATTCTCTTCTTCTTCGCTTTCTTCCATCATTAACCCTCTTTCTCCATGTTTGCTCCAACAATTATAGCCGAACATGAAACCAGACCGAAATAGGTGGTTGTGAAGGACTTTTGAGGAAGAGTATTCCTTTTGATTCCGACAGACGGAAAAGACATAAAACCATTCCGCTTGTTTTTCTCGACCACAACGAGAAAAGAATGGATGCCTTTTGAAAGAGCATGTGGGACCCTATGTGTGGTTTTGGTAAGTAATGACAATCTCTACGAACTAATGTTTGCATTGAGTTGCACTTGTAGGAATTATCCATTGGCATCGCTTGGACCATGTTGGCTTCAAGGTAGAAGAATTGAAGAAGAAGAAGAAGCAATGTCCAAGGGTTTTGGGCCTTTTGGAATCTTATAGAAAAAGAAGATCAAGAGTGTCTTGAAGAAGAAGAGGGAGTTCCTCATGTGTATCTTCAAGACACCATCCAAATGAAGTTAGAAGAAATAAAGTGCAAGCTCAAGATGCACCATCTCTAGAAGATCTCATGCTTGATGCTTGCCATCCTAAGTGTTCATGGATTGATCAAGACAATCTCAAAGAAGAGGTTTCCCCATGGTGTATGAGGGAGCAATTTGCAAGTCTTCATCAAGCAAGCGTGGCAAGAGCAATCATGAAAGGTTTTCCATCTTGAGGAGGACAAGATCGTCTACATCAAGATCTATTGGAATGCTCAAGGCAAAGGTATAATCTTGATTAGTTTTCCCTTTTGCTGGTCTCATGTTGCGGGTTTATGATAGATAACCATACTATCAAGAGGGGCTCTCGAGTGAGTAACTCGATCGTATTTTTTGGAGAGATCTCAAATCTTTGCATACTTATCATCATCTTTCTTGGTTGTTATTTGTATCTTATCCAAGTGAGGTTCTAGAGCTTGTGGTAATATTCATAACAAGTTGTACTTCATCAAAAACAGATTCCCCTTGTATATCTTAATGTGTTTTTGATCTTGCGGGTTTTATGGCTCCACACCTTGGGAGATATACATATATAAACTAGATATTTTATCCCTTTGTAGTATCCAATATTTTCATATTTGTTGGATGCTACTTGTTTATATCTTTCCAACAAAATTGGTTTCAACCTATTCGGAGTTTCCAAGGTCAAGTTATTATGTTTTGCGTTTTGGAGGTTTTATCGGTTTGTTTGTTTTAGAGAGGTCAAACCTTTCATCTTGTGGTTTTATCTCTATGATTATACAATGATGTTTCTTTGCATGATCTTGTAGTTCTTGTTGTCCTCTTAGAAACGAGCCCAAGATCATCGAAATCAAAATAGTTCGGATGTAAAAGTTATTGCTGTTTTCGTACCGAGTGTCCGGGCGTTGCGAAAATCCGGTTGTACCGGAAAATAGTCTGGTAGTACCGTGCTTATCTGACTAGAATGTGTTTGGAGACCCGTGAATCCCAGGAATTCTGGTACTACTGAGAAAAACTCTGGTAGTACCGGGATTTCCTGTCAAAAGTGTGTTTGGGTGACCCGGTAACCATAGGGAATGCCCGGTAGTGCCGGGAAAGTCGGGTAGTATCGGGAAAAAGTCTGATAGTACCTGAAATCGCATTTTTAGGCTGCAACGGTTGGATTTTGGGGGGACCTATTTAAGGAGCCTTCTTCCCCAATGGTTCCTCAACCCTTCTTGCAAGTTTTCCCCTCCATTGTTGACCTTCCCAAGCTTGCTATCTCTCAATCCCTCCAATGATTCTTGCATCTTCTTGAGGGAAAAGAGAGAGGAGATCTAGATCTACATTTCCAATAAACCTCTCCTCTAAGTGAGGGGAACCCATTGGATCTAGATCTTGTAGTCTTTTATGGACTTCCTATTGTGTTCTTCCTCTCTTATTCCCCCAATATCTTTTGTAGCTTTGATGAAATTTGCGAGTGAAGGACTTGCCATTGCATTAGGTGCATCAGGTTGAGTTCTCCTCGGAGATTTGGTTGGTGAAATCAAGAATCTTGTTACTCTTGGGTTCTTAGAACCCTAGACGGTGTAGTGGCCTTTGTGGTGAGTTTTTGGGGCCTCCAATTAAGTTGTGGAGCTCTCCCCAAGTTAGTGGCCTTGGTGGTGATTATTGGGAGCCTCCAATTAAGTTGTGGATATTGCCTCAATCTTGTACGGGTTTGGTGACCGTCCTCAAGTGTCCCATAGTGGATCAGGTGCTTTCCGTGCGGTGGGTGCTCGGGAGAATAGGGTGAGGATTCTTGTGATGTTGGTGGTCTTAGTACCGCCCAACCCTCCAACAAGACGTACTCCCTTGATGGAAGGAAATCGGTAAAACATCATCATCTCCGTGTGCCTCGGTTATCTCTTTACCCGAGCTCTTTTACTTATGCACGTTACTTTGTGATAGTCTTCGTGCTTGAAGTCATATATATTGCTATTACATGGTCACTTGTATTTCTTAGCATAAGTTGTTGGTGCACATAGGTTTTTTGCTTGACAAAGTAAACATTAGTTTTATTCCGCTTTTATTAAGCCCATCTCGTAAAACTTTTTAACCGCCTATCCACCCCCTTTAGGAGGCATCTGTGCACTTTCAATTGGTATCAGAGCAAGGTCTCTCAATTTTTGGCTTCACTGCCTTGCGAGTAAAGATGTCGACTAGGGGATTAGTGCACGATTCCTTCTATATCTTCGATGGCACAAACTACGATGTTTGGAAATATCGCATAATTGATTATTTCTAGGGCATTCGCACAATGATGGCTCCAAAAATAGCCATATTTTTTCCGCATTTAAATATTGTTTTTAGTCAAGCAATTGACAAGAATCTCTCTAGTCTTGCCACTAATGACTAATTATTGCAAAGATATGAAAACCGTTGCTTTGAGTTGTGTTGTGCAGGAAATCACGCTTTTTAATGCGAAATAAGTAGCCATAAATGAAGATTTTGAGAAAGTCTACACGACCAAGCAATCCTAGAGCAATAACTAGGTGTTAGAGGCCATAACAACCACTGGTACGAGCAGGGCCCGCCCATACGGTCTGCCCATACCATGTGTCGGTGGCTTCGTCTCGTCAAACCCTACAACTTTCATGAAGGTGCCTATATATTTTGAGGTCCCAGCCACTTCACATAAGGGCTGGCATTCTCAGATTGCATCACAACACCACCAAAGGAGATCCACACCATAGTTCATCCCCTCCATCTTCCATCCTCTCCATTAGCCATAGCCATTACTTTGTACTTGAGATCTCCTTGTGATTCGGCGACCATTGTAAGAATATTTGATTTCAATCTAAGTATTTTGCACAATGTTTTCTATCCTCGATCTTATTGTTATGAGTGAGTAGTCCTCACGGGCCGTGGGTTGAGGTGAAACCTCATAGAAATTATGTGCATCTAATCTATGGGAGCATTGTGTCTTGTTTGAATAAGAGATTTGTATCTTTTGTTTCTTGGTCTCTTGCCTCAATCTTTGGACTTGTAGGTACCCAAGACCCCTGAGACTAATAAAGGCTTGAGGTAAGATACTTGGCTAGCGACGATCTCATATGAAACTAGTGTTAGAAAGGGATGTACGATCTTTGCTTAGCGACCCATTTATGAATAACAGCAACATCTCTCCTTAAGGATTTGATCTGTGTTTTTCACTTAATAACTATTTGTAGCCCGGTACTTCGTGGTGCAACCGTTTGGATCGAAAGGCTATTGCTATGCCTATGACTCGCATGTGCTTTAGTATAATAGGATGTGCTGCCCACAAAGATTATCTCTATTAAAATATTGCACATGACTGTGCCTATTATTATCTTTTATCCCATAGGATGTCCAGCTACAGGCGAAACTTCAACCTGGCCTATCTGCATCCATTGAAATAACCCATGATATAAAGTAAACTTAATTGCCCAGGTAAACGAAGGTAAAACAAAAAATAAAGTCTTGTAGACGTGTCCTTTTTAATTTCTTTTAGCATTGTTTCCCAAGGTTTGATTAAACCTAGGTCTACTAGGGAAAAAGACTATTATACTACATTTGTGAATCGGGATCAAAGGTATCACCCCTTTTTCCGGCGCTGTTGCCGGGGAAGAAATTCTCTATCCTGGTGAGGTCATTAGATACCTTGTTTTTAGTTTTATTGTTGTTTATAGTTTATTTCTTGTTATTAGTTTACTTTCTTGTTATCTATTTGAAAACCCCCAAAAAATAGTTACTTGTTTATTTGTTCCCTTTACCTTTAAAATACCAAAAAGAAAGAGCCATAGCTCAAAAGAATCTTGGGGAGTATGCTACTCCCACTGATGATATTATTCTTGCACCTATTACTCAGCCCACTATTGATGCTAAATCATGTGAGATTAAGCCTAACCTTTTGAGTTTGGTTCAGAAAAACCAATTTGGAGGCTCATCTTCTGAGGATTCAGGTTTGCACCTAGATACTTCTACTGAAAGTTGCGACATGATGCGTATTAAGGATGTTGACCCAAATGGTGTTAAATTACGTTTATTTCCTTTCTCTCTAAGAGGAAAGGCAAAGGACTGGTTGCTAGGTCTACCTAAATGCACTATTACATCTTCGGAGGAATGCACTAATCTCTTTATGACTAAATTTTCTCCCAGCTAAGCCTATGTAGCTAATATCCAACATTACAAGTTTTAGATAAGAAGATCACGTGCCACTAGCGCTTGCATGGGAAAGGATGAAAGAAGCCACAATGAACTGTCCTAGTCATGGGATGGAAGAATGGCTTATATTGCATTTATTTTATAATGGCCTTAACCCAATGTCTAAGTCTATGCTAGATACTACAGCAGGAGGAACACTCATGGGAAAGCAAGTGAGTATTGCAAAGAAGCTACTTGATGATATGCAAAACAACCATGCCCAATGGCATGTGGAAAGAACCTCAAAAGGGTGAATTCAATCACCGAGGTAAATAATGAAGAGCTTATTGCAAAGGTAGATGAGTTACTCAACATAGTAAAGGATAAGGAAGATACCCAAATTAATTCTATCACTACCAATGTTAATGATGTTAATTTTATAGCTCGTACTCCTTATAATCTTGCTTGGAAGAATCAAAATTTTGCCTCTAATGTTCAAAAACATTACTCTAATCCTGCAGGATCTCATTACAATAATTACGATAATCATAACGGAGCAAATCATGGCAATCCCTCTTTTGAACATACTGTAGAACTTTCATGCAAGCTCAAACCGAGCAAAATAATATGCTTATTAAAATTATGAAGAACCATGAAACTAGTATTGGTAAATTATCTAATCAAGCCATTACAATTAGAAATGATGTGTAGGGTCTACAGGAAAGTACAAAGACCGTGGAGGCACAATTGGGCAAGGTAGATGAAAGCCAAGCTCTCATACTTGCAAAATTTGATGGTAAGCCCGAGCCAAACCCGGTAGAGGACCTCAAGATGATGAGGTTAGAAACAAATGAAGAAAATACTGAAGAGCTAGATTATAGCAACGCACCAACACCTGAATACACCATGGAAGATCTATTACATATAATCACCATAAGTAACCCCGGTCTATAACAAGGTAATGATGCTACATACCAAAAATTTATTCAAAAAGTAGCATCTAAAGTTCGAGAATTAGAAATGGAGTATAAGAGACTAGCTGATAAGCTTCCTGCTAAGTTAGATGATATCTTTGAGTCCACTATTAAAATTAAAATTGGTGTTAATGAGATATCATCACTTTGTGATCTTGGTGCAAGCGTCTCAACAATTTCCAAGAGTCTATTTGACAAATTAAACTTAGGGTTCTTTGCAACCACTAAAATGAGACTCCATCTTGATGATTCAACTTATAAACAAGCTATTGGGATAAAATAAAATATAGTTGTTGAAATTAAAGGAAGTCCCACTCTTATTGATCTTGTTATAGTGGACATGCCTAAAGATCCCATAGCACCTATAATTCTAGGTAGGCCATTCCTAAGAACTATTAAAGCTTTGATCAATCTACATGAAGGGATTGTGAGAATATGACTACCATCTAGATCCTTTTATAGTCCACTTCCCTAGGAAGAAGAAGGCCAAACCTAATAATGATGATGATTGCATAATCACGCTTAAAGCCAATTATTTTGGAGTGGGTGTTCCACTTGCAAACCTAAATGATCACCATCTGCGTCAAGCTAATTGACCTTAACTAGAAGCGCTTCATGGGAGAAAAACCTTGTGAAATAAAAGTTTTTACTCTTGTGTTAGTTTTGTCTCGTTTTTATTTTAAGTATAGAGTGTTCAAGAAGTCCTTTGGAGAGAGGAGAATAAAATAAGGCAATCCTCAATCTTTTGTTTACTAACACATGGCCTTAAGGTATTGCTAATTTTTATGAATTCTATTTGCTATTATTTTATCGTTTGCTAGATGTGCAAAGGCGCATGAAGCTACTAACTAAATTCCACAAGTTTTTCAGCTTCCAAGGCGCATACCGAGCACTAGTATGACGGGGAGACCCCGTACCACGCACCCGTACCACATCGTAGCTCTGGAAAATAGAAGTGCTGATTTTTGCCGTAGGACTCATGGACTCATTGGCCGTAATGACCACTAGTACGACCAGAGGCGGTCGTACTGCCCGCCTGTACAATACCCTCGAGCAAAACATCAACTTTCAAGCAAATGTACTGACCGAATAATGACCAGTAGTATAGGCGCGCGCGACCATACCACGCACCTGTACCGAGTGCGCCGCCGGAAGGAGTTCTTCGACCCCAAGGTATGCACTCGATACTGGTGGGCTCTGGCTGTACTACCCGCTCGTACCACGTACTCAGCCGCAATATCACCCCAGGAAGAGGTAACCCTAAAATTCCCAAAACACAAAATCTCTCTTTCTTCTACCTCCAAACTCCAAACCACCTCCATTGGATCTTCAATTCTACCCGTTCTTTTTTCGAATCCTCGCACCCATTCAATCTAATGTATGTTTCTCCTCCGATCCCCAACTTATTTGCATCAATACCTTGCTCAATCTTTCACCATTATCAATCTAGACTTGTGTCTTGTTCTTGAGCTAATCTTGATATTGAGCATTATTAGTTTTGTTTTTAGAGGAGTTTCTTTTGTAACAAGTGTAGAGGATCGTTTATGTTTGTTTCTATTGGACTAAACTTTTGATTAGCTTTATTATTTATTTTTGTTTTAGATGAACACGAGGAGACATACACGTGTGATGGCTGCGGAACAAGCCACACCACCCGTTGGCATGCTAACCCCCGAGTCACTTGGTATCGCACTACTACAGATTTGCCTATCCATGGATTGATATCTAGTGGCACAAGGATTGGGTGCATAGGTAAATGCCCTGTGGCGCATGTGGTCAAGATGCTCCACAGATAAGGAAAATATCCATGGTGCATGTTGATGGCTCAATGCACGGCGCCCAGAAAAATGCTTGAAGGCGATGTTGATGTAGAGCTCGTTGGGAACCCCAATAGGAAGGTATGATGAGCACAGCAGCAAGTTTCCCTCAGTTATGAAACCAAGGTTTAATCGAACCAGTAGGAGCAAGGAAACACCTCAAAGGTGTTACTAGCTGAGCTTTGGCAGGGCGCACTACCGGTGCTAGTAGCAATGTGGAGACCTGCACACAACACAACCACAGAACTTTGTCCCCAACTTGTGACGAGGTTGTCAATCTCACCGTGTTTTGCTGAAAACAAAGGATTAAACGTATTGAATGGAAAGAAGTAATAGTTTGCAGAAAGTAAACACAAAGCAGTAAACAATTTATAGATTGTATATAAAAGAAAAGGACCGGGATCCATAGTTCACTAGAGGTGGCTCTCCTTAAGATAGATAACATGCTGGGTGAACGAATTACAGCGGGGCAATTGAAAAACATCGAGAAAGCAATACATGCATATACTAATCATCTTGACTCCTTTGAGACTTGATTGGGCATTACAACATTATACATAGACCGCCATCCAAATGCATCTATGACTAATAATCCACCTTCAGGTTATCGTCCGAACCCCCTCCAGTATTAAGTTACAAGAAACAGATTATTGCTTTACGAATTGCGTGTAAAGTAAACAATATGATTGTTCTATGAACAAAGGATTGCTGTTTTCTCCCTAGTAGCAACAACACATCTAGTACCTTAGAGATTTCTGTCACTTCCCCAGATTACTAGAGGCATGAACCCACTATCGAGCATAAATACTAACTCTTGGAGTTGCTAGCATCTACTTGGCCAAGATAGCTACTAACAACGGAAAGCATACAAGATCTCAAATAACAAAGACATGATAGAATCAATAATTAATCTGAAATAGCATCTCAATATCCATCGGATCCCCGCAAACACAACATGTATGGATTACAAAAGATGATCTTGATCATGAACGGAGCTCACAAAATCTAAACATGAAAGCACAAAGGAGGAGAAACCAGCCATATAGCTACTACATGGATCCGTAGTCCAAGGATGAACTACTCATGCATCACACCGGAGGCTTGCATGGTGATGAAGAAGGCCTCCAGGGTGAATTCCCCTCTCCGGTAGGGTGCTGGGAAGAGCTTCAGATCCCTCCCGATCTAGGGATGGAGATGACGGCGGCTACAGACTCTTTCGTGGATTTTTGATCGGGCACTTAGGGTTTTCGTCCCGAGGGCAATAAATAGGCGGAAGGAGAGGCCGAGGGGGTGCCGGGAGCGGCCCACCACCCCCTAGCGCGGGCCAGGCCTAGCCGCGCGGCCAGGTGGTGTGATGGCCCCCTAGCCCCTCTCCGTCTCATATTCTGGCACTTGATGACATCTGGAAAAATAGGCACTTCGGCTTTTGTCCCATCCAATTCCGAGAATATTCATTTTCTGACTTTCCTGGCACTGTGGCTCTTGTTAATAGGTTAGTCCAAGAAATCATATGAAAAGTACTCCAAAGTTGGAACAAAACACAAGAAAGTGGATAAAACCAAGCATGGAACATCAAAAATTATAGATACATTTGCAATGTATCACATGTGCAAAGGGTGCGCCGTAGCTAAGTTTAGGTAGCTGCCACTTATGGATGGCGCCTGACATATCCGTGGCGCATGTCATGTCTGTGCGCCACGGATATTTCCATTACCTGTGACGCAGCACACTGGCATGCGCCACATATATGTTAGGTGCATCCATAAGTGGAAGATATAAATGAGGTCTAACATATTCGTGGCGCTAGCCCGTGCGGTGCGCCACTAATGTTCCTGTTATCCATGGCGCATCCTATGGAGATGCGCCATTGATATGTCGCCCACCATTTATATCAGCTAGCCACCACCTTTTCCACTTGGTGCACTTTCTCCTCCACTCACTTTCCCCTCTAGCCTAAGACCAGATTTGGTCGTGTTCTTCCTCCTCCCCACCTCATTTCTCCCATGAATTCACTCATTTTAGCCATCTAAAACTATTTTGGATGGTAGTTTTGTAAAAGGAAGGCTCTCCAGAGTTGTAGATCTACTAAACCACCAATTCACTTTCCTCCTCCTCCATTGTTTAGTAGGTGGGTAGATGCATGGAAGGACATGCATGTTTATGTATGCGATGAAGCTTGTGATGCATGATTGCGTGGGCGAGATGTTGTTGTTGCGTGTTGTATGAATGTTTGTGTATGTGTGAAAGTTTGTGGTGTGTGTTGGCGTGGTGTATGCATGTTTGATAAAATGTTGATTAATAATCGTCTGCACTACGCGTATGTCCTATTTTTAGGATAGGTCATGCCGATTTTTTGGGCGACCATACATGCATGTGTGTGCATGTTCTAAAATATTCTCTTGCTATATATTGCGCAGACGATCATGGTAATCAAGATGAGGGAAATCCTTATGTCTAGATATTTTAAAGGCAATGGCCAAAATGATCCAGAACAACAAGACCCATATAAGATGTCCGTGTCACAAATGTAGACTCAGTGGCTTGATGAACCCTTATTCCGGAGTGTTGCAGAACCACATGCTCATGCATGGTTTCATGTCTGGATTCACTCATTGGATTAGTGAAAAAGATGGCGTTAATGGGACTATAGGAAATGAGGAAGGGCGACATGACAATAACGGAGAGGGCGGGCGAGAAGACGAAGAGCCTCCCGGACATGATCATCACGAAGGAGATGCCGTACATGATCATTAAGAAGGATATGCCGGGCATGATCATCATGACGGAGATGCGGGGGCAAATGATGGAGAAGATGCAGACACACAGACGTTGCAAATAGCCTTACAGGATCCTCATGTGCAAGAACTGCTCCTCAAGGAGACGAACAACCCCAAAGCTACCGCTAGAGAGAAAGGCAAGTTGTCGCAACTGGAGATAGACGGGAGTACTCCATTGTATGAAGGATATCGGCCCGATGATACCTGCTTGAATGTAACGCTCAAGACTCTGGAGATGAAGGCGAAACACAACTGGACCGACACAAGCTTCAATGATATGATTAGATTCTAGCATGGCCGTCTTCCCAAGGGGAACACTTGTCCAACAAGTATCGAGGAGGCAAAGAAAGTCGTGTGCCCTCTCGATCTACCGCATGATAAATACCATGCCTGCATCAATGATTGCACCATTTATCAGAACGAGTATGCAGAGAGAACCACATGTCCGGTGTGCGGCCATGCACGATACAAGAGAGGGAAGAAAGCTCCACTAAAGTGGTATGGTACTTTCCAATCACTCCTCGTCTACAACGGTATTTCATAGACCCTAAGTAAGCAAAGCTCATGCGTGCTGGAACGCGGAAAGGCAGAACCCCAAGATGATCCGGATAAGGAGAAGATGCTAACACACCCTTCAGACGCTTGCTAGTGGAATGCAAAGGACATCGAGGTCCCGTTTTTTGGGGATGATCCAAGGAACATCAGACTGGGTATGAGCACCGATGGATTAAATCCATTTGGCAACTAGAGCAGCATACACATCACCTGGCCCGTGTTTTTATGGCCATACAACCTCCCTCCATGGCTATGCACGAAGAGGAGGTACATACACATGAGTGTTCTTATTCAGGGGCCAAAACAACTAGCCATGTTGTGGAGGAGCTAGCCATGTTGTGGGAGACGCCAACGAATACATGGTATGCCTTTTCAGGAGAATATTTTCCTCTTAGAGCCTCATTGCTCACGACGGTGCAAGACTATCATGGTTACACATATGTCTCGTGCCAGGTGGGCCACGGACACTACGCATGTGTCAATTGCATGGAGCATACACCGCATGTCCAACTAGAAAAGGATCCCCGGTTTTCAAAAACTGTGTACCTAGGGACTCGAAGGTGGCTTCGCAAAGATGACCCGTGGAGAAAGCACGAACATCTGTTCTATGGTAAAGTCGAGCATGGAAATCCCATGTCCGAGGAGCGGGGAGGAAATCGAGGAATTGTTGAATAATTGGTCAGAGTCCCGTGCGTGGGGAAAGAAGCGAAAGAGGCCGAAACCACTGATGAATGTATTGAAAGCTAGGTCTATTTTATGGGACCTACTATACTAGAAGATCCTCCACACACCCCATAACCCTGATGTCATGCACATCACAAAGAACGTGTTCGAGAGTCTGGTTGGCACGCTGCTCAACATGCTAGAGAGGACCAAAGATGGGTCAAAAGCACGAAGCGACCTGAAACATCTAGGCATCAGGGAAGATCTTCAAGGAGGATGCCTCGATGACAACGATGATGATGATCAGATGAAGGAGACCAAAGTTCGCCGCAAGAGCAAAAGGGCCAAGAAGTCAGACTATTACTGCCCCTTCCTCCTTCACTCTAAGTTAGCATGAGATCGATCAGTTTATCAAGTGCCTCCTAGGAGTGAAAGTTCCTTACGATTACTCGGGGAAGATAAGCAGATATATAGACGCAATAAAGCAGATCTTCAACGTGATGAAGTCTCACGACTGTCATGTGCTGATGACGTAGATACTACCCTTCGCAATCCGAGGGATAATGGACAAGCACATCCGTGAGATGTTGTTTGACCTCTGCAACTTTTTTGATGTCATATCTCACAAGTCAATCGGCGTCCAACAGCTCACAAGGCTACAAGAAGATGATTGAACTAGGTTGAGTGTTATGATACTTGTACAGCTGTCATGATTTTAGGGACTTCCACACCAATAAAAGTATTGATTAAGTTATGAAAAGAAAAATTATGGTAGCATATTGTAATTTAGAGTTTTTGAAAGCCATTGAAGTAGTGAGCATGATCAAATAGATGTACTAAAAAAAGGAAGGGAGAGAAAGTAAAATATAAACATATATATAAAAAAAGAGATAAGAAAAGAAGAAATAAGAGAGAACAACTATCAAAAGAATCAAGTGTAGAAGAAAAAGAATGATCATGTATCTTCATTACTAAACTAAGAGCTCAATATCTCTAAACTTTGTAATTATATAATATGTTGAATCACTAGAAACTTCTTATGATTTCATTAATACTAGAAAAGGTGTGGAAGCCTCCAAGTCATGTAATGTGTAAGGGTATGGTAATACCCCCAAAGTATCTCTACATCTGATGTTGTATTCCTATTTCAACTTCTACCCCATTTATTGCAATGACTCATGTCTCATGAACATGATGATGAAGTCTCACGACTGTCATGTGCTGATGACGTAGATACTTCCCTTCGAAATCCGAGGGATAATGGACAAGCACGCCGTGAGGCATTGTTTGGCCTCTGCAACTTTTTCGACATCATATCTCGGAAGTCAATCGGCGTCCAACAGCTCGGAAGGCTACAAGAAGGACAGTCGTGAGACTTCATCCCACCGAACCTCTGCTTTACTGCGCCTATATATCTGCTTATCTTCCCCGAGTAATCGTAAGGAACTTTCACTCCTAGGAGGCACTTGATAAACTGCTCGATCTCATGCTAACTTAGAGTGAAGCAGGAAGGGGCAGTAATAGTCGAATTTCTTGGTCCTTCTTGGGGATGTAGGATACACCACTAGCATAGTATTGTTATTATTAATAATCAAGATAACATACTTCTTGTGTCATGAGATGTGTAGAGAGATCCATAATAAGATGTTCTCTACAAGACTCGTATGAAGCCACTTTGTTGAGCCAGGAGTGAGGTCACCTCTAAATAACCACTACGACGTCTGGGAGCAGTCACTCATACAAACCACCTAAGGGTTTCCTTGTGGATATCAAATTAGCTTAGGAGTCACTTTGTATGGGCGACTCGTCTCAGACATCGTAGTGGTTATTTAGAGGTGACCTCACTCTTGGCTCAACAAAGTGGCTTCCTACGAGCCTTATAGAGAACATCTTATTATGGAGCTCTCTCCATACATCTCATGACACAAGAAGTATGCTTGATTATTAATAATAACAATACTATGCTAGTGGTGTATCCTACATCCCCAAGAATGTTTTATCCCTATTGAGTTCAACCACGTTTTCACATAACCTTGTTACTTGTTTCCTTTTAATTGTTTTAATTATTTTTCTACAAACAACCAAAAACCTTTGAAACACCCTTTACTTGAGATCAAAGGCATCTTATAAGTATCCTTTGGTAGATAGTGATGAGGGGGCATAATGACCTTTACCAATAGCTCTTTGTGGGTTCGATATCTTTATTTCGAAACTAGCTACAACTGATCTGTGCACTTACAGTCATCAAGGTATTTTCTGGCACCGTTGCCGGGGAGCTAAGCGCTTTTGGTCTCTGTTCTTAGTTGCTTATTTTACTAAAGTTGCTTTTTAGTTTCAAGTAAGCACCATGACTGCACTCAGACTGATTAATGAGCTCGATGCTACTAAATACCTTGAGAAGTTCAATAGAGGACTCGTCAAGGAATTCCCGAGTGGGAGCGAACCAAAATATGAGGTTAATCCTCGTTTTATCGCTATTATTAAAGAAACAAACTTTTGCAGGAGATGATCCAGATGAGGATCCTTACACTCATTTAATGCATTTTGCCGAGCTATGTTGGGCTCTTAAACTGAGAGGCTATTCCGATGATGAATTGAAACTTAAACTGTTTAGCCAATCTCTAATCAGCACTGCCTTGGCTTGGTATAGAATTTGCCCTGCAGAGAAAATTGATACTTGGGAAAAACTCAAAGGAGAATTTGTGTTCTGATTCTTTCGCAAGGTAAAAACTGCTAAAGTAAGAAGGACAATTATAAACTTCAAGAACCGCCCATGTGAAGGCTAGTTAAGGGCCTTCAAAAGGTATAAGTCCCTACTTAATAAATGTCCCCATCATGATTTACCTGAATGGTACGTTTTACATATTTTCTATGGAGGACTTAATCAAGAAATTAAGCATGAGCTTGACACGAACTCCGGAGGCTCTTTCATGGAGTTACCTATAATTACAACTTGGGAACTTTTAGAACAAATTCGCCGTAATAGAGAAACATGGGGATTTGATTTGGGTGGTGAAGGACGAATAGAAATTGAATACGATTGTCTCAATGCTTATAAAAACTTCGGTAAAGTAAAAGAAACTGCTAATCAACTTCAACTTGATGATGATATTATTTTGCAAATCCTTTAGTCTTTTGCAGAACACATCGAGGCTCCTAAGAAGGATTGGCTTCATTACACTCCGCCACCCAAGCAAATTGTGGAAGACGATCCAATACTCATATCCCCTATCGAACCATTAAAGGAGGTATCCCCATATGTTGAACCCTTTCCTTTCCCATGGATGGTGAGAAAACATATGATGGCTCAGCAGCTAGAGGATCAACGCAAAGAAGAAGAGCTATTTCTCAAGAAGCTGGAAGATGAGGCGTAAAGAAGGAAAACTGAAGAAGTAAGTGCACAAGAGGCAGGTCATCAACGAAGGAAGATATTTTAACTATGTTTGCACACTGCAACGTGATTGAGCTAGATACTGAAGCTTCACAATTCTTCGAAGGAAAGGTAAAAGCTAAAGAAGTTGGTAAACCTATTCTCCCTTGTACTTTTGGAGGAACTTCCTATTATGGCCTCTGTGACATTGGGACATCTGTTAACATGATCCCTTTTAATTTTTATTTAAAAATTCAAAATGAACTAACACTAGCCGAACTGGAGGATACAGACATGACTATACTACTTGCGGATAAAACGCTCAGAGTCCCCATGGGAATAATTAGAGATGTTCCAATTTGTGTTGGACCATACAAATACCCATTTGATTTTGTGCTTACTTATATGCCTACTGATGTTTATTGTCCCATCATTTTTGGAAGAACCTTTTGAAATACAGTAGGAGCAAACATAGTTTGCAAGAGACAAACCGTGTCCCTCAAGTTTGGTGAAGAGAAAATGGATTTTCATTTCTCCAAATTTGACCATAAGCCGACTATTGAAGAACTAGACGATGATGAGTATGAACGTGAGGAAGAAGCTAATATCGTTAATTTAGCCTCAATAGTCATTGAGATTCCTGATGATGATTTAGCAAGAAGCTTAGTCAATAATAATAATATCCTCCACCACATATAAACAATTGAAATGGATGATTATCTTGACTCCACACTTGAGGTGGATGCTGAGATTAATCAAAAATTTGAAGAACCCATAAGGAAGGGAGATGAGGCTCTTCCCCCTCCTATCCTTAAAAATTTACCAAAGGAATGAAAATATAGGTTTCTTGATGAGACGAATAAATTTCATGTTATTATAAGTTCTAACCTTGTAGAAAAAGAGGAGGAGAATTAATGAGGGTTCTCCAGATGTATCGAAATGCTCTTGGGTATTCAATGAGTGAGTTGAAGGGGATTAGTCCTTTGATAGCCATCCATAAAATATTCATGGAAGAAGGAGCTCAGCCAGTCATAGATTTTTAGCGACGACTTAAACCTCACATGAAAGAGAAAGTAAGAAAAGAAATGATACGTTTGCTAGATGCATGCGTCATCTTTCATGTAGAAGAGAGTGAATGGGAAAGTCCTGTTCATTGTGTTCCTAAGAAAGGTGGATTTACGGTTGTCGAAAATGAACATAATGAAATGGTACCTACTAGAACTTTTGTTGGCCACATGATGTTCATTAACTATACAAAACTTAACAAGGAAACTAGGAAGGATCATTACCCTTTACCATTTATAGATCAAAATTTATAAAGGCTTGCTATGCATTATCATTTTTGTTACTTACACGGTTATTCCAGTTTTTCTCAAATTTCTGTTCACCCGATGATCAACTTAAAACAACTTTTATTTGTACCTATGGCCTTTATGCTTATCCCCGTATGCCTTTCGGTCTCTGCAATTCTCTTGCCACTTTTCAAAGATGTATGACAACCATATTTGCTGATTATGTTGAAAGTATTATGGAAGTATTCATGGATGACTTCTCTATTTATTGAATTTCCTTTAATCATTGTCTCCATAATCTTCTTAAAGTTTTGCAGAGATGTGAATACACTAACTTAGTCTTGAACTAGGAAAATGTCATTTTATGGTTCAAGAAGGCATAGTGCTTGGTCACAAAGTCTTAGGTAAGGGTATCGAAGTTGATAAAGCAAAAAATTGAAGCAATAGAAAGGTTATCCCCTCCGCGAGACATAAAAGGTATAAGGAGTTTCCTAGGCCATGCTGGATTTTATAGAAGGTTTATTAAGATTTTTTCAAAAACTTCTAGACCTTTAACTAACCTTCTTCAAAAGGATGTTCATTTTAATTTTGATGAAAAGTGTCTCGCTGCTTTCAACATATTAAAACAAGCTCTCCTTGAAGCTCCCATTATAAAACCACCTAATTGGAAGAAACCTTTTGAGCTATTTTGTGAGGCCAATCATGAAGCTGTAGGAGCAATTCTGTCAGTATGATGGTGATGATCTTAATATCATTCATCATGCCAGTCGCACCTTAAACATGGCCCAAAAGAATTGTTTGCTATGGTTTTCTCCTTGGCAAGTTTAGATCTTATATCATTGACTCTAAAGTAAGAGTACACACTTATTGTGTTGGCTTAAAGGAAATCCTAGAAAGGCTTAATGTTAAGCCAAGAATGATCCGTTGGACTCTACTTCTGCAAGAATTTGATTTATAGATTCTACAAAGAAAGGAAGAGATAAAGGAAACATCCATGAACACTCTAGAAATTGCACATCATAACGAGGTGTCATCTGTTTACATACCTGTGGGAACCACACTGCCAAAAAGGAAGTTCTCGATTTCTTCTTGCGATGGTTTTGGTGTTTTTCTGTAACCAACTTTGCTCAAAGAGAAAAAGAAAAAGGTGATCTTGGAAGGAAAAGGTACCCAAATGAACTCATGTTCCCTTGATGATCGATGCATATGAAATCCTGAACACATGTTTGTTCTGGATGAATTTCTGCTGTTTATTTTTGCATATCTGTAATCCCTTCATTTTTCTGAGTTTATTGTCCATCTTACGAGGTTGGTACGGGTGGGCGGTACGGCCGGCTTTGCCTGTACCGTTGGTCATGAATCCCGCTGTTGCATTCATCGTTTTGCATAAATGGTACGGCCGTATAGTACGAGCGCAGCTGCCCTGTACGGTTGGTCGTTATCAGTTCTATGCCTTTTCATCCATTCTTTGTTCATTGTGTCAAAAAATTTGAAGTCGTAAAGTCAGTACGGATGGGCAGTACGGGCGGAACCCACCCGTACCACTCAGTCGGTTGACTATTAACCAACTTTGGCACGTCGTATTTCTAGAAACGACTCGGTACGAGCGCGCCGTACGAGCGTTCGCCCGTACCATTGGTCATTACAATCATAATTTCCCTCACTTATTTGTTTGCATACTTGTTTGGATTCTTTCTTGGGCGATCCTTTTCTTCAAGTATGTATTTCTCCCTCCTTCTAGCTGTTAATAAGCCTCCCTAGAGGTCTTCCTCCCGCTTATATCAACATATCCAATCTACTTGATTGGCTACCAAGTTCAAGGCAAAGGAAAGCCTTTAAACCTCATGGCTCCTTCGTGGGATAGTTTCTAGCCCTCCTCCAGAACCTGATGATCATGAAGATCAAGGCCTAAGCCCGAAGAACAAGCGGTACACCTATGACTCCGATGATGATTCTGATGACGAGGAGTTCAAGACCTTCATGGAGCAATCAAAGAGGGGATGGAAGCAGCCAAATTACCTAGCTATGGTGAAGCCTAAAGACGAGGAAGAAGCCAAGAAACCTCATGGGAAGGTGTGCACCGAGTCACTCAAGTTCATCGCCATCAACTATTCCTCACCAAAGCGTAAGAAAGCTAACCATCCCGATGCAGGAACTTATTAGAAGACTATGTCACATACCTCAACAACAAAGAAGATCACCATGAACGCGCGCATGAGCATGAAGCCACAAGAGGATTGGGGGCTCAACCTTATAGACGTGCCAGTCGGCGCGCACATTCCAGACACTGAACATCATCTTCACAAGATAGCGAAGTACCAGAAAGAAGAGCTCATCCATAGGGAGATCGTGCGCAAGCATCTCTTAGATCTTGAAGGCAAGAAGGAACTCAATGACGTGATGATCAAGGTCATTGATGTGATGTTCCTCTTACATTCGGATCTACAGAAGTGTCTTCAACGCATATCCGCCCTGGAAGAGACAAACAAGAAGCTTTGCGCAGTGGTCTCCAACAAAACTACTTCACCATGATTGACACCACGGTATCGAATAATCGCCAGGGATTATTTGATCCTCCCGGCTTGATTCCAAGCTTGGAGGGATCTATGAGAGCCTTGTAATCTATCTTACAGTTTTTAGCATGTTTACTTTCTTGCATGCATGTTAGACTTTAATTTTAGAATTTGCATTAGTTGCATCAACTCCGAGCTCCCTTTGTTCAAGAGAAGATTTATATCCATTGAGTTGGGAGACTTTATGATAATTGAAGTTGTGTTTTGGTTCATGATTATTATATTAGATGATTGAACTAGACTGAGAGTTATGATACTTGTACAGCTGTCATGATTTTAGGGACTTCCACACCAATAAAAGTATTAATTAAGTTATGAGAAGAAGAATTCTAGTAGCATATTATAATTAAAATTTCTTGAAAGCCATTGAAGTAGTGAGCATGATCAAATAGCTGTACTAAAAATAGAGGAAGGGAGAGAAAGTAAAAATATAAACATATAAAAAAGAGAGATAAGATAAGAAGAAATAAGAGAGAACAACCATCAAAAGAATCAAGTGTAGAAGAAAAAGAATGATCATGAATCTTCATTACTAAACTAAGAGCTCGATATTTCTAAACTTTGTAATTATATAATATGTTGAATCACTAGAAACTTCTTATGATTTCATTAATACTAGAAAAGGTGTGGAAGCCTCCAAGTCATGTAATGTGTAAGGGTATGGTAATACCCCCGAAGTATCTCTACATCCGATGTTGTATTCCTATTTCAACTTCTACCTCATTTATTGCAATGACTCGTGTCTTATGAACATGAGGATCCTGTCCATAAGCCACCATCTTGCTCGGGGACGAGCAAGAGCCTAGCTTGGGAGAGTCGATGAGTCCAAAATTGAAGCATATCTACCTTTTATTTTTGCATAAATAGAGTAGGGATCTTTGTATTTCACTACGTTTGCACGCACCATTTTGTTCTTGTTTTAACATGATCCAAATCACTATATGAACATATCAATTGGAACTGTCATATTGTGTTATAATATGATATTTCTAAGTGATAAAAGTCATTTTATAAATTTACCATCGCACCTAGGAGAATACCAAACGCGGAGAAGGACTTAGTACCAATAACAACCGGTGGTACTAGCGGAGACCGCCGATACCATCCACCCATACTAAGTGTAAGTGTGTCCGCCTCTTAAAATACTTTCTCCTGGCGAAGACTAGAGGGGGATCAGACATTCACAGCCACCAGAAATCACGAAAAACCACATCTGAAAGGTATCTGAATGAGGAACTTGGCTAGGGTAAAATCCCAGCTGCTTCATGGATCATTGGAGGACAAAGCATCATACCTTTCATCATCAACCGCTGCATCTCCATCACCACCATTACCCCCATCTCTCATCTATTAGATCTTGTTGTAATTCTAGATTCAATTGTGGTTTGCATTAGATCTATCTCCATACTTTTATACATTCATTTGACTATGATGACGTTGTTGATTGCTTCCATGTGTGAGTAGTTCCGTTGTTCTTGGGGAGATGGAGAAACCCTAGCACCATTATGAATTTGTAATAAAGATGATCTCTTCTTGTGTCCATATGACTTACCGGTCTATGATAGATTTATGATTTGTGTTTGATCTCTCTCTTTAGATGGTATGTGTAGTCGTCCATATATCATTTTCCCTTGGGGACTAAAGGGAGGGAGAAATCCTTTGGACATGTTTTGGGATCGTACCCGGAATGGCCTCGTGATAGATCAGCGCTGGCTCATAACCTACATGTTCAAAGGAAGATAAAGATGGACCCCCTAAGCTAATTACGATATCCACGGGGAAACCCTTAATTGTGGTGGTTTGAATGGGTGACTGCTCTCAGACATCGTAGTGGTTATTTAGAGGTGACCTCACTCTTAGCTCAACAAAGTGGCTTCCTACGAGCCTTGTAGTGAACATCTTATTATGGATCTCTCTCCGCACATCTCATGACACAAGAAGTATGTTATCTTGATTATTAATAATAACAATACTATGCTAGTGGGTATCCTACATCCCCGAGAACGTTTTATCCCTATTGAGTTCAACCTCGTTTTCACACAACCTTGTTACTTGTTTCCTTTTACTTGTTTGAATTACTTTTCTGCAAACAACCAAAAACCTTTCAAACACCCTTTACTTGAGATCAAAGGCAGCTTATAAGTATCCTTTGGTAGATAGTGACGAGGGGCATAAAGACCTTTACCAATAGCTCTCTGTGGGTTCGATATCTTTACTTCGAAACTAGCTACAATTGATCTGTGCACTTGTAGTCATCAGGCAACAATAGGCACCTCGACAGGCTCGCTGGATGTGGTCACCGCGAGAGTCACCGCAATCTTCATGTCGACCACACTGGTCGACGTGTCGACTTTTACAGGGCAAACCTATTTGTGCTAAAACACATAGAATTGGTCGACCCTTGGTGCGCAGAGCACAAAAGCTTTATTGAGAAGAAGTACAACGACCTGGGCCAGACGAGGACTCAAGGAGAAATAATAAGAGAGCACAACTCCACCTTCACGCAGTGGTTCAAGGAGAAGCTACTGAAAATCCCCCGCAAAGCTCTAGTATGGAAGAGGAAAAACTCATATTCACCATGTCATAGGGCCCCGCACACAACCTTAGGAACAAACAAGAGTATGACATCAACTGCTACACATTCTACACCAAGGAAAATGACAAGAATAGCGAATATCAAAAATCAGGAGTAACTATGGAATGCT
Source organism: Avena eriantha (assembly GCA_910589775.1). Classification (NCBI taxonomy): domain Eukaryota; kingdom Viridiplantae; phylum Streptophyta; class Magnoliopsida; order Poales; family Poaceae; genus Avena; species Avena eriantha. The sequence goes on along the minus strand of OU342740.1, from coordinate 160,136,393 downwards.
TCATAGTTGAGTTGACTACCATCAAGGAAAGGTACTATGGAAGGATCGAGGAGTTATGAGAGCTCGACTACTATGGAGAAAAGGTGCCGATGTTCCATGTAAGATGGGCCAAGAACGTCAAAAAAGAAGATCGATATTTCACAAGCATGGTTATACCCGAATCCAAAACAATAACCGTCGACACGAACATCACCGCTAAAAATGAACCGTGGGTATTGGCTAGCCAAGTGGACCAATGTTTTTTCATTACCAACCCGACAAAGCCTAGCCATGTTATCATGAGGAGGGGAAATATGAGCATCATCAGAATGGATGGAGTAGCCAAGAAGCAAGACTTCGACAACTACAATGAAGCGAATATGGAAGAGGACAACGACATACCTACTACTTCGACAAGAAGAAGCAGGATCACCCTATCGGCTAAAGGTTGTCCATTCACGAGAAGAAGTCAACAAATTCCCGAGCTAAATTATTCAACAACGACAAAGAAGGGCAAGAATATTGTGAAGGGCAAGAAGATTATCAAACGTTAGCGCCATGTGTGTATGTGTCTATTGAATGCATTCTCGACAAGACTATTATAATATCCAAAATATTTATTATTGGTGAATTATAATATCCAAAATATATGTTTAAACATCTAAATATACTTAGTACAAACTTTGTACTAAACTAGTACTAAATCAGAGGGAGTAAGTAAAATATATCAAAATAAATAAAATAGATACACCTAGGATTCGAACCTGGATGCCCATGTTTAATTTAAGGACAAGGTTATCTACCAATGCAGCTGTGTGGTGTTGTTGTCAACCAGACAACGCACAACGATATTGTACTAAGTGGCACCAGTATCCGTGGCGCACTGCACAGATATGCGCCACATATATGCATGTAAGCTTTGCCACTGTGTCGCCCCTTTGCCAGCGTGTGCGGGCCCACTAATATCCGTGGCACATGTACCCGGGATGTGCCATGGATACTCTACACTTAGCAAAAAAATCGACCGCATCGGGCCCTTCCCCCATTCCTCTCTCAGTTGCTTCCGATCAAACCCATCCCACCGTCGCCGGTTTCGATCCCACCATCGCTGTCGACGTAGCAACGCCGTTGTGGACGGAGAACAAGGAAGACCAGGCCATGGCTGTGGCTAGAGAACAAGGAGGAGCAGGCTGTCGCTGTGGACGGATAACAAGGAGGAGGAGGCCGCCACTATCCATGCTGCCACCGCCGTTCAGGAGCAGCGCCGTCTGTGCCCCGTGCCAGACCACGAGCTCACCGGCCGGCCATCGTCGAGGTACCCCTCCCCTCTTTCCCACTCCCCTCCCCTAGCCCTCCCCTTTCCCCCACCCCCTCTCCCTGCTAGGGTTTGCAGCTAGGGTTTGCGCTGCAGCCCTGAGCTTACTACTGCTTAGGTTATGCTTATGCGTGCGGTTCCTTTGAAGCATGTAGATGGGCAAGATTGAATTGTTCAGCATCATCGGCAACTGAGCTTAAAAATTCCCACCACTCGCGTGATCTCATCCTCATGTATGTTTGGCGGCCTAAGATTCTTGCAGTGCTTGCAGGGGGCACGCGAGTGGGTTAATAGGTATTTGCCAAATCAGTTAGATCCGTTAATAGGATCATCACAGTTCACAAAAGTGTTATGAGTTCCTAAATCGTAAGCATCATTGTCTGATTAGCACTGACACAACACACTAAGGTAAACATATACATGTCAAACCAGTGATACACGATTTGCTACCAACATTCATTAGTGTACTAGAGCGAGGGTCGTCAAGCTGATATTCCTGTTCAAAAGGTAGGTAGAGATATGCTATGCACTGGTGCTGGGATCGAATTCTGGACATCTAGATACACAAGCAGGGAAATTAGTAGTAGGTGTAAAAGGAACAAAAATAGAAAAGTAAAAATGTGCATTGGTTTTCATACCTAGTGATGGATGCCGTTACTTCTAGTGTGGAATGGAGCTACAAAGGCACACGTGCCATTTGAAGATCAAAATCACGTGCCATCTTAACAACCATGGAGATGCTCATGCTAACATTCCTACTCAGCATGTATTGGTTTTTACTATGTCTTAAACCCATGTATTTATGAACCATGTATTGAGGGCCATTTCATTGATAAAAAGGTGTTTACATAGTATTCATGCTTGCTTGCTGTGCTTGCTTAGTAGTAGTAGAAGTGCTTGCTTACTAGCAGTAGGTTCTTAGTAGCAATGCTGGTAGTGCTTGCTTACTAGCAGTAGGTTCTTAGTAACAGTGCTTGCAGTTCTTACTTAGTAGCAGTAGGTTCTTAGTAGTAGTGCTTGCAGTCCTTGCTTACTAGTAGTGCTTGTAGTTCTTTCTTAGAAGTAGTAGCAGTGCTTGCTTAGTAGTAGTAGGTTCTTAGTAGCAGTGCTTGTAGTGCTTGCTTAGTAGCATGCTCATTTGCTTGCAGTGCTTGCTTTCTTAGTAATAGTAGGTTCAATAGTTTCTTTGGTTCAATAGCCAAAGTCCCATGCTTAGGTTCACTAGCTTAGGTTCTAGCACCAAACTGTTTTTGCTATTCTCTATTGTATATATTCAAGTAAAACTATCACTACTAACTGTATAATTCATCACTGATAGTAAAATTGGCTATTTTTGCTACTATCTGCTGTATATAGTCAAGTAAAATTGCCACTACTAACTATTTTTTCTATTATCTGCTATATATTCAAGTAAAACTATATATATTACTTGGAAATTTGTAGCTGCAGCTTGACTCTCATTTGTAGCTGCAAATTTGGTTCTATTTGGGGCAAAGTACCACTAGCATGCATGTTTTCTGGAATGGTTGTTTTCTGGAATGGTTATTTTCTAGAATAGTGATGTGCACTAAAGTAAATTCTGGTTAAAATGGCAGCCTCTTATGAAGTGCTTCTCCTATATGTATGTATATGATATGCATGGATTTCTTGTGCAGGGAATTTATTTGAGTTGCCCGTTTTCGCTGAAATGTTGATTCATTTCTGTTTCGGCGAAAAATGGGCACTCCTAGGTCCATAAATTAGCAAAGGTCATGCCTCCCCGTGGGCTTTTGTACTAACTAGTTGCATCTTTGTATGTAGTACTAACCATGTCGAGTGGACACAACAACTACGGGGCCGCCACATCTCGGCCTACAAATGTATTAGAAGAAGCCTGGGAGACTAACAAGGAATTTTGGGAGTTTACCGGGTTGTGGAGGTAGACAGGGCACAATGTCAGGGTGACGACGAGATGTATGACTCGGGGCAAGACGAGGATGCCGCTGACGATGAGGAAACCACTGATAGTGGTGGTGGCTAGGATGAAGCCACCACCGATAGGGGCGCCAAGGGTGAGACCACTGCCGGCGAACACACGGATGGTGGTAGCCAACCTAATAGCGCCAAGAAGCAAAGGAAGGATTGGCAACCCCCAGTGCTCGGTGCCGTTCAAGAGGATTTTACCAAAGTGAGCCCTTCTGGCGTACCCTTGGCGCCTGAAGACCTTGTCAAAGGGTACGACATACAAATCAGGTGCATTGTGCGGGACACCGTCTTGATAAACACGGGAAATCTTAGGGCACCTGGGCAAGCGCATCTCACCGATCTCCTCATGCAGAAGATTCACGAACGATACAAGTTCCCAAATCCGTTCAACAACGTAAATCTTAAAGGGAATAAGGCAAACTAGGTAGCCCTCAAAAAGATGAGCAACGCCTGGAGTAGCTGGAGAACCCAGCTGAAGGCACGAATTGATAATGGTAAAAGCTATGAGGAGATCAAGAAGCACGAGCCGAGGCTTGTCAAAGAAGAGTTTAACGTTTTCAAGGAGAAGGTGGCTTCTGACTTGGGTGTATGGTGGACTGCATGGGGGAAAAAGATGTGGGAACAGAACATAGGCAACCATCGTTGCGGAAGAGGCGGTTATAGAGGAGTAAAGCCCATTTGGGACAAGGAGGATGCCGAACTTCGACGTCTGGGTAAAGAAAACCCGTGGCACAAATTCATGGACCTGCTGATGAGGAACTTTGTCCGGACCCGCTACTATCTGTACCCAATAATGAAGGGATTTGTTACCGACAATGAGGATGTGAAGGAATTCGAGAGACATCTGGTATGGAATTGACCTTGCGCGGATATCAAGTTATAATTAAGAATGAATCCTATTTTCTAAACACGTTCAACTCTTCCTTCTGTAGAAAGCAGAAATAGAAGCAGCCGTGGGATCCTTCCAGGGGTCGACGGAGTCGTGGGACGGTCCTTTCAACATGGCGACGAACCTTTTCAAGGAGAGGGAAAGGTGAAAGCCGCCGACGTTAGGTGGCCGTGTCCTGGCTTTGGTATGACCACGAAAATGAGGGACCACTACAAACATGATACCAAGGCTAGAAGGGAGAAAAAGTTGCAGAAGGAGGCCGAGAGAGCGACGCAAGCTTGAAAAGATAAAGAGAAGAATGGATAGTATGCTGCAGATGATCGACAGCTGATTAGGATAGAGGAATAGAGATTGTTCCTTCTTTGTTGGATGGGCTTGATGCTTGGAACCTGGCAGGTCAACACGGGCTGATACCTCTGCCCAGATTGATAGGTAGCAACGCGACCATCCAGATACTGGCGCGGCATTGGTGACCCTGCCCGTGGACGCCATGGGGCAGCCGACCTTTGCGGCGATGTTGACCTTGGCCGCCAACAGCACGGCGCAACCGGTTGGACCGGTGATGATGCCACCCAGCAATAACGTGGCACAACCGGTCACACCAGTGATGAGGCCACCCAACAACACCATGGCACCATTGGTACTTTGTCCTAGTGAACCCCAACTGGAGGCGGAGCATACGCCAGCCATCACTGAGGATGCAAGCAACCCCTCTATCTCTTGCATGCCCGCCGTCGTCGGCGGTGCGTCAACACTAGCCGAGCTCGATACCATCACCAAGGTAACTAAGCATCTCAGATTCTCAGCCGATGGTTTCATCTCCTTTGCCTGTGATGATGGCCATATCTCTGATGCCCAACATGCATGTTTCTTCAGAGGATGTTGCTTGCACCCTCCTGTAGTATGTGGAGGGCAAGTTGAAGGATGTTGCCAAGGGCGCTATCGTTCAACCGAAGAACCGCATGTTCCACAACAAGCCCATTCCTGATGGCATGTTTAGGGTTACCATGGCTCGAGTGTTGCCGGGATGCAACAATGTCAACCCTCCATTAAACCCGAAGGAGCCGACGAACACTTGAACCTCGGAGGATGCCACAGTTGGCCCTTGGTATGGCTGAAGACCCAGATTAATATCGGGGGGAAGCACCACCCCAAGGACAACACCACCACTACCACCAGTCATCGCCACCAGCATAAGCCATGCCAAGGCCGTCGCATGGCCATCGCTGCCACCACCAGTCATCGCCACCAGCATAAGCCATGGAAAGGCCGTCGCATGGCCATCGCCGCCACCACCACCACAAGTGGATATGCCAGATCACAACATCGATCATGACAACATGGATGCATTCCTCAACATTGGCATCGATGATGACCTTTACATGCCTTCTATTGAACCCTTCAGCCGTGCTCGCGACGATCTAGCTGGTCCCAATACGACATGCACACAACGTCTGGTCTTCGACAGATCTCAAGAGACGCCTCCACCTATCACTGATTCTCCACAAGCCTAGCGTGGAATTGTTTTCAGCCCTAACACACTACACCATGTGTCTCGTGAGGAGTTAGCGGTCCCTTTTCAATAGAAGAAGGGTCGAAAAAGAAGTAACAAGCCGAAGGCTGCGAGCCAGCCGGCTCCGAAGGTGGCGAGGACGACTATCTCGGCTAAGGACGTTGTGCCATATGAACCCAAGGATGTCTTGTGGAACATGCATATAGAGGGTAAGCCGATGCTGGAATCGAGGATGCTCGAAGCGGCAAGTCCACGTATGTAGAGTCTACATCATGTTATTATGTATCTAGAGAAGCAACTTCTGCAAGAAAAAAAATCTGTCGCACCCTGTTTTCGTGGTCAAGGTGCTAGAGGGCAAGGGCTTCGTCAATACACCCCCCATGGATATGTTCTTCCTGCGGTTCGAAGACATCTTCAATTTGTTTCACTCGAAACGGCTGCACTATACCCTAGTCCGCCTATACTCGCTCAACATGGCGATGAAGGTCAAGAGAGAGAGAGAGAGAACCGAGGGCATCACGACAGTGGACCCCTTCTACATGGGTGAAAGGATCTTGTTGAACCCTGGGGACCGGTCACTCATGCGGGATTGCCTCAAAGACTTCATGCTGAAGAACAGAAAGAAGGATTTGCATCCGTAACATGCGGGATTGCCTCAAAGACCTTCTCGTGCCATTCTTTCCAGAGTAAGTACAATACTTATTCGCTTGCCACCCGTAACATGTTTTCTTAGATTTGTATCATTCATTTCCAATACATTTCCATTTGAATTGTTTTGCGCATAGACAAATACTGCACACTCATCAACATTTGCTCGAAGGTTTCGCAAGCCACGTATTTTGACTCAGAAAGTTTGATAAATAAGAAAGACTATGTCAACATAAAGAGTGTTCTGGATGATGCTCTCGACGCCTACGCCTTAGATGGAGGCTACTTCGGTAGGGGGGCAAATGTCAGGGAAGGCAAACACGTGTTTACCCACGTAACAGAATTGCCCTATGTCAAGAGGTTGCTAGGTAGTCAAAAGGAGGCCTTCTACGTTCTCGATCACATGAGCGGGTTTGTCCGGGATCAACGCCTGCTTAAGTTACCATCACATATCCGGAAGTGGGCCCAAAATATCTAGACCATCGCGGATAATGATCTCAGAGAACAATTCTTACGCATCCAGACTCAGTTGTCGGAAATCATCAATCACGATGTCCTCACAAGTAGGGGGGTCTTGCACTACGCTAGTATTAAATTGTGAAATGCTGAGATAGAAGAACGCCTCAAAATGCAGGGTGACGTTAGGAAGTTCATGACAAAAGACGGTGTACTACCGTTCCTTGCACCGAGTCAGAAGTCTCCATGTTTGCATTTACCAGTTGGATGTAGTTTCGAACTATCGTTGGATGTCTCTGATGTTCTAAACTAATTAGTAACTTGCCTAGCTCGAAACTGTAGGGTCATTGAACTTAATTATTGTGATCGACGATGCACCTAGCTCTCTATGTATAATATTGTTTCGATGGTCGTTAGACTTACTTATATAATCAGTCCTTAGTACTTTTATGTTCATATTTTTGGTTCTTGCTTATTGCAACAGTCGATGATTAAAATGCTAGGGTGCTAGGTGTGCCTTCATTTTGGATGTGATCCTGGGGGAGGTGTGGGAGAGCCTTGTGATATGCATAAATACATATCTTGTGCATCCTACTTGGCTCGCTTACACCGTCCCTGTGATTTTCGTGTCCAACATAAGTATGAGGCCCTATAGTACTTGATGTTCATAGTTTTGGTTCTTATTTTTGTTGCAATGGCCGATGATTAAAATGGTAGGGTGCCATGTGTGCATTCACTTCGGGTGTGATCCTGGGGGAGGTGTGGGAGAGCCTTGTGATATGCACAAATACATATCTTGTGCATCCTACTTGGCTCGCTTACACTGTCCCTGTGATTTTCATGTCCAACATAAGTATGAGACCCTATAATACTTGATGTTCATAGTTTTGGTTCTTATTTTTGTTGCAACGGCCGATGATTAAAATGCTAGGGCGCCACTACATGTGTGCCTTGATTTCAGATGTGATCCTGGGGGCAGTGTGAGTGAGCTTTGTGATATGCTCATATACATATCTTGTGCATCCTACAAGGCTCACTCACACCGTCCCTTTGATTTTCTATTTTCACTCTAAGTATGATGAGGCCCTAGTTCATATTTGTTGTAATGGCTCGATCTGCATGATGTTTATTTTCTTGTTTTGTAGTTTTCCTGAACATGCATCATGTCAACCATTGGCTTTTCGTTGCATAATATTTTTCCTGTCTTTGTGTGCACAGATGGCAAAGTGGTACGTGGTGTACAAGGTTGTCGTTCTAGGAGTCTACATCGAGTGGGAGGACTGTCTGAAACAAGTGAATGGTTTCAGAGGAAACAACTACAAAGAGTACAAGACTAGAGAGATGGCGGAAGCTAGGTGGAGGAACCACCTATGAGAGGAAGCTAGGTAGAAGAACCTGATGAAGGCCTTGGTCGTGGTCCCCATCATTGCGGTTCTACTGTATCTGATCGTAGTTTAATTTAGATAAACAATTGATATGTAATATGATGACCAACGTGCTACTTGATCGGTCTTGGGACCTCAACTTGTGCAACAATTTGTTCCTTACTCGATCGGTCTTGGATTCTAATTAGTGTTATTAATTATTATTGTCATTGTGTGTACATATGCCTATATAATACCTGTATAATACCTATACAATACCCGTACAAATACGTTGGTAGCATATAAAAAATAATAATTGAAAACATAGAAGTGGCCCACCTTTGAGCCGTTAGTGGCGCACCAGGTCAGTGGCGCATGTCTTAGGTGTGTGTGCCACAGATAAGGCCCTAGTATCTGTGAGTTGTGAACTATCTGTGGCACACAGTCTGTGATGCGCCACTGATATTTGAACTATCCGTGGCACATGTCGTCATGTGCCACTAATAACAAATATTAGTGGTGTGATGACAGTGGCGCACGACCCATGCGCCACGGATGGCTAAATCGGTGCACCACAACTAGGTAAATCTGTAGTAGTGTCGAGTTCACCGAGGAGTTTCAGCTAAACTCTTTTAACCATCTCAAGCTTCGAGAAATCAAGTCCACCGAGTGGGTGTGTCCTATATCCTGAACCAACTAGGCATTCATGTTGATTTCAATTTACTTTACAACAATGTTGGTTTGTATGACTTTGTTTTCTAGGATGTCGCCACGTATAGCCGCTTAACGCTTGAGTTTCTCAACACCTTGACACATTCAGTGTGCTCACACTATTTCCTCGAGGAGCAAATGCCTGGAGTTGATCATATCAACTTCCGTATTATGAACTGTGAGTACTCCTTGACACTCGACAATGGGCTCACTACGTTGGTTTTGCCAACAACACCACTAACATACGCTCCACCACCTTTGCTTTTAATCCATCAATGTTGTCTTACTTTAATAGAATGAGAATGTAACACCCCAGTTTTAGTTAATCCTTAATTAGGGTTTTGATTTGTGCATCATGAGCATCATATTTTGCTAAGATAAAATAAAAATGCAAATAAGAAAATGCATAACTATAAACCCTAGCCTTTTCGTCCTCTATCTCTTGAAAATACATTCAAATGCTTTTGAATTTCGAAAATTAAAAAATACATGGAACCCAAATTGTTAAGGGTCCCTACTGTATTTCCATATTTTACAAACCTTCCAGTATTTTTGAAATATCTCAAAATAGATTTGTATTCGAAAATACAAAAGAGAAATATATTTTAGAAAAATAAAAAGGTTTTGTAAATAAAAATAGAACTAGAGCCGTAGTAGGCCGACCCATCTCTTCCTTTCCCTATCTACCACACGGTGCAGCAATAGTAGTAGCCCACTCCTGCAAGCTTTGTCGTGACCCACTGTCGTTATATTGGGAACGACAGTACCTGAAGAGGTTAGATAGAGGTGTGGAGACTAGCAGGGAAGCTATCGACAGCGTCCGCAGGCAGGATTGGATACAAGCAAGCATAGCTGGACGCTGGAAGTACCCAGGTTCGGAGCCCTCGTGGTGAGGTAAAGCTCCTACTCCTGCCTGATCTGACTATGTGGGTTATACGAACTACAAGTGCTCCTCGAGCTGTATTTGCTAGCTACTGCCTTAAATGCTATGAGACCAACCCTTTCTACTGAGGCCCTGCCTCTCCTTATATAGGTAGAGAGGCAGCGATCTCACTGGCCAATCCGACTGGCGGGCCCCACAGGCGGGTCCCGGCCGGCTGGTCATCTACAGTATCCCGTATGGTATGTCACGTCGGAGTGTGAGCGGTATGGCTGTCGTGGGCACAGTGGACGCCGTGCGAGCCCGTCGTCAGCATCAGGCCACTGTTCCCGCGTCATCCCCGCAAAGTTCAGTATGGCCGGGTAGTTGCTAGTCTTGTCATCGTACAGGGCGTACCGTGCACTGATACGCACGTCGTCCTGTCTCACTGATTGGGTCTGGCTACATCGTCGTAGCCAGCTACTTCTTGCTGCTCCGGCTACCGCACGGTAGCCAGCATGTCCTGCCCTGTCCGGCTGTGCTTGTTCAGCCGGACGCGATTCGACTGCTTGGTTCTTGTCCGGTTGGGGTACCTGGGGATCATCCCCCTAACACTAGCCCCCGAGCACGTGTGGATTCCGCCCTTAGGCGAAATGTGCGTGCGCTCCTTCCTGTTTTTGAACTTGTATCCGGCTGTGCTTGGCGGTTGCGGTACTCGTGACGTCAGTGCTGACGCCAGCCACGCGCGCACGTGCCATCATTGGTCTGCGGCGGGCAGCGTAACATCCCGTCACACGTCGCCTCGGGGAACCACTATCCGGCGCTTCGGTTCCCGCTCTGGGATCTTCTGCGCATCTTGCTTCGGCACACGGGATCTGGGCGGCAGTTGGGGTGAGGGCCGTCCGGATGCACGCCACGTGTCTCTACTGACAGTTGCCCTTCTGGCCCTTTAAAGGGATGCCGCGGGGGAGGCAGCTCCTTTCCTTCGCTCCCCCGCTGCAGTCTCCTTCCCTCGCGTGCTCCTGCCTTTGCGCCCTTGCCTTATGCGCCATAGCTCGTTACGCCACCCGCTCGTCATCGTCGTCGCTACGGGCCACCACCACTCTTTCGTCGCTGCTCCTCCCTGTTAGTCGGAGATGGCCGCCGACCGCGGGGCCTGGTGCGGCTCCTCCGTCACCGAGGACCACATCACGAAGTACCGCACCACCCGCGTTCTTCCGCCGCCGGAGGAGGTGGCGGTGCGGTTGGCGCGGGCGGGGGAGGTGTCGCCGCATCCGACGGAGGGGGAGCGCGTCATATTCCTCTCGCATCTAGCGCGCGGGTTCGCCCTCCCGGTGCACCCCTTTTTCTTGACGTTTCTCGCCTTCTTCGATCTCCGTCTCCACCACCTCGGCGCCAACGCAATCGGAACGTTGGCGCATTTCATGGCGTTCTGCGAGAGCTACCTCGTGATCCAGCCGGATCTTGGGCTCTTCTGCCGGCTCTTCTGAGTCCGGCCGCAGGTGCAGTACATGAAGGGGCCGCTAGTCGTCTGCGGCGGCGCCTCCATCTACTCCCGCTCTCAATCCAGCTACCCCAAGTTCTTGCTTCAGGACACGGTACGGCTGTGGCAGCAATCGTACTTCTACATCAAGAACGTCACCAACATCGACCGGATCAATCTTCCGGCTTTCCAGGACGTCGAGTCCAGCCGGCAGAACTAGGAGTTGAAGTTCCATGGTGACAAGGCGGAGACGGACGCGATGCTGCAGCGCATGCGCTCCCTCGTCACCTGCCGGCTAACCGGCCTGGACATCACCCTCAGCTGGATGTCTCGGCTGATGATATCGCTGCAGCAGCGAGCGCACAAAATGTGCTATTACTTCGGCCGGCTGGACCCGACCCGGCTGTCGCGCCGCGATCCCCGCTACCACAACTTGAAGGAGTGGGTGTGGACGATCACAAAGGAGCGGCTACCGGAGAACTGGAAGTTCAGTCTGGTGCCCTACAGCCAGGAGAACCGCGCGCCCAGGGTAAGTTCTTATAGCTAGAAACTTCATTTGTTCTTCCTGCGTTTTTTGCTTGGTCCGACTGACTTCTTTTATTCGGCAGATCTTCGCTTGCATCCTACGCGAGGAGGGTGAGGCTCCTCTTGAGGAGTTCACGCCTGACTTTCCCGAGCCGTGCGCCCGGCGGTCCGGCAAGGAGTCAGACGGGGATGGCGATGCCTTTCCCAGCCGGAATGACGAGCCGGCTGCCGACCCGCACGCGGAGGTTCATGAGGAGGAGGAGGCCGCGCCGACCATGGATCCGGCGACGCGCTCCGTGACGGACAGCAAGGCAGGCGGGAGCGGCTCCAGTCGTTCCAGCTCTCGCCGGCCCGTGACGGAGGAGATGGCTCCCAAGAGGAGCCGGTCTAGCACCTACCGCCGAGCCGTCTTGGCTGGAAGAAGGGGCCGCCCCCAGTTATGCCGGGGTACGCTCCTTCTCCCCCCTTTTTCTTTCGGTGTTTTCTGCCTGCCTCCCTTTTTTCTTCTTTTCCTGACTTTGGTTTATTTGCCTTTGCCTTCTCCTCCTTCTTCTTAGTTCATTGGTTTCTTTCGGAGCCGCGAGCCCGACATGAACGCCGACCGGGTCGCCGCCCCGTGCCCCGACTGCGCCAGCCAGTGCCCCTCCTTCTTCTGCGGTACTGCCTCCGCCTCCCCCTCGAGCTGAACCGGCTGCCTCCACCGAGCCGGAAGGTCCCCAGCCAGAGGCGGAGTCCTCCCAGCCAGATGGCTCTTCTGCGGGCACGCGGGAGGCTGCCGGCAAGGAGCTCGTCGTTGTTGGTGACGACAACTCCGACGAGGAGCTGGGGGAGGAGTGGAGAATGGTGGTAGTTGCTGCGAAGGAGTCCCTGGCTATCAACACCGTGGACGACGACGCTTCCTCCGCCGCCTCGCTGTCGGACATTGCCGCTACGCTCGAGCTGGCGGTGAAGGAGTTCCGGCTGCTGGAGGCCACAGCCGGCGGGAACCGGTCGTTGGAGCAGAAGCTTGCTGCCGCCAACGGGACTTCCTAGAGTAAGTTTGCTTCACCCGGCTTGCTTTTTTTACTGATAGCCGGTTTTGTTGCATCCATCCTCGTGTGCGCTCAGCGCGAGATCGATCGCTTGAAGAAAGCGAATGACCGGCTGAGCAAGTCCAATTCCACTCTGCAGCTACAGAATAAGGATTGGCACGCAAGGGTAGACGGTCTGGAGGCGACCATCAAGGAGCGGGACGCCTCGCTCGCCAGCCGGACCGAAGCCTTCACCCTTCTCGAGGCCCAGAACAAGGACCAAGAGAAGGAGATCAAATGGCTGGCGACCAAGGAGAAGGCTCTGGTGGAGGAGCTAATGCAGGTCAGCCACACGGCTAAGGGTAAGTTCCCTTTTCCGTCTTGTTTCTTTCCGGATCCGGTAGCCGGATCTGACCCTTTTTCTGACAGCCTTTTACCCCGGCATATACCTGCTGGCCTACAACCGACTGCAGGAGAACTGGCCGGGAGCACAGCCGACGGCCCAAGAGCTCGTCATCCTTCTTGGCGAAGAAGCTGCCAAGCTTCGTCAAGCGGCGCGTGACGTCTTCTCCTTCATGTGGCCAGAGGCTCCGGTTCCGGAGACGATGACACAACTGGCCACGAAGGTGGGGGAGGTGCCGACTGCTATGGACCGGCTGCGGGACTTGGCGGCACGAGCCGGAGCGGAGATGGCTCTGGCCCTCATGCTCTCCTGGTACAAGGATGCCCACGTCGAGAAGATCGATGGTGGCATCTGTGTCAGAGCCGATCTTGCCGCCATCCGCCAAGCCCATCCAGAGCTCCGTGGATCCGCCATCAAGATTGCCGACTACATGGATCCCGACGAGGTTCTCACCGACTCGGAGTCCGTCGGTACTCCTAATGTGGAGGGCCCGATGCTGCCGACCACTGGCGCCGGAACCGGATCGAGCTCCGCACCGCCTCCTCCACCCGAAGCTTCCGCCGGCCAAGATCCTCCTCACGGCAAGGGTCCTGCCGCCTAGTTACTGCCCCGGGATGCCGGGTGTATTTGTCTTGTCTTGGATATGCATAGAACTTGTCTAGCCGTACCGGCTATCTCTGATGCCGGGTAACTTGTGGGAGCTTCGTCTCCTTTTTGCTTGTTAATGTTGAACTCTTGATTTTCCTTTAACTTGTGTCTTGAATTTATTTTGATATTTTGCCGGCTAACTTTGTCCGGCTACGCCCCTCTAGCCGGGGAACTACCATTCCAGTGGGGGCGCGCGAGCGCACCCACTGGGTGTAGCCCCCGAGATTCGGAGTAGCTGGCATAGCCAAGTGCTTCGAATCTTCCATATTTTTCCCAAGTCCTCTAACTTTGCACGATTAGGCTCGCTTTAGTCGGCTACTTTTTGCTGGTTGAACGCCTTCAGCCGGGGGAACTAACATTCCAGTGGGGGCGCGTGAGCGCACCCACTGGGTGTAGCCCCCGAGATTCAGAGCAGCTGGCATAGCCAGGTGGTTCGAATCTTTCTTGTCTTCTCTTGCTCCTGCCCTTGCCCTCACCTAGGCTCCGAACGACCGGCTAAATGCCCTTAGCCGGTCAGGAACTACAAGATTCCACTAGGGGCGCGCGAGCGCACCTAGTGGGTGTAGCCCTCGAGATCCGGAGCGCTTGATGAAGGCAAGGACTTGGAATCTTCTTCCCTTTTCCTGAATTCCGACTCAAGGTAGTCGGACAAGAATGTACATACACATACACACATGTCCTCATAGGTTAGTAGGTTAGCCTGCCAAATTGTAGCCGGAAAATGGCTTGTTTTTTCGAAAACTAGCTTGTGCCTCTCTAGACACTTAGTCGCTTTCTCGTGTGCTCTGCTGTTTTCGCTGCGTCCTTGCCGGGCAGCCGGGTTGCGGTCTGCAACCGGAATCGAAGGGAGCTGACAGTACATTGCGCACGGTACTAATGGCTTAGCAGCCGGATTGGTTCGAGCTAGTTGCAGGGCCGGTATGCCCGGCTTGCCGCGTCTCCTCCCCGTTTTTCGTGTGGGATGCCTCGAGCTTTTGCTCTTGCTAGCCGGACAGCCGGGTTACGGTCTGTAGCTGAGACGAAGAGTGGGCCTCTGACATCATCGCACACTACTCAACCGATTTGTTGACTTAGCAAGCCGGGCCAGCCGGCGAGCCCCTGGGTAGGGGTTGCTGGAGCCGGAAAATTTGAACCGGAAAACGGATGCACACATATTTCTGGCAAGGAGCCCCCGAGATTCTCGTAGGGGTCCGCATTTTCTTTCATGAGGTTTTCGGGATACATACACTGCCTGGCGACTAGGTGTAAAACGGGCGCAGCAGGGCCGCGTTCCAGGGACGCTCGGTCTCCTCGTCTGATTTGTCCATCTTGTTCTTGCACGGCTGCTGCGTGTCGATGAGGTAGTAGGAGTCGTTGGGCAGCGCCCGGCTGATGATGAAGGGGCCCTCCCAGGGTGGCGACAACTTGTGCATGCCCTTCGTGTCTTGCACCAGCCAGAGGACCAGGTCGCCCTCGCGGAATGCGACCGGGCGGATCCGACTTGAATGGTAGCGACGTAGTCACTGCTAGTATAGGGCTGAACTAGACAAGGCCAGCTCGCGGGCCTCCTCCAGGAGGTCCACTCCGTCCTCCCGCGCCTCCTGGTTGGCTTTTTCATCGTACAGAAGCTTGCGTGGCGAGTCGAATTCGATGTCGGCGGAGAGGACGACTTCCGATCCGTAGACCAGGAAGAACGGCGTGTAGCCGGTTGACCTATTTGGCGTGGTGCGGAGGCTCCAGAGCACAGCTGGAAGTTCTTCGATCCAACATCCGGGTGACCGCTCCAATGGCTCGATGAGGCGGGGCTTGATGCCGGCTAGCACCAAGCCGTTTGCTCTTTTGACTTACCCGTTGGACTGCGGGTGTGCAACGGAGGCGAGGTCCAACCGGATGCCCTTGTTGCTGCAGAACCGGGCGAAGGCCCCCTTGGCGAAGTTCGTGCCGTTGTCGGTGATGATGCTGTTGGGGTAGCCGAAGCGGTTGATGATGTCGGTGAAGAAGGTAACGACTGTCGCCCCATCCAGCTTTCGGATAGGCTTGGCCTCAATCCACTTTGTGAACTTGTCCACTGCTACCAGCAAGTGGGTCATGCCCGCGCGCGCTCGCTTGAAGGGGCCAACCATGTTGAGGCCCCAAACTGCGAAGGGCCAGGTGATCGGTATGGTCTTGAGCACCAAAGTTGGCATGTGCCTGAGCTTCCCGAAACGCTGGCACCCATTGCACGCGCGGACCAGCTGCTCAGCATCCTCGAGGGCGGTGGGCAAATAGAAACCATGGAGGAATGCCTTGGCGACTATCGCCCTTGACGAAGCGTGATGCCCGCACTCACCCTAGTGGATATCCCTGAGTAGCCGGTAGCCCGTGTCCACGTCGACGCACCTTTGGAAAATGCCGGATACCCTGCGCTTGTAAAGTTCGCCGTTGATGATGGTGTACGTGTGCGTGTGGCGCCGGATTTGCCTGGCCTCCACCTCGTCATCCGGGAGTTCTCCATTGGCGATGTAGTTTATGAAGGGTTGTGCCCAGGGTGGCACTTCCCAAATGACGAGGACGCTCCCGTTCTCCGGTTGATGGACATCGGGGGGCGTCCGGGTGGCATACCCGGGACGACAGCCCCCGAGCTGCTTGATGGACCGGCAGCCCCCAGGCCCTACGGGCCGGGGGGCACCGCTTTACCGGAGTTGGTGCGGGTCTTCTTTTTTGGCAGCTCTGCCGGCTCCGCTTCTACCGCTCCGTCAGGCGGAGCGCTCCCTGCCCAGGTGATGGAGTCCGACTCCGGTGATGGGTTGATGGACGGCTTGTGTAGGTGCTCCAAGGAGACCCCAGGTGGGATCGCCTGCCTGGTGTATCCGATCTTGGAGAGCGTGTCGGCTGCCTCGTTGTTGACGCGAGGGACGTGGTGGAATTCGCATCCGTCGAAGGAGGCGCTGAGCTTCTGAATGTGGAGCCGGTAGGGGGCCATGTTTGCATCTCTGGCATCCCATTCTCCGGACACTTGCTGCACCACCAGATCCGAATCACCAAAGCACAGGATCCGGTTGACGCCGATCTCCTTGGCTAGCCGGAGTCCGTGCGCCAACGCCTCGTATTCGGCTACGTTGTTGGAGGCCTTGAAGTGGATCTGTAGCACGTACTCCAGTCGGTTCCCCTTGGGCGAGGTGAGCACGATGCCGGCTCCCAAGCCCCCGAGCATCTTCGACCCGTCGAAGTGCATCTTCCAGTGGTCCGAATCCGGAACTGGTAGGAGATACTGGGTCTCAGCCCAGTCGACAAGGAAGTCCGCCAATGCCTGCGACTTGATTGTGAGCCGGGGCTTGTATTGGATGGATTAGGCGGCGAGCTCGATGGCCCATTTGGCGACTCAGCTGGTGGCGTCTTTGTTGCCGATGATTTCCGAAAGGGGTACGGTGCACACGACCTTAATCGGATGCTCCTGGAAGTAGTGCTTGAGCTTCTTGCATGCCAGGTACACGCCATAGCACATATTTTGGTAGTGGGGGTAGTTCTGCTTGGAGAGGGAGAGATCCTCGCTGAGGTAGTAGACGGGTCTCTGAACCGGCTGAGCCTTGCCTTCCTCGGGGCGCTCCACCACCAGGACGACGCTGATGACCTGGCTGATGGCTGCTATATAGAGCAACATCTGCTCCTTGCTAGCCGGCGTGGCTAGAACCGGTGCTGTGGATAGCATGCGCTTGAGGTCGCGAAACGCGGTGTCGGCCTGTGAAGTCCTGGAGAACTTGTCCGTCTTCTTCATCAGCTGGTACAGTAGGAGTGCCTTCTCCCCCAGCCGGCTGACGAAACGGCTGAGGGAAGCCAGGCATCCGATGAACTTTTGGACTCCAAGCAGGTTCCTAGGCGTCTGCATCCTCTCGATGGCCGCGATCTTCTCCGGGTTCGCCTCGATGCCTCGCTGTGATACGAGGAAACCAAGGAGCTGACCGGATGGCACTCTGAAGACGCACTTCTCCGGGTTCAGCTTCATCCGGTACTGGCGGAGGTTACCAAATATTTCTCCCAGATCCTCAAGGAGGGTGCGCTTCTCCTTGGTCTTGATGACAACGTCGTCTACGTAAGCGTGCATGTTTCGGCCTATCTGCGAGTGCAAGCATTTCTGTATGCATCACTGATAGGTGGCGCCTGCATTCTTTAGCCCGAAAGGCATGGTTACGTAACAGAAAGCCCCGTAGGGGGTGATAAATGATGTCTTAATCCGATCAGCCGGGTTTAGCCGGATTTGATTGTACCCGGAATAGCAATCTAGGAAAGACAACAAATCACAGCCGGCCGTGGAATCGATGACTTGATCGATACGGGGCAAGGCGAAGGGGTCTTTCGGGCACGCCTTGTTCAAGCTGGTGTAGTCGATACACATGCGCCAGGTCTTGTTCTTCTTCAGCACCAGGACTGGGTTCGCCAACCAGTCCGGGTGGTACACTTCCATGATGAACCCGACTACAAGGAGCCAGGTGATCTCGTCACTGATTATCTTCCTCTTCTCTTCTGCGAACCGGCGCAGAGGTTGCTTGAGCGGCTTGGCATCCGGACGCACATGAAGTGAGTGCTCGGCGAACTCCCTCGGCACACCCGGCATGTCCTTGGGGGACCATGCGAAGATGTCCCGATTCTCACGGAGGAAGTCGACGAGCGTGCCTTCCTATTTGCTTTCCAAGCCGGCACCAATGGTGACGAACTTAGTCGGGTCGGAGGGGTCGAGCAGGATCCTCTTCGTCTCCTTTGCCGGCTGGAAAGCTCCTTCTCCAGCCGGTTTGCTGCTAGCCGGAATGTCCTGCTGGGCCATGGCCACATTGCGCATGATCACGCGCTTTTCTTCGGCTATGATGAGGGCCTCTGCCAGTTTGAAACCGGCTGAGGCGCACTCCATCGACCGCCTGAAGCAGCCGGCAACGATGATCATGCCGTGGGGTCCCGGCATCTTCGTCTTGAGGTACGCGTAGTGGGGGATGGCCATGAATTTGGCGAGGATGGGACGCCCGAGGAGAGCATGGTAGGAGCTCGTCAGGTTTACCACCTCGAACCAGATTGGTTCCCGGCGGAAGTTCTCCTCGATCCCGAAGATGACGTCCAGCTGGATTTTCCCCAATGGGGCGCAGGCTGGCCTCGACAATACGCCGTGGAACGTTGTGGTAGTCGGGCGCAGGTCGCTCTCATGAATGCCCAGCTTCTCTAGCGAGGACTGGTAGAGGAGGTTGAGGCTGCTGCCTCCGTCAATGAGGACGCGCGAGAATCGGTAGGTACGCGCGTTGGAGACGATGAGGGGGTCGAGCACCATGGCGTAGCCCCCGGGAGTCGACAGATGCTCAAGCTGGTCTTCCCGGCTCCAGGTGATGGGGGTTTCCGACCAGTTCAGGTACTGGGGGGGCGGAGAGACGATGGCATTGACCTCCTTGGAGCGTCGCCTGCGGCTGTGCTTGTCGTCCTGCTCCGTCTCGAAGATGTGGTAGGCGGCGTGCGGCTGGGGGTAGCCATTGTTGTTGTTGCCTCCGTTACCATCATTGCCAGCTCCTCTAGCTGGTGGTGGAGGTCCACCCGGAGGGGGAGGGGGGGGGGGGGAGACGGGGCTGGTTGCCCTGGTCCTTTAGCTGGTGGGTCCAGCTGCAGTTCCGGGTGGTGTGAGTAGCCGGCTTGAAGGGACCGCTATGCCACTTGCACGGGCCGTCAAACATCTGGTCGAAGGTGAGCCGTGGCTTCTACCTCCTTGCTTCATTAGCCGGCGCGTCGGGCGTGCTCTCCACAGCATTGACTTGCCGCGCGTGGTAGCGAGGCTTCTGTTGTCCGGCCCAGCGGTCCCCATGGAACTGGTTGTCGTTGCCTTGGCGTCGGGAGGATCCGGCCTCTCCAGCCAGATTGCTTGGTCGGTCGCGAGCCGGCTCCGTGAGAGTCGGACGGCCGTCCGGGTTTACTCGGAGGGGCTTCTTCATGGTGGCATCTGCCATGGCGTACTGGTCCGCAACCGTCATGAGCTCTGCCATGGTTTTCGGCTCATCACACAGTAGCCGGTGGCGAAGCATGGTGCCTTCCCGGCAACCCTCGATGAAGAAACTGATGGCTTGGCTCTCTAGGATGCCCTCGCAGGTGTTGCGCAGCTCCGTCCACTTGGCGAGGTACTCGCGGTCGGTCTCGCGGTCACCCTGGACGCACAAGGCCAGGTCGCACGGGTGCCCTGGACGTTTGTACGTGCCGTTGAAGTTGCGGACGAACACCTTCTCGAAGTCAGGCCAGGCGTTGATGCTGTTGAGCCACGTCCTTGCCGATCCGGTTAGCATGAGGGGAACGTAGCGCACGGCTGTGTGCTTGTTCCCATGGGCGATGCCAACTGCCGTAGCGTAGTCGGTCAACCAGTCTTCCGGCTTCATGCTGCTGTCGTACTTGGGGGTGTCCCTGGGTAGGGCGAATTTGTCCGGAAACGGCTCGTTCCGGATGTGGGGTCCGAAACAAACCAGACCGGTAGAGTCTTCCTCCTCCACGACGCGCGCTTGAGCAAGGAGCTTGATGCGGTCGCGGGCATCCGGAATCCGGGGTGGGTGTTCCCACCCGGCCCGAGAGACGGGAACCGGCTGGTCTGGGCGCTCCAGTTGGCAGAGGGGGAGGCGGCGGGTTGCTGTTCACCGTCTGCTCCTGGCGCGGCTGGCCCCTATTGCCAGAGCTGCAACGCCTGCTGCGGGCCCTAGCTGGCTGAGGGGAGGACGCCTGCTGGGTGTCATGCGGCGTGCCCCTGCTGTTTGCAGGCAGCTTGCTCCCCCTGGAGTAGCTGGGGTCCTCCTGCATCTGCCGGTTGGCGTCTGCCAGCTCGTCCGTGATGCGGAGGAGCTCCTGCACACGAGCATGCTGGCGGGCTCGCTCCTCGCCCTCCAGACTGGGGAGTTCTTCCGCCACGGCTCGTGCCGCGTGCAGGTTCTTGATGGGCATGCTGTAGGTGGGCCGGATGAGGGCGGCCGCGGGATCCGGCTCCCCATCCTTCTCCAACCTACCGCCTAGCTCGCCGCCCTAGTGCCGCACCTGGCCACACCGTCTTGGCTCCGTGGTAGTCGGAGTGAAGCCGTGCACGCGGTCGTACTCACGCCGGGTGACTCAAGTTGCTTGCGGGCTACCGCCAGCTCCATGGCCTCCTGGAGGAGGATCTGTCTCTCCATGGTGAAGTTGGCCTCTGACTCCTCTGGGTTATCCCCGAGGTTAACTGGCGTCAGGAGCCGATCGATGGCATCCTCCACCGGGTTCCGAGGCTGCGGAGGAGCAGAAGTTCCGACCTCGTCCACACCTCGCTCCCGTGGCTGGCAGGGATGCGAGCTAGAGCCGGCCATCATGACCTCCACGCCGCAGGATGCGGCGGAGGCGCTACCGCCTGGGCGTGGCAGCTCCGCGACAGAGACGATTTCCCTAGGGAAATGCTCCGGGACGGTGGCGACGTAGACAGGGAGGTCGCCGAATAGCAGGACGGTTCCATTCGCCGAGAAGGAGGTTCCGGCGAAGCAGGAGGCGTTGTCGATGACGCAGTCGAATTTGCCGAGCATGAGCACCAGGCCGGAGGCCACACGCTCACCGGCTGAAGTGGGGGGGGGGTCCCGTGCGTAACGTGACTCCGGTCGAAGCCATCATGCCCCACGATGGGCGCCAACTGTCGTTGTATTGGGAACGGCAGTACCTGAAGAGGTTAGATAGAGGTGTGCGGACTAGCAGGGAAGCTATCGACGGCGTCCGCAGGAGGGATTGGATACAAGCAAGCGTAGCTGGACGCAGGAAGTACCCAGGTTCGGAGCCCTCGTGGTGAGGTAAAGCTCCTACTCCTACCTGATCTGACTATGTGGGTTATACGAACTACAAGTGCTCCTCGAGCTATATTTGCTAGCTACTGCCTTAAATGCTATGAGACCAACCCTTTCTACTGAGGCCCTGCCTCTCCTTATATAGGCAGAGAGGCAGCGATCTCACTGGCCAATCCGACTGGCGGGCCCGACAGGTGGGTCCCGGCCGGTTGGTCATCTACAGTATCCCGTATGGTATGTCACGTCGGAGTGTGAGTGGTATGGCTGTTGTGGGCACAGTGGACGCCGTGCGAGCCCGTCGTCAGCATTGGGCCACTGTTCCCGCGTCATCCCCGCAAAGTCTTCGGTATGGCCGGGTAGTTGCTAGTCTTGTCATCGTACAGGGCGTACCGTGCACTGATACACACGTCGTCCTGTCTCACTGATTGGGTCCGGCTACATCGTCGTAGCCGGCTACTTCTTGCTACTCCGGCTACTGCACGGTAGCCGACATGTCCTGCCCTGT
This sequence comes from Avena eriantha, assembly GCA_910589775.1. NCBI lineage: Eukaryota > Viridiplantae > Streptophyta > Magnoliopsida > Poales > Poaceae > Avena > Avena eriantha. Next base: position 160,114,360 of record OU342740.1, on the reverse strand, counting down.
CCGGCTGTGCTTGGTCAGCTGGACGCGATTCGACTGCTTGGTTCTTATCCGGTTGGGGTACCTGGGGATCATCCCCCTCACACCCACCATGCCCAAATCAGCCCATCTTGAGCCCGATACCCCTTCGGCCTTTTTTCTGCCCGTCGTCTTTGTCAACGACGAGGAAGCTGCTCGATGTTGCCGCCTCTGCCATTGATCGACGCCCACCATGGCGATGCGCGCCGCCGACGCCCCGCGAGGATAACGATCGCCCCTGCACGTCTCTCCTCCCCTGACCCTCTTTTCCCCCTCACCATGCTTCGTCTCTCATTTCGCAGCAGGAACCGAAACCCTAGCATGGCCCGAGTTTCTCGCTGCCGCCATTTGGAGCTTCCCCGAGCCTCGACGATGATGCCCGAAGCTCCGCCTTTATCTCCTCTTCCTCCCCACCAACTAAATCGAGGAGGGGAGCCCTTAATCGACGCCTATGACTCTGTCTTCCCCGCCTCCGACCGTGCTCCGTCGTGATCGTGCTGCCGCTATAGACCCTCTCTAGCCCAACTGGCAATCGTGTCGCGTCAAGGGTAAGCTGTTGGTCATCTTGGACCCCTCCTGCATCCCCCTCCCGCTCTGTGCTCGCCGCAGACCCGTGAGCACCGCCGCCGCAGCTCGTCGAGGACGTCGCTCCAGTGACCAAATCCGGGCGGCGCCACCTCTATCTTGCTCGCCTGGTTTCACTAATTAGAGCGCACCACTTCACTCGCCCACAACATCCTCTGCCGCCTTCACCGGTAACCACCTCGTGGAGGCCGCCGTTGCTGACGTGGCCGTCGTGCAACCTTCGCCACAGTGGCGTATGACGTGGATCCGGCCCCACAAGTCATCCTCTGGGGCTAGACCCAGCCCCGGTGAGAACCATCCCAGCCCTGTGGTAATGTCAGCCCTGTATCATGCTGACGCAATAAAGGGTTTATATTGTTTTAATAATTCTAGAAATTGGTTTAATCTTATAAATTCAATATCTAATTATTTACAAGTCAGAAAAATATGTATAATATATCAAAATGTTCAGAAAAATGAGATCTATCTCATAACATCAAAACAATACATTGCTAAGCAATTTAATTGCGATTTTAATTAGAAGAATCAATTGAACCCCGTATGTGACTTCGAGGTTCCCCCTATTTTAGGGTTTGTACCACTCGGATCCCGTTTAAATTGACAACCATGCTATAGGATTTCAATTTCGATACAATTTAACTTATCATATCATCATCCTTGCTTGAGCATTGCATCGATGCCATGTGTTGAGCATTGCATCGAAGACCGAGATCAACACCATCGAAGATCGAAGATCAATACTTGATCAACTACAGTCAAGTCAAGTACAAGGCTTCTGAAGATCTGGGTCTGGGTATCAACAAACCAGGCAAGCAAAGCCCCACCATTATACAATCCTATGATTTCGAAAGTATTTCATTTTGCCATGATGCATACGACTCTACGATGGTCTTTTATCGATAGATAGAGTATCCTATCTATTGCATTACTCCCTTTGAGCTAATATTACCTAATCCACTACTCCTAGCATAACTATGTTTGACTATGTGCACTTCTAGAGCTTATATGTGTCTTTCTTAGCCATTCTTAGATGTCAGTCCTGGTTCATCCAGATGATGTATCAGATGCAAAGAATCTAGTATGACAGGAGTACGTGATGAGATGAGATCAGTGGTAAAGGTTAAACATGCTAAGGATTGTATGGGAGGCCACGGTGGGAATTTGTTTTTGTAGTACCATGCTCGCCACTACTAGGAACCAAGTTCTTGCCTTTGGACCAAGACGAGCGTATAGCCACACGGGGCTTGGGAACCCCTCCGCTGATTAACTTGCCTAGTAGATTCCATGAGACATATAGTTCAGGCTTTCCATTCGACATATGCATAGAAAACGTTTTGAAAGATTTGGCGATGAAGGTGCATCATAACAGGTAGGTAAGCGTTTCCGTGGTTGCTTGGGGCAGACAGCGCCCCTGATAAACCAACCTAGACTCACATCTCTAGGACTGGCTTCAGGACTTGACCCGTTATGGAGGAACCCTCCTTAGGGCGTGACTCATGGTCTCGGCGAAAGCAAGGTAAAGGTCATGACCAACCACCCTCTGCCGTCCTTCCAAGGAAGAGGGTTAATCATGTGGCATTAAGAGTCGGTTGGTACGTGTGGGTAAAGTTGTACACCCCTGCAAGGTTAAATCTTTTCGAAAATCCGTGTTCACGATTATGAACGCTTGGTGACCAAATTCTAAGATCATAGAGAACATTAACCTAATCGTAAAACTTGGCAACTAAGGTTTGTTAAGGATGCTTCCTCATGGGTATGAGGGGGTGATCCTAATTGTGAGATGCGGATTACTTTTGTGGATATCAAAAATATGATGATCAATTCTTCGGAGATGTCGCTCTCTTATCCCCTTTTAAAATATTCTGATAGACGAGCTTCTTCTCCCTCTTGTTTTATAAACAAAGATGGCTTTATCAAAATAACCCCACCAGCCATAAGTCTTGCGGAGTACACCATGTACTCACCCTTGATTTGTTGATATTTTTATAGCAGAATAAGTGTTTCCCTAAAGAAGAGTTCTATACGACTTTGACACTGACGAGTGGCTTGGGTTCCCGATAGACAGCTTGGAATCTACGGACTGGGATGCCATCATTATGCTTCAGGCCTATTAGGCCATTTGTTAAGTTTGCTATACTTAATAGCATAATTTTCCTTCCGTTGTTTGATGTTTGTGGTCAGTGACCTCTGCTTGTAATATTTGGTTCTTTGCTCAGTTATCAGCTTGCTGTAATAATTTTTTGTTTCGTAGGGTTATTGTTGTGTTACGGATTCCTCACTGGATATCCTCGAGCTCTAGGTTAAGCTTATGTCAGGCTAAGGTCTATGATTTGTTTAACCCTGATCCTAGGGGTGTCACAGTTCTTGGTATCAGAGCAGTACCAACCGTAGGAAAACCTTGCTATTGGTCGATGTTGAGTCTAGTTGTTGTGAAAACTATTTCAAAGATGAAAAGTATTCGTGAAAACTCTAGTATGCTTCTTTTTCTCCTTATCCAGTTTCACTCTAACTCTGGGTCATCTTACCTTGTGTTGACTTTGAAAAGTCTTGATATCACTTCTAGTCTTTCAAATCTTAGGTGTCCTCTAGGCATTTCATTTTTCAACTAGTTGACCTAGTGTTGAGTTCTCTAGAGTTATGTGTGTGTTGCGAATTCCTTGTTACCCTTTGCTCTGATTTCAGCTGAGAGATTCCTATCCATCATGATCCCTCTATCCTATTGGCCCACAATATTATATTGTAGGATCCAAAGTGTTATGTTCTAGACTTCGAGGTTTCTTTTCGCCTCGAGTGCCTCCCTTTTGTTTATTCAAGTACTTAAGAAGTTCTTTCTTATCTTGGAAGCTATCTCGTGATTACTACCTTGCAGTGTACGCCGTGTCACCCAAGTAGTAACTACTTCTTTCTCGATTTTTCACCCTCAGACTTGAACCGAAGGTCCCGGATTGTGCTGGATTCTAGTGTTGTGAATCTTGTACATGAAGCTGATCTTTTACCCAAGGTCCGTTCCATTGACCCCTGCTGCTAATGTTTAAGCATTACCCTAGGATGGCTAAATTCAAATATTGCCTTCAAGCTTGCGGTCTTTGTTGCGATTGAATTGCGACAACTAAGGACTTCGCCTACCACCAGCTATGGCAGATGTTATTTGATAGAACCAAATAGATCACAACAAGAGTACTCCTCGTGAGTCTCATATCTATATCCGTGAATTTGCCCACCTTCCCCTCTTATGCGTTGGTTTTTGAAAGATTGATAAACTATGCATCCACATATCGGGAGTCTATCCTGAGCATGTTATTTTTCCTTTGTTGTTTCCGACCTTTGTCTACTATTTGGTAGCCAAGTAGTACTGCACATTAGTGTATACTGACGCAAGATACTATTGTGGTCCATCATGACTAACCATTTTGAAATGTCAGGAGAAACAAACTCCAGTACCTTGTCATATCTAGGACTTGGTCAAAGTGTTGTAATCCACACATCAAGAGGCATTGCTTAGTTTCTGTCTGCTCTTCCTTCGAGTATCACACCCTTTTATACTAAGAGATCATGCTGAGTTTCATGGCCTTCTCAATGAAGTGATGCTTTGACACATCTTTACCCACCCTTCCTCCGAGCTTTCACGCTAAAAAATGATACGTGTGCGTAATAATGTGGCCACCTGAGATTCTTAGCGACTTTTATTGCTTTAAACTCCAAGGAAATTTGTGTCATTCTTAACATGATTTATTAACCCTATTGCTAAGCAAAGGATGATTGTGCTACGAAGTTCATTATTCTAGTACATTCTCTTTGGTCAAAGAGTTAGGATCGTGTCGAAGCTCTGAGACTATGTCTTCTTGCCCTACCAAGAAAGTTTCCTCTCAAACTAAGTGACATATAGGTGGTTTGTGATATTCTAGATGTCTTTCTAGAAGTACCGCCATGTTGCCACATGACCATATAGTCAAGTTCTTGAGCAAGCAAGATATATGAACTGCTCCTTTCTCCAATTATCTGTACTGGATGCCCCTGAACTAGTTGGTTGAGCTTAAACAAAAACTTGGAGAGTTGTAAGACAAAAGTTCTATCCAACTCAGTTCCTTCTTAAAGGGATGTCTAGTTTTGTTCGTGTTGAAGAAAGGTAGTATTTCCTTCGTGGATACGTTATCTTCCCCGCCTTTGATTTGATTTGGGTTATCATCAAATCAAACTCAGTTCCAAGGACTATATTGATGATGTTGCTACTCATGGTGTTTCACTTGAGTACATCTTCATGTTCTTTGATTTGACCAATACTCTGCCTTGTTTAAACAACATATGAGTCCATCTTCCTGGAGTATCTCGATAAGTTTTTGAGCCCATCGACAATGTCCTTATTTTCTCCATGCTGGAACAAATTCATATGAAACATTTGGCATTAACATTGGAAAACTTCCGAGAACCGTCTTCGGGTCACCTCGAAGAATGTGTTCTGGATGATAGAAGTGACCTTCTCTAGCCCACGTGCAATTGTTGAAAGATGTCGCCGTGGATTCGAGTAGGGTTATCTTTGTTCTCTTAAGGACACAATTGTATTCTATTGCAAGTACTTCATGTATGAGTAGTTGCCTTTTGACAAGTTGTAAATACATGGGTTTAACAACTTAGCTCAGTCTTTTGGATCTTGACACTGTAGTCCTTGTCTTGAGAATCTAGTGACTCTATCCTTGCGGTAAATGTTGCAAGCTTTCTATTCGGATATGCTGAGTCTGAAGTATCATTCCACCTAACCAAATTTGAATCTCAAGCAGATATGATGGTTGGTGTTCTTCAAGGTTTCGACATAGGTCTCTTCAAAAATCTGGCAAGATTGATGTAATGGTTGACACAATTAGTCGAAAAGCCTATTGTCATATCCTCTTGAATCAGCAATAACAACCACTCTTCATGAGGCTTCTTCTATGAGTTATTATAGGAGTTGTGCTTGGTTTCTTTTGTATCCGAAGCCCGACCTTTACTTGATGTCTCGTGTCTCGAACATCCATGAGAACATTTAAAGTAGTGTTGCTAAATGTCTCTCGGTTGATCCTCTAGACCTTTTATGTTGGAAAGCCCCTTGTTGCGCCAAGTAATGGAAGTCTAAAAATGAAGTTTCTTTTTCCTCGTGTTATCAGGAATCCTATTGCCTACTCATCTGGTGGTGTAAAGTGATATCACGATCTTTGGTGAAGACTTCGATAAACCTGGATGAATATAGAGTTTCCTTCGTTTCTGTTCATGTTCGAAGAGTGGCTATAATTTTGGTAATCAACAGTTCCTCTTGTTACATGTTCCTTATGACTCCTACGAGTCCTCGCCACAAAACACCTTTCTGTCTTGGCCTTCTATTGAACGAAAGAGTGATCCTTCTGTATCAAAAGTAGTTCAACAGATTGGTTATCCACATCTTTGTATCCCTAGAAGCTCTACTTAAGTCGCCCAGTAGAGTTTTGTACCTCAAAGTCTGTGGTCATGTTCTCCCTATTGGAAGCCTTCTTTCCTTAGAAGTTTAAACTCTTCTGAATCTCCATGGTCTCAATCCTTATGAAGACCAGCTATCTATCACCTTAAAACCTTCTCCTCATGTCTCCTCCGCTACCTTGACGTGTTTCATGTTCGTCACCTCAGAGTTATTCCTGAAAACTCCTATCATGAGTTGACCATGAGATACTCGGTGTGTTGTTTAGTATGGTCCCCTCTTATCCTTAGAGTGGCCATGTTTCCTTCTCTCTCTTCCTACCTTAGGAATCTCGGGTCGAGATTCTCGTAAGGGGGATAGTGCTGTAACACCCAAGTTTTAGTTAATCCTTAATTAGGGTTTTGATTTATGCATCATGAGAATCATCTTTTGCGAAGATAAAACAAAAATGCAAATAAGAAAATGCAAAACTCTAAACCCTACTTTCCCCCTCTATCTCTTGAAAATCCATTCAAATTCTTTTGAATTTCGAAAATTACAAAATACATGGAACCCAAAATTGTTAAGGGTCCCTGCTGTATTTCCATATTTTACAAACCTTCTAGTATTTTTGAAATATCTCAAAATAGATTTGTATTTGAAAATACAAAAGAGAAACAAATTTCAGAAAAAGAAAAAGGTTTGGTAAATAAAAACAGAACCAGAGCCACAGCAGGCCGACCCATCTCCCCCTTCCCTATCTATCGCACGCTGCTGTAGCAGCAACCCATTCCTGCAAGATTTTTCACGGCCCACCAGGCCAAAGTCAGCCCATTTGGAGCCGGTACCCCTTCGTCCTTCTTTTGCCATGTCGTCTTCGTCGACGACGAGCAAGCTGCTCGCTGTCGCCACCTCTGCCGTCAATCGCTGCCCGCCGCTGCGATGCACACCGTCGATGCCTCACGAGGATAACGATCGCCCATGCACGTCTCTCCTCCCCCTGACCCTCTTTTCCCCCTCACCGCACTTCCTCTCTCATTTCGCTGCAGGAACCGAAACCCTAGCCTGACCTGAGTTTCTTGATGCCAACCGAAACCCATGCACTATCGCCCATGCCCGAAGCTCCGCCTTGATCTCCTCTTCCTCCCCACCAACTGAATCAAGGAGGGGAGCCCTCCATCGACGCCCGTGAGTCTTTCTTCCCCGCCTCCAACCGTGCTTCGCCATGACCGTGCCACCGCTACAGACCCCCTCTAGGCCAGCTGACATCCGCATTGCGTCAAGAGTAAGTTGTTGGACGTCTTGGACCCCTCCCGTGTCCTCCTCCCGCTCTATGCTCGCTGCTCGCCGCAGACCCGTGAGCACCGCTGCTGCCGCTCGTCGAGGACGTTGCTCCGGTGACCAAATCCGAGCGGCGCTACCTCTATCTTGCTAGTCTGGTTTCGCTGGTTCGAACGCACCACTTGGCTCACTCGCGCGCGTCCTCTACTGTCGTTGCCGGTAACCACCTGGTGGTGGCCGCCGTTGCTGACATGGCTGCCATGCAACCTTCGCCACGGTGGCGTATGCCGTGGCCCCGACCCCACAAGTTAGCCTCTTGGGCTAGACCCAGCCCTAGTGAGAATCATCCTAGCCCTGTGGTGAAGCTAGCCTTGTGTCACGCTGATGCAATAAACGGTTTATATTGTTTTCATAATTCCAGAAATTGGTTTAATCTTATAAATTCAATATCTAATTATTTATAAATCAGAAAAATATGAATAATATATCAAAATGTTCAGAAAAATGAGATCTATCTCATAACATCAAAATTGTGCATTGCTAAGAAACTTTAATTGCGAGTTTAATTAGAAGAATCAATTGAGCCCTGTAGGTGACATCCGAGGTTCCCCCTATTTAGGGTTTCTGCCCCTCGGATCTCGTTTAAATTTCCAAGCATGCTCTAGGATTTCAATTTTGATACAATTTAACTTTTCATATCATCATCCTTTCTTGAGAATTGCATCGATGCCATGTGTTAATTGGTTCCCATTCTTTCCGGTGTTTGCTTCTTCTCGGTAGAATAAGATATTGAGATCGAGATCGAAGACCGAGATCAACACCATCGAAGATCGAAGATCAATACTTGATCAACTACAATCAAGTCAAGTACAAGGCTTCTAAAGATCTGGGTCTGGGTATCAACAAACAAGGCAAGAAAAGCCCCACCATTATACAATCCTATGATTTCGAAAGTATTTCATTCTTGCCATGATGCATACAATTCTACTGTGGTCTTTTATTGATAGATAGAGTTTCCTATCTATTGCATTACTTCCTTTGAGCTTATATTACCTGATCCACTGCTCCTAGCATAACTATGTTTAGCTATGTGCACTTCTAGAGCTTATATGTGTCTTTCTTAGCCATTCTTAGATGTCAGCCCTGGTTCATCCAGATGATGTATCAGAGGCAAAGAATCTAGTATGACAGGAGTACGTGATGAGATGAGATCAGTGGTAATGGTTAAACATGCTAAGGCTTGTATGGGAGGCCACGGTGGGATGTGGTTTTTGTAGTCCCATGCTCGCCACTACTAGGAACCGAGTTATTTCCTTTGGACCAAGACGAGCGTACAGCCACACGGAGCTTGGGAACCCCTCCGCTGATTAACTTGCCTAGTAGATTACATGAGTCATATAGTTCAGGCTTTCCATTCGATGTATGCATAGAAAAAGTTTTGAAAGATTTGGCGGTGAAGGTGCATCATAATAGGTTGGTAATCGTTGCCGTGGTTGCTTGGGGTAGACAACGGCCCTGATAAAACCAACCTCGACTCACATCTCTAGGACTGGCTTCAGGACTTGACCCATTACAGAGGAACCCTCCTTAGGGCATGACTCATGGTCACGGCGAAAGCAAGGTAAAGGTCGTGACCAACCACCCTCTGTCGGCCTTCCAAGCAAGAGGGCTAATCATGTGGCATTAAGAGTCGGTTGGTACGTGTGGGTAAAGTTGTACACCCCTGTAGGGTTAAATCTTTTAGAAAATCCGTGTTCACGATTATGAACACTTGGTGACCAAATTCTAAGATCATAGAGAACATTAACCTAATCATAAAACTTGGCAACTAAGGTTTGTTAAGGATGCTTCCTCATGGGTACGAGGGGGTGATCCTAATTGTGAGATGAGGATTACTTTTGTGGATATCAAAATATGATGATCAATTCTTCGGAGATGTCGCTCTCTTATCCCCTTTCAAAATATTCTGATAGACGAGCTTCTTCTCTTTCTTGTTTTATAAACAAAATGGCTTTATGCAACATAACCCCACCAGCTATAAGTCTTGCGGAGTACACCCTGTACTCACCCTTGTTTTGTTGATATTTTTTGTAGCAGAATAAGTGTTTCCCTGAAGACGAGTTCTATACGACTTCAACACTGATGAGTAGCTTAGGGTTCCCGGTCGGCAGCCTGGAATCTACGGGTTGGGACGTCATCGTTATGCTTCAGGCCTCTTAGGCCATTTGTTAAGTTTGCTATACTTAATAGCATAATTTGCCTTCCGTTGTTTGATGTTTGTGGTCAGTGACCTCTGCTTGTAATATTTGGTTCTTTGCTCAGTTATGAGCTTGCTATAATTATTTTTGTGTCGCAGGGTTACTATTGTGTTACTAATTCCTCACTGGATATCCTTGAGCTCTAGGTTAAGCTTATGTCAGGCTAAGGTATGGGATTTGTTTAACCCTGATCCCGAGGTGTCACAGAGAATATGTGGAAACACACCCAAGGGAAACCAAATTGATCACGCTGCCATTCATTATTTGTTTTATGTTATTGCTAACACCTTGCAGGCACATGATGAGTTTACTAGAGTCAATGAGGAGGACATGATGATCCTCGCTAAATCTGCTATCCCTAACTGTAACTTAACACTAAATTTGGGCACCTTTCTTTTGTTTTATCTTAATTATCAAGCTCTGCAGCCTCGTGGTTCCATATGCGGAGAAGGAGTCGTAACCATGCTTGCACATGCGCTTCTTGTCAACCTAGGTAATATCCAACCATTGGCAAGAGACCGTTGTCTTGTTTTTTCTACTCTAAGAGCTTGTGGTATGATTTCTAGAACTAATGGTAGATACTTCCTTGATATACCTAAAGCGGATCACTTGATCCCAGCTCCTTTTCCTAATGGTCTATTCTCTATCGAGGATGGACATTTGTGTTATGACGTGCAGGTTAAGGTAGGTCTACCCAACAAGAAGTACCCGTGGATGAAGAAGGAGAAGATGAAGAACTAGAACAAGAAGGACCCGAACAAGATGTGCAGCCACCAAACTTCCACACCACCTATAACGATATCTATGCTCTCGAAGGAAACATCCAAAACATGAACAACCTCTCCATTAACCTTCGAGATGCTACTGCCAACCTCGCCACCTCATTCAACAATTGGAGCAGCCAATAGAACATGGGAGATTATCCACCACCACCACAATGAGCAACAAAAGGGCTTGCAAAAGCCTAAGCTTGAGGGTGTGTCCCCTGGCAATTTTATTTGTGTAATAAGGTTGTACTGCTGCTCCTTGTGAGCTTTGAAACTCGTGTTGGTTTGTTCCAACACTTTTCTTTTGTTTTTCATTTTCTTTTCTTTTTCATTGCTTTTCATTTTCTTAGTTCTTGCTTGGTCGCAAGTTCTTTTCTATTCTCTAATCCCCATCCAAAAGATTACAAAAAGATTGTTTTTCCTTTTTCGTGAAATTGGATTTGTTTTTTGCCTCTTTGCTTTAATTTCATTGTGGGAGTGATTTTTACTTGAGTTTTGAAGGAACACATCCCTATAAGGAAGAGGATTATGAAGTAGCTCATGACAGGTATGTCCTATGTCTCCCACTTTTGAAGTTTGAATTGTTTATCCTAGTTGGTTGATTTGCTAAGATGCTATGCTAGTGGGAGTAATTCAAAATAGTTAGTAAAGCTTTTATTTGTATGAATGATTAATTGTGGAAGCTTTTGCTCTAGTTTTTTTTAGCTAACACGAGTCTTTCCTTAGAAATAATATTGCCAAACAAGTATAACAAGAAAAAGTCTCAAATTTATGAATTGTTTGATGAATGATTGTCTTGAGATTTTACCTTTGAAGATACTTAAACCCATAGATGTTTTGATAGACTTGACGGGACTCTTGAAAGGAGTCGTTTGATTGAAATGAAGTCTAACAGTAATTATGATGCATGCCAAAGCTAACCTTGTGGATCGGTGATACTATTTAAAAGTTCTATGTTTTTGACGCACACCTTTGGATGCCAACAACTCTGCTGGCTTACGAATGATCAATGGTACAATCCCTGATTTCGGCTATGAGTTGACGACATAGGTGGCACTTGTCACCGTAATGGGAAAAAGTATTGGTATTCTCGAAGGTTGTGCAAACCATTGTTTGAAGGAATCACTCAATGATCCTTGTTTAGAAATATCCTTGAAAGAAGAAAAAATATGAAGCTCCATATAACAAGTCCTTGGCATGGTCTCATTACTACTTTATGAATTTTCTTAAAAGACAATGATTGGAATATAAGTGTTTTGATAGTCTTGATTTGCCGATGTGGGTGTCAATAAGACACTTCACTGTTATGCTACTTAGGACATGAGCTCTCCTACTCAATTTTTCTATTATAAAACATCCTAGTGTTCCTTGGCAAGCTGAGAGTTGACTAGAGGAATTAGATTGATTGTTACACCCTTAGTTATTTACACTTATATTAAACTCTACTTTGATTGTCTTGAGTTATCAAAGCTTGTATAGTGTTCTTGGCATCTTTATAACTTTGATGAGATTTTTAAATGGAAGAAGTGCTAGATGCATATGACTACCGGCCGTAAGGGAATTCATATTCTCGTTGTTTCAAGTTTAAACACTAAATTCCTTATAGTTTTGTTGTTTTTGTTGCTCGAGGGCGATCAAGGTTTGAGATTTGGGGAGGTTGATGGCTCTAAAAATAGCCATCTTTTCCGCATTAAAACATTGTTTTTAGTCAAGCAATTGACAAGCATCTCTCAAGCCTTGCCCCTAATGACTAATTATTGCAAATATATGCAAACCATTGCTTTGAATTGTGTTGTGCAGGAAATCACGCTTTTTAATGCGAAATAAGGAGACATAAATGAAGATTTTGAGGAAGTCTACACGGCCAAGTAATCCTGGAGCAATAACCAAGCGTTAGAGGCCATAATGACCACTGGTACGGGCAGGACCCACCCATATGGTCAGCCCATACCATGTGTCGGTGGCTTCGTCTCGTCAAACCCTACAACTTTCGTGATGGCTCCTATAGTTTAAGGTCCCATCCGCCGCGTAGAGGTCGCCATTCTCAGATTGCATCACAACACCACCAAAGGAGATCCACATCATAGTTCATCCCCTCAATCTTGCATCTTCTCCATTAGCCACATCCATTACTTTGTACTTCAGATCTCCTTGTGATTCGGCGACCATTATAAGAATATTTGATTTAAATCTACGTATTTTGCACAATGTTTTCTATCCTCGACCTTATTGTTATGAGTGAGTAGTCCTCACGGGCTGTGGGTTGAGGTGAAACCTCGCAGCAATTATGTGCATCTAATCTATGGGTGCATTGTGTCTTGTTTGAATAAGAGATTTGTATGTTTTATTTCTTTGTTTCTTACCTCGATCTTTGGACTTGTAGGTACCCAAGACCCCCGACATTGATAAATGCTTGAGGTTAGATACTTGGCTAGCGGTGATCTCATAGGAAACTCAGTGATAGAAAGGGTTGTACGGTCTTCGCTTAGAGACCCATTTGTGAATAACAACAACATCTCTCCTTAAGGCTTTGATCTATGTTTTTCACTTAATAACTGTTTGTAGCCTGATACTTTGTGGAGCAATCGGTTGGATTAAAAGGCTATTGCTATGCCTGTGACTCGCAGGGGATTTAGTATATTAGGATGTGCTGCCCATAAAGATTCTCTCTATTAAAACATTGCATATGACTTTGCCTATTATTATCTTTTATCCTATATGATGTGTAGCTGTAGATGAATCTTCAACCCTGACCTATCTCCATGCATTGAAACAACCCATGATATAAATTAAACAATATTGGTCTGGTAAACAAAGGTAAAATGAAAAAACAAAATCTTATAGACATGTCCTTTTTAATTCCTTTTAGCATTGTTTCCCAAGGTTCGATTAAACAAAGATCTACTAGGGCAAAAAGACTATTATACTACATCCGTAAATCCCGATCGAAGGTATCACCCAACTATTGAGGGAATTCTATATATAGGTTTTTCTCCTCCTATGGATCCCCAAAATGAATCTTTAGAGGATAAGATGAACTCTTATATAGATGTTCAAGCTACTAAAGTGCTTTTACTTGTTATGAGCAATGTAGTTATTTCTTCAATCATTCCTTTTCGGAGTGCTCATGAGATATGGACAAAGCTTTAAGATAAATATAGTGAGTCCAACATTATTGAGGATGATTGTTTTCCCTCCACCTCTAGCTGTGATGAGTTCTCATCTTCTACCAGTTCACCAACATGTGATTTTTCACAAGGTAATGATATGGTGAGTGGTGATAGAAATTGCAATGGATAGTGAGCTTATTATTGGTAATCCTTGATCTCTATCTAGTTGTAATGTTCTATCTTTGCACCTTAACACTTCTAGCACTCAAAACTCCTTACATACTTGTGTTGATAGTCCTTGCATATCATGTAGAAATGGCTTGAATAAATCTCATGATGATATGCGTCGGTTGTCTTGTTTCCAGGATAAAAATGTTTCTATTTCCTATAACACTTGTGTTGCTAACCATGTAGAGGAAACCGAAGAATCTATGTACCAATACAAGGTTTTGTTTGGAGCTTCAAGTAATTCCTCATGACTACCTTCTTCCAGTTATCACATATGCCTTGTGGCTAAGGGAACAAAGGTAACATCTTTGGATCCCGTTGTATCTCATCGTGATAATGATGATGATCATATATTTGATTATGATATTGCCTCTATATATAACCTCTATTTATTGTGAAGCATCTATTTTGAAGGAGAATGTTGAGCTAAAGGCTCAAGTGCTTTTCTAACTAGCAACTATGGGAAGTTGGAAGAAAGTCATGCTAAGTTTTCAAACTTGCATGATGATCTTCTAGTCTCTCATGACAGGCTAATGTTGGCTCATGAGGCTATTATGTCAAAGGTAATATATAATGAGCCTCATGTGGACATTGGCACTATATCAACTCCAAATGTCATATTTTCATGTGCTAGTCCTTATAATTCATCCACTCATGACATTGCTACATCTTATGATGAATTACATTATGTGCCTTGTTGCTCTAACAATATAGCATCTACTTCCTCTTGTATAGTTTTTGTCACTAACCATGTAGAGGAAATTAACAAGCTCAAGGCTCAAGTCACTTATTTGAAACATGACTTGAAAATGGTCATAAAGGGAACACCACACGCAAACACATCTTGAGTGTGCAAAAATCCCCCGATGACAAGAGTGGACTTGAATTCAACTCCAATATCAACAAAACGTGATATGGCCCGTCCTTCGGACGTAACTACATCTACACCACCAAGTCCACCAAGTGGACCAATGATGCGTGCCCGAGCCAAGCTCCTTCAAGTTAAGGTGAATTCGCTCCTTGTCTCATGTGATTTTGATACATCATTTAATGGCTTGCTACTTCATGCCACCACCCTATGCATCCTCAGCTATGAACCCCATGAAGAAATGCCAAGAGAAGGAGCCAATCCATCGCAAGACGAAGGTCCAGACCAAACCGGCGCCAGGCTCGGCGGACCGGAATCCTCGCCGGAATTCTCGGTGCACAAACTGGTGGACCGGAACCCGGACCAGAAATACCGGCGCTGACCGGAACAAATCAGCACACGCCGAAACGTACTTCTGTAAGCCATTCCAGTGATTGACCGAAACAACCGGTGCGACCGGACTTATTGTTGGAATTCCTCCAGTCTCAAGTCAACGTGGGTTTGATTCCGGGGAATATTCCTATTTCGTCCAGTTTTTACCCTTTTGTGCCCAAATTACCCCTGTTTTAATGGCTGGCCTATATATAGCCCCCACACCCCCCTGTATTACTCTGACTTGGATAATTGAAATTAGAAGACACCCTTGTGGATCTCCCTAATTTCTAGTCTCATGCTCCTTGAGAAAGGAGCACCAATTATCTCCTACCTCGTTGGAGTTTGCATCGTGCCTCCCTCATTGTACAAGGCATGGGCATCGAATCCCCTTGCCAAGACGTTAAGATCTCACCAAAACTCCCCACTCGTTGTGTCGGTTCGAGAGGTAGATCTTCGCCCGACGCTGATCCTAGGGATTGCACCGGACCAGTAGCCGCCGTCTTGAGCTATAGGTGTGTATCGTGTGTTCGTGTGTGTGTGTTCATCGTATTCTTCGTGCGTGAGTTCGCAGATTTCATCCTGTCCCTCATCCCCCCACTCACTCCGCTTTGATTTCAAGGGATTCGTGAAGATTAGACCATCCACGAGGTTAGCCCTCAACATATTGGTATCAAGAGCTTCGTTGCTCACAAATCCCCCCATCAATTTTTGTTCTATCCACCAAAAATTCGAAAATCCCCAAATTGCCTTCAGATCGATCTCTAGATTTGGTGAGTTTTTCATGGTTTTGGTCCATAGATCTGTTAATTTGGGTGTCGATCAACCGTCCTAGAACCCTTCCCCAACACAATTTGGACAAATTTTTGATAATTTCCGAGATTTGACTTTTTGGAGTTCATCACGAACTCATTTCGGCAAAATTTCTGGTGAACCGGTTCTCACGCCGAAATTTCCGGCGAAAATTCTGACACGCTGAAATCGCCGCCGGAAATATCGGCACCAGAACAGGCACCGTTGGGTGCTTCGCCGAAATCACATTTTGACCCAGTTTTGTCCATTTTTCCTCTTGGTTATTCGTGTCTTGTGTGCGTGTCTCCCAAACTAACTTCAAGCTTCTGAAATCATCACATACCACGCTCCTCGAGACCACGATTCCCGAACATCATCCCCAACACCGGTAGCAAGTCGTCAATACCGAAGGTAGAACTTGCTCCACCTTGTTAACCCTTATTCCTTGTGTGTATCTATCCTATGAGAGAAACTAATCTTGTGTTTGCCTAAGCATTGTTCACTTTCCTTGGAAAGTGAGAGTTTGTAAACAAATTCAAGAGTTGACATAGTAGTATAGAGAGGGAGAAAAAGAAACGAAAGAAAAATAGCAAGATACATAGTCTCCCAATACAAAGAGAGTCTCAAGCTTGTAAGCAAAGAGAGACAAAGAACGTACCCAAGGCAAGTGCACAAATCCGTAGCTTATCCTCTTTCGGTGAATGAGTTGTGATCTCTCCTTGCGTTGGCACAACAACCGAGCTTAGTCTTTGTTAGGACATTTGGTGCTCATTTTCATAGTCGTGCTAACCACATCCGTCTCCACGTGTGTGTATCCTTGTTTTTTGCAGATCATATCCTTTTTGCTTTTGATCTTTGGTTCTCTACCACCTTTAACAATAACATTTTCTTTGGATCGTTTCATGATGCAGCCCGTCCTATGGACGTTCCTACATCTACACCACCAAGTCCCCCAAGTGGACCGATGACTCGTGCCCGAGCTAAGCTCCTTCAAGCTAAGGTGAATTCCCTCCTATCCTCGTGTGATTTCGATACGTCATTGGATGGCTTGCTACTTCATGCCCATACGTTATGCATTATCAGCTATGAACCCCATAAACAAGTGCCAAGAGAAGGAGACAAGCCAACAAAAGACAGAGTCCCAGGAAAAACCAGTGCCAGGATCGGCGGACCGGAAACCTCGCCAGAATTTCCGGCACATGAACCGATGGGCCGGACCACGGACCGGAAATCCCGGCGCACACCGGAATCAACTAGCGCCAATCGGAACACATCTCTGTACGCCGTTTCGGTAGCCGACCGGAATTACTGGTGCTGACCGGAATTTTTGGCTCCTAGTCGGGCTCGACCGGACTTATCGCCGCAACGCCCTAGTCTCAAAGTCAACAAGGGTTTGATGCCCGAAAATATTCCTATTTTGTCCATGTTTTACCCTTTGTGCCCAAACTACCCCTGTTTTAGTGGGTGGCCTATATATAGACCCCACACCCCCAGTATTACTCAGACTTGGATAATTGAAATTAGAAGACACCCTTGTGGATCTCCCTAATTTATAGTATCATGCTCCTTGAGAAAGGAGAACTAATTATCCCCTACCTCGTTGGAGTTTGCATCGTGCCTCCCTTGTTGTACAAGGCCTTGGCATTAGAGCCCCTTGCCAAGATGTCAAGATCTCACCAAGACTCCCCACTCGTCGTGCCGGTTCGAGAGAGAGAACTTCTCCTGACGCCGATCCTAGGGATTGCGCCGGACCGGTAGCCGCCGGCATAAGCTATAGGCGTGTATCGTGTCTTCATGTGTATGTGTTCATCGTGCTCATGCGTGAGTTCGCAGATTTCATCCTTTCCCTCATCGCCCACTCACTGTGCCTCGATTTCAAGGGATTCATGAAAGATCGGTCCATCCACGAGGTTAGCCCTCAACATATTGGTTTTATCAAGAGCTTCGTTGCTCACGAATTCCCCTATCAATTTTACTTCTATCCACCAAAAATTCGAAAATCTCCAAAAAAGAGCCCTAAATTGCCTTCGGATCGATCTTTGGATTTGGTGAGTTTTTCGTGGTTTTGGTCCGTAGATCTGTTGATCTCGATCTACCTTTCTTTGAGTGTTCCTCAACCCAATTTGGACAGATTTTCGAAAAATTCCAAGATTTAACTTTTGGAGTTCATCAAGAATTCAAATCGGCTCCAGGCCTGGCAGACCGACCCAGCCGCCGAAAATTCCGGCAAGATTTCCGGTGAACCAGAATTGCCACCGAAATTTCTGGCGCACAGTTTGGCGCAGTCGGTTTGGCCGCCGAAACAGCAAATCTGACTCAGTTTTGACCATTTTTCTTCCTGTGTTGTTCGTGTTTCATGTGCGTGTCACCCCAACGAACTTCAAGCTTCCGTAAAACACAACATACCGCTCTCCTCGACACCACGATGCCCGAACATCATCCCCAACACCGGTAGCAAGTCGGCATCCATATCAAAGGTATAACTAGCTCCACCTTGTTAACGTTTCTTCCTTGTGTGTATCTATCCTATGAGAGCAGCTCATCTTGTGTTTTCCTAAGAATCGTGCACTTTCCCTTGGAAAGTGAGAGTGTGTAAGCCAATTCAAGAGTTAACATAGTAGTATAGAAAGGGAGAAAAAGAATCAAACCAAAGAGAGAAAAAGAAAAAGCAAAAGAAAAATAGCAAGATACATAGTGTCCCAATACAAAGAGAGTCTCAAGCTTGTAAGCAAAGAGAGAGATGGAGCGCGACCAAGGCAAGTGCACAAATCCATTGCCTATCCTCTTTTGGTGAACGAGTTGTTGCCTCTCCTTGCGTTGGCACGACAACCGAGCTTAGTCTTCGTTAGGACATTTTGTACTCATTCTCATAGTCGTGCTAACCACATCTGTCTCCACGTGTGTGTATCCTTGTGTTTTTGTAGATCATATACTTTTTGCTTTTGATCTTTGGTTCTCTACCACCCCTTTAACAATAAACTTTTCTTTGGATCATTTCGTTTGGTTTTCCACCACCATAACCTTGCACCAAAAGCTTTTGAAAGTTTAGTTGTTTCTTTAGTCTGAGATTTCTTTGCATTTTCACTTTGCACACTTATAGATCTTACGTGTGGTTTCTAGTTTGGTGCAATCCCCAAGGTGAGGTAAAAGGCTAACACCACCATATTCCACTTCCATATACAATCCTTGTGTGTTTTGCATGATGGATAGGCACGGTGAGTCGAGCCAACCACCTCCCCAAGAAGAAGAACAAGGCCCGTACATGACGCGAGCCACTACATCCCGACATGAGTTCCGTGAACGTTGCGAGACTCTTGAGACACGACAAGATGAACAATCCGGAAAGACTCAAGCCGAGTTCAAGAACATCGACAACCGCTTTGATGGCCTCGGAAGACAAATGCATGCAATGCATCACAACTTTAGCCATCAAAATGAAGCATTTCAACGCTCCGTCGCCAAAACAAATGATAAGCTTCGTCTCCTCATCGACTGAATGACAAGACCATGTTCACGCGCATCAAGCTCTTCAAGCTCATCACGTCACTGTTCTCCTCTTCATCAAGATTATCATCCAAGTGCTCCAAGACGTAATGATGCCCCCGTGGTTGAAGATGGAAGCTCCTCACACTATGTACCTTCCCCACGGCATGCCCCAACGTCAAGCTATGATGGTGATTTCTCCTCAAGGCCCCAAGCAAGGCGAGAAGGACACCGTCATCATGCAAGGGCACTAGTGATCCAACAAGCACAACCACAAGTGGAACCTCAACTACAACCTCAGTTACATCGCCATCATCCACGAGACATTCTTGACTCAACAAGTGATGACTCCAACTTGGAGGATCAAGCTCTTCTTCGACGTGAACCTCTTCAAGACCCTTCTCTTTGTCATCGCCGTCATGAACGTCAACACCGCCACCATGGTCACCATGACGAGCCTCCTCAACCACATCAAGACATGGAGCGTCAAATGGTACATATTGAGCGACGCCCACAACGTCATGAGGCCCAAGACCATGATCTTCGTCATGAGGCCCAAGTACCTAACCCGTAACATCAACCAAGAAATGAGCCTCCTCTTCACCAACAACCACGTCAAGAGGCCCCACATCCTCAACACCCTCATGAGGTCCAAGCGCCTCAACCCTGTCAACAACCTCGTCAAGTGCAAGAGCAAGCTCCACCACAACGTCGCGAGAATCAAGCTCCACCACCTCCAAATGCGGCTCCAACCACAAGTAATCAACAAGGTCACCTAGCTCATCGCAATGATTGTATGGAAGATGAAGCACACCAACATCATGGAAACAACCGCTGCCATGACCGCAATGATGAAGAAACCTTTGGCAAGCTCAAGTTCACGATCTCCAAGTTCACTGGTTCCAATGATCCCGAAGAATACCTCTCATGGGCACTCAAAATCGACAAATTTTCCGTATACACAACTATAGCAATGAGAAGATGGTCGTCATAGCTTTGTTTGAGTTTGATGATTACGCCAACCTTTGGTGGGAACAAGTTCAAGTCGCTCGTGACGCAAGAGAAGAGCCTCCAATCATAACTTGCATGACATGGAGGCTCATATGAGATCCTGATTTTTTCCTTCACACTACATGCATGACCTCTTCAACAAGATTCAATCGCTTAGTCAAGGGACAAAGACCATGGAAGAGTACTTCAAGCAAATGGAGCTCAACATGATCTGTGCCAACATTGAAGAGCACGAGGAGAAAACAATGGCACGTTTCCTCATCGGCTTGAACCATCCAATCAAGCACATCATTGAGTTTCAAAAATACAACGACATGGTTGAACTTGTGCACATTTCAACAAAGGTCGAGCGTCAAGTACAAGACAACATCAAATACAACAAGCCCAAGACATACTTCACATATAAGAAAGCTTTAACTGATACACCAACAACCCTCAACGGAAGCTCCTCAAGTACCTCCAAGCCTTCCTTCAAGCCCACACTTCCTCAAGGAAAAATGCCCCTAAGTGGCAAGTCTACAAAGGATGCCCTGCAATTGATGGTGAATGCTACAAGTGTGAAGGCAGAGGACACTAGTCGGTCGATGATGGAAATGAGAAAGTATTGTTCATCCATGACAATGGCGGCGAAAATACTTGAGTGAGGAAGAATTTGATGCTAGAGTCAAAGAGGCAATGACAAGGCAACATGTGGAAGATGACCAAGAACTCCTCATGTGTGAACATGACGCAAGTCCATCGCTTGTTGTCACAAGGATCTTGGCCACTCAAGCACAAGAGCATGAAGATCAACGATCAAATATCTTCCAAACACGTGTCGACATCAATGGGAAATCTACTAGGTAATCATTGATGGAGGGGGTTCCCACAACCTTGCAAGCACCGAGTTGTGTGAGAAGCTCAACCCCACCCTCCATCCACACAAGCATCCCTATCACGTCCAATGGCTAAGTGACCAAGGGTCCGTGAAGATCAAGCATACCGTCTCGATAACATTCTCAGTTGGCCCTTACAAAAACAAGGTGGAGTGTGATGTAGTCCCAATGACGGTTTGCTGTATGTTGCTTGGTCGACCATGGAAATTTGACAAAGGTGCTCTACATGATAGTCGGACAAATCTATACACCTTGAAGTCTTAACAAAACATGTGTTATGCAACCGATGACTCCTAGCCAAATAATTGCGGACAATGCAATGGCTTTAGCGAGGGCGTAAAACACAACACCTTCTTGTGAGAAGATTGGCGAGCGAAAGAACCACCATATAGCGAGTGAGATCCACAAGCCTAACTCGAGTGGAAAAACTAAGAGTGTCCGTCTTGCCACCAAAAGTGATATGCGAGATGTGAGGAACAACCCATCCATTTTGACCATGTCCTCGTTTGCAAGGGACTAACGCTAGGAACTAATGACTTGACAAATGTTCCTCCCTCTTTGATGATTGCTTTGCAGGAATTCAAAGTTGTGTTCCCCGAATATCTCCCACATGGACTTCCTCCTCTTCACAAAATAGAGCATCGAATTAACCTCATACCCAATGCACCTCTTTCAAACCGCGCCGCCTACTGCACGAACCCGGAGGAGATGAAGGAGATCGAACGTGAAATCATCCAACTCGTCTCCAAAGGTTTGATCTAAGTAAGCACTAGTCCAAGTGCGGTACCCATGATTCTTGTTCCAAAAATGGATGATACGTTGCGGTTTTGCATGGATTAACGTCCAATCAATGCTATCACCGTGCGTTATCGACACCCTATACCTCGTCTTGATGACATGCTTGATGAGTTGTATGGAGCCACTATTTTCTCGAAAATTGATCTTCGTAGTGGTTACCGTCAAATACGCATGGCGGAAGGTGATGAGTGGAAAACCGCCTTCAAGACCAAACTTGGTCTCTATGAATGTTTGGTCATGCCTTTTGACTTATTAATGCCCCATCCACCTTCATGCGTCTCATGGATCATATTTTAGGTTCTCTCGGTGAAAAAAATGTTGTTGTCTATTTCGATGATATTTTTTTTATAGCAAGTCACTTGAGGAACATGTTACACATGTTAAGGAGGTCTTGCAAATCCTTCAACACAAAATGCTTTATGCTAATCTTCCCAAGTGCACTTTTGCTAAAGACAAGTCGATATTTCTTAGATTTGTCGTTTCTTCGAAGAGCACTAAAGTTGATGTTTCCAAGGTAAAGGACATACAAGATTGGCCCATCCCCACAAATATGAGTGAACTCCGAAGTTTTCATGGGTTGGCCGGTTTCTATCGTTGCTTTGCAAAAGACTTTTCTACCATTGCTTGTCCTCTCAACGAGTTGACGAAAAATAATGTCACCTTCGTGTGGGGGCAAAGCACAACAAAAAGCTTTTGATGAATTTAAAAAGAGGCTCACCGAAGCACCTCTTCTTGCACTACCGAATTTCACAAAACTTTTGAGATAGTGTGACGTTAGTGGTATTGGCATGGGAGGAGGTCGTCATGCAAAATGGGCATCCTATTGCCTACCATAGCGAGAAACTTGATTGTGCTTACCTTAACTATCCGATTTATGACAAAGAGCTTTTTTGCCTTAGTTCGTGTTCTACAAGTTTGGAAACACTACCTTTGGCCTAAGGAATTTATCATACATTTTGACCATGAGTCATTGAAATATCTCAAAGGTCAAGCCAACTTGAGAAGAGACACGCTAAGTGGGTTGAGTTTATGGAGTCTTTTCTGTACATTGTCAAGTATAAGAAGGGCAAATATAATGTAGTGGTGGACGCTTTGTCTCGCAAACACACAAGCCTTCTTACTCGACTCGAAGTAAACGTGTTGGGTCTTGATGAAATAAAAACTTTGTATGTTTCCGACCCGTTCTTTGGACCAATTTTGCAAAGTGCTCCATTGATAAAGGAGTTGATGATTTATATTTGCATAAGGGCTTTCTCTTTAAACAAAACAAGCTTTGCATTCTGAAGTCATCTCTCCAACTTTTACTTCTCCAAGAATCACATGGTGGAGGCCTCATGGGTCACTTTGGCCGTAACAAGAAATTGGACATGCTCTCCACTCACTACTTTTGGCCCAAGATGAAGCGCGATGTGGAACGCTACGTCCAACGATGTACTACTTGTGTTCAAGCTAAGTCAAAGTCTAACCCCTTTGGTCATTATATGCCATTGCCTATTCCTTATGCACCTTGGTCCGACATTAGCATGGATTTTGTTTTAGGATTTCCTATGACTCCATATTTGTGGTAGTGTATCGCTTCTCAAAAATGGCACATTTCATACCATGCCATAAGACCAACAATGCTTCACATGTTGCTAATTGTTTTTAGGCGTCTTCACAGTAAGCCAAGAACAATGGTCTCAAGCCGTGCCATCGAATTCATGAGCTACTTGTGGAAGACCCTTATGGCCAAGCTCGGCGTCAAGTTACTCTTTTCATCCACATCACACTAGCAAACCGATGGCCAAACGGAGGTCGTCAACCGAAGCCTCGATACTCTCCTTGGTGTGTTGACCAAAAAGAACTTGAAGGATTGGGAGGAATGCATTCCCCATGCCGAATTCGCCTATAACCGCTCCAAGAACTCGACAACAAATATGAGCTCATTCATGATCTTCTATGCCTTCGAGCCCCTCACCATGCTCGACATCCTACCACTACCTCTCCATGAGCGCACCAACATGGACGTTGACAAGCGTGCCCAAGTTATGAAGAAGCTTCACGAAGAAACAAGAGCCACAATCAAGCAACAAGTGCAATGCCAAGCAACAAGGCTCAACAAGGATAAGAAAGAGTTGATCATCGAGGAAGGTGACCTCGTGTGGATACACCTAAGCAAAGACCGCTTCCCCAAAGAACGCGACTCCAAGCTAAAGCCAAGGGGAGATTGTCCCTTCAAGGTCCTCAAGAGAATCAACAACAATGCCTAAATCATCGACATCCCGACCTCCAAGTACCTTGTGAGCAATATGTTCAACGTTAAGGACCTTTCGTCTTTCCACGGAGATGTTCAAGATGATAACCATCAAGAGTCGAGGACGACTCTTTCCCAAGGGGGGAACTGATATGGCCCGTCCTTCGGACGTACCTACATCTACACCACCAAGTCCCCCAAGTGGATCAATGACGCATGCCCGAGCCAAGCTTCTTCAAGTTAAGGTGAATTCGCTCCTTGTCTCATGTGATTTCGATACATCATTGGATGGCTTACTACTTCATGACACTACCCTATGAATCCTCATCTATAAACCCCATGAAGAAATGCCAAGAGAAGGAGCCAAGCCATCGCAAGACGAAGGTCTAGACCAAACCGACGCCGGGCTGGGCGGACCGGAATCCTCGTAGGAATTCCTGGCGCACGAACTGGTGGACCGGAACTAGGACCAGAAATACAGGTGCCGACTAGAAAAAATCGGCGCATGCCGAAAGACACTTCTGTAAGCCATTCCGGTGACCGATCAAAACAACCGGCACTGACCATAAATTCCGACACACAGTCCGGCGCAACCGGACTTATTGCCGGAACACCTCTAGTCTCAAGTCAACATGGGTTTGATGCCCAAGAATATTCCTATTTTGTCCAGTTTTTACTCTTTTGTTCCCAAACTACCCATTTCTTAGTGGCTAGCCTATATATTTCCCTCACACCCTCAATGTATTACTTAGACTTGGATAATTGATATTAGAAGACACCCTTGTGGATCTCCCTAATTTCTAGTCTCATGCTCCTTGAGAAAGGAGCACCAATTATCCCCCACCTCATTGGAGTTTGCATCATGCCTCCCTCATTGTACAAGGCCTTGACATCAGAGCCCCTTGCTAAAACGTCAAGATCTCACCAACTCCCCACTTGTCGTGCCGGTTCGAGAGAGAGAGATCTTCGCCCGACGCTGATCCTAGGGATTGCGTCGGACCGGTAGCCGCTGGCATGAGCTATAAGTGTGTATTGTGTCTTCGTGTGTGTGTGTGTTCATCGTGTTCTTCGTGCGTGAGTTCGCGGATTTCATCCTCTCCCTCACCCCCGCACTCATTCTGCTTCGATTTCAAGGGATTCATGAAGATCGGGCCATCCACGAGATTAGCCCTTAACAACAAGTCCACTAACAATTTGAAGCACAAGGGCAACAAGAAGAATGGCCAAGATCAAGTCAAGAATCCAGCCAACATTGTTTGCCTCAAGTGCAAGGAAGAAGTACATCATGTTAGATCTTTCCCATTAAAAAGAAGCCCCTTAGCGAGAAGACAAGGAAAGCGGCCTCAAGATCTACCTCTTGTTAGAGATGGGCCTCCTCCCAAGAAGACTCGAGCTCTTCCTCAAGTTGTTGTTTCACCAAAGAAGAACGATAGCAAGAGAAGAACTTACTACATTTGCCGCGAGAAGGGGCACATTTCTTCCTTATGCACCATTGGTAACTCATCATCCAACCCTATAATGATTAATTATGCTTTGTAAGAATGAGGTGGACAATGTGTTTGCCAAATATATTGGTACCCAAAGTGGTGTTGAGAAAAGAACCATTTGGGTTGCCAAGCCTATTGGGACTAACTTCTTAGGACTCAACTTGGTTGGGGTCTAACAAGCTAAAACTTGATCAATAGGTGTAATTGGAGGGCATTCTAGACTTGGCTACATCATGAAGAATTGAGGGATATTCATCTATTATATTTGTTCAAACCTTGTCATTTTGATTATCACCCTTCTATCTCGTATCCAATGTTCATCCTTGCGGTAACATGCTCTTCACTCATCACATTGAAAGTTGCTTGCCCCCTTGTGCATGTGTTGGTTTTGTACCTTGCATGCTTTTGTATACATTGTGCTTGCCACTTACTTATCTTGAGTATCAAGTGTATTTGTGTATGTTGGGTGGCACACCATGTACGTGTGTTTCTTGTGTTGGAACCTGTCTTGAATATTTGGTATTTTTTTGAATATTTGGTATCTTATTTGGCTCTTGTGAGAGATTAATGGACTATACCATTTTGGGAGAGTGATATTCTTGGCATTCCATAATCCTAAAAATGTGCATACATGAGGAATACCACCTAGTTATGATATTGGAATATTATCTAGTCTTTATGTTGTATGTAATTCTCATGAGAAATTCAAGTTCCATAATGTCCATTAATTATCTATATTTAGATCTTTTTTCCTCGTATTGAGATTTATGGTTCATCACATTATGGGGGGGGGGGGGGGTCATATGCTTAGTGAGTATCACGAGCCTAGAAAATGTGAAAATTCGAGGTAGTGTCACTTAGAATTGATATTGATAATTATCAAGCTCCTATGTGACAAATTTGCTCAAACATGTTCAAATTTACTAGAATGTCTTTGTTGCTCATCTTTTGGATCTTGTTTGTGAGAGTTTTTCTTGGTATGCGTTTCCTCATATTTGGACCTCTATATCCTCCATGAAAACCATTTGCTAAGTTAGTCTAATCATTAATGATTGTGTAGCTATTTGGAGCTATCAAGATTCTCTATCTAAGCATCGAGCTTAATTCTTATATATTTCCATATGCTTATGTTATGAACATGATCATGTATATTCTTTCAATCTACCTCAGGAAATTATCCCTATACTTCTTGTCTTTGTACAATTGGTACTCCATATATGGTAGAATTTATTCATCATATTTACATTGGTTTTTGTTCGTATGTGTTGACTCCCATGTATTCCTTACTTGTTTGGATCACTTGAGTTTATTGGCATTCTCTTGTGTTTTATTTAATGTAGGTAATAGTGATGATCCTATTTGTGTGAATTTTGCATTCAAACGCAAATTTCTATGTAATGCACTATTCATGGGGAGCTCTCCTATATTATTTAGAACACTCCTTTTATGCCTCTTTCTTTGATCCATATCATGCTTTATGTGCTAGGAAGTTTGATCTTTTAGTTTTGCTACTTTAGGCCATTATGAAAAGTGTGAAGAGTTTGGTTTACTTGTTTGAACCTTAGGGAATGTCCGGTAGTGCCGGGAAAGTCCGGTAGTACCGGGAAAAAGTCCGATAGTACCGAGAATCGAAATTTTGGGCTGCATCAATTAGATTTTGGGGGACCTATTTAAGAGGCATTCTTCCCCAATGGTTCCTCAATCCTTCTTGCAAGTTTTCCCCTCCATTGTTGACCTTCCCAATCTTTCTATCTCTCAATCCCTCCAATGATTCTTGCATCTTCTTGAGGGAAAAGAGAGAGAAGATCTAGATCTACATTTCCACCAATCAATCTCTCCTCTAAGTGAGGGGAATCCATTGGATCCAGATCTTGGAGTCTTTTGTGGATTTCCTACTATGTTCTTCCTCTCTTATTCCCCTAATAGCTTTTATAGATTTGGTGGAATTTGAAGTGAAGGACTTGCCATTGCATTAGGTGCATCAGTTTGAGTTCTCCTAGGAGATTTGGTTGGTGAAATCAAGAAGTTTGTTACTCTTGGGTTCTTGGAACCCTAGATGGTGTAGTGGCCTTTGTGGTGAGTTCTTGGGGCCTCCAATTAAGTTGTGGAGCTCTACCCAAGTTAGTGGCCTTGGTGATGATTATTGGAAGCCTCCAATTAAGTTGTGGACATTGCCTCAATCTTGTATGGGTTTGGTGGCCGCCCTCAAGTGTCCCATAGTGGATTGGGTGCTTGCCGTGAGGCAGGTGCTCAGAAAAATATGGTGAGGCCTCTTGTGACATTGCTTAGTACTGCCCACCCTCCAACAAGACGTACTCCCCTTGATGGGAGGAACTCGGTAAACATCGTCATCTCCGCGTGCCTCGGTTATCTCTTTACCCGAGCTCACGATAGCCTTCGTGTTTGAAGTCATATATCTTGCTATCACATAGTTGCTTGTATTGCTTAACATAAGTTGTTGGTGCACATATGTGAACCATAGTACATATAGGTTTTGTGCTTGACAAACTAAATTTTAGTTTTATTCCCACTTTATTAAGCCCATCTCATAAAACATTTTAACCGCCTATTCACCCCCTCTAGGCGGCATCTGTGCACTTATCCATGGCCGGCTCATCTGCATTATATAAGTACATCAACGCAATCACGATGCTAAAATTTGTACCGGTCTAAAATTTCTACTCAATCTTTAAAAACTATTCACTAATTTAAAAACTTTCTACTCCATATTTAGTCCCAATTGGAGACACCGACCGGGACTTAAGGGGTTGCGGCAGACTAGGGCTGACGTGGGCCCGTTTAGTCCTAGGTGGTTTCTCCAACCATTACTAAAGGTCTATCTTTAGTCCCGGTTGGAGACACCAACCGAGACTAAACATTTACATTTATTTAATCGTGGGTGAAGACACTATGTCATGGATAAGTGTTGACATTATGCCGTGAGTAGCGGCACTGGGCCATGAGCGGCGAAACTATCCGGTGGGTGGCGTCACTATGTCATGGATGAGTGTCAACACTATATTGTGGTGCTTAATATATAAATAGGCAGGATGCATCCTTCTAAAGTTATAAACTGCAAGACGATGCGAGAGGGACACCAGTACGGCGGAGCTTCTCAAAGATGTCTTAGGATCCCGTACTCAGACGTCTTCGAGGAGTTCGCCATAGAGGCACTCCCATATATGTCAATTTTTTTAGCTCACTAGCGTATTGATCTAGTTAGAGAAGTTATAAACTGCAAGATGATGCGACAAGGACACCACTACGGTGCAGCTTGTCGAAGATATTTGGGACCCCATCCTCAGACATCTTCGAGGAGCTCGCCATAGAGGCACTCCCATATATTGATCTCAAGGAGGTTCTCGAAGATGTATTGATCTAGTGTATATTCTTATGAAGCTTTTTTGAATTAATCCTATTTTTGTTACATTTTTTGATTATTATTGTCTATTGTACATATATATGTCTATGCATAATGATGATGTTATTTTGTTTATATCCATCCAAAATTTGAACATGATGTTAGAATACATATCCTACAAATGTCTGTATAGATGTAGGATACGTATGCATGTGTATTCCTTATATATATGTCCGTGTTGTATGCAACCGGGACTCCATGCCTTTTCGAGCCCTTCATGGTGTCGACCCTGCATATGCAGGTCTTAGGGTCTTCAGATGCTTATGCTACCCCAACACCACTGTTGTTGCCCCGCATAAACTTGTGCCTCGCTCCGTGCCGTGTGTGTTCCTTGGGTATCCATCTCAACATCATGGCTATCGCTGCCTTGATCGTTCCACCCAAAAGATTATCATCTCTCGCCATGTTGTGTTTGATGAGTCTGTCTTTCCCTTTGCCTCTAACGCATCACCACCATCCTCTACTCCTACTTTGCAAAGTTATGACTTTCTGCAGGTTGAGCATCTGATGTTGCCGATGCCATTCACCACACCGACCGTGGGAACTTCTGCCGTGGGCTCTGCCATGGCCACTCGGCAGCGTGCCGCGGGCACTTCTCCTGCCGCGGCAGGATCTCCCACCCCGCGCATGACACCTCATGCCACCTCACCTGGCTCGTCCTCAGCCGGATCGTCACCGTCAGGATCGCCCTCGTCCGCTCCCTCGCCCGCCGTGTCTACGGATGATGGTGCCCCGGATCCTTCTACGAGCTCGCCATCCACGGCTTCTACCCCGCCTCCCGCCACGGATGATCCTTGGGCTCGTTGTCCTCGAGCACCACCACCGCCACTGTCTCACACCATACTGACGTGTGCCAAGCACGACATTGTGCAGCCCAAGACGATTTTTGATCTTCATGTTGAAGGATTGTCTCCAATACCGAAGACTTATCGTGGTGCTCTCAAAGAACCCAACTGGCATGCTGCTATGGTTGAAGAGTACAGTGCGCTCATCTGCAACAACACTTGGGACTTGGTTGATCCTCCTCGCCGTGCCAACATCGTCATCGGCAAGTGGATCTTTCGTCACAAGATGAAGTCTGATGGTTTGTTGGAACAATACAAAGCTCGTTGGGTCCTCTGGGGTTTTACTCAGCACGAAGGTATTGATTTTGATGAGACTTTCAGCCCTGTGGTCAAGCCAGCCACCATACGCACGGTGTTATCACTTGCGCTCTCTATTAACTGGCCAATTCATCAGCTTGATGTCAATAATGCCTTCCTCAATGGCACACTCATCGAGACCGTGTATGCTCGACAGCCTTCCGGGTTTACTGATCCTAGATTTCCTGACAAGGTGTGTCGCCTCAACAAATCTCTCTATGGTTTGAATCAGGCGCCTCGAGCATGGTTTTAGCGGTTTGCTTCGTTCATTGCTACTGTTGGTTTTGTTGGCTCCAAGTCCCATAGCTCCCTGTTTGTCTACCGGCGTGGCACTGACATGGCCTATCTCCTGCTCTATGTGGATGACATTATCCTGATAGCGTCTCCTCTGACTTTGTTGCATAGTTTAATTGCTTCTCTTTGTAAAGAGTTCAATATGACAGATATGGGTGAGCTTCACTATTTTCTAGGCATCTCAGTCAGACGCACTAAGGACAGTTTGTTCCTCTCACAGGAGAAGTATGCATTGGAGCTTCTTGACAAAGCTGGTATGTTACAGTGTAAATCTATCTCCACTCCAGTTGATACAGCTTCTAAGCTTGTAGCTCAGTCTAGTGATCCTGTGGCTGATCCTACAGAATATTGCAGTATTGCAGGAGGTCTCCAATACCTCACTTTCACTCGGCCAAATATCTCCTATGCAGTACAGCAGATATGTCTTCATATGCATGATCCACGGGCTAATAACTTGCTCCTTGTGAAGCAAGTTCTATGCTACATCCGCGACACCACCGACTATGGTCTCACTTTGTATCGACGCACATCGAACAAATTCCTGGCCTACTCTGACGCTGACTGAGCAGGTTGTCTAGACACTCGACGGTCTACTTCAGGCTATTGTGTGATCCTCAACGCGAATTTGGTGTCTTGGTCGGCTAAGCGGCAGCACACTGTTTCCCGATCGAGTGTGGAGGCTGAGTATCGGGCGGTAGCAAATGTGGTGGTTGAATCTTGTTGGCTTCGACAACTACTTTTGGAGCTTCATCGACCGGTGCATGATGCTTCAATGGTCTTCTGTAACAATGTGAGCTCTGTTTACATGACACATAATCTAGTGCATCACCAGCGTACCAAGCATGTGGAGATTGATCTACACTTCGTCAGAGATCGCGTGACCACTGGCGAGGTTAAGGTGCTACACGTTCCTTGTTCATCACAGTTCGCGGACATCTTCACAAAAAGATTACCATCGCCTCTCTTCTTGGACTTTCGAGACAGTCTCAACATTCGTCGGCTGTCTAGTTTCGACTGAGGGAGGGTGTTAGAATACAAATCCTACACGTGTCTGTATAGATGTAGGTTACATATGCGTGTGTATTCCTTGTATATATGTCCGTGTTGTATGCAACCGCAACTCCTTGTAATCCTCTTATATAATGAGCAATACAAGGCCACCTAACATGTGGTTTCCCCTATCTTACAGATAAAGTGGTAACAAATCTCTCTACTAGCATGAAATAAGCTAAACTAGTAATTACACATGAAAGGATGAAGTTGCTAACCTTTTAAAACACTTGGATAGATGGGACAACACCAAATCTTGAGAAATCTTGTAAAAAAGGATGAACTCGAGCTCGGGAAGGAGTGTGGCCAAATCTGCATTATATAATTAAGTATATCAAAAACCATTACAAAACATCATAAATAGATAAGTAACCAAATTAATACAAGTTCATCATATTGAAACCAAAATAAAGTAGTGACCAAATGTAATTATTACAAAAATTACTCCCAAACTAAACCCAAAAATCCCTCTAGTTCTAGATTATGAAATGAGCTAAACTAGTAATGAAAGATGAAATGATGAAGTTGCTTACCTTGGATAGATGGGGCGCCGCTAAATCTTGACAAATGATGTGAAAAATGGGATAAACTCGAGCTCAATGGAGGAAACAGAGAGGAGAAGCAGCTTCAAAATGGAGTATACCTCGGGACAGAGAGGAATTGATATATGAAGGAGACACCAACCAGGACTAATGATGGAGCTTTAGTCCCAGTTGTAGAAACCAACCAGGACTAAATGGTCTGGTGCCAGCCCTAGCCTGCCAGAAACTCTTTAGTCCCGGTTGGTTTCTCCAACCGGGACTAAAGATCTCGTTCGAACCGGGACTAGAGATTGCCGAGCCCTGCGAAGGTTTCTAGCCATTGGGACAGGAGCATTAGTCCCGGTTTGTAACACAACCGAGACTAATGCTCTGAACGAATGGCATGTTTTCTACTAGTGGGAGGCGATGTGCTCGAGCTGTACGGAGGCCTCAGTAGCTCCCTTGTCGTCCCCCGCTGCCGCTTCTCCGCATATTTGCTAAGGAAAGACGCCATGGTCTTCCTGCTCTGGCTCGCCTCCAACATCTCCGACCGTGGTGAGCACCCTCCATCCAGCCTGCTGCACCTCAAGGAACAAAGAGGCACTCATTAACAAGAACTGAAATGTACTCAATGTATGCAAGTCTATGTACTACTACCTCCATTCCATATGGAACGGGCTTATATTATGGAACAGAGGTAGTATGTTCTAAAATCTAACAAAAAATATCCACAAATGGTCAAAGAACAATGAAAATCAAGCAAGATCTGTTAAATTCCCAACATGTTAAATGATTAGAGAGGCATGGACTCAGATCAACACATGGGTTAACTAATATCCAAAAAAAGAGAAAATCTCAACTTCTATCAGCAAGATCTCCGCACTGGTGTTAACATATAGAGTGATTCATATTCTGGAAGAATGGAATACCTTGATGTCGATTTTCCCAGTGGAGGTCGTCAAGGATCCTGCCGAGTCACCTAAATCAATGCTCATGGCGCTGCTCCTGCAAGATAGGCCGGCGACGCGTAGCCACCTGCCCGTGGATCCGTGCATCCACCGGAAGAGGGGCGACCGGAATCGATGGCGCGGCCGGAGACCACCAAGCACCCTCTCCTCCAACGGCACGCGCTCCTTGCAACGCGTTGATAACGACTTCCCTCCTCGTCGTGGTGCTCCCCCAGGTCAACAGGAGGAGGGGATGCGGAGGTGGGGAACCGGGGAGGGGGGGGGGGCAGCAGAGGAAAAGCAGGGCAGCGGTGTCCGCTCGATCTGGATCGGTAGCAGAGCAGAAGGGAGTCGAGGGAGAGGGTGAGGAAGGTAGATGCGTCATTTTTTTAGGTAGAGAGGAGGTGCGTGAGTTGGGGTGCGGTGGCACCTAGGGTTTGAAAACGAAATGGCATCGGACGGAACTATACATTATCGTTTTTGTTTCCTCTTCTGGTGTCGGAATCGAAAACGAAATTGAAAACTCCGGAAATAAACATAGAATCGGAAATCATCGGAAACAAATATGGAAAAAATACGATACGAAAAGGGACATTTGTCAGAATATAGTAGTGATGTAATTTTATGGTGTATACACTGAAAGTAACATATAACAAACAAAGAATTTGTCACAATTTCGAAAACCGATAATTGAACATAAAAATAACGCACATAATTCAACACTTCGACAA
This sequence comes from Avena eriantha, assembly GCA_910589775.1. Taxonomy (NCBI): domain Eukaryota; kingdom Viridiplantae; phylum Streptophyta; class Magnoliopsida; order Poales; family Poaceae; genus Avena; species Avena eriantha. The sequence goes on along the minus strand of OU342740.1, from coordinate 160,080,690 downwards.
ACACATAAGTTCACATAAACGCTAAGACACTCACCTGATTAGTATGTTGCCTATGCTAGTTCCATGTATTATGTAAAACCTTCATATATTCTATGACTTAGCTAGATCAAGAGAAATCACTGGCGCAAAGTCCTATTTTGTACTACATAGGTCTGATTGATTATATTTTCGAAAAGTTTCCATATTTGTTTATCTGGAATTTTCTTACTATTTTCGTTCTCCTCCGTTTCCTTTTCCATTTTCGTTTACGTTTAGAATATTCTGTTTCTGTTCTTTTTTCGCAAAATGCCGTTTCCGTTTTCGTTTCCATTTTTGCTCTCTATTTTCTTTTTCTCCAAAAATGGACGAAAAGTTTCCTTACCGTTTTCAACCCTAGTGGCACAGATGCCCTAGCCATATTATTAGTGGCGCGCCAAATATATGCGCGTCACGGATATAAATTTATCTGCAGCGCAACTGTATGTGGCACACCGTTTCGATAGTGCACCACATATAAGTAAACTATATGGTGCGCCGCAGATAAGTGAACTATCAGTGTTGCACTGTATTTAGGTGCTCCACTAGTAATTATCTATGGCGCATCACCCTATTGATGCGCCATTGATAGACAAACCATGGATAACTGTTTTCCTAGTAGTGTTTGCCACCACGACCAGCCAGGTGAGGCTAGGCAGTTCTCTCCTCCTCCTTAGAAGATGGAGCCGAGCTGGCCCTTTATTCATGGAGTTGCCGTTGCCGCCCTCCGCCATCAGCTCCGGCCATAGGAGCACCACAAGGGGGAGCTTAACCAACATCCAGTGAAAGATCTCGGCCAGGAGACCTCGCCACCCACTCCCGACATGACACCAAACTGCGGCAGTGGGATGCACCCTAAACCTACTAGACCTACAACTAGCTCTGACACCTCTCTGTTCCCTACTCTGGTCGGCTATTCCGGTGGAGAGGGTGGCAGATCGAGCTAGCGACCGACGGCAGTCTCTCAAGGTTAGAGGGCGAGAAGATAAGGAGGGGATTGTGGGAAACACATTTTGATCTTGCTTTAGATCACATGCAGCTATAATAAACATTTTCCATGTTTACACCGTTTGTCATTTGTGTAACAAACATTTATCATCCAACCGTTTGGACAGTCATCAATTATTCAGGATTAATTACTTACGAAGTTATTTAGGCCATCTACGATCTTTTTTACACTCATAGTTGCTTCTTCTGTAAGCAAGTTAATTGTATTTTGAAACCTGATAATTGTGTCTAAAATATCTGGTTGGATGATAGTTCCTTTAAAAAAATAGAGATTATATTAAAAAAACCCAGTAGGGTAGTCTAAATAATATGGTAGCCTCTCTCTAAGAATCTGGAAATTGTATTAGAGAGAACCTGGTAGGGGTGTCTAAATAATCTTGTAGCCACTTTCTAAGGACCTAGAAATTGTATTAGAGAACAGGACTAGGGTGTCTAAATAATCTGGTAGCCGATTTCTTGTATTAGAGAACCTGGCGAGGCTGACTAAATAATCTGTTAGCCAGTTCCTAAGAAACTAGCAATTTTATTAGAGAATTGGTTTCTAAAAATCGTCTACCAGGTTTCATACATAATTACCAAGCTCATTACAAACTAGCTCTTCCAGAAATAGCTAATGAGTCATGATTGTCAAGTTATTTAGAAACCACTACTCGGTTTTTCGTATACATATATATCATGTTGTTCAGTGGAGCTATTGGCATTTTCAATACAATTACAAGGTTATTTTTAAAAGACTACCAGACAAATGGTTACAGTTAGATGCAACTATCGGCTTGTTTACAAATAAGAACTTACTAGACAGACCGCGAGCTTCGCCTCGCCGCTTGCACAGTGTGTCTGTTGCAATGCATTTGCTGGTAGTAAGTTTCTGTGTTATTGCATGTGATTATTTGGATTAAACATGATCATAGGATTATATATATTATGGTTAATGGTGGAGATTAGATTATCTAAATTTTTCAACCGTAAGAATTTGGTAGTCATAAGTACAGAAAACAAAGTTTGTGTGTACGTGCAAACGCTATTTGAAGGACGTAAAATGTGTACTTTATAGTACCTAAATAATGTTTAGAGGGATCTGCAGAGACATGTATCATTAATGTGAATGACATAGTAGACTTAGCTATGACAATGATTAGTAGGCATTGGTACGATGCTAGCCAATTTGACAGCACATTTAGGACTGTTGGGGGATACTCCGGGTAGGGTCACACCGGGGTATAAAGGATGAATTAGCCAAGATACGACACGGTCAAAGCGGGTGCTGGGCGGGTCTTCTCAAGGCAGGCCGACTTACGGGATAACCCGGCCTGGCGGGTATTCACCTAATACTAACCCGGCCGACATAAAGCATACATAGGCTATACTTGATTTGCCATATATGGAGGTACCCTCATAGCCGAGTTGGCTAGGCGCTAGCCGGGCTACCACTTGGCTTCCAAGAGAAAGGAAGGAATCTTCTGTTGGTCAAAAGGTGGCCTCTGTCCACTATAGCGTGAGCGAAGCGAGCAGAGGGAAGGACCAACAGGGCGTATCCGACAAAGGTGACGTAGCCAGTGTCGGCTGATGTTACCAATGTCGGATGACACCAAAAGCAAAGCAACTCACAGAGGATTACGTCCATAGTCCGGATTAGCCGTTTGAAGTGAATAAAGAGGCATATAGCTTTAACCAAAGGGCATATTCGGGGATATGCCCCCACGTATGCCCTACCTTTATAACCTGGGTTCCCCTATATAAGGAACACCAGGGCCTCCATAGAAGGGGATGGATCATTCTGTCTAAGGTAGAACTTGAGTGCATTGTAGTGGGAGGGGGATAAGAGAACTAGTCTCCTTCTCACGAACAACTCAAGGTGCCCTTGTAATCCCACATCAATAGAGTGAAAATACAAACACTTGTGGGTGGAATCACCACACTATCCCTCCCTGGATTCCTCTAGTGCATATTGGCCCTATCTTTAGCCTATCCATGGCATCTGCCGTGCCACCACCATGACAGTTGGCGCCCACCGTGGGGCTAGCAAAGCTAGCAGGGGTAAAAATCCGGACGGGAAACATCTTCGGCACTGGCGAGCGCATCGGCTCTGGGCTCGTTCAGTGCTTTGGAGCACTGGACTACGTCAGCGACAACACGGGGAGCTTCGGCAGGAACCCTCCTCCATGCAAAGGCCTCTTCATCAAGCTTGGCGCACACAAGATCTACGTCGGCATCAACGAGTCCTGCGTCCACCCGTGACACGTCGTCAAGGAAGGCGAACTGCCTCTCAGCACGTCTCGCGGCATGCATATCACTCACCCCGCAAGCTGCATTGAGGTCATGATGACATCGCCAGATGCAGGAGCAAGCAAGGATCCGGCGCTAGAGCCGGAGGCAACGCCAAAGCAGGCAAGGTCCAGATTTCCTCCACTAGAGAGGCTATAGAATGTGTTGCAATAGGCAGTAGATAGCTTAGCAACACCCATAGCACCAGTAGTAGATCCGGCTCAGGCACATGCCAAGTTAGAGGAAACTAGGCAGAAGATGCTAGCTGGTGCGAAAAAAGTAGCGAAGTTGCAGCAGTCACTAAATATCACTCTGTGGGAATATGCAAAGGCAAACCGTATAGATGGACTAAAAATCCGAGGTAGAAACCCGATTACTGAAATTGACAGGGAGTATGTGCCTAGGTCGGGTCAGACAAATACGATAGTAACTGCCGGGATGGAGAGGTACATTACCCTAGCTAAGACCCTGAGGGCTGCCAACGCAGCTGCCTTCAAGTTAGAAGGTTTGATCGGAGATGCCCGGGAGAGGCAACAGGAAAGACTTAACCATCTTTTAAGGGTAGCGTGTCAGCAGAATGAGGAAATAAACAAGGCAAACCCGGCACAACCCGGAGCATCTCATGTGGTTCATTCGGCAAGTAATAACCCGACAAAATCTGCAGGAGCAGCGTCATCCCTAGGCCAGGGTCCTAGGAGAGAGGAAGTGGTAACCTCGGGGAGACGAGATAAACAGATGGTCCCGTATGACCCAGTAAGGGCAGGGAAAGGAAAAGTAGTACAAGTTGATGAGGATCGCCACAGTGCTAGCAGAGGTGAGGCTGGCCGAGGTAACCGCGACCAGGGCAATGCCGGTCAGATAAATTTTGTCAACGGCAATGTCGGATAGCGTAATCCGGTGGAAATAGGGAAAAACACGCCTTGTCCACATCAGCAACAGTACGCACCTCGGCAGGAAAGAAGTGCAGGCTAAGTAATGCAACTGCAAAACGCTCGTCTAGAACAGGATAGATACAATGATGGTTACTCGGCAATGGCAAACGCCGGATTCCAAAGACCAGAACACCATGTGATTGGATCAAGATTGGGAAACAGGAACCTGCAGACGGATGACGCAAGGCTGAAGTTGGACCGGATTTATAGGTCGGAAATGATCGAGGTATAGGGACCACCAAGTTCGACATGCTTTGGACCTCAGATCATGAGAGAACCGCCTGTGCCGAATTTTTAGTTGGCCAGAGGAACAAAGACATATGACGGCGGCACAAAGCCAGATGATTGGCTCATTGATTACGCAACTATGGTTAAAATTGCAACAGGTAATTTGAGATGGGCAGTGAGATATGTGCCCTAGATACTAGAAGGACTAGCAAGGGTTTGGCTAAACAACTTGCCACCAGGGAGTATCAATTGTTGGCTAGATTTTAAGGAGCTGTTCGTCAGCAACTTCTCAAGCACCTACAAGAGACCGAATAGGACACAAACTTTTGTGTCATGCCGGCAGAGACCAAATGAGCCGTACTGAGAGTTTCTAACCCGGTGGTGCAATGTGCGCAATTCATGTGAAGGGGTAATTGAATCACAAGCTATAGCGTGGTTCGCCCAGGGTTGTAGGTATGGCAGTTTGTTGTGGCAGAGGTTGCAGCGAGATATGCCAACCACACTAGCTGAGACGATATGGATCGCAGATTCGTATGCCTTGTGAGACCCAACGCAGCCTCGGTTAACGCCAAGTGAGTCGAACAAGGAATACTACAATAGAGATGGTTCCGGATCATCCAGGAGGAATGCTTTCCAAGGTAAACAAAGATATGATCGTCCGGATTACCGGTACAGCTCGCAGCAAGTGGCTGTTGTGGACCGGGATCAGCCCAATGCCGACGCAAGCCAATGCCACAAAACTAGAGGGCAACAATGGCAACAAAAGAGTGAGGGTAAGAAGCCTTGGACCCCAGAACAAAAGAAACATGTGCAGGAAAGAAAGGACCGTCCGAGATACACATTCGAGTCTATGTTGGATCAGCCATGCAAGTTCCATACGCCAAGTCCGAGTAGTCCGGCGAACCATATGACCCGACAATGTGAATGGATGAGGAAGTTAGAGCAAGGTAGCTCGGGGAGTGCTTAGGCACCTCAGCATGATTGAACCTTGGCATGATAGACCTCGGAATGAAGCACCTCGGCAACAACTGCTCACTGGGGGAATGGACAGTAGCTGATGTTGCCTCCACCTCCACCGAGGTATGAGAATCAGGAAAGGAGGGATGCTGTGCATCAAGTGAATAACCAACAACAACAAGAACAAGTATATCACGTCAATGAGAGAAGAAATGAGTACAGAGAGCATCATCAAAGTTATTGTGTGTTTACCATGGAAGAGACCAACAAAAAGAGTTCGCATCGCCGACATATGGAGGTAAATGCAGTAATGCCAGCCGTGGTGAGGTATATGCCTTGGTTGGATCAGGAGATTACTTGGAGCATCAAGGATCACCCAAAGCTTATGCCAAGTCCTAGGACCTACATGCTGGTACTAGATCCGACATTCATTGGGCCAAATATCAATGTAAGGTTCTCCAAGGTGCTGATAGACAACGGCAGTAGCATTAACATCATGTACAAGGATACCATGCACAAGTTGGGGATACCAAAGAATATGCTCCAAGAAACAAGGACCACCTTCCATGACATTGTGCCGGGTATGTCCTGTGAGCCAATTGGTAAAGTCCGGGTCGATGTGTTATTCGGCACAAGAGATAACCACCGGACTGAGAACTTGGAGTTTGAGGTGTTGAACTTGGAGAGTGCATACCACGTGTTACTCGATAGGCCTGCTCTGAACAAATTTATGGCAAGCACTCACATCAGTTACCTGAAGATGAAATTACCTGGACCAAAGGGGGGTGATTACCATAGCCGGGGTGACGAGGGGTAACCTTGGCAATGTCCATGGTGAAGGACTTGGGGTTTCACAGAAAAGAGAACACTGGGGATTTTCGGATGTCAGCAAAACAATAGAGTCAAAGTCGCCTAAATATTGAGTAATCACACTATTACAAGTTGTCCTCTAGATTTCGGTACCCTCGCTTGGGCTTCTCCCGTCCTATATATAATAGGCCGGGTCTCAAAGCTGTATGCAGATATGTTTCATACACGCGTAATTACAATACCAACACAATGTCGGTTCATAGTTTCTTTCCTAATACAATCAAAGCTTTTGTCGGTCGCTTCCTTGGGCTGTCATCTGAATCCTTCATGGGCCGTAAGCCTTTTATCTAGTATAGGGTAGCGAATCATAAGCATCTAAGTAATCTTACCTATGTCAGTAGCCCCCAAGACTCTACCTGAACCGTAGTTTCAGGTTGAGTCTCAAAGTTTATTTTTCCTTCTTTTCCTTTATGTTTATTTCTTTATTTTTATTTTTTGTAGGGATTTGGTACAACGAGTCTGATGCTTCCGACGGATCGGGAATCAGTTAATTTCTCCTGGACAAAAATAAGGTTGTCCTATATCGAATTCAAGTCCCTAGGCTTGAATCCGTAATTTGCTACTGGCGTAATTCAGTTCGCCACTGAGGTCTTATCGAATACTGAATTTCAGTTTCTATTTTTATCGGGTACCCAACGCGTCCGTCGAGATTTTTCATCATATCATTGATACTGATATTTTACTGGCACAACGCATTCTTGTGAAATTACCAAGCCACACAGAACGAATCCTGGGGTCTTACCTTCATGTTTTTGAACATGGCATTCGGATTTTTGTCGCGTTGGGTGCGATCTGAGAGTTTTTTTAATTTGTAGCGGCTGAAGAACTTTTTGTTTTCTGAAACTGCTCCAGATAGGAGTACCTATTGAAGATATTTTCCTTTGTGTTTCTTTATCTGGTGCGCGCCAGCGCTCCTGATAGGAGTAGCCCCCGAGGCTATGTTTGCATATATGTATCAGAACATAGGCTCGAAAACTTGGATTTATGGCGCTAGTGCTTCTGTGATTTTTTGTTGGGTGCATGATGAGTGCTCCCGATAGGAGTAGCCCCCGAGGCTACAGTCGTAGTATTGTATATTCGATAGTAGTCTCAAATATTCTCTTAGAGGAATTTATTTCGACTCCAATTTTAATTTCTTCAGGTCTTATTTTTTAAAGTGAGCCGCAATTTCTGCAATGTCTCTGCTATGACGTTAGTAATGACGTATTTTATGCCGCTGATATTCAGAAAAACACATCCTGACGGGACATATCGAACGTGGGGCCATGCGGCAGTAATGATGACATGTGATAGCGTATTCAGCGGAGATTTTTGACTGCACGTCCCCTCTCTGCGCGAAGATCGAGGCATCACGCGTTGTCCTCTGTTTTAACCTCTGCCATAACTTCTTTAGATTTTTCTTTTACGGAATCCTTGTAACACATGTCACCACCGCGTGATCTTCTGTCGGTTCGATTTTGCATCGAACGGTTCGGACCTCACGTCTTTGCTCTTTATAAGGGAAAGGATATGTGTTTTACTGTTTTACCTCACCTTCCTCTACTCCATCTTCTTTATTGCGCTCTTGCCCCCTTGCGAACTCCTGATCTGTGCTCGTGTGCCTCTTTCGCCGCCATGGGCAAAAGCAAAGCTGGGACTTCCACTGCTGCCGCGAAGGCCACCAGGAAGAGGGCCGTCGGATGGGATCCTACCAAGTGCTCGATGCGCAATCTCCGTGAGGAGTGGAACTCCAGCCATCTGGTAGAGGGTACCTTCAAGCTTCCTGGAGACAAAGCTGCCCCCATCCCCGAGCCTGGCTGGAGAGTAATGTTCCTCTCCTTTCTTTTTCGCGGCCTTTCTCTTCCGGTCCACGAATTTCTTAGTGGTCTTCTTTTTGTCTATGGCATGCAGCTGTATGAGCTCACGCCTAATTCTATTCTTCATGTTTCTTGTTCCATCACTCTTTATGAGTGTTTCCTCGGGATTCATCCCCATTGGGGCATGTGGAAACATTTATTTTATGTTCGCTGTAACGCCACTGACACCATTGTCCATGACGTCGGTGGCGCCATTTTCTCTGTTCGCTGCGACGTTGATTATTTTGATTTTAAGATCACTGACTTTGTCCAAGGCTAGAAGTCAAAGTGGTTTTATATCAAGCATCAACCACTTGAAGGCCAGTCTTTTGGTTTAGCCCCTTTGATCCTAAGAAGCCTTGCTGCAAACTTGACTCCTGGGTTCAACGTCCTTCTGCCGAAGAAATGGTTGAAATCTAGCCATATATTTGTATTGCATTTCGAAACTGCGGCACGAAGTTGGCAAGGAATTATGGGGTCTCTAGATCTTGACATATTTTTTGCGGATCCGTTTCCAACCACTTCCAGCCCGACTTTCTGGCATGTGGGCATATACCGGGAAGAAGGACCCAATGAGGATTTCCTCGGAAGACCTTACCCTCAAGGTATATGAGAAGAGGGTTTGAAACTTCACCACCCTTACCAAGAAAAGCCCGGTTCCCTCCGACTGTGCTGTAGAGCCTTATGGCAAGAAAAACTGGCTCCTCGAGGTAAATGTCCTTTGTCTTCATCTTTGCTTTCTTTTATTTGCGGATGCACGTTTACTCTATCAATGACTGACGCTTTTTCCATGTCTTCTGCTTGGATAGGATTTTGATCACCCGAGCTCACTTCCTCCTCTCCCTGGAAGCTGTGAGCCCCTATCCATCCTTCTGCATCCGACAATCTCCCTATGATTGGGACTACTGCGGATGAGGAGATGGATTTTTATGCATCTGATTCTTTATCAAACACACAATCTCTTCCGTCGCCCCGCTCTGGAGATTTGCATGTGGAGCGTGCTGGTGAAAAGAGGAAGCGCCCCTATGATGTGGAAAGGGTCGAAGACTCAGATGACTCGACTACTTCCAAACCCTTCGATGCTGCTCTAATCTCGGCTGCTCCCACCCAGATGAATTTGTTCCGCTTTGCGCAGGATGTGTCTTCATAAGTGTTTGACTACTTTATCGGGTAGTTCTATTGCTGATGTTTTTCCCAATTGTCTTGTTATTTTCTCTTTGCAGTGTTGATGATGAAGATCCTCCCGCGTCTTCTCTTCGCACATCTGTGGGCTGCTTTGCAAAGAAATCTCCTCCGTCATCGACGGAGCTGAAGGAAAAGCTCATGTCTTCTGTGGTGAAGGTTATTCGGAGATGCTGCCACTCCAACAAGGCCGCTGCCGCAAAAAAGGAAGAAAACGGTAGGTAAAGGTGTGGTGATATCGGAGAAGCCTGTTGATGTGGATATGAAAGATGTAAGCCACTCTTTATTTCAGATTTTTCCTGTGCGTAGCTTCTGTCATTTTCCCCTGATATCCTTTGCTGCGATGTTCTTCTTCAGCCTTTAATGCGCGAGATGGTCGATATGGCCACTCGCTTTATAAAAATCCATGACGAAGCCGAAGAACTGAAGGGTATGTTCTGTTCATCTTCGGGATCTTTTTGTGATTTTTTCTTCTCCATGTTTTCATGATTTATTCACGTAGATGCTGCCAAGGAATCAGGAATTATTCGGGATGAGGCGATGAAGCGTGCCGATGATCTTGAGGTCAAACTTGAGCTGCTGAGGAGGCTTTGGAGGAGGCCAAGCAGAAAGCAAGAACTGATGCCGAAGAAATGGCCAAGCAAGCCGCTGTTCGAGATGAAAATCTTCGGCAGCGCCTGGAGGCCCTTAAGGCCTCTTTGACCCGTAAGTTCTTTCTTTTGCGTAGCTTTATCTTATTTCTTTCCTTTGGTCATCAATCCTTGGCCTCTTATTTTATTTTCAGAATTGACTGGCCAGGACCTAACACTGCATGAAGATAAGAAGGTTGATCCTTTGTCGGATGTTGCTAGCACCTTGGAGGCCAACAATGTTCGTGGGCGCAACCTTCTTGTTTGCTCGCGCCGTGCCTTCAAAAGCCTTCACGCCGAAATTTTTCCAACCAAGGAGGTGCCGAACAACCTGAATGATCTTGTCACCGTCTTCGGTGTTGATCCCAGCCCCCTTGTTGGTTATAGCTTGACGCAGTCGAAGAGTGGTGCTGAAACTTCAACGGCACTGGCGATGGCACACGGCGAGAAGGTCGACTGGGAGAAGGTTAGCTCCTCTATCCCAGTAACCCCCAATGGCCAAGCAGTTGACCTGAAGACTTACATTAAGAGGGCCAAAAAGTATTCTCGGCTGCTTTTAAGCCTGGGCTGAGGCTCAGAGAAACTGGCCGCCTCTTCTGCGATGGGTGCCCCTTCTTCGGCTGCCCCTACTACTCCTGTAGCTAGTGCTCCTTCTGCTAGTGCTACTTTGTCTTTGAAGGAGACGACTTCATAGGCTTTGTTTTGTAGTTTCATTGTATTCTCCTTGCCGTCATTGTAATGAATCTTTAACTTATCCAGCTGCCTTTTGCTTTTTTCAAGGAAACAACCATTGAATATGTGTGTATGAATTTGTCTTTTTGTGCTAAATGTTTCATATCCTTCGTGTCTTGCCAGATTGTGAATGAATCTTCGGCTCCTTTTAGATCCGCGTAGTTTTCGGATGCAATTCTGTCCTCATCTGTGGTGGGCGTAGCCAGTACCGCCATCGTGCGTATGGTGGATCCACCATTGTACGCTGAAAAGATAGAATAGGTGAAAAAACATGAAGGAAAACTTCGGGTTATTCAATCGATGGTGGATGTTTCCCAATCGAAGACACGCCAGGCCCTCAACCGCGAGGCTATTTTCTTGGAGGAGATTTCCAGGGCAAGCAAAAAGTTGTTGTGTAAGTTCTCCTCCTCTTTCTTTGGTTGCTTATTTCTAGCTTGCGGGAAAATAATATTTTCTCCCTGATTTGCAGGCATTCGATTGTGCGAGAGTGAGGAAACCCAACATCTGCGCAACCAAATGCAAGCTCTTGTGTCTGCCTCACGAAGTTTGGAAATAGATTTTTGGACCGATCATCGCTGTGCCTATACTGTGGCTTTGCTTCAGGATCGCCTATCAGAGTTGGAGCAATTTGTCGAGTGGTGCCGCATATCCCTGGCCATTGTTTATAATGCCATGTTTCCTCGGGATCCTCAGCCTCAGACCTTGGCAAATTTAATTGCGAAGATTCACAAGGTGAAAGGATTCATTATTAGGTGAAGCTTCAACTGGTAACGGGTGCCAAGCTTGCGCTCTCTTGGGTATATGCACATCATCCGACGCTAGATCTGGATGTTGTATCATCGGGTTTGCCTCCTCCTTCTGATGGCGACCTTGTTTATATGGTGCCTCATTACGCCGCTGCTCGTAGACCCGTCATTAGGATTGTGCAAAGATGCTTAGAGGAAGACGAAGAATTTTTTGTTAATTTTGCTATCTGATTGCGTGCTTGTGCAACCATGTACTTCATAGACGAAATATTGTATAGATCTTTCTTATATTTATCAAAAAGGTCGTATGTTTAATATGAGATTTTGATTGTATGTTGTATCTTGTTGAGGACCCGACAAACTAATGTTCTTTTGCCATATAAATTTGTATCTCATGAAATAATTTCTTTACTTATTGATAAGCATAGATAGAAATACATTGCGAGGGCGTGATCGCCTGTCCATTGACCTTTATTGAATATAAAGTACATCTAAGTGAAGATTTTCTTTAGGAACTTTGGCTTCTTTTCCTGGGGTTCTTCATCATGCTCAGTGTTGTGGTGCTCTTGTTTTGCCAACGAGTGGGTCTTCCTATGCGGGACCTATATTGGAAGTCGCATAGGTTGCTTTTGCGAGGCTGTTGTGCGCTTGCTCTTCTGATGTTTGCTTTTTGTGGGTGTGCCCTTCGTGTAGTGACTCGTCATCCACTATTTTCAGCTGTCCAAGTTCTGTCTCCATCCCGAAAGATTCTGAGATTTTGTTGAATTCCCGATTGCAGCTGTCTGCGCGACTGAAGCTTCCTTTGACTGTTATGACCCCATCAGGGGCTGGCATTTTTAATACCAGATATGCGTAGTGAGGTACTACCATGAACCTAGCGAAAGCTAGTCGTCCCAGGATCACGTGATACTGAGATTGCCAGTTCATGACTTCGAACTCTAGCTTTCGCATCTGAAGCTATTCTTTGACCGAAAGACCACGTCGAGATGGACTTTTCCCAATGGGATTTTTGCTTTTCCTGGAACTATCCCGTGGAAAGTTGTGTCTGTAGATACTAGATTCATCATGGACCAATTCATGGCCCGTAGAGTTTTGGCATAAATCAGGTTGATGTTGCTTCCTGCATCCAAGAAAACCTTGCTCATGTCGAACCCACCGATTTGTGCTTCTACTATTAGCGCTGATTGGCCCGGTCGAGGGACCCATAGTGATCGGCTCTGCTGAAGGTAATTTCTTGTTTTGACCAATGGAGCTACTCCGGTGTAGGAGGTGGCTTTGTTACTGCCATGTTTACTTGCCTAGTGATCAACTTCTGTGTTCTGTTAGAAGGCGGTCCCTTCTAGATCATTGACATTGCTCCTTTTGACCTGGGATATTCGTCGTCTTGGTGTGTTGTGCTTTGCGGCTGTCCTGCTGGAGGTTGCCCCTATGGTGGCGGTGGCACGCTGATAGCCAAAGCGCCAGGTGCGGTAGCGTAGCCTCTGTTTGCTGCTTTAGCTGCCCTTGCGTTGCATAGCTCTTGCATTTTTAAGAATATTTTGTAGTCCTTTAGGAGGTGATTTGATTGCCTTTTCCCCATCGAGTCGATGTAGTAGTGCATATTGCAGGGTCCTTCCAACATTTGTCCTGCTGACATAGGTGGGTCTCGATTCGTCGGCTAGTACCGTAGCTGCGACTGGCCTCCACTGATGCTATCCCTATTTCCACGGTATCCATTGTTGTAATCGTCGCTTTGTCGATTGTCCCCTTTAGAGAAAGTTGCTGGAACGTAACTTGCTGTATGGAACCCATTGTTGGTTCATCGTCTTCTATCATTATCGCGCCTGTCCCTGTCGTCTTCGGGTGAACGGGATCTTTTGTTGTGCACTGTGTCCTCTCCATCAGCCCAATGATTGGCTATGTCCATCAGTTGTGAAATTGTCTTTGGCTTTGTTCGTCCTAGTTCTTCAATAAACTCCTACCGCCAACGTCCATCATTGAAGGCGTCGATTGCTCTTTCATCGGATAGTGCTTCAGCCGAATTTTTTATGCTGTTCCACCATTGGACGAAAGCCCGTATTGATTCTACTGGTTTTTGCTTGAAGGCCCGCAATTGTTCCAAAGACGCGCGTCGCTTGAATGTAGATTGGAAGTTTCTGATAAATTTGTCCTCAAGATCGTTCCAACTGCTGATAGAATCTTCGAGTAGCTGTCTTAGCCAAGACCGTGCTGCGCCGGCTAGGTGCAGCTGCAAGCTTTGCATTGCAGTAGCTTTGGATCCACCTTGAAATCTTATGGTTGCCAGATAATCTGTTAGCCCTACTTCGGGTTCTTGGAGGCCATCATACTTTTGGCGATCTTGGGGTAACTTGAAATCTTTTGGTACTGGAGTCTTGCGAGCCCGTCGGGTAAAGCAACTGGCTCTGCATAGTTCTTGCTCTTCCTCGCTTTCACCATCTTGGTATCTTCGGGTGCTACGTTCTTCTCTGGATCGGTCGATCCTTCTCTATGTGATATCGTTTCTTGCGTCGTTTCACGGTTCTGGTTCTGAAAAGTGGACCCAATGTGGTGATCGTGATCATCGGGTATGACCTCCTTGCTGAGGGCTACTATGACAGCGTGGGGATCTGTCAGGTTGCCGCGTGGTTCCTTTATCTACTTGCGCGAGAGATTCTCCTACCATGCCGAGATTCATAAGGGCGGAGCGGTGAAGGGCTGTGCAAGGATCGTCGTCTGCGGGCTGTGTTGTAATTAGATATGTTTGTGTAGCCACAATGGCTGCCTGTGCTATTTTTGCCTTGATATTTCCAGCTTGGTCTATGGATATGAATGGCAGATCAAGGTCTTGGATTAGTCCGCTCCTCTCTGCTTCGGGGATATTCTCCAATCGAGATGTTCCTCTCCTTGGCGGCGCTTCTCCTGTTATGCTCCTTGGTCCTCGAGTGGAGCTTAATTGCGCTCGTCGTAGGCTAGATTCGTTGGCTACCCTTTTCCTTTCGTCGAGTTGCCTCTACGTCCTGAGTAGATCTCTCTTTTTGTGATGAACAAGATATTGGTATGCCAATAGATCTTCATGAGTGGCGTCCATTGTCATTGGAACAGCACCTAAAATTGCTGCCCTTGCTTTCTGCCATGCGTTGGCTGGTAAGCTGATAGTTTGCCTCTCGCCTATGCGTGGATGCTCTTCTTCTCGGTTTATACGGTTGACTGTTGGGTCTCCCCTGTTTCCTCGGCTTCCTTCGTTGCCGTGACTTCTTGCATTATGGCTTGAAAGAATATCATCGAGATTAAAAATTGGATTACTGTTGGAGTCTTGCTGGGTCGAGGCGTCTCCGATGATCACGCATACTTGTTGCTGAGTGATATATGGGATGGTGACTTCATCGTATGTACCGAGGGAGACACTATCAGGTGAGCCAGTGAAGTCCATCAGTTTTTGTTCTAGGTAGATTTCTGTCATCCTGATTCCGAAGTCAATGCTTTCGCTGCTTTTTTCGGGTTCCGAATTTGCTGGGCTTGCTTCGCGTGGTGGGGTTAGCTGTGGATCTAATCCGAAGGAGAGATTGTCGTAAATACCATCAAGATCCCCCAGATCCATCTCGATTTGCTCGCTTTCTTCACCTGCTTCAATCTGTGTTGTGACGTCCATGGAGGACCCGACGGAAGATGCTGGTACTGCCGTAGGTGTAGTTTTTTCCGCTGACGTTTCTGATGTGATCAGGGCCGAAGGGTGCGACTCTTGCGGATCCTCAACTTGGAAGTGGAAGCTTCCGATGATTAGGTCAGATCCGCCATTGAAATCGGTGGGTACCAATACAGGGATGGGCAGGCGTGGATATGCTTTCGTCGGGTTGATGCTTGGTGGAGAGCGGTCCGCTGAAGCCATGGTTCCAGCATTCAGGTTTCCCACAGATGGCGCCAATTGACGAGGGGTAACCTCGGCAATGTCCATGGTGAAGGACTTGGGGTTTCGCGGAAAGGAGAACGCTGGGGATTTCGTCAGATGCTAGGAAAACAATGGAGTCAAAGTCGCCTGAATATTGAGTAATCACACTATTACAAGTTGTCCTCTAGATTTCGGTACCCTCGCTTGGGCTTCTCCCTTCCTATATATAATAGGCTGGGTCTCAAAGCTGTATGCGGATAGGTTTCATACACGCGCAATTACAATACCACCACAATGTTGGTTCATAGTCTCTTTCCTAGGAAAATCAAAGCTTTTGTCGGTCACTTCCTTAGGCTGTCATCTGAATCCTTCATGGGTCGTAAGCCTTTTATCCAGTATATGGTAGAGAATCATAAGCATCCGAGTAATCATACCTATGTCACAGGGACTTCAGGCGTTCTATTGAATGTGCTTCTGCCGGATCAAACCTGGCCGAGTCACTCGTGATTGCTTAGGAGAAGTGGAAAATCATGGAAGTGGCTGCACTGGCTCAGTCCGCGTAGCAGCATATGACGGCTCTAAGTAACCCGCATGGGAGTGTCTCATTTTAAGCAATGAAATATACAAAGAAAGTGCCTGTTGATGATCAGTTTCTAGAGCGCACTATAACTATTAGTGCCGGGTTAAGCGACAAATATGAAAGCGAGCTCGTCAACTTCCTTTGTGAGAATCGAGATATCTTTGCTTGGTCTACACAGGACCTGCAAGGTGTGTCGAGGGAGTTGGCCGAGCACTCTTTGAATGTGAGACCCGGGGCAAAGTCGATGAAGCAACCTCCCTGCTGCTTCGTCGAAGACAGGAGGAAAGCCAATGGAGATGAGATAGCTCGGCTCCTCGCAGCCGGATTTATCATGGAAGTACTTTACCCGGATTTGCTCTCTAATCCGGTGCTTCTGGGGAAAAAGAAGGATGAATGCGGCAGTGGTATGGTGCATGTGTATCGATTACACGAACCTGAATAAGGCGTGTCCAAAAGATCCATTTCCGCTGCCAAGGATAGATCAGGTCATATATTCAACTGCTGGGTGTGAGTTGTTGTCATTCATAGATGCATATTCTAGTTTCGATCGAATACCCTTGAATCCAGATGATCAAATAAAGACTATGTTTATCACCCTGTATTGGGCTTATTGCTATCGCACTATGCCGTTCGGATTACGTAATGCAGGAGAAACGTATCAATGATGCATGCAAAAATGTTTACATGACCAAATAGGTCAGAATGTGCAAGTTTATGTGGATGATGTGGTGATAAAAACCAAGGAAGGAAAACGCTCCTTGAGGATAACCGACAAACATTCGCGAACCTAAGGAGGTTCCGGATAAAGCTTAACCCAGAAAAATGTACCTTTGGTGTGTCGTCAGGGAAATTACTTAGTTTCGTTGTCTCCAGCCGAGGTATTGAAACCAATCCCACGAAAATCCGAGCCATAGACAAAATGGAACTGCCGAAGTGCCTTAACGATGTGTAGAAATTCACTGGTTGCCTGGCATCGTTAAGTCGGTTTGTAAGTCGGCTGGGAGAGAAGGCATTGCCCCTCTACTAGTTAATGAAAAAGGAAGATAAATTTACGTGGACACCACAAGCTGATAGCACGTTTCAAGAGTTAAAAAAGATGTTGTTCTCTGCACCAATATTAGCCGCCCCATTACCTAAAGAGCCAATGCTACTCTATATAGCCGCGACCAACCGAGTTGTAAGTGCAGTGGTAGTGGTGGAACGTGACAAGGAAGGAAAGTCGATGCAAAGGCCGGTGTATTACTTGAGCGAGGTATTGTCGGCTTCAAAACAGAATTACCCTCACTACCAGAAGATGGCATATGGTGTGTACATGGCAGCAAAGAAACTCAAACATTACTCTGAATAACACCCAATCAAGGTGATATGTGCGGCACCAATATCCGAAATTATGAGCAACAAAGATTAGTGGCTGAATCGCAAAATGGGCGATTGAACTAGCCCCATACGCACCACAGTTTGATAGAAGAGATGCAATCAAATCACAAGCCGTGGCGGATTTCTTCGTAGATTGGGCCGAGATGCAAACCACCTCTGCCGGACTCAAATTACTGGCGAATGCACTTTGACGGGTCAAAGCTAAAGGAAGGATTGGGGGCCAGGGTAGTGCGTACCTCGCCAAAGAAGGACCAGTTGAAATACGTCCTCCAGATCCATTTTAGCACATCAAACAATGTCGTCGAGTATGAAGCACGTGTGCATGGACTCAAAGTAGAAAAGGAGGTAGGCATACGTCAGATATTGTGTTTTGGTGATTCGGATTTGGTGGTACAGCAAGTGTTTGGCAATTGGGATGCTCTGGACACAAACATGGCACTTTATAGATTTTATGTCCAAAAGATAACTGGTTTCTTCGAGAGGTGTGAATTCTATCACGTACCTCGGATTGAAAATGAGGCAGCTGATGTATTATCCAAGTTGGGGTCATCCCGACAGCCAATCCCGCTAGGCATTGCTTTGGAACACTTGAGAAAACCATCTATTACACCATCACCAGAATCCGTATCAATTTATATCCCGGTCATCTCCAGATCAGAAGCTACTCCTATGGAAATAGACGGGGGAAGCACTTCAGCTAACCCGGGGACTGCTTCGGCAGACCTGGGGACTGTTGCACAGAACCCAGGGACTGTTCAGCTTGGTTCGGCTAGAGTTATGTCCGTGGATGCAATGGAAGTTGATGAGGATAATTTTCCCATCCGAGCTATACATGCATGGGCAAAGCTGATATTTGAATTCCTAAAGGAGGGAACCCTGCCGGATGATGAGATACGCTCAAGGCAAATCCAGAGAAGAGCAAAGGCATACACTATCATCAATGCTGAATTATACAAAAGAAGTGTAACCACTGTGCTGCAATGATGCGTAGACCCGGAAGAAGGGCTTGACATCCTCCAAGATATCCATCAAGGAGAATATGGTCATCATACATCTTTCAGAGCATTGGTGGCCAAAGCTTTCCGGCATGGATTTTATTGGCCAAGTGCCCTAGAACAGGCAGAGGATCTAGTGAGAAAATGCAATGGCTGTCAGAGATACTCCACAAAAACCCATATGCCAATGTCAGAGCTCAAGACCATACCTATCATTTGCCCATTTGTAGTATGGTGTTTGGACATGGTCGTACAATTTAAGCCGGCAAGGGGAGGTATGACCCACATCTTGGTCATGGTGGACAAGTTTACCAAATGGATTGAAGTTAAGCCAATCAGGAAATGTGATGGGGCAACAACAATAACGTTCCTCAAAGATATAATCTTGAGATATGGCTATCCCCACAGTATCATAACTGATAATGGCACAAATTTTGCTGAGGGAGCATTTGCGAGGTTCTGCTAAGAAAAGAAGATCCGACTAGATGTTACCTCTGTAGCCCACCCTGCATCAAACGGACAAGTGCAAAGATCCAACAGACTGGTATTGTCCAAGATAAAACCCCGACTCATTGAGCTGCTACAAAGATCAGCAGGGTGCTAGATAGAAGAACTACCAAAGGTACTATGGAGTTTAAGAACAACTCTGAATCGATCAACGGGCTATACGCCATTTTTTCTGGTATATGGGGCAGAAGCTATACTACCAGCCGACATAGAGCATGATTCTCCAAGGGTCACCCAATACACAAAAGCCGAAGTGCATGAAGCCCGGAAAAATGATGTTGATCTGCTGGAAGAAGCGAGATAATTGGCCTTGTCCTGGTCCGCCATATATCAGCAAAACCTTCAACGCTACCATAGCCGGAAACTAAACCCCCTAGTTTTCCGGGAAGGTAATCTTGTACTTCGGCTGGTGCAACACACTACTAGCATGCATAAATTATCCCCTCCATGGGAAGGACCTTTTATTGTAAGAAAAGCTTTGCACAATGATTCCTACTATCTTATCGACGCGCAGCCACAGGAAAAGAACAAGGCAGACATGTCCGGAGAGGAATCTAAGCATCCATGGAATGTAGCTCTACTTCGCCCATTTTACACCTGACAAAAAGGTGAATGTATCCGAGTTACTCATATGTCGGTATGTATGTCAGGAATGATCATATCAATTAAACTTCAGCACCCCTAGCAGAAACTTGGGGACTGCCTTAATAATGGTCTCTCTTGTATTTATTATATATGTCGGCTGGCTTAAATTTCATATACCTTAGCCGGATTAGTAGTGTGTGAGCACAAAAAACCTAACTATTCGACTTTGCTATTGTCCAACAAGAATTGGCTTCATGGTAAGCAAGATAACAAGTTTGGAATCGCAAAGCACATGAAAAACGACTAAGGAAAGGAACATAATCAAGATGACATTTGTTCTCTGGACTAACCCTTTATTTACTTCATCTATATTGCGCCGGATTATTTTGAGCTAATCTCAAGGTTTCAAGTATTGTTAAG
Source organism: Avena eriantha (assembly GCA_910589775.1). Lineage (NCBI taxonomy): Eukaryota > Viridiplantae > Streptophyta > Magnoliopsida > Poales > Poaceae > Avena > Avena eriantha. The sequence goes on along the minus strand of OU342740.1, from coordinate 160,060,962 downwards.
TCAATTTTTGAACCTCGGACTCGTAAGTCAAAAACAGAATCAAGGTAAACACGGGCCGAGTCATAAAATTGGAGGAACAAGAAAAGGAAACTTGGGGACTTCTCCCAAGTTAATTCAGCATTAAAAACTTAGTAGCAAAACATAACGAATTGTTGCTAAACAAACTATTGTGCATAGATACAACTGCACCCGGCACACCGGGGATCTGATGAATATCGTTAAGTGTTTAAAGTGCATGAGCAGTAGGGGGAGCCAGATCATCGCTTGAGGGAGGAGGTACTTCAGTATCAGTAGGCGGGGCACTAGTCCTGACCTCGTCTTCGGGGTTAGCCTCCTCATCCTCCGGGTCTTCAGTACCATCGCCAAGCTCGGAGGCTTCCTCTTCATCCTATTCACCCTCAACACCCCTAGAAACATAGCCGTCATCAACTTTGTCGAGGTAGCTTGGACCCTCATTCTAGCTATGGCAAGATGCGTACTAGATAAGCTTATTGGCACATGAATTGCGTTGGGTGATGCACTTCAGATCATTAGACCACTTAGATCTGGTGCGCAGGCGATCAAGCAATTCCAGGTCCAGCTCCTCGTACCAAGAGAGAACGAAGTTCAAAGCCATATCAGCACCGACACGCGCCACAGATTCCCGCCATAGGTGCAGCTGGGTCTCACACTCCATCAATTTTGCTATAAAAGCAGGGCTTTCTTTGGGAGTGGGCTCAGTAGGCAAGAGTGCGTTGAACATTCGAACTGCTGCCGGCATAATGTCTACACCATAGTTCTTAATAACTTCAATGCGAGCAACGAGGCTTACCAGCAAATCCTCCGTGTCATAAGGAATTGACCTAGCGGTAGGGGCAGTTGGAATACCCCACTGCAGGTGAGACGTAGCCACAGCAGAAGAAGCAAGAGGTTCACTCTTTGGGAACATTCCTATGAGCAAAACAGAAAGTATCAATGAGTAAAGGCACATGACATGGAGAAACAAACGTCGGAGGAAGGAAAAGTACTCACGAGCGATCTGGCTGAGAATCCGAGTTAGCTTGTTATGCTCATCTGCATTCCTAGCCTAGAGCTTCTCGTATTCAGAGGTCGCTGACTTAAGTTTTATGTCGGCTTCCTGCAGCAAGTCATTTTCCTTGGAGATCTGGTGTTCAACCAAGTAATCTCATTGTCCTTGAGGCGCATTTGAGAATTTTCATCATCCTTTTTCTTCAGCCCGGCCTGGTGCTTTCCTGCTTGTTCGATAAAGTGAAGCATCATGTCAGGAATGGGCACGCTATCTTCAAGTGTAACTGAAATAGTGGGTTGACCCGGCAGAGCCGAGATATAAATATCTGCCGAGTCAAGAAAAGAGTATACATGTGCAGAGTGAACAAGATAAGTTACCTTGGATCTCAGCCAAATTCTTGCACATGATGACATTCTCAGCCTCGGCTGCATAATCCAGATGATAAATTAGTACAGATAGTAAGTGACTCGAGGGAATGAAAATGAAAAGGTCTTAAGCAAAGAAATTTACCCTTCTTCTGGTTATCAACAAGCAGCTTGCCGTATCTGGCGCGAAGACCCTTGTATGAGTCCAGCAGACGCTGGAACTCAGCAGTTCGGTGGTTGGTGGTGATCTGAAACAAGCCAATATTAGTTCAGAAATAGGTGTATGTGGATATTCGGAGTCTACAAGATCCGGGTCAAGTGGAACTTAACCTATCTCTAAGTGTGTGGATATTCGAAGTCTACAAGATCTGGGTCAAGTGGAACTTAACCCGGCTCTAGGTGTGTGGATATTCAAAGTCTACAAGATCCGGGCCAAGTGGAACTTAACCTGGCTCTAGGTGTGTGTGGATATTCAAAGTCTACAAGATCTGGGCCAAGTGGAACTTAACCCGGCTCTAGGTGTGTGGATATTCGAAGTCTACAAGATCTGGGCCAAGTGGAACTTAACCCGGCTCTAGGTGCGTGTGGATATTCAAAGTCTACAAGATCCGGGCCAAGTAGAACTTAACCTAGCTCTAGGTGTGTGGATATTCGAAGTCTACAAGATCTGGGCCAAGTGGAACTTAACTCGGCTCTAGGTGTGTGGATATTTGAAAATACTAAGGACTTGCGCTAATTCTCTAAGAGCATCCGACCGAGTAATGAATTACTCCCCCGGAGGCTCGGGGAGTAGTGGGTATATCTCTAAGTGTTTGCGTATATAAAAGGAATAATGGAGAAGGGCTTACCTCCATCATCCGACCAGTAATGGAGATGACCTTAGTGGCGGTGTTCATCTGAGCGTTGAACTCCGCCGGACCAAACTTCTCTAGGAGATCATCCTGTGGGTTTATAAATTCAGCGTCATTCTAGTTGTTGACATATTCAATGAGCGCTGGACTATAACTCTCCCCGTAAGCGATTGAGTTGTCAACAAGCCCTTAGCATGGGCTTCCCGCTTCGCGGACTGAGTGGCAGTTGGGCTGGTATGCAAGGTTAATTATTTGCTGCCCTCAGATCCAGCAACAGAAGGATCGGAGGATGAATCCTTGGCTGGCTCGGTGGCCTTCTTGCTTTTGCCGGCAGATTTCAGCCGCTGCAGAAGAGGCGAAGATGCCACTCCGGAGTGAGCTTGAGACGCCGGCTGGAATATGTCTTTAATAGACATAGTTGATCCAGAGGCAGCAGTTGGAGACTTCTTCTTGGAGGCTGGCTTTGCCGTGGCTGTTGCTGATGCTGATGCTGGTGCTGGTGCTGGTGCTACTGGTGCTGCTGGTGCTAGTACTGGTGCTGCTGGTACTGGTAGTGCGGATGCTACTAGTACTTCTGATGATGCTAGTGCTGGTACTGATGATACAGGAGAAACTGGAATAGAAGAAGTTTCTAGGGTGGTGCCAATGAAGCTGGCACCTCAGAGGCTGAGGGTTGCGGTGGAGCCGAAGAGCTAGGGAGATCTGGCATCGCTGTATCCTCGGCAGATCCACTACCCCCCGCATCGATGTTGCCCTCCTCATGGCAAGGTGGGCTCAAATCCGGCGCTACCGTGGAACCCTCCTAGACAGGGCTCAGCGGACGAACATCGTCATCGCGGGGGGAGATGGGACGCTTCGGATTGGAGAGGAGATGCTAGGGCCACTCTGGAAGGTCACCCTAGGAGCACTGTAGAATCAGAGAACAACAAGTCAAAGGGAGAAAGAAAAGCGAATAAAAGGCAAAAACAAAGGGGCAAGACCTAGAAATGCTAGAGCAACAACACCACAACACCGACTAGTACGAGCAGATTCCACGGCAGGGGTTTTCACAATGGCAATACGGGGACTCCTACGAGGAGGTTGCACAACAGAAGCATTGCATAGAAAACGAACCACATTTTGCTTAATAGCAGCAGGGCTTCGAGTTTGACCATCCTGACCAAGAATAGCAGGGCACCCACATCTAGTATTTTACAATCCAGGAGAAACATGCAAGCCAACAAAGAATTTTTCATCATCCCGCAGCTGACTGTCACATGTTATAGGAACCATGGTGCCTTGTTCATCATTGAAGCTAAACTGTGCAGTCTGCTTGACCCTATTTGAGTATGTTTATGCATAGCAGCAACCAGACCATGGATGGTGTAGATCTACGATGGTGCTTCTTCCATCATGATACAAGTACCAGGATTCCACTTGCCCTTCCCATTTGGTAATTTAGAGAGGTAGCTGTCGAGGATTACCATAACTACGTAAGGGGTCTCCGAGGAGATCCTACTTAACAGAAATTTTGGGACAAAAATAAGAATTATTTGTCAGCATTTGGCTAGCAAACAATTCTAGGTTCGATCTAGCAGCTAGCAGATATAGTTAGTGCGAATAGCAAAGAGAAGAGTAGCTCACCCGCATATATCCAACACTTCTTCCTGGGTAGTAGGATCTACCATCCTTCGTGCTGGTCAGATCGTCGAGCAGCGGAGGCGGGCTAGATCCTCGCAACGGCAGGCACGACATGCGACATTGGAGATCGGGATCAGCGAGTGGGCAGATCAACTTAGCGCCGGAAGGAAAATATCTCAAGAGATCGTTCTAGGTGGAGGGTGGATTTTCCACCAGTGGTGTGAGGGATCATGCGAAGGAGGGAGTATATTTGTGAATTTGGTCAATGCACTAAGGCATTTAGTTCCTCATGGGGTTCCCAACTGCCTACTTAGGCAGTTGATGGAATGTTTCAATTTGGTAGGAGTGGGATAAGGCCTCAAAATGGGCCCTCTCGGTATTTAGTAGCCCAACTTTGTGTTACAAGCAACTCGGACCCCCTGATGCACTCACACACCAATTTTGGGGCCACGGAGTGACAAGCCCATCGGGTCTGGTAGCGCTTGCTAAGTACATGATAGAACCAATAATTTGTGAATACTAGCACAAGTGCCCGTGCGTTGCAACGGGAAATAAAAAAGCAAATTTTGAAAAAAAAAAAATCAACCTAAATTTTTCAGTGTAGCACGTGCACTTCCAATGACAGTGTCACGAGTTACATGCCTTGATGGTGGACGACACTATATGGTGATGATGAGTGAGCGTGGTCGGCCAGTCGCCACTACTCCTCGATTGTCAACCAGCCTCCTCCATGGGGGGTTGTGTGGCACCTATTCCATAGGGCCGAATTCAAAGAAATAAGGAATCCATGCTTTCTCCTAAAAGATTCAAAGCTTTGCTTATTTATAGATTGTTCGATTTTCACAATAACTATGCCCATGATATGCGCCAGCCGGTGCACATTCGGTGGTATCCAAGATCTGAAGCCTCTTCACGTGAATTCTTTGATGTGCTAATATACATTAAATTTTCTGAAGGTGTAGAAGACACTGGAGCCACAACAGGAGCATATACCTTTAGGTTGCGCTGAACCATGTCCGTACCTTTAGGTTGCGCTGAACCATGTCCGTACAACACACAATCATGCTGGAAATTCCATAATCAAATCTACACCATGTCCGATGCTAGCTCCTAATTTTTATGGATGATTTCCAATTAGCTTGCTTTTGGCAGTAGCTGCAAACTCGGCCTTGTCCATGTCCTAGCCCCATGGCGACCGACAACTCCAACTCATTCCCAACATGCCGTTGGTACGATTACATAGCATCTGCATGCCTTTCTCCTCTTCTGTTACCCGTCTGCCCTGGTATGCAGACTGGGTGTGGTTAATCAGTGTCTGTGCTCCGCCCCTGGCCGGATGCAGCAGTAGAGTTCTTGGCGGGTCATGGAGATGCAATACCTCTAACAACCCGAGCGGTAAACTCACAGCCTGGTCGGATTAGAGTAAGTTCAATAATATAGCAGACTGTTGGCTATAAGAATGTGCCATCATATATAGCTAGCTTTACAGCCTATACATACAATAATTAGCTATAAATACTTATTGAATACATGTCCCACATTTCACTCCCACAAGGTTCCTAGGAGCACGTGCTAGAGCTGGCTCTTAACTTAGATCCCGCTTACATTCTCTCGCATCTTCTCCCTCCTCCACCTCACTAAAATTATAATATTTTATCTCTTATAATCAACTAATTGTACCCTATTGTATTTGCTCTCAGATGGTGGAAATAACTTGCAAGTAGAGGGTAACATCATGGTGTGTGGGGGCATGCACTAGTAGAAAAATGCCTATCCATGAAGCACCAAATATGGGGTTAGTGGCGCACGCTCGGTGCACCACGGATGTTACGCCACTGGTATTTTCGTATCCGTGGCGCACGGCGCACCGTGGTTAGGTGTGCCATGGTTAGGATGCGCCACTGAAGGCAGAAACGATGTGCCACTGAATATTAGATTGTATTTCTTTTTTTGGTAATATAGCATAAATACAGCAGTTATATAGTAATACACCTAAACTAAGATATTAATGATCCAAAGTGCTGAAATACATCAATATGAATCAAGTGTTGGATTATTACACAAGTGGTAGTACAAATTCGATCATCACATTACAAATAGAGCTATCACCCTAGACTATGATCGAATAGAGGATAATGGCGACAACGGTGAGCAACACCGAGACCATGATCAAGATCTTCATCCAGTTCTTCTTCCGCATGTGTGTCCTCCACTTGACTATTGCCAGCTCTCTTGTCTTATATCCTTTGTAGTTGTTGCTGCTAAAGTTTTTTACTTCTGTCTGGCAGTCCTCCCACTCGTCGTAGACCCCTGGAACCCGACCCTTCTACACCACGTACCACTTCGGCATCTCTATAGACAAGACATACAGTATATGTTATGCAACAAAAAGAATGGCAAACTGCAAACATGCTTGCATGATCTCAAAATATAGAAGAGATTCATAAACAAAATAAAATATAGGATGGATGACGATCATATAAGCAAGTCCAACATCGACTGTCAAGGCTTTTACGAGCCTAGGAAAGTTAAGGTTTATGACACACACGTCAAACGATAGTTCGGAAACAACACAAGGATAGTCAAGTTTATGACATGACACACACACGACCAACACTGCTAGCTAGGCACATACACATCATGTAGACCTTGCCGAGAACGGGGTCACGCCCTCTCTCGTCATGAACGTCCTAGTGTCACATTGCATATCAAGGCATTATTAGATCTCGCGGTTAGTCAACACTCTGGCCATGTACATGGCCTCCCTTTTGTTTTGACCTCATCATGGATGAATTGGCAGAGTTGAGTCTGTATGCACCAGAAGTCTTCCATAAGGTCCGCATCATCGATCTCTGCCAACTGTGTGGCAGAGTGTTGAAGATTTGCTGGCCGTTCCTTGGTCTGTGAATCCCGCATGAACCCCTTGATGTGATGGGGGATGTAGAAGGACTCATTCGCACTACTAGTCAGCTGCTTGACGCAGGGGAACTTCGTGTGGTGCATGAACACATGTTTGCCATCCTTGATTCTTGCCCCTCTTGGAGATTTTTCTTCCCTTTTCGACATAGACTTGAGTGAATCATCCAAAAGAATTTGTTATGGTGGCGACCTAATGTGTGTTTACTTACTCGGGAAAGCAAGGAAGAAGAATGGAATCAATGGTCTGGTTCTCCTGGAAGATATTCCCGAGGTACTCCTTCACCATTGCCTGATCCCCATCGTCCGCCAACACATCAGTCATGTAATAGGGGTCCACTATCACGATGCCCCGGGTTTTCTCCCTCTTGGCCTTCAACGCCATATGGAGCGAGTATAGACATACCAAGTTATAGTCAAGCTGCTTCGAGTGTAGTAGATTGTAGATGTCCTCGTACCACACAAATAATATGTCCACGGGTGCTCGATCGGTGAAGCCATGGCCTGAAGGAACCTTGCATGTGAATACCGGGTACCGGGGTTCTTGTCTTTAAGAAGGGTGGTCTCGAGATGCAGAATTGAGTATTCATATTCACTATGGGTCCACCCGTGACATCGAGCATAACCTTAGTCAGAATCGGCTTACCCGCTATGTGCCCCATGAAATCATGGGGCTCTTCTCTCACGTTGTCCTGAGCCCTTATTATCCTCTTTGGAAGCGGCTAGCTCGAAGCCTTCTTGCTCTAGCTATGCTTCTAGGCCTTCTTTGTCTTCTCGATAGGACTGGCAGATCATCCTAACTACTCCTAGCCCCCCTTGTGGAGTGTGGTTGGGCTGATGACCATCGTCGGACCGGGTCATGGACTAGTGATATCACCCAGAGGCGTCTCTTGATCATAACTGCCGCCGAAGTGCATACGCTATGTGCATGGCATGGGATGACCGGCTTGTTGACCACGGGAGGATGGCTCTCCAATAGGAGGCATGTAGAATCCATCGGTGGCCATGGTGTTGAGGAAGCCGTCGATGTCATCGTCATCATTGGCGTCGTGAGGTGCATCCTCCACGTGCTCGGGTTGTGGTGATAGTGTGTGTGTGGCTAACTGCTTATGCCTCTTGGTAGTGGTGACAAACACCGGTGGCCGTGTCTTATAGTTGGTGCGGCACGCCTCCCTTCCTTCACAAGGAGAATCTGGGACATGGGCCATTGCAAGGGCCAGCCGTAGCAACCTCCAAGGGTCTTATGCACATCGGCTCCTTCAGGTTGGTTGGGGGGTTAATGCCGTTGCAAGCCTTCAACGTCCTGCAGCATGATGTCCACATACTACAGTAATATGCAATTAGCATCCTATGGGAAAACATGCTGGGGATCATGATCAGATGGAATTCGATCAAAGGCCAATACTATATGAAGTCGAGCCTACGATGAAGCATAATTAGTTACCTTGGTGAGGGCGTCGAACTCGGCTAAGGTGGACACGTGGGGCTATGTCAGCTCCTGCTCGGTGCATCACGGAGCAACGTCGGCTACGCGTTCCTGTTGGGCATCACTGGCTGTGCGTTGGTATTGGGTGCCGCTGGCTGCACGTTGGTGTTGTGTGAACACCCAGGTTTCTAAGTCTAGATGCCTGTTATGTCGTACATCACAATCCCAGGAAATCCATTTTTGTGAGACATAACATAATTGGTAGCACAGTACATCATCCATTACAAACCATAATAGTCTTACAAATAGTTGATCTCATGATCAAGTCTTAATACACATGAAAGCAGTGGTAGAAATGGGGAGAATGCTTGCCTGAGAAACATTGCCGAAGATACAATATCCAAAGAACTTGTTGATACTCGCATCCACTCAACGGCCTAATCCGCGAAAAAACAAAACACTAAAATAAACACCGGATACACTATTTAATACTACGACAGAAGAATCGGCATGTTTATGGTATGATGCATGGCATGGCGAAGATGCGATGCAACTAGGCAATATTAAGTGGAACCGGGGTCCCGAAAAATAATTATTAGGTTTAATTTGTTTAGACACCCCGCATTTTAAATGTTGTCTTAACAAGGCAAAACATGGTATTGGTTCACTACACAAATTTAAATGGGGCCAACATAAGACTAGAATAGCCTGCATATAGTCCCCATATTTAATTTAGGTGAAGCATCAAAATAACCCCAAACATCCAGAATATGCATGCAAGTATGAACAATTTAATATGCACTAGTATAGATGGCAATTTATAAAATAGGGCTAGAAAAGGGGTCACACATTAGGGGCTCGTATCTGGAGTCTCGGAGGGTTCAACGGTGTTTGGGATCGGTCTTTGGATCCGGGAAGGAGAGCTTTGCGCCATCGGATCCATGAGGTAGTTCTTGGTGTCCCATGATGAAGATCTTGTCATCGAACTGTCCTCGCTGGGGATTCTCCGGGTTGGACATCATCACCCTCGGGTTCCGGCTTCGAGCATCACTAGCGCGATCTCGAACCGGTGTCGGGGTCTCTAGAGGGTACCACCATCTTCACATGCTTGACACCGCAACATCACGACCTTGCTCGCACATGAGCCGAGGTTGTCGTCCTACACCATCCTCAGGTGGTCTTCTTTGATGCCGCACCATACTATCACTCCATCTTCACTTGACCGAGAGGAGACTAGTGACAACTAAGTAAAAATAAGGGTCACTAGCTTCGACTTATTCCCACAGAGACCAACGCACAAGCAGGTGCTGGAAACATCGATGAAATAGGGGCCTGGCAACGATGAACAAGACGAGGAGGAGCGGGACGGAACAGAGGACAGCGTGGAGGAGCTCTGGCGAGAGATCTCCGAGGACGAAGCGGGGCCTGCTGGGGTCAGCTCCAGATGGTATGGATCAAGCAGGGGACGGCGCTCGCACTGGGAGGCGAGGCAGCGGGCGGCACTGGGAGGCTCTCTCATGAGCGGTGTCATCAGATTGAGGACAGGTACGCCATGAGGGGGTCCTCGAGGCATGCGCGAGAGAGGGGTGTGAGACGTACGGTATTCCGGGACGGTGAGCACACAAGTTTACCCAGGTTCGAATCCACCGGCTTTGGACGAATCCTACTCCTGCTAGCAATCCAGTAATACGGCAGAGCCGGAATATGGGTTACAAGGGTATCGCCTGTGCGAGTTGAGGGTCTAAAGTATTGGGTAGTGCCCTAAAGGCTCTCCATAGGACAGCTTATATAGATATCCGGCCTAGGGTTTACAGGAGAGATCAATCCGGCTACGACTAAGAGTTGGTTACAGAGTACATCTTGAACTACAAGTAACATTATGGGCCTAAGTCGGTAAGTCTTCTGGGCCTTCCCATAGCCAGATTGGACTCCGTCTTCTCTCCCCGACCGGGCCGCCCGTGAGGCAAAGCTCTAAGCCGAAGTGGGCCACCCTGGTCAGTGAGGAACTATGATGATACCCGGAAAGTATATCCCCAATAGTAGCCCCCGGAGGCCTCCAAGATCCAAAGTCGGATTTTATCATCGTCTAGCTTGATCTTCGGCTTGCAGAATCTTGAAGGGTTCCTGAAACTTCACAACAAAAAATACGATCCGTGTCTTAAAAAACAAGTCGGACCTATCAACAGGTTACTCGGATTTTCCAGCTTGATTTCAAACTTAAGCCGGAACTTTGTCTCTAACGCCACCTGACACAAGCATGGTTAAGTCACGTCATCTGACAAGCGTGTCGTCAGCACGACCATTGGTGGGTCCGTGGTTCGCGGAACCAAGGCGCCGTTTCAATGCATGCGTGGAGATCGAGGAGACGCAATCATCGCGTGGGTCCTTCCCAGTTCTTTCCACGACGCGTGGCGATTACGCTATAGCATTTGCACGAATCTTGGTGCAGTTAGGTGGATATAAGGGGTTTGGATTTCTCCTTCTCCTTTCCACCATTCCTTTGCCGTTTCCTTTCCTCCCAATCCTCCTGCGTGCACAGAGCTCCCTCGTCCTTCCCCCATAGAACTCCCAGCACCGCCCCTTTCAGGTCATTTTCTCACCGGAGAAATGGCTTCATCATCTTCTTCCTCCGATTTAGCGGCAGCAGCAGTGGCGGCGACGGCGGAAGCAGTAGCAGAGAAGGAGAGCTTCCAGGGAATTTGGATCCCCTGCGCCATCACCGAGGAGGGCCTCAAGAACATGGAGAAGGAGGGGCTTCTCGTCGCCGGCGACTAGCGGAGCGGCTCCGGTGAAACCGTCCCCAACCCGCGCGACAGCGAGCGGGTCCACTTCGGCACCCATCTTGACCGAGGTCTGTCCTTTCCTCCCTCGGAGTTCTTCTCCGAGGTGATAGATCATTACGGAGTTCAACTCACAATCTTCCTCCCAACTTTCTCTTAGAGATGAGCGCGTATGCATCGCTTTGCGAGGGCTTTCTCGGCATTATGCCGAGTTTGCTTCTCTTCCGGTACTACTTTCATGTCCGGAGAAATTCCATCACTGTCGGTGTTCCTTACATCACCGACACTATTAGTTTTTCACTTAGACGTGACCGGGCATATCCCAAAATTTCAGCCAGTGACTCGGTCAAACAATGGCTAGCCACTTTTTTCTATCATAGGGATATTCCGGCTCCCGGCAAAGCTACTGCGTTGCCGGCTTTTGTCGATGGAGCCGCCACAGCCCAACCTTCTTGGGACGAGGCTGCTCCGGCTCTCACCGATGATCTGATCCTCGCTAAGAGGCAGATCGAATATTTGATCAAACACAAGGAGCTAAAAAGATCCGACTTGGTCCAGTGCTGGGTCTCACGTCAGATCCAGCCACTTCAGTATCACGGGGTTAGACTGATGCACTCCATCACGTCATCCAAAAAAGACTCCCTCCGCATCAGCCCCAAAGCCTACACCACTCAAGGCTACATCAGCCAGATCAAGTGGCTGATCAAGGAGCGGATCGAGATGAGAATTCCGGAGATTTCTCTAGATATGCACACGGTGGAAAACCCCGTGGTGCCGGTAAGCTCCCATCAGTACACCTTTTATATGTTTCAATCTTCAAGTTGTACTGCAATACTGATATGCTTTCTTGTTTTCAGCTTGCTGACCTCCTCGAGTCAGAACTTGCTCCGCTCGAAGGATATCCTCCTGAGTTTTCTCAGGAGACAGAAGTGGTCCCTCTGCCGGACCTTGCGCTCAAGAAGCACAAAGCTCCGACAGTGGCTGTTGGCACAAAGGAGGTGCCTGTTGTGAAGAGGTAACTTTCATTCATAATTTCTTCCTTTGTACCTTTCTCGAATTTCTTTCTGAGATGTAAAGTTTCCGACTTTACTACATTCTCAGAGCAAAGCCTCTCATCAAGGGTAAGGGGAAAGGGATTCCTTCGAAGCCCCTGCAACAGACGAAGCTCACCATAGCTTCCCCTGCCGTGGCTCCTCCAACTCCTGCCCCTCAACCTTCTGCAACTCCGGCGATCATTCCTTCTCCGGTGGTTACAGAAGATCCGGCTCCTCCAACAGAGCCTGCGATCCTTGGGTCGCAAACTGACGTCACCGTGGGTGCATCAGATCAAGATAAGGGTGAACCTTCTTCGGGTAATGATCCCTCGGCTGAAACCTTCGCCAAAAACCTCCTCAACAATCTGGAACTTGCCAAGTTTGGCCTGTCCAGGAAATCTGCAGAAGAAATCCAGCGGCTAACCAGGCAAGTCCTGGAGAAAAGCCACTTATCCCCCGAAGAAGAAGCGCAAGAAGCAGAGGACGTCAAGTTCTCTGACCTTCTCGCTCAAGTCCGCCTTCGTGACGATAGGATTAGGACTGGCGAGCTTCCAACAACCCCAGTAATCCCTCTTACTCTTGCCGAGAAGGTGGCAGCTGAAGTGAACGCGGGTTTAGATAAACTCACCCGCGAGCAATATGTAAGTCGGAATTCAAACTCTTGTTTTTACATTATGTTATATCATATCCTCTAGCCCCCAAGCATGAAGTAGGATATATAATCCGGGTTTATGCTTTCATTAGGATGCCAAAGAACGAACTAGTGTAGCCCCCAAGGCTCGTGCTGATATTTAGCAAAAAATATTAGCCCGAGTCTTAAGTAGCTTTCTGACTTTGGGTATTCTGACTTACAGAAAGTATGTTCCTATAACCAGGAATTACTGACCAATGTCTGCAATAAGCGGAGAGAGATCAAGGCTCTCCGGCTTAAAAATGCCGAACTTAAAGTAGCCAAGGATGACGCCGAAGGTAAACATTCCGAGATTCAAACCTTGTCTTTTTGCTTTTTCAATGTTGAATTTTTCCTGAACTGTTGTTCTTTTTGGACTTACAGCGCTGGTGAAACAATCCATCGCTATGATTGAAGAGGCCGAGAACCTCAAGACCCTGGTGGTGGAGAACAAGGGACTTCGCCAAGAGCTGGATAAGCTCAAGGCGAATCATGAAAGGAGCATAGCTCAAGTCCTTGAATCCTCCTCCATGGCCACCGAAGAGCGTGATCGCAAGAGTGCTGCTCAAGATAAAATAATCTCGGACCTCAAAAATGAGCTTGGCAGAGAGAAGGACATCTCCCAGGCGCTCCGGGCTGAACTCCAGAGTCTTCGGGAGGAGAATACCAAGATTAACGACGTCATTCTCGGTACGTTCCATCTGTCTGACTTATCTTTTCTTCGACTTTTATCAATGTCGGATTTTTCTTGACTTGTTTTGTGTATAGGTCCTCTGAACTTGACGGACTCTTTCTCCTCCGAGCCCCGCACCCACCGGCTTACCCAAGTCGGTGATCTTCTTCATGACTTCCGCTAGTCCCTTGAGGACATTGGCGAGTCTCTCATGATTTCGGACATGCCAAGCATGTCGGATTTTCAGGTGCGGGACAAGGCCAAGGAGATGCCGCAGCTTGTTTGGGACTAGAATATGTCCTACGCACGGACTGCTGCGCAGAACATTCTCAGCATGGTCATGAGCCACCATGGGAACATGGAGATATGGCAAGTGACCAAAGGGTACTGCAAAGTAGACGAAGATGGCCAGGAGCAGGACCTTCAAGCTATCATGCACTCCTGCGCCGGATACGGGTGTCACGTGGCTGATCTGACCAGCTACGAGATCCCCTTCTTCACCCGCGTATCTACTCCGCCTCCTCCTCCAGAAGAAACCGTAGAAGTTTCCGATGATGAACGGATCACCTCAGATCCGGACATCTCGGAACGATATCAAGGTGGAGTAACCAGCGAGCCGGCAGCCCCTTCATCTCCTCCTGCATCATAGACCAGAAAATTATGTATTATTCCGGAAAGAACATGATGCATTTGTAAATATTAAGTACTATTGATTTTGCTAGTGCTAAGCTTGTGATCTATTCAGCACTTTTGGCTTTGTTTTTTTGTGTGTGCTTGAAATATTTTCATAAGCACTTGAATTTTTTCGTCTCTACTTATCGTTTATCTGGCTTTCCGCCTCGTCCCTTTCGTGAGCCGGCTAAACCTTCAGCCAGAAACTTTGCCGAGCAACGGAGCTCACTTGCTAAACCAATTTAAACTTGGAAACAAAGCCGGCTTCCAGTACCAACAATTCACTACTCAGAAAATACCCGCATCTAGCAATCAGACAAATAACCAAAGTAAAGACTAGAAATTTTAGAGTTATACCCGAAGGTAGCAGTTTTAGAATCGGAAATCTAAACCAGAACGATCATGAGCATAAAGTACTTTCAAGCATTCTGGGATTTTCGATTATAACATGATCATTTGGAAATAAGATGGTAAAAACTTCTCAGAAAAACTTGAGGCAACCAAAACTTTTATTTCCCAAAGAACATGTACATATATATGATTACAAAGAAGGATAAACTAATAATAAAAGGGATGTAGCTGAGCAATATTCCACGGTCTGTCTAACTCATCCGGATTTGTACTGCCTGCCAGTTAAGTAGTACGATCCATTGTGCAATACTCGACTAACCAAAAAGGGCCCTTCCCATACTGGGGAAAGTTTGTGCTTTCTTTGTTGCACAAGCCGGAGAACCAAATCACCTTTATTGAAAGATCTGTTTCAGACTCTCTGGCTATGATACTTGCGTAACTTCTACTGATAGGCTGTAGATCTCATTTCAGCAACGACGCGAACTTCTTCGACTAAGTCGAGATCATTTTGTCGAGAAATCTCGGCATCCTCTTCGATATACGCGGCCACTCTAGGAGAAGTATGAATTAAATCACTAGGAAAAACTGCTTCTGCGCCATAGACCAAGAAGAAAGGTGTGTATCCTGTTGACCTGTTCGGAGTTGTTCGTAAACTCCAAATTACAGAGGGTAATTCCTCTACCCAAGCCCACGCAGCACGTCGTAGTTATGCTTCGAGTCTCGGTTTCAGGCCTTGTAAGATTAAACCATTAGCTCTTTCGACTTGTCCGTTAGCCTGTGGATGTGCGACTAACGCAATGTCAAGCTGGAATATTTTTCTCGTCACAGAATTCAGCCAATTCTTCCATAGAGAAGTTACTCCCGTTGTCTGTGATAATGCTATGCGGATAACCATACCGGATTATAACATCCTCGACCAATCTTTTGGCTGTTGCTCCATCACAACTAGTGACGGGTTTAGCCTCAATCCATTTGGTGAATTTATCCACCATCACTAAGAGGTGAGTAAATCCACTTGGAGCTCGTTTAAATGGTTCTACCATATCAAGCCCCCAGATCGCAAAGGGCCATGTTATAGGTATTGTTCGTAGCTGATCAGCCGGAACATGAGCTTGCTTGGCGTACTTTTGGCAGCCTTTGCACGTCTTGACTAATCGTTCGGCATCTGCCTGAGCTGTAAGCCAGAAAACTCCATGTCTAAAAGCTTTTGCCACTAAAGATTTGGCTGCAGCGTGGTGACCACACTCGCCTTCGTGGATTTCCCTTAAGATTTCCACTCCTTCTTCCGGAGATACACAGCACTAAAAAACCCAGAAACACTCCGTTTATGGAGCTCACCTTTAACAATAGTCTAGGCTTTTGGTCGTCGGATAATCTGCCGGCTCAGCACCTCATCTTCGGGTAATTTTCCATCTACCAAATAATCGAGGTAGGGTTGAGTCCAGGTGGGAATTACAGCCAGAACTGCTATCAAAGGTGAGTCGGATTTGGTCGGATATTCCACATCTACTCCCTTTATCGAGGGGACTTTGAGGTGCTCTAAAAAAGCGCCATCCGGGACCTCTTTCTGCGCAGAGCCTATGCGAGATAGTGCATCTGCTTCCTCATTTTCTGCTCGAGGGATGTGTTGAACTTCAAACCCTTTGAATGATTTAGATAGATCGTCCACGACAGCTTTATATGCTGCCATGTGTTTATTTGCGTTACAAATATCTGAGACTTGCTGAGCAACAAGATCCGAATCTCCGTAACAAATCAAACGTCGGATGCCAATATCCTTAGCAATCTGGATTCCATGCAGCAGTGCTTGATACTCGGCAATGTTGTTTGTCGCTGTGAAGTGGATCTGCAACATGTATAAAAGTTTATCTCCTTGGGGTGATTTGAGCACCATGCCAGGCCCCGAGCCCCCTCGAGCCTTAGACACATCAAAAAAGAGGATCCAATATTCCGACTCGGGGAGGATCATGTTCTCCTTCGTCTCTGTCCAATCAGTGACAAAGTCAGCAAGGATCTAGGATTTGATTGCTGTCCGAGGTTTATACTCAATGTCGAAAGCTGAGAGCTCTATTCCCCATTTGGCGACGCGTCTTGTCGCGTCACTATTATTGATTATGTCTCTCATGGGAGCTTTGCTCACCACGGTAATTGGATGCTCCTAAAAATAGTGTCGTAACTTACGAGATGCTAGAAAAACACCGTAAGACAATTTTTGATAGTGCGGATACCGCTGCTTTGATTCTGTCAGGACCTCGCTAACAAAGTACGTCGGACGCTGCACCAGGTGTTCCTGATTTTCCTCTGGTCTCTCCACCACCATGACGATACTGACAACTTTATTTGTCGCAGCAATGTAAAGCAACATCGGTTCCTGAGGTTCCAGTGCTGCAAGGATAGGAGCAGATGAGAGTACTTTCTTCAGATCTTGTAGTGCGGCTTCGGCTTCGTCAGTCCAGACAAAATCCTTGGTCTTTTTCAGGAGTTTATACAATGGTGTGGCTCTTTCACCAAGCCGGCTTACAAATCGACTGACCGCAGCAATGCAACCAGTTAATCTTTGTACGTCCTTCAGGTGATTTGGCCTGGAAATATTGAGTATAGCCTTAATTTTGTCTCGGTTCACCTCTATGCCTCTTTGAGACACGATGAAACCTAACAGTTTTCCGGCTGGTATTCCAAAGAAGCATTTCTTCGGGTTAAGCATGATGTTGTATTTTCGTAGATTGGCGAACGTCTCCTCCAAGTCAGAAATCAGTGTTTCCTTCTTTTTGGACATCACCGTGATATCATCCACGTATGCATGTACATTGCGTCCGAGTTGGTCATGGAGGCAACGCTGCATCGTGCACTGGTACGTAGCTCCTACGTTCTTCAGCCCAAAGGCCATTGTAACAAAA
The DNA here is from genome assembly GCA_910589775.1 of Avena eriantha. NCBI lineage: Eukaryota > Viridiplantae > Streptophyta > Magnoliopsida > Poales > Poaceae > Avena > Avena eriantha. The sequence continues at coordinate 160,043,698 of OU342740.1, read as the reverse complement.
CAGAAGGTTCCGAAGGGGGTTATGAATGAAGTTTTGACTTTGTCAGATTCCTTCATCCGGATTTGGTGATAACCAAGAATATGCGTCGAGAAAACAGAGGAGTTCCGAGCCTGCCGTAGAATCGATGACTTGATCAATTCTAGGCAGAGCGAACGAATCTTTTGGACAAGCCTTGTTCAAGGCAGTATAATCAACACACATCCTTAAATCAGTGGTGTCCTTTTTAGGGACCATTACAGGATTGGCCGAACACTCAGTGTGGATGACCTCTTCTATGAATCCAGCTAACTCAAGCCGTGCTAGTTCCTTAGCTATTGCCTTACGCTTTTCATCGACAAACCGTCGTAAGGACTGTTTGATGGGTTTAGCATTCGGGTTTACATTTAGAGAGTGCTCGGCAAGTTCCCTAGGTACTCCGGTCATGTCAGATGGCTGCCATGCGAAGATATCTTGATTTGCTTGGAGGAACTTGACGAGCACGCTTTCCTATGCGCTACTTAGGCCTACGCCTATCTGGGTCACCTTAGAGGGGTCATCATCGTTCAATGGCGTCTGTTTCGTCTCTTATGATGCCTTGAACTCCGGATTTGACTTTGTCACCTCCTTCTTTGATGCGGGCATCTCGGACGGATCTATGCTCTTCTTGATCTCCTGGTACTCCTGGTCGTGCAGCACGGCTTCGGCAAAGGCGACATTTCCATCCTCGCACTCTCGCGCTTTCTTCGGGTCTCCCCTGATGGTGATCACGCCGTTGGAACCTGGAATTTTCATCATATTATAAATGTAACATGGACGAGCCATAAAGGCCCAGTAAGCCGGACCTCCGAATATAGCGTGGTATGCGCTCTTGAATGGGACTACTTCGAAGGAAAGTGCCTCCGTCCGATAATTCTTTGGAGTTCCAAAAGTAACATCCAAAGTGATCTCTCCCAGGGAATTTAGCTTGTCTTCCCAGGACAACTCTGTGAAAGATCACAGAGCTATGGTTCAGCTGTGTTTCTGAGATCTTCATCCGGCGTAGCATTTCGACATAGAGAATATTGATGCTGCTACCACCGTCCATGAGGGTCTTGGAGAAACCATAACTGTCAATAAGTGGATTGATGATTAAGGCGTATTTTCCTCGCCTGTGTAGCTTAGGCGGATGATCAGCGTGGTCAAATGTGATTGCCACCTCCGACCAGTCCAGATATTGTGGGACAGTCGGAACTGTTGCATTGAGCTTGTGGAGAACTGCTTTCTTGACCTTTGCTGGTTGAGATCCGAGGAAGGTGACGTAAGTGTCCTTCTTGGTGGGAAAAGTTTTCTTTCCTTCCGATTTGGGATTTGAAGCATCAGCTTCCTCCATATCAGAATCTTGCTTGGTCTCTTTGTCTTTGTCGAGATTTTTCTTTCCCTTCTTCCGCTTAGCTTTGTAGCCCGCGGTATCGTCTCTCTTGATGTCGTCATTAAAACGACATTCAGCATTGGTGTGGGACGAGCCCCCATTGGCGTCTAGGTGATGCACACATGGGTTATTGGCAATGTCAGCCCAAGTGTAGGTTTTGCCTGGTTGTTGCTCTCCTCTACCTTGGAACCTTGATGTCCCACGGCCATGCCCACGGCCTTCGCCACGTCCTCCTCGTCCCCCAGACCCGGAAACAGTAGTTACCACCGCTGTCTCCGCGTTGGGTTTTTCTTCCAAGGTATTTTTGCGCTTCTGAGCTTGTTGTTTTGGTTGTTTTGCCGACTGAGGCACAACCAGGACGTTGAGTAATCCCTCTGCATCGTCGTCAGCATCTGCATACTTGCTCGCTGTTTCTATCATCTCTCCCAGATCAGTGACCTTATCACACTTCAAGCGGTGACGTAGTAGACCAATTGGGAGTCCTGTGATGAAGGCTTCAATCGTGGTTTGATCGTTTACTCCTTCACAGGATTTCTTGGTGTCGATCCATCGTCCGAGGTAATCCCGGCAATTTCTCCGGCTTTCTGGGTGCAACGCTGTAGGTCTCCAACCGTACAGGGCCTCCGATACGTGCCTTCGAAATTCTGAAAGAACGCACTTTGCATGTCATACCAGTTGTGGATGGTGTTCTCCGGCAGTTCATTGAGCCATAATCGCGTCGTCTTCCGCAACATAAGTGGGAGATATCGGGTTGCGACCAGGCTGTTTCCGCCTTTGGCGATGCAGCAAGCTTGGAAGAAATCCTGTAGCCAGGTATCTGGCCGAGCAATGCCGTCGTAGGCTTGGATGTGCCTTGAGATAGCAAATCCTTCCGGGAATTTTGTAGCTTTGACGCGTGGTCCAAAACACTTTGGGCCCACGTAGAAATCGTCGTTTTCGTAGTGCCGCGCCTGTATATTGGAGTTGATCTTGTGCCTTGCGTCGTTCGGGGATAGAGATCGTCCCGAATGTCGGCTGTGGCTGCGGTGCCTTGAAGCCGGACTTCGGCTTCTGCCACCACCTCTCCGCCATGTCGTCTTCCTTGCCCTCCTTGGGGGCCGTTGTGATAACTGCCTAGTGGAGGGGGTGGGGCAGCTGAATTGTTTCCGGCTGATCGCCGGCCTCCGTCCGGAGCGTCATTATTCCGGTTCCGGGGAGGTTCTTGACTACGACGAGCCCCCTGCCGGTGAAAGAAGATTTCATGTTTTCCTATGTTTTGCATGTTAGATAACAATACTATGGAGACTTTTCATGTGTGCTAAGTGTGCAGGAAGTTTTGAGGGGGGCCAGATAATCCGCCACACCAAGGGCCAGATAATCCGGCCTACCTCATCTCTCAAGGAAGCCAAGGCGTGTCGTTCGGGGTCCAGTAGGATTTTCTCCCGGAAATTCCGAACTGGGGCGGTTTTTCCTCCCCAGGCCGGATAATCCGGGTGTCTCATGGGCCGGATAATCCGGCCCCTAGTTTTCGAGCAAAAGGTGCCAAGGCGCGTCGCTCGGTATCCGGTCAGATTTTCTCCCGGAAAATCCGAACTGGGGCGGTTTTTCTTCCCCAGGCCGGATAATCCGGCCTTCGCACTGGGCCGGATAATCCGGCCCCTAGAAGTTGATCAAGGGCAAGCTCGGCGCGACGCTCGGAGAGGGGGGGCGGATTATCTGCCGGATATTCCGAGTCTAGGGCGTAGTTTCCCTAGACCGGATAATCCGGCCCTCACTTGGGCCGGATAATCTGGCCCCCAAAGCCTGCAACGGCTGGTTTCTGAAGGGGGGGTATAAATACCCCTTCTTCCCCAACGTTCAGAATGCTTGATTCATTCGAATTTGACCAGACCTTGTGCAAGAGCTCTAAATCTTGATCTCCCACTTCAACCACCCGAAGGTCTTGATCTTTGGTGGAATTGAAGGAGGAGAATTTCATCATCATCAAGAATCAAGAGCTTCAACTCCTCCATTCACTTGGAGAAATCCCTGATCTAGTATTCTTGTCAATACCTAGATCTTGTTTATTGTATTTGATAAGTTTGTTTTTGTGGCAGCTTGTTGTCATTTCGGGAGCCTCCAAGTTCTTGTGGAGTTGTTGCCCCGCTAGTTGTGTAAAGGCACCGGTGCCCGTCTCGAAGGGTACCTATAGTGGAAGGTGGATCAGGCCTGTTGTTGCGAGATCCATCGGAGAACAGGGTGAGGCCTTTTGTGGCGTGGTGGTCTTAGTACCGCCCACCCCTCCAACGCAGACGTAGTTCCCTTAACAAGGAAGGAACTACGGTCAAACAAATCCTGTGTCTCTGCGTGCTTCACTTCGGTTTCCTCGTTCCTCTTCCACTCGCTCTTTACTCGCTAGTAGATAGGTTTGCATATAGGGAAATTCCACCCAATAGTTTATCTAGTGAATTTACCCTTTGTGCTAAGCCTAAAATTCAAAAAGAATTAAAAATTGGTGCAGCACCTATTCACCCCCATCTAGGTGCCCATACGATCCATTTCAATTGGTATCAGAGCCCCGGCTCTTAATTCGGGCTGAACCACCTAAGAGTAGTATGGGTACCAAGGATGATGGAAATGAGGCTGTGGATAAGGTCACAATGGATGATCTCAAGTCGTTGGAAACAACCTTGTTGAAATCCTTTGAGGCCAAGATGAAGGAGATGAATCAAATGATTGCTCGCCTCACATCATCCATAGCCCCATCTCCATCCTCCTCTGAGGCTCCCACACCATCATCTAAGGAAAAGGGTAACACCAGATCAAAGGATGATGATGTGGAAGGTGAAAAACTAAATGGCTCCACCTCCAAAAAGGGAAGTGGTAAGGAGGAATATAATGAGGTTCGCCACGTATATTCCCCCGACCCACCTATCCCTCATCCTCATATAAACAATAGGGGTGATCCACCCAAGCTCACTGCATCCTCTTTTAATCAATGGCAATTCCTAATGAAATCTCATGTGTGCAGCTCCTCTATTGAATTGTGGAGGATTATTGAAGAAGGTCTTTGAAAGGGCATGTATGCCCCATGTGTGGTTTTGGTAATTAATGACAATCCCTATGGACTAATGTGCAAATTGAGTTTCAGTTGTAGGTTTGTCCATTGGCTGGACCATGTGTTGGTTTCAAGGATGAAAAAGAAGTAGCATCATCCAAGGGCTTTGTGCCTATTGGAATCAAGTAGAAGAAGAAGATCAAGTATGTCTTGAAGAAGAAGAAGAATATGGAGTTCCTCATGGCTATTCTTTAAGACACCGTCAAGATTTGTTGTGCAAGCTCAAGAGAATGATGAAGACAAGTTCGAAGAAGATGCTTCCCCATGGTGTATGGGGGAGCATGTCTCAAGACTTCATCAAGCAAGTGCGAGCAAGTGCAATCAAGAAAGGTGTTCCATCTTGAAGGTGACAAGATTGTCTACATCAAGCTCAAGTGGGATGCTCAAGGCAAAGGTATGATCTTGATAGGGTGTCTATTTTACCGGTCTCTTGTAGTGTTGGGAGACTGTGTTTAGGATAGATATCCGTACTATCAAGAGGGGCTCTCAAGTAGGTGACTTGTTCGAATCTTTCGGAGAGAGCTCAAACCTTTGAATTCATAGCATCATCTTTCTTGGTTGTTGTTTGGTTCTTGTCCATGTGAGGTTCTAGAGCTTGTAGTTATCTTCATAACAAGCTCTAGTTCATCAAAAACGGATTTCCCTTGCATATCTTATTGCGTTTTTGATCTTGCGGGTTTTCCGGCTCCACACCTTGGGAGGATTCTACACGTCGTTATCTTTCCAAAAAAATTGGTTTCATCTCGTTTGGAGTTCGGATGCAAAAGTTGTGGCATTTCTGGTTCTGAAGTTTCTCTGACCGGAAGTACCGGCCAGACGCCGGAAGTACCGCTCGGGCAGAAATGCCGCTGGTAGTACGGTGTTAATACCGGCCCAACTTCCGGTGAACCCATTTTTGGTTCAGTATGCTCTCTGCCTAGTCTGCGCTATTTGACGGAACTTCGGTCGGAATCTTGGGCGGTAGTACCGACCCAGGCGGTAGTACTAGTGACCCACCGGTAGTACCGGCCGGCCTCGTATTTGTGTTCGTTTGAACCTTGTTTTTGGACCATTGGCTGAGTGCCACCGGTAGTACGGGCCACCCACCGGTACTACCGGCCGTGCGCGACTCTGTGGGTAACGGGCAGATCGGGGAGCCCTTTAAAAGGAGCTCCCCTTTCCCCTTCGGCCCTATCACTTGTTCTTCTTGGTTTTTTGCTTTCTCTCTCCTCCATTGTTGACCTTGAAGATCTTGCCCTCTCCCCTTTCCCCTCCTATGATTCTTGCATCTTTTTAAGGGATTTGAGAGAGGAGATCTAGATCTACAAGCCCCACCAAGCAAAATCCTTCTTTGTGAAGGAATCCTTGGGATCTAGATCTTGGAGAGTTTTGTGTTCTCCTCTTGTGTTCTTCCCCCCTTATTCCCCCAATAGCTTTTGTAGCTTTGGTGGAATTTGAGAGAGAAGGACTTGCCTCTTGCATTTGGTGCATAGGTTTGAGTTCTCCTCGGAGATTCGGCGAGTTCAAGCCCTTGGGCTTGTTTCTCTTGGGTTCTTGGAACCCTATACGGTTGTGTGGTTGGATAGTTGACCTTTTGTGGTTTTGTAGCCTTTTGTGGCCTTGTTGCCTTTTGTGGCTTTGTAGCCTTTGTGGCATTGTTCTTGGGGCTCCAATTGAGTTGTGGAGGTTCCCCAAGTTTGTTGGCCTTTTGTGGCATTGTGGAGCCTTTGTGGCGTTTCTTGGGAGCCTGCCAATTTAGTTGTGGAGATTGCCCCAAGCCTTGTATGGGTTCGGTGACCGCCCTCAAGTGTCCCATAGTGGAACGTGAGTAGGCCTTTGTGGCGAGCTCACGGGAGAATAGGGTGAGCCTTTTGTGGTGTCGGTGAGTTGCGTGGCTTCGCATCCTTGGTGAGGCCTTGTGTGGCGTTGCGTGAGCATCGAGCCACCACACCTCGAGGTGAGCCATTTGTGGCGTTCGAAGTACATTGCGCCCCCACACCTCTCCAACAGAGACGTAGCTTCTTTGGAAGTGAACTTCGGGAAAGAAATAATCGTCTCCGCGTCCATCGGTTATCTCTCAACCGAGCCATTTACCTATGCAATTTACAATGTGATAGCCTTCGTGCTTGAAGTACTATATCTTGCTATTACCTTGTTGCTTGTCTTGCTTAGCATAGGTTGTTGGTGCACTTAGTGAAACTAGTGGATATAGGTTTTGGCTTGATAACTTAAACGTTAAGTTTTATTCCGCATTTATTATAGCCTAAACCGTAATATTTTTAAAATGCCTATTCACCCCCCTCTAGGCGACGTCCATTTCCCTTTCAGTCTTCATATTGGAGATCAAACCAATCTAACGAGAAGGGAAGTTGTGGATAGCCAGTTGAATGCCACCGCCCTCCACATGATACAGCTGGGTGTGGGTCCCAAGGACATGCCACACATTGAACATCTCAACACAGCTAAAGAGGCGTGGGATGCTCTTACGGACCTTTTCGTTGGAAATGAAAGCATGAGAAGAAACAGATATGATGCTCTTAGTAATGAAGCTGAGGGATTCTACATGTTGGATGGTGAAAACCATGAGGACATGTATAGAAGACTCAAGGGCATCGCAACAACATTTCGGAAGCATGGGGCCACTCACATTGATGATGCATGGATAAAAAGAAAGTATGTGAGTGCCTTAATGCCTTTCGAGCCGACGGATTTGAAGAGCCTGCAAGGTAGACACAACTACCATCAAATGACATCCAATGAAGTCATGCAAGAAATGGCGTCATTCAAAGTGGTGGCAAAGAATGCTGAAGATGCCTGTGCTCGGGCCATTGGAATGCAAAAGGGTGTCAATGTGGCTCTCAAAGCCAATGTTGTTGAGCAAGAGGAAGATGGAGAAGCTTTTGAAGGGGTATCCATGGACTGCCACGATGAGGTCAAACGTTCTCATGGTGAGTACATGGCATTCTATGCAAGGAACTTTTGGAAGGACCCTGCCAAAGCCAAGTCTGACCTTGAGCGCAAGAACGGGTCAAATGGAAGAAGAGAAAGTGGCCCAAGATTGAGAACTTGCTTCAACTTTGGAGATAGAATGCACTTTGTTGCCGAGTGTCCTTATCAAAATAGAGAAGACAATGGTCACAGGCTCATTCTTAAAGAGAAATCTAAAGCTCCTAAGAAGAAGCCGTTTATTAAGAAGAATGGCCCTTTCAAGAAGCAACCCAAGATTGTCCTTGTAGCTCAAGAGGAATACTCCTCCGCAAGTGAAGATGAAGAGGATGATGATAGTTCCCACGAAGTGGCTGCTATAGCCACCACATCGACTCCCTCCTCTCTCTTCGACTCGCCGAACGAGAACGCCATCAACAACAACGCCACTTGTCTAATGGCAAGAGGATCCGAGGTATCAATTTCTAGGTCTTCATTTCCTAAGACTAACATAATTTTAGATATGAATGATCATGACAGTCTTGAAATGAAAGAAGAAGTTATTGCCTTGGATACATTTTTCACTAACCTACAAGGTGAGCACAAACTCCATTTTGATGCTCTTATGAGTCAACTTGCTCAAGCCAAAGATCTCCTTGAAGAAAAGGGCAAAACTGAAAGGGAAGATGCTTTGGAGATAGCTTCTTTGAAGAATGCCATGGAAGAGGAAGAGGAAGCTCGAGTTCTTTGGAAGAAAGACTCGAATCCCTTGAGGGGTCAAAAGAAGAAGCTGTAGCTCAGCTCATTAAGGAACGTGACCATGCTCTTGCCAAGGTAAAGAAACTAAAGAAAGAAAAGATTGATTTTGGGGCTGTTCATGCTAGAGTTTTGGAGAAGTTTGATAATCTCGAAAGTGCTCACAAGGCATTGAAGACTGATCATTCTACTCTAAATGAGTCTCATGGCCAGATCCAAACTCAATTGAAAAGGTATTATGTGCCAAGTACCTCCTCTTCATCCTTTGGAAAAGAAGATCTTGCAAGAAGTTCTCAACACAAAGGTAAAGGGGTTATTGATGAGATACTGAGTAGGCAAAGGACAAACAATAGTAAAGAAGGTCTTGGTTACATACCCAAGACAAAGAGCAAGAAAAACAACAAGAAGAAGAAGAACAAGACTGCTCAATCAAAGACTAGCAACATTACCAATAACAAGACTAATCATGATGGTTTTGCAGGGATCAACAATCTTAAATTTGAACTATATTGTGATTGTTATGGTGATGTTTATGCTAGTTATGTAGGGCCTTATGGTTGTTACATTCCTTGGTATATTTGGGTTCCCAAGGCCCTTGTTACTAACATGAGAGGACCCATTGAAAAATGGGTACCTAAAACAAAGAAGTAATTTTCTTGCAGGGCTATGCTTCCGGTGGTTCTAAATGGGTACTCGATAGCGGTTGTACGAGTCATATGACCGAAAGCAAGGAGATCATCACGGATATGCGGCCAAACCTTGATCACATTACCGTCTCCTATGGTGAAAAGTCAAAATCTGAGGTATTGGGTCTTGGCAAGGTTGTGGTGGCTCATGATATCTCTCTCATGGACGTCATGCTTGTTGGGACCCTCGGGTATAACTTACTTTCAGTTCATGCCCTTGGTAAGATGGGCTTTGCAGTTTACATTGATGCTGATTTTGTGGTACTCTTGTGGAGCAAGTCTCTAAAAGTCGCTTTCGTGGGATATGTCGAAAACGACCTGTACGTGGTGGACTTTTCCGGGAAAACCACTACAGGCCCGATGTGTCTTTTCGGAAAGGCTGACGCGGGTTGGCTATGGCATCGCCGACTAGCCCATGTTAATATGAGAACTTTGCAAAGTCTCCACAAGGGTGGCCACATTCTTGGACTAAAAGAAAATGTCTCTTTTACCAAAGATCATGTTTGCAGGGCGTGTGTTGAAGGGAAAATGCATGATTCACCTCATCGAAGGAAAACAATTATCTCTTCAAAAAGGATTTTGGAGCTCCTTCATGTGGACCTCTTCAGACCTCCATCTCATGCAAGCCTCGGTGGGAAGAAGTATTGTCTAGTGATTGTTGATGATTACTCAAGATACACTTGGGTTTATTTCTTCAAGTTGAAGAGTGAAACTCAACAAACTGTCATCGACTTCGCCAACAAGGTTCAACGTCAACACAATGTCCCCATTCTGGCTATAAGGAGTGATAACGGCTCGGAGTTCAAGAACTACACCTTAAATGAGTTCCTAAGTGAAGAGGGGATAAGACATCAATATTCCGCTGCGTATACCCCTCAACAAAATAGTGTAGCCGAGAGGAAGAATCGAACTCTAATGGACATGGGAAGATCAATGTTAGCCGAATTCAAATCTCCATATAACTTCTGGGCTGAAGCAATCTCTACTACTTGTCATTCATCCAACCGTTTATACCTCAGCAAGATTTTGGACAAGACTCCGTATGAAATACTTACCGGTAACAAGCCAAACATCTCATACTTTCGGGTATTCGGGTGTAAGTGTTTCTTTCTTATTAAAGGAGTTCGTTTATCTAAGTTTGAATCTAAGGCTCTAGAAGGTATTTTTGTTGGTTATGGTGCTGAATCCCACACTTATAGAGTCTACAATAAGCTCTCCGGAACTGTTGTAGAATCTTGTAGTGTGGTGTTCGAGGAAAATGACGGTTCCCGTGAGGAGCAAGTTGGTGTTTGTGATGCAGATGTTGAAATACCCCAAGATGCCATAAGAAGAATGGGCGTGGGATTCTTCCGCCCCATTGAGGAACCCCTTGTGGCAGACCGGGAAGGACAATGCTCTACTCATATAGAGCCCTCATCTACACATACGCAACATGCTACAACCACGGGGGCAACTTCTACACCATCTCCATCAACTGCTGAAGGTCAAGATGCTCCAGGAAGCTCCAGGCCGGATATTCCGGTTGACACCGGATTATCCGGCCACCCCGCTCCAGCTGTCCATGCTGCTCCTGGTGGTGAAGATATCAATGCAATTACTCACAGGGCGGATTTTCCGGCTCCTCGCCAGTTCAAGCAAGTCCTAGGCTTCCTGATGAAGCTGCTGCAAGTACTCCCAGGACGGATTTTCCGGCCTCTCCACCGACCGGATTATCCAGCCCTAACTCTCCAGTTCTGCAGCCTCCTGCAATGGCTACGGATTCACCTCAAGGGCATGCATCTCCACCACCTGCTACTGATGTTCCAGTTACTGATCAAGGCGGAGAATATGCTTCCAATGAAGACTCAAGTGATGAATCTCCTTCTCCAAGAGACAACAAACTTATTGAACTTCGTCGCAAGGCTTGGGCTGATCGTAACCTTGAGTTGAGGGGTCACACTCTCGACAAGGTTGTTGGTGATCTTCGACGAAGGGTTTCTACAAGAAGAGAATTGGCCAGTTTTGGTGAGCATCAAGCTCATATCTCCATGGTGGAACCTAAGAAGGTCTTTGAAGCTCTTGAAGACCCAGACTGGGTTGTTGCTATGCATGAAGAATTGAATAATTTCGAGCGCAACAAAGTCTAGAAATTAGTGGAGAAACCCAAAGAGTGCCGCAATGTTATCGGCACCAAGTGGATTTTCATGAACAAGCAAGATGAGAATGGCATTGTTGTGAGGAACAAGTCAAGACTTGTGGCACAAGGGTACTCCCAAGTTGAGGGCATCGACTTCGGCGAGACCTATGCTCCTGTAGCTCGCCTTGAGTCCATACGTATCCTACTTGCTTATGCTGCTCATAACAATTTTAAGTTGCAGCAAATGGACGTCAAGAGTGCCTTCCTTAACGGTCCTCTACATGAGTTGGTATACATAAAGCAACCCCCGGGGTTTGAGGATCCTAACTTCCCGAACGATGTCTACAAACTCAATAAGGCACTCTATGGCCTTAAACAAGCCCCACGTGCGTGGTATGAGCACCTTAAAGAGATTTTGATAGATCGTGGCTTCGAAGTTGGGAAAATCAACCCCACTATTTTTACTTAGAAGGTTAAGGGGGAGCTCTTCGTATGCCAACTATATGTCGACGATATCATCTTTGGTTCTACTAACGAAGCTTTTAACGATGAATTTTCAAAGCTTATGACTGACAGGTTTGAGATGTCTATGATGGGGGAATTACGGTTCTTTCTTGGATTCGAGATCAAACAACTTAGAGAAGGAACCTTTATTAATCAAGCAAAGTACATCCAAGACATGCTCAAGAGATTCAAGATGACGGATCTAAATGGTGTCGCCACTCCAATGCAAACAAAGTGTCATCTTGAACTTAACCCTCATGGTAAAGATGTGGACCAAAAGGTATACCGGTCCATGATCGACTCTCTTCTTTACCTCTGCGCATCTAGACCCGATATTGCGTTGAGTGTGGGAGTGTGTGCAAGGTATCAAGAAGCTCCTAAAGAAAGACACTTAGTGGCGGTCAAGAGGATCTTTTGATATTTGGTTCATTCCCCCAACTTTGGTCTCTGGTATCCCAAGGGCTCCAATTTCTCTTTATGTGGTTATACTGACTCAGATTGGGCTGGTGATACGGATGATTGGAAATCCACTTCTGGAGCTTGTCAATTCTTGGGAAGATCTCTTGTTTGTTGGTCCTCCAAAAAGCAGAATTGTATATCTCTATCCACCGCCGAAGCTAAATATGTTGCTGCTGCCAGCGCTTATACTCAATTATTGTGGATGAGGCAAACTTTAAAGGAATACGGTGTCAATTGTGACAAAGTGCCTCTTTTATCTGATAATGAAAGTGCCATCAAAATTGCGTACAATCCAGTTCAGCACACAAGGACGAAGCATATTGAGATTCGGAATCATTTTATTCGTGACCATGTTGCTCGATGCGATATTGATCTATCTTTTGTGAGCACGAAGAACCAACTGGCGGATATTTTTACAAAGCCACTTGATGAAGCAAGATTCTGCTATTTGAGGAATGAGCTAAATATCATTGATTCCGGGAGCTTGTCTTGATTACCCATGCACTCACTCGTACACCTCAATCCTTGTTTCGTCTAGGTGTGGGCATGGATATAGGGGGAGTGTGGTCCTAACTCATTGGGCTAACCCTCCCCCTATAATGCCAAAAGCAAGATAAATCATTTCTCTTAATATCATTCTGTGATATGTGAGCTTATTGATGAGTATTGGTCGTGAACCCAAGATATATCTTCGCGGTGTCACACCATACACTCCAACAAGGTGGCTTCGGCCACCGCCCTCGCCCTTGAGGATAATTGGATCTTTTTGGTGGTTATTTGCTCTCTCATGTTCTTATGGGAATCACACTCAATCTTGGATTTTATTTGATTTAGATTTTGCAATTTTGAGTGTCTAGTACCATCTCAGTTTGGCTCTCTTAATCCTAAGCCTTCCCTACCCCTAAGCCATCTATTCTTGCACACAAGTCCCTTGTACACCTTGTGGGGGTGTTGTTTGGGGACGCGCGGGCCTGGTTCTGTGTATAACAGAATTCCAGAATTTAGGCCGGATAATCCGGCCCAAGTGTTGGCCGGATAATTCGGTCCTGGCGAATTTGATCTTAAAGGGCAGGGCTCGGGGGAAGGGCTCATATCGAGCAGCACTTCTCCCCCATGGGGCGCTAGCATCGCTCTTCTCCCTTTTTGGTGTCTCGATGCCAAAGAGGGAGAAGTAGTTCTATTAGGTTGTCCGTGGATTTTCATGGGTCGGGCATAAGCACTTGCATTTTTCTATTCGTTATTTCCTGCTTATGTCCATTTAGCGTTGAACTTTAAATTCGTGATTTGGTTGTTTGAGACTCTTTGTGGTTGTCTGGATTATACTATGCCTATGGACTTCATATCATGGATTGTGCTTATGGATCTATCTATTCATATCCTATTGCTGGAGGTATATCATGGAAGGCACGCTCATATTGGTTATCCGGTAATAATTGTGATTTATGTCAAGGATGCCTATTCTCTACTTCGGTGGTATGTGTTTTTGCTGACATGTCTATGGAATAGATTCTCCTATTTGTGTGCATTTGTATTCCAATGCAAAACTCTATTATGCACACATTGAGGAGGAGTCTCATTCATAAGTTATCTCTGTCCGTCTTGTGTCTTTCTCCTGCAAATCCTGGTATTGTCATCTAACACCAAAAAGGGGGAGATTGAAATAACATTTCATGTGTTCCTATGTTTTGTGTGTTAGATAACAATACTATGGAGACTTTTCATGTGTGCTAAGTGTGCAGGAAGTTTTGAGGGGGGCCGGATAATCCGGCCTACCTCATCTCTCAAGGAAGCCAAGGCGCGTCGTTCGGGGTCCAGTCGGATTTTCTCCCAGAAAATCGGAACTGGGGCGGTTTTTCCTCCCCAGGCCGGATAATCCGGCCCCCAGTTTTTGAGCAAAAGGTGCCAAGGCACGTCGCTCGGTATCCAGTCGGATTTTCTCCCGGAAAATCCGAACTGGGGCGGTTTTTCTTCCCCAGGCCGGATAATCCGGCCTTCGCACCGGGCCGGATTATCCGGCCCCCAGAAGTTGATCAAGTGCAAGCTCGGCGTGACGCTCGGAGAGGGGGGCGGATTATCTGCCGGATATTCCAAGTCTGGGGCGGAGTTTCCCCAGACCGGATAATCCGGCCCTCACTTGGGCCGAATAATCCAGCCTCCAAAGGCTGCAACGGCTGGTTTCTGAAGGGGGGTATAAATACCCCTTCTTCCCCAACGTTCAGAATGCTTGATTCATTTGAAATTGACCAGACCTTGTGCAAGAGCTCTAAATCTCGATCTCCCACTTCAACCACCTGAAGGTCTTGATCTTTGGTGGAATTAGAGGAGGAGAAGTTCATCATCATCAAGAATCAAGCGCTACAACTCCTCTCCATTCACTTGGAGAAATCCCTGATCTAGTATTCTTGTCAATACCTAGATCTTGTTTATTGTATTTGATAAGTTTGTTTTTGTGGAAGCTTATTGTCATTTTGGGAGCCTCCAAGTTGTTGTGGAGTTGTTGCCCCGCTAGTTGTGCAAAGGCGCTGGTACCCGCCTTGAAGGGTACCTATAGTGGAAGGTGGATCAGGCTTGTTGTGGCGAGATCCATCGGAGAACAGGGTGAGGCCTTTTCTGGCGTGGTGGTCTTAGTACCGCCAACCCCTCCAACATAGACGTACTTTCCTTAACAAGGAAGGAACTGCGGTCAAACAAATCCTGTGTCTCCACGTGCTTCACTTCGGTTTACTCATTCCTCTTCCACTCGCTCTTTACTCGCTAGTAGATAGGTTTGCATATAGGGAAATTCCATCGAATAGTTTATCTAGTGAATTTACCCTTTGTGCTAAGCCTAAAATTGAAAAAGAATTAAAAATTGGTGTAGCACCTATTCACCCCCTCTAGGTGCCCATACGATCCATTTCAGCCGGCTTGTTCTAGCATGGTTTCCGTCGTTCCTTCGTCCGTCGTTCCCACCATGGTGAGGCTCAGCCGGACGGCTCTCATGTCTAGGAGGTGGCATTCTCTGACGATCCTCCTCTCGACATTTCTCCTTATCTTCTCCCTTTCGATCGTTGAATTCTCGTCGGGGAGGATTCCTCGGATTCAGTGCAGCGATCGCATCTTTCTCGGTCGCTGGAGCGACATTGCTCTAGTTATGTGTAGCACTGCGATGTTGTCCTGACGATCCGGTTCTTGAATAATTGTCTTCCCTACGTTCGGGGTGATGGTACTACGCCCGAACGTAATGGGATCTTACGTCCGCCCATGCCGGATCTGTGCGACATTGGTCAGAATCCGAGACCAGTTTTTGACTTCCGGACAGGGTGACCTTCTACTGCTCTAGTCCCTTGTTGATTAGCTTGATACCCAAATGGATCTCCTCTGGTCCTGGATTAGCCGATAGAATTTCTCGGGCTGCCACGGTATTCTGTACTGGGGTTGGGTATACCCAATCTCCGTTGCTGTCTTTCCGTGGCTTCTCCATCTCATCCCCAAAAAGGACGGCACAGACACGTGGGAATTGGTCATCATTGGTGTGACGCTTCCGTGTCTTCTGATGCAACCGAGACATGTATTCCTTGGTTGACCTGCGTTTCTTCTCCACCTCGATGTTTTTGGCTTCATCGAGGAGTTGTTGACGTCGCGCTTCTAGGGCTTGGGCCCTTTCGTCCAGCTCATCCGCAGTAAGTTCTGCAGTTGTAGGGATAGTTGTGGTTAATGCGGCATCGATGAGTTTGCGCGCACCTTCTGTGATCACGTGTCCATCCACCGATGCTTCTTTTTTTGGCTCGTCTGGGATAAGTGCTCCATCCGAGTCTTCCTCGTATTCCTCGGCAATCACCTCTTCTGTGAGAGGGTCTAAAGAGATCCGGATTTCTGAGATCCGGATTCCGGCCGCCTCCACAGACAAAGGGGACCCAGAAGATTCTTCTTCCTCTATCATCACTGCTGGGGTGGGTTGGGCAGGTTCAGCGAAACCGATGTAAACATCGACGTCGCCAAAAGACATGATTGTATAGGCAGTCACGACCTCCTTAGCCGGAATCGAAGTCTCGTCGAGAATGACGAGAGGGACGTCGTTGGCGCAGAGGATGTGACCAACGGCGATAGTCTCACCGATTCCGATTCTTGCAGATTCCGCTCGGAACGCAGATCCGAAGCTCACTTGCCCCACGGTGGGCGCCAACTGTCGTCGGATTGAGGACAAGTACGCCATGAGGGGGTCCTCAAGGCGTGCGAGAGAGAGGGGTGTGAGACGTACGGTATTCCGGGATGGTGAGCACACAAGTTTACCCAGGTTTGAATCCACCGGCTTTGGACAAATCCTACTCCTGCTAGCAATCCAGTAATACGGCAGAGCTGGAATATGGGTTACAAGGGTATCTCCTGTGCGAGTTGAGGGTCTAAAGTATTGGGTAGTGCCCTAAAGTCTCTCCCTAGGACGGCTTATATAGATATCCGGCCTAGGGTTTACAGGAGAGATCAATCCGGCTACGACTAAGAGTTGGTTACAGAGTACATCTTGAACTACAAGTAACATTATGGGCCTAAGTTGGTAAGTCTTCTGGGCCTTCCCGTAGTCGGATTGGACTCCGTCTTCTTTCCCCGACTGGGCCGCCCATGAAGCAAAGCTCTAACCCGAAGTGGGCCACCCTGGTCAGTGAGGAACAGTGAGGATACCCGGAAAGTATATCCCCAACAAGCGGTGGATCCTAATGCTAGCGACGGGGGTGCTGGCGGGGCTGGCAAGGCGATGGTGCATGCACGGGGCGGCGAGCCAGGGCACGGCCACGGGGAGGTACGGGCGGCACGACCTTCTTTGGCAATGGAGGTATTAGGGTCGGGCTCACGAAGGACGTGGTGGTACAGATGACACCACGAGGCCAGGGGCTCGAGCAGAGCTGGCGAGGCGGAGGGCGGAGGCGCCATCGGGGCAGGAGGGCGGCAGGCGAAGAGGAGCATGGGGCGTCCATGGTAGCGGGGAGAAGGGCCGAGGAGGCGGCGGCCGGAGGACTCGATGATGCGCGGTGCTGTGAGATCCGTCAAGAGGGCGGGGAGAAGCTCGGGGTGGTGCACTGACGAGGTGGAGATCGGGAGGACCGTCGCATCCTCGCCAGGACGAAGGCGCGGGGTTGGTGAGGATTTCGTGCGCGAGAAGTGGAGGTAGGTGGGTTGCGGTGGGTGCGTGTGGGGCCAGGGGAGCGATGGGTGCGGTTCCGTGTTTACCTGGCCGTGTCAGTGAGAGAGCGTGGGACAGGCGGCTTGCACGCTGGGAACGTGTCGCGGGCGGGCACGGTGCGATGTAGTGTAGAGTCGTGTACCCGGCGGGTCCGGGGTAGATGGTGCGTTGCTGGGGTAGATGGGGTGAGATCGAGTGAGCAATGGAGGGTGGCGTGGCAGGGTGAGTGAGAGATGTGGCACGCGGGCGGGGTAGATTACTGCGACGGCGAGTGTGGAGTGGCGTGTGGCTCTGGTGGGATTAGCGTTAGGGTTTGGAGGTGGCCGTCTAGGATTTTGGGCCTGGCTGGCAGCCTCCCAAAAATACTATAAACTTTATTTATTCAATTATAACACTATTGTAATTAGTTTTTATACAAACAAAATATCCAGGATGACCGGGTTTTGATTTGAAACAAGGACAGGTGTATTTAGAAAACAAAGATAGGCTTTTAGCAAAATACTGTTACGCAAACTATGCATGATGATATGACGTTGCTCAAAGGCAATGTGGCACGAAGACATGAGCATGTGGTCATGATGATGTATAAAATAAAAATAACACGCGATTTTCTAGTAGTGGTTTTATCAGGGTGCTACAATTCGACACCACTAACAATGGATCTCGCCCTCGAGATCCGCCTCATGGTACGGGGAAGACGGCCGACGGTTTGAATCTTCTAACTTCATGTAGATCCTCGCGACACCACTAACAAGGATTCTTACTTCATCTTAAAATTATCGACACCACCAACAAGGGGTCGTTGCTCATTTTCGTCGAGGAAACACTCCACTAACAAGCCTATCTTTGTAGTGGTTTTATCGGGGTGCTACAATTTGACACCACTAACAATGGATCTCGCCCTCAAGATCCGCCTCATTGTACGGGGAAGACGGCCGACGGTCTGAATATTCTAACTTCATGTAGATCCTTGCGACACCATTAACAAGGATTCTTACTTCATCTTCAAATTATCGACACCACCAACAAGGGGTCATTGCTCATGTTCGTCAAGGGAACACTCTGGAGAACGAAGGACGAAGGTAAAGGTATCAAGAGATGAGGCCACCTCTAATTTCCGTGGAAGTAGTAAAATTGCATTGGTCCATCATTCAACGTACAGAAGCGAATGATAAGAGTAGTGGTATGGTAGCTACTCCATCCCACACTCGAAGCATTACTCTGTACATGAACAAAAGAATCGTGCAACCAACTCTCAGAATTAAGACTGAAGATCTTGACAAGCGATGCTCAGACAACAAAGGAGTGATGCAAGTTCTTCATCGGATCTAGAGTAGATGACGTCGTCGCGTTGAAAACCACCGTTAGATACAAAGAACGGTTTTAGTGGATTTTGGTCCACTAGAAGGTACATATAGGGAAATTTCTCAGATAGAATGAAGACCGGATGCAGCAACACCGTTACGAAAAGAAGGGATCGAAACCCTGAAGGTACGACGAAAACCCAACCACGAGAATTCCTAGACTCGAAAAAAAGATAAGAGAGCAGATTTAGAACTCGCAAAGGGGTAAGAGGAGAAGAGCATAAAGGTAAGGAGTAAAAACAGACCTACTCAGATCTATCCAACCGATTTTGCAAAATAGTTTTGATACTCTACATCGTGCGTTAGCTTGGTTATCCTACAGGCTTGACCAGTGGGGTATTGCAACTGCTGAGCTCTGATACCACTTTGTAACACCCTCGAATCGGCCCTATGCAAGTTTTGGCGATTCCCGCCAAACCCACATAGAAACTATTCAAAGATGCCCACCAGGCACTTGCGTGCGGGTGGAAAACAAAGTAACATCATTACACAATAGTTCACGATGGAACCCACAAAACATATATATATATATATACAACAACGACTCCATGGGTCAAGAATACAGATTTATAATACAAAGATCATAATCACCCTGAAAACAATACAACATCCGAGTACGGATAAGATGCAAATGGGGCTAAGAGCCCTGGAGAATAACCAATGGCGTCCATAACCCTGCCCAGACCAAGCCGGAAGGGTAACCTTGCTAACGACGTCAAACCTATACTTTTTAAACAAAAGGGGTGCCGACAAAGGGCAAAGGAAAAAGGGAGCGGTCAGTACTGAGGCCAGTACACGGCGAGTCTAGAATTCGGCGGCTCTCGCCTACATAGGGAGCTCACAGAGTTGGCAATTTTATTCATTCCATTATAGTTGCAGCACCTACTAGTCAGATATAGATAGCAGGAGTCATCCTGATATCATAAGCAGATGGCAGTTTTAGTTAACCATTCCGTTGTAGTTGCAATACTTACTCAGCAGGTATAACATGACATGATGCACCCCAATACCACCAGTTGTTGGCACTTTTATTTACTCATTCCGTTGTAGTGAAACTGATTACTATACATGTAAAAGTCAAATTTATAGCACTACTTTAGTTATGCTTGTCTATGATTGAGATACTGTGCTCCAAGTCGTCCATAACTGTGGACACGTCTTTCAGAAAGATTTACCCTGCAGGGGTGCACAAATAGCAACACACACTCGATCAACCTCGGAAAAACCAAATAAAAACCCAACGAGGCTTTCACAACAAAGCAATCACGAGATTCATAAAATATTTCAGGGGCCACCCCACTAAGCTAGCCGCGACGAAGTTGAATGGCTCCGAGACGGACCTAGCGTTTGTGACAATGGCTGTAAATGACTGGGAATCCAAAAGTGTTACTGGGGTTATCGATACCGCGAAAACATTCCACGTTCCAAAACAGTATAGGTGGTCCACGCACAATCGTAAATAAAGCAATAAAGCATGGCATAAGTACAAGATAGTAATAAAGCCCCAAACTACTTTGTGGCCCCAAGAAATAAGAAATGAATCAAGCTCTGGCTAAGGGGATTCATGGTCCCACATGCAGATAGTGCGATAGTCAAGGAACATGTGTCAAGTACTCGGGGTCCTACGGGACACAAGTGGGCGGTTAAAAACAAAATAACATCTATTGCCCACCGGTGCCTCTGCATTAGTTATAACTATTCCCAGCATTTTAATATCAAGTTGTATTTAAAGTCATGATCATATCCAACATTAAACATGTGCCAACCTTAAAACAACGGTGGAACCACAATGACACAAAGCAGCACCAGAGCAAGCAACTACCACTCGCAAGGCCGACTATCTATCAAATTATAGGCAATAGGATGTGTCCAAGGCAATATAGAGACTGCAAGGAATATAATTGGTGCACAAAAACTAAAGCATCACAATACGGATAGCAATAGATCAATAGGAGGAAAATAAAGACTATAAACGAAAAATAGGTAGAAAGGGGGAGAATGCTCGCCTGAGAAACACTGCTGAAGATACATTATCCGAAGAACTTGTTGATACTCGCATCCACTCAACGGTCTAATCCACGAAGAAGCAAAGCACTAAAATAAACACCGGATACACTATTTAATACTATGGCAGAAGAATTGGCATGTTTATGGTACGATTCATGACATGGCGAAGATGCGATGCAACTATGCAATATTAAGTGGATCCAGGGTCCCGGAAATTAATTATTAGATTTAAGTTGTTCAGACACCCCGCATTTTAAATGTTGTCTTAACAAGGCAAAACATGGTATTGGTTCGCAACAGAAATTTAAATGGGCCAATATAAGACTAGAATAGCCCGCATATAGTCCCCATATTTAATTTAGGTGAAGCATCGAAATAACCCTAAACATCTAGAATATGCATGCAAGTATGAACAATTTAATATGCAACAATATAGATGGTAATTTATAAAATAGGGCTGGAAAAGGGGTCACACATTAGGGGTTCGGATCCAGAGTCTCGGAGGGTTCGACGGTGTTCGGGATCGATCTTTGGATCAGGGAAGGAGAGCTTTGCGCCATCGGATCCAAGAGGTAGTTCTTGGTGTCCCATGATGAAGATCTTGTCATTGAACTGTCCTCGCTGGGATTCTCCGGGTTGGACGTCACCACCCTCGGGGTTCCATCTTCGACCACCACTAGTGCGATCTTGAACCGGTCCCGGGGTCTCTAGAGGGTACCACCATCTTCACATGCTTGACACTGCAACATCAAGACCTTGCTCGCACCAGAGCCGAGGTTGTCGTCCTACACCATCCTTAGGTGGTCTTCTTTGCTGCCGCACCATACTGCCACTCCATCTTCACCTGACCGAGAGGGGACTAGTGACAGCTGAGCAAAAAGAAGGGTCACTAGCTTCGACTTATTCCCATAGAGACCAACATACAAGTAGGTGCTAGACACATCGACAAAACAGGGGCCTGGCGACGATGACCAAGACGAGGAGGAGCAGGACGGAATAGAGGATGGCGTGGAGGAGCTCAGGCGAGAGACAACCGTGGAAGAAGTGGGGCCTGCCGGGGTGAGCTTCAGATGGTAGGGATCGAGAGGGGGGCGGCGCTCCCACTGGGAGGCGAGGCAGCGGGCGGTGCCGGGAGGCTCTCTCACGAGTGGTGGAGCCCGATGGTGGCGACGGGGTTGCTGGCGGGGCTGGAGAGGTGGCGGTGCACGCACGGGGCGGCGAGCCAGGGCGCGGCCATGGGGAGGTACGGGCGGCGCGGCCTGCTCTGTCGATGGAGGTATTGGGGTCGGGCTTGAGCAGGACGTGGTGGTGCAGAGGAGATCACGAGGCCAGGGGCTCGAGCAGAGCTGGCGAAGTGGAGGGCGCAGGCGCCATCGGGACAGGAGAGGGGCCTGCGAAGAGGAGCATGGGGCGTCCATGGTAGCGAGGAGAAGCAGGGCTGAGGAGGCGGCGACCGGAGGACTCGATGATGCACGGTGCTGCGACATCCATCGAGAGGGCGGGGAGAAGCTCGGGGCGGTGTACCGACGAGGTGGAGATCGGGAGGACCCGTTGCGTCCTCGCCAGGATGAAGGAGCGGGGTTAGTGAGGATTTCATGCGCGAGAAGTGGAGGAAGGTGGGTCACGGTGGCTGTGTGCGAGGCCAAGGGAGCGATACGTGTGGTTCCGGGTTGACCTAGATGTGTTGGTGAGAGAGAGTGGGATGGGCGGCTTGCACACTGGGAACGTGTGACATAGTGTAGCGTCGTGTACCGGGCGGGTCCGGGGTAGATGGTGCCCTGCTGGGGTAGATGGGGTGAGATCAAGTGAGCGAAGGAGGGTGGCATGCCAGGAGAATATCATTTTGCGGCTCGAAAGTTGGGGCGCCCAGGCAACGTGGTACCCAAGTTTATTTTTATCACCGCGATTCGAAAAGTTGGGGCGCCAATTGCTGAGAGGGGTCTTTCGACTGAATGATGGCCAAACCCAATATTTTCAAATCGTGCCCGTTAAGTCAGGATATTCTGTTACACTAGTTCCTGCTGTGCCCCTTCTTTGCCGGTCACTCTTCTTAGCCACCCTGCACATGTCGTAGGGGCAAATCCATTACTGTACTTTCCTAACTCTCGACACTGAATCTTGCTGCGGCGGCGGCGGTCCCTTTTCTTCCCCGACCCTAAATCTGCCGGCGGCGGAAGACCTTTTTCCTCCCTCCCCCGACACTGAATCCGACAGCGCCGGCCCAGCATGTCTTGCAAGGCGAAGGTTGTAGCTATGTTGCCGACTGATTCGGGTCCGTCGGGGCCAAGTCTGGGGCTCAACGCATAGCAGGGCGAGGTCTTCAACCCCGGTTAGCGAGGAGGCTAACAAGGATTCTGCTCCCAAGGTACCTACGAGCATCGAGTTGAAGAGAAAAGCAAGGCCGGTGGCGCGTTGTTCGGCTCCGGTGGGCGGATGCAGCACCCATATCTCGAAGAAAAAACCCGGGAGAAGGGCGAGAGGTGAATTTTTCTTATCTGTCCCTTATCTTGCAAGTAGATTAGTTACGGCATAATAGAATCGAATGAACTGAAATGTTCCCCTTTTTAATCAAATTAGGCACTACTTTGATACAAGGGACCTATATGAGTTCATAGTTCATGTTTGGCAGTACACTGCAAAACTTGATTTTGGTTACGAGAGGGTTGTGTTCGGGCAAGATGTGCATCTGCTTGTGAATTGCAAAGAGGTTGTGTCTGTTTCGCAGCTGGTAGATATGCTTGCCGCTAGAATTCCCTGGGGTTCTAGACAGAGGACAAAAATGGTGTGGCGCAACATGAATGATACCTATCAGCAAATTGAGCACTCCCATGAGCTTCAGATGGTTTGGGAGTGTTGTGCAGTTGATCGTAAGGTGAAAGTTGAAGCGATGATTGATGATATGTATGTAGATGCTGGAGATCTTGCTGCCAGAGCTTCTGCCCCTAGAGAATACAGACCAATAGATGCTGATCTAGATAAGTTCAGTATACGCATAGAGGTGGATTCATACATGGAAAAACTTGATGAGGGAGTTAATAAGCCTGTTTCGTCATGTACTGTGGAGATCACTGTCGATTCCAAAAACATAACTCTTGATGAAATGAGAGAGATGATCGGTAATGAAATCAGTATTGGCCCTAAGCAGATGGTAAAAATCTGGTGGTGGCATCATAAGAAGCAGCAAGTCATAGATGCTTTGGATATTGAAGATCTTATGCAGATTATGTGACGAAAGAAGCGAACCAGGAAGGTGTTCTTTCTTGGTACCATTTCTGATGTTGTTGAACATGTTATAGTGAATGCAGATGCCCCTATAGTGGCTGGACAGAATGTGATGGTCGACGTTGATGAGATCTGATGAGAGCTACTACCCTAGGCTTGTCATATGGACCGCGGGGTTCCCCTGCCTGTATTTGTAATATTGACTGCTGTTGCATTTAGAGCGTGTTTCTGTGATTATGTTTGTTGAGAGATTGCAATATAATGCTATGCGAGCTGTTGAGATTTTCGGACATGTCACTCACTGAAACCATCGTTGTTGTAATAAGACATAAGTACATTGTAGTTGACATGATTATGTTTCTTAAGATGACGTACCGTACTTATTTCTGTTATTATGTTTGTGGGGACATTGTAATGTAATGTTTTGTGAAACCATGACTGGTCAAGTGATGCATAAATACATTGTAGTTGACATGATTATGTTTCTTGAGATTGATGTACTATACTTGTTTCTGTTATTTTTTTTGTCGGGAGATTGTAATGTAATGTTTTGCGAAACCATGACAGGACAAGTGATGTGTAAGTACCTTGTAGTCCACATGATTTTGTTTCTTGAGTTGATGTAATATACTTGTTTCTGTGATGACGTTTGTTGAGAGATTGTAATGTGATGTTTTGTGAAACCATGATGTGATTATGTTTGTTGAGAGATTGCAATGTAATGTTTTGTGAAACCATGACTGAAGAAGTGATGCATAAGTACCTTGTAGTTGACATGATTTTGTTTCTTTAGATGAGGTAATATACTGGTATGTTTTCGTTAGGCAATGAAATTGGGATGGAGGGAGTGCATGTTTAATATTTGAAATGAGAATGTGTGAAGAGAATCCATATTAGGCAGGAGACAGTAATCCAGGGAAAGGGCATGGTATCCATTAAACTATGGTAACATGCCAATTTAGTCATTGTTGCAGTGGTAGAAGGGCTGCTCTCTCTCTCTCTCTCTCTGTCTCTCTCTTTCTCTCTCTCTGTCTCTCTCACCGACGTCGACGCTGTCGCCTACGACAACGCATTCTCCATGCTGTCCTTGAACGGCGAGGACGACCAGTCGAGCAGCGACAACCTTCTCTCCGACATCGAGTATTCCTTCCACGATGTGAGTTCCTCTGTTTTCTCGGGCTAGGGTTAGGCAATGGTAAATCTCTCAATCTGAGCTCCATATGTGCATGGAATCGTGTTCGATTTCAGCTTTGCGTTTACCTATAGGTACCACGGACGATCTACGATTCCGACTGGGAGGGCCTAGATCTCGATGGAGAAGTGCCATGTGACCATGGGCTAAAACTGAGGAGATATGTTGCATTCGAAGGCAGGAACACTGGGAGAAGGTTTTTGGGCTGTACAAATCATGTTTATTTACATTATGTGCAACTGTGACATGAAGTAAAATGTATCGTGCATGTTCATAACACTATAGTGTGTGTGTTTTTAGGTTGGCCCGGTGTGTAAAGCAGTAGAGTGGGTGGATCTTGAGTGGCCAGATGCACTTAAGAAATGTTTGGCATAGTTATGCGAGATGTATGAGTTGGAAAGGTCAAGGAGATTTACTGATGTAAGTGATGCAGCTGAAAAAAATTACAAGCTATCGGTGCGAAATAAGGAGGTGGAACAAGAAATCGACAATTTGCAGTCAGAGCTAACTGACGGAATCAATGGGAGCTTGGTTGTTGGAACTACAAAGAAGCTTCAGGATAGTCACAGGTTGCTAATTCATAATGCAGAAAAGGAGAGGGATCAACTCAGGGAAGACAAGAATAAGCTAGAGTACTGCATTGCGGATCTGTTGAAGGAACTGAAGAAGGCGCGTGAGGGTGAACAAGGACAGACTATAGAGGATAAAGGAAATTCGAGATGAATAATTTATGATGTGCCAATGCCTGAAACTAGTTAATTGTAAGACTTGCAGTTGCACTTTCCTAACTAAGCCAAACTCAATCCTCGAGCAAACTAATTTCAGACGAAGACACATATCGTGCAGAGAGTTAAGTTGATGCTTACAAAATCACCACTACAGAGGATAAACCAGGCAGTTTAGTACTAAATAGACATATGTTGTGTTCAAGCGAGCCTGGCCCAGAGCTGCCTGTTTTCCTCCCTAAGATTGGCCAGCTCCTTCAGTACTATGTCGTGCTTCACCTGTAGGTTCCAACGCTCCGTCACGGATTGGAGAAGTTGGTCCGTAGCCATACGATTTTCCTTCAAGATCCCTTTCATGGTCTCCGTATACTTCCTAGCCGAGATGCGACCTTCACTGTGTAGCTTTGCCCAGCCGGTGTTTAACTCCTTTAGTTTCTGGCACTTGTCAGAAAGGACCGCGAGTTCAGCACGTAGTTGGTCAAAGGCCAGTTTCTGGGAATTCTGCTTCTCCCTTTGGATTGCTATCTTGTCATTTATCTAGGTCGCCAGGTCCTGGTCGATCTTTCGCCTCTTCCCCTGCAACAAAAATAAATAGTATGGTTTGTTTAGTTCACCAGGACAAGCTGGTTAGTTTCCATAATTAACTGAATCGACTAGTGGCACTGTCATAATTTCAAGGAAGAAGCAATCTAGGACTAATCAACATTTTATGAATCGACTAGTGGCACTGTCATAATTTCAATTTCAAAGACAAATAAGATTTATCTACAGTTTAGTGTGTTGTGGGTTTTTTCCAATATCACCAAATAGTAGTGGGAGAGTGGCAAACTCATAATGTAGAAACCCATGTCCAGATACATAATGGAAAGAGCACATGGTGTCCATTCATGAACATGAACACCAACACATGTCCAGATAGATAAGGAGTTACCCTAGGATTCTCATTGCACCCTATAATGGGAAGCAGACTTGGGCATTGCTCCCTAAACCCTAAACATTACAAAAGGAGTGGAGGACGAACTGATATCCGTGTCCCCGCTAACGGGAATCAGACTTGGGCATTGCTTCGATACGCCTCCAGACATGCCCTTAGCTCCTCGTTCTCTTTCCGAACACCCTCGAGTACGGTGATCCCTCTGCTCATGTATGCCTTCATCTCCTTGACTGCATCTAGGAAACGTTTCCTGTCATGGTAGGCTCGGATGGTAGCCTTGGTGTCCTCAACGTGTCCTTTGAGTGCCTCGCTGACTTCGTCCTATAGGAGAATGCACCTTTCCACGAGATTCTTCTTCTCCTCCATGAGCTCGTTGATTATCTTGATGGCCTGTTCTTGCCTGTTCAAGTTACGGTCGAGCACTTTATGGAGCCTAACGACGTTACGTGCAAAATATAGTGAGATATCCTTCTGCACAGATAATTTCTTGCGTAGGCTCTCATTAGCTTGGGTGAGGGAGCGTGCAAGCTCATGTTGGTTGACAATCTTGGAACTGATCACGACCACCTTGTCATGGTACTCCGCCTTCGATCGCTGCATCGTTCATGTTAATTGAAATAGGAATTCTATAATTACACTCTAGGTCCCAGGTGAATACTATTACAGATCAAAAAATCCCCGTTGAATCTATTGACCGCAGTGTTCAAAAATGGACCTAGAGATCTGTTCATGACCATGATAAACTAATCCTAATCACAAAAAATCCATAGTGAATCTAAGAACAGCGATATTAAGGAAAGTCCAAGAGATCCAGTCATATTCATGAAAACTAATACAACTTGCAAAAGAAGAAGAAAAACCAATGCGGGGCGGACAGGATCTAAGGAATCCACATCACAACTTGGAGAAATAACAGCATGGAGATTTGCTACCTCGCTGAGACATGGAACAGGGACGAACCGGTCGTGCAACGCCTCCGTCGTGGTGGATTCGGGATCCACGGCCGACCTGTAATACGTATAAGAGGAAGAGCAAGAAAAAAAATATGAATAAGATCATGATGGAGAGGGAGATGGAGAAGAAGTAGAACAAGAAGACCGTACCGGGAGGAGCCCTCGCCTGCTAGAACATTCAGCGCCATTGTCGGGGGAGATTGGGCCTCAATGAGAGGGTAGGCTTGAGCGACTGGTAGAGCAAGAAGTGCCTCGCGGCAATTTCTCTCCCTTTTCTCCGCGAGGATCGTTGACCGGCCTCTCCCCCTCCTTAGTGGAGCCATGGCTTGCAGGGTGAGGGTGGCGGCGACAGGAGGAAGGAGATAGTGATTAGTGTGGGGGAAGAGTCAAAGAGTACAAGCCGTGGTCTAGTAGTACTAGTACTATTAGACAAGACCACCATGTACGGTCTACCTTCTCAAAGAAGCCAGGGAGGCAGGGGAAGGGAATCGATGGGACTTGTCTTTATTGCGATGGACACTTGAATGGTCTTCAGCGTCGCCCAAAATCCAGTATATAATAAGGGGAGTGCGAGTCGGATGGTCATCACGGGAATCGGCGCGTACATCCCGCGTGCGTGTGTCACGTGTTGATGGGGCAATGACGCGCGCAACTGCTGCACGATCACGTCGGCACGTCAAACTCCGTCGAACTCCACGTGACAAGCACGCACGGGATATTTACGAGTCTAGAATACGTTATGCCACTTTTGTTGTGATCAAATTATGTTCAGTACGCGAGTTATTACTTCTTTCTTCTTTTTTTGATAATCGACAAATGCATGCGTGGACACGACACATGAAATCGCTTCTCATCCTTGATCAGATCGGCACCCCACTCTGTGTGCCCGCCATCGACCATTCAGAGCAACCACCTCGAGCACGATGCCCCCTCACTGTGGCAATGGCAGGTCCATGCCATCCACTGACCGTCTTGCGTCCCTGGCTCTTCGCTGCATCGTTTGCGCTCGCGATTCGCCTGCTGAGGCAGCACGCCGTGTCCGACCACGCTAGGATCCATCGACATCGGCACTCGAGGACACCGCAATGTCGAAGCTCGTATCGGCCACGCAGGAGGAGCGTGGGGTACGTGCAACGTCGGAGAGCGCAAAGCAGCAGCCAGGATGGGGGCGTGTGTTGCACCGGCGAGTACGGACAAGAAGAAGAATGAGAAGAAGACCAGGAAGAAGAGAGGAGATAACTATTTGGACGAGTTCGACTCGGCCAACAGGGAGGCGTTCATCGATCAGTTGGAGGCAGAAGCGGGGGAGAGTGACGTGGACCCGTGGGACTACGAAGAGGAGGAGGAGGAGGACTCCGACGAGGAGACATCACGCTTATTCGAGGAAGGGGGAGGTGTTGAGTCATCAGAGGAGGATACCGACCGCGGCAATGGCAGGGACCATGGCGTTGACAAAGACGAGGACGAACCGAAGACGAAGACAATGGCTTCTTCGAAATATGATCATTTATTTTATTTATTTTAGTTAGATAGATGGATTTTCACTTGTTTATGGAGGTAAAGTATTGGTGGCACGGATAGAGAGGTGGCACGGATTGACCATGCATAAAAAAGTGGAGAAGGGAGGGGTTATCCTGCCCGTTGGATCACATAGGATCAACGGTTGGTGGAGACGATCCGCATGACATCTGTTTCAGCCAATCAGGAGAGCACCTAGAGTGAGCACATGTTTGGGATCTCCACACATTTGGGCTTTTGTGAGATTTGTGACCGAGAGATAGGGCAAATCTCTTTTCACAATCCGCCTATGGATCCACCTATGTCATTGAAATGTGTGTTCTCTTCAGAGACCACACATGGATCCACCAGTGTCATTGCATGTGTGTTCTTTTCACAATCCACCTATGGATCCACTAGTGTCATTGCATGTGTGCTCTTTTTACTAACAACAACCAGAGTCATTGCATGTGTGTTCTCTTCAGAGACCACACATGGACCCACCAGTATCATTGCATGTGTGTTATTTTTACTAACAACAACAAGATTCATTTCATGACTATTCTTTTCACATACCACATATGGATCCACCAGTGTCATTGCATGTGTTTTCTTTTGACAATCCACCTATGATTCCACTAGTGTCATTGCATGTGTGTTCTTTTTACTAACAACAACCAGAGTCATTGCATGTGTGTTCTTTTCACAATCCACCTATGGATCCACCAGTGTCATTGCATGTGTGTTCTTTTTACTAACAACAACTGGAGTCATTTCATGTGTGTTCTTTTCACATACCACACATGGATCCACCAGTGTCACTGAAATGTGTGTTCTCTTCAGAGACCACACATGGATCCACCAGTGTCATTGCACGTGTGTTATTTTTACTAACAACAACTAGAGTCATTGCATCTGTGTTCTTTTCACATACCACATATGGATCCACCAGTGTCATTGAAATGTGTGTTCTCTTCAGAGACCACACATGGATCCACCAGTGTCATTGCATGTGTGTTCTTTTTACTAACAACAACTGGAGTCATTGTATGTGTGTTCTTTTCACATACCACACATGGATCCATCAGTGTCATTGCATGTGTGTTCTCTTCACATAACACCTATGGATCCACCTGTGTCATTGCATGTGTGCTCATTTTACTAACCATAGCTAGAGTCACTGGATGTGTGTTCTCTTCAGAGACCACACATGGATCCACTAGTGTCATTGCTTGTGAGTTCTTTTTACTAACAACAACCAGAGTCATTTCATGTGTGTTATTTTCACATACCACATATGGATCCACTAGTGTTATTGAAATGTGTGTTCTCTTCAGAGACTACACATAGATCCTCCAGTCTCATTGCGTGTGTGTTCTTTTTACTAAGAACAACTAGAGTCCTTGCATGTGTGTTCTTTTCACAATCCACTTATGGATCCACCAGTGTCATTGCATGTGTGCTCTTTTTACTAACAACAGCCAAAGTCATTGCATGTGTGTTCTCTTGACATACCACTTATGGATCCACCAGTGTCATTGCATGTGTGCTCTTTTTACTAACCACAACTAGAGTAATTGGATGTGTGTTCTCTTTAGAGACCACACATGGATCCAGCAGTTTTATTGCATGTGTGTTCTTTTTACTAACAACAACTGGAGTCATTGCATGTGTGTTCTTTTTAGATACCACATATGGCTCCACAAGTGTCAGTGAAATGTGTGTTCTCTTTAGAGACCACACATGAATCTACCAGTGTCATTGCATGTGTGTTCTTTTTACTAAGAACAACTGGAGTAATTGCATGTGAGTTCTTTTCACAATCCACCTATGGATCCACCAGTGTCATTGCATGTGTGCTCTTTTTACTAACAATAGCTGGAGTCATTGCATGTATGTTCTCTTCACATACGACCTATGGATCCACCAGTGTCATTGCATGTGTACTCTTTTTACTAACCACAAATAGAGTCATTGGATGTGTGTTCTCTTCAGAGACCACACATAGATCCACCAGTGTCATTGCATGTGTGTTCTTTTTACTAACAACAATTGGAGTCATTGCATGTGTGTTCTTTTCACATACCACATATGGATCCACCAGTGTAATTGAAATGTGTGTTCTCTTCAGAGACCACACATGAATCCACCATTGTCATTGCATGTGTGTTCTTTTTACTAACAACAACTGGAGTCATTGCATGTGTGTTCTTTTCACATACCACATATGGATCCACCAGTGTCATTGCACATGTCCTCTTTTTACTAACAACGACCAGAGTCATTGCATGTGTATTTTCTTCAGAGACCACACATGGATCCACCAGTGTCATTGCATGTGTGTTCTTTTTAATAACAACAATTGGAGTCATTTAATGACTATTCTTTTCACATACCACATATGGATCCACCAGTGTCATTGGAATGTGTGCCCTTTTTACTAACAACAACGAGAGTCATTGCATGTGTGTTCTCTTCAGAGACCACACATGGATCCACCAGTGTCATTGCATGTGTGTTCTTTTTTATTAACAACAACTGGAGTAATTTCATGACTATTCTTTTCACATAGCACATTTGGATCCACCAGTGTCATTGCATGTGTGTTCTTTTTCACAATGCACCTATGGATCCACCAGTGTCATTGCATGTGTGTTCTTTTTACTAACAACAACCAGAGTCATTGCATGTGTGTTCTTTTCACAATCCACCTATAGATCCACCAGTGTCATTGCATGTGTGTTCTTTTTACTAACAACAACCACTGTCATTGCATGTGTGTTCTTTTTACTAACAACAACTAGAGTCATTTCATGTGTGTTCTTTTCACATACCACATATGGATCGACCAGTGTCGTTGAAATGTGTGTTCTCTTCAGAGACCACACATGGATCCACCAGTGTCATTGCATGTGTGTTCTTTTTACTAACAACAACCAGACTCATTGCATGTCTGTTCTTTTCACATACCACCGATACGTTGCAAACGTATCCATAATTTTTGATGTTCCATGCTTGGTTTTATCTACTTTCTTATGTTTTGTTCCAACTTTGGAGTAATTTTCATAGACTTTCTTGGACTAACCTATTAAAAAGATGCCACAATGCTTGTTGCCTGTTTTCTGCTGTTTTTTGTTCCAGGAAAGTCAGAAAATCAATATTCTCAGAATTGGACCAGACAAAAGCCAAAGTCGATATTTTACCGGAAGACTCACGGAGCCAGAAGACGAGACGGAGAGGGGCCAGGGGCTGGCCACACCACCTGGTGGCGCGGGCCAGGCTAGGCCGCGCCAGGGGGTGGTGTGGGCCCCTCCGGCACCCCGTCGGTCTCCCCTCTCGCCTATAAGAAGCCTCCCGATGCATAAACCCTAAAGAGTCAAGCCTCTAGCCACGAAAGCTGCCGCCACCAAAGGGGAGATTCGAGGGACAGAAAGTCTCTGTTCCGGCACCCTGCCGGGACAGGGAAGTGCCCCCGGAGCCATCTCCATCGATCTCTACCACCATCTCCATCACCATTGCTGATTCCCATGATGAGGAGGGAGTAGTTCTCTCTCGAGGCTAAGGGTTCTACCGGTAGCTATGTGGTCATCTCTCTCTCTATGCATGATCATATTGTGATCATGAGCTTTGTAATCAAGTAGATCTACCTTGCTACTCAAGTGCTTTAATAGATCCCTGCTCTCCCCATGTGTGTGAAGTTGATAGTGTGCACACCATGGTGGCACTTAGGCTAGAGATTATAAATACTTGTTAATGGAGTTGGATGTTTCTATGAAATTGTGGTGTTTGTTGGAACCATCTAGTGCTCAAGGTGACAGTGTGGGGTTTTCTAGATGGGAAAGGCTTACTTTGAGGTGTGCTGTTATAGCCTACCATCGATTAGAGTGTTCAACCGGAGAGTAGTTAAGAGTAGTATCATGAAGATAATATATTTATATGAGAGTGTTTACTAGTGAAAGTATGATCCCTAGGCCTTGTTTCTAAGCATTGAAACACCATTTGAAACTAGATCTGTTACATGTTTGCTTGCTTCCATCTCTATTTCAGTTTGCCTTTAGTCTCTTCCGCGCCATCAAGCTATTTTCTAGCACCGTTGTCTTATATCCATACCACTTGTATTTTACTATTTTCTTCGCCAAACTAGTGCACCTATACACCTGACAAGTGTATTGGGTGTGTTGGGGACACAAGAGACTTCTTGTATCTTGATTGCAGGGTTGCTTCAGAGGGAATACCTTCGACCACTTCCTCCCTAAGTTCGATAAACCTTGGGTGATCCACTTAAGGGAAAACTTGCTGCTGTTCTACAAACCTCTGCACTTGGAGGCCCAACAACAGTCTACAAGAATAGAAGTGCGTAGACATCAAGCTATTTTCTGGCACCGTTGCCCGGGAGAAAAGGTAAAAGGTATTTACACCAGAGGATTAAAGAAGAAGAACCTCCCACGGCAAACGCCTATTTTCTGGCGCCGTTGCCGGGGAGGTAAGGTAAAAGGTACTCACATCCTTCGGTGTGAGTGCTCGAAGTTATTTCCTTTAGATTCTACAATTTTGTCTTTTTGTTTCTTATTTTCAATGGAAAACAACAACAAAATTAGAGAGCTTTATAGTATTTATCTTGAGTTAGGACATGAAGTGTTTGAAGAGAAAATTAAAAAACCTATGGAACTTTATTTGCATGCTAATAGCAATGTTGTTAGTATGAATTCTTTGGACACCATTATTGCTAATGCTATGGAAAAGTCTAAGCTTGGGGAATCTAGTTTTTATGAAAACGATCTTTTTAGTTCCCCATCTTTGGAAGATAGCTATTCTATTGCTTATGATGATACCAAACCTCCAATATATGATGATTACAATGATGAATATGATATTTTCAGTCCACCTACTATTGAGGAGGAAATCAATTATGATTACAATATGCCTCCTATATTTGATGAATATGGTGATGAAAATAATAATGATAGTTATTTTGTTGAATTTTCTCCCACTACAATCAATAAGAATGACTATGTTTATGTGGGGAGTATTAATTCTTTTATGCATGTGGCTCATGATAAGAATGTTTTTGTGATTGTTATATTGTTAATTTTATTCATGATGCTACTGAAACTTATTATGAGAGAGGGAAACATGGTTTTATGTGTCTCAACAATATTAAGTTTCCCCTCTTTATGTTGAAAGTCTTGAAGTTGCACTTATTTTGTTCTCCTATGCCTGTTGCTTTGTGCTTTCATGACTTGTTTCTTTACAAGATTCCTATGCATAGGAAGTGGGTTAGACTTAAATTTGCTTTGGATTTGCTTCTTGATGCTCTCTTTTACTTCAATTCATATTTGTTATGAGAGCATCCTCCCAAACTATCATGCCTAACTTAAAGGCGTTAAAAAAAAGCACTTATTGGGAGATAACCCAAAAGTTTTAGATGAGTCTTGGAGTTATTACTTCAGTAATAACCGCTCCTTATCCTTTTTATTTCTTTTTGTGCCAAGAGTAACCTCTAATGAGAGAGAAGTAATGGTTGGGAAAGTTGCTATCCCAAAACAGATTTCTGTGCTTCACCGTAAAAATTCGTGTAAAATCTCTGTATGTCCTTTTGAGGCGTCAATTTTTGTTCTTCTTCCCCAGGTTGTTATCTAACTTTCGTTAGTTCAAGACTTTTTGATTTGAGCAACATAAGGGCTTCGAAAAAATTCATCTTTACCTGCTGATCTGTTTTGATAGATTTATTTCATTATTTGCATTTGCGTTTTGTTGGTTCCTTTTTGAGTTCTCTTTAGGGAATTGAGATTTTTGAGGGAAGTGCTACATTATCTTGTGTTTTATTGGAAGTTCTATTGGTGTTGAAACCGAACCCAAAGACTTATTATCTTAAGTGCACTAATGTTGCTAATAAAGATTGTGTGAAGTTTTGTATGAAGGAAAAATTTCAGGTGTATGGAAGGAATAAGTAATGAGATGAAGGATGGACTAAAGCTCAAGCTTGGGGATGCCACGCGTGTCACCCCAAGAAATACCCAAGAAGTACAAGCGTCAAAGCTTGGGGATGCCCAAGGCATCCCCCTCTTCATCAATAAAAATCCCAGGTTTCTTCCCAACACTTCATTTTTATTGTTTCATGCACAGTTGTGTTGTTCTTGGAGCGTCTTCTTTTTCGTTTTTCGTTTTGGTTTCTGTTTGCTTGGTTTTCTTAGTTTTCTTGAATAAATTGGTTGGACCTCCTCTTTCATACATTGGTTTGCAAATAGTTTGGTTTGGTTTGGAAAAGAGTAGGAAAGTTCATGCTTATGTGGTAAAAAGAGCTTGTTTTTTACTGTGGCCTATGCTTTGTCATGCCATGCTTGATATTGTTTTGGCTTTATGCTTAGTATTCTTTGCTGTAGCATGACTTGTTATAAACAATTGAGATTTCTTAATGTGCCTTGGATGAATCATGCGTTGTTTTAGCATATTAAAGCATAGTATAGTGGTATTCTCCTTTGATGCTTTATTTGGGTTGACTTGGTGCATGCTCACACCATGTTATGACTATCCAAAGTCACCATAGCCTTTATGATCCTTTAGTTTCCAACTTGTAGTATCACTTTATGCTTTGATCAATGATGTTTTGTCGCTCTCCATGATTATGGCCATTATTGCTCTCTTAGTTTGTCGCTCCCAGTCTTTTGCTAGCCTCCACAACCAAGTATGAGTTCCACTCATGCATCCAACTCCCTAAACCAAGTTATCCCAAAGAGTCCACCATACCTACCTATTAGCTTATGCTATTACAAGTATATTCATGCTTTCGTATATCTTCCAAATTAAACTTGTTATGAGAAAACTAGTGATTAAAGCTCTCACGAACTTGATGGAACACTTTACTTTTTTGCATCTAATAAAAGTGAACCATTGGGTCCTTCTTTGTTGCATATATGCTTGCGCTTTATAAGTTGAAATTAGCAGAACCATGTATCATGGGGAACGCTTTGAACATTGCACTTGTATTTTGTACCCCGTTGATATCATGTTCTTTTGCTTATGGATCCCGGCGGTGTGAAATAAAAGTGGAACTTGTAAGATCATGGAGTTTGTATATGTGTTAGAGAAACGCTTGGGCCGCTGGTCTAATCCATGCTGGCATGGTGGAAACCTGCAGCGTAACCATAATGAGCTGTCTATGAAGCATTCTTCTTATAAAAAAAGTCAGATATTGAGAAAAAAGAGAAAAACAAAAGAAAAGAGATATGAGAAAAGAGGAAAGAGAGAAAAAGCACCATTTTCCCATGGTAAATAAGAAGATTGCTGAGATGCTCGTTGTTTGCTTGCCGTGTCATTTTGATATGGGGATTCTTCCGTATCATCGGGCAAGGGGTACCCCGTTGGCGGTTCTCTATGATACATATGTACTTACAATGACAAGAGCTTACTTGTGGCTAAAGTTGAGTAGCATGAGGTTCGGTCTTCGTAAGTAAGGGGCATGAGATTTCAGCTTATAACTTGTCAAGCATATCCTTTTAGTTGTGTCACTTTAACCTTAATCACCTTCAAGATGCTTATGATAGGGGCAATGAGAGTTGAAAGCTAATAAGTACCATAATTTTTGGAAGCTCTTTATGAGACTTGAATCCCTAATTCCTTCTATGAAGGCCTTTCTTCCACTATATATATTGAGTCTCCACCTTCTATCTTTATGCACCTACTTTGAGAGCATAGTGGCCATTCTTAGTTCTATGTGCATTGTGCCAAGACTAGTTGATTGATGCATAATTTGATATTGCTTGTTTTAAACTATTCGTATCTAGTCACTCTTATGAACTTTGAAGGTGTCCTATGCATTTATATTTGCTACTCTATGAGGGACAAGTTGAATGCTATTATGCTATGTTTTCTTTATGTGAAACAAACAAACGTCTTGCAAAGCATTGTTATTCATGAATCTTTTGTTTGTGCCTTTTCATGTTGCAACATAGTTTATTTGTCTTATTGCTAGAACTTTGTATTTCATGTTATGATTGAAGTACTATGATCCCAACTTTTCATGGTTTACAAATACTTTGATCAAGTTATGATGGTGCATATCACCTCAAAAATTATTCTTTATTTTTATCACTTACCTACTCGAGGACGAGCAGGAGTTAAGCTTGGGGATGTTGATAC